>OZ024929.1:21515282-22771737 GCA_964017235.1 Sabellastarte sp. h YS-2021 | reverse complement strand
CTGCCAAGGGGTTCAAGTCTCATAAATGACAATCACTGTATTTTTCCAGTGACCAGTCAGAAGAACTCTGTACTTATTACCGGTCAGGGAGGCTTGAACCCAGCACCAGTGGTGTCAGAGAACAGCAAAGTGACTTTAAATTTCAATGTAGACTCTCATGTTGCAAATGCTCATATTGTCACCGGGTTGCCACAAAGGAAAGGCATAAATCCCACCTTTTGTCAACTGTACACAGAAATAAAATATGTGAAAAATGTTTCTTGTGTAGGTCACTTGTGTTCTGTAAATCTTGTCACCAATGCCCAACATGCTGTTATAGATCCTCCTGTAGGGGCGAGGTTAAACCAGTGTTGGGAGAAATGGGAAGCCTTGGGTTCGAGTCCAAAAGTAGTCACCACACTGAGGGAGGGTTATACTCTTCCGTTCCGGTTCAGACCTCACTTAACAAGGTCACCGACTGTAATAAGCAACTACCACAATCCAACCAAACAGTAAGGATGCATACTTCCACATACCCATTCACAGTCAGTCCAGGAAGTACATGCGTTTTCACCTCCAGGGTCGGTCCTACCAGTTCAAAGCCCTCCCTTTGGCCTGTCCACAGCCCCCATGGAGTTCACAGTGGTGGCCAAAGAGGTCAAACTCATGGCACTTCAGAAGGGTATAAGGATCCACCAGTACCTAGATGACTGGCTGGTGAGAGCCTCTACCCACGACACCTGTCTCCAGCATACTCAAACCCTGGTCACACTGTGCCAGGAACTAGGGTGGCTGGTGAACAGGGAAAAGTCAGAACTGGTCCCACAGCAGGTCTTCAACTTCGTAGGTTACCAGTTCGACCTGAAGGAGGGCAGGGTCAGACCAACAGAGGAACGTTGGCAGACCTTGACAGACAACATCAGATCAATACTGTCGGATCCGGTATGCCCGGTCCAGAAATTTATGTCCCTCATAGGGCCACTCACAGCCACAGAAAAACAAGTCCACTTAGGGCCACTACACATGAGACCCATACAGTGGCACTTGAAAAACAACTGGAGGGTACCAGAATCACTGGAAAAGGTGATACCGGTTCCCAAGTCCCTCCACCCCCATCTAAGGTTGTGGCTGGAGGAAAGCAATGTGCTACTAGGTCAACCATTGCACCCTCTAAAACATGCTCTGCAGATCTTTACAGACGCATCAAACGAAGGGTGGGGCGCTCACTTGGACGACCACACTGCAAGAGGAACTTGGTCCCTTCCAGAGAGCAAGTTACACATAAACCACTTAGAGCTAAAGGCTGTATTTCTAGCTCTAAAAGAGTTTCGAACCCTGGTCTGCAACAAGACAGTGTTGATAGCTACAGACAACACAACAGTGGTTGCCTATATCAACAAAGGGGGGGGGGGATGAAGTCGGGGTCACTGTGTGCCTTAGTGTGGAGAATCCTGTCCTGGTGCACCAGACAACAGGTAACCCTCAGGGCACGTCACATCCCCGGCCGGCTGAACGTGATAGCAGACAAGCTATCCAGACTTGGCCAGACCATTCAAACAGAGTGGTCACTTCATCCAGCAGTGTTCCAAGCTGTATGCTCAAGGTGGCACCAGCCACAAGTGGACCTGTTTGCCACCAGGTTCAACAACAAACTGCCACAGTTTGTGTCACTGGTTCCAGACCCCCAGGCTTGGGCAGTGGATGCACTCAGCCTCTCCTGGGAGGACCTGGACCCATACGCCTTCCCACCGGCAGCCATCTTGGGCAAAGTGGTGGAGAAGCTCCAGGACTACCCCTGCAACAGAATAATTCTGATTGCTCTAGGGTGGCCCAACATGCCCTGGTTTTGGGACCTGGTGACAATGTCAAGCCAGATCCCTCTGTGTCTGCCCTGCATACCAAACCTAGTGTCTCAGCCCTTCAACCAGGTCCTTCACAGGAACCTGTCGAATCTGAACCTACATGCCTGGCTCCTAGAGCCTCAGCAATCAAGGAGCAAGGCTTCTCTGAGGCAGTGGCAGCACGAATTGAGGCTCCTCAAAGAAGATCAACCAGATCTGTCTGTGAGGCAAAGTGGACCATTTTTACAAAGTGGTGCCTCAGTAATCAGGTGGACTTCAGGGCACCACCTTTGAAAGCCATTGCTGACTTCCTCCTGCACTTGTTTCAGGACAAAAAGTTGCAACCAGGCACTATTGATGGCTACAGATCAGCCATTGCTGACAAACTGGGCAATTCCACCATTAATGTCAGCAAGGATGAAAATCTCACTCGTCTCCTGGATAGTTTCCATAGAGACAGACCCAAGGGCAGGAGAGGCATACCCTCCTGGAACCTTTCTCTGGTGCTTCACCAGCTGACAAAGGCTCCCTTTGAACCCCTAAAGGAGGCCTCCTTGAAACATCTGACCTTCAAGACTGTTTTCTTGTTGGCCTTAGGTTCTGGTAAACGCAGGAGTGAGATCCATGCTTGGTTACATAAGAACATCAGACACCAGTCAGACTGGTCTAAGGTGTCTTTGTACCCCTCACCCAGCTTCCTATCCACGAACCAGCTGGCTAAGGAAGGTCCAGATAGTGTGGCTCCAGTGGTCATTCCAGCCCTGGCACCATCTCTGGATAGGTCACTCAAGGGTGACAGGTCCCTATGTCCAGTTAGAGCCCTGCGCTACTACTTGGACAGGACTGCAGATCTCAGGCAGAATAAAGAGTTAGTCTTTGTCTCCTTCAAGAAGGGCTTTGACAAAGACATCTCACCTGCCACCATCTCCTCATGGATTAAACAGACTGGGATTCTGTGCTATGAGTTCTCTGACCAGGAGGCCCTCACCTTACATCAGGTTAAAGCCCATGATGTTAGGGCCTTTGCTGCCTCTAAGGCTTTCCAGTCAGGGATCTCCTTAGATCAGATCTTGTCAGCCTGTCACTGGAAGTCTCACAACACCTTCACCCAATTCTATTTGAAGGATGTTGCCTGGGCTGACTCAGAGCTTTTCCACCTGGGACCTGTAGTGGCTGCCCAACAGGTGCACCACCAGGCCCATAAGTGAGGAGATATTGTATATATGTAAATATGTACATAATGTAAATATTTGATGTACATATATTTTCAAAAAAAAAAACAAAAAAAACTGCGACTTGCTTCCCTTGGGAAGTTTATTTCTTCTGGGACTGAACTCAGCCCCTCTCTCTCTATCTTTCCCTTCTCAGACCGACTCTAGAAGGAAAGGAAAAGGGGGGGGGGGGGGCAACGTCGGTAGACTCCCGGTTAACCGGTGAGTTGGTGGCCGACCTTGACCTGCCAGGGTTCTCTGACCCTAGGTCAAATGGGCCTGTACAAATTTGTTTGTTATGAGTTCACATAAGTCCCTAGCTGCTTACCCGCCTACCAAGCGGTAGTTATTCAGCAATTGTCCATTGGATAGGAAGTATTAACGCAATAAAATTGCAAATTTAATAAGTAAATTAAATTTTTATAAGTGAATACCCTATCCAATGGAGAGGCAAGGCCCACCCAACCGGCCCCGCTATCAGCTTACTAGGGGTCTTACTAGGATTAGACACGAAAAAGATGCTATGACGTCACGTTGTCTAGACAGGAAGAGGAAGTACGATGCGCCACCTGGCGAATGCACTCTCCTGACCGGTCCTGCTGGTATTATATACAGGACGTCCTTTTCTGGCGTTTGGCGGGACCGGTCGCGCCGACCGGTAAAGCAATTGTCCATTGGATAGGGTATTAACTTATAAAAATTTAATTTACTTATTAAATTTGCAAATTTATACTGTTTGAAAGAAAAGTATTTGTAGTTTCTGTTGCTTTTTGTTTGATAAAAATTCATTGTGTAATTCCAGAGATATAGTTCTTTTGTTACATTCCCTATTGAATATTTGTGACAGCTTTCATTATTTTCCGAGAGACTTTCCGGGGTTAAATGTCGAGTGTTTCCGAGATTTAGTATAGTTGGTCTCCCACGAAAGTTCACCGTCCTGGCTTGTTGTTTCGATTGTTACCGTGCAGAGATCAGGCTTTCTTTAGATATATAACGTTTTGAGTAGATTTGCTAGTGTACGACACCAGCACTTACTGGCTGTTTTGAAGGATCTCGACATGCATGAAATCTCGCTTAACAATGGTTGACATAAACAATTTGCCAGGAAATGGCTGGAAACCATTTAATTTTAAAATATAAAGCTTATCTTCAGTGTTATATATATTGCGTTCATATCTACGCCTCCTGCCAACCGAAATTCGCTTCTGAAGCAGAAATATTTTCTACATAAAAATCGCGTCCCCACGGACGCACTGACAACCGAAATTCGCGTTCAAATCTGAAATACCACGTGTTTAACATACTCGGACGTCATAATCGCGAACCCTGCTTATGGTTGTATCATTTATAACTTCAATATTATGTTTAGCCCTTCTTTTTCCTTTTAAAATAGTTCTAAAAATGCATCAATGTAGATATATAGGGATATAATGAAGGTCTTGGTCCAACTTGCCTAGGAGCACAAGTTATAAGTAAGAAAGTTAAAGTTAAGAAATTTACATACAACATATACATATTCCCACATATTCTTTTTCCAATATTTACATTCAGTTGATGTTAAGCACTCTTCTCCATTAGTTTGTACTAGAGCTGAAACGATTAGGAAAATTTGATAGCCGGGTAGTCGCTTGCATTAACCGTCGACTAACCGAATAATTGTTTCTGACGTTTAGCATGTATGAGAAATACCGAAAACGTGTGTGTTCCGGATGTAAACAAACAAAATGGCGGATCAGGAGATGCTGAAAAGCAAAGAATTCACCAGATTATTCGGTAAATTGGCCAATAATGTAATATTTTGATATTTTAAAAATAAAATGCATATAAATTGCTTTAATTTGATACTTTTATTACGCTACAATAGCTGACCATGTGGGACTTAATGCTGTTCTCGGGTTGCCACACCCGGGGCCAACGTCTTAGAATAAAAGATCGTTCTTGTTAGCCACCGGATATACTGGTAGTTGTCGTCACGTGATAACTTCTGACCAATCGCCCTACTTTCTCGTTGGCCATGATTGACTGGTAGCAGTTTGTAAATATACAGACATTTTCATTTATTATGTCCACCCCACTGGGGGGTGGACATATTATTTTTGCTTTTTCCGGCGTCCGGCGTCCCACTTGGTTTCCAGACATTTTAGGCAACAGTTCTTATCCTATCTTTACCAAATTTGGCATGCAGGTTTATTGGGTTAATAGCTTGTATGGGATTGCTTTTGGTGATGATAGCTCTATAGCTAACTGAGTAATAGCTACTTTGCTACTTTTGAGTAGCTCTTTGGTTTCCAGACATTTTAAGGAATGCTATTAAGCCTAGCTTTCTGAAATTTGGTATGGAGGTTCATTGGGTTAATAGCTTGTATGGGATTGCTTTTGGGGGGAATTGCTTCATAGATGAGTGAGTAATTAATTAAATAAATGAGTAATTAGCTATTTTGAATACTGAAAAAGGCAAATGTGCTCATATCTCCTAAACTGTGCGAGATAGAGCGATTTCGTCGAAATTTTCGACCCACAGGGTATCTAAGGAATGTACTCTTTGCAATTTTCAAAAAATTTTCCCCTCCCCAAAAATGGCGGCCATTTTGAATTTTCGAATTTTTGCCAAAAATGGCAAAACACAAATTTGCTTCTATCTCCTTAACCGTGCGAGATAGAGCGATTTCGTCGAAATTTTCGACCCACAGGGTATCTAAGGAATGTAATCTTTGCAATTTTCAAAAAAATTTTCCCGTCCCCCAAAATGGTGGCCATTTTGAATTTTCGAATTTTAGCCAAAAATGGCAAAACACAAATTTGCTTCTATCTCCTTAACCGTGCGAGATAGAGCGATTTCGTCGAAATTTTCGACCCACAGGGTATCTAAGGAATGTAATATTTGCAATTTTCAAAAACATTTACCCTCCCCAAAAATGGCGGCCATTTTGAATTTTCGAATTTTTGCCCAAAATGGAAAAGACAAATTTGCTTCTATCTCCTTAACCATGCGACATAGAGCGATTTCGTTGAAATTTTCGACCCACAGGGTATCTAAGGAATGTACTCTTTGCAATTTTCAAAAAATTTTCCCCTCCCCAAAAATGGCCGCCATTTTGAATTTTCGAATTTTTGCCAAAAATGGCAAAACACAAATTTGCTTCTATCTCCTTAACCGTGCGAGATAGAGTGATTTCGTCGAAATTTTCGACCCACAAGGTATCTAAGGAATGTACTCTTTGCAATTTTCAAAAAATTTTCCCCTCCCCAAAAATGGCGGCCATTTTGATTTTTCGAATTTATGCCAAAAATAGAAAAACAGGAATTTGCTTCTATCTTCTTAACCATGCAAGATAGAGTGATTTCGTCAAAATTTTCGACCCAACCAATGCAAAAAGGCATAATAATTTACATCTACACTAATAAATATTTAAGCATCATTGATATATTTTACAAATGAAACAGGGTTTTGTAAGACTACTGTACAATTTTGGCAAAAGGTTCATGGGGTGGACATTACACATGATAATGTAGAGAAATCCCTGGGTGATTCCTTAAATATACATATCCAGCAGCAAATGGGTTCCTTCCAGGCATCCATGTTAGAAGCATTTCAATCACTCCGAGAGGAGTTGGCAGTTAAAAAGCCTGCCGAGGTTGATCCCTCGCCTCATGCTTCAAAAGCTGGTCCATCCAGCAACACTGCTGCTCATCTGGACCTACCCCCTCCGAGGTCAAGTACTAATGCTCAGTTCGAGGCAATGGATGTGGACGTTGGTCCAGCACTCCCTCCTCGACTAGTACTTAACCAAACTACCTCGGATCAGTACGTTGCCCCTTCTGAAGCTATACCGAAGGATTCCTCGTACTCACACAAAAAACAAAGCCACAGGCAAACAGTAGCACCGAGCTCTGCCTCGGATCAACTGGATGAGGATTCCGACGAACCTCGGATCCATCCTAGACCTAAGAAACACTCTGACAAGAGCAAGCATAAATCTAGGTCCAGATATGTGTCATCTTCAGAGGAAGATCACTCCCCTGTTGCCAGACACAGGTCTTCTAAGCCCTCTAGGGCTCAGCCCTCAGGCGCAGCTTCTGATCAAGACCTCCCACAACATGATCCAGACCCCCCTTATTATAGGGAAGTAGCCCTGTCTGACATTCCCTCCCAATACTCTGAAGAGGTAGACACCTTCAGGCGCATTCTTTCTCTCCCTGACCCCAGGGACTCTATGCCTAGGTCTTCAACTTCAGTGTTGGGTCTGGATGACGAAAAAGGCCGTCAAGAGCTCAGACCTAGAGGTCCTTCTTCTATCCTACCACTTAGCTCAGTTATCAAGGACGCCTTTGATAAATTTCAACATGATTTCAAAGCTGCCAATTTATCTGAGGGAAAATATGTCAAGCCTCCTCCATCCACTTCTAAGTGGTATAAGGTTGGACAGCCCACTTTTCAAGACAAAATCCAGGAGTTGAATACGGACTTTGCCAAGATCTGTATTACTCCTAGACCTCCTGGGGCACCAGTAGCCAAAGTCCCTCTGCCAGTTCTTAAGGAGCTGGAACATCAGGCTAGACAAAATATTTCAACCCTCAATTTCACCGCTGCCTTTGCCAAAACCTCTTCTTCTTGCAATGCTTCCTTGGAAAAGTGCCAACATAGCATCAAGTCAACTGTCAAGAAGATAAAGTCTCAGATCCAGAAAGGTGCCAATCCTAAGAAAGCAGCAAAGCGCGGATATGAGGAAGTTGCTGAGTACTTGGATTTTTGGAACAAGACGGTTCTTGTTCAACATAGAGCTCTTACCTGTCTCAGCAAATCGCTAGCCCATATTCTCCAGAGGGAATTATATTCCATGGCTAATACCGGCTTGCTTAGGCGCGAAGCCGAAATGACTCTATTGCATCCCCAGCTAGGGGAAACGAGACGCCAAGAACTTCGGAACTCGTCCTTCTGGGACTCCTCCTTGTTCGAGTCTCAACTTGTAAAGGAAGGTGAGGACTTCCTTCTCAAAAAAGGCACCTCAAAAGATTCTCAGGGTTTTGCACCCTACCAGAATAAGCCCTTTCGTGGCCCCCACAAGAAAAGAGGCTCCTACAGGAAACACCCCTATGGGGGCAATACCTCTCAAAGCAGTAACCAATCCTTTACCTCGGGAAGAGGAAAATCCAACTTCAGAGGCTCCAGGGGTCGTTTTCGACCCCACAATAGGGGAAGGGGGCGTGGAAACCCCCCTTCTCAATGACTCCTCCAAAGCCTCATTCAGTCCACCAGTAGGAAGTCGCCTCCGTTCTTTCAAGAGAGACTGGCTAATAAACAAATGTTCTCAAAACGTGTTAAACATTATCACCAATGGCTACGTTCTGCCATTCCGTTCAAAGCCAAACTTGATCAGATTTCCTCTGATTCTATCAGAGTACAAGGCCCAACAAAAAGACCAAGCCTTGGCCACTTGTATCCAGTCTCTCTTGTCAAAGAACGCCATCGAAAGGGTGGAAAACGTAAAATCTCTCGGGTTTTACAGTCGCCTGTTCCTAGTACCCAAGCCTCACCAAAGGTGGAGGCCAGTCATAGACTTAAGCAGGCTCAACACTTTTCTACATGTAGAAAAGTTCAAAATGGAAACCCCGGAGTCCATCAGGACTTCCCTGGTCCCAGGGGAGTGGGTATCGTCGATAGACCTGTCAGACGCATACCTTCACATCCCCATCCATCCAAACTCAAGGAAGTACCTAAGGTTTTGCTACAAGGCCCAGGTGTTCCAGTTCACCTCCCTACCTTTCGGACTGGCCACAGCCCCCCAGGTCTTTACGATGATCGTAAAGGAAGTGAAACTAATGGCCCTCTCAAGAGGACTCAGAATTCACCAATACCTGGACGACTGGCTGATCAGGTCCCAGTCTCAGGAGGAATCTCAAAGGGACACACAGGCAGTGGTAGACCTAACCCAATCCTTGGGTTGGATAATCAACCAAGAAAAATCAGAACTGAAACCTACTCAGGTGTTTTCGTTCGTGGGCTACGAATACCACCTAGATTCAGCCCTTGTAAGACCCACTCACGAGAGGTGGCTCAAACTTCAGGATTTGATCCTACGACTCAAGTCAAAACGTGTTTTGACTGCAAGATGTTTGATGTCTCTAATTGGGTTGCTAGCCTCAACAGAGAAAATGGTCCCGGAGGGACGCCTTCACATGAGGCCCTTTCAGTTTCATCTCAAGGAGCACTGGACATATCCTCAGTCGCTGGACAACCTCCTTCCTTGGACAGAAGCCATTGTAGCCCACCTAGATTGGTGGCAAAATCCCACAAATGTGATGAAAGGCGCAGATCTTCATCCCAAGGACCACAGTATCCAACTCTTTACCGACGCCTCAAACGAAGGTTGGGGCGCTCACTTAGATCAAAATTCTACAAAAGGGCTGTGGTCAGAGCGGGAAAAAAGGCTACACATAAATGTCCTAGAATTGAAGGCGGTCTCCCTGGCCCTTCGAGACTTCAAGGACCAGTGCCAGAATCAAACAGTGTTAGTTGCGACGGACAACTCAACAGTGGTAGCCTACATCAACAAGCAAGGGGGAACTCACTCAGCAGAGATGTGCGCTCTCCTGTGGAAAATCATGACCTGGTGCTATCACTACCATATAACATTGAAAGCCAGGCACATTCCAGGGTGTCTGAATGTGATGGCCGACCTCCTATCCAGGTCCAACCAAGTGCAGTCAACAGAATGGTCTCTGCACCCTCAGGTCTTCAAGCAAATCTGCCGGAAGTGGTTCACCCCTCATGTAGACTTATTCGCCACTCACCTGAATCACAAACTCCCTCTATATGTGTCTCCTATCCCAGACCCAAGGGCCTGGAACATAGATGCTCTGAACATAAACTGGACCAACCTCACGGCCTACGCCTACCCTCCTACGGCTCTCCTTCACAAGGTGATCCAAAAGATCAAGCAATGCCATTGCCTGATCATCGTGATAGCCCCAGGCTGGCCAGGGATGCCCTGGTTTTGGAACCTAGTGCAGCTCTCAACAGAGATCCCACTACAACTCCCAGTGTCAACGACCCTACTCAAACAGTCCCACAACTATGTGTTCCACAACAATCCACAACAGCTGAACCTCCACGCCTGGTGTCTAGGAGCGGACAACTCCAAGAACAAGGCTTCTCTGTGGAGGTGGCAGAGAGAATTGCTGCCCCTCAGCGGTCATCAACAAGGACCATCTACAGGTCAAAGTGGGCCCTATTTGAAAAATGGTGCAGAGAGAATTCGGTGGATTTCTCCACTCCATCTGTGAAACAAATCTCAGATTTTTTCATGTACCTGTACCAAGACTTAAACAGGCACCCCTCGACCATTGATGGTTACAGGACTGCTATCGTTGACACTTTGGGCCCAACGGCCCAACACATTGCGCACAATGCAGACCTTCATAGGTTACTCTCCAGTTTTCACAGGGATCGTCCTAAAAGTTCCAGAAATTTACCCAAGTGGAACCTTTCTGTTGTCCTTAACGAGCTCACCAAAGCACCATTTGAGCCCATGAAAGACTCAGACCTCAAACATCTTACTCTCAAAACTGCTTTCTTGCTAGCCTTGGCCTCCGGCAAGCGCCGCAGCGAAATCCATGCCTGGGTCGCAAACAAAGTAGCTAATTTAGGCCAATGGGAAAAGGTAGCCTTGTTCCCTTCTTCTGATTTCATAGCCAAAAACCAACTAGCAAGAGAAGGTTCTCAAAGTGTGTCACCAGTGACTATCCCTGCTTTGACTACCATTGTAGATAGACAGTTTAAGGAAGACAGGACCCTGTGTCCCGTGCGGGCCCTGAGGTTCTATTTGGACCGAACTAAAGACCTGAGAGGGTCTCGTTCTCTCCTTTTCATCTCCTTTAAGAAAGGACATACCTCAGACATCAGACCCGCTACACTCTCCTCATGGTTGAAACAAACCATTCTACTTTGTTACAAACAAGCAGATCAACAAGCCTTGGACATGGTCCAAGTCAAAGCGCATGACATCCGGGCCTTCACAGCCTCTAAGGCCTTTTACGGTGGAGTATCGGTGGACCAAATCATGCAAGCCTGTCACTGGAAAGCTCACAACACATTCACAAATTTTTACCTAAAAGACCTTACTTGGTCGGACACCGACAACAATATGTATCTGGGACCCGTGGTGGCGGCACAACAAGTCCTAGATCCTTCCCCTCAGACCAGTTGTCCTCGGAAAGAAAAAAGGGGGGGGGGGGCACATCCGCTACAACCAAGTCTTCAGGAGTCTCTCCCAGGATCTAGGTATTCCTTTACCTTCAAGATGTTACGGGTAAGGTCATTTTATTTTTTGTTATCAGGTAATTTCTATTAAGGACTTAGTCAGTTGTCGTTAATCTCATATTTCAGGTTAAAAATTTCATGAGATGCCCAACCACTGGGTTGGTCAGTCACACGTGAAGGTCTACTAGGGACCCTTAGACCTCGAAGTGAGCACCGCTGCACTTCCGTCCTACTACCAAACATCTGGACAGTTTTAGCACTGTCCCTTTTTACTTAGGTTTTTTGGCTCGTTACAGGCCCGATCTTCGGGATCGGGGCTCTGTAAAAGGGACTCAGACTGGCATTTCTGGCACTATTCTGTATATATTAATTCAAATCTTAGAAAAAATGACATATCTTCCAGTCTCAGCTGTAATCCCGCCACCGGGCGGTTGAATTCAGCATTAAGTCCCACATGGTAAGCTATTGTAGCGTAATAAAATTGAAAATTTTAATTACTTAAATGTAGCTTTTATAAGCTACAAGCTTACCATGTGGGACTTAGGAGAGTCCCACCCTGCCTCCCCGCTGTTTACAGCTGAGGGGTAGGTTTAATAAAAAATTTCAACGAGAAAGTAGGGCGATTGGTCAGAAGTTATCACGTGACGACAACTACCAGTATATCCGGTGGCTAACAAGAACGATCTTTTTTTCTAAGACGTTGGCCCCGGGTGTGGCAACCCGAGAACAGCATTAAGTCCCACATGGTAAGCTTGTAGCTTATAAAAGCTACATTTAAGTAATTAAAATTTTCAAGTTTTAAGGTCTTAACTCAAGATATTCATAGTTCCAACGATCGCGTATAATCCGCTATGTGGTGATATACACAAGAAAACAATTAACCGATTTCATAATATTGGCGTCGACTAGTGCTTTGATAACCTACTAATCGATTAGTACGAATAATCGTTTCAGCACTAGTTTGTACCTGGATTTTGAATCTTTAAATATAACTTTACACATAAACCTTTCTACAAAATCATAAAATCTGTGATGATCTCACATTCTTTTGTTCACACATCTTTGTTTTGTCCCATACAGTTACACAATGGTAAGAAGCCACTGCGTGAAGTGGATGGTTGGAATGCCTGGTTCTACGATGATCTTGCCAGTGTTCCCACTGTATGGAGTCATGCAGGCAAAAACAAAGAAAGTCTTGGTGAACTCTGGATAGGCTTGCTGCGATTTTACACAGAAGAGTTCAGCTATAAAGACTTTGTCATCAGCATACGTCAGAAAGAGCTGCTGACAAGGTTTGAGAAACTGTGGAACGGGAAATGTTTAGCCATTGAGGATCCATTTGACTTGTCTCATAACTTGGGCGGAGGCTTGAGTCGAAAGATGGATAATTATATCATGAAGGCTTTTTATAATGGCAGGGCTCTCTTTGGGAGAAGTGTCCTCGAGGTGCCTCGAGGTTATAGTACCCTAGAGGATTATTTGTTTGATCCTAAGTTACTGACAGAAACTGCTCCACCTAATGATAGAAACTGTCGCATCTGTAACAAGATTGGACATTGGGCCAAAGAATGTCCGACCGTAAAGTCTAGAAAAGACAAACACGTGGAGGAGGGGAAAAGTGGAAAGGAAAACAAAGTGGTGTCGTCAGCAAATGGTGGCAGTAAGACTGACAAAAACGGTGGAAAATCGGCACAAAACAAGGAGCCGGTTATTGTAAGTAAGAAAGGGAATGCACAAATACAGGAAGCCAAGGCAGCCATGTCCAGGGGAGGAAATTCTAGTGAAAAGAAATCCTTTGCAAAAGAGAGGACCAGCTCAGAAAATGACAGCCAGCCAAAAGCCACTGCAAAGAAGAATACAGCAAAAGATAGGAAAGATGGACAGAAAGGATCAGAAGGAAATGGGCATGCTGGGAAAGATGGCGGGAAAACACGACAGGATAGACAGCAGATGAACGGGAAAACTAAACAGTCAGAGAAAAGTAACAGTGAGTTAGCTTTTGTTTTTCACATTTTAAACAGTTTTGAATAGGGCTGCGAACAGTTACTCAAGCCTCGATAGACGAATCAGTCTTTGCTAGGACTCGAGTCCATTTTAACTACTTGGTTACTCGCAAGATATTATATTATCGCCCGCGTAATGAAATGTTTGTGTAATATGTGCTACATTTCAGCATATCCATCACATTATATCAATTAAATTTGTGGTTTTCACTTAAAAACGTATAATTTACTTCATATTCTATAATATCTGGTCAAATAGAAGATTTTTTTCTTCAAAAGTTTCATTACGGGAACCGGTTGTCAGAGGGTGAGTACTTGGAGCTGTTTTTTAGCACCCGTCCCAGCCCTAGTTTTGAAATTTTTGTTATTACTTGCCTGAGATTTCATGGGGAATTGCATTTTTATTGCACTGAATAGTAGTAGGAAAGGTATAAATTCTAGTAATTTTGAGATTAAAGAGGTAATGGTAACATTTTTTAAGAAAATCGGATAAGTTTCTTGGGCTTTGAAACCAATCCAGTATTGTATTTGTCACGTATATTGTGACAATTAATAGGTGTACTAGAACTCTTTCTTGAAATTAACTATAATTTCAAACTGGTAGTATGTAAGATATTTTTAAACATAATAGCCTCCACTCTTACTCCGTACAAAGTAAATTTTTGAGATAACCAATTAACAGGTTTTCTTTTGTTTCAGTGAAATATCATTCACAAACATTTTCAATAACTGACATTTAAAATATTTGGGGAAACCATTACACTGCCAACTGCACATTACAAATAATAAATATTTATTATTTTGTGGTTTTTAGAGAGGAAGCTCAATGGTGCTGCTAAGACAGTGTCTGGTGGTTCTAAGGCTGGCGGAGTCAAAGATAGATCATCGGATGATTCTGGAAGTCAGAAACAGAAAGCCAGGGTAAGAAGAGGAACTAGGGAGTAAATAGTCAAGCTGAAAGTGGTACCCTTGAAATTGATGCAAAGTTCATGGTTTTTGGGGTACTTCTACATTATTGCAAATTAATACAAACCACTATGAATCCACAACTGTATTGAATAAGTTTATTAGATGCATTGGTTGTACTTTTGTACTAAAGCTACAGTAAGTTCTAGTATTCAGGAAATTCTGTACAAATTTGTAAACTTGGCAAATGCAGCTCATTTGAATACTATGGTTATGGAACAATGTCTATTTTCTGACCATGCTGTGGGTAACATTATGGTCTGCTGATGGAAGGTTTATGAAATACAAGATGATTTTTTTAGCATATAAAAACAAAATAGGAGATAAAAAAAATTGCAGTGAAAATGACTGCGTAAAATTGAATAATTGAATAATGGAATTGAAAAGTTGGATAACAGTGGTTCTTAATTGTCTAACGTAAATACTATGAGTATATGTACTGGTTATCACTAGTATAGTGGGTAAATCGTTTGGCTGTGTGCATATCGATATTGAAGGTTAAAACATTTCAATATCGCCCGATATCGGGAGGTTATATTGTTTACCAAATATTCCAAATCGGGGATACCGAAAATGTTTTATTTTAGTATATCCTCAACCGGTAAAATGAAACAAAATTTATCAAAGCAAAGCAATGGCAGTTTTGATTAAAATGCATTGAAAACCACAAAAAAAAAAACAAAAAACAAGATGGAAGTATGCAATTTTTTTTTTCAGATTTAGGCTTTATCTCAAATATTTGTAGTGTAAGTTAAAAGTTTTACTTAAAATGGCGATATTGATATACATCTTTAACCATCGATATCGGCAACCGTGTTCCAAGTAATAAAATATCGCTGATATCGATAAACAATGTACCTACTACACCAGTATCTAGTAGCCAGTTTTATCTAAGGCTGTGGCAGATTACTTGGCTGCCCGAAAATGGTCCAGATTCATTGAGAAACTTAGTACAAAGTAGTGAGGCAGGTAAGCAAAAAGCCGTTCAAAATGTTGGGAAGTATTTAGTAAAGTACCTCTTTTTCAGTAAACCTTAGTATTTTGTCAGATTTCTTCCTTGTTTGATTCACTGTTATGTGCAGTTGGTTACAACTAAATCACTGCTACTCAAATTGGTAATTGGGAATTAATACCTTTTCTCATTTTTCTGAAGAAATCACAGCCTTAGTTTTACCTGATAGACATATTGTTTTTTCTCTAACTTTAGATGTACTCTGATCTCACGGTGGACCTGTCCCAACAGCAGATGGTACACATTCTGTTTCTAAAAGAGACTTCCTGTTCTTCCCCAAAGTGCTACCCATTAAACTAACCTGCGGTGTACCATTTGATAAATGTTGCATGTCTTCACTCCACCATGAAAATATATTAAGTCTATTCGAAACATATATTGGATTATGCATTATAAACTTCTCGTAAATGCCAACAAAGAAATAAAAATATAAGTATATGTATTCAAAATTGAGACTTTTTAACTGGGTAATTTTGAAATGCTTACATGAGTGGTTTGATGAAGAACATTGTCTAATAATAGACTAATATTAGGGTGTGATGTTCTATAATATCTCAGAACGAATCTCTAATGTAGTTTTGATAAAATTTTTGTAAAAGTGATGGTATATTTATTAAATAGAAGGCCAGGTTTATTTTTAATAATCAATTATGGAAATTATCAATGATGACTTCAGATTCCTGACTACCACTTATAATTACTCAGATATGCTAATATCTGCCATCTTTTTGTGTGGTCGTCTGTCAATAAGCTTCTTTTGTGTATGTTACAGGGTTTTAACATTACTAGTATAAAGAAATCAGATAATGATGTGTAATGTAAAGATATTCAGTGCAAAACATTTCTACTTTGTATACCAGTCAGGCTTATATGTTATGATATACAATATTGAGAAAAACCATTGGAATTTTACAACTAACAGTGTAAAGGAAAGTTAAAAGTCATAACTCATATTCATTTTGTGGATCAATAAGTCTATACAGCATATTATTAACACCTTTTCAATAACTATTGTCCTGTTCATTGAATTTGATTTCACTTTTTAATTAATTTTTGTTTCAACAGATGTTTGACCCAGATATGTTTACCTAATAACATGCAATTGCATGACTTACAATGTTCTTGTCCAGTTAATGTTTCTGAAATGGACCATGTTTTATTACATCCAAGTTATTCAGTGCTGTTTGATGTTAAGTGTTGTTGTCTGTCATAATATAGTCAAACTCCATAACTTGTATAGAAAACACTGACTTAAGGTTTCCTGTTGTTCAGTTACTTTAAGAATTCGCTGCAGATTGTGAGTGAATCAAAATTACAAGAATAAGAAACAGCGCAACTGTTTTCATAGTAAAGTGTTATAGTAATTATAAAGTATCATTTTAAAAAACATGTTGTTTTCAACAAGAAAATACCTCCATACTTTTGGTGTCCTTTATAAAGACAGATTGGAGTTTTTACCCCACACCCTTTAAGGGCTGTGCGGGTATTGTTTTTCACCCATGGTGACCGGATGGGCGGGCTGGTGAGTGGCGGGAAAAAGTTTATGTAGGCTTTATCTCAGAAACCCGGAGTTGTATGATGTTGGTACTTGGTGGGGACTTTGGAGGTGTAGGTGTGCAGCATCTTGGTGTGACCTTGATTTGACCTTTGACCTAGCTATAGTGACTTAGAGTTTGAAAATCTTATCTGGGCCATATCTCTGAAACCGTAAGGTGTAGGAAGTTGATACTTGGTAGGGACGTTGGTCACGGGGTGTAGGTGTGCAATGTCATGGTGTGAGCTTGATTTAATCTTTGACATTGCTATCGTGATCTTGACCTTTAAAATCTTCTCCAGGCTAAATATCGGAAACTGTAAGATGTAGAAGATTGATACTTGGTAGGGTCATTTGTTAAGGGGTGTAGGTATACAATGTCATGGTATGACCTTGAGATGACCTAAGACCTTGCTGTAATGACCCTGCCCTTTAAAATCTTGTCCAAGGTATATCTCGGAAACTGTAACATAGAGTTGATGCTTCATAGAGATATTGGTAAGGGAGTGTTGGTGTGCAATGTCCTGGTTAAACTGTGATTTGATTTTTGACTTTGCTGTAATGACCCTGACTGTTAAAATCTTGTCCGGGCTATTTGTCGTTACTGTAAAGAAAGTTGATAATTGGTAGAAACATTGGTTAGGGGTTGTAAGTATACGGTGTCATGGTGTGAGCTTGAATTTACATTTAACCTTGCCGTAGTGACAGTGACCTTTAAATTCTTGTCTGGGCTCTATCTGGGAAACCATAAGTTGGAGGAATTTGATACTTGGCAGGGGCATTAGTGAGGGGATGTAGGTTTGCAGTGTCTTAGTGTGGCCTTGATTTGACCTTGGCCTTGCCGTAGTGACCTTGACCTTTAAGATCTTGTCTGTTGGAAACCGTAAGGAAGTTGATACTTGGTAGGGACATTAGTCACAGGGTGCAATACCATGTCACATGATTTTCTCTGAAGGTCTTCTGATCTTTATACTCTGTCATTTCTACTATATCTCATGGTATTGTAAGCTATTTATGGGCTGTGGGGTACAGGCATCTCGGATGCTATATTACTGAAATCTGCGAACCAATGTTCATTGAGACCTAGAGTATTAATCTCTTGTTATAGTCAGTTTGATAAACATAGATATCCCCTGCCACCTTCACTATTTCTTGCTGCTTTACTTTTGTTCATGAATCACTTATCAATGTTGAACATTTATTAAATAAAGGAATTATGCTTAATTCTTACTCTGTTAAGTTAGCCCCAGTCGTTGTCTGCATGCTTATACTCATAGTTATAACACCTGTGCTTCATGTAGGTGTTCTACAACAAGCAGAGAGGTGCTGCTGCTGGTCCTGGCTTACTGCCAAATCCGGGCTTACTGCCGACTCCAGGCTTACTGACACCCCCAGATCAGCATCCCAGTGAGCCAGTGAAAGTCACCCCACGCGCTGTGTACATCAACCACGCTAGTTCTGTACAGGTGGGAGGTTAAAACAATATTTGACACATTTAGCAATAAGTGTAGTACAGAGATGTAAACTTACAATTCTAAAGGCCTAAAAGTAAAAAAAAAATATGGGAGAAAAAGAAAAACTTTATTCAAATTATGGTTTGTTTATTATATATTAAGTTTTCCCACCATTATATATGTTAAGAAATAGGAGTATATCCTGGGACCCGTCTTTTAATTGTAATTAACTGGATGTACCAACGAAGGAAACGTGGCCCAGGATGTAAACAGATTCAGCGAAAATACAATTGGTAAATATCTGGTAAAATTGGGAAATGTATTTGAACACTATATCTGGGTGAGTATTGGGTTTTTTTTAGCAAAACAAGCAATCTGTTAACAGGTTTAAGGGGACCTTGTTCAGTAGTTTCCATGAGGCTTTTTGAGAAAGATACCTCTCCCCTCTTAAAGTACCAGGAGGCCCTGCCACAGCCCTGTAACAATTGAGATGCTGGTAGTAATATTTTCTCGTCATGTTTCTGTACAATGGTCTTGTCATTAGAGCTGTGATCGAGTTAGTGAGTGAGTACTTCAAATTGGGCTGATTATATTGATGAACTGAGAGCAGTCTAGTAAACCAGATCATGTTAAAACAATTGAGATGTAGTTTATTTCCCTAAATAACATGGATGAAACCTAATTTTCAGTCTGAATTATCTACATAAAATTGGTTTAAATTTTATTTTCCTTATTTTCACGAATACTTTTACATTTTGCTTTTAAGTTGTTTTACATACATGAACTCCATATGTGCTTACTGGTACTTCCAGTTTGTGATTACTAAGATGTGAAACCCTTATTTGGTATGGTTAAAGCATTTGAGCAATTGACCCATTTTTTTTTTTTCTTTGTTTACCCAAGTCGCACCCTAACTGCATACCGGCTCTACTAATCTCCGCCTAGTAATCACACTACCCTGACCTTTTGTGTGTGTTGTATTTGCTCTTGTGTTTTAGATCTCACCCCATGACGTGTCTCCACCTGTTCAGCAGTTCTTCATGAACTACGGCAATCCTAAACAGTCACCACAACCTCTCATGGACATCAGGTTCCCACAGTCTGTTGTCAGTGTGAGTAATTCTTCAGTCAAATCTAAAACCTGTACATTGAACCATCTGAAATTTTTGGTCAGGCTTAAAGGCAAATTTTGGGTCTTGGTATTTTGGTGACACACCAAATTGTCAAGTATGTGTTGTTTTCTTCAAAGCTTATGTAAATTTTGTTGTGTAAAGGGCAAAACCATATGCAACAGTCATAGTCAAATTTTGGGGTAATATGTCCCATTCAACAGCCAGGGAAAACTATATGCAGTTGAAAATCTATTATATGACTGTGCTGAGAGAGGAAAAGTTGGTCAGATAACTCCAAATATTTTATGTCGGCTAATCGCTAAGTACTATTCGTGTCGACACTGAATAATCGTCGAATTTATAAAACAACCAAAAATCTTTAAGTTTCATATTGTAAAAAGCAATGAAAACCATAAATATGTGAAATAAAATGAAAATATGTGCCCGCCATCTGTAATATGTAATAAATTTGCTGTTTTCCTGTGACTTTTGCTTCATTTATTTCAGACAGGAAGTGGGCGATGTAAGAGGTATATGGTACTTCCGGTTTTACATGAAGGCATAAACAGTACAGAAAATGTGGTTATTTTGGGATTTTAACTTATTTATGTGACAATATGGACATATTTTACACATTCAGACCTTCTGCCATCTGTTACTACATTCAGTGATTATTCTTACATAAAAATATGAAACCAGTATACAGCACTATTCTAACCGTTGTCGAATAGTCGGCTAGTCGTGACGGCCCTAATAGGAAGGTGTATTTTTGGGAAAGTAGAAAGTTTTCGTTAAATATATGGTCAGGTTATGCTGTATTGTGTTGATGTCTTTTGCTTTATTAAATTGAGCCTAAGATAAGCAATACTAAAGTTTATTCAAAAGAAAAGAACCTTCCAGAAAATGTCTTGCAAGTTTTACTTTATTGCAGGAATTAATTTATTTTCAAACATTTTAGGCAATTACGTTCATATTATTAGAGTCATAAATGACAAGAGGAATGAGGATTTGTACACCAAAACTTCTGATTTCCAAACTTCTCTTTTTCATTTTATGAATGTAGTTCCATTCTTCTAAAATAGCACTTTATTAATATTTGATGATTATGTTTTACAAACCTAAAAAACCCAAAAACAAACTTGATCATAACAACATTCAAATTTTTCTCTCCAAACTTAGGTACTAATGTTATTTAAAAGTAAGGTAACTTACTGGTTAAGAGATAATATGACCATTTTTCAGTATTGATCGATACAGTTTAATGAATTGCAGTATTGATCCTAAAAGTGCCAATTTCCAAATTGCTTTCAACAAGGCATTTACAGCTTATTTAAATATAGCTATACTGACTCATCATTGATATTCATGCATTAAAAATTTTTTCACGAATAATTTATGACATTTTATTGCTTTTGTATCAAGTTATTTATTAATCTTTAACAGTTTTTATATCTTTTTATATATAACTATTAGAGCTGAAAGAGAAGACAAAAATCATGGTCGAATATCCGCATCCCGGAATTCGGAAATTTTCGAATAGTCGTTTGGTGTGTTTTAGTACTGTCCATTTATTTTGCAGAAATACCCAAATGCGGTTGTTGGTACAACCGCATGAAAGTTGTCATAAAAACATAAGTAAACGAGGTATATTTTTCTTAATTTTAATGATTTATTATGTTATTGGACAAAAATAATAGTTAATTGTGCTATTTTGCGTTTTGATGCCTAATTTCCATATTCATACCGAATATTTGTGTGGTTATGATGAAAGTCGAATGCGGAAAATGCAGAGCGGAGAATGAATAATGCGAATATCCCTTTCAGCTCTAATCACTATTAGTTTATAACTGAGGGATTAGTAACCGTTAGGTAATGCATTTTACGACATCAAATGATTTTTTAATGTTGATTCATAAGCAAAGCCAAATTAGATTTAGATATTGAAATTGCATTACAATCCCTGTACTAGTTCATACCCAATGTCAATTACTAAACCAAATAAGAATCATTCTGCTGAAGATTTTCTTGTATAGATTGAAAACATTTAAATTTAATATTGAAGTGCAACCTATGTTTCAAGTTTAAATGTCCGTTAAAGTTGAGGAATTAATTTTGTACCACCTGAGACACTAAGTCACTTTTTTATGTAGTTAATGTAACTTTCTTGTAAAGTTTTTATGTATAACTTGTTCCTTTATTCATCTCGATTACCATGTGTTTTTTTTCTTTCTTTTTTTTGTAATTAACCTTTTTTTTTTGTAATTAACTAACTTCTATCAACTTTGTGCTGTATGCACAATAAATAAATAAATTGTAGAGAGTGTGCGTCCACTACATGTTTATCTGTGATTTCAGGGTCACCATGGATACCATCCTCCACAGTATGGACCAATGAGCAGTAAGTAGATTATATATATATTATGGGGATTTTTATTTGATTAACACTTGATGCACTATTGTAATAAATATAAATCATTGTTATTTCACAGGACTAATTTCTTATATCCTATCCAAAACCAGTTTGTCAGTGTACAGTAAATTTAAAGACGGTTCCATCGCACAAAGTGGAAAAATATTAATACTTGGTTGAGGTGCCCTTCAAAGTTCCATCAAGAATATGGCAATATTTATCCAAAATATCAATAGATAATATGTTTTAAAATATTTTCAACATAGTTACAACATTTTATGGTAGGTTTGTATGGTTCAGTTTAAATTTGAAAATTTCACTCAAAGGATCTAATCACAACAGAGTTCTGCTAGTCCATAGATATATAAAACATTAAACTCAGAATTAAGAATGATATCATAGCAATGTAGTCTATCAATACAAAAATACCACAATTAAAATGTTGTGTTAGTGAATACGACAGTCACCCAGAAACCTGTTTTCCAACCAAAAGACACTGATCTGGCTACATTCCATTTGCTTGTAGACTTAACTGATTTCCTTACATATTCACAATTTTAACGTTAGATTACCAAAATGACCAACTACAAAAAAATAGTTGACCGTTTTATTATACATTCTGTTAAGATATCAGCCATTTTGTTGAAACAAACATGCCACAGAAGGCCCATCATGGCTCATACTTGTATGTGATTTATGATCGACAAACACAGTTTGATCACTTTCATCATTTAGTAAATCAAACATACCCAGTTTTTCATTGAATTCCCACTTTTGCGAACTAGTTCTAAAATACACAGTCCACCGCAACAATATGCAGTATCCTGAAAACCAGTAGTACTTAAAAATGTTGTACCAAAGCAAAACATGATCTACACCTGTTCTACTTAAACAAAGTCCAACCTTCCCCATCATTTTGGAACTTGCAATACTTGAGTCTAGTTAAGTCGTTAATGTTCAGTGCACTTAATACTAACACAGGCCAGCCACAAGCTGGTTCCCTTGACAACGGTGGTGGGTTAACATGGCAACAAACATCGATGCTGCAGCAGGCGACTTCAGTGCAGCCAGCAAAGTCTCGGGGTCGGCGTACTAAGAGTGAGAACCAAGCTGAGGATTTCCCGATGCTAGGTAAGACATGGTTGCATGCAACCAAGGATAATGATTAGTAGTGTGTCTCAAGCTAAAAAAAAAAAGAACAGGAACCAGTTGTCCAATTTGCAAAATCCAAACTATATTCAGGTACTCGCATTTTAGTGTGAACCAACTGAAAGTAGCAGTGAAATAAATATGGTGGTTGATGTGAACAGATTTATCAGAAAATTAGTATGAGGTGTCAGTGTAAGTAAGGAAATTTATATTTAAAGGTAGGGACGGGTCGGTAGGCCCGGTGTCTCGGTATCGAGAGCATTTTGCTGAAATACTGTGACCAGATTTTAAAACCGGCACTTTGCTTGCCAACATATATAAATGGAAGGAAGAGTTGAAATATTAGAAACATACCCCAAATCTGAAGAAATTATAAGTTTTTATCCCCATATTTTTGTCCATTTGCAGACTTTTATAGGGATACGTTGAGCAGAACTGCGACACTAAAGTTTGGAGTCCCAGAATCGGTGCAGTTCTGCATTGGCAAACTGTATATGTCTTTCATACCAACCCATCCCTATTTAAAAGCAAATATTAGGTACACAAATGTGGTTGAATATTGGGCTTTACCCAAGGCATGATATTTTACAGAAATTATTGTTGAAACCTGTGTGAAGAAACTAAGAACATTATGTAAAACCTGACTATTTCCTTTCTGTAAGGCTGGTTCTCATGACAAATTTCAGATTTATTTTAGGACTGTGTTTCAGTTTGAGACTTCAAGTGAGTGAAGAGTTTGAGATTAAAATTGACTTTCAGTTACAAGGTTTATACCCTTAATATGAGGATTATATATGAGATTGAATTTGAGACTTTTAAAGAAAACCAGGCCTGTACATAGATATGTTTTGTCTTTCCATAGAAATTTACTTTCATTTTGAATTCCTGTTTGAATAGAAACATTTTTATTGCGTTAATACATCCTATCCAATGGACAATTGCTTTACCAGTCGGCGCAACCGGTCCTGCCAAACGTCAGAAAAAGACGTCCTGTATATAATACCGGCAGGACTGGCCAGGAGAGTGCATTCGCCAGGTGGCGCATCGTACTTCCTCTTCCTGTCTAGACATCGTGACGTCATAGCATCTTTTTCGTTTGGCGCGTGGAGAGTGAAGAAGTGTTTTCTCGACAAGCGAATATTTTGTTCTACACCGAACGCAACTTTTTAAATTCACTTTTAAAGTTATTTAGAAGTATTTCCTACAACTATGTCATCTCCAGGACAAAGACGAGGCTCCTGCGGACACGCTATGGCTGGGTTCGACTCCCACTCCAAGTGTGCACGTTGTAGGGACAAAGGGCTAGGCGACGACCCCTGCGTCCAGTAGAAGGAATGTGCTATCTGTAGAGGGTTTAACCCTGAACAGATCCAGCAATTGTCTACCCCTACTTATAAAGACAGGAAAGACAAGAAGGCGACTGCGTCCTCCTCCACTCCCACTCTCATGGACCCTGCACACGTTAGTGTGCTGGGTAAAGTGGAGAAGGTCAAGGCTGTTCATTCTACCCCTACTACCAAGAAGACGAAGCGTAGTGAATCCCCCAAGCCTTCTGCCAGTAAGAAGAAATCTTCCAGCAGTAAACCATCAGCTGAAGATTTGAAGCAACTTGATGAGAAGTGGGCAGAGAGATTCTCCCGTCTTGAGGCAATGTTATTGGCCAAGACTTTCACAGTACTGGTTGAACCGGTTGTGAAACCAGCTTCAGATGTTACTACCAGCCAGAAGCCATTTTTTGATCCTGGTGCCACCACCAGCAAGCTGGCTGTAGAGAAACCCGGTCCCGGCCTTGATCAGGTCACCGGTGAAGCTGTAGAGGAGATGGAGACTGCCACCCAACCCCTTGGGGTTCCCGGTGCAGGGATAGCAACCCAGCCTGTTCAGGCCCCCGGTTTGTTCCCTGAAGTTCAGCCAACCGGTGAGGGAGATGTGAGTGCAGCTTCTGATAGTGAAGCTGACCAGCTCAGTGATACTGGTTCCCTGGATGATGAGATCCACCGGGACCGGTCAGCAGACAGGGATGTCTCCAGAGATGATCCTGACAGTGAACCTACTGAGGAGGCAAACTACAGGGAGACTATGAGGGGTGTGAGAAGTTTCATGAACTGGCACAAGGTTCCTGAGTTCGAAACTGTGTCCTCCACTGCTGATGACAACCCCTTTGCCGGTGCACGTGTTAGACCAACCGGTAAAGTGTCGGTGAGACTTCCGGTGGACGACTGGTTGTGTCGTAAGATGTCCAGTCTTAACCTCACACTCACAGAGGGCTACCCAACTAGAAACACAGACAATACCGGTCTCCTCAGAGATCAGTTCATTAAAACTCCCAGATCTTCAAGGTGGTACGGGATGCATGCTGAGAAGGACTCTGAGAGCACAACAGTACGCACCTGGTCACCGGATCCTGCCAAGCTCAGCCATTCATTCAGCAGGGTGGCTAGAAGAAATTTACCTACTACCCCACCCTCCCGGCGTCCGGGCCTTCAGTCAAAAGCTACTCAGGAGGTGGGAGAGAGCAGCCAGAGAACAGACAATAATGTGTAACCAGGCTGCTGGTTTGTCAAGGTGTTTGACTAGAGTTCAAGACTCTATGGCCACTCAACTCAAAACTCTACATCTCGACAGTAAGGGCAAGTCATCAGAGAAGATGAAGCAAGCTGTCAATGAACTGGAGTATCTGACCACGTTTAACCGGTCAATCTCACAGGCCATGGCCAGAACCATGCAGGATCTATCCGAGGGTATTTTTATCAACATGGCCAACTTCACTCTAGCTCGCAGGGATAGCTATCTGGACTACCTACACGCGGGAGTGAAACAAGATACTGTGAACACCTTAAGAACGTCTCCAGTACATCTAAACGCACTGTTCCCGGATCAGCTTATCACCAAGGCTGAAGAGGAAATCAGTAGGAATGACGAGAGGCGTTCGTCGGGTACATCACACCGACAGCAAAATCGTTTCCGGCCTTACCCTGCAAGTGATAGATCTACGGGTCACCATGACAGGAAACCTACCCTTCCGGCTTGGAAGCAGATTAAAGACAAGCAACAAGCCAGGAAAGGTCGTGGCAAGACCTCAACGTTCTCCTAGAAGCCTGCCAAGGGGTTCAAGCCTCATAAATGACAATCAATGTGTAAATTATGTGACCGGTCAGAAGAACTCTGTACATGTCACGGGTCAGGGAGGCTTGAACCCAGCACCAGTGGTGTCCAGGAACAGCAAAGTGACTTTAAATTTCAATGTAGACTCATATGTTGCAAATGCTCATATTGTCACCGGGTTGCCACAAAGGAAAGGCGTAAATCCCACCTTTTGTCAAATGTACACAGAAATAAAATATGTGAAAAATGTTTCTTGTGTAGGTCACTTGTGTTCTGTAGATCTTGTCACCAATGCCCATCATGCTGTTATAGATCCTCCTGTAGGGGCGAGGTTAAAACAGTATTGGCAAAAATGGGAGTCCTTGGGTTCGAGTCCAAAAGTAGTTACCACACTAAGGGAGGGTTATACCCTCCCGTTCAGGTACAGACCCTACTTGACAAGGTCACCGACTGTAATAAGCAACTACCACAATCCAACCAAACAGTCCTTCCTTGTGGAGGCACTGTATCAGCTGATAAACAAAAATGCAGTCGAACCGGTAGAAAACCAAAATTCACTGGGGTTTTACAACTGGCTATTTTTGGTACCCAAACCCAACAACCGGTGGAGACCCATCCTGGACCTGAGCACCTTGAACACCTTTTTAAACACAGAGTCGTTCAAGATGGAGACCCCAGAGACAATAAGAACCTCCCTACAGGCAGGGGTGTGGGTCACATCCATAGATTTCAAAGACGCATACTTCCACATACCCATTCACAGTCAGTCCAGGAAGTACATGCGTTTTCATCTCCAGGGTCGATCTTACCAGTTCAAAGCCCTACCCTTTGGCCTATCCACAGCCCCCATGGAGTTCACAGTGGTGGCCAAAGAGGTCAAACTCATGGCACTTCAGAAGGGTATAAGGACCCACCAGTACCTAGACGACTGGCTGGTGAGAGCCTCTACCCACGACACTTGTCTCCAGCATACTCAAACTCTGGTCACACTTTGTCAGGGACTAGGGTGGCTGGTGAACAAGGAAAAGTCAGAACTGGCACCCAAACAGGTCTTCAACTTCGTAGGTTACCAGTTCGACCTGAAAGAGGGCAAGGTCAGACCAACAGCAGAACGTTGGCAGACCTTGACAGACAAGATCAGATCAATACTGTCGGATCCGGTTTGCCCGGTCCAACAATTCATGTCCCTCATAGGTCTACTCACAGCAACAGAAAAGCAAGTACACTTAGGGCGACTCCACATGAGACCCATACAGTGGCACTTGAAAAACAACTGGAGGACTCCAGAATCACTGGAAAAAGTGATCCCGGTCCCCAAGTCCCTCCACCCCCATCTAAGGTGGTGGCTGGAGGAAAGCAATGTGCTATTAGGTCAACCATTACACCCTCTAGAACATGCTCTGCAAATATTTACAGACGCATCAAAAGAAGGGTGGGGCGCTCACTTAGACGAGCACACTGCAAGGGGAACTTGGTCCCTTCCAGAGAGCAAGCTGCACATAAACCACTTAGAGCTAAAAGCAGTGTTTCTAGCTCTAAAAGAGTTTTGAACCCTCTGTTACAACAAGACAGTACTGATAGCTACAGACAACACAACAGTGGTTGCCTATATCAACAAAGGGGGGGGGGGGGATGAACTGTGTGATCACTGTGTGCCCTACTGTGGCGAATCCTGTCCTGGTGTACCAGACAGCAGATAACCCTCAGGGCACGTCACATCCCCGGCCGGCTGAACGTGATAGCAGACAAGCTATCCAGACTTGGCCAGACCATTCAAACAGAGTGGTCACTTCATCCAGAAGTATTCCAAGCTGTATGCTCAAGGTGGCACCAGCCACAAGTGGACCTGTTTGCCACCAGGTTCAACAACAAACTGCCACAGTTTGTGTCACCGGTGCCAGATCCCCAGGCTTGGGCAGTGGATGCACTCAGCCTCTCCTGGGAGGACCTGGACCCATATGCCTTTCCACCAGCAGCCATCTTGGGCAAAGTGGTGGAGAAGTTACAGGACTACCCTTGCAACAGAATAATTCTGATTGCCCCAGGGTGGCCCAACATGCCCTGGTTCTGGGATCTAGTGGCAATGTCCAGTCAAATCCCACTGTGCCTGCCCAACATACCAAACCTGGTATCTCAGCCATTCAACCAGGTCCTTCACAGGAACCTGTCAAATCTGAACTTACATGCCTGGCTCCTAGAGCCTCAGCAATCAAGGAGCAGGGCTTCTCTGAGGCAGTGGCAGCACGAATTGAGGCTCCTCAAAGAGGATCAACCAGATCTGTCTATGAGGCAAAGTGGACCATTTTTACAAAGTGGTGCCTCAGTAATCAGGTGGACTTCAGGGCACCACCTCTGAAAGCTATTGCTGACTTCCTCCTGCACTTGTTTCAGGACAAGAAGTTGCAACCAGGCACTATTGATGGCTACAGATCAGCCATTGCTGACAAACTGGGCAATTCCACCATTAATGTCAGCAAGGATGAAAATCTCACTCGTCTCCTGGACAGTTTCCATAGAGACAGACCCAAGGGCAGGAGGGGCATCCCCTCTTGGAACCTTTCCCTGGTGCTTCACTAGCTGACAAAGGCTCCCTTTGAACCCCTTAAAGAGGCCTCCTTGAAACATCTGACTTTCAAGACTGTTTTCTTGCTGGCCTTAGGTTCTGGTAAACGCAGGAGTGAGATCCATGCTTGGTTACATAAGAACATCAGACACCAGTCAGACTGGTCTAAGGTGTCCTTGTACCCCTCACCCAGCTTCCTTTCCAAGAATCAGCTGGCCAAGGAGGGTCCAGACAGCGTGGCTCCAGTGGTCATTCCAGCCCTGGCACCATCTCTGGATAAATCACTCAAGGGTGATTAGTCCCTATGTCCAGTTAGAGCCCTACGCTACTACTTGGACAGGACCTCAGACCTTAGGCAGAATAAGGAGTTGGTCTTTGTCTCCTTCAAGAAGGGGTTTGACAAAGACATCTCACCTGCCACCATCTCCTCATGGATCAAACAGACTGTGATTCTGTGCTATGAGCTCTCCGACCAAGAGGACCTATCCTTACATCAGGTTAAAGCCCATGATGTTAGGGCCTTTGCTGGCCTAGTGGTTAGCAAGTTTGGCATCTAATCATAGGCTGTCACCTCTGTGGGTTCGAGTCCCACAAGTGGCAATTCTGAGGACCTGTCCCAATATGACCCTGGCTGTTGAACGGGACGTAAAACCCCAACTTTGACTTTGGCCTCTAAGGCCTTCCATTCAGGGATCTCCTTAGACCAGATTTTGTCAGCCTGCCACTGGAAATCCCACAACACCTTCACTCAGTTTTATTTGAAGGATGTTGCCTGGGCTGACTCCGAGCTTTTCCACCTGCGACCTGTAGTGGCTGCCCAGCAGGTGCACCACCAGGCCCAGAAGTGAGGAGATGTTGTATATATGTAAATATGTACATATTGTAAATATGCCAGATATGTACATAGTGTAAATAGTTTTCAATGTACATATTTTTCTATAAAAAAAAAACAAAAAAAACTGTGATTTGCTTCCTTTGGGAAGTTTATTTCTTCTGGGACTGAACTCAGCCCTCTCTCTCTCTATCTTCCCCTACTCAGATCAACTCTGGGAGGGAAAGAAAAAGGGGGGGGCAACGACGGTAGACTCCCGGTTAACCGGTGAGTTGGTAGCCGACCTTGACCTCTCAGGATTCTCTGACCCTAGGTCAAATGGGCCTGCACCATTTGTTTTGTTATGAGTTCACTTAAGTCCCTAGCTGCTTACCCGCCTACCAAGCGGTAGTTATTCAGCAATTGTCCATTGGATAGGATGTATTAACGCAATAAAATTGCAAATTTAATAAGTAAATTAAATTTTTATAAGTTAATACCCTATCCAATGGACAGGCAAGGCCCACCCAACCGGCCCCGCTATCAGCTTACTAGGGGTCTTACTAGGACTAGACACGAAAAAGATGCTATGACGTCACGATGTCTAGACAGGAAGAGGAAGTACGATGCGCCACCTGGCGAATGCACTCTCCTGGCCGGTCCTGCCGGTATTATATACAGGACGTCTTTTTCTGACGTTTGGCGGGACCGGTCGCGCCGACCGGTAAAGCAATTGTCCATTGGATAGGGTATTAACTTATAAAAATTTAATTTACTTATTAAATTTGCAATTTTCTGCTGTTTCATTTATATAAGATGAGCTAAAATGAAGCTCAAGATCACCAAAAGTTGAATATAAAAGTAAAAATAGCATCAAGATTTGCTCACCTTTTATTGCCCAAGAACTCTGGAGGACTGGTAGACAGATATATATAGGCACTATTCATGGAGATTCACTGCATCATTAATAAAATACTGTCAACTGCAAAAAAAATATCAACACCCTTCAATCGTTATCTGCTGATGGCTATAAGATAAACCGGAAAAATTGTTAATTACTTATCAGTGGTGAGATGATAGTACAGAATCTTGGTCAGATTGTATGTACCTCTTCTTCCAGCTTACTCATCATGATATGAATATGCAGTGTGGTGAAGCTAACATTCAAACCAAATAAATACAGTATAATGTAATACTTCTTCCTTACACAACTGTGAAATTTGATGAATATATCCAGTAAAGATATTTTCTCTCAATTTTCAAGAGAGAGAGTTTGTAAAATAAGTCTTGACCCGCAACTTTCCCAGCTGACAAGTTAAGATTATCATTCATGAACCGTGCTTTGTTTTGTGCCGAGGTTTAAAAAGACTACAAAGGAGGTCTCAGTATCCTGGTGGTTTTGTTTGGCATGTAATCACTTCACTTCTAAGCCTTTGATCCATGTAGTCGTGATTTTGAATTCAGCTTGTTGGAACTTGGCCTATTCCCACATGACCTTATCTCTGGAAAGGATGTAAAATGACATACTTTGACATTTTATTGCGTTAATATATCTTACCTAGTGGACCAGTGCATTTGTCCGGCGCGCAGCCGGTCCCGCCAAACGTTAGACAAAAACGTCCTGAGCTGTGCTCTGACCGGGACCGGTAGTGTACTCCTCATTCGCCAGGTGTCGTGACTGCACCCAGCTCCCCTACTGCGCGTGCGCGCGCATGCGTACTTCCTCTTTTTGTTTGGCGCCATAGTGTGTTAGCGATAAATTTCAGTGGAATAAACTTTTAATTATATTAGTTGTTTACAAAGTGTGTTACAAGGAAAGTTTTGGATATTTGCGAAGTATATTTATCATGGCATCACCAGGACAAAGGCGTGGTAGTTGTGGCCATGTGATGGCTGCTTTCGACTTACACAAAAAATGTGCCCGCTGTAGGGACAAAAAGATGGGAGATGACCCTTGTGTCAAAGGTCAGAGTTGTGATTTGTGTGACAATTTTTCGAATTCCCAGAAGGGTATGTTGGCAACTCCACAATATCAGATCCGGAAGGATAAGAAAGCTGGAACATTGGTTTCCCCTAATAAGGTAACTGTTGTGGGTCCCGTAGAGGATCAGATTGACTTTCAAATTCCCCCGGACGCTGCGCATGCGCAGGAAAGGGTTTTTACCGGTGCTTCACCGGCTGCTCAAGCTAGTGCTGGAGATTTTGTCTCCCGTCAGGACTTGGAGTTGTTAAACAACCAATTAGAAGAAAAGTTCGCCCGCTTTGAGGCTCTCCTTTCAAGAACCAATATTTTTTCAACCCCCAAGATGCCTGTATCTACAATTCAAGCTCCCATTTCTGATACGCCTTTCATCAACCCGTCTCCTGACCCCGGAGCCACCGGTCCGGTGAGGCCTCCAGGTCAGGAGTTAGAGGTTTTACCTGCTGTTAAAAAACATAAGGGGAAGTCTAAACACAAGAAAGCTGGTAAACCGGCTGCTAGTGCCGGCTCTTCAAGTCAAATTGCTTCAGACCCTATTCCTCCTCTCAAGACAGTTGTGCCCGGTCCGGGTTTGCAAGATCTTGAGCAACCGGAAGAAAATGTAACCAGTGTCACTTCTCTTGGATCCTCTTCTCAACCGGTCATCACCGGTACGCAAGCTTCCAGTGGATCTACTTTTGCTCCAGACAGTTTTATTCAGCCGGATCCGGCTCTGTCAGATGTGGAACCCCTTCCGGACCGGTCAGATAAAGACTCCGGTGAAGAAGGTGAACTTTCAGATTCTGAGGTAGTTGAAAGAAACAAAGAAATGAACTACAGGGAAACGGTCCGGTCGGTCCGGTCTTTCCTTGGCTGGTCTCACATACCAGATTTTGAAGCTGCTGTAGGTGACACGGATAACCGCTCTGACAACCCTTGGAAGGGTAAACACCCTCGTCGTACAGGAAAAGTGTCAGTAGAATTGCCAGCAGACGACTGGCTGTGTTATAAAATGGAAAAACTTAATACACGGGCTGCAGAGGGCTACCCTTCCCGGTCTCAGGAAGCAGCAGGTCTGAAACAGGACCAGTTCATCAGGACACCTAAAAGCCAGGCTAAATGGTATACGCAATCCAGAATAAAACAGGATGGCAACCAAAGACCCGGAAGGACTATCTATGGCTGGTCGGGGTCTGAAGCTAGATTGAACTCTCAGTTCTCTCGTATCGCCAAGATTTCATCTTACCCGTCCTCAGGTCCGGCTTCCAGGCCTATATCTCAAGAAATCCTTAGAAGGTGGGAGCAATGTGCTAGGGAAGGCTCCTTGATCACCAACCATGCCGCAGAGTTTAACAGGTGCGTGAGCGAGATCCAGGACAAAATGAACCAACATATTTCCTTTCTGAACAGTACCATTGTTAAAGGTAAAGCCCCAAAGGAGGTCACAGACGCAGTCAAGGACTTAAAAGACTTGTCAGCTTTCCATTCTAGCGTCTCTGTGGCTTTGGGTACTGCTTTTCAGCACCTCGCAGACAGTTTGTTTGTCCAACTAGCAAATTTCATTTTGTTGAGGAGAGATTCCTACCTAGAATATGTTAGGCCGGGACTGAAACCTGACACCTGGAATAAGCTACGCAATGCCCCCCTTTTTACTTACGGGTTGTTCCCGGATGATGTTCTGGCGGTGGCTGAGCAAGACATACAAAAGCATGAGTCTAATAGGAGTGCTCCTGGTCCCGGTTCGGGCACATACCAGCACTCCAAGAAGCATCAGTTCAGGTACCAACCCTACGACAAGAAAGATAGTCGTCACTCTGGTTTTTCGTCTTCTCAGACTCAGCAACCTTGGCGGCAGTTTTCGGGCAGAGGCAGAGGCAAGAATCGTGGTAGAGGTGGCTCTAGCTCCACCTATTACTCCAAGCCTGCCCGTGGTAGTAAGCCATATAAATGACAATCAATGTTTCAATCGAGTGTCAGCAACCAACAAAGTGACTGTTCAAAAGACTGTAAATTTGCCTGTTGTTCTTCCTGCAGTTTCTGTAACAGGGCCGTTGCAAAAGAAAAACGTAAGACCCTCTCTTGCCAAAATAGAAATAAAATATGTGAACAGTGCTTTGTCTGTAAATCAATGTCTTTTTGCCCCAAATGTCATAAATGTACCTTGTGTTGTCAAAGATCCACCTGTGGGAGGCCGTCTGCAACTGTTTTGGCAGGTTTGGCTCTCCCTGGGGTCAAATCCAAGGGTAGTCTCCATCCTCAGGGAAGGGTATCAACTACCCTTCAAGGAGAGACCACCTCTAGCAAGATTTCCTGTAATAGTCAGTGGTTCATCAGCTCCTTTAAGAAACAAAAAGCTGAACGAAGCCTTACAGTCTCTAGGTCAAAAACAGGCTATAGAAAAAGTGTTAGTTCAGTCATCTCTGGGCTTCTACAACCGGTTGTTCCTGGTTCCAAAACCCAACAAAAAATGGAGGCCCATTCTCGACCTAAGTCAACTGAACCTGTTCCTTGCTCCGACAACGTTCAAGATGGAAACTCCGGAGACCATCAGACTCTCCCTGCAACAGGGGGAGTGGGTCACTTCGCTGGATTTCAGCGACGCTTATTTTCACATCCCCATAAACCACAGGTCGCGAAAATATCTCAGGTTCCACTTAAAAGGTCAAACCTTTCAGTTCACAGCACTTCCCTTTGGCCTGTCGACGGCTCCGTTGGAGTTCACAAAGGTGGTCAAAGAGGTAAAACTCATGGCTCAATCGAGGGGTATTCGGATCCACCAATACCTAGACGATTGGTTACTGAGAGCCCCATGCCGGGAAATTTGCCTACGTCATACGCAGATCCTTTTGGACCTTTGCCGCTCTCTAGGTTGGGTAGTCAACATGGACAAGTCAGAGCTGGTTCCCCAACAAACCTTCGACTTCGTAGGTTATCATTTCGACCTATCTCAGGGGTTAGTCAAACCAACTCAGGACAGGTGGAGGAGTCTATCTCAAAAGCTCAACCTTCTCCTGGGACTGGAATGTTGCTCAGTCAGGCAGTTCATGTCTTTGATCGGCCTTCTGACAGCAACAGAAAAACAAGTAGTATCGGGGAGGCTGCATATGAGACCCATTCAATGGCACCTAAAAAAGCATTGGCATGCCCCGGAATCTCTGGAGAAGGTCATTCCAATTCCTTCATCTCTCCATGTACATCTAAGGTGGTGGTTGGACCCGGCCAAGGTGCTCTCCGGTCAGCCCTTACACCCTCTTCAACACGCCCTTCAACTGTTTACAGACGCCTCAAACGAAGGTTGGGGCGCTCACTTAGGCGATTACATGGCAAAAGGAGTCTGGTTAGAGTCAGAAGGCGCCTTGCACATAAATTTGTTGGAGCTCAAGGCAGTCCTGCTGGCCTTAAAACGGTTCGAGCGGTTATGTTGCAACCAGATAGTTCTTGTTTGTACAGACAACACCACTGTGGTCTCTTACATCAACAAGGAAGGGGGTATGAAATCAGGCTCACTCTGTGCCCTCCTTTGGAGACTGATGCTTTGGTGCAATCAAAGGCAGATTGTCTTGAGGGCCAGGCCACGGTGGCAGAGTGGTAGCACTCTCGCCTCCCACCTCTGAGGCCGGGGTTCGATCCCCGCATGGGCTCAAGTGGGAAAGCTGGTAGTTGCTTGCCGTTGGTCGGCAGTTTACAGTACACAACCCTAGCGAACTCTATGTACTGGTTTCCTCTGCCCTTTCAACTACCTGTCGTGATATGACCTGTACAGTGTTGAAAGCGACATTAAACCCCAAATAAACAAATCTTGAGGGCCAGGCATATTCCGGGTCACCTGAACGTCATTGCCGACAAACTGTCCCGACTCAATCAGGTGATCCAAACGGAATGGTCTCTCCTCCCGGAGGTTTTTGCTCAAATATGCCGGCGTTGGCACCGCCCGTCTGTGGACCTGTTTGCCACCCGGTTCAATCACAAACTTCCCCGGTTTGTATCCCCGGTTCCAGACCGATCAGCGTGGGAAGTGGATGCCTTAAGTCTCCCTTGGGAGGACTTGGACGCTTATGCGTTTCCACCGACGGCCCTTCTTCATCAGGTGGTAACAAAACTCTTGGACCACGGATTCCGTCGTCTCATTCTGATAGCACCAGGTTGGCCCAACATGCCTTGGTTTTGGGACCTGGTCAACATGTCAGCTCAAATTCCCCTCCTGCTCCCTCAGGTGTCGAATTTGATAACTCAACCGTTCAATCAGTGTCCTCACCGGGACCTTCCCAATCTGAACCTTCATGCTTGGCTCCTAGAGCCTCTGCCATCCAACAAGCCAGGTTCTCAGCAGAAGTGGCAACAAGAATTGAGGCTCCTCAAAGACGCTCTACCAGAGCCATTTATGAATCAAAGTGGTCCGTTTTTGTCAGATGGTGTGAGAAAAATAAGGTGGACTTCAGAACTCCCTCTATAGAGCAGATTGCAGATTTTCTCCTGTCCCTTTTTCAGGAGAAACATCTTCAACCTAGTACCATAGAAGGCTATAGGACTGCCATAGCCGACAAAGTGGGGAATTCCAGAATTAACATCAGTAAGGATGAAAACTTGTCCAGGTTGTTGGACAGTTTTCATAGGGACAAACCAAAAGGCAGGCGTGGGGTTCCTACGTGGAATTTGTCTTTGGTCCTTCACCAACTCACACAACCTCCTTTTGAACCTCTCAGGAAGGCTTCGCTGAAGTATCTCACTTTTAAGACTGTCTTCCTGCTAGCCTTGGGCTCTGGGAAACGGAGGAGTGAAATTCATGCTTGGGTCCACAGGAACATTAGGCACCAAGAAGATTGGTCGAATGTTTCCTTATCGCCTTCTCCTAGTTTCATCTCTAAGAACCACCTGGCTAAAGAAGGTCCCGCTTGCGTGGCCCCTGTTATCATTCCAGCCTTGGCTCCTTCATTGGACAAATCCCTCAAGGAGGATAGGAGTCTGTGCCCGGTCCGGGCACTACGTTATTACTTGGACAAAACCAAAGATCTCCGTTCAGGCAAAGAATTGGTTTTTGTTTCCTTTAGGAAGAGTTTCCAGAAGGATATTGTCCCTGCTACCGTTTCCTCCTGGATCAAACAAACCATAGTCCTTTGTTACCAAATGTCTGACCAACAGGCTCAACAGTTGCATCAGGTTCGGGCTCATGACGTTCGCGCGTTCGCGGCGTCCAAAGCCTTTCAGGGGGGTGTTCCCTTAGACCAGATTTTGGCAGCCTGTCACTGGAAGTCTCATAATACTTTCACCCAATTTTACCTGAAGGACTTGGCCTGGGCAGACTCGGATGTGTACCATTTGGGTCCTGTGGTAGCTGCCCAACAAATTAGGGACTAAATAGAGGATCCCATGTATATAGTGTATAGTGATGTATATATGTATTCATACATGTACATGAAAAAAAAAAAAAAAAAAAAAAAAAAACGTCCCTGCAGTCTGTCTTGCGTTGCAAGAAGATGGGGGACCATCTTAATCTTCAATTCCCCTTCTTCACTTCCTCGTGGACTCGTCAGCTACAAAACTGGGGGGGGGGGGGGGGGGGGGGGGGGGGGGGGGGGAGAGAGACTGTACCTTTCCAGGGTAGTTAGAAACCCTTCCCGGGTGATTCCCTCTGGAGTTACGGAGTATATATATGTAGATCTTAGAGTCTCTGTCTCCCCTTTTTCCATAGCTACCCTCCAACCACTGGGTAGTTATTCTGCACTGGTCCACTAGGTAAGATATATTAACGCAATAAAATGGAAAATTTAATGGTTAAATTAAATTTTTATTAGTTAATATCTTACCTAGTGGACCAAGAGAGTCCCACCCTACCTGCCCCGCAATAGCTCAAAGGGGGACATTCTTAGGTAGGCCACAAAAAGAGGAAGTACGCATGCGCGCGCACGCACAGTAGGGGAGCTGGGTGCAGTCACGACACCTGGCGAATGAGGAGTACACTACCGGTCCCGGTCAGAGCCCAGCTCAGGACGTTTTTGTCTAACGTTTGGCGGGACCGGCTGCGCGCCGGACAAATGCACTGGTCCACTAGGTAAGATATTAACTAATAAAAATTTAATTTAACCATTAAATTTTCCATTTTGAATTATTAAAAGGTTGTTTTTATGTGTGTATTTTCTGTTATCAGAGGTGACCATAGCCAATGAGGGCTTCACTTGGCAACAGCAGCAGCGGTACTTGCACAGCAAAAACCAGGCCAGGAAAGGTCAAGGTCGCCAGAGGAGAAAGAAAGCATCCAGCACTCGGGAGAGCTTGGCAGATGATCACATGATCAATGAACAGGATTGATCAAGTTTTCAAGAAATTCATACATTCTGCTCATGCAGAGGGTGTAAGGTGTGACCAAATAGTTTGAATATGTAGTCACGTGCAATGACACTAATGTTTATGGTCTGGTCACATTTACATTGACAGCTATTATTAAAATCTATTACAAATCCACCCAATTTGTCTAAAAACCAGGGCAATATTTCTGTTTTCTTTAAAAAAAAAAGTAAAATATGAAAAAATTATGTTGAAAACAAAATGATAACTAGCCAGAGAACTGTCACCACAACTTTTTAAAGTTAGGAACATTTTAAAATGTTTTCATTTGTGTTCAAAGTGTATTCAGTTTGCTTCAAAACATGTTTGATATGTTTCAAATAAAAAAATCCATTCATGATTGTTTTGAACATTTGAAAAGCATCAAATCCAGGAGATTTATGGCACTGTATTCAGAGGTACAAATTCAAAATTTACAATCAAAGATAAAGCAAGAGTTTTATTTCACATTCTTAACAGCTGTGCACAGAAATAAAACAAAGGTATTATATTCAAATGTTTTCATTAAAACTATCGGATTTTGTCATACTTTTGGAGAAGGTATATCCAAGAATGTTGAATAAGTTTCTGTTTTTATAGCTATTTTGGAAATGTTTTTGTGTCGTTAAGGATCAGAAAAGGTGTGTCAAGCTATCGTAAATAAGGAGTTAAAAATTAGTGTGCGATGATATTCTTGTACATTCTTAATTTTGGAAAACACTCATTTTCAGAATTTTCTCAGAAAGTAGGGACGTTGTACAGAAAAATTCAAAGAATAGGAAAAGGAAGAATTTATAAAGATAAAGTTCTTTTCAAAATTGTTGTTAAAAAGGGTATTTTCTACACAGGCTTTCTGTAAGTTATCCTTAATGTTTTTCAGGAAGTGAAATACTTATGCCATCTGGTATACACAGAGTTACTGTATCTGATTTGACATTATTATTTTAAGTATTCTAAAAATTCTCAAAATTATAGTTTCTTATTCTCAAATTTAAATATGGTTTTAAAAATGAGAGTAATTTCCAAATATAAGGATTTCTCATTTATAAATATTTATAGGCGGGTTGCATGTAACCAACCCACCTATTAGATTGATGTGTCCGACGTCCGTCTGTCCATCCACATTTTTGTTTCCGGACTCTAACTCTTAAACGCTTTGTCCAATCAAATTCAAACTTGACAGAGAGATAGATAACCATCATAGCTAAGTTGCTTTTGAAATTGGTGTAATTCTGTGTGTTCATTTGTCTGTCCGTCAGCATTTCCATTTCCGGACTCTTAACTCTAAAGCGCTTTGTCCAATCCAATTCAAACTTGACAGGGAGATAGATCACCATCATAGCTAAGTTGCTTTCGAAATTAGTGTAATTCTGTCTGTTCGTTTGTCCGTTTATAGCATAGATACAATTATGTAACCTATATTACAAGTTTTACATTTCTTAGCATATCTAACACATTTACCTTAACTGGGTGACCTAACATTTCTTTCCTTGTTTCTAAATTTAATTGCAGCAGTGGCTAACCTTATTGCTACCTGCGCAACCCACCTTTTGGGTCATTTCTGACCCTCTTGTTATTAAACTTGTGTTAAAAATAATACTGATTTGATACAGTTTAATGTTTGTGGAAAAATAAACCAAACAAAAGAACTGAAGAATAGTTTAACAGGGAATATGTCATGAATAATGAATAAAATACATCCGCTGTGTCCCTTTAAATGACAATGGTTAGAAAGTTAGTGCTTTAATTGTGAATTGTGTGGTATAGTTGAACAAGGTTTAGAATAGCAGTTTGTTTTTCTTGTTTACTCAGGATTAATTTTTGTAATTTCTATGGTAATTAAAGCTTCATAAATTTGCCTTTAAATCAATTTTAAGTTCCATCTTTTTCCAGAATATTTGCTTATTGCTTATAAATTAAGGCTTCATAATACGCCACTGTTTTAATGTGTCTGTCACAATTATCTAGGCTTTACATAACTTCAACAAACATTTTAAGTTATAAACTGGACACATTATTGATTAACTGTACTGAGTGTCAAGCTTGATCATAGTTGTGAAAGCCCTCAGTGTTTCCAATGATTAGTAAGTTTTGGCATTTTATCACCTGACTGTCACTGCTGTTGCCATGGTTTCACACTCATCTCTGCTGTTATGACCTTAAGATGTAAAGTGAGGTACAAGCCTCAACCTTTGACATTGATCATAGTTAGTAAAAAGTTGTTTTGAAAATTATAATCTTACTATTTTTGTTTTAGCCCCTTGTTCAAATGTGCAAGACAGACAGGTATATCCTTGTTGAATGTAACATGAAAGGAGACCATTTAATTGAAATACAGAAAAAAAAAATAGTGTAAACCAGCATGTTAGTTGTTAAAAATTGTGGGGAAACATTACAAATATACCTTAACTATGAAGACATTCTCACCTCTTTTGCAATATTTTTTGCAAATATTAAGCTCGGTTTTACTTAGATAAGATTGGTGTATTTTCATCAGATCCACTGTGTTAGCAGGTCTTTTGGGACACCAGTTACAACTTATAACTGTCTTGGTATCTTGGAATCAGAATGGGTACTGAGTTATTACAACTAAAATGTATTCATGCTGTCATGGCAAGGCGACCAGTCGAACCAAGTTAGGTTGCGACTGACTTGCTGTGATAATACATTATCTCTACTATAATGCACTCTGTTTCTATGATGGTTACACGTGTTCAGTGTATGTAGTATTTGCAGGGAATGAGTCGTGTTCATGTTTCAACATAAATGGATATGCAAATTCATATTGCACTTTGCTGTTGATATGGATGTTGAATTTCACGCCCAGTATCAGATATTTTGTGCGACGATACTCTGAGCCCTCTTTACGGCATTGTTGCAACAATTATAACCGTTTTCAAATTGAATATTAATTGTCAGTTTTTCTTTGGAGGAATTATTTGACAGTCCATCATATCTAAATATTAACTAAGCCATTATGGCTCTTTAAATACAAATTAATGAATTGTAATCTTCAGTGTCTGATCTGGACTAGTAGAGACTGGTTTCTTTTTGGTGAGCTACTGCATTCTGAAATGATAGTTTACAGCTCAGATACTGCTATATAGCTGTGTGCTTGTACTTTGTGATTACTTATAACTTGAATATTTTATGAAATAAGGTAGTTGCAGTACACTGAAATGCAATTTGCTTTCTGATTGCAAGATATAAAGCCATTACTTGTGAGAAGTGATCACTGGTGATTATTGGGGAGACATATGTAACGGCACTTTACCAATTTCAAAAATCACATAAATTCTGAAGTATGTGAAAAACAACAACTTGTGTGTACACTGTACAGTGGTTTTGTGCTGTTTGGATTGAAAATAAAACTTGCATCAGAATGAAACACTGTTGGGTGCTTGTAGACAAAAAAAATGGTTTGTAATTATCGAAGTTTTGGCAAATGCTTATTAGTTGGCAGAGCCAATATCAGTACAATCAATTCTTACCGTCAATATTTCAAGTGTTTGATGGTTCATAAATCTGCCTAGAATCAGATTCTCTTTGTGAGTGGTTTTAATAATGTAAAGAAATTGATGTGTTAGCTTTCTCAGTTGGAAAAACAAGGTTTTACATTTTTAAAATCTGTTCCTACTTCTGTAGTGGAAAAATTAAATGTAGTGAAATGACTCTACACTGTCAGATAAACTGCCTGCTTTCAGAGAAGATACTATCCAGTTGAGTATTGTGAACTGGTTTTGTACAAACATGCTTTGCAGATAGCCTTATTTAGGGATCGCTGGTGGCAGCCTTGAAAGTAAAGGTCATTTTTCATCACAAAAAAGGTGATTGTTTCTGAGGAATGTATTTTGCTTTTTTGACGGTCAATGGTACTGTTGATAATTATTGAATTTGATCTAATTATGGATTCTTGAACCCCTCCAGCGCCCTGTGCCAAAGTCTATTCACCATATTTCTCACTGAAAAGGTGCCTATATGGTGGGTGATGTCTAGCATTGAAATGTTAAAGCCACCTGTTTCGTGGTTTATTGAACTCACAGATTGGCTTGTCCTCGTATGACCTATTGAATTGAATGTGGTCCTCCAGTTGGATCTTTGGTAAAATGTCTTAATGACACTTGGGTTACCTATCTCATAGAGGAAGATAATGATTTGAAGATAGGTTACCCTTGCTAACCAATGCTATGATGTTGAATGATTGAGAGGTTGAGCTGGGGGGCGGGGGGATTTGCATGGGTTATGCAAACATTGAGCTACCGAGCTCTAGTTCTTAAATTAGCAATAGTTTAATATGTGAATGATTCCTCTGAGATCCTCTAAATATTTGTTACTGCAAAGCAAATGAGAGCAGTCTTGCTCTTGGTTATTACAATATTCTCCAGATTTTGTAAATGTTTGAACAATGTTGCAAATTTTGCAAAGACTTGTTTATTTAAATGTACTCATGTGAACAAATGTTTGTCTCAGTACAAAATAACCATGAAAGTGTGAATTGGTTTGTGAATGCTTCTGTAAGTTACCAGAGAAGATGAAAAGGTTGCTCTTATTGTAGAGACCATCCAGTTGTAAACACTCGTGGAAGAAACTAATATGGCACGTTTGATGTCATAACAGTCAATTTGTTGCCCTACTTTTAGCTGACAATTAATCGTGGACATGATTGTTGGCAACGTGTTTCTTTTTTAATGTGTATACACCTCTCACAGTGCATTCTGTATAGTGCTGGAATTGTAACTGACAAAATATTTGTTGTGAGTTGATTCCTTATACTTGTTGGAATGGTTATTCTTTATCAAAGTGTGTTATAATGTACACAGATTCAGTTAAAGTAGTTAGGGAGACCACCAAAGATGTAACTTCACGGATTTTGGTTAATCTATTGAACACTACATTGAAAACCTTGCCAAGTTTATTAAAATATTGTAACATTATATTCTCATAGTGTCTTGTTTAGTAGTGCTGTTGGCAGGTACATATTTGGTTGGAAAAGTGAATACACTGTATTCTAATCACAATATGTCAAGCCTCATTCTGTCAAAAAAGAGATACACAAATGAGACATACTTTTTATGTTGTTTGAAAAACCTGTGATTAAGTTTCTTCTGAAACATGGATTCATTTTGTACAGTACTAGTTAAGTACCTGTAAAGAAAGCTTACATGACATTGACTTTTCTGAATGGAAGAACTGTCAGTAACTATGTTTTCTAATGGAAATGTCAGTCCAGTTGTTAACCATTTGTGTTTAAACACTGGTATGGAATTTGTTCATGTAGATAGAAAGCGTGAATATTGTGTCTGAAACAGGGATAACTTAATCTTGCTTCAGTGTGTTCCTGAATTGATCTGGACAAGCTTCCAGATATAACAAGGCTGCCACATCTTGAAAAGAAATAAATATATTTCTTTATACTTCTTGGTATTATTCATTCATGTATAGAAACACACAAAATCAGTATTTTCATGAAAATTATCTTGTCTTCTGTGAAATTCTATGGTCATCTTCTTACCATCTGGTTCCATATACACAGCCTATCCGGAGATCTAGCCTATTTCAAACTGTGTTGCATGATGAGACTGGTTGTGGTAAAGAAAGGTGGGAAAATATGAGTTTCTAAAGCAAAAAAAATTGTAACACCTGGTCACAATCTATCTTGACAAACTGGGCAGATTAAAATATGGGAAATGTGCGAGACCTGTATAATAATCTTTCTTTGGGATAAAACCACTCGAGATTGAAATACCCACTCACAGAGGTTGGAACAGAAGCCTACAATCACCTCAGTTACACTAATATGTTATTTGGTGGGTTTCTTTGGAACTTAATGTTAATATTCATTTGAGGACTGACAACAAGATAGGTTTTAGCACTACAGGCATTTATTCTAAACTCACAGGTTTCACATAACACAGTCTTATATATACATTGTGTGTACAATACCTAATAGTCGGTACATTACAAGTAGTGGAGCATACACATATATCACAACTCCCAAGCTTTACTACAGTTAAAATAGGTGTATAAACAGTAGTATCCTGCTCCCTACCACGTTATTATCTCCCGTAAAGCCCGGGAGATTATGAAATGATGTCTGTGTGTGCGTGCGTGCGTGTGTGCGTTGGTTAGTCACGCAGATTTCTCCAAAACTGCTACAGCTACAGATTTTTTGTAAATTAATTGTCCCAATGAATTTTCATGCCCTTGAAAAAATTTTTGGTTTTATTGACTTAGGCCTAAAGATAATGAGTAATAGCAATCTTAGCTACTTTGAGTAAAGGGCTCATAACTCAAAAACTATTGCAGTAACAAGTTTTTCTTCAAATATGTTGTTCAGCTACTTTGTCCTTAGCTATAAGATGGTACATAGTTTGGGGTCCCATTGCATGCCATAAGTGAGTAATAGCTATTTTCTCATTTGTAGCTAAATAACAGAAGAAGTAAATGTCAAATATCTTCAAAAGTATTGAAGTTAGGGAATTCTTTTCAAATATGTTGTCCATCTTCTTTTTGGTAAGCTATCACATGCTAAAGTTTCAGACCTGTTGCACTTTGGATAGCTGAGTAATAGATACTTTGAAATTCTGACTGGTGAGTAAAGCGATTGTAACTCCAAAACTATTGCAGTTAGAGTATTTTCCTAAAATATGTTGTTCAGCTACTTTGTCCTTAGCTATAAGATGGTACATAGTTTGGGGTTCTATTGCATGCCATAAGTGAGTAATAGCTATTTTCTCATTTGTAGCTAAATAACAGAAGAAGTAAATGTCAAATATCTTCAAAAGTATTAAAGTTAGGGAAATCTTTTCAAATATGTTGTCCATCTACTTTTTGGTAAGCTATGACATAGTAAAGTTTCAGACCTGTTGCACCTTGGATAGCTGAGTAATAGCTACTTTGAAATTCTGACTGTTGAGTAAAGCTATTGTAACTAAAAAAGTATTGCAGTTAGAGTGTTTTCCTAAAATATGTTGTTCAGCTACTTTGTTCTTAGCTATAAGATGGTACATAGTTTGGGGTTCTATTGCTTGCCATAAGTGAGTAATAGCTATTTCCTCATTTCTAGCTAAATAACAGAAGAAGTAAATGTCAAATATCTTCAAAAGTATTAAAGTTAGGGAAATCTTTTCAAATATGTTGTCCATCTACTTTTTGGTAAGCTATGACATAGTAAAGTTTCAGACCTGTTGCACCTTGGATAGCTGAGTAATAGATACTTTGAAATTCTGACTGTTGAGTAAAGCCATTGTAACTCCAAAACTATTGCAGTTGGAGTATTTTCCTAAAATATGTTGTTCAGCTACTTTGTTCTTAGCTATAAGATGGTACATAGTTTGGGGTTCTATTGCTTGCCATAAGTGAGTAATAGCTATTTTCTCATTTGTAGCTAAATAACAGAAGAAGTAAATGTCAAATATCTTCAAAAGTATTGAAGTTAGGGAAATCTTTTCAAATATGTTGTCCATCTACTTTTTTGTAAGCTATAACATAGTAAAGTTTCAGACCTGTTGCACCTTGGATAGCTGAGTTATAGCTACTTTGAAATTCTGACTGTTGAGTAAAGCCATTGTAACTCCAAAACTATTGCAGTTAGAGTATTTTCCTGAAATATGTTGTTCAGCTACTTTGTCCTTAGCTATAAGATGGTACATAGTTTATGGGTTCTATTGCATGCCATAAGTGAGTAATAGCTATTTTGTTATTTGTAACAAAATCATGACATAAGTAGATGTCAAATATCTTCAAAAGTATTAAAGTTAGGGAATTCTTTTCAAATATGTTATCCATCTACTTTTTCATAAGCTATCACATAGTAAAGTTTCGGATCTGTTGCACATTTGATAGCTGAGTAATAGCTACTTTGAAATTCTACAGTTGAGTAAATCCATTGTAACTCCAAAACTATTGCAGTTACAATATTTTCGTAAAATATGTTGTTCGCCTACTTTGTCCTTAGCTATAAGCTGGCATGTAGTTTGGGGTTCTATTGCATGCCATAAGTGAGTAATAGCTATTTTATTAGTAGCAAAATAATGACATAAGTAAATGTCAAATATCTTCAGAAGTATTAAAGTTACGGAATTCTTTTCAAATATGTCATTCATCTACTTTTTTTGTAAGCTATCACATAGTAAAGTTTCAGACCTGTTGCACATTGCATAGCTAAGTAATAGCTAACTTTGAAATTGTTACTGTTGAGTAAATCCATTGTAACTCCAAAACTATTGCAGTGACAGCTTTTTCTTCAAATATGTTGTTCAGCTACTTTGTCCTTAGCTATAAGCTGGCATGTAGTTTGGGGTTCTATTGCATGCCATAAGTGAGTAATAGCTTTTTTCTTATTAGTAGCAAAATAATGACATAAGTAAATGTCAAATATCTTCAGAAGTATTAAAGTTACGGAATTCTTTTCAAATATGTCATTCATCTACTTTTTTGTAAGCTATCGCATAGTAAAGTTTCAGACCTGTTGCACATTGCATAGCTAAGTAATAGCTACTTTGAAATTGTGACTGTTGAGTAAATCCATTGTAACTCCAAAACTATTGCAGTTACAGCTTTTTCTTCAAATATGTTGTTCAGCTACTTTGTCCTTAACTATAAGATGGTATATATTTTGGGGTTGTATTGCATGCCATAAGTGAGTAATAGCTATTTTCTTATTTGTAGCAAAATAACAACACAAGTAAATGTCAAATATCTTCAAAAGTATTAAAGTTAGGGAAATATTTTCAAATATGTTATTCATCTAGTTTTTGATAACCTATCACATAGTAAAGTTTCAGACCTGTTGCACATTGGATAGCCGAGTAATACCTACTTTGAAATTGTGACTGCAGGGTAAATGCATATAGTTTGGGGTTCTAATGCATGCCATAAGTGAGTAATAGCTATTTTCTTATTTGTGGCAAAATAATGACATAATTTTTCTCAAATAACTGCTTCATCTACTTTTGGGAGAGCTTTCACATGGTGAAGTTTCAGACCTGTAGTTAATTATTCACCTACTCAAAATGAGTAAATGATAATTATCTCTAAAAGTATTGCGGATATCCAATTTTTATCAAATAACTCATTCATCTACTTTTGGGAGAGCTTTCACATGGTGAAGTTCCAGACCCGTAGCTAATTACTCACCTACTCAAAAAGAGTAAATGTGAATTATCCCTAAAAGTATTGGGGATATCCAATTTTTCTTAAATAACTCATTCACCTACTTTTGGAAGAGCTTTCACTTGGTGAAGTTTCAGACCTGTAGCTAATTATTCACCTACTCAAAATGAGTAAATGCTAATTATCTCTAAAAGTATTGTGGATATCCAATTTTTATCAAATTACTCGTTCATCTACTTTTGGGAGAGCTTTCACATGGTGAAGTTCCAGACCCGTAGCTAATTACTCACCTACTCGAAATGAGTAAATGTGAATTATCTGTAAAAGTATTGCAGATATCCAATTTTTCTCAAATAACTCATTCACCTACTTTGGGAGAGCTTTTACTTGGTGAGGTTTCAGACCCGTAGCTAATTATTCACCTACTCAAAATGAGTAAATGTGAATTATCTCTAAAAGTATTGCAGATATGCAATTTTTATCAAATAACTCATTCATCTATTTTTGGGAGGGCTTTCACATGGTGAAGTTCCAGACCTGTAGCTAATTACTCACCTACTGAAAATGAGTAAATGTGAATTATCTCTAAAAGTATTGCAGATAGCCAATTTTTATCAAATAACTCATTCACCTACTTCTGGGAGAGCTTTCACTTGGTGAATTTTCAGAGCCGTAGCTAATTATTCACCTCAAAATGAGTAAATGTGAATTATCTCTAAAAGTATTGCAGATAGCCAATTTTTATCAAATAACTCATTCACCTACTTCTGGGAGAGCTTTCACTTGGTGAATTTTCAGAGCCGTAGCTAATTATTCACCTCCTCAAAATGAGTAAATGCTAATTATCTCTAAAAGTATTGCGGGTATCCAATTTTTATCAAATTACTCGTTCATCTACTTTTGGGAGAGCTTTCACATGGTGAAGTTCCAGACCCGTAGCTAATTACTCACCTAATCAAAATGAGTAAATGGGAATTATCTGTAAAAGTATTGCAGATAGCAAATTTTTTTCAAATAACTCATTCACCTACTTTTGGGAGAGCTTTCACTTGGTGAAGTTTCACACCCGTAGTTAATTATTCACCTACTCAAAATGAGTAAATGCGAATTATCTCTACAAGTATTGCAGATAGCCAGTATTTCTGAAATATCTCATTCACATACATTTTGGAGAGCTTTCAATTAGTGAATTTTCAGATCCGTAGCTAATTACTCACCTACTCAAAATGAGTAACTGCCTATTATCACTAAAGGTATTACAGATAGCCAATATTTCTCAAATAACTCATTCACCTACATTTTGGAGAGCTTTCACATGCTAAATTTTTTTAATGAATTTTTTAAATAATTTTTAATGCATTAAAATTCATGAAATCATGCACTAAATCAATTACAACTTGAAAAGTATTACATTTAGAGCACCTTGTTAAAATATGTTACCTTTAGTACATCTAATTTATATGGCGGGAGATAAATGCATGCGTCAGAATGCTTGTTGTTGTTGGGAGGTAAACTTTACACTTGGATGGGATAGAACACATTTTGAGTAACACATTGAAGGGTATGTATAAGGGATAAGTCCACAAAGACCTCTCATAAATTTCTGTATAGGCACACCTTAGAAATATTTGGTTAACTTATTGAGCTTATAGATGTGACTTCAGGATTATCCAGACCAAAAGAATATTTACTAAAGTCACTTAAAGAAAATAAATTAGACACTAATGGACAGTTAAAGAAACAGCAAGTAGTTGGTTTAAGAGGTGAACTGCAAACAGAAGTTACAAAAATGAATTTAAGTGATCTTGTATGAACAACTGTGTGTTGAAACTTAAAAGATACTTTTACACTGTTTAATGGGCACCCTTTGACATCTTTTCAAAATATAATTCAGCAGACCTAGAAACATTGACACCAGAATAACTTAAAAGATTCTTTATTATGTTCCATGGTTTATTTTATCTTGGATATCTGTAGTTAGAGAAGCAAGGTAAATTACAAGTTATATTAGAAGTCTGTGAAGAACTCCAGAGAATGAGTTCTCATAAAGTCCTTCTTCTGAGTAAAGCTCACCAAACAGACCCACCACCCGTACTGTGTCTCCAGAGGTCAGGCCGCATTCAATGAAGGCCTCAATAGTGGCCGAGTCATAACTGTCCGCGGCTTCAACAGTGGCTACTGGGATGTCAGTGTTATTAAATGCATCATAAAATACAATCTGTGCTGTAAAATGGGGTAAAACAACAGAGAAAAATCAAAACAACATAGACAAATCGGCCCCCAAAAATAAAATACCCTAGTCAAATCGGCCCCCAGGAAAAGATACCTTGGTCAAATCAGCCCCCTGGAAATTACTGTACTCTCAACGAGAATATGTTAAACAAATGACAAAATTCACAATCTAAGAAATGTGATTTAATAAAAATTCTTATAGCACTTAATCTCTGTCAATTGCACTTTCAATGAAACTAACACAAATAAGAGACTAAAGGGCAGGGATAAAGGATATTGATTACAGCATCCAAAAATCTTTCATCTGTGTTAATTGCACTTTTGCTAAATATCATTCACCCAGTTTTCACCCTTGATGTGATTATCTAATTGCACTTATAATTATTCTAACATAAACTAGTGTCTAAAGGACAGAAGTTGAAAGAACTTGATGCAACATAAAACTATCTTTGATATATGTTAGTTGGACTTTGCAAATATCCCTTTAGAAGTTGCCACCCTTTTGAAACAAATATAACATTATCACAAAGAATTATATGCCATTACTTGTATAAATAACCTAATACTGTGCATGCTAAATATCTGTCAGCCTTAGAGTATGTCATATGATGGAGATTAAGTGCTATAAAAGTACTCTTATTGCATTGCATTTTATTTTTTTGACCCCGGCGCCGACTTGTCCAGGGGCCGAGTCTTTATGAGGCCGACTTGCCAAGGGCCGATTTGACAAAGGACCGAATTGTCCATTTTATTGCGTTAATACATCCTATCCAATGGACAATTGCTTTACCGGTCAAAACTTCAAAACGCGTCTGCACACTACACGCGCCAAACGAAAAAGATGAACTGACGTCACTCTGTCTGGACAGGAAGCAAGTATGATGCGCCACCTAGCGAATGCACACTACTGACCGGTCCTGCCGGTATTATTTTCAGGACGTCTTTTTCTGGCATTTGGCGGGACCGGTCGCGCCGACCGGTAAAGCAATTGTCCATTGGATAGGGTATTAACTTATAAAAATTTAATTTACTTATTAAATTTGCAAGTTCCCAAGTCATCTAATTCAGTCACCTTATACAGCACTTAATCAGGCACATGCTAAGACACAAATCATTGTTCCAGGATAATGTAAATTTGTACGGACATGGCTCGTTAACAGTTGAGATGCAGAGCAACAATATAGGATACAGGTGGAAAGCTATGGAGACTACCATCATACACAAAATGTTTTAAGGGCAATTTATTTTATAAAATTTTAATGGTTTTTACAATTGAAAACTTTTATAGTCCTAATTTGATTAAACATAGTCTACACCAGAAAATACGACCTAAAGGTGAATTTTTTGGTGTTAAGCGAGTTTCCAGTAGTTTTCTTTGTTGTTTTAGTGATATAGTAATTCCCTTTTTGTTGTTGATTTCACTGGCATTACATTTAATGAAAAATAAAACACAATTGAATCCAATGAAAAATTTTGGCAAAGTATTGTGCATTAAACACCTCATTGGTAATTGGTACAACATTGCTCAAGGCCAAAGATACTTATCTGGTGAAAGTTTTTCTAACTTAATATCAAGGTCAGGTATTAAAAGTGAGTGTATTATCCACTGTATCTCTGTGCCCGTTAACATCTGGAAAATTGTTTTGTCTACCATGTCAAACAATAGTATTGAACAGGCCTTACTTCAGGTCTAGATTCAAACCAAAAACTTTTCAAACATGCACATAAAGGCTTCTTGTCCGTAAATCACTTCCATATGCGAGTCATTTTTGCTTGCCATGCAGAATGTGTATTTAAAATCCCAATTGCTAATTTTCAAGTTTATCCTTCCTGAAGGATGGTAAAAAAACTCTCTTGATAAGATCACCTTAAAACACTATTCACCAGGGCTCCTTTTTATTTCGCTTGCATAAGGAAACCTGAGATAAATCCTCCATTATTATCCAAAGAGTGTTATTAATGCTGTTACCTCCCTGATTACAATCTGTTCACTAAGGCTTATTTATGGTTTCCATACTTTTTAATTGAGGATAACATATGGTTTAGACTCTAAATGAGTGTTAAAAGACGAGTCTCGATTCCCTCACCTTCAGCATAGTTGAGAGCCTGTGCCTTGACGGAGAGCTGGAAGAGGTAGACTGCAGGTATGGAGGAGGGGCAGCTGAACACCCCACTGGATATGGAATACAGTCCACCCATGTTGGTTGTGGTGTGATTAAACACAATGGTCTCTCCAGTAAGCACCAAGCTAGCCACTGGCAGAACGGCATTAAAGCCGACGCCTTGACAGTCTACGGCCTGCATGAGTAATGCAAATTACAATATCAACAATATGTGGACAAGTTACCATTGTCACATGCTCAACCTGTTGTTTGCAATGCAGTGTTTCTATATATGCAAGTGTTTGTCACAATTTTTACAATAAACTGTAAAAACACCCCGAATAAATAAATAATGGTGACTTAATGGGCGAAACTTTCTGTTCAGATTCATAGAAACCAAAGCAAAAAAGGTAGATGTCAAGATAGACCATAATCAAATGTGTTGAAACTAATTTTGACAATCTACATTTTTAAAACCTGTGAAATCCCTACTGACATAGATCATTCTTGCGATGTCTGGTTATATAAAACATGTTAACAAAGTTTTTACCGACATTTAACATCAAGGGTCATATTTCGACTGGTTAAATAACCATTTACCAAATTTGACCATTTTAGACCTCTGCACACTATAAAGTCTAATGTCTTTTGCAAATTTTAGAATTTTAGAAGGTGTGTGGCACAAAATTGTTAGTATAATTAAGTGTTGGCTGAAAAGCTTTTGGGCATTGTAAATTACAGCCACGATTATGTTAGAGACCCAGCAACCACACCTGTCTGCTGATATGTTGAATGCAAAGTCTTGTGACCATTGAAAATCAAAGTAAAAGTTAGAAAATCTGTGACACGTATCTGTGTGAAAGAATGTTAAACCTGTAACCTATTCTAATCTAAACTGCTTTGCAGGCACAACATCTTTCCAGCAATGGGGAACTCAGCGCACTGAGTTAACAAAAAATATTAATCATTAGGATAGTCGAGGGGTGGTCAAGATCAGGAGTCCAGAATTATGGGTGTGACCAAAGGGAAGGAAGCTTATTGTCAAGAGTTAGAAAAGAATCTCACAAACCAAAAATTCTTGTTCTGAAATAATTTAGATGCTGGACAAGTTTGAGTCATTAAGCATTGAAATGCCATGCCAGCAAGTAGCTTTCAAGTTGAACAGCCCTGACAAATATATAAGTTTTAAAGCCTCTATGTAAACCAGATCAAAACATGTTACCACAAAATCGCAAATCCTTCCTAAAGAATTGCACCATTGTGTGAAACACTACTGCAAATATCTGCAAGGTAAGCAAAAAGTCAGAACTGTTGATAGAGGTATGTTGCTGATATCCAGTGCTAAACCCTAAACCTGTGTGATTTCCTTTATACCCCTGTTTTGCTTCACTGATAACCCCAAACACATTGGGATGAAAAACAGGCTTTAGAAACACCTGTACAGACTATTGGACCATATTTGTAAAAACGGTGTGTCTTCTGGAGGATTGGGAGATCAATTGACCATGGGTTAATTGCTCCTGAAAATTGATAGTTATGCATAGTTTATGGGACTAGTTCCAGATTAGTTAGACATAGTTTATGGGACTAGTCCCAATTATCGACAGTTCCCCATGCTAGTTTTATTTCTCTTTGGTTATATGTCATTCAAAAAATCCATAACCATCATAGTCCTCATAAGGTATTTCTTGTCTTTTCTCATCTAGTCTGTTATATTTAAATAAGACTTTGATCGTTGAGTTAAATTCTAGATTATGACCGAATGTTAAGATTCACTCCTTGACATCACAGGATCACTTCACGAGTAGTCCTAATTCCTCAAAAGTAATTAAACAATGTCATTTTTAATATCTCTCGACTAACCATGTTAGCTTAGAAGAAGTGAACCTACATTAAGACTAAAAATTCAACATGATGTCTAAAGGTTAGATAAACTTTAATTACCACAAACAGGATAGCCGATAATATAAGTTCTTTCCACATCTTTGATATTCGTAGACTTTTAGATGAATTACATCTGTAATGCGTTTCTTTTTCTGTTGTTATCAAAACATGCTGATTTCTCATAGTTATCACTTCCACAGAAAAGTCCATTACAACTCTGTTATCTTGTTATATCAATCAAAACTGTAACATGTTATTGGATAAAAATATATTACAAAGTTTTGCTTGAATAGATTGTTCACTTTGCTCAATGTCACTTTTTCCTTCAATCTGCACAGATATACCTCCATCTTGAAGCAAATCTTTAATTATGGTGTTTATATAAGAACCAATATGTAGAATTCAAAAAAAAAGGAGGTGGCCGAAATGGCCGATCAGGATTGCTGCCACAAAAATCATATGAAATCTGTATGTTGACTATGTATGTTAAGAACCAAAATTGCACTGTTTTATCTCAAAAGCTTAATGCTCCAGTCTCACTGGTCGATATTTTTCTGAATGTATTGGCATTGTGTATAACACTCTTTTCCTCTATGTACTGAGTCACTTCTGTCAGTAAAGTTGACGCACTGTAGTATTCCTTGCCTTCAGTGGCCATCCACTAGGCATATTTAAACAGTCCAACATTTCTATCTACCGTACATGGTATCATGTTCTGTAGGCTAATTGCAGGGTTTCTTATAGGTTATGTCTCTTTTATGCTGCCTTTGTTATTCTGTCTCATTCTCTGAAGTAAAATATTTCCCCCAATTTTATTCTGTTTTGTCTGTATCTTTTCTGTGTCAAACATTGGTCATTTTCCTCACTGATCTCAATTATCTTCTGTAGTGAAACTGTAGCATTGTAGCAGGGTCATCATTAGGTTGGGGGCACGGATATGTGAAATAAAGATGAAATGCCAGCATTACCTATTTAGCTTTGAATACATATGTTCAGTGTTAAACAAGTTTTCAATCATTGTTGAATCAAATCTTTCTTTAAAAATTGGCGTCAAATGGTTTCCTGTGCAGAATTTTGACCACTGAGTATGTACTGCTTTTCTGCATTTCCTGAATTAACCTATAGGTTAAAAGGGATCAGTAAATAAACCAGTTCTTATTTTGTTTCACATGGTGGAGATGCTAGGCTGTTTTTTGTTTTTTTTTGCTTGTTGCAGTTAATGCTCAGTTCTTGATTTGTTTACATGGCAGATATGTTGGACAGTTCTAGATTTTTTAGACGATAGAGATACTAGACAATGTTTTTCTTTTATTTTTTTTGTATACATATATATTTATACATGATTAAGATACTGTACTGTTCTTTGTTTTTACATGGTTGAGATACTGGAGAGTTATTGTTGTTGGCATGATAGGGATACTGAACAGGTCTTATTTTTATATGGTGGAGATACCAAACAGGTCTTAGTTTATTTATATGGTAGATGTACTGAAGAGTACTGTTTTTTTCACATGGAAGAGATAGTTTTTGGTTTCTTTACATGGTAGAGGTACTGGACAGTCTTTCACTGTATCCTTTCCAACAGTGGGAGGTCTTGCCTATCCAATCCTCCAGATCTACCTGAGTTGTTCTGCTGATTTTTGCTGGTCATAGAAGTGATACATCGGGTTGCTTGGATCACTGACTGTAGAGTACTGATGCTGGATAGGAGTTGAACCTGGCTGATATACATTAGATGCATGCTATTCTGGATAGGTAGTGGCTTGAGGTTGTTGGGATGTATGTGTAGGAGCATATGCACCTTTTTCATTATTTTATATTATATTGCAGAGTCTTTTGCATCAGAGTTGTAGTGTTATAAGGCACTTCAATGTTCCTTAAAAAAATCTGGTCATTGAAATGCTTTGTGTTTCTTTGTGTTTTCTCTTCCTCTCAACACAGCAAGACCCAACTAGACCCAACATCAAGAGCCCAACTATGACACCAACCGCTACAACTATTCCCATTGGGTAGTTGGCATCAGACTCAGGGTTTTTTGTGGTGAATGAGTGGGTGGCAGAGAAGTTACCTGAGTAACCAAACCATTCACTGTCCCTTTTCACTAAGTACCATGTATTACCAGTAGCATTGCATCTAACAGATAATGTATCAACATCCTTCTGTATCCATGTATTGTCAGGGGCACGAGGATCTACACAGCCCATCACTGTCCACAAATGTATCTATTTTATGTATGAATTTACAGGGAGACCGACTTCCCCCTTTCATTACAGGGCAATTCTCAAAATACATAATGACATTACAACCATAGAGAACAACACAGGAGACTTGTTTGGTTACTCTACTGAAGTAGCTTGAGGTTGGTGTCATGAGGATAAACATGATGGACGCTGTTTTTTTGCTTATTTTGGATTTTATGTGATCAGCTACATATCTGATGTACAATAGAGATTCATGCACACTGAATTTGTGATTCCCCGGTACATATATCTCCACTGGAATGTTTCTATTACAACTGATTAGGGCCACATTTAACCATGATTGAAATAGAGTAAGTGACCCTTAATTACCTACACCAAAGAGATTGTGTGATCGTTGGATTGTGTTTGTATGTCAGCAAGGTTACAAGAAAGCCACCGAGTGGATTATAGGCTTAATCATGTAACATCTGGTCAATGTTCATACTGCCTCCTCTCTATCTTATTTTTGTATCCAGTTCTTTTCACCCAGTGTGACAATAACTACAACCCATCTATGGTCAATTATTGGTCAAGTTCTAGTATTTTTCTAGTATATTAGGTCTATGTCACAGCTACCTTGTTAACATTTTATCTTACATCTGGGGCCGTATTCACACCAGGTCTATGTCAAGTTTTAGTCTTAGGTGTATTCATGTATCCAACTTAAACCCAAGGTTTGGCTAGGGTCTTTTCCAACACAGCCCCCTGAAGAGCTACATAAATCGTTGCTGAATTCTAAGGTTCCCACTGAGAACTGTGAAAAATATACCTATTTATTACAACCTACAGATTTTAATGTTATTTTTATGTCAGCTGACATTATGGTATCACTCTGTGGTGTCCGCGTCTGCATCCGTGTGAACAACTTCTAGTCCATGTGAACAACTTCTCCTCCACAACTACAAGGCCCAGAGACATGCTATTTTTAAGATTCCTTAACTATCGAGGATGAAAAATTATTCAGGGCATGCAGACCTGTTTGTTCGTCTGCTCCCCAAAGCCATTACATGTGAGGTACCTCCACCCAAAGTGTGGAAATGTCAACACTTGATCACAATTTTCTCATTCACTATTGCAGGGAATTCTCTCTTATCTTGCATATATGTACTAGACCACTAGTAGATTCCCTTATGGGAGTATCAGGCTTGGATCTTTCTTAATTATTTGTTTTCACGTAAGTTCGACTAATCACCGCTGCCGCTGGATTATGGTCTCCCTTGAACAACTTCTTGGGCTTTCAAATTTTTCTTTCCTTCTTATCTTTCCTAAAAACTATAGGGGCAGGAAAAATTTTTGGGATACTTTGTGGAGTCCTTAAGCTTTACTTAAGGTAACCTTAAGCATTTTTCAAAAACACCCCGTAATCGTGTTTTGGGAAAAACAACACCCACCTGTGCTATAACATTTATCAGGTACATTCTAGACCTAGATTCGCCGGTTGGAAAGGATTTTATGATCTATCAGACCATAGATGCCTGAATGGGAGGCATTTTATTTTTGTAAATTTTTTAAAAAATGGGTACTTGCTCTGTATCTCAAAAACGGTCCGGATTTCAGCATTTTGTTGGATTAACTTATTCAGCTACTTTTTGATAATCTTTCACATGCCGAAGTTTTAGCCCTATATCTGCAATCTTAAGGTCACCTTAATGTCAAAAAGGGGTTTTAGCCCTCCAGTTCACTTAGTTTTTCACTTTTTGCAATCAAATTTGGCATATATATTAATATTTACCTAAGGATTATCCTGACTTTATGGTGACCTTAAACTGTTAATATAATTGGAGCTTTGGCCCCCTAAAGTCATAAAATTGGAATAAAACCGTCTGGTCCCTTTATTTTTTCTGTTTTTAAAGAATCTAACTTATATTGATATTGAGGTTGATCAAAATAAGACTCTAATAATTACCTTATGATTTAAATATTAATAATGTTATGGCCATCTTAAACTTAAAATGTAGGGTTTTTCAGCCCTAAGTTCAGTTAATGTTTACATTTTTAAAATAAAACTTGGCACATTTATAAAGGTTGCCAGAAGGGATATTCTGATTTTATGGGCACCTTAAAGCCCCAATATCAATGAAGTTATTGTCATCTTACAGTGAAAAAAGGAAGATTTCAGCCTTCAGCTATGTTATTGTTCTACTGACCTCAGTTAAACTTTGTGCACTTATACAGGATGACAAAAGTGACATTCTTCTTTTGTGGTCACCTTAAAGTCCCAATATGAATGAAGTTATGGCCACCTTGCAAAGAAATTATGGAGTTTTTAACCTCCAGCTATCGTATTGTTCAGCTGACCTCAGTTAACTTTTGCACACTAAAGATGACAATAGGGACATTCTAATTTTCTTTCCACCTTGGAGTTCCAATACAAATACAGCCAATGCCATCTTGAAGTAAAAATGAGTGTTTTCAGCCACCAACTGACTTACGGTTCAAAAACATCAGTTTAACTTGACACATTGATTAAGCACAAGGAAGATTTTTATGACCTTTTTACTTAAAATTCTTGTATTTCAGAGATTTTGGCCATCTTAACATAATAAATATACGCTTTAGTTAATTCAGCTTTTGGTTTACAGCAGGAGTTGATGATCTACCTACTTATTCACAGAGACTATGTTAATTGGTCAAATGTATAGACTTGACTTCTTTCAGAAGATAAGATGACTGGGAAAAAACTCTTTCTCATAAACAGGTTGTTTTACTTGTACAGTATTTTATGTATCTCCAACTAATTGAAAATGAATGACTTGTCTCTTTCTTCTCTTTCATCCAACTCTGTATCTGCTTTTGTGTGATATCTATCTGGAGGCATATTCGTAGAAAGTCCAACTCACTCCTAAGACAAATATGACCTGCAGTGAGTGCTATTGTGTATTAATTATATGTCTGCACACTGAGTGAAAGGTTAATAAGGGATATCAAGGTGCATTCATTTCTTTTTATTAGTGGTGACATTGTTTACAGAAATCAAAACTTGGTTACCTGGGTTTTGAAACGAAACCAAAAAATGTAAAAATGGAGGTAAAAGTAAATGATTTTTACTCAGTATGAAGTAAAAATGTGACATATTTTGCCAAATATGTATATATTTGTCGTTTTGATGAAGTATCAGCCATTAGAAAGCCTAAAATAATAATGTCTTCAATAACCAGTTCCCAAATATTTTTTACGGATTTTTTATACCAAAACAAAAGAATATTCCGCATACTGGAACACCGTTAACAACACTACTTTTTATTAATGGATATGCTTACAGTAAATCTTTTTGGGGGTAAATAATTCAAACGAGGACATTTATCTATAGGTTCATGGAAGTGGATTCTTATGGAAGTAATATTTTGTGGAAAGAATGTCTTGTCTGTTTTAAGAGAATGGAAAAAAGCATTATGTAAAAACCTCAGTGTTTCATTACATTCACATATAGAGTCATGTGTGAATGAAAAATGTTAACAATAACATCTGACAACACAACTTTGTGTATTCTTTTTACAATGGAACAATAAAGGATTTCAAAAGGAGGATTATCTTAAGCATATTTATCTTATAAAAATATTAGATAGCAATGAACTTTCAGAGGATTAAAGTTCCTCCAAGATATATAACATATGAATGTCCCTATATATAGTCAATTATAGTTTACTACAGTATATATTTATTATTATAAATCTAGGATTAAATATCTCCTGGACACATATCCTCCAAATGTTGAATTTCATGAATTCATTTTCAATCTTCAGTGTTTGTATTCCATTACTCCTTTGTACTTAATAACCCCTTCTATTTGATGAATGCCTTGTTGTCCAATATCCAAACAAAGTCTATTAACGGACTGCAGTAACTGTAGGTTCTGTGAAAACTGATACAAGAGATCAAAAGTTGAAAAGGTTCCTTTCAGCCAACCTCTAGCAAAAATTATTCATAAAATATACTACTTTATGAAACACAATAAAGCTCACATTCTGCTTACAGTTTAATACTGCAACTGCTACAGTTTTTAAATAATCCACTTTCCGATCAGATACAAAACACAATAAAACTTATGTTCTGCTTACAGTCTCATACTGCAACTACTACAGCTCTCCATCCGGGCCGCTCGTTTTTATTAGCAAAAACCTTTTTCTAGTGTTTTTTTTTATGAATTTTTAAAATAATTTTTAAGACATGAAAATTCATGAAATCATGCACTTAATCACTTATAACTTCAAAAGTATTGCATTTAGAGTATTTTGTTAAAACATGTTATGCAGCTACTTTTTGATAGCTACAACATGGTGTGTAACTTGGACATCGATCCCCATAGCTAAGTGAGTATTAGCTACTTTTTGAATTTTCAGTAACTTCCATAATGAGTAAAATCACTTGTGACTTGAGAACTATTGCATTTAGAGAATTTTGTATCAATATGTTATGCTCTTGGGTCAGCTATAACATAGTAAAATTTCAGACCTGTAGCTCATTGCATAGCTGAGTAATAGCTACTTTGAGGTTATCACTGATGAGTGAATTGCTTGTAACTTAAAAACTATTGCATTTAGAGTATTTTGTTTAGTATGTTATTTATGTACTTTTGGTTCAGCTATAACATATTAAATTTGCAGACGTATAGGCCATGGCATAGCTGGGCAATAGCTATTTCCAGGTTATCACTGTTGAGTAAATGAGTTGTAACTTGTAACTATTGCATTTACAGTATTTTGTTGAAATATGTTGTTCACCTACTTTTGTGTCAGCTATAACATACAGAAATTGAAGACCTCAAAGTCATGGCATAGCTGAGTAATAGCTTCTTTCAGGTCCTCTCTGTTGAGTAAATCAGTTGTAACTTGAAAACTGTTGCATTTAGAGTATTTTGTTTAATTATGTTATTCACCTAGTTGTGAGCCAGCTATAACATAGTAAAGTTGCAGGCATGTAGCTCATTGCATAGCTGAGCTAGAGCTACTTTCAGAGTATCACTGTTTAGTGAATCAGTTCTAACTTAAAAACTATTGCAATTAGAGTATTTTGTGTAAATAAGTTATTCACTCACTTTTGGGTCAGCTGTAACAAAGTGAAATAACCTGTAGCTCACTGAGCAATAGCTACTTTCAGGTTTTTACTGTTGAATAAATCAGTTGTAAGTTGAAATCTATTGCATTTACACTATTTTATTTAAATATGTTATTAACCTACTTTTGGGTCAGTTATAAAAGAATAAAATTGTAGACCTGTAGCTCATTGCATAGCTGAGTAATATCTACTTTCAGGTTCTCACTGTTGAGTAAATCAGGTGTAACTTGAAAACTATAACATTTACAGTATTTTTTAAATATGTTATTCACCTAATTTTGGATGAGATGATACCATAATAAAATTGCATAGATGAGCAAAAGCTACTTTGAGATTCTCACAGTTGAGTAAATCAGTTGTTACTTGAAAACTATTGCATTCACAGTATTTTGTTTAAATATGTTTTTTCCATCTACATTTTACACCTAAACAGTTAATTTGGTACTTTACTTCTGAATACCATTTGTAGGGCACAACTTGTGTGTCCTTTTCTTATTTCAGTTCTACTCTGAAACACACAGTCAGGTGACACAGAGCCCGTTCACGGGCACTGATTGCTTGTTAGTCTTTAGTTGTGATAAAATTAAAAAAATAAGTCAGAGTGAGAATTTTCTTTGTTAATATATCATTGAATTTCCCTTGGGGTTTGAACTCTAATTTTAATTGAATTTTTATAGCACTTAATCTCCATCTTGAAGACAGACTCTAAGGCGAAAAATAAGAAGTATAAAAATAATAAAAATCCAAGACATAAGCAGAAGTCAGAAGCAGAGGTCCGAGAAGGCAAGGTAAGAAATAGTATAATCTAGGGTAGGTGCTGTGATCTAATCTAAGCTAATCTTATCTATTGCTTGCAGGTGCAATATCCTCCCCACAATGGAGAACTCAATGTGCAAAGTAAACAAAAATATTACTCAGTAGGATAGTCAAGGGAGGTCAAGGTCGGTAGTCCAGAATAATGAGTTTGACCAAAGGGAAAGAGACAAGACAAGTGCCTTCAAGAGTATCATTCCTTAGGGATACACTGTTATGCCCCCACAAGTTGACATATACTTGCTTTCTATAGCTTTCTGGAAACTGACACTTCACATGATAATTCAATATGACACAGTGTGGCCTTAATAAAATAACATTTGATATTTTACCATTTATTTGACACCCCATAAAAGTAGTTTACAATACACCGGCATACTGGTTACAGCTACACATCATGCTAAGGATAGTTTTTATTTAATTTATTTAATTTTAGTTTGAGCGATTTGTTTGCTCAATATTAACAATAATTAAAATATTGAAGCCATTTCAGAACTAGCACAATTAAATAAAGTATACGGAATATTGAAGTCATCAATTTAAATGAAAATTTTTCAAGAAACTATTTTGCACATTTGCTTGAATTTATGCAAATAACTCTAAGTCAACTTTTATAAATGAAATATATACTTAAAATCCAGTTATAATTCAATAGTGTATAACAATTTTTAGTTCCAATAAACACTGTATTTTTATATAGCTCAAGGTAAAATTATGGAATTTCAGTCCTCGAGTTTTTGCTATACTATATGATTCTTCTGTAGACCACTCCTGAGAAAGTATTCTGATAGGTGCCACCATCTGACATGATGGTCCCACTGAGACCTCTAACAAATACTATTTGGTTCGGGCCACTACCACATTCAATGCTGACCTCTACAGTTCCAGAGTCCAGACCATCACCGGTTCTGGCGGTACCCAATACAGTCTCAGCACCATTGTTACTGAAGATTAGTTGTGCTGTAATAAAAATAGCATTGGTGTTTTCATGTAATTTTTTTATGTCTGTTAACAGGGTTACTTCCAATATTTTTCTTAGAATTACCCTTATTCCTAAAGAATTTTCTAAGAATTGTTTAGTCAGGAAATATTTTAATATTATTTTTTTTCCTTTAGAATTTCTCTTGTTTCTTGAAATTATGATAAATTAAGTTCTAAGAATAAGATAATTTTCTTTAAAATAATAGATGTACAAAAAACAAGTAGCATCATTATTACAGTGGTTTTTATATAGATTGGTGGCACAGTACACATGGCAGCTTTTTGGCATTCTTATGGACTTTATATGGACTATATGGACTTTAGTACCGTCTTTGGGCAGTCTTTAGTACCGAGTTTTTAGGGCCAAGCTACCTCATGGTAGATAATAAAATAGCTTACTTACACATCTATGTCTTTTTTAGCCGGAGAAAATCAGATATTTTTTCAATTTTCTCACCTTCTGCAATCGTCAGTGACTGAGACTTTATGGACATCTGGAAGTGGTAGAGTCCACGGGCAATTTCGGCGCAGGTAAATTGACCAGTACCTGTTTGGTAGAGGTCGCCCATGTTGGTGTTGGTAGCATCAAACAGGATAGTACTGCCATCGAGTGCCAAAGAGGAAGCAGTTAGTACAGCATTAAATCCAACTCCAGTCTGGCCATAGGCAGTCTGAGTCTGAAAAGCATGGTTATATTAATAGGTAGAGGTTATACCTAGTTTACACCTTCCTGTATTGGAGGCACACAGGAGGTTTGGGTGGGATGGATATTCGGAGAGGCTCATTCTCCAGCATGTAGTATCCAGATACGAGGTTCTTTTTTGGGGGACCATACGGATAAGTCTATCAAGTGGAAAGCAAATATATACAGATAATATCAAACTGGTTTTAAATTGTACAAAAATAATTGTGCAGAAATAACTGCAATTTACCCAATTCAATTACGACTAGAATACCCCTCTCATATTTATTAGATGGTGTCCTGATGTGCCTGTGTGAAAGTGTTGTTATCATTTTATCAAGTCTGTGATCAATTTGATTGCTTTCGTATCCATGACCAAAGTGAAACTGAGTATTTGAAACTGCTGAAAATATCAAAAACCAAGTTAAAGGTACAGAATTTCAATTTTCAAAGCGACAAAGGAAGCTGAATGAACATCATCAGGCAATTCATTTCAGATTATAGGAGAATTAAAAATAAAACCATGAAACTATGACCAAAATTGTTTCTTTGACTTATGCAAGGATGGCCTAAAGTGAGGAACCTCTTGGTACCTGCTATCAAGTCTTTCTTGTGCTGTATTTGCTGTTTACAGGGGAATAGATATGGTCTGCAGTAGCTAGGATGACTACTGTTAAGAAACATGTGGACAAGTGTAGCCGTCTTAAATATACTTTGGTATCTAACAGGCAACCATTGGAATGGGGTATTTCTAATATACTTACTACAGTTAGTGAAAGTCTGCACAAGAGTATTTTGGAGATTAAGCTCTATGAAAGTCTAAAATAGAATACAATAAAATATAATAAGTAAGAACCTCTACCATTAAAAAGGAAAATTTTCGTTCTGGAACAAAAAAAACTTTCACCGGTTTTGAATATTTAATGTTGTTTACAAGAGTAAGCATACCCAAGTTGTTGTTGAGGTATAACATATCACCCATTTGAGAAATCCTCTATAAACCTTTAGACTCACACTAGTGTTAAAACATTGACATGTATGTTTATTATGTGACACCTGCTGATTATATGTTAGGATGTTTACTTCAGTATCTTATTTGACAGTGAGTCAGGGGGCTCGGTGGTGTAGCGGTTAGAGTTCTCGCCTCCAACCTCTGAGGCCGCCGGTTCGAATCTCAGGCCGGGAGCTTCATGTTGGAAAGTTGGTAGTTACTTGCCGATGCCCAGTGGTTTACAGTGCAGTATGCACTGGTTTCCTCAACCTGTAAACTACCCATCGCAATATGACCCTGGCTGTTGAACGCGACGTAAAACAACAAATTAATAAATTGACAGTGAGTTGTGTGATTTTAAATGCTTTTTGGGCTTTGACTTTGTTTCCTGAGACATTTGTAGCTTTTGGAACTCTGGGACTGTGGACCCGACTGTACTGCCACAGGACATAGAGCCATTTCAGTGTTGCTTGTTTCAACGATATCGTTAAAATATTCTTTCAAATGGACCTTTAATAAATGAAATAATCTTCTGTTTGGCCAGGCCCTACCCACACAAAAACTTCATGAAGATCCACTCATTACTTCTGGAGCAATGTCAGCTAGCAGAGCCAAAGTCATTGAAAGTACTATAAAAATATGACTCTTTGACAATTTAGGATTTTTTTAATCTACAATATGATTCAGATTCTTCCCAAAGTCTAGTTACTTCATGCCCCGATATAAAGACTTCAGATATATATGTTCATTACTTTAGAATTATTGCAAACAAATAACCAACAGACCAATTAACACAACCAAAAACATAAATTGAAAGAGGTAAAACAAAATGTATAAAAAATAGGTAATTTAAATAGCAGGATGAATAAAAACATTATATTTAAGAGATGGGCTAGTGTGTATTTTTCCTTGTATAGCTGAATTGGCAGCGCAACTGTATTATATTCAAATGTACCCAAAACACTTTTGAATGGTGAAAACGCTTGTGAACAAATGAGCAAACATTGAAAAATTAGTCACTTGCATGTTCCACAGCTCCTTCCTGGTATAAGTTGGCACATAGTAAACACATAATCTATATATGTACTTGTTTTATATGTACCAATGTGGATTTACTTTAAAATGTGCATTGACCCAAGTAATATATAGATAGTTTTCACAATAGAAATAACTAATAAATTAATGTTTTATACACAGATCACACTTCTCCGTGCTGGGGTCATGACCTACAAACAAACAGGCTTGTGTCCAGTCAGTGTTGTAGTGTTGACCTACAGTCCACCTGGTGTCATGGTAGAAGGGCTTTGGTATGATTCACATTTGGGTTGGACGCATTTTTTGGATACATCAGTACTAGGTCAGGAGGTGGATATCAAATGCATACAAAATTAACCGCATGGGCAGGTGTGACCTTTGAATAACAAATCGATTTTTGATGCAACTTAAAGCCTCAAATTGGCACATCATGTGAAATTTGTTTCCGCGGAAAATAAGTTTCTCAAAATTGAAACTAAAATTAAACCACGGCTAAAAAATATTCATGTATTTTATTACTGTTAAATGACTGTTTATGAATTATAATGTAAATCTATCGATAACTTACAAAAAATACGTTGAATATTATGTTAAATATTATATTTTTTCAACTGGCAATGTAACCATTTCTGCGCATGGGTGATTACATAGAAACGGGTAAAGCGAACAAATTTTCACGTGCACAAATTTCACGGGACAGAGGGCCTGTCTCAGTGTGACCTTGGTTAACTATGACCTTTGACAAAGCTATCAAAGGCATCCCGATTGGCAAGATGTTGAGTTAATTATTTACAATATTTTTGTGCGATGTTAAGGTGTGTGCCCATTGAACAAGTATATATAGGGCCCATATGTTTACATGTGCATCCTTATTTGAAAATCACTGCTCACAGATCATTAAACAAATTTCAAGGAAAGGCATAATTACCAAACAGAAAGCCGCCAAGATGGTGGTGATCAGTGTCCACATGATGGGGTCAGGTGTTCTGTCCACTGGAATTCTGAAAGCAGAAAGTCCTGTACGTATTGTACACAAACACCAGCTAACAGAGTGGTTATCTGCATTGTGTTGGTTCCCAAGAACTTAGGCTGTTAGATGTACAGGGAACAGACATGTGTCTGCTGGTGTCTTGTGAAGGTTATGAATATGTTATTGATAAATAATATATTATGGGCGAGAAAAGGACTCAGGGAACACAGACTTCTGCCTAGGAGCTCGTGTTAACACTTATTTGTTTCCTGTTCTAGATCATAGTATCTTGAATTTTCTTGCGGATGCGGATCAAACTTGGGCGTATTACATACACTCTTATGGGAGTGTCCTGTATATGAGCCATATTACATCCCAGATCAAATCATCTATTTCTAGTGCCTTGGTCAAATATTTCCTAAAGGTTTCATAAAAATCTGTCTGTAACCGTTTGCGGTATCTAACAAACGGACAGACAAACAACCAAGCAAACATATAATCCTTGGCAGAGGTAATTATGCTAGTCCATTATGTTATGATACTCTTAAATAGCATTCTGGAATGAGTACTTTTACCCTTAGGCCATTAACATTGTAGAAGTTGGTGTTTTCCTAAGTAATTCAGGTCATATAGAAAGAAGATAATATATTATGGGCGAGAAAAGGACTCAGGGAACACAGACTTCTGCCTAGGAGCTCGTGTTAACACTTATCTGTTCTAGATCATAGTATCTTGCTAAGATGCAGATCAAACTTGGGCGTATTATATACACTCTTATGGGAGTGTCCTGCATATGATCCATATTACATCCCAGATCAAATCATCTATTTCTAGTGCCTTGGTCAAATATTTCCTAAAGGTTTCATAAAAATCTGTCTGTAACCGTTTGCGGTATCTAACAAACGGACAGACAAACAACCAAGCAAACATATAATCCTTGGCAGAGGTAATTATGCTAGTCCATTATGTTATGGTACTCTTAAATAGCATTCTGGAATGAGTACTTTTACCCTTAGGCCATTAACATTGTAGAAGTTGGTGTTTTCCTAAGTAATTCAGGTCATATAGAAAGAAGATAATATTAAAAGGTTCACACATTGTGGTGTAGTATGGAGCCCCTAATAGGACATAGTAAAATAAAAATTGCACCATGTATTAAGTCGTGTGCACAAGATGATCTCGTGATAACAAGAAAATAAGTCGTGATAATGAGATGATCTCATTATAATGGGATAATAAGTCGTGATAACAAGATCATCTCATGATATCAAGATGATCTGGTGATAATGAGATCATCTTGTGATATCAAGATCCCAATTAAGGTTAATTTTGCAAAGTAATATTCTTGAAACATTATTATGTTCACTTCTTTATTGAATTGTATACATAAAAATTGCACCGTTAATAGCTGTTTATAAGAAGCAGTACAATAAATGACTAGAGATATGAGGTCAGTGATAAGGTCAAGTTAACTGTAATGGTTACTTCACATACTGTATTAGGGGATAATATTCAAACCCCATGGTTATCAGACTGTATATGGTTGCAATAATGACCTAGCAGCCCCAACTAAAATTTATGTTTGCCATGGCCTGATGAGTGTCAAATGTGACACCCGGAGCCAGATTGCTCCCACCTGGCTCATATAGTTACCCCCTGGGTAGCTAGCGCAATGCAGCCCCTTAAGGTCAAGAAAAATCAAAAACACTTACGGAAGCAATTGACAAGGTTCCAGGTGTAGGTCAATTCCAGGTCAAAGGTCAACAAGTGTTTATGTAGTTGGCAAGACAGATAGTAAAACATGTAGTAAATATAAAACAGTGACAATGAATAAAATACTAAAGAAGACAATGTAGATAGTTATATGCAATGATAAAAGTAAATATTAAAGCTAGAATGTAAAATACGAATACTGATATATATTATTGATAACATTTAATGTGTAATGCAGTGAGCAATAATGCTTTTGGTCCACTTTGTTGTCATCTGAAACTACAAGAATAGCTGTTACAAAGGCATCTAGGGTGGGTACGAGGGGTAAGTAAACAAGTTAAAAGTATTTTAATTTTAAAAAAGCGTGTTGCCAGCTTGGTTGCTAATTTGTAAATGAATATGGCCTCCACAGGCGGGAAAATGAGGGGTCAAGGGTCACAGTTGACCTATATTACTAGGGCAGTCGCAAAATAATATTTTTTGCAAAGAGCACTGACTGAGGTAGCACCTACATGCTACCCCCACACAGTGCCCCAAGATGCAGATATGTACATAGTTTAGTAACAGTCCACGATGGGATAAAATATTTTATAGATATACACCACTAATATTTATGTTACTATATCGATCAATATTCCTAGGCATACCACCTGAGTGGTAGGAGCAACCAGCTTGCTCTGACTGATTTCCAACCCTAGGTCTTGCAATAAACAATAAAGGAATTGGAAAGCTTGATTGATTTCATGTGGCAAACAAATATAAATTAAATCGTCAATATAGTTGAACATATTGGGGTAGCATTGTTTTTTCATGATATAATGTATGGCTTGCAATGTCTTCTTATATCCAGAAGATCCAGGTCACCTGGGTATATTCTGAGATTACTGAAAGCTCTGCTGATGTCTAATTTGATTAGGAGAGTCTTTTGGCCTATGTCACAAAGGGCCTGTGCAATATGGTGCACTGAGGGATCATACAGTGTAAAATTTGTATCTAAATATTTATTCTTGGCCACTCTGCAATTAATAGAAGAACCTTTCAGGTAGCTCAGGTCCATACTGGTATGTTTTTTTTTTCTAGAGTGCTGTTTATCTCTTACCATTAATGGAGAGATATGCATATGAAAAGGCTTTTCTTGAAAAGGACCATGCAGTGCTCCATACAATAATTCTTCCAAAATGTATTCATCCACATATTTTATATTTTCTAATGAAGAAGTGTGATTTTGTTCCATAGATTGGAGTGCACCACCTCTGTGAATGTCTAGTGGGAAACCAAACTCTATGAGATCTGGCAACTGTTTATTTCAAAATTCTGCTAAGTCTAATGCCACTTTTGAGGATTCAGCTGAGAAATAACCGGAATTCTGGCTCCCAGATAATTTGGAATACCAACAATGGTATGGGTATTGATTATATCTGGGATTTTTCATAATAGACCGGATCCCCATTATATATTTTCAGCTATGTAAGAGGAATGAAGCCAAAAGGCTTTACCATTTTGTTGCACACATTGATTGCATTCCGTATAATTGTATTAATTTGTGAAGGCATGATCTGGAATGGTTTGGTTCAAAGTGTCAAAGCTATTAAAGTTTTGAGTTGGGTCACAATTAATGATATTTGTTTGGTTTGCTATACCATTTTTAAATGGAACCTCCCCAGTACCACCCTGTGTATTTGTTGTATTCTCAGAACTGACCTCACTAATATGTATCCCATTGACAAATACCCAGTTTTGTTTTATTTCCCATGAAAAGGGAATTTGCATGTGTAGCCAAAATAGGCGATTGATCAGTGGTCAGTTGTTTAACAGACTGTAAAACTTCCATTGACAGAAGTGTTTCCGTGGCATCAGGCAAGTTCTGTGCCAAGTTTTGTATGTGCTTCTTAGGCTAAGTAACTAATACATTTGGACATTGTTCTTCAGTAACATTTTTTGTTGTTTTTGTGTCAGTGAATAGTGTTTTAGTGTATAATGGCTGTGTTGGGCAAGTAAGATAAATAGTATGCACAATTTGAGAAACATTAACATGGAAACATTTTCTCTTCACATGTGCTGTTTTGTAGGTTTTGTCGAAAGTGAGTTTGAAACTGGGGTTTTTGTTTCTTGGTGACCTCAGCATAAGATTGAAGAGGGGTAGTACACCAACAAAATCTTTCAGAATAGTACCACTGTTTAGATACTTCTACTTCTTTAGCCTTTGAGTGAATATCAATGTTTCTAGAGTAGATGGTTTATGTCTCAAAGTGGTGGGTATGGATACCTAGACTCATATCCATGGCTAGTCGTTTTTTGATTGCCTTTTCTGTTTGTTATGACATTCTGACTCTGATACATAAATGTCTTGCCAATGACTGCAAAGCACTCAGTGCATTCATGTTTGTAAAGTGTGCCACCCGTTTTGTGAGATTTTTGATGAAGACAATTCCCCTGATTGTAACATTTGCATGGCATACTTTTAGTGTTTCTGAGGGCATGTTTTTCAGACCTGTGCTTTGAGAATAAGAACTATTAGGGGGACATGTCTCTAAGCATTGGCTCTTCTGACCCTGTTTATTCTGTCTACTTGTGTATAGTCTTTGATGTCAACTTGTTCCATAGGTCATAATAGAATGACATGGCTGGCCTTTGCTGCCTCCCATGTAAAATCATTCGAATCATCTAAGAGACATATAAGGTAATGAAGCATTGAATTTTGTTGGCCCTTCTCTCATGATGAGGCAAAGCCAGCCATTCATTGTACAATTGAAAGTTGATCGTATGAAAAGTGCTCCGACCTTATGTAAAGCGGACAATACATATTTGTGCAGCCACTTAATTTTGTTTGACACAAGAACCTCAACAGGGCCCCTTCGTAATGACTTTTGCTTATGTGTACCTGCTTTTTGTGCTTCAACCAGGTCTTTGAGTTTCTTTTCAACTAGTGCCTGGATCAGCAGATCTTGTCTGATGGCATTTAACTGTGGGATTTCATCAACTTTTTCCCTTAGCTTTTGTGTCATTCTGGTCCGAAATTGTAGGAGTTTCCCCTGGATTTATAATTGTGAAATTTTTTTTTGTCAGTACTGGAGCGCTTACTTTTTGTGCTTCTGATTTTGTCAAATCTGTGGTTTTCTCACAACGAATACCTTCAACTCTGTCTAGCCTTTGATTGAAACTCTGTAGTTAGTTTAATATCTGAACATTGATTTGCCTTAGCCTCCATCTCATCCAACTTTTTTTAAACCAAATCGCCAGATTTGTCACATTCTTGCTCTCCCGTTTGATCTTTATGTGAGTCAGCCACAACATCACTACAATTCAATTCTGAATCAGAAGAGGAAACATACAATTCCTGTTCAACTTTGTTGTTGGGTTGACTGTTTACTTGCAGCAATTTAGAGAGAAATGCATTGCCATCGTTTAACTGCAATTTGATAGGGACTTGAATAGGATCTGCTTTGCTAGACTGCAGATTGTAAGAAGTGCTTTTGGAAATAATAAAATATTCAGCAATCACAAACTACCATGCAAGTTAAATATAATAAATAAATATTAGCCTAGAGAGTCACTATCGATATATGCAAAAATAGAACATCAATACACATAAAATGTTCCTATATGAAGAAACGGTACATCAACACATAAAATTACTTACATATATGCAATAACAGTGAATCAATACACATAGAAACTGATATATCTATATGAACAAACGTTATATCATTACATATAGAAACCTAAATATTAAATATCTACATGCGTTAACAATACATCATTGCATATAAAAATTGTAAACAATAAATTCCTATGTGTGTTAATGGAACATCATTACATATAGAACTGAAACCACTAGTAGTGCAAATAACAAAATCGCACAAACTTAATAACAACATATACTTAAACAATGCTTACCATAACAGTGTGGTTTGTGTTATGTTGTTGTTTAAACCCTTCGACCGTTTGTGTGTCATAATTTCTGAAGACTGTTCATCTCTATGACCGTTTATCTCAGTGACCACCCATGTACATAAGATATATGTGTTTAAACAGCCTTATTATTACACTTCTGATAACTTGGGGCAATGTGGGGGTCTGTGAACTAAAGTCACAGACCTCTCATTGCTCCAGTTTACATAAAAAAGTTTCTTCTTGTTAACATGTGTCAAAATATGATTGGTTGACCTTTGACCCTTCGTCATTAGGTTAACCGCCAAAATTAAATAATTCAACACTTTTGTTAGGGAAGTCAGACAGGGCAGACGTTTGTGAAAATATAAAAATTTTTGTGCCCTCAAACCCACCCCAGTAACCTTGAACACATTACTGCTGTCAGTTTATTTTCAGATATGAGGATGCCTGTGTGGTGCACTTCCTGACCTCTGGCCTCTCCACATCCAGTGAAATCCCTACTGGAGCGAGTCCCAGTAGCTGGACGTTGAATGTGTTTTGATGGGGATGTGTGACAGCCCAGGGGTCAGATCCACCTTCCCCCCCCCTACACCAGGGGCTCGGGCTACGTATACGCACCATTCTTCAATTACACTGGTCTATCACAATATGCATCCACATACATGTACCAGCCTTCAGCGTCATCCTCAGCGTCACATGCCTCACATAGGTGTCGCAGTTTCATTACTGCTCTTTCACCCAGCCTGTCGCCTCAGTATCATTTCACCAGTCGCTGACCACGTTCCTGGAGGACAGCTGCTTCCACCTCCTGCTGCACATGTAAAAATGTTTTGTGTAAAAAAGAAAAAATTTTATGTAGATTATCCAGTGATGTTTTGAATACATGTGATTGGTGTCGGGGTTTAAAAAATTGTTCTTTGTAAAATCTTCTATTCTGTATCAGCCTTCATTGAAGGTCTGGTAGTTGGGTTAAAAAGTTGTTAAAAGTTGTGTTGGTAGGAATAAACGTTAACTAGGTCGTCTGCTTCCCTATCAAAGGTCATTCTCATGTTTTAGGTTTCTTAGTGTTTTAATGGAAACAATTTTTGTATATGCTATATGTTGGGATAAATGTTGTATATTTTAAAACATGTTGTCTTATCACAGATGGTTGCAAACAATTAATGTTTTGGAACCAGCCCCTCATGGGCCTACTTTGACAATTAAGGTCTCTATCTTAGTGTTTTAAATTATGAAACATATTTTAAATATTATTTTGTGTAAAACAGATCTAATCAGTGGTACACCGTATCACTGCACAAGTAGTTCAGAATGGTTAAAACTGTCTGTGTAAATAGTTTATACTCACTTATGCGTTAAAGTCAGGATATCCTGGCCACTAAAAATAACAGTTAAATTATATAACACTCGTGGTTTAATTATGGTTGTTATTTGTTTTAAATGGTTAGTAAAATCTTTTGTGTAGCTGTTAAAAGTTTTACAAATGGCTTTTGCCCATATGATTATACATTAAATAATTGTTAAATATTTTACTGTTATTTTACAGTACTTTGTGTTGGCAGTCATAATGCACACACATGTTGTACATAAATGGGTTTTTATGTATCATAAAAATATTTTATTTGTAACCATATTCATAAAAACTTAGTTACATGATTGCTACTTATCATTTAATTAGGGGCCTAATTGTAATCATGCTTACTTGTATAGAGGAACGGTGTTTAGTTTCTAACAGGGCTTAACACTAGGCTTGTCTTTTGTAAGTCATTTTATGAGCCCCGAGATGTTGGTCGACATTTTAATCACTGTGGTTATATGTGTTAAACGTTAGTAAATCTGTTTGTTTAGCTGTTAAACTTCACAAATTGGCTTTGCCTATATATCATCAAACATTAAATAATGGTTAAAATATTTTACCATGTTACTTTACAGTACTTTGTGTTGGGCAGTCATAATGCACACACATGTCATAAATAGATGGTGTCTGTATGTGTATAAAAATATTTTCGATTGTAACTACAGTCATAAAATTTAGTTACATGATTGCCCTTATCACTTTAATCAGGGGCCTAATCGTAATCATGCTTGCTTGTGTATATGAACGGTGTGTAGTTCTGACATGGCTTAATACTAAGCTTGTCTTTTGTAAGCCATTCTATGGGCCCTGGTACATTGTAAACTCAACATTGCCTGGTCATTTGGCCTGCCAGCATAAGAATTGGTTCCGGCCTGTCAATTCGTTTTATACTGTCTTTGTAGTTTTAACTATGGTTAGGGGTCTGGTACACATAAAGAACCAACTCCACAGATATTTTCAAAACTTAAGTTTATTAGGTAAATTGCTTGATCTCCCTTATTACACTCATATTATACTTAGAATTACTGTGCTTAAATAACCGTAACCTTCAGTGGTTTGAGGCCACCTTACTCTAAATCAAAAATTCTAAAAATTCCCTTTGGGGTCACCTTAGTCCGGCTTCTGGGCTAAGGTGACCTTACCCTACTGTAAATGGCCTTATTAAAGGTGGTCTCCTTAACTAAAACTCAAAGATAAAAAAAGGTTATTCACCTTATGTTCTTAATTACTGTCCTTAATATATGGTAACATTAAGTTTGTGAGGCCACCAATGTAAATCGAAATTTCAAAACTTTAGGGTCACCTTAGTCTGGTTACACGACTAAGGCCCCCCTTACTTCTCTGATCTGGCTCATCTGGTGGCCTCAATGTGAATTTGAATTAAATGTTATTGTCATTCTGTAACTGTAAATACAACATAGTTTATGTGTTTTATTGTTAATAAATATATATTATCCCCATATAGCCTTATTATTACACTTCTGATAACTTGGGGCAATGGTGTTTAAACAGTTAAACATCATAAAATAGAATAATAATAAAATGACGTTATAAAACCAAAGTGCTCTCGTGACTAAAAGGCAAGATGTCTGCTGTTTTCAATGTGATCCCACTGCCAGCTGAAGTTTGAATGACACAGGAAGAACAATTCCTAATCCAGTGAAGTGTGATCAATCAAGTACCAGAAATATGTCAGTTGGAATATAGTAAAACTGGTTTAGGGTTCCCAGTAATGAATTTGAATGTGGACCCGCAATATAATCCAATAAAAATATCACATAATGAGTATGACTTGACTTTTGTGGAGATGCTAGGTTTCTACACATTTGATTACACCAGAAAGTTGGCGCAAGGGCACCTTATTCTGGGGTTACAGGGGGGACTTGTTGATCATAAAATGGTCTAAGATAATCCAGAACAGGCGAGATGTCACAATCAACTTGCCTTCCTTAGGAGCTTTCCCTGTTTGACCTATTACTGCTTTGAGAACGATGATTACAAATTTTCTTGCTGTAGTTAATGACCCACTCATTATCCTTCCCAGGCGAACTCACCTTGGTTGCCAGGAAGCATCTTAAAGCCATTTCTCAAATTATTCACCTTCTCACTCCTCCAACTTTTCATGCATTTCAAAGGACTGGGGTTTCTTGGGCCTTTCAACAAGGGCTTCCCCTAGAATTTATTAAACAACATGGCACATTGAAATCCGATGCAATTTACACATGCCTTACTTCTACACCCTCTTTTTCCTCCCCTGTTTCCAAGGCCTTCTCTGCTTCCCTGTACTCCTAGTTCCTACTTAGCATTTCGGTGTCACACTTAACTTTACCTACAACTTCAAGATTACTAATCTAGTCTAAATGACATTTTACCTCACCATGGACTACTTCACCTTTCATTTCTTAGGAGATTTACTCGAGCTTGCCATCTGCTTCCTGTTTGGCCTTCTACCTTTCAAGGTCATACACAAATTACTTGACCTAAAATTGGTTGACGTTTGTTTTCATGTTTGACTCAGTTCAGTAAGCTCCTCCGACCAGTGGCTTTAGCAAGTTCAGTTTAAAGTAATCAGAAAGTGATCTGAAGAGAAATTGTAAATAGAAGAAACTCGTATAACCAGGAAACTCGTATAACTGTGCATAAAAAGTTTATGGTACATTGAATAGATATTTAAAGTCATGCTGTTGTTTTACTGTCTTGGGCTTGACTCCCTGGTGACTGGTAAACAAAGTACAAAAATTATGTGCTGGTGGCTGGAAGCCATTTACCCTTATAAATAATTTAATAAAAATACCACATAATGAGTATGACTTGACTTCTGTATATATGCTAGGTTTCTATTTATTCTGAAATGAAAACGTTTCACCATATTCACAACAATGTGTGAATTCGCTAAACCAGACTAGAGGTTTGGAACAAAATTGCATTACTTTTGCCCTTGGAAGACAGAACAAATATTTAACGCACTGATAACAATTTACTCAATCTGCCTGGTTTATGATAAGTAATCATTTTGTAGACAAGAGAAACAGTATCCACCACAACATGTTGTTTTCACATAGCTTTAAGGGGAGGTCACATCCTACTTGTGACTACTGTTTAGTGTTACTTTTTTGTCTCAGTACAGTATGACACATACTTATTGATGCACTGTAACTTTAAACTTACTTGTTTACTTTGACAATGTAACAAATTATACAGTAATTGTTTACAACTCCAATACATAATTGGAATAAGAAGGTCAAATATTAGTCTTATGCATCCTTTGTGGCAGCAATTACCGCAGTTCCATGGTTGTGAGTTTGTCCCCTGATTCACCCAATAATGCTAATTGTAATAGTACTGTCATAGAAATTAATCTCTATCTTAAAGACAGACTCTAGGTCCATAGCACAGAGAAACGGAGATAAGAACATATAACCATAAACATAGCAGGGGTCAGTGCTATGGAAAAAGACTAGAGAAGACAATATAGTTTGGTGCATAATCTTGTTGGTCATGTGACCTATTGCATGAGTCAGAAAGGTCGAGAGAGATATCATGTTGACTGCAGACTACCGCACCATTGCTTAAAGATGTCAGAAAACCTGTGCGAGTTGGCATTTCTGTCCTGACTACTCCGATCTTGTCAGTTGTAAATGAGATCTTACAACTCTCCAATTAAGTCTTCTCTCTTGTCATAGAGTGATTGTGGGTTGATGATATTAAGTATCTTTTACGAATTCTGATGGTCAGGAGGTGGTCGTCAGACCTCTATTTCTTATCTTTTTGGTTGCAAAGTATGAAACATTTTAATTGGTTACTCACATTTTCCTACAGGATTTCTTCATAGCAGGATTTGTACTTTTAAAAATACTAGGTATAACAACAGCCATATCAGGAAAGGATTTTGTGGTTTTTCGCGTGAGGCTACGTATTTGATTCAAACCCATCACCTTAGGATTGAGAGTCAGATGGTGACATGTCAAAATGGTTTAGTAAATTAGGTTTTGTTAGAATATAACTAAGCATATTTCTGATCATTTTAGATTACTCGTAAAAGTCTTTTGTTTTTGGCAGTGGAAGCCAGTGTAAACGTGGAGTTTCTATACAAATGCATGGAGTGTCCCCCCCCTGAGAAATTAATCTTGATTACGTCAGTGAGGCAGCTTGCAGCCTGTGACAGTGTCTCATTCATTCATTTGTCGTGTCACCCTCAACTAAATGGTACCAGCTATGGGTCTGCAACATTACCTGATTTTTGCATCACTGTTTGTGGTAAATACTAAACCTATTTACATCTGTATCATTCTTAAAATATACAAATTGTATTTTTTTATTTTATAATAAGAAGTTGATTTTACAATTTTTGCACACTGATGGCCATATGCTTTTTCTTTATTTTGGCTTTTTTGCAATATTTTTCGCTTCCATCTTAATTTTCTGTTTATAATTCAGTGTGAACTGAACATTCTTAAACCATTCTAAGATTTATTTGACATTTCTGATTATGTTTCTGTGAGTTTATGACACAGCCTTTAGTGCAGCTACATCTGGAAGACCACCAGTGGCTAGCTCAGGCATATTGCTATTGCCTGACCAGTGAAAATTCACACGTGTTTCTGTTGCAGGGTGCCAGTGCTCAGTATTATGCATTCTACGCGTTCCGTAATGCCACAGGCTCTATTGCTGAGGGGGCGACATTTGTCTTCAATCAGAGAGACTTTGAATTCCCCACAGGCACAAACCACTATGATCCAGCCAGAGGAGTGTTCACCTGCCCGCAACCAGGGTTATATTACTTCCACTTCTCCATTAGATCAGCCAGTCTGGCCGTCAGTGGAGGTTTGTACAGTCTCTTACATGACATGGGGTTCCTTACCCCACAAGTCTAGAACACAAGTTAGATATATGTGCTTGCTTTAAGTGGCTTTCTGAATTAGACTCACATCTGGGTTGTCGTGGGTTTGAACCCAGATTATTGCAATTCAAAGAAGATTTATTCTGATATTCTCACACCTTTTGAAAAAAATAGGAAAGTCATGCAATAGGACCCCATATTTGTAAGGGTATATAATACAATTTATACGTGAAACCATTGCCTCAAATCGGCCAATAACCGATACCTGAAAGCTCAGAATGCTTTATTTTGATAATAATAGTCTGGAATAGTCAAGTTTGCCATTTATAATGCACTTCTTATTTGTATTGGTGTGTGAGGTATGATGCATCAACAAGCCAAGTGAAGCACAATTGTCAAAATAAGAAATTTGAATGGCAATGGATTTTGCTTGTGCTCCTCCCCCTCCTCCTCCTCCTCCTCCTCCTACTACTACTACTACTACTGCTTGTGCTGCTATTATCCAATGTCTAGTAGAGAAATTAAATCATGCTGCATGGTGTTCACCAGTCTACGCATTTGTCTGTTATTAGGTTCTCTGATGCATGGAGAGACTGTTGTGGCGTCAGCATATACAAAGAGTGCTGGCCTGGATTCAGCTTCCAAGGGGGCAGCTATTGAGTGTAATACTGGTGAAGAGGTAATGTGAACTGCAGTATCAGTCCTATAGGGAATATTCTCTATTCATATGATGTTGTACTATAGCCACTTTGGAACAGGCTTTACAAGAACTAAATAGTTTCTAAACAGTTTCCAGTGCTTACAATTTTCTTGTTTATTTATTTATTTGGGGTTTTATGTCGCTTTCCACACTGTACAGATCATATCGTGAAAGGTATTTTTGTGGGCAGAGGAAACCAGTACAGTTGCTCAAGCGTCTGTACTGAAAACTGCTGGCCATCAAAAAGCAACAACCAACTATCCCACATAAGGTCCGGGGTTTAAATTCCTACTTTTCCCATTAGAACAAAATGGTTCAAGATATCATCTTCAAGTTTCAAGGGGGACAACTTCTGAAAAACATTTTATATCCACCATCTTGTGTCCAAGATGAGCGCCACCCTTTTAAAAAAACCTTGTGTGCCCTCTGAGTCCAGATTGCTTCGACTGATTATCTTCAAACTTTGTACAGTGATTGATATTACTCATGGGAGGAAGCCTATTGGTTGTGGGCAAAAATGATTAAAAACATAGTCACCAGAGATGATTTTGTAAAACACAACTTTACCGATGGGATGCAATGCCAAGTTTCTCCAGGCATTGGCTCAAATGTCTAAAAAATGTTCCCATTGTGTTTTCCAATGTGTCTTGTCCCATATAGAACACTTTTTGCCATATTACAAAAAATATCACTTGTGAACTCTATAGCATGTCAGTACAGCAAAGCATTCAAACGTATCAAGTTCAGATTTCCTGTGTTTATTTTAGGGTCAAGGGGAACAACTTTTGAAAAAAAAATTGTATCCGCCATCCGTTTTTAAGAAGGCCACTACGCAGTTTTAAAACTTGTCTGCACACTATGTCCAGGCTGCTTTCACTGATTATCTTCAAACTTTGTGCAGTCATTGATTTTACTTATTAGAGGAACCCTATTGATTTTGAACAAAATAAATTTAAAAATATAGCAATTCTGTAAAATGTAACTTTAGTGATGCAATGCAAGTACCACAAGGCTTCAACTGTCTCAAAAATGTTCCCACTGTGTTTCTCAGACATGTTTTATCCCATATAGAACATTTTTATGCCATATTAAAAATATGACTGTTGTAATATTGGAAACTTACTTTTCAGCGTGTCTATGGAGGATGTCCTACAAGCCTTTTTTCTCTAGTTCCAATTGAACTTAAAAAGCATTTAATCTATGCTAACTGCAGTTTCAACATATCCATTTGCCAAAACTCAGATATTGAGGGTTGGGGTGAAAAAAAAATATAATTTAATACAAGAATTTACGTTATAATTACACAGTTATTATAACTGTGTTAAGGTTGAGCCATATCCAGCTTAAGTCCTATTGGTAACTGCCAAAAAAGGAGCAGTTTTCATCAAACATTATCATTCTGCATGAATATGTTTGTTTTCAGGTTTTTGTGCGAGCCACAGCAGGTACCCCGGATGTGTCATCACAGTACAACACCTTCACAGGATACAAAGTGATATATCCTGCTTGAATGTACACCATGTGCCAGAGTCTGCTTCATGTTCCTCTTGATATAATGTTCTGAGTTGCTAGGCTTGAAATAAAACTGCAATTTAACATTACTGCCATTTATTTTTAAACATCTTTCTTATCATTATTCTGGTCCTCTTTGGTGTCTTATTTAATAGTAACAGTATGGACATTATTTCTGGCATATTTCTCCTTGGACTTTTGGGAAAAAAATTTCAGATGCATTAACTCGACCTTTGACCTTTTCTGAAGATCACATAACACTATATATAAATATACATAAAACTATATATTTTCTTCCACTGGCTTGTCACTATTTTTGTCGTTGAAAAGTTAAGATGGCTTTACTAAATTTGTCAATTATAATAAACACACTAATGTTCTGACACAGTCAGATCAATCATTTCATAAGATATTGATTGGCCAGTGCTTCATTATCTGTATATTTAAAGCATCTCCCATTTTTATTGAAACTGCTCAGAACTTAATTTACTAGTAGGAATTGAACTTTTTCACAGAACAAGTTGACCGTGTAATGTGGATTATATTGTGCAAGTTTCAGCTGTTTAACTATAGTACTCATCCAGTATCAGGATACTTGAACTATGGATATGGATGTCAGCCAGTAAACTCAAAATTAATCCAGATAAAACTTATTATTTATTTGGTTCAAAAAGACAGAGGGACAAATTGAAAGCATATTTTCCATCTACCATCTTGGGTAGTCCTCTCTGCCCTGATGAGTCTGTCAAGAATCTGGATGTGTGGTTTGATTCTGATTTTTCCTTGTCCAAATATGTTCGGAATGTCTCCAAAAGTTGTTTTGTGCAACTCCGTGTCAGGCGGTTTCTTACTCATGATGCTTCTGTACTTGTGGCCAAGTGCAAGCAATTTGAGATCCAGCAATCTGGGGACCACCACATGATATTTCATGTCACTACTCTAAGACAATATTAAAGGGATGCAGCAGTATAATCAAAGCTGGTTTTAAAGGTCACAAAAATCCTCACTTTGATAAGGATAATTCTGTGGAACCAGCTCGGGGGATTTTCCAGTTTGGGTGACTCTCATTGCTGTAGTTTCAGGTTCAAATAAAGCTGTTAAATGTTTTCTGAGAAATATGGACAGCATGTGTAAGGATAACTATATCTGTTATAAGAGATGTTAGCAATACATACTTTCATTTATAAATTTACAACAATGAGCAGTGAATCTGCTTTACCAGCACGTTACTACACAGGGTTATTTCAAAGCAAAAATAATGTTTGGAAAAGTATTATTTTCCGATGCAGCTTGCATTGCATTATAACCGAAAAATAATTCCTACAGCTGAAAGAATAGGTTTATGACCAGCTTCGGACCAACATGGTGGATAAAGATTATTTATGCACCCACAAGCTGATTACAGTTGCCTGACTCTCCTCTAGAGACAATCTCTCTGGCCTCAGCTAAGAGAAAGATTAATTGTTCATAAAAAGAGTGAACAAGCTTAGAGTCCCGGGGATATATGTCACACTATGTATTACAATGGCTATTTAGCTTTGAATACTCTTTGTACAGTTTGAAACAGGAAATGAATAGACAAACACAAAATACTATATCCTCATACGGACTGATATTGTAACCTCAGAAGTAATCCCTTTTATTTGCTACCAAAGTGAATACATAGAGAGTTTCATCTTCTTTTTTCAGTCTTTTGCTATAAAGCCACCTCTTAATTTTGATCGCATACCGTGTTGGTTCCAACACTCACGGTCAATGATCTAATGGACCAAAGTTGCTCACCGCTTTGTGGACCATCTGCTAACAGCAGAAATTTCAGCTGAAATATTAAAAATCATCATGAGTGACAAGTTTAAAGTAAAATGGCCCAAGTGATGCATATTGTCTAGTTTGATTGCAATAGCCAACAAATCAATAAGTTTTTGTTGACATTTTTGCTTCATTGAGTCCTTACTATTAAAAATATACCCATGTTATCACACGGCTGTTTTTCTTTAATAATCCAACCTTAAAAACTGTAATATTAACTACCACGTCAGTTTCCAATAATTTAGTTGATAAAAGATGTTTCATTAGTTTCCAGAGAAACAGAGAATTGAAATTAAAATTCTACTGAATACTTTATGGACTTTATGGAAATAGCGTGAAAAAAAATGCATTTGACACTGTGAGATATGTAAAGCGGTTTAAAACTACCACTGTTCAGGAGTCTTCCAGCACAGACACTGTAAGTTATGTACACGCACGAAAGAAATGACACTTAAGATTGAGAAAGTACAGCTTTACAGTAGGATGAGAAAATTAATATGTAAACCAAAAGTTATGAAGCTAATACTAAAAAGGAAGCATAGCTGTCATTGGATATAGTAGAATTAAGTTAAAGTACAACAGTCAATAATTACTTACAGCAATGGACATAACTTTTTGATGGGAGAAATTTGTCTCAAATGTCTTAGTAGAGAATATTCTGGCAAATAATAAAATTAATAAATAACAAAATTAACACCACCACTTCACCCTCCTTGCAAGTGTCAACTTCTTATGCCTTTTCATTTTTTTGAGATATAGCCCAGACAGGATTTTAAAGGTAAACGTCACTATAACCTATTACCTATGACATGGACAAGTAGCAACATCTTACTGTTTCAGAGATATAGCCCATTCAAGAATTTTGAGATCAGTGTCATTACGCCAATGTCAAAGGTCCCATCAGGGTCACATGATGATGTTGCACATCTACAACCCCAGCCAATGCCTCCACTAATTACCAGGTTCTTACATCTTGAAGCTTCCAAGATATAGTCCAGACAGGATTTTCAACTTCATTATCACTACGACAAGGATGATCAGTATATCCAGTCTCAATGGGTAAAACAAACTGACAGTTTTTGAAGGCCCTGGGTAAACATCTCTGATAGATCACACAATGTTATATATAATAAAGGCTGTTGAGCTGGATGAGAATAAAACTAGGACTAAATTTGGTGACACATAATTTTCTGTCGTGTCTCCAAGCTTTGCCGATCTTAAAGACATAAGATGACCATTTCAAAATCTTAGAAAAACATTTCGCATTTGATAAATCAAAGCGTTGAGATTGTCTTATCTACAGAGCTCTGATCAGATTGTAGTAAGTGGAAAATCTCCCATATAAACTGCCCATTATATTCATTTTATTTTAGCAATCATCCATTAGACTTTATGTAGAATTATGGTCTGATTGGCAATTCAGCATCACGAAGATGAAACCTGCTTGAAGGCTGCTTAATCAAAGGTAATGGCTGAGTAATGTGTGACAGAGGTCATATTCAACATGATTTAAAGTTGGTAACCAATGAAAAGATTTTTTATGTGTACAAATGTAAGATAGTGGCTAAAAATTGTGTCCCCATTCAGTTCTTACTTTTAGGCATTTAATGTGAGGTAATTTTTGACAAAGTTCTCTAAAAGCTCCTCTCACTGTTCACCACCATATTTGTTTGCAAAGGTAATATGGTAAATAAGCACTCTTAAAAAATTGATACAAAAAACTATTTGTGCGAAATGCTGTCAAAACAATTAACAGAAAACATTTCCAAAATGTTTCAAAATGATGGGTATAGATGTTTGAGCATTTTATGTATACTGCATATCAAAGATTTCATGATAAATGTTTAAAAAAAATTCCAGCATAACTTTCATTTCTTCAGCTATCTTATAAATATTTAAATATCGTTTCCAGTCAAACCTAGTTTCTTGAGTTATGTTATAAACGTTTAATGTTTTAAACAATACAATGTAAACGTTTACTTGTATAGGATTAATAACCCAAAAGATAGGGTTTAAAAACATTTTGTGAAACATTAAACCCTTTAAAGCCATTTTCATCTTTACTGTGTTAGTACCTATAAATTTCTACCAGTTATTAACCCCTTCTTACAAGTAGAGCGGACTCTCCAAACTCACCAAATTGGTCAAAAACCTCATTTTCAAAAACAAAACCTGCTATAATGATCTTATATCTCCCATACTGTCCACCAATTCCAATGGGTGATAATAGTTGATTTAACTTATATGCACCAGTTACTAACGTAATAAACAACAGGAATATTGGATGCATAGGAAACAGTTTGCCTCAAGTAGACAAATTTAATAATCTTCTTACCTTGGACTCTTTGGCCTCGGTACTCTGTTAGAAGTTTTGAAAAGCAAACAATGATGTTTTGGAATGACTTATTCAATGTTTGATACATGCATGATTTATAATAACATATTTGCTGTGTTGATGAGTCACTGATAACAGGGGTGACATTACAATGGCATTGCATAGGACATAAATACCTACCGATTCTCCATTTTGAAAGTTCAGAAGTTGCAGATAAAATCGGATAAATATCGTAGTGTCAGTTGTAATCGTAACACCATTGTTTGCATTGGAATACACCGTCAATGAGAAGGATATTGCTGTTCTCACCTCGATACAAATGCATAAGGTTCCGCTGAAGTTAATATTTAGAGGTTTCGTGCTAAACCTGAAACACCAACATACAGCAACATAGAAAAGAGGTGAAAGGTCTAAGTGTTTTGTTTGATGTCCTTGTCAAAAGGTCATCTTAGGACCATTAGGTTAAACTGAACAACAACAGAGACAATAACCAAGTAACCAAATGTCATTTTAGTTAACCACTAGACCAATGAATGTATTCTCCAATCACAGCAAAGTAGGATTGTTTCATATCCATGAGTGGGTCGTAAACAAAGCCCCTGATTACGATAGATTACTGATAGCTTTCTTAGCAACATTAGCACTGGGTTTTGATACCTTCTGTTTGTCTCCCCAAAAATATTGCCAATGTTTTCGTTTCATCCAATTGGCTTCCAATTCCTCCCAAATGGGTTATGAACCTTAAGATAAAATTGCCGGGATCAGCTTAAGATCATGGGAAAGATTGGTTCACTGTTAAGATAAGATATGTTAAGATAGCTTTCAGACAGGTTTGCAAATGAATTCCTTAGTACAAGATCTGATGGGAATTGGTGATGGCTTGCGATAACTTGAAACAGTTTGAATTAATTGGAAACACACAGAATTCAATCATAAAAGCACCTAATTTATGAACATTCAGAATGAAAAGATCAACCTCCCTAACAGACAATTTTCAAAATCATGAACTTGTTTATGACCCGCTCGGCATAATGTAACAAACCGTTACATTTTTGTGTAATTTTAGAAAGTGTTTCAGGTAAATAGACTAACTAGTGTTTGAATGCATATTTACCAAGCATTAAAAAAATGAAGCAATGCTATGGATGGTGAACATGACAAAGGAAAATGAATTACAATTAAAAAACCCCATCAGCCTGAAAGAAAAAATAAGAATCCCAGTTTATGTTACTACTATGCTTATTGTCATGGCCAAACTGTAGGGGCACTGGTACCTCTTGTGAAACCAGAATTAGAATCGGGGAGGACAATAGCCACATTTGGACATAAGAGAGAGATAGAAAGACACAGTAAAGATGTTACAGAGAAACACTTACCTCAAACAGACATCTTGACTGGAGATCAGAAAAAATACCCAATGCTTGCAGCTCATTAATATTCATGTATTGCAGAAGATATATGAGGTCATGTGATTCTGTTTTGTTTCATATTTTAATAAGAAGGCTGCTTGAATATCAAATTATTCAAATTATCGAATCGACTTGCACAACTCATTAATATGCATGTCTGCTTAGACAATATATCAGGTCACGGTTTCTCATGTTTTTAACAGGATTTCATTTGTACAAATTCACTAAAGAATATTTTTGGGAAAAAACGCATATTTAAGGCATGTGTGAATGATCTGGTCATTCGCAGAAAGATGCAGCATAACACAGAATTAGCAGTAACAGCTCCAGAAACACTAGAGATGAGATAGGACAACCTGGAGTTTTGGAGGTGTCCATGATACCGGGTAATGAAGCTATGAATTCCTGTCCAAGTTAGTGGATTAGGTTGTAGCAAAGCATCTAACACCCCACATCATTACTAAGAGTGTACACAATCCTCGTCACTGATTACAAACTTGGTCATTCTATATAAACTGCTTTCCTGTCAATTAAAAATGAGGTCCAACTCTCTGTGGAATGGGGTGAACCCACTGCTCTAGTGTTACTTGACTTGTCAGCAGCTTTTGACACTATTGATCACAATACTCTCCTCAGTTATCGCAAATCTTTGCTTGGTCTTGTTGGAACTGTCCTAAAGTGGTTTGTCTCCTACCTGAGTAGTCATTGCCAGCCATAAAGATAGGTTCTAACACTATCTAAACTTAGGTCCCCAAAGGACCTCTACTGGGTCCATTATTAGTCTTACTCTCCACACCTCCACTAAACAAAATCATTGGCCTTCATCCAGATATAAAACTTCACTCCTATACAGATACCACCACACTATGTCTCTATCTCACAAGAATGCTTCTGCTGCTCTTACCAAGCCGAATGGCTGCCTATAGTAAGTACAGTGATGGATGGCTCTTAATAAATTGAAACTCAACCTTGATAATACTTAAGTTATTGGTTTTGGTTCTAAGGCTCAATGTCAGAGCCTCTCCTCTCATTTTCCTATCCTGCTGACATAGTCAAAAGCTAGGTGCATGGTTCAATACTGACATTTCCTTCTCAGAACATGTATAGAAGACTTCTAAAGCCTCCTTCTTCTAGATGCATAACCTTTGTAGAATTATGTGGTTTCTAACTCACGAAGTGGCTGTCCTTGCTGCAAATGCCTTGATTAATACTTGTCTGGACTACTGTTACTCTCTGTTTAGAGGTTGGTCACCTTTCAATCAGAACAAGCCGTAGAGTATTCATAATACTCTTGCACATTTTGTCACAAATTATAGAAAGTCTGCTAATTTTACACCCATCCTAAAGCGACTCCACTGGCTACCTGTCAATAACCACTGCATAGTTGGTTTGTAAACTTTTACACAGTGGTTCTCTCAGCTATTTGGACCATCATTCTCTCTTAGCAGTAGCTCCTTCAGTACCAGATGTAGCAACCTGATCATCAATACCTGACAGTTAATTCTTTCCACTCCTCTGTGTACAAGTCAAACACTGTGGCCATCGTTTTTGCTTTTGATGCTTCCAAGATTTGGAATGATCCTTCTTGTTATGTACACAGTGCAACATCTGTAGCTTCCATCAGCAAAGCTCAAAACTTACCTGTTTGCAAAAGCCTATTTACCATAGCCTCGCTGCCATCCCTGTGTCTTCTTTGGTATGACCTGGCTATGTTATTGAACTTACGATTATTCACATTGCTTTTGTTCGGTTGCCGCTTATCAATCTGTCAATTGATGGACATTTAAGTGCTATAAAACTCCACATTAGATTAGATATCGCCTGTGAATGGTGGATGTTTTGTGCAGTTGTGATTTTTACTGACAGAAATCTGGCAATACACTGAGGAATGAACATTATACAAAACGACAATAAAAAGAATAAAGTTTGGGTTTTACACCCTTTTCAACAGCAAGGCTCATATTGTGGCAGACCCTCAGCTTTTCTCACTAGTGGAAGTGGAACCCATACAGAGTTGACAGCCTGTGATTAGATTCCACACTTACAGAGGTCCTCTAAAAAGCATGTAAGAGTAACCAATACTGTCTGTAATGTGACTGGGGCCTAACTGATAGCATGTGAATGATATTCTCCTTTGACTGAATGACCTAACCGTTTTAACCTCTGGGGGCGGATGTGACTGATCCTGCAAAAAAGGGCCAGAAAAGAAATAAAGTGATTTATCCTATTGAACAGATTAGTCATGCAACCAATAAGAAAGGATTTGCAACCTGATCCTCAGTGAACAGTTCATAAAGATCAGTCAAACCTGACCACTCTTATGCTGGAACCGAGAGAGTCACAGAACTTTGCAGATGACTTTGCTACATCGTTATAGTATAGTAGACAAGATTTTTATTCAAATTCTAACCAACGTTTTTTAGCTCTTAATCTCCACTAGAAACAGAACAAATCCAATTTCAAAGATCTTGGGACAAGTAAATAGGTTAACACCATGGAGGCAAAGGATTTGTGAGGATTCTGTGGTGGATGTGCTTTAAAAAGAGGTACGATTAGAGTTTCTTTCTGAAGTAGGCAGAAGAATAGGAAGCATAAACTTCATCGGGCAATGCATTCCACTCAGTGTGTCAAAAGCAAACCTGTAACCAAATTGTTTGGCTAATTTATGAATGGCTAAACACAAGAACTATAAAGCAAGAAGTTTACAAGAAGTTTACCATCAACTTAAACGCTTTCTTTTGTACAGACTGGCATTAGAGAAAAATGTGCATAAAAGAAGTAAGGGTAACCAGTTTGAAGGAACTTGTAGAAGAGCGGGACAGTTTCGAACACTGGAGATTATTAAACATGCAACCTTGAGAAGGTTGAGAAGTTCGGTCATAACAACCTCTGAATAACAACAGTCCTCCACGAAGTTATACAGTATATGGAAAGTGATGAAACTTAATCCTTGCTGGATAGAACAAAAGCCTAGTTTCAGGCGGGTGTCCTGCTAGTTTCTTAAAGGGATCAAAGCGGCTGTGAAAACCTTTGTTTTGACATTTTGTGATACTGTCCAATATTTGTGTCACATTTCCAAACAGGACATTACTTCAGTGCCAGACAGGGAAGAGGATTATTCGTTCGGTCATAATATGGTCATATGGTCGTCATGAATTCAATGTCTTTTGTGGTATAATATCGACCAAATTCAAAGTTAGGCTTTTATATCCCATCTAGGCTAGGGTCATATTGGAACAGGTCTTCAGCATTGCCACATGTGAGTATGGTACATGTATATCGAACCATCCTGCAAGAATGGAACCAATATATTGTGCCAAAATGTCTTTTTATTGATCTTTCCCAATGGCTATGTTCAATCTTCAATTGAGGAGCTTATGTTTTTGAGTGTGTTCATTTGGATGTCTGTCTGTTGGTTTATCTGTTTGTGTTTGTCTTTACTCTTAAACTAACCAGCATATGTTTGTGATTTTTATATGGGCAGGGCCTGACCTAAGAAAGAAGTGATTACATATTGGGAAGGATCTGGATCATACACTGGATACAAAAGAAAATTGTTGAATCTCAACCAGTCCCATTTTCAATGATTTATGGGTTGTGGTTGAAATTACTCCAAAACTAATGCTAGGATTTTTCTTATGTGTATGTCTCCTGACCAATGGAATAACTCATCATATTGGAAGAAAGGTCTGGATCATATTCTTAGTCGGCTTGATGGGGGTTTGCCCTCTGGGAGTGCTTACAGTTTGAAATGGTGGTAGTGTCGGTCAGTGACCCAATGAGAGAAAGAGATGATTTGTTTTACTATTTTTTGTGCCTTTGTTTGGGATTGGTCTCAATATAACCATGGACTTTAAAAACTGGCTACTTGTTAGCATCAGTTGTGCAAGTGGAATTTTGGAATAAGGCTTTTGGCTAAAGCAGGTTACAATCATGAACTTTGAACCTTCACCCTTTTTTGTCTGCCATACAATCAGTATCACAACAGATTTGGCTTGGAATGTTCTATACAACCTCAATACAAGATGCTAATGTGTGCTAATTTATAGCACATGAGTTGTTTTTTACTGTTTAAATGAGTGTAGATTGATACACATTCTCAGTTTACACTTTAAACATAAGGCAACCAACTTTTTGACCATCAGGGACAATTTTTATTAAGGATCAATGCCACTTCTTCGACTTAACTCTGCTATATATGATACAAAAAGCGAAAAGACTAAAACTTAGTTAAAACCCTTTTGTGAATAACACACCTAACAGAAAATATTGTGTTAATTTATCGCTTTCATTTTTTTTGCTGAATTAAGGCAGGTGCTGAATTAAGAAGCCAAGAGGTATAAGCATGCTTTTTTGAAAATAGAGATATCAACCACTTACCCGACCTTAACATCGGAGCTACTCCCTACTTCTCCTAGGACATAGACATATCCTTGATCAGCCCAGACAAATGGATTCGACGCTAACGTATCATCAGGTATCTCATTATTGGAATCTTGTGTGTCGATGCCACAAACATCTTCATAATCGTTGGTGTCAAAATCGCATTTATACAGCACAGTTTCATCTTGAATAAAAATGAACAGACAAGAATTTCAAAATATGTTGTTTGGTAAGTATTCAGGGAATTGGTACATAGTCAGACCATCACCAAAACCAACTGTCTGTCACAAATTCATCCTCACTATTAACAACGTGAAATTAGACATAAGGAAATGTGATGTGTATATATTTTGCTAAATGTCATTTTCTTTACTTTATTGGTCAATCTTCCGGAAATAGTCATTTGTAAGTTTTTTTACTGTATATTCCATGAAACTGAGTGAAGATTTTATGATGCGGAGTGTACCAGTAATGGTGTCGGATCGGTTTATAACATATTTGTTTTGGGTGATGTAATGTTCGCCTCTGAGGAGGGATGATGCAACTTGGACTAATATTACTGCTTTGCTCAATGACGTATTTCTTCTGATCAGCTGAAGTTTAGTATTCTAAGTCCTATTCAACAGCCAGGGGGTCATATTGACCTAGTTTTTTTCAAAAGTTTTTTAGGGGCGATAGTACAATTCCCAATAATTCAGAATTTTGTTTCAGTAGTTTATGCTGGCCACAGATTTTATTTTTTTTGGTTGCTTCCTATTGGTGCGAATATAAGGAGTTGTCTTAATTAAAAAGTCATGCAGTATATGAATAAGCATAATTATCAGCAACACAGAGCATAACTGTGTATCAATTTGTAAGTGCGAATTAAAAAAAAATTCTTCAAAATACTGCTTGGCTTCGCAACTTTGCACGAAACACAGTACACTCATCCCTGGTCATTCAGAAATTGATGTTTATATATAATTTATTTCCCTTCTCAATTTTCACAACTTCAGCTGATACCCGTAAATTAATAAATGGTACTTAAAACAACTAACAATTTCTTAGTAGGCTACAGCTGGGAGTTGTAACTTGGTACACACCTCAACTTGTCACAAAATATAGCAAGTAAATCTAGAAAACACTCGTAAAGCCCAGATAAGCAAGCACAAATAAAGATTTTGTTTTGAAGGTAAGCAAATTTACTATGAGAGGCAGAATATATATTGTTCTCAAGGAAAGTTAAACAGTGTTCAAGGGTTTAACCTCATTCATATAAAAATAGTAATTGTACTAGTGTGTACTCACATAGTTTGAAATAAGTAAATAAGTAATAAACTAAAATACTGATGATCTGACATGTTTATTACATATACCTGATGTACTAAGGTAGCACTGCTTCCAACATTCTGGGTATTTGTCAGGAATACAACAAGTCTCACAATCCTGTCCTGTAAAAACATCAGTGATAGTGTGTGAATTAAAAAAATTAAATAAGAAACATTGCCCAAATGACATATATAACAAAATACATATCACAAATAAAAATGACAATATTACTATGCAAGGCCCTGAGGGGCTTTGTAAGCTGGCGCAGGGTATAATTTCTGTGATGATGCAAGTTGCAATGCTGACCTCTACCCATATGGCCCAGGGTATAAAAACTCCACTTTGATCTTTGACAATATTATATGAGTAGGTTGCATGAAAATTATAGGGTAAATATCCTTCGGTGATAAATATATTTTTGTTTTTGGCTGTCTCATATATAGAGGTGCAAGTAAATATTAAAATTTCCTTTTTACTGTGCAATTTCTCCACCCTTACTGCATGGATGTTAATGCAACAAAAGCTAGCAGAAGCTCTGTAAAATGCCTGTCAACTTATGTTTATTACATATATTTTCTTTTACAAAGAGGAATCATCACTGGTTGCAATTGCAGTTAGTGCCACAGTATGCAAAAAAAATCCCGTCTGTGTGCTCTCCCCCCCATCTATGGATCATGGTGTGTAATATTTATTTATGTAATGTCTCTTTCATCACTGTACAGGTTATATCGACGGATAGTTTTTATGGGCTGAGGAAACAAGTACATACAGTTGGTCAAGGTTCTGTATTGTAAATTGTTGACCATTGGTAAGCAACTACCCACTTTCCCACGAAAGGTCCAGGATTTGAACCACCAACCTCTGAGGTAGGAGGCAAGTGTGCCACCACTTCACCAGGGTGTTTAACAAGACATATTATTTTATTTTAGCAAAAGAATATACTAGTTGTATCCAAGCAGCTCAAACTAAAACCTTTTTCACAGAATGTTTTTTTTTCAATAAAATTATATAATTCCCGCTTTCCATTATCACGAGTTTGTATCCCATATGTATTAATGTTCTTCTGAGGGTGGCCCTCATTGGTGTTTAACACCCAGGGTGAAGTCATCAGCGTTAGTTTGTTTTGGGACAAGGGAATGTTACATAAGCTGTGCATTTTAAAGATAAATAGTCTGATACAAACCATTGCCAAATCAAATCAAGAAAAAATGGAATAACCCTAGAGTGAAATGGCTGGTAGTTGTGAAATAGTAGATGTTAAATAGACAAACCTACTGTTTGTTACATGACTTTGAATGGAAAAAAATCCGAATTATCATTAGCAGTACATATTAAAAGGCCCGCAACCACATACCATTATTGCAGTGAATAAAACTATGTGATTTAAAATAGACTACCTTAATCTCTAGGCTTCACTTTTCTCCCCGTCTTTGATAAAAATAACTATACATTACTGAAATTTTGCAGAACAGTGCTTTCTAAACATACTCCCAACTAGAAATTAAAGCCATTCTGTATAAGAAACGTAAAACAGGGTATTCAACATGGGACATACCCTCAGCATTGCCTCTGGTGGAACTTGAACCCACACAAAGGTGACAGCCTCAGATTAGATTCTTCACTTGCTGATCACTAGGCTATTGGGGACATCTTAAATGGTCTGTAACACTCTACTCAACAATATAGGTCATACTACAACTGTAGTTGAGTGGGGAGAGAGAAGTAGTGTATACCAGTTGGTCAAGATTTTGGATTTAAACCATAGGGCACAAGGAAACAACAAATAACTGGCCAGGCCACTGAATTGATCCAAGAAGCTGAAAGGTTGAAAGCGACTGAGATGCCACTGTAACATTTGGATACATTCATGGGATATATTGTAGAATGATCATTGTTGATATGATGATAGAAACACTTTCCGTCAATGCCTCAGTGAGGTTTGTTGTGTTAATTTTGATCAGCTCAAGGGATGAAGAATCTCCTAGATTTATTTATTTATTTTATTTATTTGGGGTTTTACGTCGCTTTCAACACTGTACAGGTCATATCACGATGGGTAGTTGGAAGGGCAGAGGAAACCAGTACATATAGTTCGCTAGGGTTGTGAACTGTAAACTGCCGACCAACGGCAAGCAACTACCAGCTTTCCCACTTAAGGCCATCACGGGGATCGAACCCCGGCCCCAGAGGTGGGAGGCGAGAGTGTTACCACTCTACCACCGTGGCCCCAAGAAGAATCTCCTAGAATTTCTAAAATTATTTCATCGTTATATCTGTTGGGAAACTTACATTTGAAGATATTCTTTTAAGGTTAGCAGCAAATGATTATATGTGTGTTAGTTGAGGTAAACGTCTAATACTCAAATTCCTTGGCATTAGCCATTATCAGCTTTTTGATGCTTTGCAAAATACAAATCTTAGTTGTGCAAACAGTAACCAGTATTCCAATTTTCATTTTTTATTGTAGAAATAACAAAATCCACAAAGAATTTTTAGGACGCGGTTAATGAAAATGTAATTATTTGAGTGGTTTCGACATCCTCACGCGGGATTGCTTTTCCTCGAAAAACAAACCCTCACAGAACCCGCGAGGAATGCTGGGAGTAAACAAAGAACTACTTTTCAACAAGGAAGTGATTTCCGTAGCATGAAAAATACTCAAAATATATATTTTCTGTCATAACACACACCCTTCTTAATTTTTATAACAAATATACATACGGATCTACAGAATAGTGATTTTTTACAAGGAAAATGTTACTTAAAGTGTTGTTTCTAGTCTTGTAAGGTGGGCGAAAATGGAATTTTTATACCAGCAGTTTTTCTACGAATTTTAAATATTGGGATCCGTGGATATTTCAAGCTATTAAACCTGTATAATTGCTTTGACGATTGTCACAAATAATTTTTCAAAGTAAAATAAATTTTATGAATGTAAATTTATATATATATATATGTCTGCAAAATTCATTACAATTTGCTACAAAGCTGCAAAATAAAGACATTGGTGACACATGAGAGTAATAAAAAATAATGAAAAAAAAAAGAAATAACATTAAAGACGTTTTAACAATAACAATAATAATGATTAATAATTTCAATTCTACATACCTAAACATGTATACATTGAACAAATGCTTTATATGTTTTTAAAATTGCAAATATTATTTTATTATTTATTTAATTTAGTTTGGTTATTTTATTTATTTATTTATTTTTTTTTTGCATTGGAATTATAATATATAAAAACCAAGCATTACATATAAAAACATCAGTAAAAACAAATAAAATACTCAAAAACAGCTGGATGAAAATTACAAATTATATATGAATAGCAACAACGTGAGTCATAAAAAATATCACAATTTAATACAAAACACCATAATTTTGGTTTCTGAAGTTATTAAATAGGCCACATTCTTTTATATAACCAATAATAATTTTTACATTCTCAATGCCGAAATTATACTTTATTTAACTGGCCTACATTAACTTTTACTTCCAGTTATTATAGAATTTTATGTACTTTAATTAGGCCTTATGGGACAATATATTAAAATATATACAATATTATATTTAAAATCAGGGTGTAACTAATATCAGACATAGCATATAAAAAGTAAGATGACCTTAAACTCTTTATAATGCAAAAAATATTTTGAATTCTTTCCATGCTGTTAAAAATATCTGCTTTCTGAAAAAACTCTTAGAAATGATTTTTTTATTTGCACTGGATATAAATTTAGGATTTTTTTACATATGTATCAAACATACATAACATAAATAACTCTAAAAATTACTGTTCATCTGTAAAAATAATTTTCCTGCAACATGTTAGTCATACATGAATTTCCGATAATATTTTCCATATAGAGATGATTCTCTTACATTAAAATTATTTATAAATTATACATTATAAATTATTTATAGGTTAGAATATTGTATGCGAACCTCTAAAATATTTGTTGCCAGGAGTATAAATGAGAAATAACATGTCACGTGTATAGGACTTAAGATTTTGATAAGTTAGATAAGGGAAATCTTTAAATGACAAGATAACTTCTGACAAAAAAATCATGACATATTGCCCATAAATTGGATGTGCTGCCACTCTAGATAGATGCTACGTGTTGTAAGCTTTAAAATGGTATATTACTTGTCAAAATCGAGCCAAAAATGACCATTTTATGTTTTTTAAAAGTATTTCATACAGTTGCTGTATGAAAAAAAATCTTTTTTAAAAACTATTCTTGTTGGCGTATTAATACAGTAAAGTGGTGCGTAGGTACACAGCGGGCCATAGACACGACGGTTTCTGAGAGAGATCTTTTTTTGAGAGGAAAAAGTCTCGCGAGAGAATGTGGTTTCGAATGGCTAATAAATTGTCTGCACAATACAGAAATATACATAAATTTTGACAAATGTAGGATAGTTTTATTTTATTCTCGGTAAACATATGGACAAATTACCTTTAAACATTTTGCGAAGATGTTTCCTGTTTTAAATTACAACTCATGTATGTTTGTGATTAAATTTCTATGTATCAGTGACAGGTGTACAAAGTACTTAATGCCATTCAGTTTCAAAGCTCTGGAAACCAATTTTGATTTTCACAAATGGTCCGACCCCCTAATAAGTCTCTATTAAAGAGAAAAAAAAACACAGTTTAGACCTTGCATGAAGTTTTGCTGTATCATGTTTTTTCAAGACAGTTTTAAATTACTTCTCACTTGTGAATGTACAACTACGATTGTTTTACCTAATGAATGTAATCACACTTACCCCATACAATTGGTGACAGTGTAAGGCATATCAAGACTCCACAGATATAAAACTGATTCATGCTGGTCTTCTAAGTCTTGCTTCAAAGGGAGCCTCTCACAGAATGCCGAATGAAGCCAGGCGTTCCCAGAAATGACACAGTGAGAAAACTTTAGGCCAAATCATGATACATGAGTGTTTGATGAAATGTTGCATCTGCTCTTGATTAGCGGTGTACTCCAAGCAGGTTTATAGGTGTTTTATATTCCTTTATTCCTCCATATACTGCCAGACATTTGTCTGGGAATTTTGCTCATGATATTTTTCCCTGCTTTTCATGACTTTTTTGTATTGTGTATTTATACTCAGTTCAATATCTCCATATACTACAGGATTCAAAGCGCTATTTAACCAATCTGACTGTACAGGTACAGCCCCAAGTCACAAGTAACCGACATTCCCCTAACTGGAAGATAGAGGCTCAAGGATGACCATTTATCAACGTCCTTGAGGTTCTTTAACCTGCCACTGGGGATAGGACCCAATGACAGAGGACCGCCATTTTAAGTGGTCATCCGGGCCACTATGTATCTGCCTTTACCTGGGTTTGAACCCACATCCTCTAAGTTCCTAAACAAGTGTGTTAGCCTCTAGGCCACAGTGGCAGATGACAACCCAGACAGAGGTTTTAAGCTTTTAAAAGTTCTCAGTACCACAGTCGGTATCAGGTTTTTGTAGGGTAACTTTAGGGTGTCGTATCATTTCTGTAGTTCATCTTCTACCATATCACCACATTCTTTGTTATTCTACCTGTTTCTGTGTATTACATAAAGTTAACCCATGGTATTAGGTGTACTTAAATTGCGTTGAATAAAAAGCAGAATGAGGATTTTACTAAAGGTGGAACTTTTTCAAATATATTCTGCTTTTAAAAATCCATTTTATTCTTGTTAATAACCCCCATATTTGATATTGCAATTAAAATTGAACCAATGCCCCCTCCCCCTTTATGTAACAAGTGAGTTATTAATTTTGGACATATTTAGGATAACCAAGAAAACAAGCACAAGTGGCCTATACTAAAGTACCAAAAACAGCATCATGATGCACATAATATGAATGCATTGTTAGTGACATTGGTATAGATTATTAAAATATTAATGTGCTGTTAATGTACAGATGTTTTCTTACTTTGCTGCTTGGTATTGTTTAATGATTAATGAATCCCACAAAAAAAATGATCGAAGGTTTTACTTTTGTGCAAGATCAGTCAAGCTACCAGTAATGAAAATAATATCTATCTTGCCCGAAATGTTTGACAGTTTTGTTTTGAATAATTGGGTTACATAACCAAATTTTGCATTTTACTTCTAATTACCCTAGTACTGTTTGAGTATAAAGTTATGCTCCTTTTTAATAATGTAACATGCAAGTTCCTCCAATAAATGGAGCCCAAAGTGTGTTACTTCAGTGGACATGCATAAGTGTCGGATGTTGATGTGATTTGAAAGGAGCGATACCAATGGCATTTATAAGTGAATGTGTGCACAAATGATGTCAATGCAGGATTGATTGATTGATTGACTGGGGTTTAACAGACATTTATATTAACATCACCACTGTCAATGATCCAGGTTGGAGTGTTTTGTCTCTTTATTGACTTGATTTTTATGTTGCTCTAAACACACTGCATGAGTAATATCACACGGGACAGTTGAAGGGAAAAAGAGAAGAAATGCACCTCAGGTGCTGAATATTCTTCTCTTAAAACCATCAGACAACAACTGCTAACTTAACCCCTTCAGTTTGGGCAGGAATTGAACCAGTGTCCGGAGAGGTGTGATGTGACTCAGCGACCAACTATAGTGCCATATTCTCTGTCAATGTGAGAACCCCATGCCCATCGTGTAGCAATAAAGTCAATTTATTTATTTATTTGAGGTTTTATGTCGCTTTAAACACTGTGCAGGTCATACCACGACCTCGTGGGCAGAGGCAGCCAGTACATACATGTGGTCAAGATTCTGTACTGTAAAGTGCCAACCAGTGGTAAGCAACCACTGATTTTCCCACATAAGGCCAGGGGTTTGAACTGCCGACCTCAGAGGTGGGAGGCAAATATATTACCACTGCCCCACTGTGGCCACTAGCAGTAAAGTCAAACACGATCTATCTCGATGTAACTGAAATATCTATCTGAAAGTGGCTATTGCATCTTGCATAATCCTTTCTGATAGTTCTCTTTGCATTTTGCTATTTGTCACACATCATGATTTACACTTTTGACTAAAGGTATATTATTCCTTTCTTCCTCATATATATTTTTCTCACAGTGGGAAGACATACCACCAGAAGTTGAGTCACAGTTTTTCGTCTATTCTATCAACCTCAAAGCCATAATAAGAAGAGCTAAACTATCAAATAATAAAAATACTTTATCCCTTGGTCACTGGGCCATGGGCTTGCCCTCTATTAGTTATATCACAGTGGGTGTGTGACGGGTGGAGGAAAGCAGTGCACACAAGTTGAAAGTCTGCCCTGAAAACCATAGAGCACCAGTAACCATATATCCGCTTTTCCAATTCAGGTGTTTGACTAGGTATTAAACCGAGGGCCAATGAGATGGAATACGAGCGTGCTATGCACTAAGCTACCATGGTAATTTAAATAGGTCACAAAAATGAAAATGAATAATAGCATTAATATGTTTGGGGAAATTGTTTTGTTTTATCATCATGCTGATGATGTGTCAACATTGAGAGATATCAGTGCCTGTGGTCCCAGTAATACAAAGTCAAAGTTAGGGTTTTACATGCTGCTTCACAGTCAGGTTCATACTGGGAGACAGAGGGGCCAAGGTGGCGCAGTGGTAACACATTTGCCTCCCACTTCTGAGATTGGTGGTTCAAACCCCGAACCCTATGTGAAAGTTGGTGGTTGCTTATCAATGGTCGACAGTGTACAGTGCAGAACCTTGACTACCTGTATGTGCCGGTTTCCTCTGTCTGTAAAACTGCCCATCTTGATATGCCCTATACAGTGTTAAAAGCCACGTTAAAGCCCAAATAAATTCATACTGGGGGACCCGTACAACATGGCAACTGGCAGGCGTCAAACCCACATAGAAATGACAAACTGTGATCCCATGTAAGCCTCGCTAACCCCTAGGCCACTGAGGACTTCTCCAAGTAACACACAGTTTCAAAAGGTTTTTGGTGCATTTGGATTCTATGACATCATCTGCTTGGAATCCAGATACAAAATGATTACAGTGTGTCCTCGCTGTATATAGCTTTATATACGCCTACACATATTCAGGATGAGCTGTTCAGAATTGTGTGTAGCCCAAGTACATTTCAAATGTGCTAGTTAGTAATCACGACTTGAGTCATGTATACAATATCTCAATCTCTTCACTTTTTAGAACAATTCCAATCTTTAATTTTTACCACAATCTGTAAGAAAGTTTGTGGGAAAAACAAAGATCTGCTTGGAACTAGTTTCTATGAGCCATTGCTCAAGTAGGAAAAGCTGTTGAATTTCACAAATCATCATGTGAGAGATAGGGAACAAATAGTAATGCAATTTTACTGGTTGACGTTTATTCTCTCAAAATACATGAAAAGTGATGGTAATGGACTTCAAAAACAACGGTTTCTGGGAGAAATAGTTTTTAATTGAAACAAATTCTCATGAGAGAATGAACTATGCCCAGTGTCCTCCCTATTGGAGGAATGGAATTCAACAAAAGTTTATCAGCATAACTCCACAATAATGAGTTGAGTTTATATAATGATTGGGGTTTTCTTTGCATTCGTGTTCCTGTACTGCTGGCTACATGTATTGTGACAAATTCTGGAGATAGAGCATCAAAACATGCTTATGTTGACACACTGTCAGGCAGATTTATATACTCTTTAATAATGTTCAATTTCTCGCAATAGTGTCCACAAAAATTGGCATTTAAAAATGTACATTTAAAACAATTCTAGGATATCACCAGTGTATTTTAAGAAAACATATACGAAGAGTCACATTCAATAATATTTTGTGTGTCAAATTTAAAGTAGAGGTCCCCGGATGTCTATTTAAATGAAGTGTGCAGAAATACGAGTTCCAAAAGAGATAAACAATGCATGATTCCATGTTTGCCTGCAGAGCCTTAATCTAACCGTAAAAACAGTTCCTTTTTTGAATGGAGATAAAGATTTCTATTTAGATAGTGAACTGTAGCATTTTACAGACTTGTCTGTCGTTTCCATATCTATTAAAGATTACATAACAAAAACAGTTTTGTAATAAAAAATTAGTTATAGTGCGAATCGTCAAGAATTATTTGAGTGTAATATTGTACAGTTTTATTTATTATGCTAGCCTAATATCACCGATGAGTGAAGCATTATATATACTGTCAATGTTACTGAACTGTATTCAGTACCAATATGTCAAACATAATCACAGCTGATTATGACAGCTGAGTTATTTATCACTTTGTTTTTGAAACCATTGTATAAGGACTGTATTACATGAGGTCAGATCTTTTGAGACATTTGTCAGCACGCAAGTAACATCAAAATGTAAAACTTTATAAAATGTTAACTTTACTGAAATGCTTGTCAGTATGGTAATGAGATCAGTGCGTGAGGTACCATGCTAGACAATACTTTCTCTTTTATGCAAGTGAATATATCACTGATACTAATGAATGAGACATAATTTGAAATTAATTTTCTTGAGATGCTTGTCAGTATAGCATTGTCATATGTGTAAGGTATTATTATGTGTGGTAAGTTTTACTGATGCTAATGTATGGGGTATTATCCTAATTCAATCTTACCGAAATGCTCATCAATATTACATATACTAGCCTTGCCTACGGCTATGAGTACATTATGTAAATTGAAACTTCATTATCTAATCTGAAAATTGTCAGTAATTGCAAAGGGAGCAATCTTTAAAGAATACAAATAACAGTACTGCTTATTTTTATTTTCCCACAGCTTCAAAATTTATCATTTTTGAGAATAAACTGTATTGTGTTTTACAGTAAGAATCCACTTTATAGTTGTCTTTTCAATGTGGTAAGAAACATATAACTGTCCATTACAGTGCACAGGTTGTTTCTGTTCCAGCACTTATTATTATGCGTGAAATTCCCAACACACGAGATTTTGCTGGTGTTTCAGTCGAAGTTGCCACAATGGATAGCTGTTTCAAGGAATTGACAGAGTCTTTATTGAAATCTCTAATGATGAAGAATAAGACAATTCAAACACTAAAACAAGGGTCCTAAGAGGGCTTTCCACCTTTGTGATCCGATTGTAAACCCAATTGGAGAAAATGAAGGCATTCACGATCAATGGGTGTAGTTTAAGATCTCATCCTGGTAACTTTACAATTAGTGCTGAGATTGTCACACAAAGGTCTCCCAAAAAGTTTATGATATTACGATAGCTTTAAGATAGCAGTAGTATCGAAAACATGACGATACAAATGATAAGTTAGCCTTATGATGGGTTTAAGATGGATTTCCAATTCCAGGATCTGATAAGGATCTTATGGGATCAGGAGCAGTTTATAATCATTGCAAACAGTTTATAATTGTTGTATACTGTTCCTGATGGACTTGCCGATGCATCCAATGCCGATGTACTCAGGAAGTTCTCTAACTTATACACAAGATGGGTTTAAGATGGCTTTAAGATCATCCTGATTGAAAAGATTGACTTCCTTAAAGTCAAATATGCAGGATCGTATTCCAATTGGGAGGATCGCAATAATGGAACAACCCTCTTAGATGTGTAAAGTAAGGAGTTTGATATGATTAATGACCAGTTTGCTTTAACATTAATCTGCATCCTAAATTGACTTATCTGTACAGTTGGTCTCCTTGATATTATATTTTAATAGTTATATATCTCAATATTAGCAATATAGTATTGGTCAATTACAGGTGCATTATTCAGAGAAATTCAAACAATTATACTCACAGACATATAATTTTATCCAAAACTGATCTACCATTAATAATACAAATTAATTTCGTTCTTAAGAAAGTTACTGCTTTTTACATATCATAAATGTTAAAGTTAAAAATTAAAAGTTTCATTTTCAAAGGTAACCAAAATACACACATTACCAATCCTACCTGCCTGAATGATAAATAATTTTGTCTTCTTTAGTGATAAAAATGTAAATAGTATACGTCACTTGTGTAATTTTTGCCTTTGGTACTTACCGACTCACCATCTGTAAAATTATTCATCGGGAGACAGAATTGCTGCGTGGATCCACTGGTGTCTACTGCAAATGATATTTCGTTGCTACCAGCAATGCCAGTAGTAGAGTATTTTACATCAAATGCCTGATTTGAGTACATGTCAGCACAGAGGCATATGTCTCCGCTGTACCCAGTTACCATGGCCTGACCAGCCAACCTAAATCATTTGAAGCGTTCCAGATGATATCACAAATAACTTAAAATGTAAAAGTCCATCTAGGTTTCAATGGAGACAATTCTAATTTAACCTACCACCTTGCGATAGGATCCAATGACAGAGGACCGCCATTTTAAGTGATTGCCCAAGAAATATTTATCTGTCGTGTATGTTACCCACTAGGCCACAATCTAGGCCATAGTTGTTATTTTCCGTGTATTTTCTTTCCTTTGTTCTCTTAGTGTGTATATTGTATCTGAACTATGAAACTAATAATAACTAAAAGATAAACAGGAACACTAGTTCCAAGACCTAACTCCTACACTATTGCTTCTGAAAGCAATGATAAAAAGGTCCTTGAAGCCAGTTCTATATAAACCAAGAGACACATTCTGTGAAAATTTGATGTAAATCTGGGCAGTATTTTTTGTACTCTTACAAACAGAATCAAAAGATTAGATTACCCCTTTTTGGAGGTAATGTATGCTGAAGTACATCAAGTCCCCATTCATGCTAAGGTGCCCAAGTGTACCTTGGTATCCATAATGGTATCCATGGACAGACATCGTCCCATATCAAGTTAGAATGTGCGGAACTAGTTCACATTGGATCTGTTGCATGGTACCCTGAATATTTCAAACTATCCAATGTAATCAGGGTATAAAAACATTAATTTGTAATGAAGAGTGGGTCATGTGCAATATATTATTTCGGGAGTTCTTTGAGCATCTGTTTCCATTTTAGCATCCATAGTAATTTATTTTGTATCCCTTATTATCTTTGTAATTAAGTAGGCCAATGCATCACAGCTTGTAATTTCATTACTTGATTTTGTTTTATTTTTTTTTTTGCTATTAACCATCAAAAGTAGGCTGACAACAATGCATATTTGTTGTAGTACTTGTTCTGGTGGCGAATCAGTGAATCATCAAAATTTAAACCTGATCTATATAGATTTCATACACTTTGTTTACACTAAACTTTACTTAATAAACCTATAAAAACACCTGACTCACTAACAACAGTGTCAATATAACTGCCAACTGTAAATATAACTGAGTATCTTCGCAAAATAGGATATACCATGTGACATGATAACTTACCCAACCTTGATGTCTTTATCATCATTAATATATCCATAGAGGTACAAATACCCATCGCTTCCAGTTAGATCATCCCAACTGAAGGTATTATCGATATAAGTGTTGTCCGGTAGCACAGCTGCAGATTCTATATTGTCAAATCCACACCTGTCTAGAATCCCATCATCACCAAAGTCACAGTCATAGATAATGGTTTCAACTAAAAAAGAATATGACCAAAAATTGGAAGCTATGGTTTTAAGGTATATATGGCTACTAGCGTACAATACCAGATCAATGATTTATAAGTGAAATATTTGGTTTTCTACTTAAACATGAATCGTAAATCATCTGATCACTAAATCAAACAAAAGGACTTAACTACTCCCCTAATTCTTCCCTCTTTGGGGACATAATTCGGATTACAATCAGAAAATCCGGACCCAGACGAATTACATGACTTTCCCTCCCCTTAAAACCAAAGTCACACTCAATATAAGAATTGGTATTTTATCATGATATAATGATTATGTATATGCATGTAGTAAAAGAAGCATATTTGATGCAATTTTATATTTCATTTGATTGTTTCGATCCTGGAGCAAAAGAATCTTCATCACACATCAGTTATGATGTGAATACTGTAACATAAATTAAGAGGAAGTTACAGGTCACAAAAGCAAATCACGTGTAAGAGTATCAAGAGTCGAATAGATGTGTACAAACACTTAATAGTTCCAACTTATGGTTTGGTGAACTGTGATCCTGCCAATTCCCAGAAAATTGGCACCCTAAGCCATGCCACTAGTCACATGACAGAAGCCCTGCTTATAAAGCCCTCCGGGATGCTAATGTAAGTGTATCTGAAGCTATTGTTACATCCAACCTTATGGCTTATAACACAGGCCATATAAGTTTTTTTAAATTGCGGATTGTCGGGATGTGAAAGACACTTCAAAGACAAAAGAAAAATACTCATCTGACAGGTGGAAAGCTTACTGCAGTCTGAAATACCTGAAATATATTCTTGTTATAAAGACTCACCAGGTTACTGGTGTGTGACCAGAATGTGCTTCCACCTTTTTCCCCCTTCTGAGGATACAGAAGGAGGGGGTGAAAAAGTCATTCCATAAGGGAATAAAGTGAGTGCTTAAGTTGTGTGATAAACGGATAATTGGGCCAAAATACTACAAAATAACATCTGGACGGAAGTAAAAGAGCCTGGAGGAAAAATACAAGAGTAGATAATTCTAACTATATTAACAAAAGGGACTATGATAATAACTAAGGGGGAGATAGAGTGGTGAATCTACTTAACTGCTACTTATCAAGCCCAAATAAAAAAGTACTGAATCAGCCCAAGGCACATCTACCCAGTAAATTGACTGAAAATATCGTGGGATGTCCAATGACAGGCTGGAGGAATCTGGTCTAATGACATTTGCACTTGAAATGTCTCAAAGCCAGCAAAATGCCCTGACATCATGCGCTTTGACCTAATGCAAGAAAAGGATATTCTAGTATGATGTTTAATAACTGTGAATCACTGGCTGTGTGATACAAAAATGGAAATTGCATCCTCAAGGGCTTCAAACCTAGCAAAATGTGTCAATCATGCATCCCTTAGAATATCCCTTTGGGTCGTCTGGGATGGTTCAGCAGAACTAGTCGAGAAAATGGTAGCAGTAGAAGGTTGAGTTGGCGAGCAAGATAATAAAGTAACGTTAGAAGAGTCTGCCAGCGTGTCACATGCTCTTCCTTTTTTTTTAAATGCCTTATGTAGGCATCAACTGTTCCTGTGTTAATCATTTACAGAAAGGGAAGTGTGGTCCTGCATGTAAAGATCTGTCCCAACCCCTTCTCTCTGTAGCGTACAAATCTAAGAAAAACTGGTCATTACATGGCAATATGATCCTTGCTTGAGTCCAAAAAGCAGATATGATAATGTGCTGAGAAGAATAAAGTAAAAAATACTTGATTCCAGATGAAACTATACTAGAAAACTGTATAAAATTTCGAAGCACAATGTATAAATCTGCTGTCAGATGAGGACAGACTATATCTTCCAGGATGGTTGAAGCCACAGCTCATCGTTCCTTTTTCTGGCTTTGTATAGCATGGCTACGTAGGAGCCTGGTGAGGCTGTTGCCACCTTAAAACTTTAGGTGTTATGTTACATATGACCTGACACATATTTCACCTATTGCTAGTAGCCACACATGTACTCACACATAGCCTCTGTTTTGTTTATTTTGGAGGGAAAATTCATATTTGAATCTGCCAGCGATCTGTAAACATTGGAAACCAACAAATACCCCCACCTCCTCCCCCAATACCACCAAAATACAGAAGTTAAGCTTCTGATTGTTTGAGTCTTAAGAGACTCATCTTAAGGAACTTATAAGTCATTCTAATGGTTGTCATTGAACTGATGAGGCTTGAGATTGAATTGACCTGTGTAAGGCCTTCTTGAGTACAGATTTTAATGTTTAACCATACTTCAAGGCAGACCCAGACTGGCCCTGGAAGTCTCCCTATCTATTTTGACTATATGATAGTTTCCATCTTTTTCTCAGATGTGGTCTTTCCTTTCCTGCTTTCTGGAGTTTACTCATAGTTTGGTACCTGTGGGTAGTGAGTTGCATACTTTTCTCACCTTCTGTTGGTCTTGACCCCTTGGGTTGTCCCGCCAAGGGGGTTCTCCCTTTGGGATTGATATGAACTTCAGAATATTCTGGCATGGGCTGGATTTATTTCCCCCCTCTCTGACTCTCCCTAGACTTGACTGACTTCTGTTTATCACAAGTGTATTTCAATTAATGGTGCTATTGTACTGTAGTGTATTGTGTTGTATTATGTTTTATGGTGTTTCAAAATTCATTCTTTCATTTTACATTAACTTTCTAGTCATTTTTTACTATGCTACTAACATGTAAATGAAATTCCTAAATTATGTTTCTTATTGCCGTGTTATCATACCTCTGGATACTTAGGTTAGCAAAGCCTCATAGATTGCTCATAATTTCTGCTAGCTTACATAGCACTTAATCTCAATGGGTTTAATTTTTGGCAACTGTGCTGGGATCCGCAGTCAGTGGACAGAGGTTATTTGTATGTATATTAGCTACAATTAGTGAAATAAACTGACTGGTGCCCTTTGGTTTGATTATGGTTTATTTTAGACTTATTTTACATATTATTGAAACACAATGGGTCAAAATGAATGAAACATGAAAGGTGTTTAAAAATGTATAAAATATCATCCTCTTTCGATGGTCTGGATGTTATTTTTGTAGCTTTTGTCATGATAAAATCGAAACATTTATGCTATGTGATTGATTTTCTTATTATCTATCTAAAGTACCCTCAAAACACATTATACTCTAAGTTAACATTCAGTGGCTTAATTTATTACTCCTGTACCACACAAAAATAAAATCCATCAATCCCAGAATAATAAATCTCAAAATTATATTATCCCACTTCCTCAAAATTCAGCCTTTACAAATGCTGAAAATTTTATTGGTTTAGAACTTCACTTTTTTATCTAGTGTAACATTGTCAAAATTAAATCGGCAGTGAAAGGAACAAGAAAAACAACAACATAGTTTCATCTGTTTAGAACTTCACTTTTTTATCTAGTGTAACATTGTCAAAATTAAATCGGCAGTGAAAGGAACAAGAAAAACAACAACATAGTTTCATCTTCTTTTAATATTACTTAAAACTTTGAAGATAATAGTGAGAAACTTAATACAAGGGTTATGTAAAAAGACAGTGGTTTTACTATTTTTGTGGCTGTGAAGCTTCACAGTTTTTTTTTCTGTTGAATAACTGTTTCTCAAATACATTTTACTTGTGATTTAAAAAATATTCCCACCCAAACTTTTCAGATAATTTTACACTTTGTTTTAGAAAAATCCAAATTTTCAGAGAAATATTTAGAATGACAGTATGTTCTAAGAAAAGGAAAATAAGCGGCCATGGATTATCTTTATTAGAGTGCAAGATAAGGTTAAATCACAAGTCTTTGATGGTGCCCGCTGGGTGGTGGTGTGGTTGCATCAATTAAGTATCTGCTGTATTCGGGACCAACTGCAAAATACTGCCCATGCCCCTGGCTGACATTCCCCTAACTCAAAGATAACCTTTTATCAAGGTCTGTGAAGTTCTTTAGCCTACTGAGGAATAAACCTGATGACAGAGGCTCACCATTTTAAGTTTTCATCTTAGCCACTATGTATATACTTGTAAACAGGGGCCACGGTGGCAGAGTGGTAACACTCTCGCCTCCCACCTCTGAGGCCGGGGTTCGATCCCCGTCATGGCCGTAAGTGGGAAAGCTGGTAGTTGCTTGCCGTTGGTCGGCAGTTTACAGTACAGAACCCTAATGAACTGTATGTACTGGTTTCCTCTGCCCTTCCAACTACCCGTCGTGATATGACCTGTACAGTGTTGAAAGCGACGTAAAACCCCAAATAAATAAATAAATGTAAACAGTATCAAACCAAAATCTTCTGTGGTCCTGGAAGAGTGTGTTACCCATTAGGCCACAGTGCAGATGACGATAATGAACATTCTTGGTTGGTTTCTCAGCTAGACTTCTGTAATGGCCAAAATGATACTCTCTAAATGATTTTAACACCAATATTGCATTGGCTTCCAGTTAAATCTCTGCTAACTAAGTCATTCTGCTAACTGTGTATAAAGGCAAAAATATGGCCCTTTCGCCTTTGCATACAAACACCAGAAACACAGAGTCCATTCCCATAGCTGAGTGTAATGGTATTTACTGATGAGGATCCTCCCCTAGTTTGGAAACATAGCATGTATGTGTGAATTTTTCCCCAAGCATAAAATAATTATAGTGCAATGGGTTACATTAAGTTTCAGAGGCCATTGCGGATGTTTTGAATTGAGCAAGATGATTGTGGTGAAAACATGAATAGAGATGTATTAGTTGAGCAACTGTCAGCTTTAACACTTTTCTATCACTTTAAATAACATCAATTTTTTTCATTACCCACAGTGCAGCTTTAGAGTTAAACATTCTATACAATTGTGTTGGCCCATGTTAAACTGTGACATGGCAACCGAAAATCACCCTCCACGTGCACATGATAACGTAAAAGCCCCATGAAAATCAAAACACCTCTTGGAAACTCTAAACAACTGATATGTCATTTGTATCTGTCAGCGGTCTTTCATGGTGAGAGTAATGTTATATCAATGCAAATGGCAATCACAATTGACAAGTAATTTACTCAGTGAGTAAATGCCTTTATATAAGCTATCATTAATTTGTGGAAATAATAAACAGCTTGAAGCTTTTACAGAAGAGTGTTTAGGCAGATAAAAAACTTCACCCTATTCACAACGATAGTGTATGTTAGGCATCAGCTACACTTATCCGGACTCGTACCTGCATTAATAATGGTGTCTTGTCAGGGGGATCTCACACTCCCCAGATAAACAGATCTGTTCCAGAACATTTTCGGTTGAGGCACAGAAAAGACATTAAAATGACAGAACATTAGTAAAAATGTCAACATTTGTTCTTATTGCAAATTTTTATGTTGCAATAGAAGTGTAGATCATTTTAATTCTTTGTGATTCTAACCTAAAAGGATGGCAGGTGTCCTGATCATTGTGAAACATGGCCTATGTAGTATAGTAAAGGCAATATTAAGCCTCAAGTAAGCAATCAGCCAATCAATCAAGCACCGAATCTGGCTTATATAACAAGTGGCAGCATGCAGTAGGTATCAATAAATAAAAAAACAATTTCTAGAAATTGAATGAAAAATACATCTACAAAAAGTGATATAAAACCAATAGAAAATATTTGCTGCTTCATTCAACATCACATCACTCAATTTGAAGAACTCAGAGCAATGATAAACAAATGCAAAGCATATCAGATTTATCAATAAACTTACTCGAAGCCTCAATGTGGCACTGCTTTGAGCATTCAGCATATTGGTCAGAAATACAACAGTCTTCACATGGAACCCTCAAAGCAACACCTGTAAAATTATAAAATATCAAAAGATAATAAATACATATACCTCAATCAAAATGTAATAAAAATATTAATATTTGGACCAAGACACTAGTGGATTCCTACTTGTGTAAAAATATATGACCCCAATCTGATGTATAGCTTTAAAGTTATGCCAACAAACAGATACAAAAAGGGACCGACTCTAGCGTTGGTTTGCAGAGTTGGGGATCGGGGACAAAAATCCAGAAAAAAGAGGGCAAAAAATTTGGGTCGGTTACACCTCCCAAACAAGATATAAGTCATCCTTGCTTGTCTGGAAACAGATCCCGACCTGACTTGGGGTCAGGGTCTCTTTCTCCACAATTAAACGTTAAACTATGAGGGCAAGTCATAAACCCCTAAACAACAAGCTGTATCAGGTCATGACCAACCAAATTGACAAGCCATCAAGATTGGAGCGGTGTCCTAATCCACCCTGATTAATTTCTGTAGTCAGCATTGTGAGTCGGGATAGAAGCAACACTATATAAACCCCTTGTGGCTAATCATTTATCACTCCAAAGATGCCAGCTACACATCAGAGACTTTCTACACAAGCTTAGGGCTCTGTTGTTTTTCATTGAGTTAAATGTTTTGATTTTCATTCTGATTTGCAGAAAAAAAACGGACTCATTTGAACCCAGGACCACTGCCTGATATACAGCCAGCACCTTCAGCATAACCCCTTCCACCAGCCAAGAGAAAAAAACAAGAGAAAAGACAAGAGAAAAACAAAAAAGCCACAAACCCTCTGGGTCATTCCCAAGGTTCTTCAAAGACAAGAGAAAAGATGCTACAGGAACCTCCTTGCCAATTGCCATAGTGTTTTAGCGTTTGCCAGGGGAGACATGGTTTTTATTAGTTTTGATTAATATTTTTATTTCTGCCTTAGAAACTGGTCGGTATTTGATCCATATTAATGTTATTGAATCTATTGGATAAAATTTCATAAACCAATACATTATAGGCTCTCAGTATGCCCAGATATTAGTTATACCTGTAGTTTATCATTGAACGGGTATTATTACCCAATAATTCCCGCGGTATCACTTTCAACACTAACCATACCAAGTAAATTACATGTAAAATAGATATATATCACAAAAATATTGTGTGTTTTGTTGCCAATTCACATTTCCTGTCCACTGTTTGTTAAATTTTAATTCCACATATCCCAAACATATGCACTAATGTTCTACTGCCTTCTAATCTAGTAACTTTTGTTTTTGGTACTGTGATGCTGTAAAAGAAAGCTTTCTATGCAGGAAAGGTAGGTGCACCTATTTCTAAATTTTAATTTTTGCTTCCATTGGTCATGCATTGCACTTTTTGGTTCTGTGTTTCCATCCATTTGACTGCTCGGCCAACAACCCCCACCAACGAAAATAGATTGCAATCACCAAAAATTATTCTCTCAGGTTTACTATCCTCCAGTTGCAACATTGCTTTTGATGCCCTGTAGGCCCACTGACGTCAAGTGATGCACTGTTTCAGAAATGTCAATCTTGATTCTTTCTGGTGACATTAGTTTGAACCTGGGTCCATCAGTCAGAAATATCAAAGCCTTTCTGTTGAATGCTCGGTCATTGTGAAACACAATATCGGCCTTTAGCGATTTTGTTTCGTCAAATGGCCTTGACATCATTGGTGTCACTGTGACCTGGCTAAGGCCATTGGACACACAGGGCCTAATGGATGAGATAACCCCTGCATGTCTCATGCAGGAACAAGAAAAGAGGAGGAGTTGCTGTCTTTGTCCGGAATGACATCAATACTGTTCTTTGTCAAACTGTCAAAGCGTCAGTCAAGCCAGCTCTTAGTACATGCCATCTACCGACCTCCAAGCACCAGTAAAAGTAAATTATTGAAGAATGTAATTGTTTCATGGAAGTGGCTGCTTTGTCACCACATGAAAACATCATCCTGGGAGATGTCAATATCCATCTAGACAGTCAAAACTGCTGGACAGATAATTTCAACACAGTTCTGTCAGATTTTGATTTTATTCAACATGTGTCAACACCTTCGCACATACAAGGACATATCCTTGATGTACTCTGCACTAGTAAATCCCTCACTTCCTCAGTTCATCATTATGTAAAGGATGGCACATCAGACCACCTGGCTGTCTTTTTCTCCACAACATTTCCAGTCAAAAATTTCTGCAGAATCAGAAAACTGAATTTATGTCTGATATTGCAAATTCTCAGCTTATCCAGGCTCCTTACAAAACAGCTAGTTTATTATCACACCAATATTTTCATACCCTAAGGAACTTACTTGACACGGACGCACCTATACATGAGTGCAAATCTCCACAACATGTCATGTGAGATTTTGGCAGCAAAGAGATGCAAACGCAAACTCGAAAGGGAGTGGTGAACAGACAACTCTGCCATAAATCACAGTATAGAGCCGCAGTGAACCATTTCAACCGCCTCTTGGAATGTGCCAAAATGAAATACTATAGTAACATGGTTAGGGAAAATGAGGATAACCCCAAGGCCTTGTGGAATTCCATAAAGAAAGTCCTAGATCACAAAAAATTGTACTTCCATATCATACTACCATTAACAGTTTAACCAACACTATTGGCAAATATTTTGCAGACAAAATTGTTAAACTAAAATCTGGATTATTGTCTACTGATGCTGATCCCCCTGTCTCAGGTTCCTACAAAAATAACTTTGTTTCTTTCTGGACCATGTCAGAGGACGAAGTTCTTAAAATCATTAAGTCCACACCAAATAAATCATGTGACTTGTGATCCAATCTCAACATCATTGGTCCTTGATTGTATCAGTGTACTCTGGACTTGTATTACAAATATTGTGAACTACTCCCTACAGAAGGGCAGTTTCCAATCCTGTTTCAAGCCTGCACATGTCACACCCCTGTTAAACATAGCCAAAAGGGCTTTTGGGTCCCTAGCACGAGTGCAAAGCCATCAGAGATATGAGTAGGGCACTAGAATTTATGAAAGTCTCATGACAGAAAGAAATTCCAACTTAGATACATCCCACAGCTGGTCCCGAACAGAGATGGTCACCCATCCAAGTACTAACATAGCCCATTGCCGCTTAACATCAGTGAGCAGACAAATAGTCATCACTCTGTGCCACAATTTCTGAAAGTATGGTGCAAGAAGGACATATGTATGGGAAAAAGGCCAAAGGACATGTGTCCTTTTAGGTATTGGAGAGCAAGAGGGGGAACTTAAGAATAAACAGCCAGGTGTTGTCAAAGTCATCAAAGTCCAGAGACAAAAGAACATATGTATGGGCAAAAGCCAAAAGGATATGTGTCCTTTAAGCTTTTGGAGCGAAAGAGAGGGAAATTCAGAATGCGCAGGTAAATATCATCAAAGTCCGGATACAAAAAAAAAGTGATCTGTAGAAGCGCAAGCTCTATTGAGGCTCGTGCTTAAAAAAGCTGGTCTTGACAAAAACACTCTCAAGAATTATCGACCAGTATCCAACCTCAGCTACATCTCCAAACTTATAGAGAAAGCTGTGGCTAGGCAGATAAATGAGCATATTGCTCACTAGGGTATATCCAATGAATATCAGTCTGCATATAGTTTTTGAGTTTTTCACTCAACTGAAACAGCATTGCTAAAAATACAAAGTGATATTGCCACCTCAATGGACAAGGGTGCAGCTGTTGGATTAGTCCTTCTGGACTTATCTGCAGCCTTCAATACAATAGACCACTCAATCCTATTCAACTGCCTTTAGCACTGGTATGGCATTGATGGGGTTGTGCTCAAGTGGGTTCAGTCATACCTCAACTCAAGGAAACAGCGGACCAAAATAGATGGACATCTTTCAGATGCTTATCAACTCTCCCTTATGGGGTTCCCCATGGCTCGGTTCTGGGGCCACTCCTTTTTACCTATATACAACCCCTCTCAGTTCAGTTATATCTTATTTCAATGTGACCCATCACTTATATGCAGATGACACACAAATTTACTTCGAACTTGACTCTAGGGACTTCGATTCTAGTATCACTGAACTGGCAAATTGCCTTGAGGTCGTCCAGGCTTGGATGGGAAATAATAAACTTAAGTTAAATCCTGACAAGATAGAATTCATAGTGATTGGTAATGATCAAATTAAAAGCTCCCTGAAGTCATCTTTCCCAGTGAGTTTTCTTGGCAACATCATGGAACCAGCTAAATCTGTCAAAAACCTTGGTTTCATCCTGGATGCTAAAAATTCTATGCAAAGACATGTGGCTAATCTATATTGCATATGTTACTACCATCTCCAGGAACTACGAAGGGTCCTCTCTGATTAGGCGGCCTGATCCCACATGAGGCAATCACCTATCAATTTCCTCATCTAAACCGAATAAATGCTCAGGGTTGTGCAGCTTCACAGTAGCTACTCCCACAGAGTGGAAAAAGCTTCCTCAAGCCAATATAACCATGGGAAGTATTTCTGGATTCAGAAAACAGTTGAAAACATTTCTTTTCAGATTAGCCTATCCTCCACCATAGCCTATCTCCCCTATCAGATGCTAATATGAACACTGATCTCTTTTTGGAACTGGACTATCCCTTTTTGGACATCAGCGCCTTAGAGGATGTTTACATCAATTTGGTGCTCTATAAGTGTTTCTTACTTACGCTTTTCTTACTTACTGATATCACAGTGTACAAGAATTTGGTAAAGATGTAAGCTGCGGTTTTGACCTCATTTAAGAACGTATCCATCACGGCATAAAGAAGGAAATCACAAATATTCAGGAAGCCCTTAGAAGTGGGATTAACACTTAGACACATGGCAACAGGAGAAACATGCACATCCTTACCGTATCACTGGCTTGTTGGCGGAACCACCATATGTAAAAGTGTTGAGGAGAAGTTCAGGACCAGATGAGTGTCCGCCATGGTCTTGGGACACTAGATGAGAAATGTATCACCATGTAGAAGCCAAAGAGATCTGGGAGTGAATATTACAATTATAAGGGCTTCTTTTCCCTGGTCTTGCTAGCCCTGGTTGATGCAGACTACTGATTCATCTGGTAAGATGTGTGGTCAAGTGGATCTTCATCAGACGCACAAATATTTAACTGCAGCAAGTTGAGGAAGAAGATCGAGGATGACCTACACGTTTTGTTCCATGTAGCCAACTAATTTCTAAAAGTCTGTATTCTCTAAGATTTGAACTTCAGATACCTGGTACTTGCAGAAGGCTGTTCTGGCGGTCTCCTGCCTGGACACAAGGAAAAATGTGAGTATAGTCTTCATTTGGGCAAATTGATCCATGACCTGCTGGTCGACTGATGAAGGCTGGGACACCACACTTGTACTGGTGCTTCAGATGGATGGCTGATGTGTTGTGTGAGAGTGGATGCTGGTCTCCATACTGTCAGTATCTATGGACCTGTCAGTATCGTTAAATGTCATGACATGATGCTGCACTAGCACTGGCTGCTCTATGTAGCGACCTGAAACCTGAAGATTTCCCGAGGCCCTTCCTTATGATTGGGCTCTTCAAGACGTTAAAATTCTCCTGAATCCAGTTCTGACTCTCGTTCATTTCTTTGGGAGCCTGACCAGACTTTTACTGGGTGGGATTTCACAATTAGTCCTTTGGGATTTAAACCAAGCCTTGCACACCTTCGCTGACAGGTTGCAGCTGCTTGAAAACTCTCCCAAAGACAATCCTTAATGGCTTTAAATGTGTTCATTGGTTTTGTTGTCAAACGCCTCATGATCCTTGACAAAGTCTACAATAGCCTTCTCATCTGATTCTGTTAAATAAGCGGTCACCATATGTCCTTTCTTGCGCCTGGATTGGGATTGAGATGTTCTGGCCTCTTTTTCCCCCATGTGCCCATTTCACTTTTACTCATCTCAGTTCTTGGTCTTTTTTCAGCCACTGCATCCTCTGTTTGTGTCCGTGGAGTTTCTGCCCTCCTCGCTTCCTCCCTCTCCCTCTCCACCCTCTGTTGTTTCTCTGCCTTCTCCCTCTCTCTCTGTCGTCACTCCTCCCTCCTCCTCTGTATGTCAGAAGCTGTATCTCCCAACTCAAACTTTATAGACGTGTCTGTGGGGACTTTTATCTTTCTCACATTCTTTCTTGCCGTTTTAGGAGCAATTTTATAAATCAAATCAAAGCAGCGTTTGTAAAAAAGAAAACTTTTAGCTAGCTAGCCAAAGTTACAACTGTACACTAAATCCTAAGTTAATTTGTGAAAAACAAAAGCCTCTCTGAACGGTAAAATTAGTCAGAGTTGAAAATCCATATGATGCATTTGGAATGTCTCTCACATTTAATATAAACAGATTGAATAACGGATAAGCTGTGGGTCAGTAAAATGAAGCCGGCCTGTCTTACACACTTTGCGGCTTGTCTGATGCTGTAACTGCCTTGTCAGTTTCCTTTTATGTCGTGCCCTGATGTGCGGCTGGCTTGTCCTGCTACGATGTTACCATCTCTGCAGCCAAAGACTTGAAGACTTCCCGTCTTGGTGGGAAGTGAACAGGTCGGGGTTGTTTACAACAGGCCCGTTTCCTCCCAAGTATTGTCAGTATTGTTCTAACGCCTTTTTTATGTAGTAGTTTATTGTTTTATTATAGTGACATGTGTTATACAAGAACAGTTTATACAGACAAAAAATAAATTGAACACCCAGCCCCTTAGGGCTTATAAGTCACTTAATTTACAAAACTTTTAACATATGTTGAGTACAGTTCAGCAAACGCAAAATAAATAATTTGTGATTTGGTGTTGGACATATTGTACAAATTTGAAACAATAATAGTAACAATAATAGTAACCCCACAATCACAGTAATTCCCACAGTTCCACAATAAAATTACCAAGAATCTTTTGGTGGTTTTTCATAATATAAAGGAATTTTGTTTCATTATCTGATAATTCAAAATCCGACCATTTTACGCTATACTGAGCAAAATATTTTGTTTCTATTATCTCAAATTTACTGCATATACATATGAAATGAAATTCAGATTGAATTAATTTTAAATTACATAAAGTACATAATCTATTCTCCAATGGGGTATTACTGTAACGACCTGTTTATATGCCCAGAGGGAGTGTACCACTAATTTTGGCAATAAGAGATCTTTTATATTTAGTTAGATATAAATATTCCTCTAGGTCAATGTGTTCCTTAAATTTTTGATATTCACGTAGCTTTGGCTTCCTAGGCACCTTTGCTATCCAATTATCTTTTATTATCCTTAAGAGTAGTTTATTACAGATAGATAGATCTACACATTTTTTTTTCATTGAAATGTGACAATAGATTTAATGACATAAAAATTTGTTTAATATTAAATACCCATGTGTATTTTTTCATGTTTTCAAATTCCTAGTTAAAAATCTGTTTACATATAAAACTGTTATCTAAATTACATAGTCTATATCAATGCACTGGTTCAGTCGAAACCATGCTTTTTTTAGTATTTTATATGTTGTGCCTTACTTTGCAAAAAATTTCACATTTTTCATGGTGAAACCATATCTAATACCATGACATTTTCATTTTAAGCCATGTATTCCTGATTTCAAGCGAATTATTATATATTAACATGGCTGCTTTGTCACTTTTTAATCTGGGAAAAGTATAACGGATGATATGAAATTCATTTTTCTTGGTTTCGGGTTTGCAAATTTATTTTGTACACCCGTTACCCCTGGGTCTATCAGGGAACTTGGGGTTGTGATTTAGTCGAATTTGGGTGGGGGCAACTCTGTACTGTGTCTCTTTATCATATGAGTGACAGGGTCTTTCAAGTTGCATATCTTTATGCAAAATTTCACAATGTCCTCGCATATATGGGACATGTTGTGATTATCATTAGGTTATGGCCTACTGGTCATAATTTTTATTAGGCTAAAGTATTAGGTCAAAAATTTTGACTCCCGGGTTAGCATGCTTTTGTTCACCCGATCGAGCTCAGTAATTTTTTTAACTTTCGGGGAATTATTAGCTTTATCTTTGTTTTTCTGTCTGTTTATTGACATACTTCATCATATTATCGTTAGAATTGTATAATGTGTGTAATACAATGAAATGTCTAATAACATTCATGTTTTTAATAATAATAAAAATTATATAACCCATATTATTTCTTACTGTCTTGGGAGGGGGGAGCTGGAAATGCATATAAAACTGTTATCTAAATTACATAGTCTATTCCAATATCTTAACATTGCAAGTCTAAATATATTCTGGAGAGAGCCAGCCGGAATCACCTTCTAAAAATAGGTTCGCTGTAAATTTATTAACACCCATAAAGTACCTCAAAGCCTGGTTATATATTTTTTGTGCAGGACCTCCTCTGTTATAACCCCAGATACCTGCTGCATAGCTAAAAACTGAGACTACCGAGGAGTTGTAAAGTTTATGAAAAGTTTTGTACTCACAGCCTTTTGAATCTAGATATATTTCCTGCTGAATCTGCTAATGTTGCAGCACATTCTTGAAAGGTACTAAATTCATCAAGTATGGCACCCAAATATTTATATTTGGGGACAACTTTAATATTTTCAGATCCCACAAAGAACCGAACCTGTGACTATGGCTTATTTTTTCTATGAAAATGAATCACCTCAGTTTTTACAAGGTTTATACTTAACTGCCACTTTCTGCACCATTCATAAACATGGTTGAGTAACTTCTGTAAATTATCTGAGGTATCAGATACAAGAACAATATCATCTGCATACATTAAGATTGATAACTTTAAATTTCCAATTTTTAGCCCTAGTCCTAATGAATTGATCTCAGTTGCTAGGTCATTGAGAAATATATTAAATAACATAGGTGATAGATTGTCTCCTTGTCTAACACCAATAAATGTCTCGAACCAGTGAGATAGGTGTCCATTCAAATTTATGCAAGCAGATGTCTTTGTGTATAAAGCTTTTACAGCGACATACATCTTACCTTCTATGTTGTATCTAAGAAGTTTATAGAATAAAATGTTTCTGTTAACACTATCAAAGGCCTTAGTCATATCAATGAAAGCTGCAAATGTATCCAGGTTTTTTAATTTTCTATATGGAGTGATATGTGGATACTTAACCATGGCAGGCCAGCAAGTGCTTCCAGACATCACAGTAACAGTATAGGACAAACTGTGAAGTGACTACGACAAGACATAGAGAGACAAGACAGGACAGTTCCAGGTGGGCGGTTGCATGGTCAGGATCAAGGTTTGTGGAGGGTAGGTGAAATATCAATTGTGTTTGATATTTCACTGATCAACCATGACAGACTGGGAAATCACAATAGATCAGAACTGACTCTGTAAACATTGCCATCTCTTTAAAGAAAGACTATGTAAAAGGATGTCATGTATACAGGAGCACCATTGAATGTTAAAACGTAAAGCATTAACTTGTGATTTCTCAGCCATTTCTGGCTGGATGTTTTTGCCGCAAATGAGCAGAAATGCTGTAAACAGATCTTTCTAATGTTGACAGCAAACAATTGTAGGTTATATAGTTTCTGAGATATTAATGGAAAATCACCACTTGTTGACAGTAATTTTCCATGGTGATATGTTGCTGCTGTATGCAAAAATATATTAGTTGTATATGGCAAATGGTCGATAATAAAAAACACTACTTCACAGAAACTTAAAAGAATAATATTACACAAAAGACATTTGAAATTTTCTCTGACAAGATAACAATGATCACTCCTGGTATGACTTCGTTTGAACTGGTATTCACACATGTAACTGTTGTGTAATTCAATTTGTTTAGTGTTTGTGGATCTTGTTTTAACTAGTATCCACACATGTAACTGTTGTCTAGTTTTAATGTACTTAATGTTTGTGGACTTTGTTTGAACTAGTATTCACACATGTAACTGTTGTGTAGTTCAATTTATTTAGTGTTTGTGGTCATTGTTTGAACTAGTATTCACACATGTAACTGTTGTGCAGTTCAATTTATTTAGTGTTTGTGGTCATTGTTTGAACTAGTATTCACACATGTTACTGTTGTGTAGTTTAATTTAGTGGTTGTATGTCATGCCTATTACACCTTTGTATTGGTTATATATTGATGGGAAGAAGGGCTGAGAAGAGTGGAGAAAGCCAGCACATACGGTTGGTCAAGTTTCTGTACTGTAAACTGCTTACCAATGACAAACAAGCTTTCCCACTTGGGGGTCAAACCAGAACTCAAACTCCAATCTCAGAGGTGGTAAGAGAGTGTGTTGCCACTGTCCCACTGTTACCCCTAATTTTTTGTGACTTATAAGCCCCTTTTGATTGCTATTATATATTGTATGCACATGTCGCTTATCATAAACATATAAACTAAAAATTATTATAAAAACATTGCATACATGAATTTATGTTTATTACAATGATAAACCTTTGTGAGATTAATATCACTTTCTTTATTGCTTTGCAGCCTATCATACGGAGAATTGAATAGATAATTGAAAAAAAAAAAATTAACTAAAATCTTGTGAACGATATGGATCAAAAGAAAGAATATTTGTTCCAATTAAATATATTTATTTATTGTATAATGAAGACAAATGCATGTTTGGATTTATAATTGTGCATTCTTCATACTGGGCTTCACCGATTACACCAATCATGCTACTTTTAAGCCCACAATAGGGTCGGGTACTTGTAATTATATTTAATATATTTTCTCTTGTAAATAATACAATAGATATTATTATTGTTATTATTATTATTATTGTGTACATTACCAAAACCGTGACCATGGCTACGTGAAAATATGGGTAAAATATAACCGACCAGCCAATTACAGGCAAGTTAATTTTAAAAGAAATGCGTTTATTTGTTATTACTAAACGTAAATGCATCGTTGCTTCACTTTTTACAGTGGATGAGTGCAATGTTTTTCTAGACTATGACAGAAATGCAGTCATTCGGCAATAGGGCCACAACAATAAAGTGTAAAAACTAGAACTGTCAGGTATTAAGTAACTTTTAATAATTATAAATAAAAAGTTTGTAAAACTTCATTTGTAATAAATAAAATACTCACCTTGTTTTGCAGTTTGCAATACAATTGAGGTAAATAAAAGAGCATGCAAAAACATGTTGAGACCTACTCCTCTGGGGTAGTTTCTTTGAAATGGCAATGCATCATATCAACAAATTTGTTTAAGCTGCCAGTGCATGGGATAAATAAGGCCAAGCTGAGGTATTTTTGGTTTTCAATTTTAGGGTCCAGTTTTGCTTGTTCAACGAAGTAAGTTAAACACAATAAAATCTGTTGGGTATGTGTACCTGTACGGTTTCAACAGGTGTTGAAATCTATTTTTGAAAATGTAAAATACTCTTGTGATTTACGAGTTCTGTATGTAAGTTATTTCACAAACGAGATACTACTGAGCTAAACGCACCACCCCTGAAGCTTTCACACCTACCTTTTGACATTTGTAATAGACATTACACACATAACGTTAACATTTCTACTGCTCAAATGAAAGAAAACAAACATAAATTTTCATTTATCCTTATGTAGCATTTGTCTTGCTCACTCATTTTTGAAAACAGGGATGATGTATGTATGGGTGATTACACAAGATTAATGAGTAATTAATTATCAGTGTGCAATAGCAAATTCTGATTTCCTGTGAAAGAATGTTGCCAGTCTCTGTGAGTAATCATAAGCAATTATATCTGTGAAAGCATCGGATTTTTATGAATATTTATCATTTGAGTGCAACATACAATCTTTTTAGTTAATGTCATTGACATCAGAGGTAGGGGGAGGGGATGGTCCATCCTCTCTCATCAAAGCTGCAGCAAGGAAGTGTTACTGTCGAGGAACTACTGAGCCTTAATTAGCCAGGTTTCAGTGCACACTGTAGTAGGCACAAATAAGATGCCTATATCTAATTATCATGAAATAGAATTGAGTGAAACATAAAATTTCACAACTTTATGTTTTAACATGATATGGCCCGGCTGTGTCTGTGAATCTGCTTGGTTGAGAGCCATGGAGAGGTTCAGTATATATATGGTCTGGCTGTTCTATAAAAACCCCTTCAAAGTATTATGGATAAAACAGCCTTATTCATTATTTATTTGTTTGAGATTTTACGTCACTTTGAACACTGTAAGGTCATATCACGACGGGTTGTTTTGTGGGCAGAGGAAACCAGTACATACAGTTGGTCAAGGTTTTGTACTGCAAACTGCCAACCATCGGTATGCGACTACCAACTTTCCCCCATAAGGTCCTAGTTTTGAACCGCCGACCTCAGAGGTGGGAGAGTGTGTTACCACTGCATCACCATAGCCCCTGTTAATTATTATTATTATTATATGTGAAGAATTCTACCATGGTTCAGTGTTATTCCTGTATATGTTGGTTACAATTCGAGCTGGCATTGGGATGCCAGCAAGAGCATTGCTACGGGAAGGTAATGAGGTTCGAATTTATTATATAACTTTAGCAGCACACCCATGCTTGTGTGTTAACATTTGATTGGATAATCCCATTGCATAATAAAATTGAACCCTTAATTCTGCCATTTCATCTGCAGATATCCAAGGGTACACATGTCAGAATATTTACCCTGTTGCCCCCTCCCATCCTGTTCTATGATGTTGGAATAGGTTGCTGTAGTTTGTTTTCATATATTTGCAGGTGATATTCTGGAGCTGGATGTTGACTCTGTGTATGTATATATGCTTGAGGGGTGCTTATATTCATTGTGGAAATATTTATAGAAGAGGATGTTGTTACCGTTGTAGCTCATCTACTCTTTGTGTTCACTTGAGCCTATTGCAGTAGTTTGATCTGCAGTGTTTTATTATGTGCCTTTATTTCTGGATGCCTGTCTGCCACGAGTTGCTACTTGCGAGGAATGTTGCCTAGTCAGTGTTGGAATTGATCTCATATGTGCTCTCCTTGCGCTAGTCTGAGTGCTTTTTAGCAGTGCATGTTATCAGTTGAGAAGTAGTAGCTTGTCTGTACCCACTGTTGTGTTATCATTATTATTCACAGTATTTGACATTTAATGAACCGCACCATTACACTGCTCAAGCCAAGGCATTACGTAGGTTTTTTAAAAATTTGTTGATAGTAGGATAGGCTGTACTGCTCAGCTCTGTAAGGTGACATATTTTATAGCTAGGTGGAATGTAACAGCAGTGGGTGTTTATTGCTGTAAATAAAATTTTATATCTGTTGTTTTATTGTTGACCAATATGTACCTGCATGTTTGGTTATCACTTTGTCTGGCTTTATCTTGTCTGGCTTTTCTTTACACCTGTTTTGGACCTGTTGTAAGCTGTGTGGCTGTTATTCACTTATTCAGTAACCTTGAATTCACCTAACCTCCGTTTTTCTGACCTAGTATGGTTAAGTATCAGGTTATACCTGTTTTGATTTTTGAATCATGTCCCTAACCCTAAAGCTGTGATCTGGCTAATCCTAAACATTCTTTTACCTGGCCATTTGACTTTTCCCAACTCTGACCTTGAATCTCACCTTTACCCCTTTGTTTGATTTAACCTTTTTGAATGTCAATTTTATAATATCTGATTTCTCTAGTGGTTTAAGGGGCTTCTTTCTTTACAAAACATCACATATTTTCTCTCACAGCTTTTCTCAGGCGCCATTTGGTGAACACTTGCCTGTTTTTATTTCAAAATTCTATTCTAAATTAGTTCAAAAAGTAAAACCTGTGTACTTATGGGTGTAGATACATTGTAGATTATTAGGCCCATGGCTTGTATTTTAACCTCTACTATGACCTTTGGCTTCCGGGTCTGTGACCCCTTCAAAATTTCTAAATTGTTTCCCCTCTGCTCCATGGACTGTGTTACAAGGCTTCCTCTGGTCCCAGCGGACACCTTCTACACAAACATGATACTAGTACATAATGGCCAACCATGCAATTTTACATTATTTAGGTTCATTTACGTACAAATATTTTAGATGCATTAAACAGTGATGATATTGAAATATTAATAAATATATATAATCCCATCACTGTTCTTTATTGACAAATTTGTTTGCTTCCCCTGAGCAATGCAGAATACACCGAATAACTAAATAGTTTGTTGTTGTGTAATTCAGTGCTTAGTGATTTACAATGCAAAATCAAAAACAATTAAGTATATACTATTTTCCTTATCTATCAGTCACAATAGATATACACTGCGTTGAGAGCAAAGTTAAAGCCACGTCATTCCATCTGCTTTACGTTCAATATAAGTGTTAAGATAACGAATTAGATAACAGTCAAAAAGTGACACAGTGTGACAATGAAGGGAAAATACACCTCCAAGTCCCTTCCCAAGCAAATATACGATAATAAGTGGAGTTCTGCAAACTGTTGATCGGGATAATACAATTCTATTACATGTATTTACAAGACTAAAATCAGCCTTTTAAAATTTTAAACGTATTGCATTAAGCTCAAATGAACTGAAGTAACGCAAATTATTTGTTTATGGTGAACTTATTATACTGTGGATTATTCTGTTGTTACTCTCATGCTGAGGGGAACATAAATATTAGTAAATTATTTACCATATTGTGACAAATAAAATGAAATTGATATGTTATGACGTAACCACCAGTGTTTTCTGAATCACCTTAATGCTTGACCATAAATTTACATGACACTGTTGAAGTTTGCATATATTGAAATAAAAAAGGGAGAGGGATCTATAGAATTTTTTCAAGGTATATCTGCAAACAGTTCAAGTCATCTGTAATATATCTATGGCATTGCCCAAACAAAGGTGGAAAGTGTATTGTAGAAAGTAAGTGGCCATCATTTCGTGTCAAACTAATGAGGATACAAATGACTTATCAATTGATCGGTTTTAACAATGCCCCTTATTTATCTGATATTTCATTTCAACATTCCAACTGCATATGTCAAATCACTTTAGACTGTCAAACCTTAGCTTTATTTTATGAAGTAACTTGTGTTGTTGTGAGGCCTGTTGTGTCATTAATAGTTTAATGCCCAGTTCCAATTCCACGGATGATCTCCCGTATTGTCTCTGAACCAAGAAAATTTTGGCTTTTTAAGTAATTGTGGGCATCCTGTAGGCCAACGTTAATAATCGGGGAGCACACTGGATGATTTTTTGCAATTTCGGGCCTATCCAGCAAAGCTCCTAAATATTAGGTTTCGGGAGCAGTGTTGCAGTGAAGAGACTTTTATCTCCTCCTGAGCTTGTCCCTAAGCAGTATTTGGGCTGTGGGAGGAACCATAGGGGGCTATTTAAAATAGAAGCGTGGTGAATTTTTGAGTTTGAACCTCAATAACATAAATAGTATTTCATATATTCTTAATGTTAATAGCTGAAATAATAGGTGTGTTATCCCTTAATCACCTTGCCAAATATTTGCCCACTAGTATTTATGCTGTTACATATATAGTCACTGTGTCTGTGCATTATTTAATCTAAGCTTTATATGTATGTATTAACATTTAAAGTAAGGTAGTTATTGATTTTTGTGTTATGTGCTACTGATGTTTATTGATCTATTTATAGACTTGGGGAAATCCCTTCTATAATCTCAGTAGTTCTACTATACTGATCTATTAATAGATTTGGGGAAACCCTTAAAGTAGTTTCTACAGCTTTCTCACTGCTTCTGGTGACAGCTATTATCTTCTATAAGATTCTAGAATTTCCATAACAATATATGAGGACTGTGCATCTGACCACACATGAACATAGTATTCGCTGGCTATAAGGAAGGCTACTTGTGTCTTAAAACTAATAACAAGTGGATTTAAATTACTTGTGTTGTTGTGAACTTTTGCTGGAGTGAACTTTCTACAGTGTCTGGGTAGATTTCCTGTACTTTGGATATTATTTACTTAATATATATGTTACGACCCAGGTGTGAAATTGTCCATTTCGGGAAATGGACAAGGAAATTGTCCATTTCACGAAATGGACAGCCTCACTGTCCATTTCGTGAAATGGACAAATCCATATATATTTTGCTATCCATTTCATGAAATGGACAAAGTCATGTACGAAAGTTTAACTTTCATTCATGGCCAATCTTTTAGTTTAATTTATCTCTTTATTCCCCTATAATAATAATATATATATTATATACCTTACATTAAGTTAGTTAATAGTTAAATAGTTAAAATATTTGAAATATATTTGAAACACAAGACTTAGTCTCAATTATGTAAAGCGTTTTAATAGGGATAATTATTTAAAATTACACTTTCACTTTTAAAAAGCATATTGGTACCTGATATATTATTTTTTGGTACCTGATATATTATTTTAGTGTTTGCTTAAAAGAAATATAATAGAGCTATGTCTCTTTTGTGCACTTATCTTCTTTAAAAGGCTTTCGTGTAATGATTAGATCTGAGGAATTGTAGCCTACCCTTTGAAGATTAGATCTAAGGGTTATTAAAAGTAACTGTCAAGTTAGAAAGGTTGAAGCCATCCCAAAGGTTACAAAAAGAAGTGGGATAATTACAATTAAATCCAACTTACTAGTGGTGAGGCTTTCTGTTAATGAAATCTGAGGATTGTAGACACACATTTGAGGATTAGATTTAAGGGTTATTTCAGTGCCTGTCATAAATCTTATGATAATGTGGACAAGCAAATAACAACAGTAATATCAACATTTGCAATTACTAAATGTAAATAAACTACCAATGTGGCTTAGTGTTAAAAGCCCTTAATGTTATAAAATATATGTTGCAGTTTAGTCTCACCTAGATGCTATCTCAAATTTTTAAAGTTTTAATAAATGTAAATGCAAATATTAACAAATACTTAACCAATCTTGTAGCTTAATCATAGTAGGATCATGTTAAATTTTATAAGAAAATGTTAAAGGAATTATAATAACCTGCATATCAACAGTAGACTTTAAGGTTAAAGTACAACCATTGATGCATTCTAATACAACGTTTCAATAAAAAAGCTTTTTTTTCACTCTGAATGAGAGTAAAAATTTCGTACATTTAGTTGTCCATTTCATGAAATGGTCAGTAGATTTTTTGTCTATTTCACGAAATGGACAGTTGGATTGTCCATTTCATGAAATGGACAATTTCCTTGTCCATTTTACGAAATGGACAATTTCACATTTGGGTCATAACATATACAGTGTATGATTCTACCAGAGAATGGATTTACTGCATTTTGGACGTTGTCCATATCTTGGAGCAGACAGTACCGTTGTGAAAACTCGCTGAACATCTCTATACAGACATTTTGTGTGATTGCATATCAAAAGGATCACAGGATAGGGACATTTCATGTTATGGAACATTGAACAGATCACAGGTTACAGATATCCATGTGTTATTGGCCATTGGAAGGATCACAGGACAGATCACAGAACAGATTGCTGGGTACAGTGGATAAACTTAACCCTCAGTTACAGTGGTCAGGTCAGATAGGTTTCATTATTGTATCATTGTATGTATCATTGAGGGCATACCAGTTGACTGTAATCATTATTTTTAATTGTTAAATAAATTTGTTAAGTTAAACTTTTTGTCTTTTCCTGTTGCAACTTAAAAGCAACCAGTAATTGCTACCGTGCTTGCCCCGTGACAGTAACAATGCAAATATTAAAAATATTAATTTCTTTGTCTCTAATTGATGAAAACCATTGAATCAGTTTATGGGTCTATTTTGGAAAACTGTTACACTTGACTGAACTCCCCCCCCCCCCCCAGCTATATCAGGTTCACCATAATATGGACTGTAAACCCATAAACACAATGATCGCACTGTGAGCCTATTTTGTAATATAAATGTAAATACAAATGTATGTATGGGGTGTTTCATAACAATATTTTAATTTTTCTGTTCATCCTTCTTAATTAAACTTAACAAGTGACAGAAAAGCTTCAGAGATGCCTGTATCCCACAGCCCAGGAAAATAGCTGTGGATAGTATTAGATATAGAACTTATAGAGTAAGTTATACGAGGGTGCTGGACAAATAATACTTAAGAGACAGAAAATGTATACAAGGAAAAAGTATCAATACAAAACAAGTCAATAGCAAGATGAAATACAAATGAAGTATATATAACTCAGAGAGTGCATTCCTCTGCCAAGGCATGTAATAATAAGGAAATGGGAAAATCCAGATTATGTATCTAGATGATGAGCCAGATCACTCTCAAAATTTTAATGGGATATAATTTGGACCACGACCAATATTTTGATTATTTTCTTTAAGATACAACCAGTAGTTATTTTCATAATCCTGCTAACAAAAAAAGTAAATGAACAAACAGACCAATTTTCATGAAAATAATACCTCCTTGGCGGAGTTAATATTTATTTATTTATTTGGGTTTTTACATTCCTTTAAACTACACCAGAGCTTTTCTTTTGTTAAAGGTGTCCAATATCTTTCACTATTGGCAACTTTGTGATTTTGACCAGATATAGAAGTCTTTTAGCACTTTTCCAAAGAAAAACACTTTTACATTTATTTTGACTAAAATGATTGTAAAAACCGAAAAAAAATTTTACACCAGCGATATAGAAATGAAAAGTAATGATGTGAAACAATATCTTAAAATTATAAATCAAGGAAGAGGAGTTATTTAAATAGGTTAATGGCCTCGTTAGTATCTAGTATTGGAAAACAATGGACTGTTCGCTTCAGGGCGTTGTTAGTATCCAATATTGGAAAATAATTTACAGTCCCTTCAGGGCCTTGTGAACAGTCCATAATTTGTCTTGTGGGAAGAGGAAACCAGCACATACAGTTGGTCAAGGTTCTTTACTGTAAACTGCTGACCAGTTCAGTAAGCAACTACCAAATTTCCCACACATAAGGCCCTGTGGTTTGAACCGCTGACCTCAGAGGTGGGAGGCAAGTTACCACTGGACCACCGTGACACCCTGGAGGAGATAATAATCAGTTGCAGCAATCTATCTGTGTTGGGGTTAGAAAAATATGTCTCAAATATTACTTCAGAAAACATTCTGGCAGTCAAAGGTCAAACTAAGGTCACACTATGACACATCATGTATATACTCCCTAACCAATATCCCTTCCATGTATCAACATCCTACACCTTACTGATTACACTTTCTGATATACAGCCTAGGCAAAATATTTATACCTGCCCGCCCAACCAGCTGCCCCTGAAGCTGGACACCATCTGTGAAAAAAATCCCCACATTTGGACAATGTAGAATAATAATTAAGTCACTCCTTAGTCACAACAGGTAATGGTACACACATAAATATTTGAAGTATTCAGTCAGCTGACATTTTTTTCAAAATAGATCCATAAACTGATCACAGGGTTTTCAGAAATGAGAGACAAAGAAAGCAATGCTAGATTTCTTTTCTAGAACCATAGACATGCAGAAATACTACTTCACACTTGATTTGGACAAAATAGGCTCATTATTTGATTACTGGTCAGAGATGATAATGCCATATACGATTCATTTCAAATTAGTGGAGCATTCATTCAATGTTTACATTTTTTCAAAATTCTTCTGTCCGGTAACGCGTCAAAAGTGACCTACTTTGAAGTAGGTCAAATTTTTAAAGAAAAACAAAAACAAATAAATTATTTCCTATTTACAATAATAATTCTTACAAAAATATGTGTTAATATATACAGTACTTGCATAAATTAACTTTCGTAATTTCCTAGTTTGTCTGTAGGAGATATGGTTGAAATTTGGTTTATTTTCAGTTACTTTGGAAAGGTCCTGGATTTGCCGGACAGAAGAATAGACCCATAAACTGATTCGAAAGCTTTTATCAATTAGAGCCAGAAAAATTAATAATTTTAATACATGTATTTGCAACAACAGAAAGTAAATAATATTTGGTACAGCCATAAAGAGGTAACACACCTATTATTTGGGCTATTAACATTAAAAATATATTAAATACTGTTTGTGTTATTGAGGTTCAAACTCAAAAATTCACCAAAATTAGACCCATTAACTGATTAACGCTTCTACTTGAAAGACCAGGGGGAGTTGTTTATCATCCTTCAATAAACGGGGGGGAGTGATGGAGGGGGCTTGGTCCTGTTCGAGAGCAATCGCTGTCCATCAGTGAGTGAGCCAGAAGTAGTTTTTGCAGGCACTTAGGTCCTTATGTAGATTGTCCGGGGACACATCCAGGTACAGGTTCATACACTAACAGACCTGGGAGCTCATCCTAGAGCAATACGTAGATGTCTCAGGTAGCATTGGTACCAGACCTTGAATGGCTAAAAAGCATATTGAATATCTCATGCACATCTAAATATTTTTACTTTTGTTTGAGTGATAGGAAGAACACCAAAATTAAAAAAAAAATGTATATTGCATGTCCTAGGATGCGTGGGGGTGGGGGTGGGGGTGGGGGGGGGGGCTGTGTGGGCTAAGGGAACCTTGGCTTTTCAGTCCCTCCAGTGTGACCCTGCCTTTATATGAGTTAATGAAGCATGTGTACTGGTAATGCTGTATCACTCAGCATAGGTCTGGTCTCGATTAGATTCTATGCTCCGGGTTAGTTCCATGTATGAAAGCAAGGGGGTACACATTTCCCATCCCCTCCCACCCTAGTGGTTGCAACTCATGTTGCCTAAGGCTCTCAGGTCAATCTATGGTTTACCTTCCATTTTATTTAGTTCCTGAAATATGTGACTCAGGACATTTGACAGCATACCCTGATTTACATATATGCAGCATATGCTGTCTTCACTTTTGATGGGTGCTTGGCTTCCATTTATATTGAACTACAGTCTGGAGCTAGGGTTACTTCATGGGCTCTGCATTATACCTTGTGTTTTTCTGACTATGATTTCATCTTAAACTAATGGCCAGGTCTACAATTATTCCCTCCAGGGCTTTTAAGTATTTGTGTTGATTCATAACTTTTATTGTAACATCTTATAAGTGATGATGTTTGTCTTATTGGCTAATTTACATTTTTAGGTTATAACTGTTTTAGTGCTCTTTTTGGCTGTTATGCTTATTAGTGATTTAACAGGTGCTTATTGAATCTGAATGCTATTTCGAAGGCAGCTGCGTATACGTTGTGTTAGATTATGTCAGGCCTATGGGTCTTCAGGCTTTCTGCATTATTTACAGGTTTGGTGTATGTATGGGTGCATTATGACACCTAGTTTCTGTATGTGGCCCTGGGCCAGTTTTGGTATGTGTATGTCATGTTATTATGGTTATCACCAAGCACCTTTGTTTGGGTGGTAGCAAGAGTAACAGAATTTAAAAGAAATGTTTATTTTTGTACAAGGATGCGTTGCTGTGACTGTTATCTTGATATCAAGACCATTTCAGTAGAAAAACCATATAATACTGTAATTATAGTTTTTATACTCTATATTGAGAAATGTATGCTTTTGCGAAGTGATAAGCTTTCACCTTCTTCCAAAAAGATAAAAGAGATGTTGCAGAGTGGATGCCATAAGGCAACTTATTCCATACCTTGGGAGCATAATAGGCCTAAGTTAAGCCAAATTGTTTAGATGTGGAATAGACTGTGGGACCTCAAGAACTTCACCCTCCATCCGGCTACTCCTTGTACTGTAAAAGCTTTTCCTGGGATTCAAAAAAAGCTCTGAAATAATTAGGACCAATTTAACTACCAATGCAAAGGTACTAGGCCTGAAATAAAACACTAAATAAATAAATTCTAAGGATTACAAGCTATAAAGGGATTTCTTATTTATGAAATTAACAAGTTTGTGATCTTTTAATATAAAGTTCTGGTTTTCTGACAAGTGGAAAGGCCGCAAAGTTTTAGTGTGTGTCAAAGGCAACATTATACAAGTACACAAATGCCAAGATCTCAAGATGAAACACATGGGTTAGAAGTTTTTGATGACAAAGTGAGCTGAGGAGACCTTGGAATCCTACATGAGGTCATTATTGATTCATGAAAAATATAACTGATAAGTATAAATACAGAGTGATCATTAATACACGACTAAGTATATTTCCTGTGTGTGTATATAGTGATTTAAACTATGGGTTTACAGACACATAAGAAATTTTAAAAAGTATTTTGTAAGGCACACATAAATTCTGAGATATGGTCTTATCAAAATTTAAAGTATCACAACAGGAGAAGTGCCTTTCTCATAGGTGCTGAAAACCATATCCTTAAGAATTTTAACGACAGGCTCAACTATTATTCACATGTGCAAAAACTGGCGGAGAGATTCGCCAAGAGGCAAACATATTAACCTAATTAGATCCCCAATCATCATTGCAGAATGCCCTGAGTTGCTGATTGTGAATATATCCAGTCTCATCTTGTCTAAAACACCACATTCTGTGTGAAAAATCTTACACAATATGCTGGCGTAAACAACAGTCTGTTTTTGTGCTTTTTGCAGCGCCGTAAAGTAGTAAAGTAGCCGTATTGTCATTAATTTTCATTTGAAGAAAAAAAATAAGTGTCCCAGAAGGGGTGTTTATTATTCTTAGGTTAAGTATCCTCGCTGTTGCCTTTGTCCCTCCCCAGAATAGTAGTGCCCACAGTTGTAACCCTGCTTTTAACACAGACCCATTGGCCTGACTAGCTCCTTTTTTACCCCACAGCCCTTAAGGGCTGTCAGGGTATTGTTTTCACCCATGGTGTCCGGATGGGCGGGCGGGCGGATGGCGGGAAAAAGTTTGTCTGGGCTGTATCTCAGAAACCGTAAGGTGTAGGAAGGTGATACTTGGTAGGGACATTGGTTAGGGGGTGTAGGCGTGGAACGTCATGGTCTGACCTTGATTTGACCTTTGACCTTGCCATAGTGACCTTGACCTATAAAATTTTTCCGGGCTATATCTCGGAAACCGTAAGGTGTAGGAAGTTGATACTTGGTAGGGACATTGGTTAGGGGTTATAGGTGTGCACTATCATGGTGTGACCTTGATTTGACCTTTGACCTTGTTGTAGTGACCTTGACCTTTAAAATCTTGTTACATCTTTGGGTCTGTCTTTTGATGCAGATTAAGCACTGTTAAAGTAATATTAGAATTTATTAAGAATTTTACTTTTATAACTTCCCATTGTAAGAGATGGAATTTCATCAAGTGAACCACAGATTTTGCTCCAACACCACACATAAGCATTCATTGAATGTATTACCACTTCTGTATGCATGGTAATATTCAAAACATCTAAACCATAATTCGGCCATGCAGATGTAGATAAAGAGTGTTGTAATTTTAGTTTACTGATTAATGCTGTCATCTTGTTATATTGAATTATCTTGTTTTAATACTTCATTTTTACATACATTATCTTTCTTTTAGACGTTATTTTCTCTATTTAAACATTGTTTGGACCTTTATATAACTGACAGTGCTCTGAAAGTATCCTGAAGTTTGTACTGGTACAGTACTTCTATATCTCATGGTGTTCAAAATATTTCCCTAGGCTGTGGGGTACGGGCATCTCTGATGCTATTTTTAAAATTTAAATGTACCCTAGTGTGTGCCTAGTCAGTGTGTGTTGATTTAGCCCCACTCATATTACTTTTAACCTCTCAGTCATATCATAGATAGTATGTGAGCCTGGGGTCAACTTTATAAGGCCAGATAGCTTGGCTTAAAATAGTATTTCATTAGTGCTTCATCCCTTTATTAAGTAGAAAAACTTTCATGGGGTGATGGCCCCAAGACTGAGCCCTGGGGCATACCATACAATAGCATTTTAGCATCAGATAAAACTGATCCAATCTTGATGCACTGATAGCGGTCACAGAGGTACGACTTTAACTAGTCTAGAACTACACCTCCAACATCAAATCAGGAAATGAAACATTAGACGAGTGGTCCAAGAGAACAACATCAGTAGCTTCACCTTTATAGACATTTGTTTTTGTAGTATCAACATGAACATTGGAATCATCACACATAAAAAATGAGGGACTGAGGACAGGTACTCAAAGAAATTGAAAAATTGGTTAAAGAATGCATTAGAACATGAGGCAGGAGGTTGATAAACACGTGCTTCATAAAAGGTATATCAGAAGAACCAATAGCAATAACAATGTTTTTGAAGGTTGTATATTTAGTACTATCCAAAATTATAAACTTCATATTTTCATTGACAAAAGAGCCAAAGCCACCACCAAGGCTGTAAGCACGGAGTCTCTGACACAATTTAAACCCGACAGGAGTAAAGGAGAAACCTGTCATTGTCATGGCAAATAGACTGAGAGAGTGTGTGGACATGATGTCAGAAATACTGGGTCCCTTGTGTCTGACAGATTGACAGTTGACAACTGCAAAAGAGACGAGATATGCGTTTTGGGGAAATGTCACCACACAGTAGCAGCAGGATTTTTAGGGCCCCTTAACTTTGTTATATTTGGAAACTGGTGTACATTTTGCTTCAACTTGCCCGTCTAAAGGATCCAGAGAGAAGGCTAGAGCCTTGGGAGGACCCAAAGACAAACAACTCGGTTGGGAAAGCAATGCAACTTTTATAGCTCCTTATCTCTCTGAATTGCACATTCCATGGTGCAACATATCCATTAGCCAGAGTCCTTTGTCAAATATCCGGGACATAAAGAGGTCTGCAATCACGGAGACATCAGGCAAAAAGAAAAAACACTGGGGTGGATAAGCTTTGGAGAAAAGGTAGGATTTTTATTGTGGTTTCAAGGATGTAATAGAGATATTAGATCTGATGTGATCAGTCAAATTGCTCCATATGGTTGGTGCAAAAATCTCGTAAGCAAAAACTTGTTTTATTTTTGTTATATCACAGTAGCTAGATACGGAGATGGAAGAAAACAGTGCATACTAATTGGTTAAAACTCTGTTCTGAAAGCCATTGGGCACCAGCAAGCAATTAACAACCTTTCCACTTTAGGTCGGCCGAGGATTCAAACCCAGGACCTCAGGGTTGGGAGGTAATTATGTTACCAACCAGACCGCTATGGGGAGTCTGGGGGCCTAGACTTTATGTCACTGGAAGGTCAACTTGTTACTATGTCGTGACAAGGGATAATATAATGTTCAAATAGAAAAATACTGGTAAAAATACTGGTTAATGTACTCAAGATTGGAGGGTAATTATGATGTGATACTAAATACATGTAGTTATTTGCTAAGCTCAGCCATTACCTTATTTTTAGGGGATGGGGGTTGTAACTAATAGCTTTTGGTGTGGTCAGATTTGCCTGTTGTCACGACAGTTGGTTATTATCAGTGCATTTAAGGTTTTTAATCATTGGGATTCATGCAAGTTACTTGTCCAATGGTCCCTTTCGCGATTGTATCACACATAATAATACATGTAGTTATTTACACTTGCTATGTGCATAAAATTAAATGAACATGAATTTACATTGGTTGAAATATTGATGAACATAGTCGAAAGGTAAAGACACGTTGCACAAATAATTTAACACTAAAGTAATTTTTAGCACTTTTCTTTTTTTCTTCTTCTTTTTCTATGCTTTTTTGTGGGGGTGAGGGTGGGGGGTGGCGGGGGTAGTGGGGGAGTGGAGAAAATACAATTTCTATTGAAATTATTTCTTACAATGTATTCATTCCTGTTGACCCGTTAAAATTCTTACACCTCAACAAGGGCCTTGAATTAGAAATAACTGTTCAAACTGACATACAACTAATCATTATGATTACAATTCAATTTATTTCATACGTATAATGCATAGATGTTCTCAAAATTTGAACCTTTTCTTGTGTTATATTTCAAAGAATACGAAAGAACTGCAAAATTAAAAAATACATCATATCATTTTCAACAGATAGAATATCTATACATTCCTGTACTTTATGTCTGAGTAATAATGCAAGATGTCTCTCTTATCAGATGTGTGCACTATATGGGGACATTGTGATAACAGCCCCCAATATCATTTCTGTTACAATAAATGTTTCTAAATAGAATAACACCATGACGTCGCCTTACACTACAATTAAAATTTAAAAAAAAATAAAAGAAAACCTACATGAATTGAAGCTACCTCTATTTTGTTGATAGTGTCCTGAATCTTGCATTTTTGTTAATTTATAAAACATTCCAAACCCTCATCATAATTTGGGCTGTTTGTCCGTATTTCTGGTGCACATACTTAAGAAAACTGGTCATTTTTTTACACAGATGGCTCAATCCCTTTTAAATATGGTCTGAATCCTGAATAATAATAATAATATTATTATTATTATTATTGTGGGGTGATATCTACAAGGGATGGTTTGTGCGTTCACAGGCATGGCTTTTATTTAGTTTTAGTTTTGTTAAAGGTTTTAGGATTTATATAAAACAAAACAACATACCAGTCACTATTCTGAAAGTTTGACATTTTCATAAAAAACTGATCATCAATACACTTTCTCATTGTTTTATTTATGTGAGTAATATTCAAATCGGGCTGGGAATGGAACCCCGAACTTGATATGCGGGAGGCAAGTGTTTTGCCAAGTCTGCCACCATACCCCCCCCCCCCCCCCCCCAATTGATGGCAAAGGCGATACTGTATTAAGTTAAGCCTTTTAGCTGCAGTACTAGGCTTTTGAAAAATATGTGGAAAATATGGGAGATAATCATCAATGGGAAAAAACATTATTTTACAAAAAAAAAAAAAAAAAAAAAAAAAAAATAAATTAATTAGTAAGAAATATCTTTATCATCACACACTGCTTACTAAAATATACGAAAAAAGTTTTAAAAAAAATCTAAAAATAACATTGTAACAAGATGCAATCATAAAAATAAATAAATGCAATTACTGTGCTAACAGACAGCTGTGCTAAATCTGAACTAAAACTGTTAAATAAAGAGACACGCCACAGGGCTGCTAATTGTACTTTTACCACAAAATTGCTGGTGATTTGTAGCATATTCATACGTCCATAGACTCGCTAGTGAGACCCTGCCATTGGGTGATTTCCGGTTCGCGAAAATCCAGGCTCTATTTAAAGTAATGGAGTCCATTCATCGCCCATACTACATCTGTCTCTCAAGAGGGTAAGTGAGCTTAAAGGAATTATCACAAATCTCTAATCTTCAAGTGACTGGACAGTAATATTAAGTGTGACCACAATAGGACTTCTCAGAACTATCAATTGATAAAGGTAGGCTCTTTCTTTGTTCATTAGTACACTAGCTTATGTTTGCAGCTGGATTTCTTTATACTGGTTATTAAGTCACGGGTATATTGATAAAGGACCTGCTCATTTGAAGTATTTCTCACTTATATATACTCTTATTAACTTATATTATTTTTGAATTTTATATCCTATTTACAGACACTGTTATTTTTGTGCAAATAATAAATATGGAGATATAACTAAAAATTCACATTAAATTCAAGTGTAATATTGTGGCTTTTTGTTTTAATGTTTCTTCTGACATTTACATTAAATATAATAACATTTGTAAAATCAAGAGTTTAAGGTTATACTTAATGTCACAAATAAAGTCACCAAAGGTATGCAAGGATCTATAACCAATGGCACAATAGTGACGAATCTGTCCGGCAAATCTTTTATTTACTCTTTGTATTGCAATCCATCGAGCCGGGATAATTCTTCTATTGTCGCCCAGTACAGATATTTTGGCAGATATATATATTTATCTATCCGCAGCAAAAGTCACAGTTTAAATTCAGGATCTTTTAAGGGATTTGCGAGTGATTTTCGTTGATTCAAGAGCATTGAAAAGAATTGGGGAGGGGGTATAAGAGAGTTAGATTGTCACTTTCTAAAACACCTTGCATAATGAATCCGGATCCTGTCTATGAGTGTGTGTTTCATAGCAGTAGTTGATTTTGTCCTCTGGAAGGCAAATGTTGACTCAAATATATGATGGCAATGCGTGAACAGAATATAGAAGTGGTTTGAGACAGAATATTAGTAATGCAATTTATTGTGTGAGCTAAAATGGTGTATTAATCTACACGTTTTCAAAAGTAGATTTTGTTTTTTTTTTTTTAAAAAAAACGTGACTTATTCAGAAACATTGACAAGATCACAAGAATTTTACAGATCCAAAACGTTTATATTGTCGTTACTGACCTGGATATATGCACAAGGAACCTGTTTGTTAGATGCTGGTGAGTTCAATTGCATTTGTTCAATTTAAAATCCTGTACTTTACTGTAACTAATTTAAAAGTGGGTAATGCATACACAAGATGTATTTAACTATGCATGGAGTTCGGGGTAGTTACTACTCTGCTATAATATCGTGACTTTACTGTAAAGTAATATCAATGACTATGATGCTACAATTATAAACAAAACATCTACACATTTTGCAGGTGGATAGGCTAAGAATATGCATATACCGATTATAATTTGACCACAGATTATGTCTTAATGATATGAATGTATTCCTAATTGGCACTCCTATACCAAAATAAAAATGTTTTTGAAGTTTAGTGTCACGTCAAGTGTCTTTGTATCAGTTATATTGTGATGGGTAGTTGGGAGGCTGGAAGAAACCAGTACATACAGTTGGTCAACATTATGTACTGTAATTCAATGGACAGTGGCAACCAACTGCCATCTTTCCCACTTGAGATCGGGCCAGGATTCAAACTCTGATGTCACAGACGGGAGGATTCTGTGTATCCACTGTATCAATGTGGCCCCCTCTAACATGTACAAAGATGTACTATGAATTAGTCGAATATAAAAAAACCCCACCAAAATGGCACTGTAAGTCCCTCTGAACAACTACAGTGAAAAAATGTATAATTTTTGATTATTACCAACCTGTCGACACATTCTGGTGTCAAATTTAACACTTAAAAAGACTTTGACACCTTTTTGTATTTGGCATCTGACACGAGGGTTCCTTCTTGGTTTCTTTGTATCAAGTTTTTTTAAAGTTTCCTTTCAAATCTAGTGACACATATCACTGTCAGAAATCTGACACATAAAGAAGCTTTGACACTTTTCTCTATGGGCAACATGACACAAGGCTGCCTCCTTTGACTTTTTCTATCAAGTTTTTTCAAATGTATTGGTTATCCGCTGAACATACCACCTTTGATCCTTTGCAAACATATAGGAACAAAGATTCTAGCTTGCCTATTGATATTATATTTCCTATTTTTCTCTCTGAAATAGGATTTTTTCCTAAAAGTTTGATTGCAACTCAGTGGATAAAAGGGCCTTCTTGGTAGCCATAGAGAGACAGAGAATTAGTATTTTGTCCATCTTGTAATAGGCTGGTTATGAATCCAGGGTCACTAATCAGCAAGATTAGAAACTATTGCAGTCCAGCAAATAGGGAATTAGAAATCTGATCAGTCAAAGATTTAAAATAACAGTCATAGTGGTCCGTCTCATCCATGTACTGACTGTTTATTCACATAATATACATTCTTTTCTTAACGTAAATGACATCCTAGCTTTGATAGATTGGAATGAGAGGCTTTGATTTCTTTTTTCATACTTGTTATATTGTTTAACTCCTGCAGCTAATTAGATAGTGAAAAATGCAAGTTGAAAGCTCTCCTTTTAATAGACAGACGAGGTGTGTTTATTACATAAATTTACCATGAAAATAAATAGTTAAAGATTTAATAAGGTTTCCAGTTACAATATATACTGACGAGATTCTATTGTTTACCCTGAATATACTGAATATCATATCTATCACTGATATAAATGTAAGCTTGATATGTATTCTTCAACAGTTTACTCTCTAAAATTACATAGCCTCCTATACCTTGTCACTGACATATTTGAACTGTGAATGTGTTAACCCTTTAGGTGGCCTCACACAAGTCACTGAGGTCTTAATCCTAGATGTTTCTGTGTTGTCATATCAGTACGTATTTGATTTCCACTTGATGACCTTGTCTTTGTGCCTCTGAATAAAGGTCTCTTATCTGAATAGTAGATGGTGAGGAATGAGCAGTCCCAGATATATGCATCCCGTTAAGCCTTCAGAGGTTTCAAACATTTCAAAAAGCAGTCCCGACAGCAAATTGCTTTTCCAAGCAATGTTGAATTGCCTCACACCTGTCATATCCAAATACAAATCTCACCAAATGCACCCTATCCAAATACAAATCCCACCAAATGCATCCTACCCAAATACAAATCCCATGAAATGCATCCTAACCAAATACGAATCCCACCAAATGTATCCTGCCAAAAATACGAATCCCACCAAATGCATCCTACACAGACACAAATCCCACCAAATGCATCCTACCTAAATAGGAACCCTACCAAATGCATCCTACATAAATAGGAACCCCACCAAATGCATCCTACCCAAATTCAAATCCCACCATACAAATCCCACCAAATGCATCCTGCCAAAATACGAATCCCAACAAATGCATCCTACCCAAACACGAATCCCACCAAATGCATCCTACCCAAATACAAATCCAACCAAATGCATCCTACACAAACACAAATCCCATCAAATGCATCCTACCCAAATATAAGGCAGATCAAATCCAACCTGAAGGTACACGAGTCCATTCATTATTCTTAGTGATTGCAGTATGGAAAGTTATGACCTTGGTGTTATTACTCGTAATATAGTTTGAACACTGACCACATAACCCTGTCCCATAAAATCTTAGACTAGAATCCACTTCATCACAGTATGCGGGAAATACTGACACTATGCCATTTTAACCATGAACATTCAAGTTGATATAAACCAAAGTTTGACTTGACATTAGACATAAGCAGTATAATAATTAAACCAAAATCTGATAATTTATCATTATATATCCTGATGTCTTGTGAGAATACATGCATAATTAATTTGCTTTAACGTATATTATTACCAGGTGAAGCTTTAGAACTCATCTTTAATGGCTGGGTTCACTTAAATATAGCTTATGAACTTTTTTATGTAATAATAACGCACATATATTAGAAGCTCTCTATTTCAAAAGGGTGTTTGCACCTTTTCTTTGTTTAAGACCTTAAATGGTCTCAGCTTTTTCTCAAGTGATCACCACTGAGAAAAGAAAAATGTGAGAAAAGTGTATAATGGTGAAGCCATGCAGAACAATGCAGCTTGTAAACACGTGAGCTTTGTGGTCATATTAGAATGGGTAAACTGTGTATCAGACGAAACCTATTTATTGACAAACATAGCCCTTTATCAAGTTAACTAGAAAAGCATGGGTCAAGATCCTAATCAGTTCCTCGCGTACCAGTGGATATAACCAATGACCTTAAAGCTGATTAGACAGAGGTCAAACACAGCATTGCGGTTAATATAAATTTATTAATTCACTAATATTTGTTACATACTACTTGTATTTACAGATCTGTTGACATATAAGTGTGACAACTTAGGGTCACCTTACATGAGGCACAGTTTAGGGTGACCTTAACCAAAGGATGAGGCCAGTAACTAAGGTATGAGGTAAATGATAATTTGGAAGAAAATATAAGAGTGCCTTATGTAAGGGTGACCCTATGGTAAAATAAGTTAAATACCAGCTACTATACTCTGACTGCTAGGATATTTACTTGTAAAACTGTTGTTAAAAGACAATTATTCACCCTATCATGCTATGAGCAATAGTTGCATTAACAGTGACAACAGGGTAACATAATATACGATATGAAAGTAAATAAAATACAATATCATAACATACATGAATGCTACTTAAGCGTACAATGATATGTGGACATAATATGAAATATACGAGAAGATTGTCCATAATTAAACCATTTAAGACCCATGTATGATGCATAATTTACATAGCTAGTTGGTGTTCTGGTTAAATTATAATAAACTGCTGAAAATCTCTAGAGTCATTGAACATACAGAGCAGTAACCAAGCTAATGCAAACTCATTATGGCCCTGTACTGAGACCATTATAACTTGACGGCCAATAATTTGTATAAACGTAATGTTACATTCTAGCACACTGTTTAGGGAAATGTTACATATAAAATAAGTTGCTTTTGATTTACAAATGACTTACTATAAGAACCAGGACACACGAACCTACTAATACGTGTGGATCATGTACATGACTGAAGGGTTAAAACACTTATGTAATACATAAATAATGCTACAATGGCTGAACCATTGATATAAATTAAACAACTAAAAATCTTGTAAAAGTAGCTGGAGTAATTAAGTCACACACTGACACTGATACACAACAGGTATATACTTGATTATGAATTGCCATATAAGTTAATAAAAGAACTTAATGTATACATAAAGGGGCCACAGCCCTTGATAGTACAATACATGCCTTGGGTGGAGCAAGCCCACAAAAAAATATGATAGTAGTACAATGATTTATAAATTCTTAAGATGAAGAAGAAAATTTACACTGGGTTCAAGCCCACAACTGCTTTTGCTACATACATTAAAGCCCCGTTTCAAGGACCCAGAGTTGCCCTAAAGAGCTGAGCATTACAGCCCCAGTCCACACTCAAACCTTAAACTCTGAGCCAGTAGCATTAGGGCTACAGCTGACCAATACATGGTTGAGACACGAGCCAAGCACTGTTTATCATTTAAGCACTATGTGCTTAAGCACTCTGATGGTAACACGATCAGACAGCAAGCTTTGCTCTGGTAGCAGCAGCAGGGCCTTGCTCCAACCAAGCTGTTCTGCTTTACTTGAAGTCTTTGACATCTGAAAATACATGAAGAAAACTGAGAAACACATGGATCTAGGGAGTGGAAGGGTGGGCTCAAATTTTTAACATGCATATTGTTTAAATCCAAGAGTGTGGCGGCAATTTCAAATGTGAATTTGCTTTTATAGTAAAAATCACTGGCCCATGAAATACCACAATGCAACAGTCCAGTCTGGTACCAGAACTGAAGGTTAAGTTCGCTGCATGAACTTATCCCCACAGTTCCTCGCGTACCAGTGGATATAACCAATGACCTTAAAGCTGATTAGACAGAGGTCAAACACAGCATTGCGGTTAATATAAATTTATTAATTCACTAATATTTGTTACATACTACTTGTATTTACAGATCTGTTGACATATAAGTGTGACAACTTAGGGTCACCTTACATGAGGCACAGTTTAGGGTGACCTTAACCAAAGGATGAGGCCAGTAACTAAGGTATGAGGTAAATGATAATTTGGAAGAAAATATAAGAGTGCCTTATGTAAGGGTGACCCTATGGTAAAATAAGTTAAATACCAGCTACTATACTCTGACTGCTAGGATATTTACTTGTAAAACTGTTGTTAAAAGACAATTATTCACCCAAACCCCAACAGTAGAGGTAGTTACAAGCCGGACAATTTTTGCTTGAACATGTTAGCAACTTGCTGACCTGCATCCACAGTGTCAGTGATGTACCTCCACACACAATCCGAAGTCCAGGTGCCATGTTTTTGAATATTTTGAAGGTCTACATTGTTATTGAAAGCAAAGGTGGCACCTGAACGACGGAAGGTGTGGAAGGTATAACCAGAATTGTGTAATTTCAATTTAGTTAGCAGGAGAAGAAAATGGCGCCTGACCTTGGTGTCAGTAAGAGGAAGCCAGTTTTGATGTACTTGTACCTGGAATAAGGGGAGATTAGGGGCCCTAGGGGTGAGTGCCAGTAAATTACTAAGAGCAGTAACAGGGCATAGGATGGAATTGGAAATTCTGGGCACAGTGATAAGTTTAATGGCATTTTTTGTCTGCATGGTCTTTGACCATTTTATGATTATAACCACTTTATCAGGTCGAAAAATTAAATCACCTTGTGCCAGATGTTTGAGAGGTGAAAACTGTGCTATGGCATGTGGGACAAGGTTAGACAGACGTAAAAAGGAGAAAAAACTAACTAAATACACAGCCTTGAACACTTGACCCATGTATGTGAAGTCACACAATTTTACAATAGATTCCAACAGGGGTATATCTATGATTTTTTTCAACTGAACATTTAAAGGAGATTGCAGCTGAACTGCTTTCTGATAGTACTTTAATCGAGAATCATTAAGACAAGCAACATCCAGACCCAGGATAATGAATTTAGTTCTAATTGCTGACAAATAATTGGCCATTTGTGTGTATTTTACTCCGTTATACTGGAGACATTCCAGGAAACACAATAAATTTAATGTGGTCACCTGATGCACATTCCAGGTCATAAAGACCACAAAGGCCAGGAAGGTCCTGAACAACGTATTGTAGGCCTTCTTAGTGGAGTCGGAAAATGCATGTGTGAGTCTGGAGGTTGCCAGTTGTGTGAGGCGATGTTCCAGTGGCATTCTACCTAGAAATACAACTATATAGTATCATCACAATACAAATACTCCAGGGGGGTGGGGACCCAAGTGACAGGGTGAACTAGTTGCTGCAATTTAACAACATTATTATTAGTTACATTCCACCTTGACAGGAGATCTGCCACTGGATTCAGCTTGCCTGCAATGTGAACAACCATGATATCAATGTTAAAGGCACTAAGCCAGAGAAAAATATTTCTGGCATATTTGGCCATGGTACTATCACGAGTTTTACCAGTAGTTAGTACAGACACTACAGCTTGATTGTCACATCTAATAAGGATACGGGTTCCAGTCCATTGTCTATGCCAGACTTTGAGGGCTACCAAAATATTGACCATTTCTGTGTAAGCTATATTTTTGGTGAGCCAATTTTGTGGGAGGGCCATGGCATACACTTGGTCAGCCCAAATGGCGCCCAAGCCTGTGGGGCAGGCATCAAGATGGACTGTTTTGGCAGGAACATAGTTGAAAAATGACACACCATTATACACATTTAGGAACTTTAGGAACCAATTTAGATCTCGTTTAAATTCCTCAGTGACTGTTATTGACCTGGCATTTACATTTTGTCTTAGTAATTGTAACATCCTATTCAAGAAAAATCTGGCATATTTGACACATTTTGCCACATATAATAGTGAGCCTAACAGGGACTGTAATTCCCTCTTGGTACATTTCTGCTTAAAACACCATTGGCTACAGAGATCTTTAACTGCCTGCAATTTCTCAGTTGGGATAGACATTGTGAATTCAGTTGTGTCGATGACAATACCCAAACAAGTAACCCTGGTACTGGGAGGTACTAATTTTTTGGCACTAACAGATAAACCCAATTCCGCTAGTAGTTCCTGCAGTCTAGTATGTGTTTTCTCAATTTTCGACGGTACGGAGATACATAGAAAATCGTCAATATAGTTCCACACACTGTGGCCTTCCTGGCTCATTATGTAGCGTACCGCGTCGGAAATTCGCTGAAAGATCGACGAACCGTGCTTAAATCCGAAAGGTAGGGAAAAGTCAAGAAAGTAACTTTCCCAGTATAGTCCTAATAAATCTAGATCCCCAGGGTCAATAGGGACATGGCGAAAAGCCCTGCTGATATCAACTTTGAAAATTTGTGACCCTTTACCCAATCTGAGTACCTCATTTGTGAGATTATCTACTGAGGGGTAGGTAAGTATGAAATCAGTGCCCAAATAGCGATCACTATGAACCCCAGCATTAACAGAATGACCAATAGGCCAACTGAGATCGATAATCACCCTCCTGTTAGTGGAACTCGACTTATCCCGAGTCATGAAAGGACTAATGTGTAGATTATCGATAGGGGGAACCTCAAATGGACCTAACATGGCATTATTGGCTATTTCCTCTTGAAGATAAGTCGTGACATGATCGGGATATTCCGTAGCACTCCTATGATTAATTTTCTCAGTATGCACAACCTGACTACGATCGAAATCCAAAGGGAAGCCATACTTTATGAGGAGAGGCAATTGCCAGTCCCAATACTGATCTAAATATGCAGCCCATTTGTCATAATTTAGCTTTGAAACAAGTGGAATCTGTAAACCCATGTAGTTGGGTCGACCATCAGCTCTCAGTTTTTTATGTAACTGTATGATGTTAGTGCATACAGATTTATTGCTATGATCATAGACCCGGCTTTTTAGCCCATAAATAGGTATGAAGCCGAATAACGGTCTATTCTGTTTAATACATTTATCATTGTCAGGGGCTGCTTTGGCTTCCCGAATTCTTTGACTTTTGTTAGAAATATGCAATTCGAGTGTGTATTTATCAGTTTGGTCATCATCCGTATTTGGCATGGATCTGTCACAATTTTTACTACCCCTTCTTGTTTCATTGGGGATTTGGTCACAGTCGGTACGAGACGGTAAGGTACGACCAGTCACAGTGCCTGCAGATGACCTGCACGAATTCACATGGGCCCTGGCAAGGATATTGTTACATTTGGAGTAAAGTAGTTTCGTATTCTTACCTTTAATAACTTTTGCAACTTGTTTTCCTTTTTCCACTGGTGTATCACAAGTATTGTTAGTACCAACACCTTCAACGACAGTACTGACCTTCATATCATGACATTTATTGACAGTATTAAATTGAATATCACTCAACGGTTGAAACCTGTTTGTGTGTATAAAAGAACCAGTTTTGGTAACACAACTTTGGTTTTCCATTGTTATTCTGGGTTTTTTACTATTACACATGTGCGACCCACCTTGTTTTGACACCTTGTCGTTAACAATCATAGTACTTGACACATCATTACCACAAACTTGTTCATTTTTGCTACAAGTAACAGCGGCCGCTTCATGTGTGAATTTTTCTTTCACAACAACCTGATTATCAGGTGAATTAGTGTTCATTGATTTGTTATTTTTTACACAATCAGCAAAGGTGACATACCTTTTAACAAGCTTATGTACAGTTGTTAACTTCTTGATACAGTTAGGGTTAAACAACTCTCTATCTACAAATGACACGTTATAAAAATACCTGTCAGTAAATTTCTGTTTGTCAATACGCCCTGTATCCACTGCATTTCTGCAGTGGTTACCTAGTTTTTTGACACTGATTTTTGTGTACATGATCGAGTAACATGGGGGCCATCACAGCTTTCACAAGCATGTCTATAAAGAACACCAGCACTCCTGTGATGTGTTGGAAATCTACAGGTGCCCTCTTGAAAAAATTTGCAGCTAATGCCATTTTTTGATCCAGAATTTTTGACTTTTTTCCCATACGGGGTCTTGGATATATTGGAATACGGGGCCGTAACATGCCTCTGTGCATGTGCTCTGCGAATCCGATCCAATTTTTCGGTTTCTGTCCAATTCAAGCGATCTGCTTCCATGTTTGTTAACACAATCGCATGAGCAGCTTTGGCTGACTCCCAGGAGAAGTCAGAGGCATCCTCCATTAGGTTACCCAAATAATCCAACATGGAACTTTTGGCTGCCACTGACCTCTCCTCCTGAACGCCTCTGACAAACCCAGAAACCCATTGAGCCATAGTTAGGTCATCATAACTCGGTCTAGTCTTCCGACTACCAGTCAAGATAAAATTCTGTGGCCAGTCAACAATTCTTTTAACAGTTATATCCCCAGGACCCCCACGTTGAGATTTTAATCTACCTTTTGTGGCAGTTTCATTCATTTGTGCTAATTCTGCTAGCCTTTTATCGACCTCCGCCTGCACTGATACATTATTTCTAAGATAACCCAGTGAGGGGACCACACTCTCTGCCGTGGTTTCCGTATCGATACCGGCACTCAAGGTTTTGGAAGTAGGAGAAAAAGGCAAAAGAGGTGATTTTTAGAAGGATAAAAATAAAATAGCACTGTTAGATAAAATGCAATTAGCAGTTATTCCTGACTTGTATTTTTGAAAAGTATATTTACCTAACGTTTACAGAGAGTATAGCGAGGTACATATTTGACTCCCATCTTAGCAGTCCTGGTTTCCATTTCTGGCCCAGATCTGAAGTAGGTAGTTACTTGCTAGTGGCTAGTGTCAATAATTTTATCAAAACACAATATTGACCAACTGCTATGCTTTACTTTCCCCCATCACCCAACTATATATCTTTATATGATTTATACAAGTTGTTTATTTATTTATTTGGGGGTTTTAACTCACTGTCAACACTGTATAGGTCATATCACGACGGGTAGTTTTGTGGGGAGAGGAAACCAGTACATACAGTTGGTCAAGTTTCTATACTGTAAACTGCTGACCATCGGTAAGCAATTACCATCTTTCCCACATAAGGTCCGGGGTTTGAACCACCGACCTCAGAAGTGGGAGGTGACTGTGTTAATACTGCGCCACCATGGTCCCGATACACTGTGTTGAAAGAGGAGTGAAAAACAATCAATCAATTATTCAATCAGCATTTATATTGAGTATGGCTTAATGGTTGGCATCTCACTCTTGTGGGCATAGGTTGAAACCCTCCTCTGGACCACTTATAGACTTCACTGAGAGCCTGTTCTTATATGATCCCATTTCTTTTTTTAAAAAGTAAAACATTGTCTTTTGGAATATTGCTTTATATGCCTTCATTGCTATATTTGTTAGAACCAAGAGAAAGACTAAGGTCCCAATCCGTGTGACTGAATCTGGATTGTTTGTTCAACCATTAGTTAGTATATTTGTGTAGCTTTGGGGGGCAAATAACAACAACCCTAATCATTGGGGGCCACTGTGAAATTAATTTTTCTGTTGGATTCCAACTGCACTTTTTTGCTATGTCTCCTATTGACACAGTTGAGTCAATATGGGCTAATTGATATCAGGTTATGAAAAGGGGGAGAGATTTATGTTAAAGAGGGGGGTTATTATTGTCAAGTGTAAAGGTATTGGTTTTCATGATTCTAAAAAGAGAACACATGGATTTGTTTTAGTGGAAAACACACGGTTATGAATGGTTAGACATTAAAGTTATCATTCCTAAGGGTGATATGATAGGCATAATGTCTACTTTGCCACAGTGATATGAATTTGCGTCATAAATATATGTAACTGGACTGGATATTTGAAAGAGATAGGTAAGTTCTTAAATACTATTATAGATCATACATTATAGGTTATCTTCTACCGTGACCTGGTGGCTAACGCATTCGCCTAAGAGCACAGAAGACATGGGATCAAACCCAGGTACAAGCAGATAGGTGGTGCCTAAGATAATCACTTAAAATGGTGGTTTTCTGTAATTTGGTGCTGTCCCCAGTGGCAGGTTAAAGAACTTCAGGGACATTGCTAAATAGTCATTCCCGAGCCTCTGTTTTTCAGTCAGGGGACGTCAGGAACTAGAGAGTCTTGGCTGTACTTGTGGACTGTTGGTTCGAACCCAGTTCAAGGCAATATGAGGGGAAATACTGACAGCCTATCCTGAAATGATATCAATAAGTTAACCAGGATGAAAAAACCCTAACCATGAGTTTGACTTTTAACACCATTGATTTGCAATTTAATTCCGTATTGTATGCTTAGGGGACTTGATTTATTATTGATTTGCCTGTGGTTCAACTCCTGTAAATGCTACCCTTATGGTTCTGTATATGACATCATTTAATTAGATTGTCGAAGTACTGTTGCTTATCAGATGGTGTCAATCGATGGTGTCATCAGAAATCTGGAGCAAGATGTAGGATATAGTTTCACTTACTATACCTCAAGAAAACATTCTACATGAATCAACAGGATATATGATAAAAAATAAATCAGTTGCTTAGAAATCTCCTCCACCTGTATATTTGATGGGAAATAGCTTCATATATGTATTAAATATTTTCTATTTATATTTTGTATTTTACTTGCTTTGTTACTTGAAAAACTATTAAGGTTTTTTTATGTAGCAGTTTTGCGTCTCTCTCAAACCTCTGCAGTTATATCAGCACAGGCCCAAATTGAAACCTACATGTTGCAATATATTGGACTCGAACTCATGACCACAGGGGAGTAAGACCCAAGCGATTAAACAAATGAAATAAAAAAAAACTTGTTAAAAATGGGGAAACTTTGGCCTCCTGTGAAGACAAATACTCTCTTGTCCAACTTACCTTAACATCAAGTATTTTGTGATGTATCAGAAGTATATCTTAATATCACTGTCTTTTCAGTTGCCTTGGTAACAGTCAATCCTGACCTGTAGCGCAAAGGAAGAATGAACACGTGATGTATTGGATACTAATTATATATGTAAGTAGTTATGTAAGTAGAAGGAATTTAGAGATACTGGCAATATAACATGATAATTAAATTGAAGGCATTTGATAGATTCTTTATATTTTCATACCAACAATGTAACAATATAAACTGATACAAAACTACTTGTACTTTAAAGGATTCTTCAAATTTCATTAGACTGGTATTGATTGTCAGAATACAGCTACATAATTTTTCGCACAGATGACACAGAAAGCTTATTTATGGTTCTATTAAATTTCCAAAACACAATTATTATCGTCATTTTGATGACCTTATATGCATACATCCATGCAGTTGTCAATGAATAATCTGTCTTTTGGTTTCTGTAAAGTAGAGGTTTAGGTCAAGTTATGACGCCAAGCAGTAGCTTTGGGGTCCTCAGTGGCCTTGTGGGTTGGCATCTGATCACAGGCTGTCACCTCCCTGAGGGTTCAACTCCCGCAAGTGACAAATGTTCAGGACCTGTCCCAATATGACCCTGGCTGTGGAACGGGACTTTGACCTTTGATCAAGCAGTAACTTTGTAATTTCCGGTCTGATTTTGAAAATGTTTGAACATATTCTCGAGCTTGATGAGAGGTTCTATCTGAAAGTATCATGTCAGGGGCCGGTTTCATGAAGCCTCGTTTGGAAAGGACCTCCTCTAGTAAAGGAAGGTCATTTTTAGTCCTTTGGGAAGGCCACCTTCACAAAGCCTCCTTTAACTCTCCTTACCAAAGGTCTTCCTTGAAACTTAAGGAGGGAGTAAATGTCCTTTAAATTTATTAAACATTCTGTGAAGGACACTTCCTTATATTTAAGCTAGGTCCTTAGCTTCTTTGAAATTTAAAGGAGTTTTCAAGGTCTCCTTTAAGGAAGGAAGCTTTGTGAAACTGAGATTTTTAAAGGAGGGTGAAATTCAAGGAAATCCTTAAATTTAAGGCGACCTTTATCTGAAGGAGGCTTCGTGAAACCGGCCCTAGATCTTATTGAATTAGTTTTGTGCATGATTGCCTTTAGATTTAGGATGAGGTCAAGACAATAGAGGTATTTTGCATCCGTGATTCTGATTGGCTGAAATTTGTCTTTATTGTGTTCTTCCTATTTCGGTTGATTGGGGCCATGTTTGAAATTACTGTGCAATAACATTAAATAAATCTTGCAACCTGTGTAAGTGCAACAAATTTGTGTTAATTAGGTCAGATTTATATATTTATTTCCTAAATTGGTTATAAATTTTAACGGATACAATAAATTTTCACAGTATAAATATTACCTGGCAGATAATAAAACAAGCACAATTTAGGGATTGTTGGAAGTAGAAAATCCAGTATTTTGTAGGAAAACCATAAAAATTATTGAGTCTTGTAGATTTTTGGTGTTCCAGTATGTAGCCACAATAGATCAGTCTGCACACTAGTTAAGATACTGATTGATTGTTTTTTAAAGCTCATGGGAACAGGCACATATTTATCTAAAGTTGGTTGCTATTTATCCAGCATGTTTTATCACAACCGTTGTATTGTACACAATATTAATAATTAACGCAAGGGGCAGCAAAGGTTTGACATAAAATGCCCATCTCAGGTGATTTATGATGAAATTACAAAAGCTTACAAGTGTCTACAATTAGAAAAAAAATAGCAGAAATGCTTGAAAAGCTGCATTTAGATGTAATATGTTTTTGTTCGTAACTGTACTAAATGTCATGGAGAGAATTCATCAACATCTCAACAGTCTGAAATTATTCAACATGAATAATGAACTTTTGATATGAATTTGCCTGAAGTATATATATCTGTTAAACCCACATTCCATATTCACGATTGATCGTAAGACCTAGTCAATTTTCGGTAAGGGGCTGCTCTAGCTAATCTTGTCAAAAAGATAGGGAAACTGGAAAGTATTTTTGAGCAAAAAAGTTAAGCCTCACAATCTGCTCCCAACCACCACAATTCATAAAAAGCTTTTACCAAAATTCATAAAAGAGTTCCAGTCACTCTTGGAAAAACCCATTGGCTAAATTGCCTGACTTGAATGACTAATCTTCCCTTGAGACATGACATAACATTTAGCTCCATTTTATTGGAGAGGTAAGGTTGTATCATAAAATGAATGGATAAGATACTTTGAACAACCAAAACGATAGGTTCTAACATCCAGGAGATCAGCTGTAGTGAAAAAAGTTACAATAGACAGATGAGACACGGCCGGTCGAGACAGAAATAGTAACTTGTAAATTGTTTTGAATGTTGAATGGGGTCCTCAGTGGGCAAGTGGGTGGGCAGGTTTGTCATCTAATCACAGGGTGTCAGCTCTGTGTGGGTCCGAAGTTTACAGTACAGAACCTTGACCAACAATAAGAAAGCAACGTTAAAACCCAAATAAATAAATGAAGTAAAGTTTACAAACAACTGATTCTCAAGACTTTAGTGTAATTCCAATAAGGGCAATAGGAGAACAGAAGCTTCTAATGACAAAATGATAATTGATACAAATTAAACGATTTTTTGCTACTAAATGGGAAGTTTTTCCTTACTGTACCACCCACTCTCTATTGTACTGATTGCTCTTCATTGTATTTCTATGCAATCTGTTTCATTTCTTGCATTATTTAGAACAAAACATAGACGTATGTGTTATATATGGAGTTGGGTAATTACACCCAAAAATAGATTTTCTGTAGAAAAAATATCAGTCTGTTCTGTTTTGATTTGTACGTTAATGAACTTTACAAGCAAAAATTGATTGCATTGATTCAACAATGTATGTATTGATTTGGGAAATATGCTTTTTTCTGGATATAAAAATATATGTAATTGATTGTATAATACAGTGCGGATTATAGGCTCTTACTAAAATAAGGTCAAAGGCATTTTAGTATGCACCAGTAAACATCAAAACATTAATGTCAGGCTAATGTGCCAGATACTGCACAGAAAAGAGCCCACCAGGAAAAGTGTCCAACAGGAAAATTACCCATCAGCCTATGTGGAGTGGCAGAAATGATCTCATCAATTTCATGACATTGTAAAAGCAAAGCATATTCTGGCACAAAACAGGGACACAGTATATTTATTGACAGTCGGTTGTCTTAGGAAACTCCCATGTACTTTCCAATATCATGTCAGGTACATAAGAAATTTCCATAAATAGATTTTAGTATTTGGGTCCAGTTGATGTACTGATTTGGAGTAAAACCTTTGTCAGCATCTCCTTAAAAAGCATTGTAAACGGTTTATTGGTTTGATTTTTTGTGTTGGTAAAATATCTTTATAACTTGCACTTGTGTGAATTGATCGTTTAATCAAAACCTAATCCAAGTACCTAAACTTAAAAAGTTGTGCTAAATTATAATGGAAAGCATTATAAAAGTTAAAATTGATTAGGTTCTTGCAGTATTGGTAATCTGTAATGTGTAACCATGACACCTATATCCAATTACTGTGCAGCCATAAAACAAATAAGGTATATTTTGTAAAAATCGGAAAGTCTTAACAGATTGGATTCTGAGATTGTAGGTAAACACTTATAGCATAGCCATAACCCAAATATCCAATTTTTAAAATTGTTAAAGTGTTAAGAGATTGGATTCCAAAAGTGTAATGACAACCTGATATAATCATCAGAGAGAAGTCCTCTATGTCCTAGTTGTTAGCAGTTTTTTATCAAATCATATGCTGTCATGGATATTGCTAGCATTTTATTTCAGTTCTAATGAGGAATAATTTTTTTAAATTCTATCATCAGTGAGTGGCTAGAAAGTATGACATATGATCACTTGCCTGTCACCACTGGGCCTTTTGGGTCCCATTTAAGCTCATGACAACAGGGCAGTTTGCTGACTTTTTTATTAGTGACAATGTAATTCACCAGACTCTCACAGGACCAATCAACATTCAGCTTACAAATCTCTCGGTGTACCTGGTTGGCTAGATGTTAAATTTATTGTTTACGTCATTTTTTTGTCCCCAAGTTAAGATATGTCACAATTTAACAAGCCACCAAACATGATTAATAACATTCAGTGTTTATATCAGAACATTTATAACAATAAATCAACTTGCTTTCTCTACTCTTGTGGAATAACTAGATCCCATATGCAACTATTAACTATCTTGTGACAAAATAATCATGTATTTGTATGTGACACAATCAGTAAGAATCATTTGTGTGAACATAAATAATCATATTTAAATACTCATAACATATCAGCATTGGTTCGACACAATGGAAACCCCAATACAAGTTTTCAAAGCAAATAATGTCACTTTTGCATTAACAATAGTGTTGGTACTCAACAACCAACCAACAGCCCATATGGATTCATTGATTCGAGAAGTTTCATTTGACAGCTTAAATGTGAAAAGAAAAGAGTCAGATTGCAAAAAGTAAATGATGAATTGTTCGTTTAGAAGGGACAATCCCAAATAGGATAATTTATACATATGATAAAAAAGGAAAATAAAAGTAATTGGAAAAGAGATATAAATTGTGAGGACAGTTATCAAACAAAGTATTTTATCCGCAAATAAACACTGATTTAATAAATAAAAACAAGAAATATGTGTGTGCTAAAGGAAACTTATGACCGACAGACAAGTGTTTTAATGAATATTTCGGTAAACAACATTGAATATAACATGCCATTAAGTTTTGTGGAACATGGAACCATTGATAAACATACAGTTTTCCAATACACGAAGCCACTGATAATAATACATTCTTGTCATACACGAAACCATTGATAAACATATATTTGTGTAATACCCGAAACCATTGATAGACATGCAGTTGTCTGAAACATGAAACAGTTGCCAAACATATAATTGGCTAATACATGAAGCACTGATAAACCTAAAGTTCTCTCACACATATGAAACCATCGACAAGCATACAGTGGTCTAGATTTAGATATATATATATATTTGTTTTATGTCATGTTCAACAGACAGGGAGATATTGTGACGGGTAGTTTACGGGTGGAGGAACCAGTGCATACTAGTTGGTCAAGATTGGTCACTGTAAACTACTGGGCATTAGCCAGTAATTACCAACTTTCCAACATGAAGCGCCAGGGCCGAGATTCGAACTGGCGACCTAATAGGTCAAAGGGAAGCACTTTATCCCACTACACCACCGAGAAGCCTATACAGTAGTCTAATGCATGAAACCATTCTGAAAAAAACATTCTAGTGTATAATACATAAAATGATTGATATACACGCAGTTGTCTAATCCCTGATAAACATAAAGTAGTCTAACACATGAAAGCATTGACAAGCATACAGTTTTCTAATGCATGAAACCACTGATAGACAATCAGTTGGCTAAAACAGTAAGCCATCTATAGACATATAATTGTCTGATACATTACTACTCCCACCTAATCTTGGTATATGCCTCAGCTTTGCATAAAACAGAACAGAGGATATTAATTAACACTTGATTGTTATCGATAACAGCAGTACATTTCCAGGGATGTAAAAAAAAACGTTTAAGGCAGCCTTAGTGACCAAACTGAATAAGTTAACTGTTTTCAGGACCTTTAGGTGCATTTTCCAGGACAAAATTATAAAGAGAAATTATATTTTCTCTACTTCAAAAGTGCTTTGAAACTCTATGTATAATTAATGATTTAACCATTGGCAAGCATACAGTTGTCTAAAGGGTGAAATAATTGAGTTTTCATTTATTTGTCTAAAACATGAAACCAGGGATCCACATGTTAGAACTGCTAATAAAGCCATAATTGTCTAATACTAGTATATGAGTAATTGACAAACATTGAAACCACATGCATTTGTCCAATAAATAGGTTTATAGCACATTCACAGTTGCTTGATAGGTTAATCTTTTGTGTTGTTTGTCAGCATATTTTGGTTATATAATGAACAATGTGTATTGCTTTCATAGTAACAAATAAGACTGTGCTGAAAGTACCTAGTTATATGTTAAATGTTATCCACTTTTTCTATAAATAAGGAATTTCATAGCATTGCATTTTTAACTGCTTGATATTATAGACAACATTCAATAGCTGCTTCATGTTTTGAATCCAGATTCTATCTAGCACAGTGGTAGCTTGGCATGACTTCACCAATGAGAACTACCATTGTTGGCCCCACACAGCCAGTGCAAATAGCCCCGAAACCTGGAGCTGTATAGGTAACTATTTACTATTTACTCTGCACATGTATATTCATGTATGATTTTTACATAATTAAAATACAGCATTCTTGAGATATGAAAAATTTTTTTTTTACAAATGTTTTTGGACTTTTTAACAAAAATGCACTTGTTTTAGATGATCATGTGATCACGAAATGTCTGAATGCTATTTTGTTACTCTGCTACTGCCGAAATTACTCTGCTGAGAGCTTATAAGTCAGTCTTGATGAAATAAAAACTAATATGGCCATAGTGAGAGACAAATTACAAAATTAGACATCAGAAAAAGTCAGTGGAACAAAGTACTATGCAAAATGACAAATTTAATTCATTATTATAATTTCTGTTAACTCTTCTTTTCATCCTTAACTGTTTAAAACAGTTGAAATGGTAGTTATGAAATATAAAAATGGTTGTCAAATATCAGAATGGTATCTCTTTCTCCCACTAGATGTCAGGATGGAGTGGGTGCAGCCTCCTCCTGGGGAGATTAAGGCTGAGGAGCCTTTCTCCTGCACCTACAGCCTTATCATTGAGGATGAGGAGTTCTGGGACTGGGCTGTTGAAGATTCTCTCGCCAAACCAAACATCTTCTCTGCTCAAAGTATAACGTGAGTAATCTGCCTACTCCTGTTACTTCAACACACCTCATACCCACAAAACCGGTAGTATTTTAGTGCTCACACAGGTTGAATGATGATATGATCAGAAAAATATATTTGAACATCATAATATGTTCTTGCATCTTGAATTGCCTATTGATATTCACTCCATATTCACAGGCAAGATTTCTGTTGATACTGCAGGCTTTGTCCATCTGACTTAATCACCCAATGTATCTAGGGTTAATAATACAGTTTTACCCAATGGTTATATACATTAGGAAAATCATCTGAATGATGCAATTTTTAAAATTTATCATGGGTAAAGACAAATCAGTACAATCCAAGATTGAAGAATCTCGTCTGTTGTCGTCTAGGCATTTTCTGTGAATACCTATAAAACAGATTACTATTTAAAGAAAGAATGCAAAAGAAGACTGTGTCATATACATAAGATTACCAGTAAAAATATACAGTTCAATTTTTAACTTGAGATTTTTCCACCACGTTTAATTTAAATGTAACAAAATTGAGCAAAACCTTACTTTTTTGGTGATGCAATAAGCATATTTGTTGTATGGATAACAAATGAAACATTAACAAAGAAGCAGCCCTTGTTGACAGATTGTTAACACTAATAATCTATAAGAAAAGGAAAAACACAGAAATTCCAGGGATCGGAATGGCCTCGTCTTATCAAGTTTTACAATTTTATCAATATCCTTTGGGACTTGGGTTCATTGTTGTCTTGGGTTCATATCTAATAGATGGAAACACCAACAGCCAAAATGATTTCAATTTTTAACATGTAGCTTAACACTAATTTTTGTTTACAGAAATGCTACTATTGCTGCCAACTGGTGTCGCAATACGCAATGCCCAGCTGCACTAGCAGATGTCGATGATGAGAACTGCTGTATCTGGCACGTGAATGTCCACTCCTGTCCACTGGATACCACAGATTACTGCGGACCATGGATCACACCAGAAGGAACAGTCTACACCCACTCGGATGTATTATATGGTGAAGTAAGGCTCGTTTCTGCCCTTTAGTCACTACATAATTGCCAATAAGCATCTCTGTACCAATAATAGTCGGTTAACGTGTTTTATTTCGTGGCATGAAATTCTTCATACATAAAACAATATCTTATTCTTAATTATGAGTGATCAAAGTTGGATAAATATTCATAAAATGCCATGATGCTATTCCCTCAGAGGTGAGAGGCCAGTCCCTTACCATAACACCAGCCTGCCTTTGCCTGTGATAGTTGATGTAATTTTTAACATGAAAAATTACAAAACTGTGGTAGACCTGCGGTGTAGCAATTGCAAGGAAGTATATGTAAAGTACTAAGTTTATGTAAGAATCTCTTGAGACACATAATTTCCTAAAAGGGTTAGTCCTTTTACCAAACAGAGATTACTAATGACTTGAACATGTTTGTTCCATTCAGTATGAGCAGCTACTACAAAAGTACATATTTCAGTGCATTTATTGGGTCTGGTTAAGAATAACAAAATGGTGGTTACCATGTATGAGGTGATGGGGTTTGATGTGAGGCAACATGTATGGAAGCTAATTTAGACTGATTGTTTTGTATGTCATAAGGTAGTATGTAAACAGTATGCAGAATTAAAAATGTAGTTAGTAAAGTTTATTCAAGAAAAAGGTGTGTCAGTTAACTGAATCTGGTCAGCCAAAACAAAGGAACTTAATGAATTCTAAACTCTGTGGAGTTTACTCATATTTAATGGAACAAGGAAATACAGCAGTCCAAGCAGCTGCTGACCATGACTTTTGCCAATATAACAGCTCTATTGTGGGTTAGATACCTATCTACTCTTGAGAGTTACCTGATATGATAGTAATACACACGACACCAAGGTTTTCTACTGACTCCATAAAATTAAAAAGGGGATTTACTTGGAGTGATAGTATTAAGGAATGTCTCAAACTATGATGACTCTCTGTCATACTAGTGGGATATAGTACTTCTTTCAGTCATGCCACAAAGAAATACCCATTGTTTCAGTCTTTCGTTCATATCCTCATAACATTTTCTAACCTAGTGGTTGCTGGTTTTCGTTATTGGACTATCCCTTTTTGATATTCATCTCCTCGGAAGATGTTCCTTTCTATTTAGCATTATATATATTATAGATTAGAAATAATAATTTCAGATATACATATAGTTTTGTCATGCATTCTAAAACCACTCTTACATTTCAGCTGACTAACTCTTCAACCAGTTGGACTAGTGCAGTGGGAGGTCTGTACCAAGTAGGTACCACTCAGCTCATTGCCCACATCAAATTTGCAGGCTTCCAGATGGCACTCAAAAGTGACATCAAGGTCCTGCCACGTTCTGGTAAGTTATTTGACCTCTCACAGACACACTAATTATCTTATTCTTACTTGATAGGCTTAGCTCTTTAAATGTTTGTAAAACTTTAAGTATGACTATTCCAGGACTGAATTGATGCATGATCCCTTTTGGACAATTTACTGTATGAGAAACAGTTTGGCTTAAGTTTGGTTTAATGTACAATCATGCAACACTTGACTTTTAACTATACTATGCACAAAATAACATATCAATGAACTTTCTGTGTGAATTTTGAGAAGCAATAATCTAATGGCGACACAACCTAACAAGCGGGTTAATTTGGTATTATTGACCACATTCATATTTATATTCATTGTGCATTTCCTGTCTGTGCTGATATATGGCGTGTTCTTTATTAATTCAGCCAAGTGTACAATCATATGACTGGAACACCAAAACTTGTTATGAACCTGCTTTGTTAACTAAGGTTGATAAGAAAGAGATTACGTCTCATGTTACCATCAGTCTGGAGCTCCAATAGCTACCCTTTAATCCTTAACCACACATTGGTTTCCTGTTGCACAAATAAGTTTATAGATAGTTTTACCTTTTCACACTTTTCATACAATGCTACAAAAGTATACTTTGTGAACTTGTAGAAATACTTAGATTGTAACATTTACCAACCACTATTGCCTCTGTAATATGTGCCAAAACCTTGCAATACCAAGCTAATAACTAGTAAAATTAGTTAAACGGGTTTACAACATAATATTATATCATATTTACCTCATAGTATTTTAACTTTTGGCTTTGTGATCCTTTAGCCATGGGGTGCAACACAACTGGGAGACTGGTTTTGTTTCTAAAATATGATCATGTAGTCATGGGTGCAATAAAAACTAGTACACCAGTTTTAATTCTAAAATATGATCATGACATCCTTACATTACACTTATTTTCTTTTGGCTTTTGCTTTCAGAGTGTGGCAATGACATCTGTGAGTCAGAAGATGGTGAGACGTGTTCTACCTGCCCTGCTGACTGTGGCAAGTGTAAGCTTTCGTCTGGGGCCATTGCTGGCATAGTGGTAGCCATTCTGGTGGTGGTGCTCATCTTGATTGGAGTGTTTGCGGTAAGTACACTTGCTTCATAAGCACTGTGGTGCAGCATAACCTTTCTACTATTATCTAATCCTGTGGTACAGCATGGCCAGTCTACTATCATCTAATTCTGTGGTGCAGCATGGCCACTCTACTATCATCTAATTCTGTGGTGCAGCATGGTCACTCTACTATCATCTAATCCTGTAGTGCAGCATGGTCACTCTACTATCATCTAATTCTGGGTGCAGCATGGCCACTCTACTATCATCTAATCCTGTAGTGCAACATGGCTAGTGTACTATCTCTAATCCCAGTAGGTACTGATGACACTTAATCTAGAACATTCTGAATCATATGAACCTCATATTGTCTAGTTATCATACAGTTATTGAGCATTAATAGTTCAAGGAACATGGGAGCTTGATACATATCCCTCAGCAGTTTACACTCTAAAATTGCATAGCCTTGTATACATTGACACTCACATATTTGATCTGTGAATGGATCAACCTTTAGAGTGGCCTTACATAAGATTCAATGCTGTCTCAGTGGCCTTGTTGTTATCATCTGAAGCCTGCAAAGGTATTTGAGCAATTGCCTTTAAGTACGTTTCCAACTCATCAACTGGGAAAATGGATATGAGGTTGCTATTGTTTTCCTAAGATTGTCGGTTAATATAAGTCAAACTGTGTAACCTACTTATTACTAGAACTATTAACAATTACCTACGCCATTGAGGTTATGCGATCATCAGACTTTTGGATTTATATTGGCAATTTTTTTCAACCAATTCTGAATCCATGATTTTTCAAAGGAGTTTTGGACCTTGGTGGAGGTTTGCGATCTCCAAGTGTTTTTGTTTTATTTGTATCTTAGCAAGATTACAGAAATTACTCTGCTTGTATTAACATCAATTTTTTACAATTTTACGGGTTTGGTCTAACATAGAACTGATTTAATTTTGGAATGATCAACAACCAATTCTAGATGGAGGATTTTATAAAGGATTTTAATTACATTGCTCTCTTAAGCAATAGTTGAAGTGTTGGACCTTGGCGGAGGTAAACACTCTCTGAGTGCTCTTAATAACGTTATTTTTTTCCAATTATACCTTCAGACAGAGAAAGTATATGATGTATATAAATATATTTCAAAGTGTAATTTCAAATTGTTTTGATGGAGTGAATTAACATTGAATACTTTATACACACATATAATTTTTACTCAAATTACTCAAATAGTGCTAGAGCTGAGAAAAAATCTAATGAGACATAGCATGTTTTAATGAAGTGTTCAGAACACTTGCTATTGACTGTTATGCCATGTCTTCATATCAATGGACTGTCAGCTCTGTTTGCTGTATTTACTGGCGCGGCTAATGAAATGATCCATTACAGTCAATCAACCAATGTCAACTGTTTTCATAAGCTGCACCTCTTTTATACTGTTAGGCCCACAGAAATGGGTGAGCTGGTTTGTGCTTGGAGCCCACACAAAATCTGATCCATCAACAGAAGGTTTCTTTCTGAAAAATCCTGACAGCATTGCATAAACAATTCAATATTTAATTTAATGGATGTCCCAAAATAATGCCATATTTAGGCCTATTTTCTATATGGTGCCATATCTATAAAAATCTAGTAAACGGTTTTTTTAAATGTATGTATTATAACCTAAGGACAGTAACCTGTGTATTTTTAACTCAAAATTGCTTGGAGGGAAATACTGTGTGTTTGTTTGTTTGTTCTATGGAGATATTTGTAAAAACAACTAAACTGGAAGGACTTTGTCTGATTTTATTGGAAACATCCCAACAGGTTTTTTTTGCAACATTTTTGTATCCAATATGTGTTCTTCTACGTAAGTGACACTAATACATTGTATTATTGGTAGTTTATTGGCACAAGTGCATAATAATTTGACATAAATGGGAAATATGCATACAGATATACACAACATAAATAAATGACCAGTAATTCAAGTGTTTGACATTACCAAGAAAAAATACGTAATTTGAGTTGATATATAGGTTGTTTCTGACAAATATAAGTTAGCAGTAAATAATATAAGAAAAAAAATTACTACTAATGACATGGCAGATCTCAGTATCTATTGAGTGATATATCTATATATTTATTAATGATTAAATAATTTTGTTCAACCCGATCAACAGATGGCCCTCAAGTAAGCCCTGTAGCGATGCGGCTTCAAAGTAACAGGTGCAGCTAAAGGCCCTTCCACATCAGACCGATCCAATGCAATCTTATATGCACAGATGGACACCCTATTAATTTAGATTAAGAAAATGTTGACTATATATAAGGAAGTTATTATCATTTTAATTTCAGCTCTGAAATAATACTCGTTTGCCAAGCCTTTGCTACTAGTGATTTGCCTAGTTGGCATCTTTTCAGTAATGACCCGTACTAAATCCATAGACCAAGGAACTTTAAAGTTGTCTTTAGGTGGTGTACCTTTGAGATTAAGAGCTATAAAAATTCAGAGTAGAATAGATCTATGCTATTATGCTTGTGCAACCTACCAATGTGTAATAAAGGTTGGATAATTCTTCAAACAAAAATTTGCTTTCTATCAGCCGGTATGGTATTGCTGTCAATGTATGTAGACAAGCTTGTAAGAGTAAAAAATGCTTGTCATTAAAACCCTGTCTCACTCTTCTGATCTGGTACTACAATAGTCCCACCGCCCTGTTTGAAAATAAGGCATAAACATGTAATTCTATCCTCTTAATGTAAGCATGTAGTCTGTAAAGTGTGTCAGTCTGTTTGATAGAGAATGGTGTAAGGAACTGATACACTTGCTTTGACAGGATGAAACTAGAATGATAATGCAACTATAAATACAGTATTTTATATCCGATAATGTAGCCAGAGTTTGTATTTTTCCAAAACACAGGAGGATGAAGGGATAAAAAAATATGGCATGTGAATTTTGTTTCCTTTTATAATCTGAATCTACTTCACAAATACAGTGTGTACCATAGTATTGCATGCCAAAAGCTTGAAATTATATTCTACACGTTCAGTGTCTCATCATATCTAAAAAGTATATCACATTCAGTCTGTACTTTATACTGTTAATGTGGCTGGTAATATTGTTAATGCTGTTAAGATACTATGTATTAAACATATAGTATTAGTTTGTTAAAACAGTGGCATATGATGACAAGCATGGCATAAAATTCAAAACAATTAAGGAATTAAAAATGGTTTACATACTGTTTACACATGATAGTTATGTGTTCATTATAATAATTTTAGGGGTTTTTTTCTTTTCAAATGTTAGTTTTTTCCTAACTAATTTAGTAAAGAAATTTAATTTTAAATTGTAATTTGTATTTTGAGTTATAGGCCACATATTCCATGATTTAAAGGATTTACAAATAGAGGTTTGCTATTTAAGCATACACAGAATAAAATAAAAAGAATAAAAACTTTACTGATCAGTATAATAATAATAATAATAAATGTATCGGCCTTCACACTCTTTGCACCAAACGATTTACTTATCCAGAGATTAGGCTCTATAATAGTAACAACCTGATCATAAATCTTTATGTAAAAAATACAGAAAAAAGGCAAGGCATAAATATAAAAGTAAAATACATTCTCGCTATTATTTCATCTTGTTTCCATTGAGTTATTCACCATTAACAGAGCTACATTACATAACTTGAATAAAATACTCCTTTTTATTCAATGTATATTTCATACATCTCATACCCACAAGATACATGTAAATAAGTCTTTGAGCTGCTTGTCAGTAAGAGTTCTTTTCTTTTGCCTTCATTGGGTCTTCAGATGAATGGAGAGATCTTTGATCCGGATCAATTTACCCTCCGACACCCACAGTCAACAGAAGATAGATGGTGTAGCTTTTAAAGTAGCTCATTCTTTAAGAAGGGAAAACCTTTAAACCAAAAGGTGTGACCTTGAAATTGTACACACAAAGAATCTCTCTTTTTGTTTACCTTTTCCGGAAACCTCCATTTCATCCCCTCCCAAATCATTGTTTCTTAAGGATTCACGAAGTATGAGCTTTGGTCTATCAATACTACCTCACCTATTGAAACAAAGCTATCTGATTTTTTTGTACATATTTTATACTGTTTTTTTAGACGAGGTTGGTAGTCAATATTGACCTATTTGTGGGTTCTAACGTGTGAAATTACATATGTATAACTTCATCCAGAGGCACAGCTCTGAAAGTCAATGAACTTAAATACACACAAGACACAAGTTTTTACTAATTCACCTCTACTGGCATTTGACTGTTTATCTCTTGTAAATTTGTGCATTCTCAAGTTGGTAAAACTGGTTGCCATATTTGGAACATAAGGAAAAATAAAACATGTGGAAAAATCATATAACTTTATTCCATAAATTCTTTTAACTAAGTCTTAGATTTTTTTTTAAAACTTTGTTGGTGTCAACAGTAAATTGTTTGTAATTTTCCCCCTTAAGATAAGGATATTACCTGCTTATTAAAACTGTTTTTTATTATAAAACACCATACTCCTCGACTTTCTGAACACTCTTTTCTGAGAAAAAAAACTCATTCAATGTGAAAATTAACCTCTTGATTTAGATTATTTCTGTAACATTGACGCCAAATGTCAAAATCATGGATTAAGTCAACCACTAAGTCGTGTCAGGACAGTGATTCCCAAATGTTGCCATGAACTGGCCTCAAACCCAAGACCACTGAAATGACAACCCGCGAGATTAAATTTCAGACTTCTATTGCACTCAGTTACTGAGGTATATCAATAACATCCTCTTCACCAGAATTCCCTACAAGACCCACAGTGTTTTGAAATAGGAGCTCTCCTGTTTCTTAGTGAAGAAATGTATGAAAAGCCCTGAAAGAGAAAGATGGGCCATATCATCAAAAGAGTGGTAGGTTGGACGACAGTGACAGTGTAACTGGGGTATGATACAATACAGCATTGTTTGTCAGAAGCCTGTCAAAAAGGAGACAAACATGTCCTAAACTGGTGACAAGGCAAAGAACATTAACACACCAGGTCCATGAGTAAATCCTCTCCCCCCCCAAAAAAAAAAAAACCCCGGAGAACTAAAGTAATTGTGTATTTCTTTACATATCGCCAAATCACTTGAATATCAATGCTTAATGTAACAGTATTGACATTTCACTGTCAATATTTGGATATTTATGTCTGGCAAATTCCTTTTGATAAAACATGGAGGACACTTAGTCAATATTATATGTTTCCCTGAAAGGGTGGAAATAAATGAGAACATTTTTATTTGCCAGTTCTAGTATACCTTTGTATTGTGTATATGTTGATCAAAGACAGGTGTATTAGATTACCATAAAAACAGGACATTTTGCTCGTGTGTATTTTCGTCTGGGTGGGTTGGTTCCTTAAAGTAGATTAAGAAAATAGATTCAGAAATATTTGACATCAAAACACTTAGTATAAACATATAAATCAGACAGGTTTCAGATTAAGCGAAAATAAGCATATTAATTCCCACAGAGTGGCCCTATCCTTGTTTTTTCATCCTTGCCCCCAGGTGAGAGTATTGTAATTAGGTCTGTTTGTTTTTGTGTCTGTCTGACTGTCTGTTTGTCAGTACACATAACTCGAAAACCATACATGAGATCTAGTGCATATTTTCACACAAGGTAGGTCCATCCGTGGCTTGGTCCTCCTCAAAGATGATTCAGATCCAGATCCGGAATTTTTTACCATTATTTTTCCCAAATATTTTAAACTTATTACACACTGAAGGTGACAGCCAGAAGACTATATAGAAAATATCATTGTGGTGTTTAGTGGGGTCATTAAACACCTTTTACTCTACAGGTGGCATAACCTGTGGTTAGAAGTTTCAATCGGTGGTGGAACCACAGCCAAGGATGCCTTATATCTTCCGAGATTTCATGTACCCGCGGGATTGGCATTGTGCTATCACGGTGGTGTTTGCAATTTATAGAAGGCTGTGACTCGCTGTGTCTTGCTTCGGATAGCCGGTATTCCTCCGATGGCTATATAAGGTGCGTGGGGGTAAATGGAGGGTTGTGTCCTGGTGACACACATCAGCAATGTTCTCAGGCTCCTGCTATTGATGGTCACACACTGTGTGCCATCAGTGGCCGTACGAGTCTTCCATTATTTAACCTTCAGTTACCATATGAAGAAAAAGTATCTACGGAAAGTCACTGAAATGGGCAGACAGGGACAGAGACACACATTTAAAGGGATGGGGAAAGGGCACAAATGACCAATGATGAGGGATTCAGAGGCAATAGTTTTGGACATTTCAAAACTTCTGTGGGATGCTCAAGGAATAGGATGGTGAGCCACTGTTTCACAAGTTCCCATATGGACATCAGATGGTAGTTGTAGGACAGGGGCGTTTTGTCTAACGACTGTTACCGTGGGTTATACTGCCTGTATTGTGAAAGGAATATTAAATGTAAACTGATTTAAATGAGGAGGAATGAGAGGGCAAGATGATGGTCGCAGTGAGAGCCTCAGTTTAAAGTTTTAACTCGATCAAGGATGCATCGGCGAGAATATTTTTTTGTTGTTGTTGTTGCTTTTTCAGCACTACCCCCGAGCTAGGGTTTGTGCATTTTCAGGCATTGCTAGCTTATTATGTTGTTACAATAACTTATATCTTAAGGTCTAAAGTGGGTAGAATCTTAAGTAGCAACAATATGTTGCACAGCTCTCAAACAGAATGTTGAAAAACAATCTTTGTACACATGTTTATTCACCATAGGTGCTGAGTATTATCAAATGTTATGTGGAAATTGAAAACAATTATCTTTACTTTAATTGGATACTTCTGTATGACAAAGAGAATATATAGAAATCATAAATTTAATATTCTTATATCGAATCTATCTGACTGATATTCATCATCCAAATGGAACATGTTTAATGCCTGAGCTACTGAAGCATGTTGGAGAGATCATAGAGTTAGCTTTACTAAAGTAAATATTAAAAGGGATTTATTCAACCAGCAATAATACATAATTACATCATCAATGTGAATTCATCTAAATAGAATTATATTACCTTACTGTATCTACCTTTCACTCAATACCTGCATAAATTGTGGATTAGAATTAAAAAGAAAACAATGCAAGTGACCTTGGGTTTTTTATCTTCTAAATAAGGGAGGGGAGAGGGGAGAATACTGTTGCCCTACATTTTTAGTCTAATAATTGGACAAGGAGGCACATTATTGTAAATTTCATTGGAAGAGAAACGTATCCTTCTCATGTCACTTTTGATCTGACAGTGGTTTATTTGTCACCAATATTGCATTCTTTTATACTCATTGGGAGATCTCAGTGGCTCAGTGGTTATCAAAGCTTGCAGCTGGGTTAGAGTGCAGCCCATGAAAACAGTGGAAATACTGCGATGTTTCAAGCTTGGGAGTGAGAAGGGATAAAATCAAAATAACTCAGACTTTGCCCAAAACCCCCTGTCATAACTTGGCACAGCCTGAACATAAAATCCTTATTATCCTCACTCCTCTTTATTTTAAGTTTGCTTGTTCATTTATTTGTTTGTTTGAATGCAGGCCTTACTATAGATCTGATAGCGGTCATATTTTTACACAATGCTGGGTCTTCCAGTGGATCTCATAGATGATCCAAATCAGTAGAGAGAATCCAGAATTGTCTTTTTTTCTGTTTTCACATAACTTGATTCTCCCTAAAGTTGATCAGGATCAGGATAAAAATTCCCGAATCTTCTTTTTGAAACACAAACCCAAAGCAGAGTTTGTGTGTACTCAGGCATTGCTTCTTCTGTTGATTTTAAATGGATTTCGTTTGATTGAAGTATGCACTGACACTGGCACTGCAAAATAGGAATCTGCACCCAAAGTCTCCAAATATATTTAATAGATTTTCATTGTCACTTTGGCTACTATCTCCCCGGTTTTATATTAAATGGACATTAAGACATATGAAAATATTTCCAATGACAACCAACTGTAAATTCGTATTTTGTTTTCAGTTTTGTGACACATCAAGACATGCACCAACTGATGCCAAGCAGCAGTTGGGCAAATTACTAGAAACAATTTAAAAAAAACATATCAATTGTCAAAAAGATCAACGTACAAATAATGATTTTGAGTGTCTACCATGGCTTTCAAGATATAATAGGTTTGAATCAGTTGGTAATCCAGTACTAGAAATAATAAATAACATTTCATCTCAGCTAGTTTCAATAATATATCTACACCTAAAATTCATTCTCTGTTTTCTGTTTTTACAACTGGCCTTACCATATTGTGCTGGAGCTAAATATTAGCATTAGCAACAATCAATGACATTCCATTCTGCCAAATGCTCTTTAAGATCTGATGTATAGAAAAACAGTCTATAATGGTCTTGTTTTCATTGACTGAGACAGCTTGTGAACTATATCAGGATTAGTTTTTACGCCAAGGCTCCAGTTCAAGACCACCGAAAACATACTTCATGAAAGTCAATAAAGCTGTATTAAGAGACTGTTGATCCTTGAAAATAGCCAACATATAAAATATATTAATTATTAATTATTGTGTATTTACTTCATTGAGGTTTATATCATTTGGGAAGGTGGTAACATTTTTTACCTGTGAAACCCACTGTTTACCTGCTTTATCCTTTCCACTCCTCACTCAACAAGTCAGTCAAACACTTTGGCCATAGTTTTGCCCTTGATTCTCCTAAGATTTGGAATGACCTTCCTGACAATGTACGCAGTGTAATATATATTGCCTCCTAGAGGAAAAAGCTCAAAACTTACCTATTTGCAGAAGCCCTCCTGTTATAACCTTCTTATCACCCCTGAATCTTCACCGGTATGAGCTGGCTATGTTACTGGACTTAGGAATATTCACATTATTTATGTTCAGCTGTACCTCAGATTCTGTCATTTCATGGAGATTAAGTGCATGAAAAGTTCACGTTAGATTACATTTATAAATTAGCTTTATACCCCGGATAAACTCTTGCCAGTTTACCTCCCGACCCACCTGATAATATTGTCTTGTATGTAATCTTATTGCTTGTACAACTTATCTACCTACTCATTTATGATATTAAACTTACTTAGAAACCTGTGCAAGTGAGCAGTTCTCTCTAACTACTCAAGACCAATATTTTAGTTGTATGGCTAATGTCTAGGCTGGTGATACTGTCCATGACAGCCTGTTTTGTACACATGTCTGTAAAATGAAGCAGGGTGATCTTTTTCCCAAGAGATCAGTTGTAGCTGTCCCCTACTGCATAAAAAAGTTTAGGCTTAGGGTTCTTTGTGTTCTTTGTGGGTGATCTTTACAAATCACTAATAATAATAATAATAATTACTTAATCTCCATCATCTGACAGATTATAAGGCACAACCATACATAATCACATTGAATAAGATTCTGTTAAATTAGCCAGGTCATCCTAGACATATAAAGGGAGGTAGGATGGCTAAAGTAGATAGGCTTTTGTAAACAGGTAGGTTTTGAGTTGGGTGGCAACATCAAAGCAAAAAAAAATGGTTTATTACCCCCCCCCCCCTTCCCTGTAACAGAATTAGTTATAGCAGCAGTTTGTGTCTAAACTGAGGTCTTACAGTTAGTCGAACAATGGACCAGTAGTATTAAACACACATTTTTAATTAATTTTAGACACATATACTTCAGACTATCTTTGTCCCTGTCATAGTTTAATTCTTTTGTGTAGACTTTCTTTCGCTTTGATGTTGCCATCCAAAAGTATGTAATATGATTAATATTGTTTTACTAAACGGTAGAATTATTGTACAAATCTGACAAGGCCCTAATATTGGTTGGGCTTCTAAAGTGTAGTTTGAATGTAGATTAGCCTACTGTTTAATTTAGGCCACATTAGTTTGTATTCCACTTTTATGGATAGCTATTTTAGTGTGTATTTACTGCTCCCTGCATTATTAACAGACTAATAAACAAGTCTAGATTTCTGCCTTAAATACAAGGTTCCCTATTGCTTTCCATAATCAGTGTGACATTCTCAATGGAATATCTACTAATAAAGTCCATGGTAAACACTTTGAAAAGTACACAACATGAATTTATTACTTATGAAGGACAATTCTTACCTCTGTACACTTTTTCAGGGAGAGGCATAAAGAAGTGACAACAACTAAGTTTCTGAATAAATACCGGGAAATGTAAACAACAAAAGTGTGTTCCTTCTGAAGGTTAATGATACTTTCACATTTATCCGGCTAAACAGGAATGTGATTGAGACTTATTGAGCAAAAAGAACATATAGACATTGTATAGTACAGTTTTAATATTTTATATTGTGATGTCATAAATGAATTTAGTTCTGGCAAAATTTAACATTTGAGAACTGTGAATCTTGTATTAGGACTGTGTTTACGGGGGGGGGGTGGGTGGGTGGGGGGGTGGGGTGGGGGGGTGGTTTCCTTCAGGAACAAAAATCCTATTCAATTTCACATATGGCATCTTTCTAAGTGTTATCTAGGGGCCAAGGTGGCGCAGTGGTAACACACTCACCTTCCACCTCTGAGGCCCAGACCTTATGCAGGAAAGTTTGGTAATTGCTTACCGATGGTCGACAGTTTACAGTACAGAACCGTAACCAACTTTAAGTATTGGTTTCCTCTTCCCACAAAAATACCAATCCTGATTTGACCTGTACAGTGTTGAAAAAAAGGGATGTAAAATCCCAAATAAATAAATATAAGTGGAAAAATTAATAAACCCATCTGGCTGTTGAGGTATTTCACAACATCTGTGTGACAATGAAACTACTCTTTAAATCCTTTATATTAATAGCAGAATTATTTATTTATAGTTTTAAAAAGTTTGAAAAAAGGAACTAGAGTTATTTACAAACAAAAATTGTGAAAAAATCTATTAATCACACAAAAATGCTCAAGCATTATATTTAAGTCTTCCATTGTAAAACCATCCTTTGGCTGTTCTGAAAAGTATAAATTGTCTCTCATACAAAGTAATGATTTGATATGCTCGATATTCATAAAATCCTTCTCATTACAACTATTACCAAGGGATTTAATTTTCCTTGTAACATAATCTACATTACAGATCTGACTATAAGACAATAAATACAGGTGAGCTGAGTAATTAAAGCTCTTGGACACAGTGGATTGGCTTCCATTAGACATAAGTTTTCCACACAATTGAACCACGTGATTTTCACTTAGCATTATGATGCTCAAATACTATTGATTTTATGTGTATGTTAATTATGTGTCACTAGCCATGTACAATAATAACCTTATCATCGCCTTTGGCTTTTATATCATCTTTGACCTCTTAACTTTGGCTTTTGAAGACAAAGCTGAAATATTCATGCTATGTTTCTTAGCTGAGGCTATCAGGGGGACCAAACGGAGAAGTGTGACATTGGTTTAATCATCAGCTTCTATCTTACTTCAAGCAGGGGCATCAAGCAAGCATTATGCCCCTGGTTTATACTTGTTTATTGAGTGACAGCATTTATTAAACCCACCAATTGTGTTACATAAGTAACTAGATTTATCTCACTTTTTTATTCATAGTAGATCATTTCAAGTACATTGATTAACAAGGGTTACTGTAGTGTATTAAATTGAGCATATGTAATGTACATGTATGTTTCCATTCATTTATCATATATCTGATAAGGTTTGACTATACCATTGGGGGATTACAATTTTCTCTGCTTGGGTTGATCTTGAATAATACTTTATATATTTAATAAAACATTGTATTATTAAGTCATATTTAAAACTGTACATCTGCTCAAATATACCATGGAATGCACTGAACTTATTATTCTTTGTAAAATGGGTGTGTAGTATGTTATGACAAGGTATCAGCTTTTGAAAGTCCACACAATAGTAACAGAATCACTGAACTTACTTACTGTTGGTAAACACCCTTTTCTATAACCTACTGACTGGAAAAGATTAATAAACTCCTTTCAAGTCGCAGGATTGAGCATATCAAAGAAAATTGCTTATTTTTCATCGCTTAACTGAAAAATGTGGAGCCCCTAAAGTCACACAGTAAAAGATAGAATTATTTTAGTACCTTGTTACCGCAAGAGAGGAAGTCATTACTATCAGACAGAATCTTGTTATTGCAAGATAGTATCTCGTTGTCACAAGATAGTATCTTGTTATTACAAGATAAGAAGTCAGTCCCTCAAGATTCAATTTTGGTAATTCAAAATAATATTTTGTAACCGTAAGACACTGTCTTGCTACTTCAAGACTACTATCTTGTTACCTCAACGTACCACCTACTACCTAGTTAGCTCAAAATGGTAATGAAACAGCTCATTAACTTAATAGAAGGAGCTTCCAACTTACGATAACAACCACTTTTTCTTGTTGTAATGACTTTACTATCTGAAAGAATTAGGTAATATTATACAACTAGAAAGTACTCCTAGAGTGTAAACCTCCACCAAGGTAGCCGAGTATCTCCATATTGTAATTTCACCATTAAAATATATAAGAGTAATTTTCAATACAAAGGCAAAAACATCTAATATTCAGTAAAAATGGGGAAAACACAAAACAAAAAGATCTATTGATTCATGTTAGAGAAATCCCAGTTACAGGTAGACAAACATACAAATGCGCCCAGAAACACAACCTTTTTGACGGGGATAAAAAGAACCTCCAACCAATGCAATGTCACTTCTGCGGCTCCATAGACTAAGGTATACCTGGAATTCAGTTATTAAGTTTACACTTTTTTGATGAATGACCCCTCAGAGTTCTGCAGTCTGATTGATTGGTTCCACTTGCTTACAAATAGAAATGTGCTGTTCATTAATTGTTAATATCATGCCCTCCAAATTGAACTTTTTCTATAGAAATATTTCAATAAAAGTAAATTTATTATGACACATCAGGAGGGTATACTGAGAACGTTTTTAAACAATGATGGCAGTTTTTTGGGATGCAGTTTTTTTAAATGGACACACAAAAGTAGGATCTAGATAATATACTGCATTATAGTTTATTTATTCATAAACTTTTTTTCTTAGAAGTATAACATAAAATGGTAATTTAGAGATAGAAAGCTGAATTGCAAATTGACTACAGCTTTGTCTTGCAGATGTTGACTATCTTTCAAATGAGAAAAAAATGGCTTAGGATAGGAAAGCGTTAAAATGTATTTATATTTCCATAATCCAAAGAAGAAGTCGACACATAAAATAAGTAAAATTATAATATGAAAAAAATTGACAAATAGCTATGAAACTGGAAATTCCTTTAATAGAAAGAAAGTCCAAACTATTTCTATGAAGCATTTGTTGGACATTAATACAGAATCTAAAAATCAGCTTAAATGCCTTGTCACCACAGACTGTTGAAACACACCATGGGAAGTAGAAAGGGGTGAAAAGGTACAAAGATAAGGAGCAGTTTAGAACACAGAAAGTTATGAAAAGATTCAGGATAGATTACACTCTAGAAAGAGAAAGTGCATATAAAGACAAAGTATCAAGGCAAGACAATCTAATAGCAAGATGACAGCATTAACTAATTAACTAAAGGCTATGAAGCTTGGAAACTTATTAATTATTATGTTTTAACTGAAGTATGTCTATCAATAGAGATAGCATACTTAGCACACAGGTATAATAACTACAAAACATTCAGTTGCAGCAATCCATAGAGCTTTGTCGTAGGAGAAATATGTCTCACATTTGGCAGAGCCAAGGTCATAGGTCACACCAAGGTCACAAACTGACCTAGATCCTCCAACCAATACACGTAACAACTTCCAAGACAATTACAATTTCTGAGATACAACTGACACAAAATTTTAAAAGTTAAGGTCACCTATAGCTAGGTCAAAGGTTAAATCAAGGTTACACTATATCACTTCACATATATACCCAGTATCTTATCGTCCTGCCTAGTATCCACTGCATACACGTAACAGGTTCTGGGTAAGATTTTAAAAGTCAAGGTCACCACAACAAGGTCAAAGGTAACACCAAGGATACATCATGACACTGCACGCCTAACTCCTAACCAGTGTCCCTACCAAATATGGATTTCTGAAATATAGCCCAGGTAAGAGTTTAAAGGTTGTGGTCACAAGAGTTTCCCATTGACTGTCTTATCAATGAGGCAGGCATCATAGGTGAAAACAGTGCCCACACAGCCTTAAATACTGTAAGGTTAGAGGACATACAAGATATGGCATACTCAGAAGTTTGTCCAACTTCAGCATACACAATATCTAATGTATTCAAAACACACTTGCTTGGTTTGTCACAAACTGTGATGTACATGGGTGACTGCTATTCTCACAAGACTCAATTGGTTGCCTGTCAAATAACGCTGCATATTCAAATGGGTACATTGGTTTATAAGTTTCTCCATAGTGGTTATCCCAGCTATTTTTGTCCTTTTTGTGTCTATTCAGAGTGACAAGCATGTCACAAGATATAGCTGGTCAGATAAAAGTTCTCCGAGGTTCCTCAATTTTATCCATTTGTTGATGCATCGAAAAAACTTCCATCACTTTGCCTTTGTTGCTTAGTTTGGTGTGAATTGTCTGATTATTTTCGTTACAGAAAGTTCCTAAAATTAAAAACTGTCATATTAAACAGTAAATCTGTTACAGAAAATCTAATAATCATGAATTTGTTTATAATTTCAGTATTTCCGAGTGAAGCAGTACAAACTTATGTGGGATGAGAGTTGGATACTTCCTTATGAAGAGATCAAACCAGGTAGGAGATATAGTCATATAAATACACTGAAACAATCCATATAATCAATTTCAATGAGAAGACAGGAAACCCTTTTAGACATGTGTTTTTGTTGTTTTTGCTTTTACTTTGTTGCCCTAAAATACAATAAACAAAAATTGAAATTTTTAATTGAACAATTTTACTTCAAATTCAAAGTTTGGGGTAAGAATTTATGAAACAACAAACAAGAAAATAGAAAGTTTATGTGTCAGAGATTTCTAAAACAACGAGTATATAATTACACTATCCAAGATGTTTAAGAGGGCTGTATCAGGAGTTTTGGCCCAGGAGCCGAGTTATATATATATTTCTTGTCAGATCTTCATGAAAGTCACACGACCTGTTAAAAAGCCATGAGACTGTATTCAGCATAGGTCTTTGGCAAATAGTCTTAAGGCTTAACTTTGTAAACAAATATAGCCAACTTAAACCAAGATTTGGCTCAAAACTTTTGTGATTACCACCCTCCTATATTTAAACAGTCTCATCAATGTATTTGTTACTAAGTTACAGTATCCTAGTGCTAATGTCAGATAGCAAAATTATCTGTATAAATTTGAAGCCTGTTTTTAATTAGTCTCAGCTATTTGTAATTCTTATTGCAGTGAAATTCAAGAAGAATTTTTTTCGTAATATTTATTGCGAAAGAAATGTCTCTGACTTGTGAATTGCAAAAAAACTATTCGAGGTTTTGATAAAGTTGTCAATAGCATGATTTTTATGTAATTTAATTGGTCTTCTGTCAATAGTTTTATTCAAGTGCTTTATGCAAGCAAACAGACATAGTAACTGTTTTTATACTGTCACGTTTTATATCTATTCATTACTCCAAAGGCACTGCAAAATGGAACAATACAAGCATTATTTTTGACAATTCTGGAGGTGATTGTTTTAAAATTATTTGCATGAGATACAATTGTTGTAACCTGTTGTCCACAAGAGATAATAAAGAAATAATTTTTGCAAAAAAAAATTATCTTTCTGATTCTGAAGATATAATATTTTTAATTAAAACTAAATATCAAAAATACATTATAAAAACTTCTCCAATCACATATACAGGAAAATATATATCCATATGAGTACTACATTGTTAACCCTCATGAGCGACATCATTTTGTTCTGTATATGTCTAATGAGGGATGTTTTACTTTTATTATCCACCATTTTGTATGAGTTCTTGAGTTAAATAAATCAATATTTAAACGGAGAATGGGAAAAAATCTGTCAAAAACGTGGATACCAGTTAATATAAAAATCTCAATCTTTAACTTATGATATCTCAGCCTTTTCTGCTTAGATTTTTATGCAACAAAAATGAGCAGAAGCTCTGTGAAAAGACCTTTCTAATAATATGTAATATACACATTTGTAGGTGACATAGTTTTCGAGATATTGGTGAAAAAATGGAAGTTATTGACACTCATTATCCATAGTACGGAGGTGCCGTTGTATAAAAAAATATAACCTGCTCATATATCCTCCTTTATAGGTCAAATACAGCTTGCGGTGGATAATAAAATTAAACGCTTTCAAGATTCTGGATAACTTTTAGAAATAATTGTATTGTAAAATTTATTGTGATAATTATACATAATATTTTGCATGTGATCTATATTGTACCTCTTTGTCAACAACAGTTAGGATTGGTCAAATTTTTTGTATCAAGGAATACATTCTGTTGTTCCTGGCACAGAATTTGTAGTCTAAAATACTTACAGTTTAGTTTTTCAAAGGTCAAAGCTTGATTTTGAACAATCAGGATCAAATTCAGGAACTCTGCCGAGCCTGTATGCTGACAGGCTAGATTTAAATCCTGTGATCCAAGGTGTTAGAGCAAACATTTGTTAACCAATTTATCATTGTGACCTCAAAATGCGGCTTTCCAGCACAGCATAGATAGGATGCTGTATAGGAAGCATCCATTATCGAATTCTATTAAAGGAAAGGGTTAAGCAGCTAGCAGGAATGAAGAAAAAGGTACCAAACAAACTGAAAAGGCTGCTTTTCTCCAGAGTTCTATAAAAGGTGTTGACAACCTGCAAATTTGCATTGGCATATCCTTTAAAAAAATCCCAGCAAATTGAGCCATGGTCTACCGAATCAAAAGTGCAACATTTTGGACCTGATATTCATAAAGAAAGCAAAACTGAGCCTTAACAAAAATGTAAAATTGCGATAAACATTCACAAAGAAGGCAAATTTAAGCAAAAGTTCTGACCTGTTATGAAGCCGAATTAGAATCTACATATCAAATTGATTTTGCCTTTTGTTGTGAGGTGATTGTTAGTAGTCTAGGTTAAATAACAAAATGAAGGGCAACAGGCACAGATAGTTCTATATGTCTTTGTTGTTTTGCTCCATTGAATCTGGAACCATTTAAAATATTAATTGTCACACGATTACGTCGGCTTGTGCAAAACAATGTGTTAAGTGGGTTTGGCAGAAAGATTCAAACATTTGAAAACATGTTCTCTTTTTTTGTGATTTTTTTTCCGATGTGAACATGTCTCTTTTTATTGTAAATGGGGATTACATGTTGTTTTGTATGCCGATGATATTACCATTATGTTGGGTATTTCTGGGAGGGAGTACAAAGTTATCTATCTATTGTCATGTCTGTTGTTTCTGTTATAAGTATGTTATGCATGGTGCTTTTGTGGTACAAATTATATGTAGCAAAGATTTGGGCATTGTATCATTTCAAGAAAGACCTTGTGCATATAGCTAGCCAAAAGCTAGGCGTGTATGCATTAATTTTGAATACATATATCAGCATAAGTGTCCCCTTAAAGCAATAAATGTTTTGCTACATTATTAAGCATAATTTGAGCACATCATTTTTGATTTCTTTCTAAGTCAGCATATCTTAAATTTATTTGGAGATTAAATAGGCGATCAAAAACCAGCATACAACCAATCAAAACACAGGTTATAAAGATAAATAGCTTATTTATTTTAGTGAGTTGGGTTGTACCCAGCCCTAATGGGCTTTTATGTCACCTTCACAAACTGTGGGTATGGAGACCTATATATCTTCATTATCCTAAAATATAAAACATATATAAACTAATAATAATATTTATCTATAGTTCAATTAAAGTTATAATATAATGGGCTATTTTAACATCATCAATTGCACTGAATACTCTTTCGTCTTTCCCCCAAAAATATATTTGGCTAGATTTTTTGACACATTTTGTTAATAAATACACATTTTCCTTCCAGGGTAATTTTGATAAACTCATGCGGCATTGTGATGCTGTTGAAAAGGGTTTGCCCTATAGCCATTAGAAGCATGACATACCAAAATGGATTCCAGTTTCTATTTCCTGAGAGTTACACATTTGACAAGTACGTTCCTCAACTTGGAGGAGCCTAACATTGCCATTTTCTATGTCGCTTATAACATGAAATCTACTTGAAAAATAGTGTATCTGTATTAGCCAAGTTAATTGTCCATTTGTTTTGATCTGAAGCTTGTGTTAAATTACCAAGTACCATAATGTATTTGGTACCAAATATTATTTCTACCAATTTCTTGGTTTTTGAAGCTTTTTTAGATATTCTTTGAGGATTGAAGGAAAAAGTTTTGTGTTGGTATGAAATTAACACTAAAATTTCACTTTTAGCATATTTGGTATATTTTAAGAATAAACAAATTAAATTCACCGCTAAGGTATTGTTCTTCCATCTGACTTCTAATGAATATCTTCTGTTAACCCTTATTGTTCACATCAGTATAACTACTTTTATATGTTCATTAATTATGTGGCACCTATTAGGATATTAACTTCAGCATCACATATCTAAAAGGGATCAGTGATTCTAAATGGTCTTTACCCTTCAAATTTGGTCTTAAAGTTAGCCATTACAGGTTTAGCTAAATTGATGCATTTAACGGGGATGTTAAAATAGGTTTAAGTTTTGCATAAAGATCAATCAATCAGTTGTCCACGTGCTTAATCTCCGCATCAACGGATTCTAAGGCACACCATCCAATTCATAAGGCATAAGTCATAAGACATTAGACATGTTCCGAGTCGTTCCCAGAGAGGTCGTCCGGTGTTCGGTAGTAAGAAGCTATGGTGGGAATGATTTCTGAAATAGGTAGGTTTTGAGTAGACTTTTGAAACTGGAGAGATTTGGAGCACTGCGTATATCATATGGAAGATCATTCCATAACTTAGGGGCATCATATGAGAAACTATTGTTAAAATGGACTTTTGATTTATGGATGGAAGCACAGTAAGAGGGAACCTGACGGAACAAATTTTTGGGATTGGAACATCTTGTATTCATGGCAGATTTGAACAAGGGGAGATATGGTGCAAAATACTTAGGCTGGCTAGTGGTGAGGTACTTATAAACCAAAACTAGGGTTTTGAAGATAATACGTTGTCTAATGGGTAGCCAATGAAATGTCCTAAGGGTGGATGTAATGTGAGTGTACTTTGAAGCACCAGTGACAAACCGTGCAAGCTCATTTTGAACATATTGGAGCCTTGTAGCATTTCGGGATGACAAACTGCGATAAAGAGAATTGCAATAATCCAAACGACTACTGAGGCCAACAATACAAAGAAGGAGTCTAACAATCCGCATCATGAGGAATCACAAACCACAAAATGAACATGTAAAAATTCACAGCAAAACATTAAAGGACAATAAAATACAAACCACAACCAAAAATGACTGAGTAATTCCCGGTAGAGGACAGTAATGCCCGTAATATCACAATCCCTACCCCCAAGACAGTAACACAACACAATGCGGGTACCATTTATTATAAATATACTAGAAATATAGTTACTGCTAAAAATTATATACAAATCATGTAAAATATGTAAAAGTTTCATAAAATAATAGATACATGTATCTGGAGCAATGTATTGGCTTTGCCATAAGAGTCTATGTCCATCTCCATGACTATGCTCCAAAGTATTTTAGCAAGCATTTCTAATTATACACATTATTACTAAAGTTAAACTATGCACATTCTGTTATTGCTAAAGACGAGATTTGACCCCAGTGGTGGCCTATGACCCCGGCAGAATGAAGGTCAGGGCAAGGTCAAGTTGAGGGACACATGAAACTATCAAATCTGCTATAAGATTTGACTAAGGAAGCCAATCCTCCCTAAATTGCCGAAGAGAGAGGAGACCAGAGGGGTTTACAATAAAACATAACTAAGAACCTTTAATGTAGTGGGGAAATTAAAGATAATTAAACATACAACTGGCCCTCAAACCCCAACATGGGTAGAAACTTTACAATATCTAAGCATTATTAATCACAGAGGCAAGAGCATTAGCAATGTGGTCTCCAGAAGAGTGATCGGATTGGATGTATCTCCACACACAGTTGGAGGACCAGGTGCCATGTCTTTTTATGGCCTGAATTGGGATCTGGGCATTAAAGGCAAAAGTGGCTCCACTTCTTCAGAAATCATGGAATGTAAAATGAGCTGAGTGAAAGCCCAATTTTTTATTAATAATTTGCAGGGATTTTCGAATCCTCGAGTCTGTCAGAGGAACAAAGCCAGAAAGGTTTGGAATCTGGAACAAAGAAGTGTGTGGAGACATGGGATACAATTTGAAGAGCTCTTTAATGGCTGAAAAAGGGCAAATACTGTGATCTCGTAACTTTGGAAGGGTGATACATTGGACTGTGTCTCTCTGCTGAATAGTTTTCAACCACTTAATTAACACTTTGACCAATTTTTTAGTAAAAAATACATCATGACCAGTGAGATGCCTTGAAGCATCGAAAGAAGATAATGAATGAGGTGCCAGGTTTGAAAGTCTAAAAAAGGCGAAAAATCCAATCAAAAACACAGCCCTGTAAACCAGACCATGTGGCAGGTCCAAGCAAGCTCTAGATATACGCTTAAGCGTAGACAGGTCAATGGTATTGTGAGGTCGTAAGGTCAAAGGTCTGTTGATTTTGATAGATCTGATAAAGTACTTAATTTTTGGATGGTCAAACACAAGAAATGGTAAGTCATATAATACAAAATTCGCCTTTATGGCTGACATATAATTTTCCAAAACAGCACAAGAACAATGATTTTGTACCATACATTCTAAAAAGGACATGACAATTTCCACATTGACATCTGACATGAGAACTCCAGCCACTATGCAGAAGGCAACAAACACTCTGAACATAGCGTCATATGCTTGATGCGTTTTAGGGCGAAACGCTTGATGTGTTCTCAGAGCAGCTTTTCTTGCCAATGGAGTGACTACAGCATTCTCTGCAAATACAAAGTGTAGCACCTTACTAATGGTTAACATAGCATACCCCTTAATACTATTTTCCCTATGTCTAACAACAGGGCCTCTGACAAGAATGACACATACTCATAACCATGCAACAAATACAATAAAACTTAGTATATATATTACAAATAAGGATCCAACTCAAGTAGATCCACAGATACATTCAACCACTGCGGGTTTGGAACTTGGGAATATAAAAATTCAACTTGGGCTGGGGAACCTTGCCATCTGGACAAGATGTCAGCCACTTGATTGTTAACCCCACTAACATGTTTATACTGGACCTCCATATCATGAATGGCTGTTACATACCAAATATTTCTAGCACAGGCAGCTAGAAATGCGTCACGCGCTTTGCCCGTCATTAGTACCGTCACGACCGCCTGGTTGTCACAATTAATCAGAATTTTCTTTTTGCTCCAGATGTTTGCAAATAATCTCATTGCCAAGAGTATGTTAACCATTTCAAGATGGACAATGGGAAGGTGGTACACAAACTGACCATATCTACCCCCAAAGCCTGTGAGACAGGCGTCAAGATGCAACGCCATGTCAATAGGTCTGTGGTCATACAGAGAGACTCCATTATATTTGGGGAGGAAAGTGGCGAACCAGTTCAAATCTCTCTTAAAATCAGAGGTGAGAGTGATTCTTTGGGTGGCATGAGAAGACCTTAGCAGTTCCAACATCCGGTTTAAGAAAACTCTAGCAGGTTTTACACATTTGTGGACATACAGTAGCAACCCGAGTATAGACTGCAGCTGACGCTTCGAAACGACGCTTTTTCCTAACCAGTCAGACACAGTTTCATTAATCTGCTGTAATTTTTCAGGAGGTATGGCAATGGTGCCTTCTACAGTGTCAATCATGACGCCCAGACACGTCACTTGCGTTGAAGGTGCCACCAACTTCTTTTGACTAACCGTCAGACCTAGGTCAGACATTAAGTGCAATAGGGTGGCGTAAGACGCAGACGCAACGCTTGGAACGCAGACCCCGACGTAGTCGTCAATGTAGTCGATTATTTGAAAACCTTTTCGACGCATCATGAACCTGACGGCGTCACTGAGGCGTTGGGAGATCTGGCTCCCGTGCCTTGTCCCAAACGGAACGCAATAGTCGACGTAGTAGCCCCCCCAGTACAGGCCCAAAAGGTCATAATCCCTGGGGTCTACCTTCACATGGCGAAAAGCCCTACTAACATCAACCTTGTATATGTGGGCACCTCGACCTAGACGCTTGAGTTCAGAGGTAATGTCATCAACAGTTGGGAAGGTCAGTTCAAAAGCACTGTTCAAATATGACGCCTTGTCAATACCTGCATTGACTGAAGCCCCATGGGGCCAGCTAAGGTCCACAATGACACGTCGCCTGTCAGAATTAGGCTTACTGCGAGTCATAAAGGGAGAACAATGACCCCCTTTGATGGGATGTGTTTCAAAAGGGCCTAACAGGGCACCATAAGACAATTCTTCCTGCAAATATGCTTCTATATCCCCAGGGAAATCAGTTGCAGAGCTATGATTGCCAGTGTATTTGCCAAGATCACAAGAACGGTTAAAGTCCAAAGGAAAACCATATTTTAGTAGATCCAAGAGTTGCCTATCCCAGTAGCCCACTAGGGCCTCTTCCCACTGCCTGACGTTTAGCTGGGACTGAATTGGGATCCTAGCTTGTAAATAGTTGGGTTTACCCGTAGCTTTAACCAATTCATGGGCCTGCAACAGTGACCCCGAGAAGACACTATCAGGAATACTTACTGTGGGGATTACTTGTTCTTGCAATGGGACGAAACCAAATGTGAAGTCAACTTGATCCCTCCAGAGGTCAAAGATGGGGGTTCTAATTTCGCCCCACGCTTTTTTGTTTTTGACATTTGCACAAATGATTTCAGAAGCAAATTTATCCTCAAAACCACAGTAATTGACATCATATAATGGCTTAGTACCATGTATTGTGCCATGAAAATCAATTGCAGTGTTCACACTGACTGGGACCTTGTTCTGAGTATTGGGCGAGCCCACCTGGTAACGTGTGTATGTATCAGACAAAGTATTCATTGCTGTGGGTGTATTTGTTGCTGAATCAACATTATTAGCATGTACTCGACGGTTGACACCTCGGACGACGCTACCTGAATCACCAGCATACTCCCTGACAGGCTTTGTGGCAGCACCCCCCGTACTCTTGCTGCCACACTCCTCTCTAACTTCTGAACATATGTTTGATACATTGACAACAGGACTAACATTTACATGGTTGCCACCACTAGCCTTACTAGACCAAAAACTTTTACTTGGGACTTTGCCATAGATTTGTTGAATTACTCTTGGTTTTCTACGGCAGCCTCAACCATTGCTGGATTCACACTAGAGTTATAAATGAGTCTAGTGGCAAAAGAAGGAGACACCACTTCATTTGTGCCTCCATTGACAACACATTCGCTAGTAAGTGACTCAGTTTTTACATCAAGAGAGGGAACATGTACACATGCTTCTGCATCTAACATATTTGTGTTACTTTTTCCTTTCCAGCTGCTCCACCCTAGTGGTGTGCAGCTGGTGTGTCGTTTTTTGTTTGATTATTTTTATTTTGGCAATTTTTTTCAGAGTGAGCGAGTTGCTTGCCCTGTGACAAACAGAAGGCACAAATGTGCCTATGCAATCGGCCATTCGACTCATGATCTTTGCCAAAAGCACAAGTGTTGGATTGGAAATTTTTACAAAGGTCAAAGGTCAAAGTTGGGGTTTTACGTCCCGTTCAACAGCCAGGGGAAATTTTTACAGAACCAGGGTTTTCGAGTTTCGGATCTACCCCAATTTTGCCTACCCCCAGAGATGTGTTTTTGGGCATGAGCCCTACGAATTCTATCAATTCGCTCCTGGTCCTCCCATGTAACAGTGCCACGCTCCATCTCGCAGAGCAAGACAGCATGAGCTGCCTTGGCTCCCAGCCACGAGAAATCGGTGGCGTCCTCCATGAGGTCGCTAAGATATGCTACCATGGATTTTTGACGGGATACTGATTTTTGATCCAATATGTTCCTACAAAACCCTTGGACCCACTGGGTCATGGATAACTGATCATAATTGACGCGCTGGCGAGTAACCCCACCCAAAATCGCCTCATGGGGCCAATGAACTTTTTGTTTCACAACAATATCAACTCCACCACCCCTTTTTGACTTCAACATGTTACATTCTTTACCTGGTGATTGTGAACACTGATTCAACTGTCTGATACGTTTGTCCACCTGTTTCTGTAATTGATTAGATCTCAACAACTCTAGACTGGGAGTGTCACTTTCATCAGACGATGAATCACTTGACACAATTTGTTTTTTGACACCTTTTTTACTAGATTTCACACTCTCTTCAAAGGACGAATCAATTTGTACCTTTTGCTTTTTTAACACTTTCTTGCTACTTTTTACACTAACATCAGGGGATGATTGAACATGTAACTTGTGTTTTTTGGTCAATTTTTTACTTGGCTTTACACTTTCTAAAAAACTATCAGTACTTAACTCTGGTGTGGGAGTTGAATGTGTTGTTGACGCTGCCATCCTGTCTTTAACCATCTCCAGCCGCTCTGTGACTCTCTGCAACTGCTCCAGAATTCTTTCCTGCAACAGCTGTCCGTCAGTGGGCTTGTCTGACTTCATCTGCGACACCGTCGCACCACTGGGCCCGGCAGCATCTCGTGAAAGTTCATTGTCACTCACTGTCGCTTGCAAAAATTTACATTTCTTCCCTGTAGGTGGAAGATGTCTCTGCTGACACGACTTACACTTTTGCTTGTTATCAGGCATATTGTATGGTAATTGAATATATATAGTCAATGCTCCTCATCTAGAAATAAAGCACAATACGCCCACAAGGGCTGAAATTCTGTACTCAGATACAGATTCAGGCTTTCAAAATTCGACCAAGTATGACCAAGGTAGCTTGCGCCCAAAAATATAGGGTAGACCGTCCCTCAATGGTCCAGATTAAAAGCCTGAAGCTGTCACGTAGACTACAGAATCTCAATGAAATTCAACAAATGTCCAGCCATTCATGTCGGTTTCAGTGTTCATTAAAATATCACTTCCACATAAATTCAATTGCATGTATAAATAAAAACTTCTAAAAACAATGACTAAAATCCATAAAAAGACAGCCGATAAAACACATAATTCAAAAGTTTTCAAAGTTTCCCAAGTTAAGTCCTTGAAATCAAGTTTTGAAGTGATTTGTATTCCCAGAAAAACCAGGACAAGCCCCAAGCGACTTGGGCCCAGCCAATGGGTTGTGAGTATTTGAATGGTCACTGGGGCAACCTAGAAGGGGTCTTTGAACCCCAAGGTCAGTTATGTAAGGCTGATGCAATATTTACATAATCACTAGACTGGGTGCCTGGCTCTTGGGCAGGCTGGTTACCTGACTGGGGATTTAAGGTACCCAACCAAAAGACTGCCTTGGGAGGAAGGACTGACACCTGGGTCGCCTGGACACCCCAAGCGAATAAGCAAAATGTTCGAAATGTAAGACACAACCAAACAACACCGAGTATAACTCCCGGTAGTGGGCGATAATACCCGCATAATCAACTAGCAAAACTATTGTGGTTTAAAACATTCAGAACAACATAAAAAGGATAAATAACTGAAGGTATTTCATGGAAGGCAGTAATAATAAGAAAAAAGTACGACTAAAAGCCCAGATTATTTGATATTTTCCATCAATTTTGTATATTGTTAAAATACGCGTCCGTTTAAAGATGATGCACCTGTTGACCCAATTCTTTATTATGCAAATTCTCAGCTATTTTTAGCACATCTTGAGTTATCTTTGCAAACAAGTTTCAATGCCAGACATGAATCAGTAGCCTTTAATTATTATTCATTTAGGCTTATGACAGAGTCTTATTAACTCTGATAATGAGAAATGATAGATCAACTGCCATCCTTAGAAATTTGTCACAAAACTGCCTCCCACCCACGTGAATCTTACCCACCCCTTCAACCACTGTACAGATTGGTGGTTAGCACGCAAATGTCATTATTTACCAAACTGACCATCCAGGGAGCATTTTTTGCTCATAAAAAGGATAAAAAGTTTTTCCTCGGATTTAATTACAGATTCCATTGTGGTAGAGTTTTTTTTTGTGAGCAATTTGTTGATTGAAAACACCAGCTAACATCTAACTTATGACCAAATTAAATATATATCTCTATTGAGTTAATGTTTGCATGGGGAAATGGAAGTAGTTTAAGAAGCCTGGTTGAATCATTATGGCTGGCTGGGACTCCTTTCAATATATTCATCAGGAATTTAATATCCAGTTAGTTAGTTAGTTAGTTAGTTACTTAAAGCTAGGACTGTTTTAGGACAATTCATGACTTCTGTTATTAAATATATCTTTAAAAAAAAGATGAAATTATTGAAAGTACAGAAAGGATTTATATTGTATATGTCTGTGTCATCTTTATGTGTCTTTGTGTAATACAGATGTATACATTTCTATATAGTCTGCAGCAATACAGCTAATTCTTAAAATACCAGGCACAATTAAGCCAGGTGATTTCAGTCTTTTTCTTGGTATTTCTTGGAAATCATTTACTGCTAAAATAAAACAATAAATAGCTGTCAAGAAAACCAATTAAATCATATCAGGTTTCGAAGAATGTGTGAGAACAAAAAGTTCAGATATTAGTTGAGAATATTTTTTACGAGTTGCTAATAATGTTCTTGGAAACTCGTGATTTGTCTTGTTCGGTTTAGTTCATCTTTTAGCCTTGTTCTGGCTCCATATTTTCCTCCAATATATTGAAATAGGTTTATGAAATATATAACAGATAACATCAGGTTAGAGACACTGGGGAGTGGATCTTTAAAGTTTTCCTCTCACCTCTAACAGTTTGGTTTCCAACCTTAGCCCAACACATATGTGGCAAAGATGATCGATGCTGGGCGATATTCAATGATATGGTAACAATGATAGTTTTAGAGCATTGTTTAAGTAAATCAAATAAAATAAGGTTTAAATCTGTTTGATTAGTTTGTTTGAGTTAAATAATTCATACTTTTAACTTGTGAGAAATGTTATGTTTAAATGGGGTTCCTAATGATGATTTTGTCAATAACTTTCAGTTTTTTAAGAATTAGAAAAACAAGGCAGTTATGCCATGAGCCAACTGAAAGACCACTATTTAAGCTGTTCGTTGCATGTTTGTCAGCCATTTTCTGTTGTGATGTGTATTTATCTGCTGTTAGCTGTCTTGTTAAGATATAATGGTAATTAATGGAATGTCTTAATGTCCTAAATCATGAACTGTCATAAAACTTCTTATGTTTTACAGCTTCTGTTGCTCAAAAAATATGTCATGAATTTGTGTTACATCTACTGAGTTACTTCTTTGTTTAAGAAAAGGAAAATTTTACCCCACTTCTCATGTTAACACAACTGATTTTACCCCACTTCTTCAAGGATGTATTGATTTTTACTGTGGCATTTTTTGAAAAAAAAAAAACATTATGTCAAAATAGGTTTCATATATACCCTGAACCCCAGTCAGTTATAAATACAATAGTTGGTAAACTATATTGAGTTCAGAGATACTTTCAGAAAATTTAGATTAGATACTAAAATATTAGAAATTAAAAATATTGAGCTCCTATTTTGTGATATGGTTGTTAGCAGACACTACATTGATTCTAAATACTTCAAAGGGGGCTTATTGCTGTAGTGGTAAATGAACCATTGAAGTTCTAATTAGCCTGTCAATGCAAAGTGACTTAAAAGCCCAATAGAAAATGGAGTAATGTGTGTTATCTTTGATTTTTGGTATTTTGCAAATTATGTTATAATGTGTGTGAATGTACAGTCAAAATATACGCTCTACCTGTATTGTAGTGCAGTATAATCACTCCAATAGAAAAATGTTAAATCTCTCAAGTGCCAAGTCTGCCAATTAAGTTCAAATATCTGTAATATTCTTTTGATATAATGTGAAATATGAAACTAGTACATACTGGTTGGTCAAGATTCTGCACTTTAAAGTGCCAGGCATCAGCAAGCTCCTACCAAACTTCCCACTCGTGGTTTGGGGTTTGAACTACAACCTAGGAGGTGGGAGGCGAGTGTGCTACCCACTACACACATTGACCCCAATGTATTCTTTCAAATGGGAGAGTTGGCTTTTGCTTGATTCCTGTTTGTACCCAAAGTATGTTCCTTTACACTCTGGTTAAAATGGAGTTGGGTGATGATATTGTTCCAATAGACTATTAGTTGCAGAATTACAGCTATTACTGCACAAGAGTGATCAGGGACTGGGATAACAACCTATCATTGTAAGTCAAAGCAGATGGAAGGAGGTAGTAAAGGCTAACCACTTTGGCTGTATGACGGATCTCTTCACTTGAGACAAATGACACGGTTTGTTGGTTTTCCTGTTCTTTTTGGATAGAAGCAATCATCGCAGTCTGCCTAATTTTGAAACAACCACTGCTCTCCACCATGACATGGTACAACTTGGACAAAATATTCGTATTTGTGCGTGTTTAAGGTGTAGTGATATGGATTTATTTTCATTCTGAATGCCTTCAAAGAAGAACAATTTATAAAGATTCTAAGCAAAAATAAATCAAATCAGTAAATATTTAACAGTCGATAATATAATTTTCACATGTAATTAGTGGCCAAACTTGGCACAAACGATGAAACTTGCATCTGGAAATTTCCCCAAAACAGTGAATTTATGTCCGTCTTCATTTTGGCTTCTATTATTTTCACCTTATATGGTATTTCAAACTCTCAGCAATTAGTGAGTGGCATGAGTGTGGTCAATGACAAGTCATGGATTCATATTATACATTCTGGTTTGTGCCAAACTGAGGCATGTGCCAAGTTATGGTGGGGAGCAGTAGGTGCAATGATAAGTAACAAAAATGAAGCAGCAGTAGTAGCATATCTCCATTTGAATTCTACTGTTACTGTACTCTATAGACAAGAAAGGGGCTGGGATTCTGGGCAGTGCAGTGAGCTTACAGAGCAGTGTGGCATCTCAGCAAGGGGGGATGCTGAGTGGAATGCAGACCCAGGCCATGACAAAACAGATCTTCTGTAAAACTGCCATGTAGTGAGTACCTTAATATCTTATGCTTCTTTTTCTATGATATTCTATTTACCAAGCTCATATTTATGGAGAGAAAACCATAGTTGATCAAAATAAGAAAGAATGTGTAATATTCTCACGTATATTCTCAGTTCTGTTAACACCTGGACTTCCGGGGATTCCCCCTTTAGCTCAGCTGGTTTAAGAACTAGACTGGTTTTTATTTCTGTGTGTAATCAAAAGTACGAGGGATCGACTCCCAGAAGAACCAATCAATAATCCCTCTCCATATAGCCATAAACTTTGTTTTGGTTTAAATACGTAAGCTGCAAAGCAATCAGAAGCAGGAGTAGTGCACAAGAGCAGTGAAGCATGAAAGTAAAAATATAAACAAGGTCGAAAGGTATTTTGGTCTACTGGCTGGAGCCACAAAGACATCAGAGACACAAGTAGTGCATTGAAGCAGTCACCTACCCAAATACTAATGTAGTCAATTGTTGCTTAACTTCAGTGATGAGACAGGTACTCATCACGCTATGCCCCAATTCATGAAGGTTCAGAGCCGAAAAAAATAAGAGATCTCTAGAAGCATGAGTGTTGGAGGGAGTTCACACTTAACCCTACCTTATATACCCCACTGTAGACTTGATACTCCGATCACAGTACTGTGCTTCATTTGAAACCCTTGTTTAATCTGTAGCTACAATTCAGCCACGGGGGGGGGGGGGGGGGGGGGGGGGGGGGAGAATTTGGAAGGACAGTGGGTACGGTTTCACTCCCGAAAAGACACACTGACTTTACACAAACATATGCCTTGACTGTAGACACAGAAATAGACAGAATAGCACAGATTTGGGAGGCAAAACAGCAGAATAGCAACAGAAATGGTAGCCTATAAATGCAGAGCGTATAATCTGCGGTGTGATCATGGCACTAGATCCTCCCAATTCCATTTTGTTCTGTTTTTTTTCTGTTTATTATTTTGTTTCTCTGTGGTGTTTTGTTTAATGAACATAAGTTACCGGTAGTTTAATTCTGGGATTTCCCACATCTATTTGGTCAACATACAAACCTTTGGCGCATTTGTGTAAGGTTACTATCTTATTTAATCTTAAGTTCACGTTGCTATAAACGTCTGTATGTTTACACAAACCTGTATAAACAGGTAATATGGGCATCAGATTTAGATAAACTTTACCCCTAATGATACATTACTGGTCATTTAAAGTTGTCTTTAACTGATCGGGGGTCTTAATTTTGTTTCACTTTCATTGTAACTTTGGATAACTTAAGAGTTTCAAAAGAGCTTCGAAAGTAAGACTGCTTGCAAAGTAGATTTTCTTTCAAACTTTGCAGAAAGTTAAAATTAACATTGTTATAATTGCCTTGTCGTTTGTGACTTTAGAATTCAACACAGTGCTTTGAAGTTAAACTCAATAGCTTATGGCACATCAGGACAGACCCCCTGTTAAAAACAATGTTTTAACATTCTAGCAGTCAAAATTGAGTATTATAACCTGTCAGTAAGGCTGCCATTAATAAAATATGTGAAATTTGATCCATTTCAATCCCATTAAACATTGCAATGGAAATATGTATAAATGTATAGATTTGTCAAATTGTGAAGTGTCAAGTTGTCCTGTTAACCTGACAACCTCAAAAAGTAGAAGCAAGCAATAGTAATAATGTAATGAAACATGACGTAAGCTTCTATAATTCTGTCCTTAATGACCACATTAGATTATTTGCAATTCATTGCAGAACATTGTCTATAATACATGATGTAATCTTTCTGAAAAAAAGTATTTCTAATGGTGTGAAAATTGGTGCAAAATATACTATTGCACATCAAATGACCTGATTACTAATCAATCTGGTATTTTTGTCAAAAACAGAACAATCACCGGTGCAGACTTGCTTAAGCTGTAAAGGATCACATTTTATGGGCAATTACATTTTATGTTGTTATTATAAGGGCTTCACATTACAGGCAATAGGCTCTTAGTTTATGGTCAATTACTGGTGTCCTGATTACTATCCTAAAAATAAATGAATAGTTAAAAGTAGCTTTTACTGGGTATTATTAATTGTAACTATGTGAAACATTAAAATATAATTCACTGGGCATAAAGTTTAACTATTTTACAAACTTAATGTATATTCCACAGGGTATTAAGTATAAGTGTTCGATACATTAAACATGTATTTCCCCATAGAACTGCAGCACATTTACATTTTTAAAGTCTATTTCACTGAAAATTATTTTTTTAGTAAGAAAATGATTTCATTGGCCATTATTAAGTGTTTTACATGCTTAAAGTGTATTTTACTGTGTATTAAAAGTAATTATTTTATACAGTCAAAATGAATATTTTACTTGGCATAAACTATAGCTAGTTAAACGACTGAGACCGTATTCTTGGTAAGATTGATCAATTAATCTGTTAGTATTCTGAAATTGGAAATTGACTGTGAAGAAATATTTTTTATGGAGAATATGATGAAGTCATAGGAATTTTCTTCTAGCTAGTATATCCTCTTGCATTGAATGCTCTTTTCAGTTCGAATGGAAATGTACTTTAACAAGCTATAAATGAATTATTAAAAGGCTACATAAAATTATCTTGTACAAATCTAATTCAGGAGCCACTTGCATTAATCTTATTGACAGTAGATGTAAAGATTCCTAACCATGGAAAGAGGTTATCAATCTCATGTGACGTCATAAGCCGGGTAATTTCTATTTGGGTTATTCAGTTATTTCCACATGTGCTTTGTAGAGGAATGTATTTGCCCAGGATATAAACCTGAGCATGCTATAAACGTCTGTATGTTTACACAAACTTATATAAAGAGGGAACATGGGCATCAGACTAAGATAAACATTACCCCTAATGGGTACTGGTCCTTTGAAGATGTGTTTAACTCATTGGGGTCTTAATTTTGTTTCCATTTCATTCTAACTTAGGATAGCTAAAGAATTTCAAAAGATCTTTAAAAACAAGATTGCTCTCCCAAAGTAGATATTTTTTTCAAACTTTGCAGAAGTTTAGAATTAACATTGTTATAATTGCCTTGTAATTTGTGATTTTAAAATTCAACACATAGCTTTGAAGTCAAAGTCAAAACTACAATTGATCTTCAAGAATAACCAACTTTAATTTGTCGGGAAGTGACAATAAGTGTTTACATCACGCTTAGTACCTTTATATTGGTTATATTGTGATGGGTAGTTGGCTTGGTAATGGAAACCAGCACATACAGTTGGTCAAGGTTCTGTACTGTAAACCACAGACCAAGAGCAAGCAACTACAAGCTTTCCCACTTGAGGTCAGGCCGGGATTTGAACTCCAGTCTCAGAGGTGGGAGGTCATTGTGTTACTCATCTGCTACCATAGCCCCCGTCATGAGTCACAAATGAAGAAAAAATTGCAACCTTCTGGTTGCGGATGGTTGTGGTATTGTCCACTTTGTGTCTTGGTCGGATGCATTTGACGTGATTCGTATTTTTGTGCAGAATGCATTCTACATAACACCAAATATGATTTGTCTTCAGGACTGCTTTTCAAAAAGGTTTGAAGAACCTGCTATAAGTTCTCACCAGCTAAACCAAAATGTACATGTTAGGGGAGTTAAAGATGGAAGTATGTGGTAAATACATGACTTAAAACTGGCAAAGCAGCTAAACGAATTAATTTCGTGCGAGGGGCTCTTAAACGTCAACCAGTCTGCTTACAAGAGTTCCCACTCCACTAAAACCGCATTGTTGAAGATTCAAAATGATATAGCTCTCTCATTGGACTCAGGAAAGGCAGTGGCCCTAACATTATTAGACCTCTCTGCGGCATTTGATACAATTGATCATTCTCTTCTATATGACTGCTTGCATGACTGGTTTGGTCTAGATGGTACTGTTTTGTTGTGGATCAAATCGTACCTTTCAAACCGTAAACAAAAAATTAAAATTGGTGATAGTTTCTCTGAGGTGGTAATTCTCCCTTTCGGAGTCCCCCAAGGTCCCCTCAGTCAAGTTATTTCCAAATTCAATGTCACTCATCACCTATATGCTGATGACACCCAGATCTACTTAGAAGTTGACTCCAGGAACTTTGACTCTAGCATGGAAGAGCTGACCGAGTGTCTCAAATCAGTACAGGAGTGGATGGATGGTGTTAAACTAAAACTAAACCCAGAAAAAAACGAATTTATCATCATAGGTCAAAAAGCCATCAGAGAGTCGCTTGCACCAAATTTCGGTGTCCCACTACTCCAAAACAATATCTCTCCGTTGGTGGAAGTAAAGAATCTGGGTGTTATCTTCAACTCTGACAACTCCTTTGACAATCATGTTGCCAAGGTTTGCCGAGCATGTTACTATCACCTTCGTGATTTGTGATGAATTTGCATATTCCTTAGTGTCGAAACTGCAATACTTCTGGCAAATGATATGGTCAGTAGTCGTCTAGACTACTGTAACTCTTTACTTTATGGGGTAAGCATATCCAGCATAGCTAAACTACAGAGAGTCCAGAATGCTCTTTGCTGCATCATCTTCAGACTTGACAAAATGAATCATGTTACACCCTTTTTGAAAAAAACTCCACTGGCTTCCAATTCAACATCGTATCCTCTTTAATAATAATCTTCTGGTATTCAACGCTATCAATCTTTCACAGCCCCCGTATCTTTCAGCTTTAATAAGATCGAGCAGTCTCACCCACAGCAACAGGCTATCTGTCTCCACAACCTGCCCTAAGAAGTACATAGTCAGGTGTGGCTTTGCAGTAGCAGCACCAGCGTAATGGAACAAGCTGCCACAAACTGTCAGATCTCAGCAAACAATCGATGGTTTCAGAAGCCAGCTAAAGACTCACTTGTTCAGGCTGGCATACCTCTTGGACTTAAGCGCATTAGAGGATTTGTATCAATTTTGCACTCTATAAATCCTACTATTATTATTATTATTTATTATTATTAAAACTGTTACTCTAAAAACAAAAATACCCAGTTCCTTTGGGATCATTAGTCACTACAAATTAGATAGGCAGATAAACAGGCAGGAGATTTGACATTCACATACTTGTACTCTTAATAGTTGGTTTCTTTTCGCCCACATATCATATACAAAATTCATACATACTTTGATTTTCTTCCTACAGTGAACTGATCAATATAGTTATTACATTTGTATGTACTTGGGATATACAGGAAAGCTTATATTAAGCGTATATTATCAGGATCCCTATATAGAGCCATTAGGGTGAGATCATCAGAAGGAAAGCAAAAAGCTACAGAAATGAACATAAGCAGAGGTGTGGCGGGTCCATTTTAAAATTTGCTTGATATTACAGCTATTGTCAATAGAAATATTAGACCTCACACAAAAACAAGAAAACAAGGTTTTATACCAATACATTCTGCAATATCCTTTCATTGTCATATTCATATCATAAATACTGAAGAAGTGGCTAAGATTGCAGGTGAATAAAATAAAAGAACCAGAACTAGTCTAAACAACTGATATCTTTTTCACATACTGAAAGAGGACCTAGATCAAGGCTCATTTCCCTTGAATAATGAATTAATTTGTTCCCAATTAATATCTCTTATTAAATAATTGCTACATGATACATCTTTCCTATTGCAGTCTCTGTAATCTCAGCTTCTGTCTTGCCTCTACAGCTGTAACCCTAGATGTACTACTACTTTTCGACAAGTCATAAAGTACACCTGTACAGTTATAGTGTCATTCCCAAAGGACCCCAGAAGCAGTAGGAACGGCAAATGGGATTACTACATTTATTTTATAAAAACATTGACAATCAGTTCTGTTCCATATTCCTTCGTTAGCTGTACACATTAATTTATTTAGCTAAGTTTTTCTCATCCAAGCAACAAACTCTCCTAAAAGGCTGTAAAAATTATTAGCTCATAATTTTGACGTTTTCAAAATTTTACTCCAGATTTTTCAGTGTGGTAAGAGGCATCATTGTAATAAAGGAAGTTGTCCTGGGAAAATTTTGAAAGCAAGAAAAAAATTGTGAAACAGGAAAAAAAACAAGGACAGCTTCTTAACGGTAGAATTGTATGTGGTTTTTAATTTGTTGATGACCATAAAATATTAGAAAGTGAAGGCAGATGACCACTCAGCAAGAATAAAAACACTACAATACAGTTATAAGTCACTATAATACAGTTTTAACTCACTAAAATACAGTGATAAGTCACTGTAATGCAGTTATAAGTCATTAAGTACAAGTATCAGTCGCAGCCTCTGGTATAAGAGTGAATGTAAATTATAACAATATAATAAAGAAACATCAAAAGGTTCATGTATATAAAACAGAATTAAATATTACTACAACAACAAGGGGTGATATAAAATACTAAAATCATATTACTTCAATATGAAAATTAAAATAATGTATTGCTCTAAAGTTGGTATAATATAACCAAACACAGCCGAGTCTGTAGGAAAGTCATCCAGAAAACAAAACCATAGTGAAATAATTTTGTTTGCAAAACATTCTTCCGATGTCTCACAATGCTACTTCTCATTCATGGGACTTTAGCATCAATGATTGTTTGTGGATGTAAGAGTAGTAGTTTTCTTTTCAACAAAACAAATACATGGTGATCATAGCAAAGTTGTACAATACTATTACTCCTCTCATTTCAACCCAGTACCTTCACACTCTAATTGCCATTCTGTTCTGGGAAGTGCCTGATTTCTAATTTGCACCCATGATGCATGAAATATGGAGGTGGCAAAAATCAGAGGCAATTAATTAGTGCTTCAGGACTGCCAAAGCAAGCGAAAAAATACTATTGCAGAATAATGCTATGCCATTGATTTTCTCTTTAATGTCACAGCACCAGATCAGGGTGTCCTTTGACCATTAATTCAATGGGTGGATCGGAATCACTAGGTGGAACAAGAACCCACCTTTGTGAGGTAATGACCCGTTTACTGAGGAGCTAAACGGTTTCTGATACAGTAAATAGGGTACTAGGATAGATGCGTCACACTGGGTTTTTTGTCAACATTCACTGTTCAATATATCCACATATGGACACAGGTGAAATTGTTACCTCTTCCATGAGATTATGTTTTTGGGTGCATCTGTCTGTCTCTTCTTCCTTTACATCCCCACCTTTGACCACACAGTTCACACTAACACTTTCCCAATTCTTTCAGTCATTATGCCCCAGTTCTTTGGAATTCTTTCCCCTTCCAAACAAGAAATAGTCCTTCTGCCACATCCTTCAGGAAGCACCTGAAAACTCACCTCTTTCACTCCAGTTTCCCAACCCACTCTCCTTCCCTTTTGGTCACGCCCATAACTCGGATTACTGACCCTGACCACCCCCTGGATTATCCTTATGATGTATCTGTTACCAAGGTGCACTGAGTTCCCCTTTGTGGGGAAGATATTGCGCTTCCAAAGCAATAGATTAGATTGAATTTTTGCTTTGCTACTCTTGTCTATGTGTTCATGATAACCCCAAATATAATGAGTGGATCTCTTGGATTTTTTACGAGGGTAGGGTCTGGCCAAATGAAGAAGTGTTCAAATTTTGGGAAAGATATGGATACTAGTCTGGATAAAAAAAAATCCAAATGTTCAGAAACATGCCACAGTAGAGGTCTATGGTGTCATAATTAGTATGTATAGACAGGGTGTGGCATACAAATGTTCCAATTGCATCATCAGATCCAGTCAAAGGTTGAAGTTAGTGTTTATGTCTCGTTTAACAGGGTCATATAGTGAGACCACCAGAATTGCCACAAAGGATTAATATCAGAGCCCATAATGTCAGATCATGTTTTTTGTGGTGCACACATTTTTCAGCCTTAAAGATTCAGAGATAATTTAAACTAACCCATGACTGATGGTTTAGAAGATTGACTGGAACAAGAAGGCTTAAGGCTGTTGGCAAGTTTAAAGTAGAGATTTATAGCAGGAAGCGACTGACAATACATTAACCCTCGTCCACAACTAATGATGAAAAAAAAAATCATGGATAAAATGCTGGATTTGTGATCCGGGCCATCTTTCAAGAGGACCAAGCCATGAGTAAACCACAGACAGACAGACAGACCCAATTACAATACCTTCTCCCGAAGGGAATGACAGGCTTCCTAATAATGGCTTCCCATGTTCTGCAAAAATGAATGTTTATGCCCATCATATTGGTATATAGTCCAACATTAATGTAAGCCAAATAATGGACATAAATAAACAAAGAAAATACATAGTCATTTTGGTTTGACCTTTAATTATTCATTGTTGAACTGCATTTTGAGTCTATCCATTCCCTATCCACTCTGTGCAATGCATATCACCTCTGATGACGTCACAGCTTGTGGAATAAATATGCCATTGTCATATAATGGTGTTGTGATACTTTCGTGGAGAAATAAAGGTGTGTGCTTACAACAATATCCCAGTGTTGTATGATAGCTGTTGTGTAAATACTTGTCAAATAAACCGTAAATGAAAGCAGAGCACATGGGTTGTGTCATGTTATTGATGGAAAGTGCTAGCATTACATTTTCACTGGCCTTGGTTTTAACGGGGTTAATGAGTGCAGATTGAAGCATGGGAGGCCATTATCCTCTACCACTCTTCTGTGTCATCTTATTATCCTGACTGGTGGGGCCACGGTGGCAGAGTGGTAACCTCCCACCTCTGAGGCCGGGGTTTGGTTCCCGGCACAGCCTCAAGTGGGAACCCAGCAGGCAATAGGATATCAAAAAGAAATCAAAAAGACACTGGGCAAGACATCAGAAACTGATGCTTATTTGAAATTCGAAATGACATCATATGTTAAATGTCAAACAGATCTTTAGTAGCCTAGTCTATTTGACATCTCCAAAAGCCATAAAAATGACATCTAGTAGCCGATATAAATTTGATATCAGCATAAGACATCAATATGATCGCCCAATTTGGACTGACTTCATGTCTATATGACATCAGAAACTGACATCAATTTGATGTAGATATAAAAATCTGATTGACATCATTTCACAAGTGCTCAAACTAATTTTCAGTAACAAAAATATTGGTTAATAACATTTTGTTTTCACAGTTAATATCACATTACATTGCTTTAACTACCATTTGTGTACACTTACCTGACACAGCCTTAAGTGATTTCCATGTACTATAAAGATTATTCCATGGGAGAAAATAATTAATGTTCTGTAGGAACCAGTTCAAAAATTTATACCATTTGTAAAGATACAAATTATGGGTACAAAAGTTTGAATATTAGAAGCCCTTTTTCTGAACTTTCATCTTTATTTATTCAATCTTTGGCTTGGTTGCAAACACTAATGTATACATTTGTTTACAAAACAACATATTTCTTGTAAATTTTTGCTGTCACACAGCATTTTAGTTACAGTTTTAAACATAATTGTTTTGTCTGTACCAAAACTTAATTATTTTTGTCAAAGCAACATCACAGAGACTAGAGGCCAAGTTAGTAGGTTCAGCATCTAATCAAAGGTTGTCACCTCTGCCTAGGTTTGACCCTACTCATGTGAAAAAGCTGAGGGCCTGTCCTAATATGACCCTGGCTGGTGTACAGGATGATATTACATTTGTAATATTCCTAAAAATGATATAATTTTATAGAATACTGATGTTAATCTGATCTCAAATGATATGATGATACTCCACTTGAAATGTTTTAACAAAGTGACATCATATTAATATCATTAAGACGTCAGAAACAATGCCCGAGTAGAATATCAGGTCACATCATATTATTCGAACATCATATTTTCATCATTTGACATGACTACAAAAAGTCATGTTGGGATGGTGTCAATTGTATGTCATTGAATAGGATAATACAATCACATTAGGTCTGGTTATCATTTTGTCATCTAGTTGATATTGTAGGTATGTTATTGACATAAAGTCATGTCATGTCACATAAACTGGATGTCAGATTTGTGTCAGATGACGTGACCACCTTAAATCATGTCCGAGTGATAGTTACTTGATGTCATATACTAACATGACCAAAACATGATGTCAAGAATTGGACCTGTGCCTGCTGGGAAAGCTGGTAGTTGCTTGCCGTTGGTCGGCAGTTTACAGTACAGAACCTTGACCAATTGTAAGTTTCCTCTGCCCTTCCAACTACCTGTCATCCTATGACCTGTACAGTGTTGAAAGCGATGAAAAACCCCAAATAAATGAATAATACCCCGACTGTTGTGGTATGTTGCGTTTTGCTGGCGTTCTTCTGTCTGCTAGGACCTGTACACATAAACCAGGATATGTTGTTGGAAGATAGTATCCGGTTAAAAAGGTTGGAGTCAGGAAAGCCTACCTTGACTATATTGCAGTAAAACTGATGCCGTTCAAGCTGATATGAAACTATATTTAGTTTGATGTTTAGTTTGAAAAGTTCTGCAATTATTTTAGAATCAGTATGTATCATCTGTTTACACAATAAACCTTAAATTAAAATGAACTACCTATATCATCATTTCTGATCCAAGTTTGAATAAAAAAAAACAATTTCACTTTTTTTCTTAATTTTGAAAAGAGCCTAGCATGTTATGTAGTCAATTAACGGTCACTTTTGAATTTAAGGAAAACTATGCATCTTCCCCAGATGAAGTAATACATGGCTCCAGATGAAGGAAGGCCCAGTTCCAGTGGAACTCATCACAATGCACAATTGAGTGCCCTTACCTTGTTATGTATTATCTGACACTGACAAAATTATAACTAGCTTAAAATGAAAGGAAGCCATGTTTTGTGTGGCTTGGTGGCAGCTTTTGTGCATCTCTGGGAGTCATAATAAGTTCTCCCCCATTTATGGAGATATGACAGCACCAAATGATATTGATTATAAATCTACCATTATTTAGGTCTCCAGGAAGCTTGTCCCAGTGTACTAATTAGCAACTTTTGTTGATCCTTGCTGGGCCAGTTCTGATACGTTCACAACTGGTGGCAAAGCCATTACTTGCCCTAACCTCCATTGGTTATGGATTGGTACACTTGGGTTAATGTCTCATCTTAATCTTTGTACTCCCTACTGAAGATTTAATGGTCCAGTCATATGTCAACTTATTCGCTGTGGTGCTTAAACCCCTTTTCAATCCCTTGATACTGAAATTAGTTGACCGTTGTGGAATTTGAATTCACAACATCAGTGTCAATTGTTTCCAAAATCTACATAAACCCTGACTAAGAAACAATTTTAAACCACGAAAATATTAAACCAAGTCATTTTGTATATTTATATCATTCAACTGAACATTTTGTATATCACAATAAAGAAATCTGAAATTAGATTTGACAAATATCTGCCCTCATATCTTCTGGCTTGCTAAATTTCAAGCTTATTTGTATTTATTGACAAGAGCAGTTAAGCCAAATAAATCAAGACTTAAATTTATTTAGACACAATTTAAAAAATAATACAATAACCAAGTCACTTGTGATTACTTAAATAAACATTTAGTATCTGCAAATAAAATCTGAAATTAGACTTGGTATATGTCTTATAATAAGCAAAGATCAAATTTTTGAGTTAAGCAAAAATATGTATGGCCTTGATTGAAAATTCATTTTTACCTGTGTATTCTAATATCTGGAGTGTCATCTCATTATCAAAGACTGAAATCACCATTTTTTTTTAGATTTCTGTTAATTTTCAACATTTCTCATACACAGACCACCCATGGAAATTGCATCTCCTCTGCACCAAAACAGAATCTAATCTTCCCATGCAAAAATAACTACTTTGTTTTGACTGTATCTATATTAATTAAACCATTGACCAGCTCGGATAAAAGTCTTGACGAAATATGGACTAAACATCTTTTGTGAATTCCAACTTAAGTCCATATTTAGATGACACAAATGACTTTTGACTTAAGTCAGTACTTAGATTTTAGTAAAAGGACTTACGCCAAAGCCTTAAGTCATTTTGTGAAATCAGTCCTAGAATGGTAACTGGTGTTTATGGGTTCATTAAGCTGGTTGCTGCAGTTGCTGGATAAATCTGAGCTGTGAGATGCAAAGTCCCTGGGACTCCTAATAGACAGAATCATTAATTAATAGAGCTTGTGGGAAACTGGGAGAGCTTACTTGTCTCAGTTTAGTATGTTTGTTCACTGTCAACATTTTTATGAGCTACCAATCTGTCATAACAATGATGCTTATTGGCAAAAAAGTGGACTATATTTTTGAAACTATTTAGCTACCAATGTTGGAAATAATTAATTTATTCAAAAATGAAATATATCTATATCTGTTGTTACGTCATTAACCAGAAACACTGTTACTAAGCTTTCTTTAAAGAGCCTGTAACATCCTCAAAAGAACTTTACACAACCAGTTAAAAAACATATAAACAAAGCACCTACATACAACATTTTGAAAAATGGATATAGTTCCCTTTTTTATGCAGCTCTCTCACCCCAGCTTTCAAACAAAAACAGCCATGTTAGCAGAATGCTGTAATGTATGAGAATGGATTGCTTTCTCAGGACCACTTGTATCCCAGTTATATTGCAGTCTGGTGCACACAAATTGTTTTAATTTACATAAAAAGTTATTCTACTTTAGTAATGGACAATCATTACCGAAAGATAGTATTTCTTGCACATTTTATAAACTGGAAATCCATAAAGGAAAAAAAATAAGCAAATGCAAGTACACAGTAAAAGTTTGGTTTATAATTTGTATGTCTTGAAAAATAGTGACAATGGACATGAAATATTTCTGGGAATAACTTGATATTAAATAATATTTAGAATAAAGTATGTTATGTATATGGCTTTTCATTTGACACCCCACTCAAATTTAGTCAATAATAACTTGTTTCAATATTTGATTATGTTTCTGTTTTACAAATCAATTCTCAATAAATGCTGTAATTATAAGAATATCAACTTCAATGAGTTTGATCATGCACACATTTATATCACGTAAAATGTCATGACAGAACTTAAAACTCTGATGGCAGAATTTGAAATTCTTTTTGTGGTTTAGAAGAATATCAAGTTCAGTCAGTAGAATTTAGACAGAATTTATAATTCTGTTGACAAAATTTAATTAATTCAAACTTTATTTATGGTATTCAAAATTTTTCCACATGCATTATGAATAAGATTCATTCAGAATTTAAATGATGACAGAATAATCCTCAGCAAAATCAAATTGGAGGTTCTGATTTTAGATTACTTTGAAGAATTATATTTATCCTGTCTTGTTTGTTTACCTAATACTACTTCTCTTTTTATCATGTCAACTATGGTAGTTCAGCGATTGCAAGGATTATTTATAAGACAATATATTGTTAATATATTTTGTTTCTTTTTCCATTTTAAATAGCAATGGCGCCATTTAAGTAATTACATATATTATTGTGCTAAACATTCTTGAAAGAAATTATATTGCAAAACAATACAATTTTAAAAACTGTTATGTACAAACCCAGGTGTGAAATCATTAGCACTAGCGGATCCAAGGAGGGGGAGGGGGTTCAAGGGGTTCATATCTTCATTTTTAGTAATACTGTCATCATAATACAGAAATGGTTCAAATTTATAAAACACGAGCTTCCTTGATGATTACTACTACTATGATGACTGACATTGATTTATTTTCACTGGTACCAACTTCTGAAGTTGTGCATGATTTATTGCATACAATATTCAACGACAGACGACATAATTACATTTTTAACACCAGGAAATGAGTACAAGAATAATGTAGTGTTACAGTGTGTTTTTGTGCAAGTGAAAATTTCTGACAAATGTATGACATAGTACACAAAAACTCTGGACTTCTGACCTTGAGTTGTTTTCTTCCAAGAGGGAGAGAAATTTGAGTGATAAAAGTGAAAAATGGTGGCATAAGCATTGGCTTGGTGCAATTGGGAGAAGTGCAAATGTGCTTGTGTGGGGATGTACTTTATATACAAATAAAAAAAGTGTATGTTAAATTTGGGACTACAGGCTCTTTAATGTTCGGTTGATTCATATTCAAATATAATGCCTCGGTCACACTATAGAGAGTCTTTAAATATGCGTATTGTGCCATTTTGTATCTTCTGTGGCTATCCGTGCAAAAGTTTTTCCACATGTGGAATTTTTAATGTGGTTTTAACCTAAGTTAGTATGGCTTATATACCTTATCACAAGTTATATTACCGAGATAACTCGTCATTCAACCCAGGAGTATATGATGGAAGCTATAACAGAAGACTTAAGACTCTTAATGGCCTCAAATAAAAGGGTTTCCATTGGCAGTTAACATGTGTTTCAAATGCCAACAAACATATTTAACACTGTCATGTAGTGTGACCATGGCTTTGTCTATACCTGTAAAATGATATTACTAACTAAAAACATTATATTTTGGCCAATGGTGCATTCACAAAAGAAACTGTGTGTGCTTTCAAAAGCTGTGACCAGCCCTTTATGCAGGAATAATGGTCTGTGGTAACAATAGCCCATACCCTATCAGCAAAAATAATTGGGAAAATACCCAGAAAAATGGTAATGGAGCTTCTTAATTAGACTCTTCATATAAATGCTGTTAACCAATCAAACCTGGGCATCAGTAACCAATATTTATTTCCATAGCTCCCATGGATCCTCTGTTGACTGTAATGCAGTATTTTATAATAATTACACCTGCTTTTGCTGTCCTTTAGATGAACCAAACTGCTGCATGTGTTTCACATTATCAAGAAAAGGGTTAAAGACAAAGGGAATTGTGTGTTTTATATTGGCAAATGAACGTGGTTTGTAGCCATAATCAGGGTTGATTTTATGAGTTTATTTTGGACGTTTAGACCTAATCACTGCACAAACCACAAACAAGTTTATTACTTAATGTAACTGAAGCTTGGCAATAAGAGGTTTGGTGCTGAATATCCAAACCAGTGACTGTAAGCTAAGAAGTATTCCAAGAACTATCTGGATTTTTATGTGGTTTCAACTAAGCTTGGTATAATTAATAAACCTTTGCAAAAGCAACATTACCAAGAGATCTCAACATCCAACCCAGAAAGTAGTGATTAAATTAAGGAAAAGATCTAGTTCATATTCTGGATACAAAATAATCCTGAATTTTCCCACTTATGTAAAAATTCCCATTTTAGATGTGTATTTTCAGTGACTTTGGACTTTCTGGTTGACATTTCTCTAAAAGTAATGAGTGGTTCTTTGTGAATTTTTATGTTGGTAGGGCCTAGTCAAAGGATGACGTTATAACATTGGAAAAGGTCCGGATCACAAACTCGATACAAAAAATACTGAATTTTCTGAAACGCACCCTTGTGGAAGTCTCTGCTGTAATAGCACTTTCTAGTTATTTGTAGTGAGAAGTGTTGAGTGATGTATTACCCTTATTTTTGTAGTTGAGTTTTCCTACCTTCATAAAGATGGGGGAACACTTACCTTGGACTTCTGAGGTTGTTGGTTTGAATATCAGCCTGTGTCATGACATAATTGTAATGCATGGAAAATAAACATCAAAATCAAACATATTAGAAGTACCTTTATCTTGACTTAGCAGCAAAGTTTAACTTGCTTTAATTGTTATTCCTTGAAGCATCAACAAGCCTGGCTGACATGAATTCACAAATTTGTTAATCCGGGAAAATTATGAACAACTGGAGTGATATAACAAAGAAAATAAAAACATTACCTTGGCAAAGGTATTTAAGAAAGGTAACATAAAAGAAATTTTATGTAATAACTGTAAAACAAATGAAATCCCCAGAAGAGAGGAAACTGTGGTGGTAGATAAATAGCCAACAAAGAGACTCATACATTATCAGTGAGAGCTGATTAATCCAGCTTAAAAGAAGGATTGGATTAATGAAGACAGAAAATGAGGGGTGTTATGTGAACCCACAGAGCAAAAGCTGTCAAGGCGGAAAAATGTGGCTTTGTCATGAAAGGTTCCAAATTAATATCATTTGCCTGTCTTTTGTTACTTTTACAGTGAAATGTTAATTTATTTTACAAATTCCATTAAATTGGCAATCATGTGTAAACAGCTTGAAAATGTTGTTTAGTATTACTTACAAATGTGTGAAAAATAATTTTCGTCGAAAACAAACCCTGTAGGAATCCTTTGATTAGAAGAAGAACTACACTGGTTATTTTATCATTAATACCATTGTCACATTTGCCATCAGTTAGCAGTTTACAGTACAGGGCCTTCACCAACTGAATGTACTAGTTTCATCCACCCTTCCAACTAGCCGTCTCCATACAACCGATACAAACGTAGTAGGCATGGTGTAAAACATAAATATGTCAATAAAAATGTGTTACTGATTATATATGTGGATTATTTTATAAATTATATTCAAGTGAGGACATGTGGTCAGGTCATACGTAGGTGTACAATGCTCTTGTATTTCTTTTCAGTCAAGGCAAAGCTGTAGCTGTGAAGCCAGTACCTAAGAAACAATTTATCCTCACAAAGCAAGTCAGACGGGAAGTGAAACAAATCAGGTAACATGACAGACATTATTTCTATACATTTTTCACTATAATAGTATTACATGCTTTGATTTAATATGTATATATATTGCAAGCATCTAAGTTAGATAAAAGCTGGTAGTTTTACTACAAATACGTTGTTTCATAACTGCACTGCCTATAACAGCATGCAATATGCCAATTATCATAAGACCTAGACGATTTTAAACTTAGAATGCTGATACTGTCCAGAAATGTCGGGAAAAATACACGACTTCTCCTATTGGGGTTGTTCCAGTGGATGTAACCCATTCCCGACTCCCAATTCCCGGGTCGGTTAGCTGATTTGGGAATTGAGGCCATGTTTGGGTGGGAAAAATGAAGAATCGGTTAAACCGCCATAACAGCATGTATTACATATCGGCTTGTCTGGACCCACATCCCGACCTGACTTGGTGTCGTGCTGTTTCCTGTATGATCGACATTGAAAGCCTTAGAACAAGCCCTAGAGGCACAACAGACAAGTTGTAGCTAACCTCATTAAGCTGTAGTGATGACCAGATATCACTAAAGAAGTGTACTGACTCACCATGACAAAACTAGTGAAGACTTGCAATTGGTTTTGCCAGTCCAGTTATGATGCAGCAATTTCTGGGAAAAAGAAGGATGAAGTGACAACTAATCAACAAATCGAAGACTAATATATAAAGCACATACAGCATGTTTACCCTTACGTCCAGAATTGGGTATTTTCCCAGAGGATTTATTTGGGATAACTATGTCGGGAAATTGCTTATCAGGATGAAATTTGGCGGTGCCTTTCCCAAATTTAGAGTATAAAAGCCAGGAACAAGCAAGAGGGTTTTCTTTGTCACATGCGATATTGTCAAAAGTACATATCCCCCTGCATGTTTAAATAGGATGCAATACTGTCAATGAAAATTTTCTAGTTTTTTTATTGGCTTTTTTGTCATATAATGAGAATCAGAAATAAGCCGATGTCCAGAATTGAAAACCATAAACAAGTCAATGCTGGTCCAAATATTTTTTGATTGTCCTTGACCTAATTTTATTGATTTTTTTGATTGGTCAACACTCGATCTCTCTTTTTCCCAGGAATTCCTCCCTTTGAAATTGGTTGAGAATGATTTTGTGACCAAATTAAAAAAAAACACCCTTTTTCATGTTTCTTAATATTTACAGCATACCTGCATGGTCCTTGTGTACCTGTTAACTCCAGAATTATGATTATTTACACTGTTGTTTTTCATTCTTAACATAATTTGTGGTCATATTTTTACCTCACATCATACTGAAAATGGACTGCAAATGAGCAGGATAAGACTTCAGTGACAAGGACAAGTTGGTTTCATGGTAGGATAAGATGGGAAGTAATTAGGACAAAACGGGGAGTGATACGGACAAGACGGGAAGTAATTAGGACAAAACGGGGAGTGATAAGGACAAGACGGGAAGTGATTAGGACAAGTCTGTTTCCAGGTATTTGGAGCCATGGTCGGGATGAAGAGTCAGGATGGGTCAGTGAATATCCAGCCCCCCAGTGACCCTAAGACAATAAGAAAAACACCATGATGGGTTAAAAAATTTCTATTTCTAATTTTCTTTTTCTATGCACATATATATAAACCAAGAGGCTGGTTTGCAGGGGCTGGGTTTTTAGGAAGCCTATTTGCCAACATCCAAGTTTTTAAGGGGGCGAATTGCCAAGGGACGATTTGGCAATGGGCCGATTTGTCAAGCTCCCACAGGAACCCAGTAAACATTAGAAACATTTTGAAATGGTTTGAACGTTGACAAAACATTTTTAAAACCTATTATTTCTAAACGTTTCCAAGAAAACATTTATGCTGTAATGTTTAAAAAACGTTTTATAAACATTCTATAAACAAACATTTTTTACTGAAAACGTTTATTAAACGTTTATAAAATAGCTCAAGAAGGTAGGTTTGACTGGAAATGTTTTTTAAACATTTATAAAATAGCTAAAGAAATGAAGGTTATGCTGGAAATGTTTTTCAAACATTCATCATGAAGTGTTTTATAAACAGTACACATAAAATGTTTAAAAAACATTGTTGATGAAATGTTTTAAAAACATTCTGTCAAAAACGTTTTTTAAACCCATAGTTTCAGAATACTTATTAAATCTTCACCTTCAAACATGTCCAAACAAAGAAACAAAGATGGCGGTGAGCAATAATAGTTAATTTTAGAAGACTTTGTCAAAAATTGCCCCACATGCAATCCCAAGAAATGAATGGGGGCACAATTTTTAAGCCACTATCTTACAATTTTAGACATATACATAATATTTTCATTAGTGAAAAACCTTAAAAAGATATTGAATTTGACCTTTGACCCCATTATTATTAGACATTAATATGTTCATTTGTAATGCCCCTGTTCCACCAAAAGATTAAGCCCCGATCCTGTCGGCGACCCTTAATCGTGCACAGTCGGTTGAAAAAAGACAAAAATGGGCGGGAATACTGGGTCGGTACTGAAGTCTGGGATTAAGAACAGATCGTCCCCAGGACGCCTCAGGACACCTCAGGATGCCTCAGGCGGCCGCAGACAGTCCCCGACTGGTCTGGGACTAAGAACCGACTAAGCCAGTTTTCGGGTCGGTTTCAACCACGATCCTGTCGGACACAAACCGACTGGGTCCCAGGACGCCTCAGGCCTCCTGGGACTAAGAGCCGACTAACACACGATTAACTACCGGCGTCCTCAGGCGTCCTCAGGCCTCCTCAGGCCTCCCCAGACCACGATCCCCGATTATTGTTTTGCAAAGTTGCTGGATTTTCTGGGTATATATATATAAAATTTGCGATCTAATCATCATTGCTTTTCTAGGAACACACCAGGATGCCACCTTTTAATGGAAGACAGATTCAACAACAACTTAGGGCTTTTTTGGTTTTTATTCAGTTACAAATAATCATGTATTTCCATTTTTTACGTCAAGCACAGCAACCACCACCACCACCACCAGCACCACCAGCACCCATACAGAGACCTAGAAGAAGGCACAACATGTGGGTCAGGCCATGGCTACTGCAGAGAGAGGAGAGGGGGGCCTACCACAACATTATGGCTGATCTGTATGCCACAGACATTCCAGGATTCACCAACTACATGAGGATGACCCCAGAATTCTTTGAAATGATGAAGACCAGACTGGAACCACGTCTAGCCAGGCAGGCCACCAACTACAGAGCTCCTATCAGTGTTGGGGAGAAGTTAGCCCTCACCATCAGATATCTGGCCACTGGAGAGTCATACACATCATTATCCTGTCAGTTCAGGGTTGGCAGATCCACCATTTCCAAGTTTCTACCAGAGGTCTGCAGGGCCATCCAGGATGAGTTCACCAGAGAGTACCTCAAATGTCCTACTACTCCAGATGAGTGGAAAGAACTGGAAAGGGAATTCAGGATCAGGTGGAATGTTCCACATGCCCTGGGAGCCCTGGATGGAAAGCATGTGGCCCTGAAGAAACCCAAGAACTCTGGAGCCCTCTACCACAACTACAAGGGGTTCTTTTCCATTGTCATGTTGGCCTTGGTAGATGGGCAGTACAAATTCAGATGGGTGGATGTGGGTACAGAAGGGTCTTGCTCAGATGCCCAGATATTTAATGCCTCTCAGCTGAAGAGGAGGATTGAAGATGGCAGGATAGGCTTCCCTGACCCAGCTCCTATAACACAGGGTGGTAGAGATGTCCCCTACTTCATTTTGGCAGATGATGCCTTTGCCCTGAAGACCTGGCTCATGAAACCCTATGGCAGAAGGCTGTTAACAAGGGAGGAAAGGATTGCCAACTACAGAATATCAAGGGGCAGGAGAGTTGTGGAGAACGCTATTGGCATCCTTGTGTCAAGATTTAGAGTCATGAGGACCACCATTGAACTACCCCCAGAAACAGTTAGAGAAGTGGTCATGACCTGTGTGGTTCTGCACAATATACTCAGAAGCCAGTATCAAGGTCAACCTGCTGGTCAGCAGCCTGGGGGGGATGATGATGATGATGATGTGCCTGGTGATTGTGGATTGATTGGTGGTGCTGCTGGTGGTGGCCAAGACAGAAACCCTGCTAGAGAGGCCAAAAGACAGAGGGATTACCTGAAGGACTACTTCAATAATGAGGGAGCAGTGGCCTGGCAAGATGGCAGAATATAAGTCCTGTTGCAGTAAACAGTCCTTTTCAGGACTAACTATAACAGTCCTTTTCAGGACTACCAAATATTCCAAAAACAATTAATCAGCTATGTGGACAAACAGACAAATCCCATGCCAAGCATAACTTGTTGAGACGGACAAACAGACAAACCCCATGCCAAACATAACTTGTCGAGACGGACAAACAGACAAACCCCATGCCAAACATAACCTGTCGAGACGGACAAACAGACAAACCCCATGCCAAACATAACTTGTCGAGACGGACAAACAGACAAACCCCATGCCAAACATAACTTGTCGAGACGGACAAACAGACAAACCCCATGCCAAACATAACTTGTTCAGACAGACAAACAGACAAACCCCATGCCAAACATAACTTGTTCAGACAGACAAACAGACAAACACAACTTACTCACCCAACAAACAGACAAACCCACTGTTAAACAAAAGCGAAACACAAAGTGACACATAATATCCTAAATTGAATAATTATTTTATATATTTTCAAATCCACATCATAATTTAAACATTTTTCTTTTTTCATGGCTGGGAAACTTATTTGTAGCAGAAATTTTTTTATGGAAATATTCAATTTTAAATATTCATTTCTAATCACAAAAATTTGGAAAATATAACCATGGAACTAGTTTTGCTTTCAATAATGGGGGATTGTGTTTGCTAAATAGTTTGTCAGTTCGTTGGCATGGGTTCTATTTACTTTTGGGTTTGGGTGTTTGTTGGTTGGTGGTTACTGGGGTTGGGTTTTTTTGGGGTAGTTGGGTATTAGGTTTGGTACTGGGTTTGTTATTTGGGGGTTATGTTTGGTATTGGGTTTGTCTGTTTGTGGGTTGGTAAGTATGTAATTATGCCTTTTAACTCTAGGGAAGGTGCAAGTGTTGGACTTTTCAATTACAGATTTTAAACTATCCCATGGATTTTAATCTAAAAATGGGCTGATTAATGGCCATATTGGGAGTTACTTTTAATATTTTTTTTATGTGGCCTTTTTGGTTATGTGTAGTACCATGGGTTATTTGTTTCATGTTTGGGGTGGTGTAAGTGTTGGACTTTAATTTTTTTTTTCTTGTGATAAGTATTTGTACTGAACTTTTTTGTTTTGGGAGGGGAATTGGAAGAACACGTAGCTGAATAATTGTTTTTGGAAGATTTGGTGGCCCTGAAAAGGGCCTGGCAGGTCAAAGACCCGCCCTGACTGGATGGCTACTGAGGAGGCTGCTGCTGCTGTTGAGGCGGTGCTGAAGTGGTGATAGTAAAGAGCTGCTGCTGCGGTTGTTGCTGCTGCTGCTGCTGCTGAGGCTGCTCGACGATCTGTGTTGATGTCAGATCTGGTAGCTGGCTTAAGATTCCACTCAGATTGTGTCTGCTCCCTTCGTCCTGTACAGTTAGGACAGATGTAGGGTTGCTGAAGCCAATGGGGCTTGGTGTATAGTACACAAAACTGCTGCTAGCTGCTGCTTGAGTGGAACTTGACGCCTGTGGAGTGGTTGTTGGCAGTAGGCCGACCCTCTGGGACTCCGTGGTAACAGTGGCTGATCTTCTGGGCAATGGCTGACGTCTGCGGTTACTCTTAATATTTTCGATATCTCTGAATATCTTGCCCTTTAATTCTTCAAATTCTTCTTGAGTCATCTTTTCGGCCTCTGATGCCACGTAGTCAAAGAAGGGCTGCCTGTCTGACTTCTGATGCAGAAAACCTGAGATAAGTGTCCTCATCTGCTCAAAGTGTTCGAGAATCTTGGAGTCTGTAGTTGAAACGGGTGTTGATGTAATGATGGACTGACTCCTCTCCCTCAGGACACTGGACTCGAGGTGTTCTGTGTCAGTAGTTGACCCACGTGATTCGTCCTGCTTGCTGGTATTTGGACTGGCCTCAAAACCTGAACTTCTATTGGCCCCCTTTCTTCTGATGTGGGTTTTAAGGAAACCCATCTGTTGGTAGACCCAGGACTGTCTCTTGGTCATCTCCCTCGGGGCTTGGCCAGATTGGAGCTTAGACAGCTTTCCATAACGGGTTCGCTGGGACTCAAACCACCTTCTCACATCAAAGGGCTGGAGCTTAAGTTCTGCAGATATTTCTGCCCAGAGAGCCTCTCTTCTGTTCCTGTCGTGGAAACGTGAATGTTCCTTGTCATACAGTTCAGGGTGCAGCTTGACGAATTCTACAATGGAAACTTCATCACTGTCTGTAAAAGTGGCAAACACCCTGGCTCTCTTGGCTGAAGAATGGCACTCCGGATCTTCCTCACACCTCTCTTCTTCTTCTGCCACAGCTTCCCCAATAGCTGGATCTTCCTGAATCTCCTCCTCCTCTCTCCTCTCACTTCCTTCTTCTGTAATAACTTCACTCCTCTCCTCTACTTGACTTTCCTTCTCCCTCTCATCCATCTTTTTCCTTCCTCTCTTCCCTCCTTTCTCTTTTCTTATGATCCAGTCGACAAAATAATAAAAAAATAGTAAAATGTGTCTCCTAACTGTGAAATTTGCCTTAAGCTCAAGTATATAAAATGTAAAATAAAAATTGAAAACCCCTACAAATCAGTGACACACGTCTCTCAGTAGCCAAACAGTCAGTAACAATGACAAAGTGTGCGCGGTCGCTTATATAGTCCCAGACCTGCTCATTGCCTCGTTTTAATTTCCAACGCGCGGAAAACAGTCGGTTCTTAATCGGTTGTTAGTCCCAGGCCGCCTGGGGCGTCCTCAGGACGCCGCAGACTGAAAATGCGTGGTCCCAGGCGTCCTGGGGAGGCCGGTTTGGATCGGTTAGGGTCGGTTACCCTTAGTCGGTTCTTAGTCCCAGACCTTGATTTTTGGGTCGCAGGACACCGCAGACGGTCTGAGGCTTCCGGGGACTAATGAAACCGACTCACTTTCAGACGCATGAAATTCATACGCATCATATTTGAGTCTGGGATTAAGAACCGGCCGCCTGGGACTAAGCTACGGAGGTCTGGGACTAAGGGTCGCAGGACGCCTGGGACAACAACCGACTCTGTAAATTTGGGTCTGAGGAGGCCTGAGGACGCCTGGGACTGGACATTTTGTTGACGGCGGGAAATAGGAATCGGTTGTAGTCGTGTGAAATATCAAACATGTTTGATTTTTCACACGGCCTCAACCGACCACAACCGATCCTTACAGGAAGCCTGGGACTAAGCAAATATTTCAAACCGACCCCCCAAAACCCTTAATCGGGAGCCTTAGTCGTGTGGTGGAACACCCACATAACGTTTTTCTAACACTTATCATTAAACATTTAATAAACGGTATACATAAAACGTTTAAAAAACATTCTATTATAAATGTTTTTCGTACCCGTCGTTTTTAACTTTTGCCAAACCTTTCCTATCAAACGTTTGCAAAACCCAAAAATGTTTTCTGGGAAGGGCCAGGAAATTGTCAGAGTGAACAGAGATATATCTTGTATTTTCACAACATTGAGGTCATAGATATTGATACAAAATTCTATGTGGCTCTTTATACAAATTGCAATCTTGGGAATTATTTTCAACAATATTGCAAAGTTAAATTTGAAAAAGGTAGAAGTTGACGGAAGTAATGTCAACCACTTATAGAATAATGTGCAATCTTGTAGGATCACTTTGTTAATGATCGACGGCAAAGCACCAAAATACACTCCCATGAAATCATATTCGATCACCCCATCATAATCACCGCTTCATACACATCCCATAACAAGTGAAAATATGGTAAGACATAAATGTTTTTGCTCAAATAGCCACATGAATTGATATTTCTATATTTTTGCGGTGGGTCAATATGAATGGAATGCCACAATGCGTGCAGTCAGTAGTTGATTTGAAAGCCAGATATGAACTGACCATTCATATATGTAGCATCTACTAAATATACATTTGTGAATCAAATTTTAATATGAATTCCAATAGTCTTGCAGAATTAGGTCACTGACAGTAGTGACGCATGAGAGTATACATAATGGAATTTATTTACCTTTTTTCAGGTCGATGGATCACAAAAATTTAGCCAAGTTTGTTGGAGCCAGTATTGAAGTACCAAATGTGTGCATTGTGACCGAATACTGTCCAAAAGGCAGTCTCAATGATGCACTATTGAATGACAGCATTCCTCTGAACTGGGCATTTAGGTAAGAGAATTGTTAATTAGAATATATAACGCATAAATATCCATGGCATGGTGTTTTTGTAATATTTGGACAGAGTTGGGGATTAGCTAACAAACGTATATCAAAATTTATGTTTGTCAAATGTAGTGTACTGTAAATTTGGCTACATTTCTTTAATAGAAACATGCATTCACACAGGCAAAAGTCTTGACGTCAAGTGATGAGTACGTGTACTTCAGATAAAAAAACACATATTTTGACCAGTTAATAAAAAAGTTTTTAACGGTAAGTTTAAATGGGCGATAAAAAGATGTGGTCATTCTGTGGTCAAATATGACAACCTAATAAATAATAAGTGATATATATTGTTTAACAAGTAAAATGTGTAATATTGTGTTTAGTCAGCTTCTCATATTTTAGTCCGTTTCCCTATGGGTAAAATATATATTTATTTTAAATTTTAAATGAGTTTAGTTGTTTATGTTAGCTGTATGCTGAACTATTTAAAATGGATGTTTCTACAAATTAATAGAATTTTTATTGATTATGCCTTTTAGACATTTTAGTTGAAAACTGAATGGCTTCTTTAAAAATTAAATGTGTATAACTACGGAAATATTTCTTATGGATGGCTTCTTTCTGATTGAAATTATTAAAGATCAAAGAACTAAGTAAAGACAAATCAGAAGGCTGGGAAGCCAATTGGATTAACTGAGAATGTACAATAAATACATAAAGCCATAATAAATATTTGTTCACTGTCATGCAGCCATCGTCATTATCCTCATCCTCACAAGGGGTAGGACAAGGGATTGAAACCACATGCTTTTGTTTGTCCATGCGTGTAACTTGAAACAACTGTAATCATATAGTTTTCTAGATTTTCAATAAGATATTAGCTATATAAATGCCTCTTGATGGCCTCTTGAATTAATATGGACTGTTTCACTCTGTCCCCCGAACTACCCAATATGTTGTAAGCGATATGAAACTTAAATCAGTCAATAAGTAAATCAATGGGTTCAAATTTTTGGGCAGATTTTCCATGGCTACAGATATTGCCCGCGGGATGGCATACCTCCACAGTCACAAAATTTACCATGGCAAACTCAAATCAAACAACTGTATCATAGATGACAGGTGGACCGTCAAAATTACAGGTAGGAATTAGCCAATACGCTGCAGAATAATTGTAAATTATGGTCAGATACATTGGTTAAGATTACTGAGAGATAAGAAAATATCTTTCTACCCTTACCTTTTATAAGAAATTGAACAAATTGTCAAATTTTCATTCAAAGTATTTTTAATTCAAATTTTTGTACATTGTACATTATTTTTATGGATAATGCCAATAATGGCAGATAGACTGCAAAAAGTTGTGATAATATAAGTCTAGTAAACAGGTATTGACATATTTCTACATCTAAATATAAGTGACAGAAATTTCCTTCTTAAATTTTATGGGTTTAAACACATTTGAGTATAAACATTATTTTACAATGTTTTGAATAATTAATTTTGGCATCCAGTATTTAGTGTCTCCTTGCTTCTGTATCAGTGTATTATCCTGTGCTTTTATTTTATTTAGATTTTCGATACTTGTTATTTACTTTCTTTGCTGTTAATTTTTATCAGCTGTATATATTCCTCTGTGTATATAATGTTGTGTAGATTTAGTGGTATCTATGTTGTATATAGAACAATATACCTTTTAATATTTTGATTGTTGCTTCAGTCTAATCCACAATATATGTCAAAATGCTGACAGTTATAAGAAAAATATATTATTTCACCAAACATTATGCAGTAGGGGATCATTTACTTGCTTCATTAATGTGAAGTCATGGAAGTGAATCTTAGACTATGCCTTAGTCTTACTTAGATGAATCAACATTTTAATCCCATTTGTCCAGAAGTTTGAAGCACAAAATCTCGATTTGTACACATTGCACTTAACATTACAAATCTTCCCAATAAGATACAGAGAGTATGATTTACCAGCTGACGTGTGGCTACATTCAGTAAATACTAAATTCATCAAGCTGTATAACAGTCAGTATAACAGAAAAGACTTAGGGCCAGTTGTGACTGTTACTTACAGGAGGCCCCTTTCAAGAGACCACAGGACTAAGTGTAACTATATGTGGTCTTGTAATTTAGCTCTTGCACATAATATTGTAAGAGATACTCTATCCTACTGATCCAACAAAATCATGTGTGACAGAAATTCAAACAAGCTTATTATTGTTTTTCACATTGTTAAATATTTGATTCAAATACACATAAAATGGTCTGGCACAAGTTCCACGAATCATTTATATTTAGTCATTGATAATAGAACTCTGATTTAATTGAAAATACCATTGTATAGTTGTTCAAACTGTCAGACCTTTAGCAAGACTCTAACAGAGTAATTTAAAACAGATCAATTGTTCTCATTCATATTTGCATATTTGTGTATTTTTAACCTTTGCGGATTGTGTTATTTTTTTGCAAATTTACAACCTTTAATCTATAAAGGAAATCTCTTGTATCTACATCTTTATCATTTTTTTATCGAAAGTCTTCAATTTCTTATATCTTGAGTGATTTTTGAACAAATTTAGAAAGCCTTTCAGAGCTTTGTCTATCAAACATTTATTTGGTCTCATGAGTTTTGACACACCAAAAATTTGGCCTTTTCCAATTTGTTTATATTTTTTAAAATATTTCATTTTACCTTCCCATTTAAAAAATTAATCAGCTACTTAACATCCGACTTTGTGAAGAATTTGTCTTTTGTAAATTTTTCATGTCTTGCAATTATTTTTCTTCACCCTCCCTTTCATTCTCTTTAAAAAAAATTGCTTGTCCTCACAGGATACCTAAAAGTTATAAACTGAGTAAACCATACATTACTATCCTTGCCTCTCTAGATTTTGGTATCCCACTCCTACGGGAAACAAGAAGGCATCGCCAACAGCATCAAGAAGGCAACAGTGGGACAAGAAATCGTAAAATCTCCAGAGTGTCACATGATGTTGAGCAGTATGCCAACCGCCCACATATGGAGCGTATAGCCCACCAAGAATTTCAAACAAAGTTGAAAAACTTGGAAAGATCAAACTCAGACCAGAATGCATCAATACAATTTTCAGCCAACTCTTTACCACCAATTTCAACTGACATAAAGGGACAAGGTAAAAGTATTCTGAAGCAGCCACTAGTGGTGCCTAATACCATTGAAAGTGAGGCCAAAAGGATGAGTTCAGAAGACGCTGACAGTGAACTGCAAGGAAGCCAGCATAGTTTGAGTTCCCTGTCAAAAACACAGCTAGTAAAAGGAAAGAAACATGGACAAGTAGCACCGATTGACACAGAGGTATCAAAGGAGGGAAATCAGTTGTCACATCTTGGGGCTCAGTCTGAGGAAGATCATACTGACCGGAAAGAAGAAGCTGGAAAATCAACAAAATTTACATTGAACAGGAAAAGGAGCATATTTGGTTAGATGAAAACTGAGAAAAATTTGTTATATAGAAATGAGATGTTACTCACAAATAAACTTTAGATTTGTTTGGCCCTTCTATTGAAAGTCTTGGAAATGTGAATTGATGTAAAATTATATTATATTTAAATTATTTAAATTATATTTAATATCATTAAAAATTCTTCTTAGCTTTTGCAGCCAGGCACAGTTTGCAAAACATTCAATGGATTTCAGAATTTGCTTGCAAGTTGAATTTTTTATAATATTAAGCCAAATTTATCACAAAAGAATGTCAATTTAGATAAATCTTATCTGACCAAAGGTATTTGGGCTTTTCCAGCAGGCAGTTTCTGATTAACATTTTTCAGGCCATCTGGAATAATCTCTTTGACAATTTCAACAATATAAAAATACTTACCAAATGTTCTGAAATTTATGCTTTGTCAATCCTATTTGACACTGTCAACTAAAATATTCCAATCTAAAGAAATAAATTTCAACCCATATTAATATTTACTTTTTGGCTATCTAGCTCTATAAATTACAATTCTCAGTCATGTCAGTATTTTACAGTATTTTTATATTTATACATTTATACAATTTTTAATTTAAACTTTGAGATGTCCTCTGGTCATCTAGGGTTACACTTGTTTTTGCTAAGTTTTAAGTCAACCATTGCTACCAAATTTTTGCTTAAGTTTTAACAAAATATAAAACCATTAGCAGAGTCGCTCTGTCACAGCAGTCATGTGACAACCTCTGAAGATTTTGATTGACAAGTTGAATCTCAGCTGTTTTGTCTTGGCTAAGATTTGGTTCGTGAATCTTTCACAACTTCTGCAAAAACTCTTCAAAGAAAAACAAATTTAAGACAAAACTGATCTAACATTATTGAGATGTCTCTCAAATCTGGCCTCTGAGGTACTTTGACTAACAAAAAAAGTATTATTGATTAATTTCATTAAGACTTATTAAAACATCTTTTTGTTGCTGCAGTTGCTGCATTTTACATCTATATTTTACATTAATCTTGTTCTGACGTGCATCCTTAATACCGACTTAAGCTTTCAATTTGTTAATATGCTAAAGTACTAATATAAACACATAAAAAGCTTTAATTTTATCTCAATAAATATTGTTAAATAATGTAAATCAGACACATATGAACTAAAATACTTAACAAGAATATAAATACAAATGACAAGTGTTTATTAAATATTGTAAGAATTTGATTTGTACCTCGAATGAGAATGGGGAAAAACTTAAACTCATTTTATCCTCACCAAGGTATTCTGGACACACAGCAAGAAATGTGAAAGTCACCATATAATGGGAAAATTTTTAAGTGCAAAATATGCTAATTATATTTTTGAAATGTGGGACATTTGTGTCAAACTTCTGATTTTTTTTGTGACAATTTAACTCTACCCTCCCACCCTGTTCCCCACCCCAAATTCTCTGTAAAAAATTATCTGTGCTGTGTTTTGCAATCTTTTCAGTCAATCTATGATCAGAAATATATAAGTAATGAGGCAATTTTTATAACAGAAAATAATTAGGTGGTACAAAATAAAATAGGATATACATACTCTGTTCTTGCTAAAACAATGTTGTTACTGGTCACTCATGGATTATGTTGTAGAATAGTAGTGAGTTTTGGCCTGGTGTCAGTCAAGTAGTGAATTGCACATATTTGGCTAGATGCAACACTGTGTGTAGTGTTATTTTTGTTGTGCTTTGACTTATATTTCAATAGAGAAATCACATGTCATGCATGTTTGTGCCCACTTCCATGTAGAATTAATTCACTGATTACTTTACTATTGTCAGGTTAACATGTTAAAGGTTGTTGTAGATTAGATATGAAGGAAAATGTTTTAGACATTTTGCTATATTTTAGACATACTTTTGTTAGATATATATGTTGTATTGAATGTGGATAACTATTGAATGTATACATTCAATGGACCAAGCTATTGAATGTGTACATTCAATGGGCAAATCATTGAATGTGTACATTCAATAGCTGAGCTGTGGAGTGTGTAGATTCAATGGCTAAAACCATTGAATGTGTACATTCAATAACCCAAGGCATTGAATGTGTAAATAATTAAATATGAAATGCTGACATAGATTGCAAAGACTTAAGTTATAACCTAGATTTGATATATTGTAGCATAATAATACAGAAATAAATTAACTGGTCAAAAAGTGGTACATTTCAGGAATTGACATAAAGAGGGATCTATCTACACTATTAAAATTAAGAAACATATATGTGATTGTCATGACAGAAATTTCATATATTTCATCACATTGTTTTCTTTACTGTCCTTATACATTTGTATCTTGTAAATAACTTATTATTACACAATAAGCTTTTGTGGTATCATTCTGCTATTTAATAGAAGATATACCAATTTTTGCACGTTAGGTCTTTCTGATCAAAGCCATAATAGATGTACAATAAGCCCTACTTTAATCCACAAATATTAAAAAATTTGTTCTCTCAATCAAAAAATGACAGATAAACATTTCAAGCTTGAGAGAAATAATTTTATGGTCTTTAAGTGTATGATTCTACACTGTGATAGCAATTAATTTGTTTAATTATGTATGAAATTTGGGGATTTAACTGTAATTATCCCTACAATAGTACCCCTAAAATATTAGAGAAGTTCATTAGAACAATAAAATTAGAATCATATTAAGATGAACAATTTTTTTACGGAAAATCAAGAGACCGTTTTTGTTATAACCCATAACAGTATGACTGACTTTAGAAAATCATCTTATTCCAAAAGTTTATTTTTAAGTTGATAGCAACAGATTTGATATTAAGGAAATGATAAAAATAAGTTACATTTTATGTAGTATCAATTACTTATTACCATTTCTTAAGTTCATATACACATTCAATAACTTTGACTATTGAATATACACATTCCACAGTTAAACCATTGAATGTACACATTCAATGACTGCTTGCTATTGAATGTGTACATTCAATGGCCAAGCCATTGAATCTACACATTCAATGAATAACCCATTGAATGTATACATTCAATGGTTATCTACATTCAATGCAACATATACACTATCATAATAGATAGCTTGTTAAATCTCAGATAAATTTTCACGTATATTTTACGCATTTTATTGCAGTTTAGAAATATTGTTTCATTGTTTAATATCAGGCTGTCTGTTATATTTGGCCACAGATATCGGCAACCCGACTCTGCGCTCTGCAGACAAACTGGATGAAGAAGATGATGAATTTGAAGAAGAGGAGTTTTATAAACAAAAGCGGGCCAAGGTACAGTTGTCAATGTCTGATTCCTCAATATCAGACCACTGCTGGCTCAAAACCATAACAACTTTGTAGCACAGAATCTAGGAAGGAAAGTACTGTTTTATTTGTTTCCTGGATGTAGTTAAAATCAACAACTACATCATTTACACCATCAAAAATATATAGTAATTGAACATAAATACTTCTTTAAAGCCCAACGTAGTGTCATGTCAGGTCTCAATATTAAAAATTAACATGCATAGAAGTTATCCATAAGTACAAGTAAGCAATGTGGATGTGTTAATTATATACAGAGTTTACTATAAGGGTCATGTATTTTTTAGGTTTACCGTCCTCCTGAGTTTGTAAATGTTAAGGACCCAGAAGCAACTGTAGCAGCAGATGTGTACGCATTTAGCATTATACTGATAGAGGTTGCCACAAGGAATGATCCTTACCAGGTAAGATTCAGACATTGTCAGACATCTGTGGCAATCATGGAATGACAACTACAAACGTAGTTATGATACATACTATCTGATGATTTTCAACCATACTATAACCAAAAGGTAAGAAAAATCTCTGACAGTAAAATCTATAACCACAGATCAAAAGGAGTGGCATGACAGGTAATTTGGCATTTACTTTTTGGTTTTGTTCTGGAAGAAATCACAAATCTGCTAAGAATATTTGGAAACTGGTTATTGAAGAACTTATTTTAGGCTTGTTAATGGCTATTACTTCATCAAAATATTAGAAAACCTATAAATTTAGTGAAATATCTCACATTTTCACATTATACTGGGTGAACATGAAAAATTTCCGCGTAACTCTCCAGTCATAAGTTATGGCTCATGTACGTCTGAGAGTAAGTTTTACCATGTCAGAGACAAGTGTACAAAATACTGGATTTCATTTCAAAGCCCCAGAAAATGAAAGAAAGAAAATATGCTTAACTGTGTCACATAGTTGATCTGAGTTATGCCTCAGTAAGAACTGGTGTTCCTACTGTTTTATCAAACTTTCTTAATAGTGTGGGGGTGTTGTAATCGCATGTGTTTGTCTGTTTGTTCACACACATAACTCTAAAACTGTAAATTGAATTTGGGTTATGTTTACACACAAAGTAAAGCCAACCTTTAGTCTAATCCATATATTTGTATTTAATTTATAAATCTAACACCACTAGAGGACAATGTAGGTCCTCAGTGGCCTAGTGGTTAGCAAGTTTGGCATATAATCATAGGCTGTCACCTCTGTGGGTTCGAGTCCCACAAGTGGCAATTCTGAGGACCTGTCCCAATATGACCCTGGCTGTTGAACGGGACATAAAACCCCAACTTTGACCACTAGAGGACAAAATGTTATGTATCTAAGTAGCAGCCTAACCAATCACATCTAACATTCTTATGTTACAGGATGAAGATCCAGACACAGTAGAGGATTATTGGAAACCTCCACTCCCTGACTTCACTACAGATTCCATGGAGGACAGATGTCCGTCAAAGAGCTCGTATCTAAATGTGAGTAATGAGTCATTAATTAACTGTAGTATGTGATACCCACATGTATATTAAGTATGTGATATCCATATGTATGTCACTCTTTAATCACCTCAGTATGTGATATAAACATGTATGTATTAACCCTCCTAAAAGCACTGCAGTATGTGATAATACACATGCGTATACTAATACTCTTGTAATTACTTTTGTCTGAAAAATTAAGATGTATGTTAGCACTCTTAAAATCACTTCAGTATGTGATATACAAATGGTTGTATATATATTAACTCTCTTAAAGTTATTTATACATTCATTTGACAATCTTAAAATTACCTCCGTATATGATGCAGAATACCCATAAATTATTCTCATTGTTGATATTAATATTAAAGGAGTGTTCCTGGTTGCAATTTTGTAGATGTGACGAATCTCTCGCTTTAATTTCATTGAATGCTATTCACATTAACATCTCCTTACAGCTGATCCGCGAGTGCTGGATGGACAACCCCAGTCAGAGACCTTCCTTTGACCACTGTAAGAGGGCATTACAGAAGATGAACCCGAACAAGATGAGCCCTGTGGACATTATGATGGCAATGGTGAGTTATAATGCACTCATATAAAACCACATGACATCTACAGATGATATTGTAACTAGGTCAAACTTAAGTTTTCTGTCTGTCAAGTGTCAACTGGAGTTATATTGGTGGAATCTGTCAGTATTTGTCCCAGCATGAGGTCTAACCTGGATATTAAAATCCCATCACCACAAAGGTGAGGGTCACATCATTATTTATCAAATTTATTTATTCGCCACATGTGCCCATCTAACCTGATGTAGACCATGGCCCAAACTTTTATATGTTTGCCACAAGCCAAATTTCTTCTGGTCACCAAACTTTTTACAAGCAGTTTCTGCGAGCTATGCTTGGTCTCAAAAGAGACTGGGATACTGTCTGCAACTTTTGTATCAAAATCTATGATTACCTGGTCAAATGATGCATGAGATTTTCTGATTCACCTTGAAATAGGGTTAGTAAGAAAGATAGTCAAGGCCATCTGATCTAATGTAATCTAATCGTATCTAATCTCAATCTAATATACTGCTTTGTAGGTGCAATATTTTAACCACAAGGCCATATTGTTTATTCCTTCGAATTTCATTAATTACTTTTTTTCAATTTCATTTGTAGAATATTTTATTTGCAAATATAATTGCTTTGGATGTTAAATGCAATGAAATGCATCTTGTCAGGTAAACCAGTGAGAATATACTACTTTTATATGCAAATTCTTTCTTGTCTTGAGTTAATTTGGGACACAGGTTGAGATTTCTGTTGATATATATATATATATATATATAGTTCATAATTTATGTCTGTTCTCTTGTCATTTAATTATAAAGTTATCAAGTACACAGTATTTGTGGCTTTCACTTCCATTAATTTTTCCTTTTTGATAACTTTTAGATGGAAAAATATTCTAAACACCTAGAATCCTTGGTGGCTGAAAGAACTGCAGAGGTGATGGTAGAAAAAGAGAAGGCAGACAGACTACTATACAGTGAGTATGGGGATTCACATAACTGATCCTTAAATAGTGTGTTTATCCAGTTTTGACTGTCAAGTTATCTGAATATCTATTGTGGTACTCTTGTTTGCATATGGCAAAGCTGTACCGAGGGTTAGAGTGTGCATATGACATAACACATTGAAGTGTGGAGTTTCTTCAACTGTGATTTGATCAAAATAATTTATTTAATTCCAAAACTAATGTCAAACATCCTTTAAAATGCTGATTGTCTTGGTTGGGGTCGTCTGATTACAGGATCTGACTGCATAAAGCTAAGTACACATTTCACAAAGATAAATCATAACCAAAATAAAATCCATTCCAAGGAGTGATTGGGACAGAGCATGTCATGCAGGACTCATTACTTGTAAAATATTTTGAAACTGTTATATTTTATATGTATATAACTCTACTTGTACCCAGGAAAAAATAAACAAACTGTGTAGTATGACTGGTTCCTGATATTAAAGAATTTTAGTTGCTGAACAACTTTTACTCCCAAATTATTGTGCTACATTTTGTCCCATTTTAAGGTATGATCCCAGCTGCCGTAGCAGAAGACTTAAAACGTGGGAAAACTATCAAGGCAGAACAATACTCAGGGTGTACCATCTACTTCTCAGACATAGTGGGTTTCACCAACCTATCAGGAAGCAGCACAGCCATGGAGGTAAAACACTGGTTTCAAGTCTCCATTTGAGTGTCATAATGGTGATGCCTATTTAAAAACATACAGTACAAGTCCATAAACTGTTCCTCACTGACGGCAGAAGTGGCAAAAATGTCTGCAAATGTTTTAAAACATTCAAGACGACTGACACAAACACAAAACATGGTCGTTCTCCAGGGAGCAGAAATGACATCCATTCAAGGTCACATTTTATGTCATTAATGGCATATACAGCTGTATAATTACTACAGTTACAATGAATGAATGCTCTGACCTATCAGAATATCCAGAACATGATCCCGATCTCTCCCAAAACGTAATCACTTCTTCCTTTGGCCAGGCTCGGCCATTATAAAATATTTTATGAAAATCTGCATTTAACTTTTTGAGTAATGTCAACTGAAAAGCCAAAGACATTGAAAATATATTGAAAAGTGGACTGTTGAAATTTGAGGATGTTTTTGTATCCAGAATATGATCCATATCTTTTCCATAATGTAATGACTTCTTCCTTTGACCAGAGCCTACCCACATAAAATATTTTATCAAGATCTGTTTATAACTTTTAAACCAAAGTCATTATACACCCAGCAGGCACATCAACGTTGATTCAACGTTGTAGACATTGAATCCAGGTTGGTTTTGCAAACATGGTCCAGAGTCACCATGTAACGTTGAAATCAAGTTGAAATTATGTTGAATTCAGATCGAGATTCATTGATAGTGGACAGAGCCTAGGGGGAATCCTTGAGCAGTCACATGACCAGTGACATGCTAGGTCACATGATGGGTGATGGACAGGTAGTTGGGGAGCCTAAGGGGAAATCCTTGAGACCACATGACCAATGACATCTTAGTGATTGACAGGTGGTAACAATAACATTGGGCGTAAATGTCCAGATATGGTATCCAGGAATAATATTGATAATAGTGAAAATAATTATTATAATGATGCCAGATAACAAGCCACATGAGGGTGAATTTATAGTGAAAATGGTGTTTTATGTCTAAAATTATAAACTAATGGGTTAAAAATTTAGGGGTCAGAGAATTCTGAGTATTGGTTACCCCACCCCAAGATATTTTTGACAAAGTTCCCTAAAATCCCCTATTACTGCTCACTGCCATCTTCTGTAACATCACGCGTGATGTCACACGTGACATCATTATGACATCATCATAGTTGAGTTGATTCAAGGTCAATTACTGACGTTGATAACAGGTTGAAATTAGGTTGTGCAACATCATCAACTAAAAATCAACCTGATTTCAAAGTCAGAAATTTTGATTGAATCCTGGGTCAGATAATGATGTTGATACCAAGTCTAAATTAGGTTGTGCGACGTCATCAACCAAAGACCAACCTGATTTCAACGTTGAAATCAGGTCTTGTGCCTGCTGGGCAGGCAGTATGTCCCGCAGTTAAAGGCGTTGGGCGGAACACCCCTCTCCTTCAACTACCGTCCAAAGTTTGTATGCAACCTTGTGATACGGTGGTGAAATTTTCATTACATTGTGCATTCTATGGACATTTTAAAATGTTGAAATTTCAGCCTCCATATTGGGAATTGTGAGCATGCGCAGATGAATGTAAGCATGGAAATATGAATTTCTTGCTAGAGTAACTGAAAGTGTAGTCCACAGTGTACAGAAGGTTGTGACTTGATCGTCTTTCAGTGTTATAAGGCGAGATATGGTATTGGATATATTTCGGCACTGTGTCACAACTTTACATACGAACCTCTCACAGTAGTCGAAGGACAGGGGAGTTTCATCCAACGCTTACAACTGTGAATTATACCGCCTGTAGTGTGGCTGGTATTGGGTACATTGTTTATCAATATTAGCGAAATTTATTATTTTGGGACAGGGTTGCCGATATCGATGTGTCTGAAAACGTATATCAATATCGCCATTTTAAGTAAAACTGTAAACTTACACTGCAAATGTTTGAAATAAAGAAATTGTACACTTTTAACTCAGGTTTTTGTCGTTTTTGATGAAAACTGTCTTGTTATGATTTGGTAAAGTTCACTTCCTGTTAGTGGTTGGGGATATGCTAGAACAAAAATGGTTTTGGTATCCCAAATTTGGACTATGTAGTAAACAATCGCAGCCTCCCGATACTGGCCAGTATTGGAATATTTTTGCATTCAATATCGATATCAATAAAGACAATGACTGGGGCATTACAGACATGAACAAACAGAAGAGCACACCCAAAACAAAGTCTCCTCAGCTGAGATAACCATCATGAGATGACATCCTAATGTTACCAGGTGGCACGATGGCAGTAGAAGTTAATACATTCACCTTTCTGGACAAAACGACCCATATGTAAGAAAGTTATTGCTTGCTAGTTGTTCGTTGGTGCACCTTGGTTTTCAGTGTACCATCTTAACCAACTACAATGCCCTGCTTTCCATCATCCTCTCAACTGCACATCATTATAGAACAGATACAATGGGTTGAAGACATCAAACCTCAATCAATCATTCTTTTCACATACTTTGTATGACAAAACATTATCTACTTTGCGTGTAGTAAATGTGGCAAGACTCAATCCTTCTTTCCACTGCACATCTGCACTGTATACCAGACTGTGGTCACAGATGTATATGCCTGCCTTGTCTTGGCCTTTATGGATATTCCAGATTGACCTTTTGCTTTCTTACTGTGTAAATTACGTAGTAATCCAGTTCTCATCTATGTTGTCTCATTCTTGCTATTTCAGGTGGTTGCTCTACTAAACAAACTCTACACCTGCTTTGACTCAGTCATTGAGAGCTATGATGTATACAAGGTGGAAACTATTGGGGATGCATGTAAGTTACTACAGAAAGTATGAAAACAGCGACTCAAAAAGAGTTTGACCAAAAACACCCAATTAAAAGCATATATTAAATCAAGTTCTGAGTCAGTGCATTTAGGGGTTTTTGCTTTGAAATCTAATCTAATGTGGACTTTATAGTGCTTAATCTCCATCAATGACAGATTGTAAGGTGCAACTGTACATAAAACTAGAAAGACCAATATGGTTGATGAAATGTCACTCACTGCGAAGGAATGAAAGTATTAATCATATTCCAGGGAATATTCACAATTTGTGTAAGGCTTATCATGAGTATTAAGTAAACAATTTAAGTTATTATGTTTTAACATATCTCAGAGTTCTCTTATACATATATGGCCCTTAAACCAGCAATTTTAAGATTAGCTACCTCATTTGTACCCCTTGCTAGAGGTTTAAGCTGTGTAAACTGTGTAAATATTAAACAAAAGTTGTGTTTTCTTGGAGTATGGCTCTAGGCATAACTAATTGTCTTATTAAAGATTTGGCTAGTCATTTGCAAAAAAAATGTGTATATGAAAAGAAAGAATAGTGCTGAAATATGCAGATAGCAAATTAAGTATTCATATATGAGATCATTTTAAACAATGAAAATGGGGTGATCAATGAACAAAGTCTGCAGGTCAAGTCTAGATTGATATTTGTATAATTTTCATACCGGTATTTCTTTCGATAAAGTTTTGTATAGGGCAACAACACAATGAATTTTGGCTGTCCATTTATGTCATAAAACTTGACAAAAGTTGTGTTCTGGTTCCCAAAAATAATCAGAATTAGACTTTCATAGTCACTGTGTTAACTTCTTAGAATATAGCAATGATAAGAAAAAATCACAGTCCACTAAAGTGACCAAAAGATTCTCCCCTCTGGTGAAATAGACGAAATTATAATGACAAATATCATGCATTATTCACTGCGTTTATGTGAAATTTTCACACAATGTGCTAATGCAACAGTCTTTCAGTTAGATAGATGGAATAATTATACATATATTGCAGAAATATATACAGTATGATAACCTAAAAAGCATTTAAATCTGCTGGGTTAATGGATCCATCAACACCATCAGGAGGTGGGATAGTTTTAGGGTAAACACTAACAAATTGAAACATTTCATTTATTTGTCAAATGAATCTAGCATCACAATATTGGGAATTCCAATTCCTATTTTTTCTTGAAATTGCTCAGCACAGTCATGTAATTGTATCCCTTGTGTTAATAGACATGGTGGTGTCTGGTGTACCCAAACCTAATGGTATCCGCCATGCCCGGGAGATCTCTCACATGGCCTGTGACTTGAGAGATGCAGCAAAGGTGTTTGTTATTCCACACAAACCTAATGAGGCACTGAAGATTAGGATAGGTCTTCATTCAGGTGAGGAAATTTACAGTCGCCTTCTGTAGCCTAGTGGGTAGCACACTCCCTTAGAAACACAGAGGACGTGGGTTCAGTCCCAGGTACGGGCAGATGCATAGTGGCTCGCATGACCACTTAAAATGGCGGTCCTCTGTCATTGGGTGCTATCCCCAGTGGCGGGTTAAGGAACCTCAAGGACATTGATAAATGGTCATCCTTGAGCCTCTGTCTTTCAATTAGGGGAATGTCAGTAATTGAAATTTGGACTGTACTTCTACAGTCATATGAGTCATATTGAGTCTTGTAGTGCACGGAGAGATTGCACTGAGTGTAAATATGGTATCTGTATGGTGGACATCATATCCTGTCTTTTTGTACCTTAAAATCTAACCTTCAATATATACACAATTGGTTCTAGTTATGGCTAAGTTTCACATACGCATACAAGTACTGCATTTGTAGACACTGGGACTGGAAAACTGGACATATTTTTGTTATATTCATTGGCACTCTTTACCATGGATAATTTATTATCTGTTTACCACACACTTGAAATTTTTTCTCTTTTCTTCTCTCTTTTTTTCTGTGACAAACAACTTAATAATATATTTCTAATGACATAAACCATGTTAACATATTTATAGAAAATTGGCATTTATAGATAAAATAAGTCTTCCTTATTCCTTGCCGATTTTCAATGAAACCGAATCATGCTTCAAATTTTAAAATTGTATTACTTGAGAAAGTGCATGATCATGTTTCTGCAGCTTTAGATTGTGTTGTTTAGTATTATATTGCAATAGAATTAAAATCTGTGATAGTATGTTACTGTCAAACTGTAATTCACTACAGGTCCTGTGTGTGCTGGAGTGGTAGGGTTGAAGATGCCACGATACTGTTTGTTTGGTGACACAGTCAATACAGCTTCTAGAATGGAATCAAATGGTGAAGGTCTGTGTTTACAGTCAATAATGTCTCATGGGTGATTAACCAACTGTCATTTAACCATTTCACCATCAAGGAGATTGTATTTTGTTTAGAAGATTCTCCCATAATGCATACATGTGTTTTTGATGTACCAGCTTATATCTACATAGCTGTAATTGAATAATTTATTCATGTAACCCAGGCTTTACCGCCAATGGAAAATTATTGAGTAGAAGAACTATGGATGATAAGTGTTCTGCTTCATCTATAATGTCCTTTTACTTAATATTTTACACTACACATTTCATTATATTTGGTTTTTATAACACAATGTAGGAAAAAAGTAAAATAACAAAAGGCATCACATGTTAGTTAGCAGACATGTCACTGATGAATACACTTCACTGTTAAGTGCTGGCTGACATTTAAGGTCTTTCAAGGTGTGAAGAGATATAAATCTGTAAGAACATATTATACAAATGCCAGTAAAATGGTAATAAGATGTCTCAATCCCTACCAATGATATTATGCTATAGCTTGTACATCCCTTGACTCATATTTTATCCCACAGAACTTAAGGGCTCTCAGGGTATAGTTTTCACCCATGGCGGGTGGGCGAGTGCCAGGAAAAAGTTTGTCCGGGCTGTATCTCAGAAACTGTAAAGTGAAGGAAGTTGATACTTGGTAGGGACATTGGTTAGGGGTGTAGATATGCAACGTCATGGTGTGAACCTGATTTGACCTTTGATCTTGTCTGGGTTATATCTTGGAAACAGTAAGGTGTACAAAGTTGACACTTGGTAGGGACATTGGTCAGGAGGTGTAAGTGTGCAGCACTATAGTGTGACCTTGACTAGTCCTTTGACCTTGCCGTGGTGTCCTTGACCTATAAAAATTGTCTGGGCTACATCTCAGCAACCATAAGGTGTAGGAAGTTGATACCTGGTAGGGACATTGGTTGGGGGTTGTAAGTGTGCATCATCATGATGTGATCTTGATTTGACCTTGTTGTAGTGACCATGAGTTTTTAAATCTTGTCTGGGCTATTTCTTGGATTTCGTAAGGTGTAGGAGGTTTACACTTTGTAGGAACATTGGTAAGGTGTGTATAGGTGTGCATTGTAGTTTGACCTTTAACTTTGGCTCTGGAAAAGTATGTTCAACTGCCATATGTGAGACATGTTTTTCTTATGACAAAGATGTATGGATTCTCCAATTAATAAATTTTATAGCTTCATAATTTTTAGTTTTACTGTTAATGCTGTCATCTTGCTATTGAATGGTCTGGTTTTAGTACTTTATCTTAACATACATTTTCTCTACTTAAGCATTATTTGGACATTTATATAACTGACACTGCTCTGAAAGTATCCCAGTCTTTGTACTGTTTCTCTACTTCTGTATCTTATGGTGATGAATACTATTTCTCCAGCCTGTGGGGTATCTCTGATGCTACTTTGTATGAAAAACAATGATGTATATATGTTAAAATATATTTAGCATATTATTCCTACATAGGGTTTCTAAAAGTTTAACATAGGCGCTTTGTTTTGGATGATGATAATATTTGAAATTTATTCAAAAATGACCAAGCAACATAAAATACCTACTGTTCTATAACAATAATACATTATATCCATTATTTTACAGCAACTGTCTTTATTTTGTATTATCAGCCTACAAGATCCACTTAAGCTCGACTACATATGACTTGTTACAACAGCTCGGAGGCTTCAGATTTGAGACAAGAGGCACCATACCCATCAAGGTAATGTGTAATGTGATGTAAGAGTTTATCAGGAAGTTATTTCCATATTTGGAAACAGACATAAAAATACACTTGGGTTTCTGAGGGATTTTTACATTTCTAGTATCTTGTAGATTGGTTGTTTGGTGGTTCACTTCTCACGACCAGACTGTCTGACTTAAACTTTTCCTTATAACTGTCTTTAACCTTATTATTTTTACCTTTGTCTAATATTACCTTAATTTGCACTTTCTTTTATTCTTCTGTGCTTACGTTGATTGGATAAACTTCTATTGTCTAAATTTCAGGTTTTACTTAGATTATTTTCAGAATCTGTCATCTTTGTTGAAAACTTCTGAGCTATACCTTAACCTTAAAATGACCTGTTGCTAACTTTTATTTTGTCCGAATGACTGAACGCTATGGTCATAAGTAACTGACAAGATTGTTTATGTTTATTCTGTGTATGTGTCAAGACACTGGAACTATAATAAGCAGGAATTCAAGATCATACTTGAGCAGATTTTTACTTAAAAATACTGGATAAATTGTTATTTTCACCAGGCATTAATTTGAGCTATTTTAGTTTCTGAGCTTGGAAAATGAAAATTGATTGCCAGTGAAATTTTTAATCTGTGTTAATATCTCAAGTATAGAAATTAGCCATCAGTGGAAATCAGTTCTGGTGAATCTCTTACTAATGAAGAATTAGCAAAATTCTCTTAAAGCTAAAATTTCTACTTATACACTTTTTTACTTAAAAGAGTTTGAATGTCTCTATTAGTCCCCCACCTCCAAAGATCACCAGCACAGTCAGCAGCAAGTAAGGGTTGTCATTTTATTTACAACAAAGGTGTATATGGTCAACAAGTGAATATCATATACAGTCATAATTAGATGTATAGTTCTGGGTTCTGGAGATACAACCTAACAACACTGAACTGCAAAAAATAAGCTTTTTGTAATACTGAAGGCTATGTTCTCCCCTAAACATCATTTTTTCGAGAATACAGTGATTTTGTAATAGTTGTACATTAATTGGTATTGTAGCTGTATGTGTTGAAATAGATTCTTATGTTAGGAGACCATATTTTTAAAAACCTGGTGTTTTCTATAGCTTTCTACATACATTTTTTCAAGCAAATTTTGTTCATGTCTTGTTTTTACAACAGGGTAAGGGTGACATGACTACTTACTGGCTCACTGAAAGAGATGAAATCAAGAAGAAAATAGATGAGGAGATCAAAGGTAGATAATCTAGTATTTAATATGTATCTTTTTTACTGTTACGTAGAGATGAAGTCATGTGAAAAGAACATTATTTATCTGGAAATGAGTTGATAAAATTAAATAGTTTATCAAAAATCAACAGTTGGGTGAGTGGTACTTGCATCAATTATTGTCTGGAAGTTAATATCCCAATGAAAACCATGCTCAGAGTAAGAATGGTTTACAGACTTTATACTCTGTTTATGTTTAGGTTATCCCCATTAGACTAAATCTAAAGACTGAAGTTGTGACTGACCTTTATTATTATGATTATGTTTCTGTTAGTGTGCGTTTGTTTATTTGTGTCCAAAATAGCTCAAAAAGTTATCCATATGACCATCTGGATTTATTAATTTTTTCATGGATTTTTTTATCACTGCACTCAGCAATATTGGAGGTGTTCAGCCTTGGCGGAGATCTGCACTCTCTGAGGGGTTTTGTTGTTATTAGAATTATTCATTTTTCCAACTTTGGAACCATGATACATAATGTATATATAGAATACCCATGTTGGAAAAATAACCTTACATACAATATATATCATTAGAGTTATATATAAAGATATTAAATATTACAGGTAATATGAAGAGAGAAGCTACAACAATCTACATGCTTGATAACACTATATATTGAGTATAGTCTGCATCAACCTAAAAAGGCTAACTTAATATATACATTCTTGTCTGTCTTTTAGAAGCCCATCGAAAAATCAGCAATTCTAACGACTCCGGATACAATGAAGAACAGCTCCAGAACAAGTCCAATGGTCTTCCACACGTACCCGAGTCCTCCGAACCCATGGCCACCCCAGTCAGGGAGAAATCTGCCCTGTCAACAAAAGCCCCAGCCGGACCCCAGAAAGAGCAAACTGTTCTGTCTATGGGGCCTCCAACTGCCAGAACAGGCTGGGACGAAATGACCCCAATTAGTTAGTTTGTTGACCCAACGTCTGACAGTCTATAGTACCTCAAGTCCGAGACTTGTTGACTTCAGAATATTGTGTGAAAATATTCTGTAAATGGATGTGTAAAAATTGCAAAAAAACCTCTGACTTAAACTATGGATTGAAAAGTATTGAAATACTGATGATTGGAAGGTTTGGGTTTTTGATTTGACATATGGTGCGACCTGTGAAGAGAAATGTGTACAGCAGAAAACCCTGCCTAGACACCAGAAACACTGCGGTGACTTTAAGAAGCAGGGATCACATGCTGCCAAGTAGTGAGCTTGTTGGACTGGTGTACATAGAAAGACAACACAGGACAAAGTGCTGCCTTTCAATGATTAGTTTCATGGTCTAAAGAGGCTGTAAAGGGGCAAGCTCTGACTTAAGAATGTTTTGGGGGAATCTTCTGTAATTTGTTTTAAAAATGGTCAATTGGAGTTATGGCATGACAACATTTAGATTTGCACAGATTTCTAATCTTATTTAATCTACTGTTTTGCAGGTGCAACATATTTCCCCACAAGGGGAAACTAAGAGTGCTAAACTAACAAAAAAAAAACAAGGGCACAGCCATGGTTGGAGGATGTTCAAGCTGAATAACCCATGGTTGTGGGTATTAATGATGAAATATATTGTGTAGGGAAACTTAATTTGAAGTGATGAGTCTTAAGATGCTTCCTAATAGATCTTATTGGGAGTTCTAGTTCTCATATCAAGACGGGTATAGTTTAAGAATGTTGGTGCATTATGGCTGAAAATCTCCAAAATGTTTGTGGGATTTTTGAAACTTTATATTTGAAAGAGAGGACATGAAGGAACTAACTTTTTTCCTGTTTTTACAAGGTTTTTGGACAGAGATTTTTTTATTAAAGTCTGCTGGTTTGCCTGTTATTAGAACTCTCTACGTGATCAACCCAGTGTTGAACTGTACTCTGTTTTCCTGGGAATCAAAGGAGTTTATTGAGTTTTGGCATAATGTAGGGAAACCTGGAATGTTGGGTTACTACCCCCCACCCCCCCACCCCCACCCACCCCCACCCCCCGTGTAACATTTAGTTTGAACATGTTGTAATCTTCTAAACTTAAAGTTTGTGAGTGAGACAAAGAATAAATTGCAGTAGTCCAATCAACTACTTACAAGAGCATTTGCAAGACAAACAGCTGTGTTGAGTTAGAGCATGCGGACATTCCATATAGATTTATGTCATAAAAAATGTAATTACATAGTTATTATGTTGAAAATAACAATATTTGCAATATTTTGCAAAATCATTGCCTCAGAGTTTGGTTTAAAAATTGGTTTCAAAAGTCAGTCCTTGGAAGATTTGAATTTTCATATTAATATGGTTTAAAACTTCTGTTTTCCAAAATATGAGTTTCTTTCAACAACAGAATATTTATCTTGTGAAAATCATCTAAAAGGTGGGGCTTTCAGATTACAAATTCTTAGCCTTTAAGGTTGGTTTACAAACATCAGAATGTCGGCCATTGGAATACTTTGATTTTAATAGATTATACAATAGTTTATTTACTTTTATACTGCTAACTACTATAACTTGGCACAGTTTGAATACAAAGTCATTATTTGTGGATTGATAATTGGAATGTATGGATACAAGTCATAAAAACTTTCTCATTGTATTGTGTTTTTGAAGGGGAAATAATAAAATTTTTACTTGAAAACAATGCCCCACCTAAAACTCAGAAATTACACCCAGAAATGCCTAATTATATTTGATTAACTTCAGTTGTTGCTTCAGTAACCTTGTACAGTATGATACATCCCAGAAATGTAGCAGTTTGACATATGACAACCGATTGTTGATTAATTATCAAAGTTTTATTGTGTGACAAGTTGAGGCATGTGCTAAGTACAACCCCAAGCAGTATATAACAGTGTTCTGTACTAGAGTTTTCAGATTGCAAAAACCATTGGCTTAAGGTGTGAATTAAAAATATGAGAATGCGCATTTTTTTCAGGTTTGACTTTTCCCTTGATACACTGTAAAGCCAGTTTACATGGAAACATTTGTCAAGTTAATTTCTCCTTTTAGTAAAAGTAGACATGGTCAAATGGAGTATATCCTTTTGTCTGAAATTCCTGATTAAGTACAAGCATTTATCATCTCTTTGGTGTTCAACTTAAGAGGATTCAAATATCAGAATTTGAATCGTGTGACAGATCCAATATTTTAGAAGCATTGATTTCTGTACATTACCTGGCTCTTTTATAGACTGTACTATTGAAGCAAAGAGTTGACTTGCTGTTAGAGCCAAAAGAACATAGTTTAAATTCTGGGACGAATATCCAGCTAGGTTTCATTTTTGGCATATTTATAGATATCATCTTCAAGAATACAAGAAATCTTCACTGGCTGCTGACGTATGCAAACCATCTAAGTGGACCATGAAACTATCTATGAACCCTTCCTGCTCTGACACTAAAGCTGTGTACATTCATTATATTGCACCTGCCATGTATAATGTTGGGACGTTCACTTAAGCATCCCATTTGGCAGGGAATGAGTGATGATTTATCATGATCTTTGACCTTTCCACTGTGGGCTGTAAGCATAGGTAATAGTCGTGTAATGTATTTCACTTGGTTTGCAACATTGGTTAGTTATGAAAATGAATATTGATCAATAATATAAAACGATATGCCAAAAGGGAGAAGCTTACCAAGAAACAAAATGGATGTTCGACTGGAAAAAGAAATACAACATTGTCTATTATAAAAATGAGTCTGTCCAACGTAGTCTATTATAAATATTAATTCCATCCAAGACTGATTGTCTATTAGTATTATAAAAGCTAATTGTCCCATAGATTCTTTACTATAGACCTTAAGTCCGTCCAAGATTGTTTGTAAGATTATTAATGTTTATAAACATTGACTCTGTCCTAGATTATCATTATCTATTATCAAGAGATACTCCATTCAAGATTGTCTATTATAAACACTGTATCTCAATCTTTTTCTTGCTTAATATAAAAACATTTGTAAATAGCACATGTAGAAGTTGAGAGCAGTATTCACAAGGGATTTATGATAAAAATGAGCAAAAAAACGGCATGCATTCAGTATGAAAACTGTATATACTTGAGCTAATGTTTTGCTGATCTTTTGCTGATCTGTCGCTGTTCTCATTTTTGAATACCAGTTATTTTTATGAAAAGTAACTAATGCAAAATCCAAGGGGGTGCAGTTAAACACACAAAGCCCATATTTATGACCTAAACAAACCTCTTTATTAAACAATCATCTTTCTGTGCCAAGTAATATAATTTTCCGTCGTCTTTTTAAGCCTATATGTTTACAATATTAAGCCTATACTATTTTTGATATTAAACCTACACTATTGAATCCTATTAGCTTTTGTGTATGTACAATAATACTTAGGGGTTATAACTTAGCTTTAAACCTAACCATCATGCTAATTCATGAAAAACAATAGTGACAAATATATTGTGATGCCATTAAAAACTTTTTTTATATTAAGTATATAATATTTTTGACATTAAGCTTCTACTATTTTTAAAATTAAGCACTACTAGTGTTAAATATTAAGCGTGTAATGCTAAGTCATATTATTATTCATATATGTAAAATGATATAGCCAAAAATAGAAAATAATCATAAATACAAAAATTATCTCTGTACAAATGTGTTTTTTTAATTCTCTCAATAATATATTTACAGTGTACAGAAGTGGGTGCATATACACACATACAAAAATATTTGTGTAAAAAAGTTAAGAAATTATTTATTAAATATTAACATAATGTAAAATGCGATGAGACATATATTACAAAAGAAAATTTCCTGAAACGCAAATGATTATTGGATATTGAAGGTTATAAAAAAGGCAAAATTATGGAACATAAGACTTATAATTTTATGTTGTTGTTTTTTTTGTTATATTTTGTTTTTTTCATATTGTACTGATATTGTTCTATTTTACCTAAAAGTGTGAATATTAATTCACACCTGAGTGGTCTGTTGTGTCACATATGCAAATTATGTTTCTTTAATAGTGTGTATAATCAATGCACTTGTGTTTAATATTATACTGGATTGAATTTGACTGGAAGTAGCTTTCAGTAATACTGAGTTTATCTTGTTTGAAATTGTTTATTGAAAGCTAGCTGATCATATCAATGCTATTCTTCATTTTCGAAAAACTTTGTTATCATGTCTAAGTATCTATATTTGCTCATAAATATTGATTTTAATGTACAGTTGTTTCAGTACATGTGGATACATTTTGTTTTGTTTAATAACAGGTATTTAGCTCCACAGAGAACAAAAATCTCAAGAATAAATTTATATGTTACAGACTTGCCAGAATGAAGTGGCTTCAAATAGCATTTGTGAAATCAGATTAAATCGAAAGCAGGTTAGATATTTGTTAAGTTTGTGTATTAATTTAAATATGCATTTACTGATGTAAATAATGTTAAATATATTTTGCTTTAGTTACTGGGTTTATTCATTGTACCCACCAGAGGCATCCGGTGGATACTTTGGTTTAGCATTCGCTGTGCCGCCGCTGCCACGCGTAGAGATATTTTTGGCGTTAGCGCTCTTAGGGGAAAACTACACCAACTAGGTTCACCAAATTTGCAGAATATCTTCATTGGGAGGTAATTAAGCTTCTCTGGGACTGAAATTAACCTCATTCTGAAAAACAAGATGGCCGCCATGGGCATTTCTTTGAAAATTATCTACCTTTTTCTACCGGCTGGTTCTCATAGGTAAAAGGTTGAATCTCTTCATAGGTGATATGTGTGGGCTGGGAATCTTTTGATGTGGTCAGATTTGACCTTGGACCCCCCCCTTCAAGGTCAAACGAGGATAGCCAAATGTAAAAGTGCTTATAACTCACTTATTATCTGTCCTAGAGGTTTGCAATGTGAAACCAATTTATAGGAAATCATGGGTTTGGAATCTTTTGATGTGGTCAGATTTGACCTTGGACCCTCCATCAAGGTCAAATGAGGACAGCCAAACTTAAAAGTGCATATATCTCACTCATTATTGGTCATTACTGGTCCTACAGGTTTGCAATGTGAAACCAACCTATAGGATATCATGGGCTGGGAATCTGCTGATGTTTGACCTCCTTCAAGGTCAAACGATAGTTCACTGGCTTTGGTGAGTTGTCTTTCCAGTGGATACAAATTTGCATCGGGTCTCCAATGTGTAGTTGAATTCTAGTTATTATTGTTTGCATTAGTTTAAAAATGTTTTTCAAGTTCACATGACCAAGAAAATGTATTGCAAGTAAAAAGGGCTTTTCTTTATTTTGTTCAATTTTCGACTATATGTACTGTCATCTACATTTTTCATTGGTCGTTTTCAGTAATTTGTTAATCATTTTAAGTAGCTACATACATTGTGCTAAATATGGTAAAATTATACTCCTCAGTAAAAAGTGACCAAAGTTAATCACATGTAAAATGGTGAGATGACTAATGATCTGTGTCATCAATTTAAGTCAGATGCACAAAAAATGTGTGCTTACATGCTAAGAAATTCTTTCTAATGAATACATTTTCCACAAGAACACTCAGAGAGAGCGGATACCTCTAACAATGCCCAGCATCTCCACTGTTGCTCATGAGTGCAACTATAAAAAGATCATTCCCAAAATTCATGTTTTTTTATAATCCTTCTAACATTCAGACATACAAACTCCAAGTATCACATAACCTCTTTAGCGGAGATAATGAATTCTAACAAACTCTATTATGTTAACAGACTGCCCGGTTCTAATGTCCATAAATAAAAACAAATTCACAGCTTAAGTTTTGTGGAATTTATTTATTTAAGTGGAATACACTGCCAGTTCAAAAACTGTGGTTTCTTTTAGCAACTAAATGAACACTCATCTTTTCTAACTTGTCTTCCAAAAAAACTGCCTTTCCCATGGTGGTAGATGCTGTTTCTGTTCCTGATCTCTGTCATGTCACTGGACTTTTTTTTGGCAATACATAAAACTTATTCAAATCAACGTAAAATTTAACCAATGCTTTCAGTTTCAATAAAATTTTCCAGTTGTACAAGGTTTGTCAGCTATGTAAAAATTACCCTTTATTGATGCTTTCCTATACGTTACTTTTAATCGAGTTTAACAAATGATATCAGAGTCATTATATGGTTTTTGTATTTGCTATTGTGTGCGTGGGTGATCATTACAGTCAGGGAATGTTAAAGCAATGTTTGTTGTAAAATACATAACCTATTCCTTGTGTTGAAGAAATCAGTTTTTATGTAACTGTAATATTGTATCTGTGATTGTTGTAGTTGAAATAAACCAAACGATAACTGATCAGTTTGTTTTCCTTTCCCAAAAATTGTAGTGACATAGTTTGTGATAAACTTTATACAGAAAATGTACTTTTATGACACTAACATAAACTTACCTTATCTACATGTGATATACTCACTTTGGACCTAGTAAGCAGTTACAGACTTACCAGTCCAGCTGGGAGTAACACTGGGGATGCCCTTCTCTGATATTTTTCAGGACTGGCGACATATAGGCTATTGTCTGGTAAGCTATTAGTTAATAGTAATTTAATTTACAGATGGTCTAATTGTTTTAATACCTTCAAAGTCAGAATAAATTTGATAAATATGTTTGTGTTATCAAATTTTATAATAGTTACATTCTGGCAGATATCTCGGAAATGTTCACACTAGAATATCTTGAGGAAGCTCTGAATGCATAATTCTAAAAAAACGTGAAAGAGAATAATTATATTTCCAGCCTTCAACATTTCCTCTACAGACAAGATGTCAACTTAAATAGTAGTACACTGTTTCTTTATAACAACAACATTACCAACAAAGATGCTTTATATTTAAAATTGTCTCTTCAACTAAACTCTACATCAGAATACCATATCTTGCCACACACCCAGAGTTGATCAATAAATCTCTAAATTTTATATTTTAGGAAATAATAGTGAAAAAAATCACATAACACATCATCCAATGTTATAATCTTTATCAGCATTTACAGTTTTCAGTTTTGTTAGCAAAATACATTCACATTATCATGCCAACCCAGACGATACCTTGACCTTCCAAAGAAAGACTACATGTCATGGCACAGAAAACATTCAGCCCCAAAGGACATATTTCTCAGATTCCTTCTATACTAAATGCTCCTTAAATGAGTGAATGTTCAAAACTGGACAGGTCCATAGAGGGGCCTCACTAGGATATTGTATGTTACCACTGGTTTAACATAGCAACTTAAATGTAAAGAACCATAGGTTATTTTACAACATTTGTCTTAACAGCCAAATAAAATTTACGAACACTCAGAAGCATGATACGGGTATATGTAGACATGTGCATAATTACAGTGATGATGTTGACTCATCTCAGAATAATCATTTTGTTTTTGTCTGTCCATTTGTAAATCTCAAACTATATACATAAGATCTGTGTAATATTTTTAAGGATGCGCTCTCGCTAGGCTCATACTGTCACACTTCTGTGAGTATAGTTTACATACTGTGATATATCCTTGCTTTCCGTGGCAACCCATGTGGAATGATTTAGAAATGTACAATATTTCCACCTACCGCAGCCATTATAGAGTGTTGCAGGGTGACTGCAGGGTCTCCTACAATTTCTGTAGTTCGTCCGAGGCCTTTCTTCCCAATTCTGTGTTATTTAGTCGTTCTCTGTGTCTCCCCTTAAGTTAATTATTTTGCTGTAATATTACTGCAACATTACAGTGTCTTCTCAGTATCATTCCTGTGTCATACCATAATTATTATCCTCCTCAATTTGGATTCTTGTCTGCATCAAAACTACATCTAGGGATGTTTATCTAGGTTTTTTAAAAAAGCAAACATTCCACCTTTATATATTCCTCATCTATAACCACTGGAAATACCATCTGAAGTGTGACTGAGTAGACTTTCATGAAGTCCTTTTGTCTGAGGTATTATATGAGGCTTTTGTCTACGGTATTATATGAGGACTGTATGACTTTTTTTACCAGAATGTGGGGCTGACAATTATTTCAGCATAGAGCAAGATTTTTCCCTCCTCAAGTGGATGCATAATGATTTCATGTATGTCAGATTTGCTGGAATGAGAAATACAAAGACTTGGAGCAAGTCTAGTGACTGAGGTATGACCAAGTTCATTGTGCATGTTCGTAGATGCATTGGCAAGGTTGTATAAAAGTCAAACAAGCTTCCTTTCCCAAATTCTCCACAACAAAGTCTGGCGATATGTGGCACATTAATTTTATTCTTTACTCTTTTCTTTATGCATGTTATATTCACTTTCGGGTATGCCTTTTATACAACTGAGTTAAGTAACACAGTTTAAACATAGATTGATTCTGGTACAAATTTTGCCCATCTGCGCTTGCCCATTTTGTGAAATGAGCAAAATTTGTGTTTCAGGAAAAAAATTTCTATTACTTTATTGTAACCTTTAAACATATTATTACTTTTATATTTTATGACAAATATATTTTAAAGTTGAACTATGAAAATAGTTCAGTGCTATAAAGTAGATATTTCAGTAATATCTTAATTACATTGACATAAGTATAAACACTGTTTATTGGTCTTTCCTTTTTTCCTTTATCTTTTGAAATAACACAGTTTTAATATGTCTTACACATAGTTTCAGCCTTTCTTTTAAAATAATATATAATATCAAGCTTTTAAAAGTGTTACAAAAGGTTTTCCTTTATCTATTCATGACAATTATAAAATAAAGTTTTTATGAAATTGGCAAGCTACCATTCAATACATTTTTCTGGATTGGACATACCATATATATTATGCCAGTTAATCTCATTGTAATCAAGAAACGGGAAGTTTGGGGTTATAGACAACTATACAGAGATACCTTGATAAAATGGTAATACTGGAAGGGTTCTCATCATTTATTACCCGCCACGTGCCGTATATGAACTAAATGTGGGCAAGTAAAGATTGAGGAATATTTTTTTTATTCCACAGCGCCCTTAACTATACATATATTTTGCTGATTTCATATAACCATTTACCTTTCTTTATTAAATATCTCAATATAGAGATTCTGCAGGGTTTTCTTGCATTGAAAATGTTAAGTTAAAATTTCAAGTTTTTATAATCACTTATAGACTTTACTGTGGATATGTTTCCTGAGACTTTGTTTGTCCCCTTTATGTAAATATGAACTTATTATTTTACTTGTTATTTTAGCAAAATGGTGGATAATAAAGGTGTTTTTAAAGCCTATCATGCAAGAAGACAAAACATACGATCCACATTCACTGAACTCAGATTGCGGTGATCTCCCATGATAAATTTTAAAAATATACATCATTCAGGCAATTTTACAGTTATATTATTGCCAGTTGTAACTATGATTGTCTCCCTTTTTCCTTTGAATTGCTACATTTTCAAAGAGCTTGCAGTGCAGAGTAGCATGTGCTGCGGTAGATACTTGAGGCCAGCCATCAAAACGGTCACACACATTGTTGAACGGGTTAGCTGGGTCCAAAATATAGGGTCTGCAAATGATAAAAACACTATTTACTGTAAAAATTCAACAATAATGTTTAGACTCAATAAGTTTAGTTTTTGGATTGGCCATGTGGCAGGAGTCGTAAGTGTGCACAAACAAGAAGTACATGACTCTTGTTTGTAGTATTAGTATCACTGATTCAAAACGAAACCCAGGCAAAATATCTAATTATATTTGATCATGGTCAAACATAGTCTACCATGGTCCTATGACCATGGTCTTCCATGGTTGATCATGTTTGTAAAATTGAATCATGGTCACGTGACCACAGCCATCAATGGAAAAAGAGTGTGGACACTGACCATGGTCTTCCATGGTATAACATGGTCACATGACCATTGTGTAACATGGTCTACCATGGTCCTGTGACCATGGTCTTCCATGGTTGAGCATGTTTTGTAAAATGACAACTCGGTTTCGTGACCAGGGTCACCCACGAACAAAAAGTGTGGAAAGTAACCAAGGTCTTCCATGGTCACATGACCATGGTCTTAACAGGGTCTACCATGATCACACAACCATGGTATAACATAATAACATAAACATGGTCTTAATATGATCAGAAGTATATCTTATAATCTAATTGTAAGAAACACTTCAATTAATACATCATTCAACTAATCTTGTGAACTGCTAGTTCATATTCCCCTTTACAAATCCTTTTAAGATTGAACCTGGCATCAAGTTATCCAAGACAATTTTGGCCAACTTAAGCTCAATTTTGACATCAAACTGTGAATACAGGTGTCATATATATAAAATAAACTTATTTCCAACCTTATAATAATAAACAATTTATTTTTATTTTTCTGAAATATTTTTGAGGTATCCCTGTTCCAACTGGATGTAAACTTTAGTATTTAATGCAGCTTAAGTTTTATTTCTGGATTGAAACAAACAATTATATTATTTTTTTATGTAAGTGTAAGATTTTTTTACAATGTTTATCCTCATTTTTGAGTCCAGAAATAGAAAGGTTAAGCTGCATTAAATACTTAATTTTTAAAGCCAACTACCACATTATCGGCAGGTATAACTCAACAATATTTCATACAATAATAAAAAATATTTATTATTTAAAAGATGGATATAATTTTGGTATATCTATGACACATGTCATCACATTTGTGATGTCAAAATTGTACACACGTTGGCCAAACAGAGAGACAGTTTCAGACAAACCCATTTTGTGAGTACTTCAAGAAATACTAATGGAATATTATACTTTTGGTATTGTAATAGATTGGCATATAATGATAAAATAGATTCTATCTAAAAAGGAATGGGTCAGCTATTTATCTCCAAAAAAGTAATACTTTGATTACATAATGGGATGCACTCAGTATTCATGGCTCGTGCAATATAGTTGCTGGCTAACCGGGCCATTAACATCAAAAACTTAATGGCCCAGTGGAGAAGTTACCGGCCCAGTTTTCAAACATAAAAATAAGGAATTTGTGAAATAAAAATCAAAATGTTTTATTCAACACAATTTGCAAGATGTTTTCAGAAATTTGAGGCGGAACCTAGTACCCCACTGTCCGACATAATGAAAATTAAAAAAAACATGTCAAAAATAGGTTGAAACAAGATATCAGCTTATCACTCACTCTGGTGTTTCATGTTGAGTTTTACTTTGTAGTTTAATTTATTTATTTGGGTTTTAACTTTGCTTTCCAATTTGGTTTGGTCATATCATGACAGGTAGTTTTATGGGCAGAGGAAACCAGTATATACCGTTGATCAAGGTTCTGTACTATAAATTGCTCACCAGCGATAAGCAACTACCAACTTTCCCACATATGGCTCGGGCTTTGAACCTGAGAGGTAGGAGACGAGTGTGTTATCACAGCTCCATAAAGGCCCGTACCTTGTAGTCTAAATGTTAATAAACATGTATAGCATGCATTTCTGATAATTTACTTTAGTGTTTTTATCATAGCACTTAAAACTGAACTTAAAACTTAACTGAACTTACTAAAGATAGCACAAAAAGTAAAAACATACATGGAAGAACTGTGAAAAAGTACTTTGAAAATGTAATGAATTCAAATGTTTCTTTCCCAAACTCTGTCTAAGTTTTATTTTCTTGGTTACCAGTTCTGCTATTGGGCCATAAAGGCCTCTGCAAAACTTGCAAAACACTTTTTCTTTTGGTCATAAATCTATCAGACATGTTCTCAATTGTACTAACAGCACAGAAAAATGAGTCAAAAAGCCGAAAACACACCAAAATGTATCACAATAACCCTAAAAATGCAGAAATCATTATCCTTGAACAGAAGTTCGTTTCAATTTAGATGGCTAATATTATGCAACGGTGGAAACGTTTTTGAGTGGTTGTCGTGATGAGTAATAATAGAAGCTACCAACGTGAAATAAAATCTGGACAGAAAAGGTGAGTTTTTTGTTTTATTTTCTTTAAAATTAAAGAATTCTACATTTTGTAAAATCTGTTATTTTACTGGCCAATTGGATCAAGAAGTCCTCAAGATGTAAGCCCTCCGCGATAAGTGGTGGCCTCAGGCCACAGGGGCAATGGCTGTTTCGGACGCTGGATACACTGTATATTAAAAGATTGGAGGAAAAACCTACAAAGTTGAAACTTTAAATGTAAATTGTTTCGGATAACATGATACCAGACTCAAGGTGGAAAAAGGGAATATGAATTTTCAGGTAACATATTTTAACTGTTTCTTAAAATTAGATTATAAGAAGTACTCAGGACCATAATAAGGCCATGTTTTGTAACCATGTTAGACCATGGTTTTGTGACCATGGAAGACTATGTTTTAAAATAGTCATGTTACCATGGTAGACTTTGGCCAGTATCCACACTATTTGTTCCTGGATGAAGAAGGTCACATTATCATGATAAACCTTGTTAGACCTTGATCATGTGACATGTTAGACCATGGTAGACCATGGACAGTTTCCACGCTGTTTGTCCATGGATGACCATGGTCACATGACCGTGGTGCCATTTTACAAAGCATGGTAAATCATGCTTGACCATGGTCACAGGACCATGATGGACCATGTTTGACCATGATTAACCATGGTTAATATATGGTTACAGTTCGTCTGGGATGGTGACTCCAGTCTTATGCTTGTGTGAAGGTCTTGGAATGTGTATATGTTTATTTTTGGATTTTCACTGTTTCAGAGGAAAATGATACTAGTCTAACTTACTCAATCGCCTGTTTTGTATGTTTGTATTTACACTTTACTGTTAATGTTGTGACTGGTATTATAAATGAATCTAAAAGCTACTAGGCTAGAAGACTACTCGTTTCAATGCATGGGTTTAACAGGGAAGGGAATATTGTAATTTGCGCCTATACCCCAATGCTTTAATATAACTGATCTGAGTTAGCTGAGTTACTGTCCCTGCTACTTCCCAATATGTATATATATATGTTACGAAAGAACTGAGAGTATCAATGTTGTGACAAGATGCTTTGTTTTAATGAAACAATATTCTATGCTATTTGCCAATTATAATATTTTGATAATACTGTAAAACATGACCTTTTCGTCATGGTTATAATTGTCATTGGTTGATTGTAATTATCCCATCCCATAGTTGACCATTGTCATGATTGACCATGTTCTCACAGAGTATTTGCTGAAAAGGTTCACTCCAGGTCTTATCGACTTAACATTGATTTGTCATTGATTTGGCTTTTGGCAACCTGATCTTGTCCATGATCAGTTGGCTGTGACGATGGTTGTCCATGATTGTCCATCGTCAGTCAACTATGACAATGGTGGACCATAGGCAACCATGGTTGCTGCATGGGTGAAGACCATGGTAAAAAGATGACCATGGTTGGTCATGATCGGTCATGGTTTCTACCATAGACATAAAAGATCTCACCTGTGGGGCATCTTGACTGGTGCATCACTGTAGTCGTTCTTGTTGTAATTAACATCCCAGGAAGCATTTATGTTGCCCCAATCCTTCAATATCTGCAACACAGCCTTGAATCCCTTTGTGGTGTCAAATGTATCAGGCCTGGAAAATATGCAGTTACACAGTTTATAAAATAGCCTTTACACTGACAACACAGCTAAAAACACTTTAGTCTCTGCAAGGATGTTATCAGAGTTAAAAGTGGGGCTCACACGGTCCATGTGAAGAACATTTTATTTTACCAAGTATAGAAGACATCCTAGTCAATGTCAATTTGAGTCTTGTGAAATACATTAAGCAGGCAGTGTAATTAAGATCAGGTACAAATTTAAGCAAATGCTACAGAGTAAAATATCAAGGTCTTCAGAGGCCTGGTGGATTACCAGGTTTGACATCTAATCACTGGCTTTCACCTCTGTGTGGGTGTGACTCCCACAAGTGGGAGAACCTGACTGTTGAACGGGACATAAAATCCCAATTTTAACCTTTGTATAAAGTAAAAATTACCCTAATTTAATAATATATAATCGGAACTGCCCGGGGGCATGTATAAATGAGACACAACCAAGAGAAAATCAATGTGTGGATAATCTAATCAAAGTTTTTATCCACCTACAAACAGGGAAGGAGCCTTACAATACTGCTGAGTAAACAACCCACTAGAAGAATCATAAGAAGGGCCAGTGTTTGAAAAAGTTCTATTTTCATTGACTTGCATACTTTGGGTAGGATTTATTAAATGACATAAATCCATTCAGGTTTTATTTACTAAATGTATATCATCTAAATAAGTCTTAAACATCCCATGTTATTATTATAAGAGAGGTTGTAACTAATGGTTTAACCATATTTAAGACACAATTGTGAAATACTGAAGCAAATGTGAGGGCAATTCATAAATATTTGAATGACTTTGGAAGACTCAAGTCTTTGAGTCAGGCCAAGCTCTTACATGAATCCTAAAACAAAATTTGGACTTTACTTTGAGACAAAATAGTTTTCATTGGTTGAGCACAGAAGTCTCAGACAAATTCTTTTTGTGAATCTGGGCCATGCATTGGTCATCCAGGCCACACGTGTTTGGAAGCCATGATTGAAATATTTGAGTCTTGACATACTTTCCAGCTTTTTCCCAGGCGTGTATTGTCAGTAGCTCAAGCACATACGATGTGGGGATCTTTCTTTCCTTCTTTGATTTTCCCTGTAAATGATACATAATTGATGCATTGCTGTTGAGAAGTTAGAATGATAAACTGGATAAAGTCAACAAAAAGTTGTAGTTAAAGCAAATATTCGTCAAACTGTTATTAATCTGGTTGTTAAAACTGGGTCACAAAGCATTAAATTTGGCTTTACATGTGAATTGTCATAATTTGACACAAAGTTATTCCGTTTCATTTTAACCCTAATTTTGGTATTTTACAGTTTTTTGTTGGAATAAAATATTAAATGCCATACACATCTTGTTAACCCTATTAAAATTGTCATTAAAATAAACTTATCTCAAATTGTTTACTAAGTCTTAACCTTAGAGTCACCTTAGGGTGACACCATGTTATAGTATATGTAAAGTGTAGAAATCACATTGACATTTCGTGTGATGTCATGGTATGAGCATTTAAAAAGATTGTATATGACATTAGACAATGGAAAAGATTCTGTAGATAGTAATAAAGTAGTCGTCATTTTTATTTGAATGATCAAAATAAAAATATACTCTACAAACGTGTTGCATCTGACTTCCTTGTGCTGGTGGGTACTGCGGGTAATTAGCGATAACACCATTTACATCTTCATTAAAATTCTGATGAATGTAATTTCAATTGTAATGATTTCAACAACCAACTGGCAATTAGAATTTTTAAAACATTATCAGTCAAAATGTTGCCAGCCTGTAAACTGCAAGTGAATCCAAACCTATACACTGTGTCCACAAAGGTCAGATGGGTGCGTGTCGGTGCAGCCGGTATTAGACTACAATCCAGCCTATGATGTTACGAGACTCGACCTTATATGGGAAAGTTAGATTCTGTGTACAAATGTCCAATGATTGACAGTATAGATTGCTGCCAAACTAGTATCTATAACCCTCATACAAAAAACAACCAAGCCATAGTTAACCCCACCTCTGCAAGGGGGAGAAGCTAGGGTTTTCTAATCTGGTATCTCTGTATGTCTGTCGGTTTGCCCATGCGCTCGACAGGACATCAATATCTACCAGTGGTCCAAGGGTTCTCCCGTTGTCTTATTGAAGAGATCCAAACCCTAGGCTCCAAATGCTACCATATCAGGCCTATCTCATGCAGGATGCCCTGGAACTTGCAACGGTGAAATATGCTCATGCAGTAGTTCTCACTATAACTGAGAGGGACCATGGGTGGATCAGATTGGTCTAGACCGAAATTTGAAGCCTGTTCCCAAATGAAGGTCGACACGCCTTGCCTGCTTTAAGGCGTCAAACGGCATTACCCCTACCCAGAGGTCAAGTGTAACAGGCTGAAGTGCCCGGCAATTCACTAGACAAAGCACAGGTTTAACCAGTTGGTAGTTTGTCCTTCACCTGACATCTCCAATCAGATGCACTTATTTTTAAGATATGTCGGACCATACATTTGTAAACAGTGTATAATGGACGGTCGGTTTATTATTAGCAGGCGTTTAGGAACCCGCACTTGCAACTGGTTTACATTGGATGTCATTGAGACTTCAGGAAGTGGGGTGAATGAACCTCAACCTTTCATCTCATCACATAATATCACCTCTTCACCCAGCATTATGTTGTGTTACATCAGCTCAGCCATGTAGCTTCAGAATGGTCAGGATAGTAGAAATAACATTACCAGACAGCATATACAGTAGGGGGATATCTTACGATTCCACCTCAAACCTCTCAGTTGACAGTTTGGAAGCTGGGCACTTCAACACCTCAGTGCTCAGACACGATACAGAGACTGCTATATACACAACTGCCGATCAGAGTAATGTAAGTTGGCATTTTGGTGAATTTATGACAACCCGATTGCAAGCACTGACTCAGAGGTTCCAGGCACCACAAGATCTGCCTAATTACACTCGCACTGCAGGATACAGATAAATGTGTGCATCGACTCCCGCCTAACAGGTATCGGGGCCTTTATGAATGGGAATATTTATTGGTCAGAGATTCCAGTGGGTTTCTTGTGGTCTCGCAGCATAGTCCAGTTCAAGATGGTCAACGTTATGGTGGCATTTCGAATGTGGGGCAGTTTATGGACAAACGAGAAGGTTAAGGTTAACAATGCAGCGGTTGTAAGCATTCTCAATAACAGAAGGACTAAAGATCCCTTCCTCAGTGCATGCGACTCACCCTATGGTTAATTAAAACAAAGTTCAATGTAATGACAACAGTCGTTCATATACAATATGTCTGCGGACGTGTTGTCCCGGTAGTGTCATTATAGAAATGTACAGCAGTACATTGAAATATTTTAAATCCTGTGCATGACATGACGTTAAGAATTACTTCATCCTAATTTTTCTATCTAATTCCAGATGATCCTGTCGTGAAGCAGTTGTCAGTCGGCAGCATATTCAGGCTGTATATTGCGTTCCTGGTTCAACTGAACCTTCACCCAGTGGACTCCCTGCAGTCAGTCTCATTCTTCATAGAATACTTGGCCCTGTAGGGTCTGAGAGCCCAGACGCTTACCAACTACACAAGCATTTTGAAACACTTCTTCGCATTATATGACCTCAGCATTGCATTTTTCAACCACAGACTGATCAGAATTGCAACCAGGGCCCCTCTCATTCAGAATTTAAATTATCACAGTTCAGAGGCTGAGGCAACTTCTCTGTGCCACCAAGGGCCTCCCATATTGCCCTGCCCCAAGGGCTTTGGTCCTAATGGGATTCTTTTTTGGTTTCTACAGACTGGCAACTCTTGTTCCCCATTCAGTAGCTGGCTTTTCGAAAGCCTGGTTCCTCACCCATGGTAATGTAATTTGAGGTGCCCCTGGTGATCATGTTATTACCAAGGCGGCCAAGAACCCGTAGGCATAAGGATAGGTCCAAGTGGTGCAGCTGTCTGCTTTAGGGGACAAAACGTTGTGCCTAGTTACAGCATCTCAAAGCCATAGTTTCCAGCAGACCAGAACATCACCACAGACTTTTCACACCTATCAGAGACAGGAGGCCAGTAGGCATATAGTTGTGGCCATTCGTCTCATCCCGGCACAGTTTGGGTTTCAGGCATTGCAATGTTTAGGGGCTTGCTGGGCGTTCCACAAGTCCATGATGGCTGGAGATCTAATGCCATTTGGAGTTACCTCATCAAGGCAGACCCCTGCTGCAGCCAGGGAAGTGCGGCCTGTACCTTTCAGAGCTTGTTACCCAAATTACTGTCATTTACCCTTGTTATCTGCTCACTATACTTGGGTTTGTCGCATCAGTAACTTACTCAACACCTTACTCGTTGTAAATACTTTTGTACATAAATGTAGATAATAGTATAGTTCTGTAGAGGAACATAAAAAATACGCCTGAAGGTATCTGTATCTGTACTAACAATGGTAGTAGTATGTATTAAATGCCCCAAACAATGATAGTATTTTCTATGTCAACTATGTGACTTAACGGACTAACAGTGAGAGCCTATTCATGAATTTTAAACAACTTGACCAGGGATTCATCTATTGTGAAATTTGTTTTTAGTGGGATTTTTTTCAGCACTACCCCCTCAAACACTTTTTGTTTACGAAGGTTTCACTCGTGTTTTAAACTCACCTGGAAATCAATGGTCTTTTTCCAATGCTTTACCAACCGTATCAGATTCTTCACATTTGGGTGTTGCTGCTGTGTGAATTTGATTTGCAGTGGTGCTAGACATGCGGATGAATATTCCCGCTCCGATTCACCAATGCTTTCATATCCTAATAAGAAAAGGTAAAAATATAGAATGCTCCCGGAAAAAACATTCCTGATGGCTATGTGTAGCATTCCTTTCTGTAAATAATACCTTACAAATTGAATGAACGTTCAAATTATTCATTTGAATTGAGATACAGAGGCAGTAATTCCAGGTTTATTGCAACATTATTTACAATATATCCACAAACCTAAAATCTGGAGATTATCACTTGATTTTTAAATGCATTTAACATTCTTATATGCCCATGTGGATGAAGTTTGCCAAATTTGAATGCTACAAGATCATCAGGCTCAGTTCGATGTTCAAACATCAGGAAATATACACTAGACAAGTGAGATTAAAAGCTGGAGACATACATGAGGCTATTATGAGACCAATTGTTAACACACATTTGACGAAAATTACGCTATCAATTTTTACCTGAGTGTATACACTGTTTAATATTGCTTACTGAGTAACGCCTGAATGTACCAACAACAATGTCAGCTGATCCATAAAACTATTATTTTGAAGAATTCTTCCACTTTTATGTGACCCCTAGTTATCATCACCGTGTACCATAGAATTCTGGGTTGATAGTCATGAAAAATCTCAAACTCAGATTCAAATATAATGCCTATACTTTAGAGTTTAAACCTTAGATTAGATTTAAGGCTCTAAGATCAGTATAAACCCCAACTCCAAAAATAACATTTGTTATCAAGAAAGTAGAAACGTAAGCTCAGACTCAAACTCACATATATGGCCTATATATTTAGGGATAATATTTATACAAAGATGGCTAGTTACTGATGGAATTTTGATCACAGTTTTAAACTGACTTATAAGTGTATGCTTATATGGATGGTTGAGTTTGAGACCATTAGTCTGAGATTGGGTTTAAGATTTTTAAGCACGAACTCTAGTGAGGCTCGAGTTTGTCGGAGTCACTTTTTTGTCTGCTGACTTTCATGAATTAGTGTGATGAGTATTTGTCTCTTCACTGAAGCTAAGCAGGAATGGGCTTCATTAGTACTGGGGGTGGGTGCACTAAAGCTGTCTGATTGCTATGCATCTCATGCTGATAGACCGAAACCCCTTTCAGCCTTGTTTATAAATATACCATGGCCACTTAGTTAAAATGACAAAACTTCCCTTTGGATTCAATCAGTTAGACACAAACAGGCCTTAAGACCACAAAACAGTCAACATTCTTCACATTGGAACCTTTACCAGACTTGAGTTTAGGCGGAGGTGGTATAGGCTTGTTCTTCCTTCCACGCCTGCCTCTCCTTACTCCACGTGTCCCCTTCTTTGCCTTAGGTTGGGGATTTTGGTTGCTGCATTCCCCAGGCAGTGCAGATTTAACTTGACCAAAGCCTGTGTATTGAAATGAAGAAGTGAACAAATATAAGTATCTGTAGCCTCTCTTACATCCCATCGTACGTGCACGTACGTCCTGGTTACAGAGAAAAATCGTCTAATTTGCAAGGGACACTTAAGCTACACATGCGATTTTATAACAGAATGTTGAGGTTGAAGAGACCCCGTAATGAAAATTGACATGCACATTATTTTCTGTGTGCATGCAGTATGGCTACAAAACCATCCATGTCTCAAGGGAAATTTACACAAGGCTTGGGCATCTGCATTTTCCTTGCTAGTGTTGCAGGTTCTTTCCATTCACTTACAGGGTTTGCACGTGCTGTATGATAACTCACATGTACCTTGCATGTATATAAACCCACTGTGTGGCCTGTAGCTAGTCGCAGTCTGTTCTTGGATATTCAAATAGTGACACTCTTGTTGGGAGAATACACCTTTATTGGTTTACATACTTAAAAATAGATATTGGTGCAGTTGAAATAAGATATATCAAAGGGATTCACTGATATAGACATATGTTATGAAATTCACTGTATAATTAAATATATTAACAAGCAGCAGCTAAGGAAGTACACATCCTCACCTGTAGATATGCTGAAAAAAATGCTCGATTTCCAATTAAAAATATTTTTATATTCTCTGTCATTGATGGAGATTAAGCACTGCAAAAGTACTCATTATATTATATTAGTGCACCTAATTATGGAAACATTTAAGAGCATCTTCTTTTTCTTCTTCTTCTTATTATTATTCAAACAAAGCGTTGAATAATAAATGTAACATAATCTTCTTTGAGCTATGTTTCTAATTTATCACTGAAAGGGAAAGAGAAAATTAAATAATATTATAAATCAATCGGGGTAATTTCTCCATTATACACTATAAGGATCATTTGGAAGACCTACCTTTCTTCAAGATGTCATAGGCTGGTAGCAAATCCACATCTACAAAACTGCCACTTTCCCCGGCTCGCATCTTTAACTTTACAGCATGCTCAGTTTTTCCTTTATACTGAACTTTACCTGGTTCCCTTCTTGCCCACTCCTTAATTTCATCTGCCAAGAGATTGAGGTCGCCTCGTAAACAGCTTATGAAATGTTGTAGGTCTTGGTATTTGGGAGAGAACAAAATCACATCAAGATCGGCATTGCCTTTGACTGATGTGCCTTTTGCCAAACTCCCTGCCTAAATGAAAAACCACACAAAGCACTCATAGATTACAGACTTCCTCAGTGACACGTTTCTGAAAATTCAGGATTTTTTTATATCCAGGATATGATCTGGATCTTTCCCAAAATGTAATCACTTCTTTCCTTAGCCAAAGCCTAGTAAGATAAAAACAATCACGAAGCTCCCCTCATTACTTCTGGAGTATGTTCAACCAGAAAGCCAAAGTAAAAAAAAATACATTCAAAATGGAACTTTGAAAAATCCAGGGTTTTATTTGTACTGCGTCCAATTTGACAACTGACATTTGACAATCGTCGCAAGCAATCATTTCTATCCAACTACTCACCTCCAATAATATTTCACATGGCTGTGTTATGACTTATCTTTTGGCTGATACCACCTATCTTTTTTGGTTGTTCAACTTATCTTGTCTACTAGTTTCACGATAGGGCTAAGCCTCTCCTAAAACTGATTAATCTTGTCCAAAAGAAGATAGGTCTCAAGAGATCCCCAATTTAATCTTTCTAGCTTGCCATGGGTGCCAATCCAGCAGTCCTAGTACAAAAACTCAGATATCTAGGGATATAAAAATGGGTCAATAATCACAGTGACGCCTCGAATGAACATAACTGTAGCGGATAAGCCTTGGAGAACAGGTTTGGTTTTAGTTCTGATCTGAAGGATATAAGACGGGTGTCAGACTGATTGTCATCAGGCCACTCATTCCACATGGTAGGTGCAACCTAAGTGAAGCTATGGTTGATACGTTTCTGTACCCTGTGCCATTTCTTTTTGGCTATCGGTTTTAGTCAGATGACTTTTTCTTTTCAGTCGTCACACAAAACAATTTTAATTACTAAAGTTTTTTCCGGCTTTTTGGCTGTAACCAAAGGCAACATGTGCCAAATTTCTAATAGGTCTAATAACTTGTAGCAGCTGAGCTCAGATATAATATTATAAAATACTGGCATATGATGGTGTTCTATTTTAATGCACCATACAAACATCTTGATATAGAATGAGGGGCGCATACACCCCTCGCTCAGCAGATGAAACCTTTTCATGTATATTTTGTTGGTGTTTTAGCACTCACGCCCACTTGTTTAAGGTGATTCAGCCCATGTCTTTGTTTTGATTTTTACTTGTTCTAGTAGCTATCACAAACACAAATTGAAAAACAATTTCAATTCTGGCAAAGTTTCAACCTTGATAAAGTTTCCATCGATCAACTGATTTCCATTATATGTTTCCAACGAAAAACAATCTGTTGGTTTACCCCCACCCCCCGCACCCACCCCCCCCCAAAAAAAAATATAGCACACAAATTCTAATCACAATATTTTTTCTGTCAAATTTGGTCTATTTACTGTGACAGTTTTTACAGGGAATTACCATCAATTATCACTACGAACAACTCAGATATACAGTAATAAAGCATTTGATAATATAAGCAAAAATTTGCTTAGGTTTTTTCACAACTTTTCTTGGTATAAAATGTCTGTGTCAAAATTGTCCATACCCCGGACAACTCACACCCCTTCCAATTGAGAAATCCTTTATCTACATCTGTAGTATGATTGGATACAAAAATAACTGTACACACACACATAAAGATACAAATAAAAATCAATGGAGTTAATATTACCTTTAATGTTTCCCCCACACTAAATTCAGATTTCTCTCTGAGAAATGTAGCCAGAAAATTCATATTTTCTCCAGACATTTTGGCAAATGTCTCATCTGACTGCAGATTTTCTGCAATAAAAGTATTGACTTTATCAGGTTCTAGATCCAAAAAAGCCATATTTTATAGACTTAATACTTTAGTTATATGTTATCATACACAAACAACCACACTATCTGAGACAAACTGAACACAATCTGTCATAATATCGAGATATATATACAAAATAAACAACAGTATGTAGGCAGTTATTGCGTGGGTTACAGCAAAACGAAAGCATAAACATGCAAACGCATTGTGACAATGGTACTGTAAAGTACCAAAAATGAAGTCTCATGTAAAAATTGTCCATGTCTAAACAAACTATTTTTAGACTTTCCTCAAGTCCCTTTGTCTTAGGTATTATATATGAACTGAATTACCTATTTCCAGAATTTGGTTCTGACAAAAGGAGTATTTCATAAGAGAGTGACCCCGCCCATCAAATGGATTCATAGTGTATGTCAGATATGGTGGAATGAGAAATATAAAGACTTGGAGGAAGTCTTAAACTATTTGCAGAGAATGTATTTTCCCATTGAAGTATTTTCAGTCTTTGCAGAAACTCTTTTGGATATCTATATTAAGGTTCCATGTTATTTAAATAATCGAAGTTTATAGAAATACTGTAGCCACAGAAATGCACAAAAGTTATTGTAATTTCCGATAAACGAAAGTAATCTGTACCGCGAGTTTCCAAAATGAAACTAAGACAAAGTTTTTTCTTTATCTGTACTGGGAGTGGCTAAATGGTCACGTCCATGTAACGTTAGTTGTATGAGTCATTCTAAAAACCACTGATTGGTATTGCACAATATAATATATGGAGCCAATTATACCAAGCTAATAGATTTAATTCATAAAACAAATTTATGTAAATTACATAAAAAGCAAACAGACAGACTGTCGGAAAGGTTTGTATTTGATTCATTCTGCATGAATGAAATGGGTATCATGCAACTTTTGACAAGAAAAGCCAGTTCTGACAGTTTTCTCACAAGAGGCACATACTTCTCATATCTCTTGAATTCTTGTGTCTTGATCAGGTCCTGTAAGGCTCATATCCCAAGTGAAAATGGCCTTATCTCACAATACTAGAAGATCCTTTGCTAGAATTTCCTGGATCCAGACGGTGATCATGATCACCATCGAAGTAGACCCATCTGTTCCTTGTACCATTGTCAATTTCCATTTCCAGAAGATTTCATGAAAATCTACCCATAACCTTAGGCTACCAGTTATTTTGCAAACAGACAGACAAACAAGCCAGTGCTACCAAAAACATCCCCCCCCCCCTCTCTTGGCTGAGGAAATTGTAGATGCAAATGCAAAGACTTGAGCAAATCTAAACATTGGGAAACAAAAGGGTATTAGACAGAATTTCCATAAATAACCATTTACCAATGTCCCTGAGGTTCTTTAGCCTGTAAGAGGGGACAGGACCCCAAAAATAGAGGAGTGCCAGTTTAAGCGGCCATCAAAGTCTTAATGTCTCTGCATTTGCCACCCAGATCCTTCTTGTTCTTAGGCGAATGTGTTACCAACTACGCAAGAGTGGCAGACCATTTCCACAAAAAAAAAAAAAATCCAATTTTTATATAAAAATTTCAACATGCAGGGTTTGTATCTTATATCATAGGAAGTGGTTACATCATAAAAATGTGTTTGTTTTTGCCATGGCTTGGCTCTGAAAGTGAATGTGGCTTTTCCTCTGACAGTCAATATTTCCCAAGTTGTGTCAACATTTAAGTAGTTTGGAAAAAAAAACTTTCCACTGATATTAAATACCTATGCACTTCATTGTTTGTATATTATCATGGTAGATATATGACACTTAAAATATATATCTACCAGGAACCACTATCTACACAATAATAAGCAAGAATATGCCTTCACGCACACTAATCACATACGCCGCAGTTTACCGTTGAACTTATACATATTCTTATTTACAGATTACTTTCTTATCACATTGTGAATTCTGATCATATTCAATATAATGAATTGTGTATTCAGTACTTCAGCAAAAATACAAGTAGTAAGTAAGTAGCATTCAATTATTTGTTATTTATACCCTATACAAGTACCATAATGAAGTGGTTTAATTTGGCATTCGTATGGTCTATACATCATCACACAGAAAAAAAGTTTTTACCAAAAATAAACTCTCACTGAACCAGTGAGGAATTCCGGGCTTTTACTAAGAAATATATTTCACAATAGTATGTATAAATTGGTCATATATATTTATGTAAGTAAATATAACACACATCTAATATTTGTTGTTATATATTTAAGGAAATTTATTGGAAAATACAAGCAGTTTAGAGAACAAAGCAAAATTGTGTGTAGGTGTAAAGGGGACTGTAGACACTAGTGTTTCTGAGATAGTTTTCAATTGAAAAAAATATATCTCATCAGATAAAGGGGAGTCTCTTCTCACCAGTGGTTATACAGTAGGATGTGAGAACAATAAATTTGGAAATGATACAACATATTCTGGCCACACAATCTAATACAATGATTTTTTAGAAGTCTCAAACATTTCTCGGTTGCATAATATATTAACAACATTCAAAGCTTGTGAACATGTTTGAAAAATAGACCTGCGATGGTTTTGACTGTGATACAATCTTATATGTAATTGCTGGTTTAGTTCCCTATGATGCGAGTTGTGTGTCACTCGCTTCCCCTCTGTCTGGGAAGTCCACTGGTTGGTTAATTCCCCGGATGAGATTGGTTCAGCTGTCGACCATGTATGCTGTGTTGAAAGTTACAAAGAAATCAGTAACTACTGTATCAGAATGTTAAAGTGCCAGAGCAGCATTTACTGCTCTGGAGTATTTCCACCAGGACACGTTGCCCTGATCTATACATCAATCCTCTATGTGTCCACGGCAGCGCAGGAGGATGCCTCTGTTCAATGTAAAGTGCCACAGTCGAGGACAGCCCCCTAGTCAGAATCTGCATAGGCTCACCACGAACTGTTGTGTGTGGATGAACTGTTTAAACTGTGTATAGCTAGCTTCGAGGTCTGCTTGACATTCATGATACAAGTATTTTTAATCACCAATGCCTTAGCATGCATATATAAATATGCATTCATAGAATATACTGTTTTGCATACCAATACTAATATCTGATGGAGAATAATACTATTTACTTTCATGCAATCATATGACAATGTACTCTTATGCATGATGAACACATGTTATGATGTTTTGATGCTTTAAATCCCATGCATCGAACTTTTACATTCTTAGTGTTTTATAATTTATTTTATCTTTACATTACCAAATCTACATAAATGCTATTTATGACTACCATTGCTTCTTGGTGAACAGTATAGTGTATTTTATCGTAACTTTTACATTTGTATTGTACATATGGTATTTTATTGTCTTTACTGATCTCACATGATTGCTGGTCATTTTTAATGTTCAATTGTGTAAATTCATTTCATCTCCTTCTCATTTTCATTTGACTTCAAACTTTGACCTTTACCTTTTGACTTCAAATTCCTTTCTCTACATTATCCAAAACCTTAACTTCACCATTCACCTTTAAATCTACCAGGGCGAGGGGCTCTCATTTCTAAATTCTAAATCTTTCTCATATTCTTCATCATTTTCATTTGTAACTAAATTTCACATCAAATATTAAAATTTCATCATTCATCTGAAAAATGTACAGATGAAATTTTAAACTCTAAACTTAAATTAAATTTCAATTGTAATTTCACAAAATCTTGTATAATTTTCAAAATTAAACTTTTATATCAAAACTTAGGTTGACCTTAACTCTGTTTAAGCCTGGAGCTAAGGTCACCCTAAACTTTTATATATCAATTTGGATCTTAATCACACATCTCCCATAAGGTGGCCTTAAGTTCTGGCATAGCTATGCTCTGTAAAGCATGAATATTCAAAGTTTCATTAGTACTCCATTAACATATTATGTAAAGGTAGAGTTAATGTATAATATTTGGCTATGATATGTATATGCCTAGTAAAATGTATAAATGTACATAAAAGTTAGAATCTTAGTTGTTATGTGTAATAAAAGATTAAATTCCCCGTATGGGGCTTTTTCTATGCCTTAAATCCTAACTGGAGGCAATGACTGCCTTTTCACATTCTCTCATTAAATATTCATGTTATTTCACCCATAAATCATACCAAAAATATATTTTTTCGGTATATGTCATTCGGGAAGTTTTCCTATTGTAGTAGAGAGTCTTGTAGTTCAAAGAATAAGCCAAGCATGTACAAGACTTATAATAGGTATAGACAGAACCCAGGCTTTTATGCTCTAATAAGGTAATCCAAGTGTAATATTATTGACTGTACAACTATTTTTTTACATCGAAAGGCTGGGAGCATAATTTTGGATACCACAGACTTGCATTGTGACAGAAAAATAATACATACAACCAAATAAGATAAGTTTTACTACCTACCAAATTCCTACTTAAATACATTTGCAAATGAGCATTTATATCTGGGTAGGCATGGATAATCTGTTTCGTTTTAAAGATTACAAAAGCTTACTTTTCTTTTCACAAAGAAGACAATAGCACAGTAGTTTAGTTTAGTTAACCGCAAACATTTTGAGAAGCAATTTGATTTTTAAATCAGCACCCTGGGGAATCAGACAGAAAAACACCAGCAATGGGTTTTATAAATATATTCATCTACTGAGATTTTTTCTGGCACAATTTACAATATTTATTTGATTTTTTAAATCTATTACCTCCTGCATAGTGTGACCTGACTGCCATTTGAGATGTGTAATATACTGGTGAAATAATTAGAAAATTGACCTGCTGAGGTCAAAGGTCCAAAAACAACCCAATGAACATGGTATCCAATCCAGAATTTCAAAAAGGCAGGTCAAAGGTCACAGTGAACTAAAGGTCACTGTTGATGATCAAACAAAGGTGAAAACTTAAAAGTACCCCCATGGTTATCGGATAAGAAGGGAATCAGGTCTCACTGTTCAGTGTGTTTTTTAAAAGAAATGTACATATTTTTACTTTATAGATACAAAACTGTGAATGACCCTGTGACGTCAAAGGTCATTGGTCAAGGCCATACAAGTGGAGAATATAGATTATAAGCATTCAATGACTACATACCACAAAGTAACTGGTGATATGGACCCTACTTAAGGGAGTTAATTTAAAACACAATGTGAGATTAATGCATACTATGTATGACCTTGAAAGAACTAATAGAGGTCATATTTCATGAGCCATGTGTGGCAAAGATGGAAATCTAAAGTTTTACATTAACAATGCTATTGGATGTGCTGACATCCAAGGGTCTGGTTTAAGATATGGAATTTAACCTAAGATGAATTACTTAAGGTCATATGTGATATACTATGTATAGGCAAGTTAATAAAGTAAAAATTGTAACAGAATGGTGGGATAATCACACCATGTAGTGATGTTAAAAGAAACTTGAGATTAAAATACTAAAAGTAAAGGTGATCATGACACCAAAGAGGAGATCATGAATTAAAAACAAGTTGAGATTAAGACACTAAAAAGTATGTGAGATAATGTTGAATATAATATAAACTTGATAAATGTACATGCTGATTACAGTAAGAAAGATCCAATGCTGATTGGATATGTCCACATGAGGAAGCCATATGGTCCGACAAGGACCAGTTACTTTGAGATAAGTGCAATAAAAGTGAATAAAACACTTTGAGATGAATTAAGTGAGATCATAATAGGTTCCAACTTGGTTCTGGCATCCACAAGGTCCTGTCCTGTTAGGATGATGGTCCTTTCAATGTGGTGAGCCATATGAGTCCCACAAGGACTATGTTATACGAGTAAACACAATAAAACACAGTAAAACACACTGAGTGATGATGGTCATTGTGGCACCCTCACTCATTTACAGTACCCTAGTGAACGAACCTTACGGCCTCTGCTTAACAATCATTAGCTCAAGCCACAATTATACTGCGACCAGGAGGCTTTAGTGCCATTATATTCTTTATTAATTATGAAATAATTATTAAATGAAATTATTTATTATAAGAATTATGAATGTTCTTGCTCCACAGGATCCTGAAGGCAGCACCTGCTACCAAAGGCACCTCAGGTGATGATATGCAGAGAGAGATAAGCATGAATATTGTGTCCATACTGAAGGAATGATATCTTGGATCCCCAATGGAAACAACTAATGGCTTTCCTTGGTCTACATACATATACACAAGAAGAACGGATCTACATCCACCATCATTACGCATGGTGCTCTGAAATATATAAAAACAGCAGTAGTCTGTTCAACATACACATTGGGGTGGGAGTATTTTACATGGGAGGGTGATTTTCAGGTGTTTCCTCGTGGGTAGTCAGCATGCAAATGGAAGAGGCATGGTCAGTTATTTCAATTGACCAGTGGTCAGCCAATCACAAGCTGCCAACACACAGCATTAGGCAATTTCTAAAATATATGAAATTTTCGTACTGCTGACCCCCCCAGTGCTGACCTTGCCGACACCCACATGTCGACTCGAACAGCACCCTGGGGAATCAGACAGAAAAACACCAGCAATGGGTTTTATAAATATATTCATCTACTGAGATTTTTTCTGGCACAATTTACAATATTTATTTGATTTTTTAAATCTATTACCTCCTGCATAGTGAGACCTGACTGCCATTTGAGATGTGTAATATACTGGTGAAATAATTAGAAAATTGACCTGCCAAGGTCAAAGGTCCAAAAACAACCCAATGAACATGGTATCCAATCCAGAATTTCAAAAAGGCAGGTCAAAGGTCACAGTGAACTAAAGGTCACTGTTGATGATCAAACAAAGGTGAAAACTTAAAAGTACCCCCATGGTTATCGAATAAGAAGGGAATCAGGTCTCACTGTTCAGTGTGTTTTTTAAAAGAAATGTACATATTTTTACTTTATAGATACAAAACTGTGAATGACCCTGTGACGTCAAAGGTCATTGGTCAAGGCCATACAAGTGGAGAATATAGATTATAAGCATTCAATGACTACATACCACAAAGTAACTGGTGATATGGACCCTACTTAAGGGAATTAATTTAAAACACAATGTGAGATTAATGCATACTATGTATGACATTGAAAGAACTAATAGAGGTCATATTTCATGAGCCATGTGTGGCAAAGATGGAAATCTAAAGTTTTACATTAACAATGCTATTGGATGTGCTGACACCCAAGCACCAAGTATGAAACTAAGCATGTAAAGCAACCTTGAATGCTCTGGAAACAGGAGATTCAAGGGTAGGGGAAGAAGACAAATAAGCCCATATGGCATCAGAACGCCAGGTGCCGTGTTTCATGATATGTTCTAAAGGCACTCCATTCTGGAATGCCCAAGAAGCACCAGCACGACGGAAATCATGGAATGTAAGTGCTTTTGGAAGACCTAAGTGAGAAGAAATGTCTTTAAGGTGTTTTCTTGCCACTGAGTCAGTGAGAGGAACCAAGGTTTCAGCCCTGGGAATAACAAATAAGGGTTCATTGTCTGACACCGGATACAACCGTATCATACCGTCCATAGCCGCGATGGGGCATAAAAGGGAATTCCCTAGTCATGGAATGGGAATAGTGACAATGTCTTTCCTGTTTTGAATGGTTTTAGACCACTTTATCAAGAGGATGGCTCAATCTGCAGTGGTTATGTAATCTGCTCTAGCCAACTGTCTGGTATGGTCAAAGGTTGGTACTGAATGTGGAAGAATGTTTGAAAGTCTTAAGAATGAGAAGAAACAAAGCAAATAAAGTGATGAAAATATGGTAGGAAATTTAAAAATATGACATGTGTGAACGATTTGAGTAAGAAGTTGTACATCCAATGTGGAACGTCTAGATGGAGCTAATGGAGCCTGAATTCTGAGTGATTTGAGATACAAGCCCAGACATTCATCCTTGAAAGGACTGGTGTTTAGACCATGAAGGATGTGATATGCTCTAATGGCCGACATATAATTGGCTATATTTCCATGAGACTGAGAATTTTGAAAAAGATATTCCATGAATGATAGAAGAATGAAAACATCTACCTGGTGTTGGAGCAGCCCAGTGGCCACCCTGAAAGCTTGGAAGTCAAGCCACATTCTGGCATATTGTCACTTGGTAGCAGGCCTGAAGCCATCTAGCAACCTGTTAGAAGCCAAGGTGACCAACTGGGCTGCCTGTGGTGGAAATGCTGAAAATAGAAATATACAATGGCCTGGTACCAAAGCGTGTAATTTACTATTGTCTGTGGGTGAGTTAGTCCACCTGGACAGGAGATCAGCTGTTACGTTCTTATGACCAGCTATGTGTTGGACTTTGATCTGGAAGTTGTGAATGGCAGAAATCAACCAGATATTTCTTGCAGAAACTGCAAGGGTGCTATCCCTACATTTTCCCGTGGTTAGAACCTCTACAACTGCCTGGTTATCACACCAAATGTGGATCTTTTGGTTAGCCCAATGGCTGGCCCAAACTTTACATGCAACCACTATATTAAGTATTTCAAGTTGGGCTATGTTATAACCCATATAACCTCTAGGCAAAGGTAAACTGTAAACCATGTCTTTGAAAACAGCACCTAATCCTGTGAGGGAAGCATCCAAGTGCATTTGCGAATGACAATGGGTTTGGTGGTAATAAGTGACACCATTGTATTGAGAAAGAAAGATTCGAAACCAAGTAAGGTCTGCAAAGAACTCCCTATTTAATACAATCTTCTTGACAGCGTAGTTATCTCGAAGTAGTTGTAGCATGCGATTTAGAAAGAATCTTGCAGGTTTGACGCATTTGGTTATGTACAGAAGCAAACCAAGCAGTGACTGGAGTTCAGTTTTGCTACAATATGTTTTGGAAACCCATTTTTGGCAAGTGTCCTTAATTTCCTGTAACTTTTGTTCAGGTATAGATATAGTCCTGTTAATTGTGTCCACCAATATGCCCAAGCAGATGACTGACGTAGAAGGAGGAACTAGCTTACTGACGCTAATATCCAGTCCAAGGTTTTGTAACAATTTTAGCAGAAACTGGTAAGAATCTTGGATTTCAGAGGGGAGTCCTACATATATAAGGTCATCTATGTAATTATATAACCCCTTGTAACCATGTGACGCCATGATATACCTAATTGCGTCAGAGCACCTCTGAAAAAACAAAGAACCATGTCAAAATCCGAATGGCGTCGAAACGTCAATAAAATGACGCCCATCCACTTGAAAACCTAATAGGTCAATGTCTGCTGGGTCTATTCTCAGATGTCTAAAGGCACGACTAATGTCTACCTTATAAAGTTGTGCAGCCGGGCCTAATTTCAGCAATGCTTCAGTAATATTATCTATAGAAGGATAATGCAGGGAATAAGCTGTATTGAGGTAGATGTCCTTCTTAACCCTAGCATTAACAGACTGGCCAGGAGGCCAACTGAGATCCATAATGGTACGTTTTTTATTAGAGTCCTGTTTGGCCTTTGTCATTAGAGGAGATAAATGGAAGTTGAAAGGTACTGTGTCAAAAGGTCCCATAATTGCTTTGTGCTGAAGCTCTTCTATGACAAACCGCCTAACATGGTCAACATCTGTGATTGCAGACTTGTGATTATCATGAGTGGATGTGAGGGGACTATTTCTGTTAAAGTCCAAGGGAAATCCATAATGGAGGAGATCTACTATTTGTTGGTCCCAGTAGTCTTTGAGAAAATGGGTCCAGTTATGAATTTTTAGATGTGAGTTGACAGGTATTCTACACTTCAGATAATTGTGTGTGCCACTGTTCTTGACCAACTGATGTGCTTCAAGTATGTTGGGAATTTTTTCCCAATTTACAGGAGTACCTTTATAAGTCTTGAGGGACGTCTGAGGTACAAAACCAAAGTAGCCACCAGTTTGTTGTATGCATTTTTGTTGATCCAGACACATTCCTGGATTAACTGTCCCTAAGACATTTTCCATGTCCTGGGAACTGCTGTGAGGGAATGAGTTATTATCTGGTTCAGAGTTTCCGTTTATAGCTAGTGGATAATCGGTCGTATGACTATCTGTGTCTACAATAACATCATCCCTGTTGAGATTTTTGGGACTATAAGGTAAGCTGTCTGAGGTCTGACTTTTTTGGAAAACAGTTGTCTGCAATTGCTTTGGACTGTGGAACTTGTGAACTTTTGTTTTGACAGTTGTCGAATTAGAGGTCACTTTGTTACTTTTATAACTCTTTGCTTGCTTACTTGTGTCTGAGAAAGTTTGACCCCATTGTTGGTCCTCAAATTCATCAGACAACTTGTCTTGAAGTACTTGAAATCTGTTAGTTAAGTGGATTTGAACCGGAGTACTTCTTGCCCAGGAGGCCCCAGCCACACTACCACCACTCTTTGATCCACCAGATGCGTTGGTTTGAATAGTAGCTGTTTGGTTGTTATTTTGACAAGTCATGTACCTATAACGCTTTTGATTTACTGATACTTGCTTTTTTGGAACACTGCTCTGGCTAGTTCGTGGATGTGCTGGATCCAGATTCATTTCTCTACCTAGTATAAGTGCTTGTGCATAACTTTTACTTGGTTGGATTTTTTGGAATTGTTTCCAGTCGTGTCCAGTCCACTTTAAGGCCAAACCTTTGGATGTTTTACTTTCTGCAGCAGCATCTAATAATTTTCTATTACAATAAACCTTAGTTTTTTGATTGAGGGCATGCCTTTGATCTGACATACCCCAAGCTATTCGTTTTTTGACAAGTTTTTTCTATTTTTATTTCTACATTCGTTTTCAGGATGGGAGTAAACCTTGCCCCCAGATGCAAAGCAAGATGAGCAAATATGTTTGTATGTGACACCTTTTTTGTCATGTGTTCTGCTGTATGAACAACTACCTTGGTTATAGTAGGTGCATGGCATGGATCTATTGGTTTTTTGATTTTGTTTCTTACTGTTTGACAGTGCAGAAGATGGAGCAGGGTGTCGTTGAGCATTTGCACACCTAATTCTATCTAGCTTATCTGTTTCTGTGTAATTTTTGACTTCACCCTGTTCCATCCTGCAAAGCAAAACGGCATGACTGGCCCTTGCCGAATCCCATGAAAAATCTTGAACATCTTCAAAAAGAGCAATAATATAATCTAACATGGAATTTTTGTTTTGAAGGTCATGTTCTTCCTTCATGATTCGGCAAAAGCCAGTCACCCATTGGGCCATAGAGAGTTGGTCATATTGGACTCGTTCCTTCCTCGTACCCGCCAATACATACTCTTGAGGCCATTTAATTCTGTTGGGAACAACGACATCTACTGAACCACCCCTCAAGGATTTAATTTTCGTACCTGACTTGTTTTCTTCGACCAAGTTCTTTAATCTCTGCTCAACTTGAGCTTGAATGTATGCATCACCTCTGAGATACTGTAAATTTGGAAGGGGTTGAGCAGTAACCTGTGGGGGAGGCAGTGTGACTGGGGTACAAGTCCCGGCAGTTTTAGTTTTGCTTTTATTTTTTATTTTTGAGCGATCACTACTTTTCTTTGGTTTTTTATTTTCAATAGCGTTCAAACGCTTACTAATATCCCCTAACTGTGACAATATTTGCAAATTAATCACCTGTTGTGAAACAGTATCAGCATTGATTTCTAAACAGGTATTCGAACTACTTGGTACTTGTTTGTCACCACCAGTACTTTCGCTACCATGTGTTTGTTCATTGTCTGATTCATTAAAATACTGTTATTCTCGCTACCCGAATCTGAATCTGACACCTGACCTGACTGTGAAGTATTCTGTTGACACTGAAGAAGTCTCGACATGAAATTTTCGTCTGACACTTCAAACTGAACTGGTACTGTAACAGCCTCACTGCCACCAGAACGCAAGTTGTATGCCCTCTTCTCAGCCATGTTACAATGTTAAAACATAGGCTTCAATAAAATATAAACAATAAAAACTAAAAACCCTAAAAATTCAAACATGTGTTGTCAACTGTGATTTTCAGGTGTTTCCTCGTGGGTAGTCAGCATGCAAATGGAAGAGGCATGGTCAGTTATTTCAATTGACCAGTGGTCAGCCAATCACAAGCTGCCAACACACAGCATTAGGCAATTTCTAAAATATATGAAATTTTCGTACTGCTGACCCCCCCAGTGCTGACCTTGCCGACACCCACATGTCGACTCGAAAATTTGACACATTTGCTAGTGCACAATAATTACGGACAGGAGAATACCTCTACAAAGAAATGCAAATGGACTGCTCGTTGCCAGTATATCTATCAACTCAGTTTGAGTAGCCCCTCTATCCCCAGAACCAAGCACATTCCACTTGAAAAATTGTATTAAACATGATAGTACCTTATACACAATAGATTTTTTGACAACCTTTTTTTGCGATCAGTACACAAAATTAGCTCACTGGTTAAATATGTCAAAGTAGCGTACAATGAACTTGTGAAATTATTTAATGAAGCCTGTACTAAATGTTGTCCTGTTAAAAGAAGTGTGGTAAAGTGTAACATTGCAAAGCCTTGGTTTACGAGTGGGCTTATGCCCCTTTCACACTGCAGGCGGTGTGTCCCGTGGTTAGAAGCTTTCTTTTTGCGTCTTACAGTCTGTCAATAGATAGAGATTAAGCGCTATAAAAGCACTATTAGAAAATTTCTTGGCAGCGAAACTGCCTCCAGGTTGTTCCATATCGTCCGAGTTATTCACACTACAGGCAGACGGCCACTGATTGGACACGGTTTTTTAACCATCAATAACAGTAGGAAGGCAGAACTACAAACGTTGGTCACCAAGAAGCAACCTCAACTCACCTTTGGTAGCTGTCAAACAAACATATGGTGCAACGATCAATACCTTAACTCACCTTATGTCACCATGTTACACCGAAAGATGGCCGAGTCACAACCTTATGTAAGACCATGGACCACACCTCCAGTTACCATAGTAAGAAATTCATACTCCCTTGTGCGAAATCGTCTGCACATGCCCAAGGTATCAAATTCAGTGGCGGAAATTTCAAACAATATAAAGCTTCCGTAGGACTTGCAAGATAATGGACGGTTTGCCACTAACTCGCAAGGTCACATTCGGATGTGGGACAGTGATGTAAGGACAGGGACGTTTCACCAAACGTGGGTTACCGCTGGTGATACCGCCTATAGTGTGAAAGGGGTATTAGAAATGCATGTGAAAACAAGAATGTATTGTATAAAAACTTTTTCAAACATAGAAATAGAGTAACTGAATTAAAATACAAAAGGTACAAAAATAAATTAACATGTAGGAAAGCGATTATTACAATAACCTAAAACTGATTTAAAACTCACATGGGCTACACTAAATGGGTTAATTCAAACAAGTCTTGGTAATGTGTATCCTGATTAATTCCAAAGAAATGCGTAAATATTTACTTATAGATTAGACATAGCTAATGGTTTCAATGAATTCTTAGTTTGTAACTGTGGGGCCCAGTCCGGCCAGTAAAATTAAGTCACCATTAAGTAAATTCCATATATTTCATTATATGAAGAGTAGAAATGATAAATCAATGCTAATAACTGATGTGACTCAGAATGAACTGTTTGAAATTGTAAATAATTTTCATAGTAAGGCCTCTACAGATGTAAATGGTGTTAGTATGTGTACGGTTAAAAAAGTGTTTCATTGTATCATACAGCCAATTCAGCATATTTGTAAGTTATCATTAATAATAGGTATATTTCCTGATAACATGAAAAAAGCTTAAGTTATACCACTATTTAAAACTGGGGATGACAGTGTATTTACCAATTATAGGCCAGTGTCACTATTGCCACAGCTTTCAATAATTCTAGAAAAAAAATTAATGACAGGTTAGATAATTTTGTACAAAGTTTTATTATTTTAAGTGATAGTCAATATGGTTTTAGATCAAACAGGTCCACTGGATTAGCATTACTTGATTCGGTGAAAAACTTAACAAAGCAATTAGACAATAAGAAAATCAGAGTAGGTGTGTTCATGGATAAAGAAGGTATTTGATAATATTGATCATTCCTTGTTAATAAAGAAACCAGAATATTGTGGGATTGGAGGAGTACCTCTGAATTGGCTAAATCCTACTTAGATCAAAGAAAAGAATATTTACACTCTAATGGGACAGCTTCGTACAGGAAGTTTTATGAAGGGTTCCCCATGATTTGATTTTGGGACCAAAATTATTTATACTACATATAAATGGCATTATGCAATACTTCAAATTTACTTAAATTCACACTTTTTGCAGATGACATGAATAGTTTTTATACCGGGTCTAACTTGAAGCCAATATGTCAAGTAATTACAAGTGAACTGGAGAAGTTAAATCTGTGGTTTTCATTAAATAAGTTATCATTTAATGTCACAAAACTAATTATATGGTTTTTGGAAAGACAAATATCAACGCGAGTGAAATTATCAACTTTAATAGTTATGCCATTGAAAGAGTGTATACAGAAAGTTTTTGGGAGTGCTAGTTGATGAAAAATTGACCTTGAGTTTTCATGTGTCTCATGTCTTAAGAAATTAAGTAAAAGTGTATCAATTATAAAAAGTAAAGAATATTCTCAACATTGATACCTTAAAACATTATGTAATTACAAAGCACATACAGCCCCTCTTTTTAAAAAATGTAAGTTATTAAAACTAAAACATATTGTGGATTTTAATATTCTAGTTGTAATGTTTGATACCAAGAAATATACAGGATCTATTCAGATAAATGATAATTGTTATAGTACAAGACAGTGTTGTCAGTACGGCTATGGAGGAGCCTACTATGGCAGTTTGTGGGGTACCTTAATTTTATAAAGTTTGTTAGGTCTACCTGTATTACCCTTAGTTACTATTGATATCCAATCAGGGGTCTTCATGCTTTATTAGTCCGCCCTTTGCCAGTAACTTTCTCACATTTGAATTTGAAGTCAAAGTGAATGGATCAAGATTTTTACATGAATACATTTAGGGTTTTTAGTTTTTACGTTGATTTTAGCTATATGAATTTTATATGTGCTTTTACTGGATTTTAAAACTGTAGTTATACACTATTGCTGGATAAAATGTCATCAACAAACAAGAAGACTCCTGTAACTAACGTAAGGAAGAAGGTGACGGCGTCAGCCAGAGCAAAGACATCATTAGAAAACCAAGGGCAAAGGTCACAGCACACAATGCTTCATATTTGCAACATCCTGGAAGTACAGAAGATATCATCATTAAAAATACCGTCACATCCTCCACTGCTTCTAAAGACACAAATGACGCCATTTTGACGCTGTTGCAAGAGATGAGCAAAGCCAGTAAAGACATTGTCCACCGTATAGATGCACTGGAGCGTCAACAGTCAGTCAATTCAACGCCCCTGATTGGGAAACAGCAAACAAGGGTTCACATTGATCCGAACCCAGCACCCACCGTGGCGACATCATTAGTACCTCAAGCATCTAGATCCACAAATGAGAATTATACGTTAGGGCAGAACCCAATGGCAGGAAGAGTTGATCATATGGGGGCTGATAACAACCAGGAGTTTCCCCACCCTTTGCTTCCAGATTCGATGAGGACAGGTGAACAGAATCTACACCATGATTCGGTTGTGCCCAGTTTGGAATCACTGCATCAGAATTCCACTTTATCTCAAGCGGTGTCACGGATCATGGCGACATATGACGGCCACGCAAGAATGGAGGCATTTCAAGGTAAGGCGTCAACAGTACAACGCTCAGGTCCTTATAACACAACTGATATAATCCAAGCTCCTCCAGAAACCAGGTGGGCGAATGAGGGATTCCATAGTGGGCAGGGGAAGAAAAGAGTAGTGTATGATGACTGGTCGTTAATGCAGTGGGCAGTTGGGCAACTTTCAAATGTTTACCAAATGAAGGATGCTGTTGTCTCGAAACAAGCTCTGTTACAAGTCATATTAGCACTCAAAGATGCTACATCTCTACCATGGCAAGCGGTCAAAAGTGCTTGGGCCACTTCCATGCATGAAATCAAAGATGGGTCGCTTACTTGGGCGGATGCAACCCAATGGTCACTGAATAGACTCAGTGCTTCGCAGATTGCAATGGCCAATATAGCATCGAATAATATGTCACAACTTAATCAGAGGAAGACATGTAAGTTTTTCAACGAGGGAGCTTGCTCCCATGATTCACATCATGGTAACTACAAACATTTTTGTGCTTTCTGTAGTCATCAAGGACGTTATCTGGTTCACTCTGAGGTCAAATGTCACTTCAAGGTCAAATCACTTGAAAAGAATGATAAATAGGAATGGAGACGATCACCTGAGGATGGTTTAGATGTAACTGATCAGCATAGTGGTCAAGAGGGGGGAAGTGTAAACAATGATTCAGCAAACTGTAACTTTAAAAACCTGTGTCATAACCAAAGTACTGAAGTTCGATTCGTTAATACCTGGACAAACATAAATGTCAGTAAATTATATAATGTTGTGATGTTTAATATCAATGTTAATGATCAATATTGTGATTTTACTACGTATGGAAAGGGCTATTTTTGTTTATCTGGGGAGAATACTACCAATGGGGAGTTACAGAACGAATCCTCAAGTGAGGCATATGGCTGTGTATGATGTAGCTTTATTTCAATATTGGGATATGTGGGTACAAATGAATGTTGGTTAGTATACCTACATGGAAAAGGTATTGTCAAAAATGGGTTCTATTCGTTACTTGTAAATAATGTTGATGGTAGCATATCTCTGCGTACACACAAGGACCCTTATCCTGGTTATTTGACAGTGGTATTTTCTTGCATATTATCTGATGTGTTTGATAATTATATTAATGTTGAGAAGATCACGAATCAAGAAAAAGCACAGGCTAGAATGATCTTTGACAATCTTAAGAAAGATAATATGTATATTGATTGTGTTAACATGACTTACGATCAGTATATGGATCAAGTGATAACTTGTATCATATCACATCAAGAAAAGGTAATTGATGATATGAAATCACAAGCCTTGTTGTCTGAACAATCTGCACTTATGTGTGATTTACAGTCAGATCTTTGTGATGCCTCCGTTGACACCGTCGTTCCAAATATGTTTGAAAATTTGGATTATTCCAGAACATCTAGATATGATGAGATCAGGGATCCTATGTTTCCAAGCAAAACTAAGGATTTCATTAACCATATAGCTTCTGATTTTAAGTTTGTAGGTCCTGATAGGGAACCTGTTGAGATAACCACTGTCGACCAATGTATCAAAATTGCTGAAGTCATAAGTTCAACTGGGGTACCTAATTATCGTGGAGCTAGGATACCTTTGATTTCTGGTTTGAACATTGAAGCTTGGGAAACATACTTAAGGGATTACCCAGACCCACTTCTAATTGAATACCTTAAGTTTGGCTTTCCTATGTCTATATCAAAGAATAACAGCCTTAACATAACTACTGTAGTGAATCATCATTCAGCTACTCAGTTCACTCAAGAGGTAGATGAATACTTTAAGAAAGAACTTGCTCAGGGGGGCATTTTGGGCCCCATTGCTGAAGTTAAATCTGACATGTTTCATTGTTCCCCACTTTTGACCAGACCCAAGGATGTGGTTAAAAGAAGAGTTATTGTAAACCTTTCCCACCCTGATGGGGGTTCTGTCAGTGAGTTTGTTGACAAATTTAGATTTGATCACAGACCTTTTACACTTAAACTTATTTCAATTGATGATATTGTCAGAGAAATTTTGGCTTTGCATGACCCTATGTTATTTAAAATTGATGTTGCTAGAGCATTCCGAAACTTAAAGGTGGATCCGGTAGATGTTTTGAAGCTCGGCATGAGTTGGGGTGGTTAGTATTATCTGAGTTCAGCAGTTGTTTTTGGCTGAAAACATGGAACAGCTAGTTTTCAGTTGGTAGCCGATGCAATATCTTATATTATGGCCCAAGAGGGCTGTAAAGTACTGGCCTATGTGGACGATTTTTTGGTAGTACCTGAGCGTCACAGGGCATTACAATTCTACAATAGGTTATCTGATCTGTTTATTGAACTGGGATTACCAATGAATTTGGACAAGAAAACTCCCCCTGCCAAACTGTTAACTTGCCTGGGTATCTCCATCAACATAGAAGCAAATACTCTTAGCATTGATAATGCAAAACTTGTAGCTATTTATGAAGAATGTATCTGTGTACTTGGCAGAAAATTTCTGACAAGGAAATCTTTTCAATCCTTATTAGGGAAGCTCATTTACATTCATAAATGTGTGGCACCTGCACGAATTTTTATCAATCGGATGTTGCCTGTGTTTGGTGATAATTCGCATAAGAAGTGTATTAGATTAACTCATGAATTTTTTCAGGATCTATCATGGTTTTTAGAATTTTACCTAGTTTTAATGGAATTACATATTTAGCTAAAACTGAGGTATTAGGTGAGAATTATGTATACTTGGATGCATCCTTAACTGGTATGGGGGCAATATGAAATAACAGAGTTTATAGTGCACCCATACTTTCAGTCCCAGGGTTTCACCTTAAAATTGTCCACTTGGAGATGCTCAACATTGTTTTAGCTCTCCGAATCTGGGGTTCATACTGGCACCATCACAAAATAAAAGTTTTCTGTGATAATCTAGCCGGTGGTCAAATCTTCCAAAACTAAAGACAAATTTTTAGCAGCTTGTATTCGTAATATTTGGTTGATTGCAGCTTCAAATGATATTGAGATTGTTACTGAACACAGAGGGTAAAAAGAACGTTATAGCGGACCTTCTGTGAAGGTTACATTCCCCTATAGGGGTGAATAACACCATTCTTACTTCATTGAAACCAAACTATATATGGGAAAAAGTTGATGTCAGCAAATATGACCTTAATTTGACCTTGTGATTTCAGGTGGAACTTCATCCACAACACCACTTTTACAGTCAGCTTGGACAAGAATTTCCTCAGCCTTTCGACCTTCAACCAGCAGAGCTCATCAGTTACACTTCAAAACATTTTTAGCATTTGTATTGTTCATGAAACTCCCAGTAAAGTTTTCACTAAACAACATTTTGGCATTTCTTGAATACCTGTATCAGAATCATATATCTATACAGGTGATAAAGAATTATGTCTCTTCTTTGAATTCAATGGCTAGAACTTATAATATTCCAACTGAGGATCTGTCCCACATTTCGGTGGCCCAATATCTTAGGAGTATCTCCATCAATTCAACTTTCAGACCTACCCCTAGGGGTATCTTTGACATTCGAACATTATATCACATTTCAAAGGCATGTGATACCTTAACAGACCCATTACTGTTTAGAGTTATTTTTCTTACTGCATTTTATGCATTTTTGCGTATGTCAAACATAGCCCCTCATAGTCTGAAGGCTTTCGATGTCAATAGACATTTTTTAAGGCAGGACCTCATTTTTCACTACCCTGGAGCACATCTTTTGGTGAAATGGACTAAGACTTTACAAGATAATCACTCTCATCATTGGGTCCAGCTTCCTAAATTAGAAAATATATATCTGTTCCCGGTCAGAGCTCTTTCAGCTTTGCTTTCCTCCAGGAAATTACCCCCAACGGCTCCCCTATTTGCCAATAACTTTTCCCCGCTCACCCAGGTCATAGACACACATGTCAGGGATGCACTGAGGAAGACTTTGACACTACTAGGCATTCCACCCAATGGTCATGGGTTTCATACCTTCAGAAGATCTGGAGCTACCTTTGCTTTTCATCACAACGTTTCCTTACAGGATATTATGGCCCATGGACTTTGGCGTAGTTCAGCTGATTGGCTGTACCTTCAGAACTCTCCTCAATCTCTTTCTACCATTCCCCTGACCTTCACCTCATCTGTTCCTACTTACTTCTAGTTTGGGTTTGGGTCAATATTTTAAAATTCATGCTTAATTTTAAAATCTTAGTTCTTTTGAATGCTAACATGTAAATAAAATACTTCAATCTACAAATTATCTTTATGGTTCATTTTCATCTGAACATATGACCTTTGACCTCTACCACAAACAAAAAACTGTGGAAAGTTTAATTATAAGAATGTGAGAACAAGCTTAAAATATAAATGTGTCTCAGTATATTGGGTCAAATTATGGAATGAGTTAAATGGTGAGTTGTCAAGCATTTCAAACATGTAAAGTTAAAGTGATGTTAAAAACAAACTTGTTAAATATGTTTTAAAATTTTGATATGGCTAATGTTGTGAATTAATTAGACTATTAAACTGTAGTAGAACAGTTAGACTGGGTTAAAAAAATATATTTGGGAACAATTTCTAATCGATTATTGGGATCAACAATTGACATGTTTGCACAAGGCATGGAGGAATATCTTAAAGAAGAAATAGAGTTTGGGGCCATAATTGGCCCTTTTGATCAAATGAAGTAGAAATACAGTGTTTTGAAAACGTAAATACACACCGATGAATGGTGTGTAGTTCCGCCTGAACTCACATCAGTTTCTCGTCACCAATCAGGAAATGAAGCCGATAGAAAATTCTACAGAAAAGTGTGCTTTTTAAAACACCTTTTCTGGGGTTTATAAAAGAATTAACCATAATAAATATACCAGATGATTTAACTTTCACCTGGTACATAATATAAAACATTTTTGTTACATGTTGAAAGTATGATATGTAACAATTGTTGACAATGTTTTGTAAATGTTTGCAACTGGTTTTCATACACGTCATTTGTTTGAAATATTTTTTTTATAAAAAGTTTTGAAAACATTCTATCACAACAACTTTTATACTCATATTTGAAATAATGTTTATTAAACATTTACCTTCAAATATATACAAACAAAGATGACAATAATAGGAGATTTTACAGGACACTATCAAAAATTGCCCCACATGCAATGTTTAAAAGTAAGAAATAAATGGTGACACAATTGTTAAACCACTATCTTACAATTTTAGACATAAAATCCTAGGAGACTGTGGGTGTCTCCGGGCTTAGTCCTGGTACACAACTTTACATTGAAGAATTATTTTATTGTAGATTCTTTTTACCATGTGCGTTTTCCTATCACCTCTGTGATTGGCCAGTGAGGCGTGAACTAGCGCTTCTAGAGATATTTTTTTTGTCTCCAGACTTTCATGAATTGTGGCATGCCTGTTTGTCTTTTACAGAAGTTGTGGCGTGGCCACACTGGCTGTGTTTACACAGTGATGGGCTACGTTAGTACTGGTATGGTTACCACTTCAGTTCACTACTCATGCTCCTGATGGCTTTGTGCTTGCACTAGGGGACCAAAACACCTTTCAGCCTTGTTGTTTTTAGTCTTTACAAACTTGACCTATGAATGAGGGCAGATATAACTTGAGGTCAAACATAGGGGAGTACCGTATACCAATCCAGCTCCAGTTGGTGTCAGATGCTGAGTTTTTGACGGTGTCGGGAGATCAAGCAGACTCTTCACAAGCTGGGCAAGTTGGTTATACTGATTTATCTGATAGTTCCAGATCTGATTCTGACATATCCGCCTCCATTAACCATTCTAATCAAAATTTGTCCCCTACTAGTTTGGACATCTGGTTCAAGGTCAAGCCCCATAGGCCTCGGATTCAAATGACATATTGACTGATCAATCTCATATCAATGAGATTACGTCCCAAAGGGGTGGTTCTGTGGATGTATGTGTTAACCACAAGGTCAGATGGCCACATGATTTTGTCCTAGTGGGGCAAAATAAGGACAGAGTTACTTACAACCAACTATCACCAGTCCAATGGATGGCTGGTTTTGTCGAAACATCAGGGAGGAGTCAGATGTCAGATGTAAAAAATAGAGAACACTTGTTACATTATATTATTGACTTATTGGATGATGCTAGAGAAATTAAGAGGTGCTTGGAAACTAAAGAAAATATGCCAGACCCATACACAAAGACAGAGCACCTCTCAAAGTAGCTCTCACAGAACTCAAGACAAGAATTCTTCTGCCCAAACTACCACTTGTGTGTACTATAACAGAGATGTTTGTTCACAAAAGCAGACCCATGAGACCAAAGGGGTACTGTATAAGCATGTTTGTGCATCATGTAAGTCGAAAGATGGCAAAGCATATTAGGGGTGCGACCGAGCAGTCGAAACTCGCCAAGCGATTCGATACCAATTCTTAGGGTTGACTACTCGTGTGCATATAACAACCTATAGAACCGGTTACACTTTTTTAGTCAATAAAACACAAATATACATACCTTACTTTCATTAAATCGCATCCACCATTTGTAACATAATATTATTGATATTATGTGCTGACAATAGCTAATTCAAGCGATTCGAAGCTTTTGTCTTTATATTTTTTTCGTTTACGGGAGCCGCCATAAATGGATGTCGTTTCCTGTTATGGTGGATACTAAATGTTGCGAGGGCTCGATGTCGAGTCGAGTTTTTATCTGTGAGCAATCGACCCAAATTATTTATACTCATCACACCCCTAAAGCATATGCTCATCCACAAACTGAGTTTTGTAAGAGTATAAAAAAACGATTAGCCCTAGACATTACCTTGGGTTTGAGTCATGTTCACGAAAAAAAGGACTGTCATATACTCATTATCTGGTGGGTCTAAGTCAAAAATAAGACACATGATTGATTAATCAATTGCTTTTATTAGTCGTAGGGATCATAAAACTTATGTTCTTCAAGTGTTATCGGACAAGTCTGACAGTGGTCACAAACTGGTGCACAAATGTGGTCGTGGTCAATGTAAAGCCTTAGAGGTGAGATTTCTGCACCTAAAATATTGTTGCCAGTACTGAATTCAGTACCAATAAGGTCAAGGACAGTCCTGTCAGTAAACACAAGGTGTTCCAGTCAAATTGAGGATGTATGAGATGTATGAGGATAAGGGCTGCATGGATCTAGGTAAGTGTTAGACCGAGTTTCTGTCCCGTCGCCAATTGCTATTGATATACTGATGGATGTTTTCTGTGTAAATTTTGAACGGCATATTTCTACACATATTGTCACAAGTATAAAGTGTTATTTGAATTCTTTGAGCTATGTATATGTGCCGATCACTAATATTTGATGCCAAGCCAACTGGCAAGTATATATTTCAACCTATTTTTGTAAATGTAAACAAACCTTCCAACATTGTACAGTTCTCTACAAATGAAATTCCTGGCTTGTAAAACCAGTTTAGTGTAACAATATGTGCTGTAAACTAGATACAGCTATAAAGACATAGCAAGGACCTTTTAAAGTAAATGCAATCATTTCCCGAAGTTCAAAATTTACACAGAAATGGATGAAATGCGTATGTAATAGCAGACGAATTCAGTTGAAGGGGAGGTAGGAAATTCGAACACATGGAACATCACCTTTAGCCCTGTTTTTGGGACGACCTACAAAAAAGACAATATAATATGCAAATTAACTTCCTGTGGGGTGATACTGAGAAATTCTGGCAGTAGACAATCTCCCGCCAAATTTACTTAAAAGCCTCCAGCAACATGTATTACAATCAGTTGTGGGGTTGAAAGCCAGAAATTCATACAATTGCTGAATGTGGAGCTGCCAAGCCGTTGTTATAAAATAAACAGACAAATACGTGGCAGAGTCGAGATTCAGCCATTTAGGATATGGCATTAAAGAATAAATCTACGAAGAAACAAGGGGACAAAAAGAATGCGAGTAAAACAACCGATGATATACAACTCGAGGCGAGTGTGGGAAATGAAGAAAGAAATACGTCCATTGCACAGAAGTTAGATCTCTTGCTGGAGGTTGTGAATGGACTAAACACCAGAATACAAGAACAAGACGAGAGATTGCAGAAGCAAGAAGAAAGAGTGAGTTTGAGGGACGTCTCAGCCTTACCTTCCGCACACAGTTCACCAAAGGCGAAGACAACCCCAGATCGTGTACCGTCATTTGAAGAACTTAAGAACGATTCGAAGGTGCAAGCCGAAGTAGATAGGAGGTTGCAGGCATACCACAATGCTTCACAAGTAGACTACACGGGTAAGTCAAATACTGCTATTAGGTCGGGAAGGTTTAGGGCTGGGGTAGCTCGTATCAAAAACCCAATTAGTTGGCCACAAGACTTCTGCTCTGTCAATACAGGCTCCAAACAACCTACGTACGACGAAATGTCTCTAGAACAGTGGGTACAAGGAATAATGCATTGTATTTTAGAACAATCTGAGAATAAAATTAGGGAGAATATGATGATTTATTTCACCTTTCTTATGCAAGATGCAATTGAATTATCAGCTTCCACGGCGCGTAAAGCTCATGCTGCAGTATTGCAGGAATTAGAGCGGGGCAAGGTCGATTGGGAAAATCTAGAAGCGATTGAAAAAATCAAAAATAGGCATACACAAAGAATTGTACAGGTGAACAAAGGTACTAGTGGACCTGGAATTCAAACTCAATGTTGTCAGCATTTTAACAAAGGTCAATGTAGATTCGACAGTGAGCACATGTCAAACAATACGTTGTACCAACATCATTGCTCGTACTGTTGGAAAGAAACACAAAAGAAATACGACCACCCAATGTGTAGATGCTTAAGGATAAAAAATGCGCAAGGGGGGCAAAAGAACGAAGTCGTGAAGCCAAAACAGACAGAGCAGAAGGTTTAGCATTCTAAAACAACTACCTAGTAAAAATGTCGAGGAACAAAAATGTTACAGAAGTTCCTGTGACAATGAAAACGGTACAAGTGTAAAGAAAAAATGTATTACAAACAGTAATGATGAAATATGCATATACATTGTTGATAAAAAGCATACTAGTTATTGTGAATGTAATATGTTTAATATTAAGGGCAACAACTGCCTGGAATTTAAAAATGATGCGTTCTATGACAGTAACATAAAAAATGGTCATGCCAGGAGCATTGAGTGTAGTAACAACACAAACGCGAGTGATAGTACACGAGCAGATAATGATGTATCGTTTAGTTTGCTGAATACCTGTACTGAAGGTACTGATATTATATATACTAACAAATGTTCAAATTGTACTACTGTACAAAGTGCATATTGGTGCCAGGTAAGTGCTAGAAGCAACTTTAACTTGGCATTTCTAGATCTTGCAGCGAATAACTATACTAACAAAAGTTGGGAAATCAGTACCTTCCATATGGGTGAAAGCATTAAAAAGACAGGAGATACAAACATAAAAAATTTAAGTGAAGATATGTTACATGAAACGAATGAGTCAAAGATCAAATGGTTGTTAGATTATCAACGTGATGAGCTTTTGGCTAGTAAATCCCACAACTATGCTAGTCAAGAAAAAAGCACTTGGTATTTAGCAAACAGCATTGATTTATTGCACATACATTCTTTTAGTTCAAACAGCATTGATTTATTGCACATACATTCTTTTAGTTCACACAGTTTTAATTCAACTGTCACAACAGATAACATATCACAAGTGATATGCAACTATAGCAGGGGGAGGGAGGTCGAATACAACCAAATATTGGAAAGTAAAAATGTCACAGGTGTTACGAATAAAAACAGTACTCTTGTGGAGAAGAGTGGCATGATAGGCAGACAATTTGGCTACATCCCCTTTACCATTAAAAAATACATTAGTTTACCTACTAATAAAGGCATTCCATTCGAAAATAATAGTCAATGGCTACAAACAATGCATGAAGCTGTATTAAAGTACAAGGTACCCAATTATCAGGGAGCAAGAATCCCGGTTCCATCTGATTTGAATATACGCGCTTGGAGAAGACTGTTAGAGAACTATGATCTTCCTATCATTGCAGAATATTTAGAATTTGGGTTCCCTGTAAATATAGATTGGAATATTTTTACAGGTAATAAACAAGTTAAAAACCACTCCTCAGCGTTCATGAGAGCTACAGGGGTAGATAAATATTTTGAGACAGAAACAAATGCAGCAGCAATGATAGGGCCACTGGAGAACGCACCATTTGAAAATATGAATTACTCACCGTTGTTAGCTAAAGACAAACCAGATGGGGGAGTTCGGGTGATAGTCGATTTATCCTGGCCAGAAGGTAATAATGTCAATAGTTGTATCCCTGATGGAGAATTCGATGAAATCGATTTTGTCCTAAAATACCCTAGCATAGATTTAGTCTTAGAAAAAATTCGACAGTCAAAGTCACAAGCTATATTATATAAGGTGGATCTACAAAGAGCGTATAGAAATTTAAGAATAGATCCACTAGCATATCCACTGTTTGGTTTGCAATGGAAGAACGCCACTTACGTGGACGTTAGTATAGCGTTCGGTCTGAAAATCGGGGCCGCGGCGTGTCAGATGTGTACCGACGTTCTTGCGCATGCGCTACACACACAAGGGGCGTGGGTGATGAACTATTTGGACGATTACGTAGGGGTATCTACAACTGATAAAGCTAATTCAGAATTTTTATCTTTATTAAATCTATTGAAGCAAGTGGGACTGCCAATAAATGAAACCAAAGTCGAGCCCCCAAGTACAAGGATTACTTGTCTAGGTGTATTAATAGATACTCAGGCAGGGATAATAGCTATCCCTGATGAAAAAATGGTTCAAATAAGAAAATTATGCAAGGAATGGTCAACAAAAGAGTATACTAACAAGAAACAAATACAAAGTCTGATAGGAAAATTAATATATTTACACAGATGTGTCAAGCCAACTAGACTTTTCATAAATCGCATGTTGGCAACACTTAGAAATGCCCCAGTAAAAGGTCAGTTTAAAATACCAGCAGCCTTTTATAAAGATGTACAGTGGTTTAACGAATTCTTAGACCACTTTAATGGGTCAGTAAAAATACATGAAAATCACAAGGTGGATCATCAAATTTTTGTAGACGCATCTCTGCATCAAGTAGGGGCTATCTGGAATAAAGAAGTTTATTCATGTAATATCCCTAGTAGGTTAAAAGATTTGGTGTCCATAGTTCAACTAGAGGCAGCTAACTTAACTGGCCTGCAAGCTATGGGGGAGTAAATGGAAAAATACTAGGGTAATCGTCTGGTGCGATAACCTTGCAGTAGTCCAAGCATGCCAATCACATAGAATAAGAGATAACTGGCTGATGGCTTGTTGTAGAACGTTGTGGTTTACTGCAGCTATTAATAACATTGAAATTTCAGTTAGACATATATATGGTAGTGCAAATGTTAAAGCAGATATGTTATCACGTTGGGACATATATAAAAATAGTAATGCTATAGAGGCAAAATTCTTGAAGAATTGTTGCAATTGGAATCATGTTAACAGTGAAATGCTATGGCCTAACTTTCAATTATAACCGACAGCAGTATTTGACTATTAACCCTTATTAAGAAGTGTAAATTAAAAATTAAGGATAGATATTGCTCTCCTACATTGTATATTTACAGGAAGTGCTGCATTGGTAGCCTTACAACAGCAGGCTTTTGCGAGGATACAGGCAGCCTTGAGACCTAGGACTGCTTCTGCATATTCCGCGGGGTTCCGTCAATTTCTGGCCTTTACAGTGAAGATGTGCCTTGATCAACCTCATGAAGAGGCAGTACTGCTGTTGTACTTGGAATATCTGGTGCAGCGAGGACTCAAAAGTAACTCTATAAGAAATCAAGTGTCGATTTTGAAACATTACTTTGCATTACTGAGGTGGCCCACACAAGTGTTTAACTCTAGAAACATTCAAATGTTAATAAAGTCTGTGCAAAGGAACTCTGTCATAGCTGTAAAGTTAAAGGGAGTAATTGATTTGAAAATGTTGAAGAAATTGATTAGAAAAACTCGAACTTATACCAATGGTGAAATATTTGCAGCAGTTTTCACAGTAGCGTTCTTTGGTTTCTTCAGACTGTCTACTCTGTTACCAAACAAAAGTACTGAATTTGATGGAACTAGATTTCCTGTGCAAAATGATCTGGTATTTGGCCCTCCAGGAGTACATATGATAGTAACGTGCAGTAAAACCATGCAAAATTCAAATGAAATGCAAGTGGTTCAGTTGCCAAAGCTCATAGCCCAGGAATTTTGTCCAGTAATGGCCTTGAAAAAATTATTAAAAATAGTACCACAAGGAGAAAATCTCCCAGTTTTCCAGATTATTACAAAACGAGGTTGGATGGTGCTAACAGCCCCTAGGGTAAGGTCATTTCTGAAACTTGTAATAACGTCCATGGGTTTGAACCCAAGTACATACACAGCTCATGCGTTCAGACGCAGTGGGGCTTCACTTGCATTTGATAATAATATTGAGTTGAGTAAAATAAAGCAACATGGATCCTGGAAGTCAGAAGCCATATGGACCTACCTACGCTCTACCCCTAAAGCAGCTAGTGCTGTTCCCCGTACCTTTCAACAACTAATGCTCAATACACTATAAACATGTTGGGAGTTTGGCTAGTTATGTCATTTATTTTTAAAGATAAAAGAGTATGACATAGTTGGTTATTCAAGTAAAAAGACATTGTGGTATGAATTTTATTTTATTTTATAACAGTTTTAAATACGCTTTTTCACAAGCTAGAAAACTATGGTGTATATAGATTAACATAGTAGTAATGGTTGTCAATGGTTGTGAAACTAGCCTGATATCTTATTATTAGAAATTTAATAAAACAGATTGCTAGTAAATACTTGAGATAACTGGAGTAGTTTAACATATATGTGTTAACCAGACTAAAATTTGTTAACTAATATGCTAATATGTAAAAAGAAGTTTAATAAACTCCAAACTATATATAGTTATATATTGTGCATTAGTTTCTTTCATCTGTGTACTCTCATCCTGCAACTGACAAGTACATGTGAGCTCTGTCCCTCGCGATTGTGTACCGTAAAAAAATCAACAGCAATTCACGACGGGGACAGAAACTCAGTCTAGGTAAGTGTCAGCCTATTCCATTTAATAACAGATACCAAGTGCTGGAGACTTTACAGGATGACCTGACACGTACTTTTGGTTGTTGCAGTAAGACAGATAGTCCTGTACAGGACAGTAGTTGGATAATCACAGCTAGTCCACCACTGCTTCCTAAGCTTAACAGTCAAGAAAGTTGTTCTTCAAGTACTGCAGTGGCCTGAATTTTGGAACAAAAAGTGGTTCATGGTTCAGATCCAGTGTCGCATTCTGGCGACACTTCGGATACCAATTTCAGCTTTCTGCCAGAATTTCATAAATGCAAAGCACAAATTGGTACCAAATTCATCTGTGTACCCCTCACTCCTATCTATGTGTACAGGTCCTTCTAGAGTCTGGAACCAGATCCCAGATGTCCTTACTGCTCATAAACTTAGTGGCATTCTGAATTTTTTGAATTTACGTATTCCAGTTCAAACTGATTTGAATGTTAGCAGTTGGCACTTCGGCTCATATTTTCAAAGCCTATATTAGCCAAGCTTTTAGGCATATCTGCATAGATCTGGGGGACATTGATCTCTTGGGCCTCTAACATAAGTGTAAGTTTATCTTGATCTGTCGCTCCCGTTTGGATTCTGTTTTTTTTTTCTTTAGTAAGAGAACAGACACAGTAAGGTTAATAATGAATAAGCATGGTCAGAATGCACTCTTAAACTACATAGGTGATCTTATCCATTGATGCCTGCCCTCCAGAGTATCTGACTCTTATTGGTTTCTTTTGGATCTACTTCAGGATCTTGGACTTGATATCAATGTTAAGAAACTTTTGTCCACCCAACATTAAGGTCGTAGGACTGGGCATATTATTTGATACCACTAACAACTTTGCAATTACCATTGCAAACTTTGTGATAGTTGGTCGGACAATTGAATTGTAACTAAAATGACTTACAATCGTTATTGGGTTTGTTGTTATATAGTACCAAATTTGTAAAACCAGTCAGATACTTTTATAACCAAATGTTACAATTGTTGAGAGATCACACTGATAAACATCGTATCTTATTAACAAAAGAGTTATTTAAGGGCTTAAAATGATTTCAGGTTTTTCTTAAGTCTTATAATGTGGTCATAAAAAGAAAAAAAAGGAAAAAAAAATATAAAAAAGTTGATGTGCTTAGTGTCACTCAGTTTTTAATTCACAATTAATATTGTGGATATGTGTGTTACACAATATTCTTTTCTCTATGTATTGTGTTGCGGAAGTTATTGTAAATTTGAATTTTCTCATCAGAGGCTGGAGATATTTCACAAAGATGCTCCCTGAAGTACTTTTTAGATGTGCAATTACACCGGTAATTTTGAACGGGTACACCAGTTAGTCGTACAGTGCACCCATTACCAATTTATGTGGGTAGGTTGGATTTCAAGTTGTACAGGTCCTAGAAACATTTTTGCAATGTTTTTGTCACTAGGATCTTATGGGTTGGCAGACAATGATTAGATGGATTCGAACCTAAGACATTTGATGCAGTAATTATGGTATGATTATAGTCTGGGGGTAAATAAAGTAGTCCATTGGGTGCCAATGTGTAAAGCCTATTCCAAATCATTGAGATCATAACATGTGGACTGTGTAACTGTTATGTTATGATACAGAATTAGGCCAGAGATCAGTGTATGTCAGACACAATATGTACTGTATAGTGAGTGTATATAGTACCTGATACTTTTTTTTGAGGTGAGGCACAGTCTTCAATATAGGGCGCTTTTGTGAGCATATATGCATCTCCCAATTATTTTATGAAATTAAGCAGTATTGTATTGTGTATTAATACTCAGCGCAATATCTCCATATACTACAGGACTCAAAGTGCTAGTTAACCAATCTGACTGCACAGGTACAGCCCCAACTGACAAGTAACTGACATTCCCCTAACTGGAAGATAGAGGCTGAAGGATGACCATTTATCAACGTCCTTGAGGTTCTTTAGCCTGCCACTGGGGATAGGACCCAATGACAGAGGACCGCCATTTTAAGTGGTCATCTGGGCCACTATGTATCTGCCTGTACCTGGGTTTGAACCCACGTCCTCTGAGTTCCTAGACAAGTGTGTTACCCGCTAGTCCACAGTGGCACAGAGCAGTGTTTGGGTTTAATCATGAATTCTGAAATTGAGAGTCATATGATAATTAAAACAAGAAATATATTTTTGTTTTCTAGGTATCAGTTTTATTTATTAATATATGATCACATGGATATATATTGGGTAGGTATATTATTATGATAAGTATATTCTCTATTATATGATATGTATATACAGGTTAAATTTTATGAAAAATTAATTATTATACGTTTTTGACTGCATTTCTTGCTCTATGTTGGTCATTCTGGAGGATAACCTCTGTAGTTCTGTATTAACTCTTCCGTCCTTGTGGGAGCTAAACTTTGTGTCTGGGCCGAATGTGTTGCCATAGAAGTGTTACTAGGGCTTGGAATGTCTATGTTGGCTTTAGCTGCTGGACTACTGCTTGTATGGATGGTCATTACAGCAGAGGAAGCCAGAGGTGCTTGTGATGATGTTATGTTAGATGCCATACTCACTTTCCAACATCTCCTTCCTACTGGTCTGGTATGAGTTGTATCACACGTTAAACAGTATTGTTCCATCCACTAGATATGACCACACCACTTAATCAGATACAAAATGCACAATATTTGTTGATAAAATCACTTTAAAACATTTATATACAGTTTGTTTGTTCTATCCAAGAATTAAAATTTGCCGTCTTTTCACTCCAATGACTACACATAAACAATAATTGGCGCCAAAAATTTTACACAGAAGTGACCACAGACCCCCTGGTGAATGACACTGGAACTACAATCCCAATATTAAGGTGGCAGTCAAAGGTTTCGCAAGCTTGCCATGCATAGCACCCAGATGCCATGCTAACAAAGGGTAGCTCCTGTTTCCAAACATTTCACTAGAAAGGATCACTCAGCTAAGGACAGCTATGATCCTGTTCCTTGTTTTGCTTGTTTTGCAGTTTTTGCTGCTAAGTAGTGCCAAGGTAAGATTTTGTAGACATTACCTTGTTCATTTATAATGTTTTTCTAGCATTTTTTCATCAAATGTTCAATAAACTTAAGAGGTCTAGATAATACTATAGCAGACTTACTGTCTAGCATACAAAACCTATGATAATCTTCAGAAACTCCACAGTTTGGTAGAATCCCCTGTGTGGATCAATGCGCATTTGGACCTCACTTTACTTAATCATGATATTTAGGTAGTTTTTGTTTGTTTCAGAATCCCAAGTAGCTACAGCTCTTCTGGCTACCTTCTGGCCACAATGGCTTTATATCAAAGAATGTTTTATATGTTCCTGGCTTTCTTGATGATGGCGGAGGACCTATCGCTCCGTGGGGTTTTTTCACTGGGATATCCTGGCTTTCATGGAGTATCTAACACAATCTGTTACATGCCCGCATCATATTACAAACCATATTACTGCTGTTAGATCCATGTGCATTGTTCATGGTTGTAACACAGCCCCCTTTAGGAATCAAAGAATTCTTTAAAACTTACTCATACTTTTACTCCTATTATAATTGTACAAAACCTTGTTATTGCAAATTGTTACAGTGACTGACCAGTTACAGTTTTCTCTTAAATATAAAGCACTTTATTTACTAGCATTCTTCTCTTTTCTGAGACTGTCAAATATATTGCCACACTCGGTTAATAGTTTTGATAAATCTAGATATATGTGTGTTGGTGATGTTATTTTGTCTGACCACAGGACAGTAATAGTACTTAAATGGTCTAACACCTTTTAGGACCATGTGAAGACCACGACCCTGGATATTCCTTATCTAAGTTGTTCAACCCTTTGCCCAGTGCAAGCATTTTCTGCTATGTTGACTACTCCTCCTTCCCATGTGGATTCTCCTCGCTTTCAGGTACTGCATGGCCAGGTAATTAAGCCTCTTACAGAGTCTTCTGCCAGGAAGCATCTTAAAAGTGTTTCAGCATTACTAGGTCTTTCCAGGTCCAGAAACCTTCCATGATTTCCGCAGGCGCTGGGCCTCTTTTGCCTTCAGAAGGCGTGTAGCTGTTCAAGATATCCAGGCTTAAGAAACCTGGGCCTCCAACTCTCATACTTCTCAAGTATCTCATGCTTTTAGGTGTCACATCTATGCCTGACCCCCCCCCCCCTTATCTCTACTGGGTGTTTGGGGCCTTGTTTTTATTCACATTATCATCAAATGTAACTGACTTCATTCCCCTCCGCTCCTTTGTAAGCTGACAACCACCTTCTGAACTTTACTATCTTTCAACTTTGACCTCATCTTTCAGGTAACCCTTTTGATCCATTAGCCGGGTCCTTGAATTGTGACCTCACTATTCATTGTTTTGACATTTTGCATTTTTAACTAGGAGGTGCTTGTGGATCTTATCTCCCAACTTCACCCTGGGGACAAAGTGATTGACCTCTGTAGGTCAACTCCACCTTTTGACCTGCAGTATCATTGAACTTTGACCTTTCTGGGTAACTTTTTTCAAGTCTCACTCGGGTCTTGGAATTGTGACCTCAGTTCGGAGGTTTCTGATCTTTTAATATTCCAGGTTAGCTAATTATGGTTATTACCTGCCAATTTGCCCCATCGGTCAAGGTTTTTTTTACTATTTGGGGCCAATGGGATTTTGGAGTGAAAAATTATATATGTATAACTTCATCATGTCACCTTGCATCAATACTAATTTTTTGAAGTTTTTTTATTTTGTCCTCATTTAGTTTATGCTTGTTATATGATAATGTCTTAACAATAATTTTAGTAGTAACATTAATTCGTGTTCGGGCTGGTATTTAGGTGCCAGCAAGATCATTGCTTGGGGGAGCCCTAGGTTTCGAAAATTTTATGGCATTTAGTACTGCCAATGTGTAAAGTGTGTGGCAACTTTTGATTGGTCTAGATAGTGATGACCAAAAAATTGGCCCTTCATTCTGCCATTTGCTCTGCAGGCACTGAAGGGGTCACATCTACATTTGAATTTCTCACTCAGCACTGTCTACATGCTGCCACGTGTACTTGCATTTTAGGTTTTTAGTATTTTATACATTTGTTTTTTTTTTTGAGTTTCATATTACACTACACTACTGCTACATGGCTCAAAAATATAACCTTAGATCTGGGAAGAAGGAGACGGTTTTGCCAGTGCAGTTACAGTTGTGTGACGACCAGGACTTCATGTCTCAGGTGCTGGGGGGTAGTCACCCTACCCCTTCTCAACGGCAAGTTCATTCTGATTTATCATCTGGTAGTGATTTCGATATCTCGGATCTGGTTCAATCATCTGATAATGACATGGATGTATCTGACACTGAGCATATAGGTCCTATGATAAATTTAACTCTGAAAATCAAGTTCCGGATGATAAAAATGCTAGCAGTACCCAGCAAGTGGTCAATCAGACAATCTTAGAAAAGTTAGAAAAAATTAGTGCTAGATTAGATACACTAGAGCAAAAGAGTTGTAAAAAATCTGTTCAGGCTTCAAAAATCAAAAACAAAACGTTTAAAAAGTCAAAACAACATGTGGAACTGCCCAGTACATCTGGTACAGTTGATGTGTTGCCTTTGAGTAAATCAGTGCTTGAGGCCAGTAGTCGTGGTCAAAAAACTAAGACCAAGGTCTCACATGTCCAGACACAGCCGGTTGTCCAGGTCGGATCCGACACTTCCATACCCTCCTTGCAAGCAATTAAATATGATCACCAGATACAAGCGCAAGTAGATCAGCGACTCAGAGAGTTAGCAGCTATTGCACAAACAGGTACTTCTAATAAGGTCAAATCTCAGCGTGGAGGTCAAGTTGATGTATTTGTTCGGACCCGGGGTAAATGGCCCCATGAATTTGAATTATATATTATTACATTGTGGTCACACTTTTAGCAATAATGTGCTCTTATATGTGTTAATTCAACTAGTCAGTAAAAGGATTTTAGAAGTTAACATCATTCATGATTTATTAATAAATATATATATACCCATTGGTTACCTTTATTTCTGGCTTCAACAGGGCAATGTGTAATAAATTCTATGATCCTGTTTCTTGTTTTGCTTGTTTTTCTTGTTTTGCAGTTTTTGCTGCTAAGTAGTGCCAAGGTAAGATTTTGTAGACATTACCTTGTTCATTTATAATGTTTTTCTAGCATTTTTTTCAGCAAATGTTTAATATATAAACTTTATACATAAAACTTTTTACAAACTTTCTATTAAAAATGGTTATTGTACCCATCATTTTTTAAACTCCACCAAACGTTTTCCTGTTAAACGTTTAAAACACTCAAAAATATTTCATGGATAGAACTACCCGTAGTGATATGACCTATACAGTTTTGAAAGCAACCTTAATGCCCAAATAACTAAATATAACTGATACAAAGGTACTATGCATGATTTAAGACATCAAATAAACAAAACTTTAGAATTAACATGAAAGCTGAATTGAGTGATCACAAAATAGGAAAGTTACCCAATTGTCATGTATTGTAAAATTTTATCACAAAAGAATGGAGATATATATACAGCACCAGTCCATATATTTTATTGAAAAGTTGTAAAATGCATTCACACTAAAGGACACCATGTAACCGAAAAACTTAGATTTTTAATCTTAAACTATCCCACTAGTTTTCCTTGGATTTTAATACAAAAAAGAACGAAGAAAAATTAGAGACTCTGTAAAATACCTCTCCTATGGCATATATATATGATATCCTTATTTTCATCGGTTCTAAAATATGTATAAAATGCATATCTTAATGCATTTGTAATGCTAGTTATCCATTATAAAGGGCGCAAAGAATACAAAAGAAATCCTTTATTCCCTGGGAATCGGGTGGATTAAAAATGGTGGTGTTTAGTACATAGGAGACTAACTTTTTGTTTACCTTGAAAACCAATGCAAATTTTGCACTAATTTCGTTTGAGTAAACCCGAAGAAATCTGGGACAGAAGTCTGGACAAGAAGTTTATCTACATGGTAGAGGGAGACTAAAGACGTTCATCTATTAAGCCAAGCAAATACAGGACGGATGATGTGTTCATCTGAGACCTTAAGGCATTTACCCATTTACCCAATAACTAACCTTGTGAGTTCTCCTCCAAACCATCCTAATAATGTAATCAAAATGTGACCGGAGAAAATAGGTGGCGTGCCCTTAACTAGTCGTATCTCCGGTGAAACCAGGGGAGGTTGGGGAAGAAAAGGCAATCTTAACTAAAAAGCTTTATTTATCAATTAGCACAGACTAACTTCCAGTACTAAAAAGATGTTCATCAACGCAATAAGGAACTAGCTATGAAACAGAACTCCTGGGTGGATGCTATTGTTAACGCAATAAAATGCACAATTTTCTTATATGTGTGTACTAAATGACTAATAATGAGTTAGCATTCACATATATTCGATTCCAAGCATCTGACTGACAGCAATCATTCCTACAGTTACACAATCACCACCATGTATCGTACAGAGACCATCACTCCATCACAAATGCAATGGCCTGTCACAATCCTGTTAGAACATTGAATACCCACGATTTTACATTTTTTCCAATACAGTGTCCATTCTACGACAACACCTACTTAACTAACATTAGTTTTTAATCAATATTTCACAGACTAACAATCTTAAGTAACTGTTAGCAGTTCGCGCAATAGATAAGCAATCTTAAATAAGCTTAAATAAGCAAGCAAGACCACAATGTTACTCAAGTACTATGTGCTTTAAAAAAAATTTCTTAAATCAAATAAAAGTATGACACTTGTATTACCACGATAGAATGACAGTTTCACGTCACGTTACCAACAATTTCCAAAAAGCAATTTCTACTACCCGAAAATAATCCACCGCACAATCAGCACATATTACTTCCAGTCCAAAATATGCACTAAAAACAGAAATATACCCAAATAAAAATACTCGTAACTACTGTGCATACATTAATCAGTATCAGTTAAATGTCAATCATAAGCATAGCATTAGCACATTTAAAGTGAGCATCTAAAAGGTCTGTAGTGAATATATTTACGACAAACCCATCCAACTGCTTTAATCAAAAGTTAATTTAAGTATCCTTTCCTATTCATGCATAATGTTCACAAATTACCAGTTTGTTTCCTCAAACAATGTTCAGGTAAACCATTCGGTTTTTCTCCCGTGGTGATGACACTCGCTACATAGTTCCACTCCCAACAAACCAACACAGTTAAACCGTCCCTTAACTAGTGATCAACAGCAGCCCTCTGGTTCACAGAGGACAACGGCATCCTAGCTGTAAAAGAACATACTTGTCGCATAGAACTGCACTTAGCTATGAGCAGGTGTTTACCACATGTGAGTCGATCTTCAGATGTAACGGTCGTGTCTGTCGTGATGGTCCCTTCACCCCAACGATCTCATTAGGGGCTCCAATGTGACCGGAGAAAATAGGTGGCGTGCCCTTAACTAGTCGTATCTCCGGTGAAACCAGGGGAGGTTGGGGAAGAAAAGGCAATCTTAACTAAAAAGCTTTATTGCCAACTCACAAAGCTTGACACCACAGCTGACTCCGCCAATCAAGGTGCAAACTCACATCAAAAGAAACACCTACAAAACATATATGAACCGTTTAATGGAATGACTGACAAATCATTGAACACACGATTAGCAGAAGTAAATATTAATACTGTTAACTCTAGCATATTAATTTAAGAATACAAATTGTCATTCCAAACTATTACAGCACCTGCTAAAATACTTAGGTGTCAAGTTATCACAGACATACTAATAAATTAAATAATTTAATTTACTATATACAAAATAAAACAATTATTCTGACAACTACAAGCACTGTTCCTTCTAAAATGACTAGATATGTATCAGACTAGTTTTAAAGTTAAACTACATAAAAATCAAGTAAAATATATAGAAGATAATTACTAGTAACATGCGCATTAGAGTGATCCCAAACACCAACAATCTACTTGAATACAAAGTTCAGGGTTAAAACCCATCCCTGACACAAATGCAGTCACCAAGAACCAATCCCTAAAACACACTGCTTAAATGTGCTTTAACTAACCTGCACTCTGCTACACACATACAACCAAGAGAATCACTCTCTCCTAAACATCCATCATTCCTGCATCCCAGATTACCAGGAAGGATGGGAATGTCATCAGTCCAAACAATTATGACATCTTAGTCAACACTCAGTTTTGGACTAAAACGTGTGACGAAAGGATGAAGAACGCTCTACGGCATAAATTTGATGAGCTCGCAGGCAGCCCACAATTTATTGTGGAGGCGAGGAAAATTGAAAGTGAATTCGCCGGCCATGGGGTGAAGTTGCAGCAGGTTCATCCAGAGCTGTCACCTGCCATTGAGCGGGGTTTTGAGGAGATCCTAGCTAGACTTAGCACATTGGAAAAAGAGATCCAGAATAACCGTTCAGCACAAAAAAGGTCTACCGGAAATCAACCTCAGATGGGGCAGAAATCACAGGATTCTAACGGGACTGCCAAGAAACCAGTGTGCTGTTTTAAGTGCCACAAACTGGGACGCATTGCCAGGAATTGTCCTTTAAACATGCACGGGTCCGACAGAGGGAGTGGTCCGACAACCCAGTGAAAAACTCCCATAATTTGACCAATGCTGTGGTAGGACGAGCCAATGAGGTCTCACTCTTTGTCAATGACAGGCAAGTGTTAGCACTTCTGGACACAGGTTCCATGGTGAGTACTATGTCGCACTCTTTGTGTTCATTGTTGAACTTGTCTATTCAACCTCTTGACAAGGTGTTTCGGATTAAAGGTGCAGGTGGTCATGAAATCCCTTATTTGGGAGTTGTGGAAGCAACTATCCGTTGTTCTAAGGTGAACATGACTTGTACACCTGTAGTTTTATTGGTGGTTCCTGATACTGAGTACCACAGTAGGGTACCTATTCTTCTTGGGACAAATGTTCTCAACCTGTTGAAGGGTAAGGTTCCGACTGAGGAGTTTGTTTGGAGAAACACGTTCACAATGCTTGCCAAGCATCAAGCTGTGGTAGACAATATCGGTTCCCTGGGTGTAATGACTTCCACTAAGCCATTCACTATTCCAGCACATGGGCGTGTTATCTTTCATGGTCAGACCAGGGTAAAGGCCATTTGTCAGAACCTGACTGTGTGTTTGGATGGGGCTAGTGGATTGCCAAATGGGGTTATTGTCACACCAAGTGTCAATTGCATCGTTCCAGGCAGAGCAAAGAGCAAGTTACCAGTTGAGTTGGTGAACCATCTTTCCCAAGATGTGACTATTCCTGCAAAGGCCCGCATATGTGATTTATATAGTACTGAGGATGTTGATTTGTTGGAGACCATGGAGGGAAGTGAAGCATTCTGCCCCGCCATTGGTGAATCAGATGCTGACTTTCTTAAGAATTTTTTGCACTTGAATGACCAGTTACCTGTTGAGAAGGTGGAGGAAATGCAACAACTTTTGCTTAAGTGGAAATCTGTTTTCTCCTTGCATGACCTAGACTTGGGTTTAACAGATAAGGCTGAACACCACATACACTTGAAGGACAATACTCCGTTCAAGGACAGGCCACGTCCCATTCCACCCTCAATGTTTGAGGAAGTGCGGAAGCACTTAAAGGAAATGGAGACTCTTGGTGTGATTCGGAAAAGTCAAAGCCCATATGCATCCAATGTGGTAATAGTCAGGAAGAAATCTGGAGCATTGAGGTTTTGTCTGGACATGAGAATTTTAAATTCTAGAACCATTCCAGACTCTTACAGTTTGCCATGGATTGATTCCACTTTGGATGTTCTGTCGGGCGCCAAGTGGTTTTCTGTGTTGGACCTTAAGTCAGGATACTGGCAGGTTCCTCTAGCAGAGGAGGATAAATGCAAGACTGCATTCACTGTCGGACCTCTTGGATTCTGGGAGTGTGAACGGATGCCGTTCGGACTAACTAATGCTCCAGCCACTTTCCAGAGGTTAATGGAAAATTGCATGGGGGATCTGCATTTAACTTACTGTTTGCTGTACTTAGATGACATAATCATCTACAGCCAGACGTATGAGGAGCACCTCCTGCGTTTAGAAGCAGTATTTAAGAAGTTGAGAGAGGCAGGTTTGAAACTGAGTTCTTCCAAATGTCGTTTCATGTGCACAGAGATAAAATACTTGGGACATATGATTAGTGAAAAGGGTATTAGTGTGGACCCAGACAAAGTAGCTTGTGTACAGTCATGGCCTGTTCCTAAGACTGTGAAACAGGTGCAAAGTTTTCTTGGTTTTGCCAGTTTTTACAGACGATTCATTAAAAACTTTGCCAGGATTGCAAAACCATTGCATGAAGTCACACAGGGAGGTGAACATTTCCAGCTGAAAACGAAGACCAAAGTGAAGTATCCACCCTTGAAATGGGGGCCAGCTCAACAAAAAGCCTTTGAGGAGCTCAAGGATGTCTGTTGCCAGACACCCATCTTGGGTTTTGCTGATTATACCCAACCATTTGTACTTCACACAGATGCCAGCGGGGATGGCCTAGGAGCTGTTTTATCACAGGATCAGAATGGAGTCAGGAGGGTTATTGCTTTTGCCAGTCGTGGTATCTCAAAAACCGAAAGAAATTATCCTGCCCACAAGTTAGAGTTTTTGGCTCTGAGATGGGCAGTGACGGAGAAATTCCATGATTACCTATATGGCAACAATTTCTCAGTGATTACTGACAATAATCCACTGACTTATGTGCTGAAGAATGCCAAGCTGGATGCCACGGGTCATCGTTGGGTCGCACAACTAGCCAATTATAACTTCACAGTTTCATATGGTCCAGGTTCAAGTAACCATGTTGCTGATGCTTTGTCGAGGATAAAATGGCCTGAAGTAGCTGCAGATGTGGTCAGTCAACTTTTACGTGTTCATGTTGATAGCACTTCTCCTGTGGAGTCATTTTGCTTCAGTCAGCAGGGAATACCTGATGATTATGTACAGGAGATTGGGATGGATGCTGTTATCAACTGGGCTGTCGAACAGGATAGTGATCCTGATATCAGCCTTGTCAAGCAGATGTTGGTTGATAAGTTGACTGTTGGCGATCTCACACCAGTAGCAAAGAGATTGTTGAAGGAGAAGAAGAATCTCAAGGTAATTGACAATAAGTTGGTTAGGAGAAGAGTTTGCTCTGGTGAGTTGCAATATCAACTGGTTGTGCCCAGTAAGTTCCGTGAAGTAGCTCTGAGTTACGTGCACGACCGAATGGGTCATCTTGGAAGAGATCGGACCCTGGAGTTGCTTCGTGAGCGGTATTACTGGCCGGGCATGCAGCAATCAGTTGTGGATCATATCGCCAGTTGTGGAAGGTGCATCAGGCGCAAAGACTTGAATCGGCAAAGAGCACCGTTGGTAACAACAGAGACTACCCAACCGATGGAGTTGGTGTGTATTGATTTTCTTAAACTTGAAAAGTCAAAAGGTGGGATTGAAAATGTGTTGGTGGTAACTGACCATTTTACAAAGTATGCTCAGGCATATCCTACCCATAACCAGACAGCTAGAACTACGGCTAGGACTTTGTTTGAGAAATTTTTTGTGCATTATGGATTTCCAAAGCGTGTCCATAGCGATCAGGGACGCAATTTTGAAAGCAAGCTTATTGAAGCCTTATGTGCTTTGGCAGGCATTGAGAAAAGTCGAACCACCCCATATCACCCTATGGGAAATGGGATAGCTGAAAGGTTTAATTCTACTCTCATTAACATGCTTGGGATGCTGGAATCAAGCCAGAAGGTGGATTGGAAAAGCCACATTGGTTCGATGGTTCATGCCTACAATTGCACGAAGCATGACACAACTGGCTTCGCACCATACTTTTTAATGTTTGGGCGTCACCCTAGAATTGCAGTTGACCTTGCTTTGGGAAGACATGAAACACAATGTTCTGCTGATTATGTGACAAATTTGAAGGATAGGCTGAAAACAGCTTATGAGTTGGCTGAGGCTAACAGTCGGATTAGCCAGAGTAGCCAGAAGAAATTTTATGACCAACGGGTAAGGAGTGCTGTTTTGGCTCCTGATGACCGAGTTTTGGTTAGGAAAGTTGGTCTGAAAGGGATGCAGAAATTGGCAGACAGGTGGAGTGAAGAAGTTTATGTTGTTGTGGACCAACCCAGCCTGGATATCCCTGTGTACAGGGTGAAGCCCGAGGTTGGTAGAAGTCATATGAAAACTCTTCACAGAAACCTGTTACTCCCTATTTCTGTATTATCATTGACTAAAAAGAGGCCAGTGCCTGTACCCCGTAAAGCTAAATCGCCAGGTTCACGTGTGGAGAATGTGGTTGAGCAACCGCCTTCGGCGGATGAGACACAGTCTGAGACTGAAGCTTCAGATGGTGATTCTGTTGTTGATGTGATATGTGTTGGGAAGCCTAATCGGGTTCCGGTGCTATCACCACGGGTTGACATCAATCCACGTGATACAGGGAGTGTGAATTTGGGAAGTGATTTAGATGAGGTAAATGGTCTGGTTTCGGAATCTCAGCATGAGTCCAGGATGTCAGAGTCCAGTAATCGAGATCTCAGTGAATCTGTTGTTGATTTGGAGGATCAGAGCCTTGAGCAGAGTGTGGATGATTCAGTGAGCACTGTTAACCATAGTGCTGATGATGAATCAGTGGCTATAACCACTCCTGTTCCTGCGCCTAGAAGGTCAACTAGGATCCAGACTCAGGGTCATTTACATCCGGATTTTGTGTATGAGTTAGTCCAGCATACGTCTCAGTCGCTCGAATCTGAAAAGAGAGAGTCAGATTTAGAATTGCAGAAAATTGAGTTGCTACAAAGCATGATTAAGATTTTGAAGTGAATGCTGAGGTGAGGAAGGGTAAATGTGTGTTAGTTGATTGGAAGTAAGCATGTGATCTTGTAAATAGTAACAAATAAGTTTTGTTTTAACTGTAGTTCTTTTGAACTTGTTTGAGTGGCTGCTCGTGTCTCGAATAAGTGGGTAAGACAACTGTTTGAATGTTTTGTGTGGGTCAAGGGGGTTAAACACTTCCTGGTAGATGTGTGGTTTTGGATGAGTGTAAGCTGTTTAAGCTTAAGTGTAATTTAAAATGTCAGGATGTCATTTCTCTGTGAGGGGGAGTATGTAACCACGGCATTTGCGGCCGATTTGAACGGCTAGAAATATTATATATGGGTGATTCGGCCGGCTGTTAATTAGAATTCTTATTGTGTGATTGGCGTGGTGTTTTGTTTAGAGACCGCGGGAAAGGAGATCACTGTTTGTTTTGTTTGGAGTTGGATGCAGGAATGATGGATGTTTAGGAGAGAGTGATTCTCTTGGTTGTATGTGTGTAGCAGAGTGCAGGTTAGTTAAAGCACATTTAAGCAGTGTGTTTTAGGGATTGGTTCTTGGTGACTGCATTTGTGTCAGGGATGGGTTTTAACTCTGAACTTTGTATTCAAGTAGATTGTTGGTGTTTGGGATCACTCTAATGCGCATGTTACTAGTAATTATCTTCTATATATTTTACTTGATTTTTATGTAGTTTAACTTTAAAACTAGTCTGATACATATCTAGTCATTTTAGAAGGAACAGTGCTTGTAGTTGTCAGAATAATTGTTTTATTTTGTATATAGTAAATTAAATTATTTAATTTATTAGTATGTCTGTGATAACTTGACACCTAAGTATTTTAGCAGGTGCTGTAATAGTTTGGAATGACAATTTGTATTCTTAAATTAATATGCTAGAGTTAACAGTATTAATATTTACTTCTGCTAATCGTGTGTTCAATGATTTGTCAGTCATTCCATTAAATGGTTCATATATGTTTTGTAGGTGTTTCTTTTGATGTGAGTTTGCACCTTGATTGGCGGAGTCAGCTGTGGTGTCAAGCGTTGTGAGTTGGCAATAAAGCTTTTTAGTTAAGATTGCCTTTTCTTCCCCAACCTCCCCTGGTTTCACCGGAGATACGACTAGTTAAGGGCACGCCACCTATTTTCTCCGGTCACAAAAATATAACATTACTGCTTATTATATCTTACTTTTTTTCAGTCCGAAAGGCTAGACATTATTTTTGAGATAGTAGACTTTCAACCCCTATTTTAAAACATGTATTAAAAGCTGTGCGACGGTGCATTTCTTTCTGAGTAGTCAAGGCTAATCTGATTTGATTTAGTTTCACAAAAACTGAAAAAAAACCCATAGAAGTTTAATAATTCAATTATCTGCAAATGTTTGGAGGAGCTTTTGGATGCTTAAATAATTAATACATTGCTAGTACAGAATAATTATGTACAGGAGAATACCATTGGAAAAAGGGATGCAAAAGTACTTGTTCACAGAATATCTTCAAATCAGAGGGAGCAGCCCCTCCCCATTCCCCTTGAACCAAGCAAATTACACTTCAAATGTATTATCGATGTGTATATTTTTAGAAGATACAATATGGTTCACTAAACTTTATAGTGTCTAATAGGCAAAAGATTCTTTGACAACCTTTGTATGGTCAGTACACAAAAATAGCTCCCTGGTAAAATATTGTCAGTTTTTTTCCACAATGGAACTCACAAAAATGAGCCAGATGCATTGCTGTGTCAGTTTAAAAGGATAAAATTCGATGCTGCCTGTGTATCCAATTGACTGCAATTGATAAAGCACGAGAAACATATGAATAAATTCTCAGATGCACTATTGTCAAGCCTGAATTGGCGGTAATATAATTGTAAGAAGAAATACTCTTTACAGTCATTAAAACAAATTTATCTTTCGATGGAAACTGTATATACTGATCCAACACAGGGCTAAGACATTTCTGTAATTGTGTGTCGGACACAAACATTTTATCACCAATAAATACATATTTGCAAAAAAAGTCACCATAATCAAGAAAGATACAACATTAAATTTGTTAGCATTCAAAGCTGAATGTATGGTATTAGCAGAAAAAAAAACTGAGTAGAATTTATGATGCTTGTCTCCAGTGTTCTATACAGAGAATTGCAAGATTGTTAAAGTGGTTTAGCCAAGAAGAACAAGGAGGAATTATTTTTTCTATTACCATCTAACATTTTTTCATTTGAAGGTAAGTGAAATTTAAAAAAAATGGATTGATCCGAAGCTAAACTTAACATTATTAAAGTTAGAGCTAGTAAAGTTGTTATAAATCAAGTATTTAATTGATTAATTGAATGACTGTGTTATAACGTCGGCACCTTCCTAAGAAATATAGCTGTTCTAGAAATGCATTGGATAATCTAGTCAGCCAGTGCACAGAAAAGGTGTTTCACAGCAGCGTTGAGCTCTGGACCTAAGTATATGCTTGGCACTTTCACTTGCAGCTTATCATCGATTAAAAATGTTGATTTTGTAACATCAACTGGAAACTTGGGAGAAGATATTAGTCCAGTAATATTGAACTTATATGGTTCGTAATTTGAATAAACAAAGTTTAAAAGATGAACTGTCTCCCACCATAAAGAGTTACACCCTCTAGCTCAAAGTGTTTACCCACTTCACCAGTCTGGCCCCTATAGTAAGAATATGAAACAATTGCCTTAAATAAAGTTAAGACTGGCATAAACTGATAATAGTGCTATAACATACAGGCAATAGGCAAGTGACTTTTATTTTGAATAATTTTTTTAAAATTTTGGCACTCTTTTAACACTTTAGACAAATGAGTAAAGAAAGCGTTATATTGGGTAAGTTATGAATTTATTCTGTAAGACTGTATAATGGTGGCTAGATACCTTCAGTGAACTATATCAATCTGCCGTTCTTTTAATTTTAGAATAAAAGAAACTTTTGAAACCATGTACCATTATTTACCACAATGTAAGGAATAAAACATTCTTTTTTTATTTATCCATGAACGTGCATTTTTTTTGGTTTGCGATGGATAACTTTTGCTTATTTTTGTGACAATATTGGGATCCATTATAACTCTAATATTTGTACTCTAATATAGGCGGAATTTACAGTAATCACAAATTTGAAGTTCTATTTTGTAAGCCGGATTTGAAAGTGTGAGATCTAAAAGCCATCACAGCCACTTGAAGTGACGTTTTCCCTTTTCTTCTGCTCTTTTTTTACTTTGATGGTCTGGGGGAGTCTGTTCTGTTCATATAGTATGAGTGAAACTGTGCGTGCCAACATTATTTTTGTGCCTACGAGTGAGATAATTTAGTCTTATTAGGGGGTTCATAAGTAGGGGGAGTTGATTAAAGATTGAAGTGAGCCACTGCGGTTTGATGTGGTGTGAAGAAATATTTATAGATTGCTGACAAAAGATACTATTGTTAACACCCCAGTCAGGTGAACAAGTGGTACACATCAGTTCAATTCGTATGTATAGTTCATAAAATGTTTGTGTAAAATTTATCCATATTTCTGTGGGACAGAGCTCATCTGGTAAGAAAGAATCATTGTTTTCTGTCGTGCCTCTACACAAGAAAGGTTCATCTTCGATATCACTGTAAGGCGGTTCACCACAAAACCAAAAAAGAAAGAAGTTACAGTCCAGAGATAAGTGAAAAAAAACTTTGGATATTGTTCAAAACGCTGGTAGCATTGAGGTATTTGTAATACATTTTTTACATAAATGATACCTATCCCAAATAGGTAATGTTGTATGTAAATAAGCATATCGGCATTCAAATAGAACTTAAAGCTGCTAGATTTTGTCTGCAGTTTAATTGACCATTGCCAATGATTTACACAACAGCAGTTTGGAGGATTGACAGGTTAATTGACAAATTGTTATATGTGACAAATGGTTATATGTGACAAATGGTTATATGTGACAAATGGTTATCGGGCAGGATATGTCTTGATGGCTACTTGAAGTGATAACAGGACATTTTGCCTGGAGAAAAGTAAAAGGCAGAGGTAGAGTTAAATTATTATTTTAATTTCATTTTATATAACATATTTTTTTTATAAAACACATTTAATATATTGACTAGTATTGTTAATATGGTTGTCTTTATTTGCTAATTATTTTTAGGGAACCACAAACTACCTGAGCTTGAGCACGTTGTGAGGTTATATAGGTCAAAAGGAGGAAATATTGAAGGTTACCATACTATGTTGACCAGAGGGCAAGGTCAAAATCACTTTCAAAAAGAGGAAGTATAGTGTCCCAACATTTAGTATTAATATATATATATAAGCCCGCAGAGAGAAATATCCCAAGTTTAGTAAGGATACATATTAGCCTGGTTAAAACCCAAGGTCAAAGGTAGGCATGTACAAATACAATTGCAATGATTGGCTAAGATGAATAGAAGTTTTAAGGCAAGGAAATAGGTCCCCAGAGCTATGTATGTGAAGTGATGTAAAAATGTGACTAAAGGTATAAATATTATCGAAAAGTGTTGGAGACAGGAGAAGAGGTAGTATGGGTAGCCCTGAGATAAGACCATACTGCATCCGACCTCCATGTTCCATTGGCTTTTATATGTTCCAAAGGAACACCATGATGAAACGCCCATGTGGAGGCAGCTATTCTGAAAGCATGAAAAGTCAAGTGAGGTTCAATATGCAACTTATGTTATACTAATTTTAAATACTTTTTGGTCATTGAATCTGTGAGGATACTTCCTTGGGCCAAGACCCCTTGGTTCCATTTTATAATGATTCCTTTATAAGCATTGCCTCTATAAGGATTAGTTAATAAAAAGCCCCAATGCAACCAAATCTAAGATTTAAACTCTAAGCGTTTATGATTTAAGAGGTATGTGACCTCAAATTTATTTTAGGTTGACTGATACTTGAACTCACTTTGAGTTTAAGATAATTATTATACTATTTACATTACATGATACCGACAATGACTATGAAACCTTTTAAATGCTATGGCCATGGATTTGTATTGAAATAAGGGAGAGTTTTAGCCAACACATTTTGGTAGCTCTAGGTTAGAACCCAGATAGGGTAACTTAAGTATTTTGACTGCATCCCTAGTTTCTAATAGTTTAGAGCATTTGACTAACATGTGAAGGCCAGGCGAGGCAAAAATGATGTCGCCTCTAGTGCAAGGGAGAAATATTTTGGTAGAATAAAGGATTAAATTTGAAAGTCGAAGGAATGAGAAGAAGGCCAGAGAATAGACAGCCTTGAATACTTGGCCCATGTATGTACTATTACAGGTGTGAATTATGAGGTGAAGGGTTTCAATATCATAGTGATGGCATCATTTACAGACTTCAAAACCTGGGGCCGGTTTCACGAAGCCTCCCTTGGAAAGGACCTCCTTTAGTAAAGGAAGGTAGTTTTTTTTCCTTTGGGAAGGCCACCTTAAAATTCAGTTTCACAAAGCCTCCTTTAAATCTCCTTACCAAAGGTCTTCCTTGAATCTTGAGGAGGGAGCAAATGTTTATTTCCTCAATACTTTGTAATACATACTCCCAGTTCAAAACTTCATACAACTAAAATTGAATTTAAAAGACTTACCACATCTCTGTAGAGCATTTTATTTTATGTTTTAAAGTGGTTTGAAGGTTTTAAACTGCAAAACTTATCCCTTTCTGACCCACTTATTAACAGTAAGTGGACAAGTTTTACAGTGTACATCAACACATGCTCAGAGAAATACATGTCCACTAGTTTGCTGCATATAACAAATATTTATCACATCGACAGAAAAAAATATATCCACAATATGAACACATTAAATAATGTACATATCCCACTGTTTAAGTTTTATGTGCCACTTTATAAAAGTTTTTTATCCATTTGGTTCCACTATTTATATTCTTTTATAACTCAAACTATAAATAAGATAAAAAAAAATTATTCTTCATAACAGTTACTAAACTGCACCACACTAAAGGTCATATAATTTACATAAAATATGTGTTTACTTAAACATGTCTTTATTCTCCAGAAAAATTTTGTTTACTGACCTTGACATAGCTAGAGATTATTATCACATGATTTGCAGTATATTGATTTTTTTGTCAAAGTGGCACATGCAGGGTGAAACCAACAGCTCACTTGTGTTTACATTCCCTGGCATAAACCAATCATATTAACCGAACTCAATGAAGGACAGCATGTCAGTGTTTATGAATAAGCAAAATACACACAGGATATATTAATAGTACATAAATTGTCAAAGCAATATGAATTTATTTTCAATGTTTCTCAAAAAAGCATATTGTCGATATCTTTGAAAACAGTTCTGAAAACAATGTGCGTATGCCTTTCAATGTGTATAAAAGAATTATAAATAAGTGATACAGTTGTAATAACAATGTGGATATTTGTACAATGTTTTTGTAAATAGTAAATTATAATTTAATATGGCCAATATGGATACATCAGTTTTAACTGGATATTTTTGTTGTTTTTTTTCTTGTAGAAAAATTTGTTGCACAAAATTGGGAAACCATATTTCAGTGCTTTTAATATTATTGTAGCACTGTAATTTGCTTTTCCTTTTGAAGTGTACCTGATTTTAAATGTTTGCTAAAAATACCTTTATTTGATAGAAAAAAATTCATTTGGTGATGAATATGGATAGATTCATATTTTGTGCCTGTCAGGAGATGAGATAATATGTGAGTATTAATTTTAAATCTCAAGAAATTTACCTTGTCAATAAGGACAAAGCTGTTTAAAATCCATGTTCCATCATATTGTTATGTTTACTGTCCCAAAATTTGATGTCTCATATGCCACCAACAGTGTATTTCATGTGTAGCTGCATAAAGTATACAAAATGAGGTCACATGACACAGAAAACCACAGTGCATGGTTATATGAAAAATCACTCTTAACTTGGTCTTAACTTTATGACATTTGTCCCAGCTAAGACTTGCTTTGTGAATACCTATTTATGACCATTCTTAACTAGGACAAAAATCTTAGATTTAAGACAGGGTTATGCTTAAGATAAGACTAAGATTAAGACCTTTCGTGAATACCGCCCCAGATTGGTTGTGAGTACATTTTGCAAATTAATAGCCTGGGTCACATGACAATTTTTTACCCAAAGTAAGGGAGAGGCCCTTTATGTTCAAGGAAACTCCATGAATATGTTTCTCACAGCAAAAAATTATTTGTGGATGTAGGTTTGACAATAATGTTTCAAGTTGTATATATTTAGGTGGGTTCACCTTAAAATGTTCATTAAAGTTAATAAACATTTCTTGAAGGACACTTCTTTAAATCTAAGGTAGGTCCTTAGCTTCCTTGAAATTCAAGGGAGTTTTCAAGGTCTCCTTTAAGGAAGGAGGCTTTGTGAAACTGAGATTTTTTAAAGGAGGGAGCAAATCAAGGAAAACCTAGAATTTAAGGTGACCTTTATCTTAAGGAGGCTTCGTGAAACCGGCCCCTGGGCCCGTATTCACTAAACCTCCTTTATTCCAAGGAACCCTTAAAAAGTAAGGATTTCCTTTATTTCTTGCCCCTTCCTTTGTTTTTTGTATTCATTAAACTTCCCTCAAACAAAGGAGCCTAACTTTCTTTCCTTGAATTTCAAAGAAACCTTAAAACTCTAGGACATCCTTAATGATCAAGGGAATCTTGATATTCACTAACCTTCCTTTAATGAGGAATCCTTCGGTTTTTTCCTTAATTTTCAAGGTAAGTGTGTGGCTACCTTTGTGATAAAGGGGAGTTTTGGTGGTTTGAACTTTGTGCGTATCACGAGTATGAGTGATATATTTTTTTCTGTATATGTCTGATGAGGGGTGTTTTAGTTTTATTATCTACCATTTTTGTACGATTGGGTTAGATAATATGAATATTTAATGTGAGGATATCAAAAATCACAGTCCCCCCCCCCCCCCTCCCTGGGAACTCATGAACAGAGTGCTGCTGAGGGTTATGTTATTTATTGAATACATATAACATTGATATAAGTGAAAGTTTTTATATACATAATACTACTTATATTTACAGTCCCAGTTATATATGTACTCAGGAATCATAGTAATAATTACACAGGTTACTAAAAGTTACTAATAAATGAATGAATTCACAAATTAATTAAAAATTAGCATATACATCATAGTATTAATACACCTTTCAGTAATACCCATCACACCTCTGTCTCATGTTGACCAAGGGGCCCCTGATGTTTGTATATTACACAGGACCCCCCCCCCCCCCCCCCAAACAGTAAGTTAATCATGGTATGTCCCCACCGACCCCCATTCAGGTGGTGAGGAGCACTTAAAGGTTTAAGGAGGATAAGTGACAGGATACACCCAGGATGACAAGGTGAGGCAGAGTTTACACAATAAAAGTTTAGAGTATGATAGATGTACAGATATGTATATGTATGAAAATGTATATACTAAAATAATAATAATAATAAAACTACCTCAATAATAGGAACTATAATCAAGCCTTTGGCAACCAAAAAGAGGGAGAGGTGGGTGGAAAAACATGTCTTCTCTTTGCCAGTTCATATTTCAAACTGTGGAATTTTCCTAGAATAAGGAGATGCATGACCGATGAGCCATAACTAGGTCAATTGCCTAGTGATCATAAGTGTTGTAGCAAACTTAAGATCTGCACATAACTTATGTGACACCCAGGGAGAAAACTGACCAACGTGAATATAAAAACTGCAATCTTTAACCTGCAATATCTCAGTAATTTCTGCATGGAATTTAATGTAATGAACATGAGCAGAAGCGCAAAAAACAACCTTTCTAATGATATATAAATAAAATATATCCCCCTCTGTATGTCCTTCTACATGGGTCAAACAGTATTTGCACACGGTGGATAATGAAATGTGTTATGCAATACAAAAATCTTTAAGAGTTAGATATTTATTTCTTAAAATATGAAATATTATCTTACACGGATATAGAAAACACATCATAACACTAATCTTAAACAAATAATAAACATGGAAAGAAGAAAATACAAAAGTAAGGGAAAGATAAAGAAGCCTTTATGAACAAACGTTTTTAACCAATCAGATGACTGGATGCACTCCTTTAATAAAGGATCCTTTATTTAAGATCTCCTTTGGTAAGGAAACCATAAAGGAAGTTTAGTGAATAGCAATTTAAAGGTCACCTTACCAAAGGAGATTTTTCACCTTCCTTTAATAAAGGGACCTTAAAAATATAGGAGGTTTAGTGAATACGGCCCCTGTTACTGGGGTTTTGAAATGAAATGAAATCCGGCATTTCATATGCTTGTTCTGTGCAGTGAAAATTATTTGCAGGCATACATGAGCCATAACTTGCCAAAGTAAATGGCTTTCGTGAAATATTATTAAGTATGTAAACATGATGACATATTTTGCAAAGTATATTTTTTACTGTTTTGATGAAGTGTCAACAATTAGAAAGCCTAAATTAATCATGTTTCCAATAACTGTTTCCCAAGTATTCTTTGCGGATTCCGTTTTTTCTACCAAAACAAAATGATAGACTGCATACCAGAAAACCATTAACAACACTACAGTATCTATTGCTTTTTTGAGGACTCTCTTTAAAGGCCTACACAAGATCATAGCTCTTTGAAAATATTTTATTCTGGAACAAATTACGATACAAGTGGGGATCTTTATCTTTATGGCCAAGATGTGATTAGCCATAAATAAGGCTGGGACTCCCTTGGAGTCCAGACACTAAAGATAAGCAGGGAGAGGGGTCAAGGCTCTGATATCAATTTGCAAAAATACAGTAAATACAAGAAACAATCGAAACATACTATTATAATTTCTTTGCATTATCCGGTCTAAATGTCATATGGTTCTTCCCAAGGCTTAATTTCATAAGGTTTCATTGCAGAGTGAAGGCCTGGTAAAACATAACATTTTTTAAAAATCAACCAGTCAATTGTATGTGGTCACTGATTATATGGACCCAGACATAGGCGGGCAATAATTGTATAAGTTTTATACTTGCATCAGGGAAGATGCCCCATCTGGATAAGAGATCTGCAATAGCATTGTCTTTGTTTGTCATATGGGTGACCATGAAGTTCATATTGCTTGTGGCTGAGTGAAATTGGATATTTCTGACAATGGCTGACAGTGTGAGTTCCTTGGTCCTACTTGAGCCTAGCACATGCCTCAATATCACAAGTAATTGAGATCCTTTTATTAGCCGAATGGCTTTCCCAAACAGTTAATGCAGCTAAAATGTTTAACATTTCTGTGTAATCTATTTGAAGGTCCAGATCCTGCAGAGACATGGATAAGGCATAAACTTGTGCTCCCCACCAGTCCCCTAACCTTGAAGACTTTACAGTTAAAATTACAGCCTTGTAAACCTGGCCATGTGGCAATTGAAGGCAAGCCCTTGAGAGTTGTCTGAGGGTTTGAAGATCAATCAAGTTATGCGTTTTCAGGGTAAGGTGTTGATCTTCAATGACTTGCCAAAATATTTGATCTTAGGATGAATAAAGACAGCAAAAGGCAATTCGTACAAAATAAAACTAGCCTTTATGGCTGTCACATAATTCTCAGCACATGAACATTGATTTTGCACTAAACATTCCAAAAATGACAAGATCAATTTGACATTTACATCAACAAGAATTACACCACTGTAGATGCAAAAGGCCACAAAGACTCTGAACATGCTGTCATAGGCTTGACGTGTCTTTGAATTACAGATGGCAGATAGTGGTGTAACTACATCATTCTCTAAAAATATAAAGTGTAGCAACTTTAAACATCAGATAAAAGTTGATTATAGGTCTGTGGTCAAAAAGGGTAATGGCCATTTAGTACAATGGGATTTATGATGCCATTGTTCACACATTTTCAACATTTTTCGGAGCTTTTCGGAGCTTGTGGACATATAACAGCAGCTCAAGTATTGATTGAAGCTGATGCTTTGAAATGATGCTCTTCGACACCATTGGCATACCATGATGTTAATCTGCTGTAACTTTTCTGGTGGAATCGAGACAGTGCTCTTTACAGTGTCAATCAAGACGCCTAAACACGTCACCTGCATCGCAGGGCTACCAACTTAATTTGGCTGACCGTTAAACCCAACTGAGACATAAGGTCCAGTAACATGACATATGACGCATGCGCGATGTTCGGAACACCCACCCTGACATAGTCATCAATATATTCAAGCATGGTAAAGCCTTTCTGACACATTATGAATCTGACGGCATCGCTTAAACATTGGAAGTTATATCATCAACTGTAGGGAATGTTAGGGCAAAAGCACTGTTGAGGTAAGAAAACTTATCAATGCCAGCATTTACTGATGCCCCCAGCTTAAATCCACAATGACCCTACGTCTATCAGAATTTGGCTTACTGTGAGTCATAAAAGGGGAACAATGTCCCTGATCAATGGGATTTTTTTCAAAAGGGCCCAGCAGGGCACCATACTGTAACTCTTCCTCAATATATACTTCTATGTACCTAGGGCAGTCAACAGAGCTATAATTTCTTGTATATTGGCCAAGGTCACAAGCACGGTTAAAATCTAAGGGGAAACCATATTTTATGAGTTCAAGCAATTGTCTGTCTCAATAATCGCACAAGGCTTCCTCCCAGGTCTTAACCTTCAACAAGGACTGAATAGGAATACAAGCTTGTTAAAAATTTGGCTTCCCAGATTTATTTACAATATCATGTATCTGGAGCAAAGATCTAGAGAAGTCACTTGTACAAATGTCAGGACTTGGTAAAACTTGCTTCTGCAAGGGAACAAAGCCAAACTTGAAATCAACTTGACTATGCCATAATTGGTGTATGCTTTCATAAAAAACACCCTAATCCCCTTTACTTCCCTTCTGATTTGCATACAAGATAGAAGTGAATTTGTCCTCAAAACCACAGTACTTGGTGTCATAAATCAGTTTGACATTACTGCGTTCACAGTGATTAGAACATTCAGGGTTCCCCCTACCTTGGTTTTCGGTGAGAGTATTGAGATTGACACCCCTTTGATTTTGTTGATTCAAACATTCATGACCATTTTTCTTGATTGAATGACTCAAACCCATATGACCAATAATGAGGGGACCCGGGTTTAAGCCCAGGTAATCACTGTCAGAAACACACTGGTTCACATTCTGTTGACCAGAATGTTCATTGCTGGCAATGACATTATTTGAGAGAGCAGTTTTATCAGTACTGTGACACATGGGAACACGTTCGACGCCATGTGAAACATCAGCAACATCTCTGTTTTTAATGCAAGCATTGTTACTCAATTTTACACCTTGGTTGTTAACATTTCCACCCAAGGTGTCCCTGACATGGGGATAAGATTCAGATTCCCTTTGTGTACATTTTCCAAGAACGTTTTTGCCACCACCAGCCTTGCCCCCAGCCCAAAATACCCGACCCCTGACATGATTGTCAAAGTTTTATCTGCATGAAGACGCCTGGCCAGAACAGCCTCTACAGCTGATGGCTGAACCCGTGAATTATAAAAATATCTAGATGTATACACTGTGGATTCATTTTCTGGGATCAGAGGTCAAATACTGGCAGGAGCACTTACCTTCTTGTCAAACACTGTCATTTGTATATCAACATTTTGATTATGAACCACACTCTCAATACTGTTAACATTGCTAATAACATCACTATTCCAGCTGCCCCACCCTAATGATGAGCAGCTGGTGTGTCGGTTTTTGTTTTATTTTGACAAGTTTTCCGTGAATAGCCTAACTGCTTACCTTGGGTGAGGCAAAATGCACGAATATGTCTGTGCAAACGACCATTGGCCTCATGGTCCTTCTGGAACGCGCAAGAATTTGTCTGAAAATTTTTGCAGAACCATGGCTTCCTGGTATCTGCCCTACCCCATGTTTGCCTACTTGGAACATGTTTTTGGGCATGTGCCTTCCGGATTTGGCCGCCTTGGCTCCCTGCCACGAAAAATCTGTGGCATCCTCCATGAGGCCACTAAGATAGGACACTATTGTGTCACGTCTGGAACTGGAGTTTTGCTCTAAAATGTTTTTACAAAAGCCCTGAACCCATTGGGACAGTGAGAGCTGATCATATGTGACATGTTGACGTGTCACCCCACCCAAAATTGCTTCATGAGGCCAATGAACTTTGTGTTTTACAGAAATGTCAACACTATCTTCTCTCTGAGATTTCAATATCTGATCATGAATTCTGAGTGTGAATTCTTAGTCTGGTTTCCACCGACCCTACTTTGCAATATTGACCACCATCTTGGGTACTGCGCTTCCATAGTTAGTTTAAGTACTGTCGATCTTCTATTATCACCCAAAACATGTTTTGCTTCTAAAGATTATTGTCATTCCAAAATATTTTTAAGTTTAATTCACAATATTTGATGTTATGATTTCAATAATAAATGTTTAAAATGTTTTAAATACATACAAAAATCATATAAGTAATTAAAATAATGATCGAGATATCCCGATAATGACAGCTGGCAATGATGTATTCAAGGCCATCCTGGCCGATACCAGTCCCTTTATTGTTAAAGGTGGCTGGTTCCCATCTAGTGAATTCTGGTCTAACTCCCTAATACGTTTGTCCACCCTTTTTGCATTTTTTTTGCAATCCTTTTTTTTCTGGGAGTGTCACTGTCCTCAGAGGACGAATCATTTAATATTTTACATGGTTTTGTAGAGTTTTTGCTAGATTTTTTTATTCAAGAAAACTGTCTGTACTTAACTCAGGAGTGGAGTGCTGACTTGACGCTGCCATCCTGTCTTCCATGCTGTCCAGTCTCTCTGCAATTTGCCTCAGCTGTTCGAGGATCTGCATCTGGACCTGCTGTCCACCAGTGCCCTCAACAGGTGTCATCTGCGACCCTGTCGCATCACTTAAGACTGCAGCATCTCGTAAAAGTTTGTCTGTGCTTTCCTGTTGTTTACCATTTTGATACTTCTTTCCTGTTGGCGGAAGATGTTTCTGTTTACAAGTTTTACATTTCTGTTTGTTGTCAGGCATACTGATAGTTAATATGATAGCACTCATTTATGTAATAATGCCAATGTTCCTTTCTGAAAATAATCACAAATACCCTACACGGGCTAGAGATTTTATATTCAACTGTCAAAATCAGGCTTCCAACAATTCGACCATTGAAGCTCTAAATGGCATACGCCACTAAAAATATAGGATAGACCGTCACTTTGTGGCCAATGTTAAAAGCATGAGGTTGACAAGATGACTATAATATCTCCACTGCAAAATCAAGTTCACCCAGTGCCATTCATCAATTACATAATCAGTTCAATAGTTCACAACATTCCAAGAGATCCAATGCGTGTATAATCAATCACATAAATACTTCAAATAAAATTATAAAATACTAAAAGAAAAGTTTACAAAACACTGAGTGATAAAAAACATAAAAGAATCTAATGTAAAAGTTCCAAAAAAAGTTTTTCATGTTTTCCTTGTGAAAGTCAAATTCAAAGTGACCCCAGAACTTGCTATAAATTCTGATGCCACATTGAAAGAGGGAATATCCAATAAAATTACTGAGGTAAGTGGGCAGGGAGTTTCAGAACCCCAAGGTTAGTTACATAAAGTTACTTCAAGGTTGTATAACAAACCAAATTAGACTGGTAACCAAAGTTTACAATAAGGTACCACATGAGAACTGCTGTCCCAGGAGGTGGACTGACACCTGGGTCGCCTAAACAACCCAAGCGAGTGGCAGTATGGTTGTTATGCTTAGGGGTAGTATGGTTCTCAGTTACCTATGGGACTGGGGAGGACAATCTATCTTGTTTAACTAGTACTGTGTTTGTAACCACTGTAATTGTAGCCGTGCCACCTTGAAGAAAGTCTAAATTTCTGCAGTGCATTACTCATTTTTACTCTTGTTGAATTTCGACAATCTTTTAGCTTGAGAGGAAACCATTTACCTAAGGTACAAATGTACCTGTAAATTGGCCATTTGTAATATGATCTGCCATTCTGAAAGAATTAACAAGGAACCCCTTGTGCCTCAGAATTAGCTTTTCTACCTTGGCCATTGGATGAGATTATAACAATAATTTTGTCGATCCAGTTTATCTGACATAAACCAATTTACCTTACCTTCCCCAATCCTGCAAAGAATGAATGAATGAGCCCCTTTGGCGGAAGCCCAACTAAAGTATTCAGTTGATTAGTACTTGTAAAAATAAAACCTTGAAGAATTGTCATGGCTACGCCAGACACAAATGCTTATTCGCAAATGTTTTAAAAATGTTTAATGTTGTGTGTACAATTGCTGCAATTATGCTCCCAACCTTTAGAGCTGAAAGGAAAAATTTGCACAATTAAAAGCATTATGTTAGGGACTACATTATCGAGGTGGTTGGGAGCCAAACTCGTTATAGTAGAACAGGGGTATAAGCAATTGATAGCCAAAGATAGAAGATTGGTCAACAGGTTTGGTATTTTTTCACTTGGCTCCAATCTCTATAGAAGTGTTTTTGAATCCACCTGATGGCAACATGTGTCAATCATGGAGAGCTAGTCCTATCATACCTGTGATATTATTGATTTTGTTTTGCTATTATCCTCAACTCTTTGGTATAGTTTAGCTTTAATTAGACGTATTAACCTTCAACAAGCAGGTATATGTAATTGGTGGTATGTTTGTTCGTTAGTTGAAACGTTGTGGACAAATTTTGAGGAAACATTTTAGAAATGTTTACAATAGCTCAAGGAACAGGTGATTAAATTTAAGTTGTAATCCAAATTACTCTCTAGCTTCATGAATTATATTCTTACATATTTATATTCTATATAATATATCATTGCACTTATAACCATAGTGGAGGCAATTGTCTTGGAGGATAAGGGCCGCAATCTCAAGTGCTTTTCCAGTAGAAAGTATAATCTCACTTCAGTGAATATGAGTCTATATCTTGCATTCATACAGGTATGTCAAAGAAAACAACTGACAAAACTCACAGGGAGCTGTGGTCAACATTTACAGACAATACAACCATCCATGGGTTTCCACATGTTAAGAAGTCTTCAGGTATAGCATACTATTTACAGTCAGCACAAATTACCTCTATCTTATCTTACCAAATCTTTCAGCCATCATGCACCTGCTTTCTGGAACTCACTTCCTGTTCATGTAAGAACCAGTCCATCTGTCACATCCTTCAGGAAGCACCTGAAAACTCACCTTTTTAAATCTGCTTTTCCGACCTAGATTCTTCCCCACGTTCACACCCACAACCATCGGAATACAGACCTGGACACGTCCCCCACTATGACTTGGAAATTATACATGATTAGTTAGCGCACTGAGTTCCCCTTGGGGAAGATATTGTGCCTGCAAAGCGGTAGATTTAGATTTAGATTTAAATTACAGTACCTAAATTTAGATGATTCAAAAACGAAAACAGCTGGGTCAGGGAATGAAACACTAAAAAAGGTTCTATGAAAAGATTCAAACTGAAGACCCAAGGGTTTAAAATCACACTGAAGTAAAAAATGCCATTTTAACAAATACATGTGAAAGGTCATTGCAGATTAGTCAAGGTGTAAGTAATAGGTTAAACTAAAGCGTTAGATCCTACCGACCTAGTGGTTATAGCCAGTTTGGCATCCAATCACAGTCTGTCATCCCTGAATGGGTTCAACTCTCACAAGTGTCAATGCTGAGGGCCTGTCCCAATATGACTGGCTGTTGAACGGACTGTACAAGCACCAACTTCGACTTTGACCTAAGCTAAAATGGATTTGTAAATTTTCTTTGAACATTTTACAAGATTTAAATTTTGTGTTCAATTGACTGCTTCTTGTCTTTTTTCTGCATGATTATTGTATAACGTAACACATAACAAGTAAGGTAACATAAAAAGTGTTATTTCAACCTGTGAACTTGATAGGAGGAAACCAAGGTTCCTCTTTTTCTGAGAATGTACCCCAAAATGTGTAACTAGTAAGTTGCAGTATCAAATTATAATTGATAATTAAGAAAATATTTCAACAAAGGTTTATCATATATATCAGTGCCACACTGCAAATTCGTTTAGCAAAAAAAAAAATCCAAAAAATCTGTGTGTATTTTAGGTGTCTGCAAAAGCATATTTTGGCTCCTGGTGTCCTTGGCTGCCTTTGGCTTTTTGATTGTCCACCTACACAGGATATTCAGTACCTACTTTGCCTATAACACAAGTGTCAAGCTTTCAGTAAGTATATGCTTGAATATGTTTTTAAAACACCAGCTCCATGCTGAGTATGATTAATGTGACCTTTCCATGTTTCTCTGTTATTACTGCAACTTATACAATGCCACAGCAAGTCAACAGGGAATCAAAAATCCCTTGACCCCCTTTATGTAACCTGGAATCAGTGAAAAGTCCTAAGGTAAATTCTGGAGTTCCGATATTGCACTGGGTCATCTTGAGCAGACTCCATCTTGTGTGAAAATAAAGCCCCAATGTGACTAGTAGTATTTGATCAGATGTTGTTGAAAAATTGCTGTAAAATTCTAGATTCTCTATCATTTAGATAGAGGTAGACCTCTACCTTTTTGTGAAAATATAACTTTGATTTGATGTCTAGTTTTCCAGTTATGTGTGCTAGTAAACAAAACCCAGGCACAGTTATAACCCCCAGCTCCCCTTTGGGTGGAGTATGAAAAAGATTTTCTGTAATGTGCCAACAAAGATCTGCACAAATAAACTGTTAATTAGAGAGACCACCCGATATTTTCTGATTTCTTAATTGCTTGCAAAATCTAAACGGGTCATCTGGTCACAAGATACCCACAGTAGTGGCAGACTAAAACAGTCACATCTTCTTCCCTCTGACATCTACTAGCATTATAGTCCCCAACCCCAGGACACAAGTCAAAATGGAATCTACCATGACTTCCAGCAAAATGGGATCCATAAACTGATGGTGTTCAAAGAGATATAGAGCTATAAGGTAACCTGACTGAGCAGGCCCACAAGACCCAGCCCTAAACTCAAGTGTGGTCCTACAACTCGAGTCAATCCATAGGAATTGATTTCCAAGGTCAATACATGAAGTTAGTTCCCATGACCCGAAAGGTCAAATCAAGTGCTATAAAAGTCAGGGCAAAAAAGCCAAGAATAACTCTCCTTTTCATCTGTAACAGATCCAAGGTCAGATCAGATTCTGACAAAGTTCTTCGTATACAGAACAACAATGAAACCACATTGGGTTTTATATATTAAATATCATAATGAAAAGACAAAAGCCTGTACACTGACAATGTTTTTAAAATAATATGACTTGGACATGATTACAATAATTCTTAAGCTTCAGTATAGTACAGTAATAAAATGCCATGATCAATAATAATAATTAGCCACATAATATTGCCATGATAGCGTAGAAAGGCAATATGACTAGTTGTGTAAATATAATAAGCATTAATAGTTTGTCACGTGACATAGTCATAGAAATATAAAGGTAATGAGAGAAAAAGTTTACAATATATTTGCAATATATTTATGACCAAAATTTTAAAGTTTTGGCAAGATCATAATGTTTGCTCCTAAATGGAGACATTGGATATGCAAGGAATAGGAAAAATCCATTGTATAAACTACTTAATAGACAGGCCACTGAACCCATGATATCCCAATTTTGAGGGGAGAAAAAAATGTAACTAAGTAAATTTAGAAGAGAAAAGGTACAAGTTAAGTGTAAAATTGGTCAGAAATCACCAAAATACCCATAAACCATATAGGTGCTGTTTAAAAGCAGTAAGTAGTGGAGAAGGAGCAGGAACAGTAGAATGAATGTAGTGTCACACACACTCAGAGACCCAAGTCACCCTGCTTTTTATACCTTCAATCGGCGCCTCATAATCATATGCCCAGGGGGCTCCTGATCTCCTTAAAGTATGAAACGTGTACCCAGAAAGGTACAAGTTGAGGAGGCACAGTTCTTTTTAAAGATGTTTCCTAACCATACAAACTGTAAGGGGATACAACAACCAGCATAGTATATGGCAAATAAAAGTCATTAGCAGACCAAGGAACTATGTGCAACATAACTCCCAGAGCAGTAACTAGACGGGGGGGATCTGATTTCTTGTCTGATTTATTTTGGACCTTTTGCCTTATTCTGTGGCAAGAATCGGTGAAAATGTTATGGCAGCCCTAGCAGAATGTATTATGTAGTCAAAACAGGCTCTTGCATGAGATATCTAATTTGACCATCTCAGAAAAGAAAAGTGCCATCAAGTGCAATGCAGTAAATACATCAGGAAACTTTAACTTCTCAGAAGGTTTAATAATACTCGGCAAAACCTCTCATGATCAAAGATTTAGTTACTTAGTTAAAATATCTCAAAGTCTAGGTTAGATCTCCTTTGAAAGACAATAACACGTTTTATCATTTTGTTCACCTCAACTAATATTTTCTTTATGTGTAGCACGTGAATTTATTTTCTCAGTTGAAACTCAAAGGAAAATTAAACGATGTTAGTAAATCCCAGCCCTAAAACTGCATATCAAATATATAAACTGCATTTTAGATTTTACAACAGTACAAGACAGATTTCCCTACAGTGACCATGTGTAACCTGAATCCAATCAAGCAGTCCAGTCTTGGACTTGATGCTACTCTAGAATCTTTGCTGTCTGATGGTGGTGTGAAAAAGAAACGTAGAAGGAAAAGAGCTACAGGTGGATATTACATTGTTTGACATTGTTTTAACTTCAACAATTCAATAAATGCCAAACTTAGGGGTTTTAGTCGTTCAATAATTCAGACCATACCAGTACTGGCCTTCAGTGTATGTGGCATGTTGAACCAATGATGCTGATTCAATCCAGCAACAATTAAATGCCAAACTTTCATCTTCTTGTAGAACCAAGCTGTTCTGGAGCATCTGGGGCAACTTTTGCAAAATATGGAATCTGTTACACCTGGCTTGGCACAAATAAATACTCACAAACAACTGGTATGTATAAAAAGAAAACAATGTAAGTGAATCTGAAAACAACAGGAAACGAGAGCTCTCAGAGAGTGCATACCTGCATATGTAATAAGAAGTAAATTGGAAAATCTGGATGATTTGTTTTGTATGTATATGGTAATCCAGAAAACTCTCAAAATTTGAGGAGGTCTAAGTTGGATCAATGCCCATCCTCTGATGTTTTGCATTACCCTGCAATCAAAAAAAAACAGACAAATGATCATAATGTTTCATTGTTTCATTGCATGAGGTGATCTTTTCATTACACATTACCTAATGTCAGGCCTCGTGCAGGCTTGTAAAATGTGGTCTGTGTATGTCTTGGCAACTTTCTGTTGCTTGTACAATTTCAAGTTACCCGATATACGGGCATTTAGGTTTGATAATCGGGTTTATTTGGACACCAGAAACATGTTCATGTTATGGTTTCTTCAAAGCCTCAAAGATAACGTAAGTATATTGATTTTAATTTTACCGTTTCAGTGGCATATATGACAAAACTCCATGATGAAGTTCATTTATAGCTGCCCTGTGAGTGTATGTCTGCCCTAAAAAGATGTCCACTTTCCAGAAACCAAAAAGTCCACTAGATATTTTTGACTGAAGGCAGCATAAACTCAAGCCCATAATCACACCATACCGGGAGATGTGGAAGCATTATTAAAATACAACTCAACTGTATCAGCATGTTGCCAGTGGGGTAAAGTTAATGATTATTTGTAACTGACGCTGCTATAGTCCTTGGTCGGGTTTCAAAAAGGGTCTTGCACTTAATAATAAAGTTTTTGGCTAAGTCAAGAAATTAAGTCTGGGTCATTTGTCTTGGCTTAGTCTGGAACCTTTATGGTTTATACAAAGAATGACTTAGCTAAAACTAAAATTGGTCATGTAACCATTTCTTGTTTAAATACACTTACTATTGACACTATTGAAAAAATATCCTTTATTTACAAGTTTAATCTTTGGTAAAATCCTGTTTTTCATTGAAAACAAAAACACACAAATATTGTCCAAAATCTAATTTAGGGTGGCGTATAATCTATTTATTCTTTACTTTCTTTGTTTATTTTTATTCATTTGCAAATTTTGAAGTGAAAAATTTCTTATGGCGGCCAATATTTGTTTACAAAAGTTTACCCCACTTCCAGCTAGACTTAGCCAAAATTTAGACTTACAGGTCTTGGTGAAACTCTCTAAATCTAAGAGAACAAACTTAGCACAAATTTAAAGACAATAATCTTGACTTTAAGTCTAAGTCTGGGTTAAGTCTTTTCTCAAACTGACCCTTACAGATTATATTTCAAGAGGGCCAAAGCACCTACTGTGTTCTCTGTTGCATATGATACTTACAGGAGGTGTTACCTCTTTTTGTTTATCTCCTAGGTTCGTCTGGGTGCAGACACAATTATGCTGGAGGGATGTATATGCCTGTCAACCAAGAAATTGCAGATTTTGTAGCAACCAGTGGTATACTGGATAGTGCTCCGTAAGTTTTATTTATTTTGTACTTTTTGCCTTGTTTTCAGTAATCCCTCTTGTAAAAAGTAATACTCACCTAAAGGACAAAAGGAGTATAGGTTGAAATGTTTTTGGTATTGTATTTCAAATGAAATTCAAATTGAAGTAATAAGTTTTGAAGTACAATATTTCAAATAAATAACATAAATGTTATAGTGGGGCTTCCAATCTCATCCAAACGACTGATTTTTCAAATACACAGGTCCCTAGTGGTATAGTGGGTTTGCAGGCTTGGCATCTAATCACAGGCTATTATTTGAGTGACCTTTGTCTTGGAGGATTTTCTCATACTCCATGCCCCCCAACCCCACCCACTGCCCCTGTACTCCCTCAGCAGAGTACAATACCTGTTATAAAGTGACAGCTATTAAACCTGTGTCATTGTCTAACACAACCCAACAGGGAATTAGACTCCTTTGTGTTTTAACCAAGTTAGGTCTGATGTTCAAACAAACTTAGGATAATATGTCTTGTTAATAAATTGGCTTGTAAACCTATCAATTAAATAGTTTATGTTTAAACAACAGGTACATAATACACAGAATGGAATCACTTAGTTCTATTTTATCCACAATTAATAATTTTGTAGTTCCCTCAGTGTTTTAATCAGAATTTTAACTAACTATCAATTTTATTAACAGTACCTTTTATAAAATTAAATTAAAAACAATTAAGTTCTGAAATAATTTCATTAAATGTTATCAACTTCTTTCAAAGTAAAACTGTGAAGGTATCTGTTATTTCATAATGAAATAGTGTAAAAATATTATGGTGTATAAGTTAAGATCTATGTATGTTTCTCTAATTTGTTACATTCTCACAACTACAGTAAATTACAGTACACAGGAATTATCCCCATTGCAACTTTCCACATACATGTTTAAGTAAAAGCTTACACCAAACAACGAACACATATATAAATACCTACCTATTGTCTTTGAATATCAAAACAAGGAATTTCTATTATCCTTTTATTTTGAAGAAAGTGTGACATCTGAACAGCAGGGGTGGAATAGGGTTGTGTTTAGGTCAGAACACTGCATATGAACAGAAAATTGAACTGCCTGAACTTTGCAAGTGCTATTTGCCAAAAGACATTCATAATATGGTGTGTGTAAAAAGAACCAAACCAGCATTAAATGGGTATTACAAATGAAGGATGGATTTAAAGGGTTACTATCCTCCAAAGTTTACTATATCTTTTTTTCTTGTAATCAACTCAACTAATGTATTTATATACATTGCTCATAGTTAGAACTGTCAAAACAAACCACACACTTTATAAACTGGCTTTTATTACAGGCCTATCAAGGTAACAGCACACAATTCTCACTTCGGCAAATTCATCAGTCAACCAGTGCTCGTCAGCATTGCCCCACTAGAGAATCTGGCTATAGCCTATCTCAATACATGTCTGTGTTTAGTACAGTATACATGTTTTTACTTTCAGGCTGATTAAATTTAAAAGTATATTTTACCATAATAAAATAATAGATATAAGTCAGAAGGAAGACAACTAAAAACTGGCCCTTTTTAAGTATTTAAAAATAGGATAACTTTACATAGAGTACTGAATGATTACAAGTAGAAAGATACAGCAGGCCATGTTCTTCATAAATAGTGATATAACAAAGTTATATTATTAACATAATTGAACAAATGTTTAGTGAAGCAGAAAATTAGAGGATTTACTAACTTCAAAACTACCAGGTGCAAAAAGAGAAAACTTTTGATGTGAGTACAGGGAAAAAACTTTTAGCAAATATATACATTTGTAATGTCTTATAAGTGTTGTGCAATGGGAAGAGCATTGCAAACAGATTTTTCAGTGAATTTGATTATATTTTTGTTATTTCTATTGAAATAATAAAATATATAAATAATCAACTCAGTGGCCATTGAAATAAATATGTGAAAATGATTTGTATGACAAGTAGTTATTTTTTCCAGTTTTGGCCCCTTTTAAAAAATTTACAAAATAGATTCAAACATCTGAATTTTCTTCAGTATTTCTTCACATAAAAAAAAAATTATGAAAAAATGGAACACATATAGATTCAATTAGTGATGGTCATATGACATTGCTAGGTTTTCATAAATGACCAGTTCAATACTATAATTTTTAGATAATACGTAATTGTTTTCAAATCATGTCCAATGTGGTGGAGCCTAGTATTTATAACTAAATAAATTATTACTAAATATTTATCTCATTTTTGTATCATCACCTGTATGTGTGAAGTTTATAACTAAACTGGATAAGGATATATACTAGGCATTCAGTATGTAACTCTAATTATAAACAAAAACTTCTTTAGGGTGAAATGTCTGATTTTCATATTGCAGTAAAAATTCACTTAGGTAGAAATATTTTGGATAGATACTGACCCAACAAACAAAATTGATTTGGATGAAAATGATTATTTGTGGTATTACTGCAATGTACTTACTTAAATTCATATATACTGGTAATAACTTTTATATAACTTTATAAATTAGATATACTATGTATCTCATTTCAATTTAGAATTACCCATGCTATTGGTCCCACCTATGAAATATACAAAACAGTAAAAATTATAAGGCTCCTCAATATCCTTATCATGCTTATAACTTGACCAAAGTGACCAGTATATTTTCAATATTTCACACCAAACCATGACATACAGGAACAAAATGATATTTTCTTCAACAGATTACACAGTGTGTGTATATGTGATGAACATGAAAAAAAAACACTTGCCAGTACTGCACTGAACTATACTTAGAGTCTTTGATACTTGAAGCATGCACAAAAATCTGATAACAGAATGTTTATAAACTACAAAATAAACTTTCTTTTAAGGTCACCCTTTATGTAATTTATTATATAATAAGTATAGTATTCGAAACATGCTGAAACCATACAGCCCATATCTTTTTACACAATTCTCTCTCTGTGTTAACTGTGATAGTAAAATCACCACAATGAATGGGTCAGTTTTATTAGTTTTCTCATCATTTTGTCAGGTTATTTAATCTTTTTACAGGCTAAAGCATAAGGCCATGATAAAGCACAGCATGTATAGTATCTTGGTTCTCTTTTAAATGAGGCCATTTCAAGTATATCTACACTTCTATATCTGAATGACTTACTGGTGCATAAAACAGAGAAAATACATGGGCCATCATGATGTCAGTGCACACACACACTACTACACCAGTGCATTTGGCAATTTTCATGGCTTGGGCTCAGTTTTACCATATATGGCAAAGGTGTATTTCTTTAATTGCTTATTACTCAGTAATTAAGATGTGTTTCAAAATTCTGTTTGGGGATATGATTTACCATATTGTAATAAATATTTTAAAGGCTTTTTGTTTTTTGGGGTGTAATAGCCCTTTAAGCAGAACTAGTAGAAGCGTGAATCAGTTTATGGGTCTAATTTTGGTGAATTTTTTACTTTCAACCTGAATAACCCCAAGAGTATTTCACATATTTTCAATGTTAATACCTCAAATAATAGGTGTGTTATCCCTTTATTACTGTGCCAAATATTAATTCCCTAATATTTATACAAATATTAAAAATAGTTCTTTTTCTGTTTCTATTTGACCAAAACCCTTGAATCAGTTTTTGGGTCTATTTTGAAAAAAATGTCACACTTGACTGAACCCCCAGCTGTTTCAAGTTCACTATATATAGACTGTAACGCAAGGACACTGACCAAATTGTGAGCCTATTTTGGCCAAGTATTTTGTGTAGTGGTGTGTCTTCAAGTACTTCAATTGTAAAAACTTTTGTGTGTTTGATGTATAATTACAAATGTAAACACATATTTATATTTGGGGTGTTTTATTACATTTTCATTTTTCTGTTCATCACTCTTAATAAAATTTAACAGTCTGGGGAAATAGCATTGGACAACATTACATAAAGAAGTTGCATTGTAAGCTATACTAAGGTGCAATACAAATAACAACTAAGAGGGATATAATGTATGCAATGTATCAAAACAAGGCAATATCAAATCATTAATTGGTAAACTAAAAGTTGTGAAGCTTTAAAATTTATTAACTGAAGTATTGCTGTCAATGGAAATAACAGAATTAGTAGAATTACCTATAACCAGAGCACTTAGGCAGTACATACCTCTACCAATGCATGTAATAACAAGTAAATAGATAAATCCAAGTTATTTTTTGTATCCAGATGATAATCCAGATCACTCTAAAATTTAACGGGATGTAAGGTGGACATATCTTCTGATTTCTTTTCAGGAAGATGCAACTCGTATTATTGGAAATATCCTGATAAGGCACAAGCAGACAAAGAGACAAGCAGAGTTATAAACATATTTATTTATTTGGGTTTTATGTCGCTTTCAACACTGCACAGGTCATATCACGACGGGTAGTTGAAAAGGAAGAGGAAACCAGTACATAAAGTTGATCAAGGTTCTGTACTTTAAACTGCTGGCCAAGGGCAAGCCATTTTCCTACTTGAGATCATGCCGAGATTCGAACTCTGATCTCAGAGGTGGGAGGAGAGTGTGTTACCACTGCGCCTCCTTGGCCCCGTTAAAAAAATGATACCTCCTTGGCAGAGGTAATAATCAGTTGCAGCAATCTATATATCATTGTCATGACAGAAATATGTCTGAAATATTACTGTAGAAAACATTTTGACAGAGTCAAGGTCAAAGGTTAGACTAAGGTCACAGTATGACATTGTACATATTTAACCCCTAACCTATACCCCTATCATGTATCAACATCCTTGGTAACATCTAACAGATTCTGAGATACAGGCCAGACAAGATATTTACCCCTGCCCACCTACCCACCCATCTGTTCACTTGTCAGCAAAGCTAGATGCCATGGGTGAAAACAATACCTGCATTTGGACAATTTGAAATCATGATTTGGTCAGTCCTAAGTGACCACATGTGACAGTACAGATATTATAAATCTCTGAAGTGATAAGTCAAGTGTAACATTGGTTTTTCAAAATAGACCCATACACTGATCACGGGGTTTTCAGCAATAATTAAGAGACAAAAAAGACAATGTGTTTAATATTTCTACAAATATTTAGAAAATGATAACTGGTACAATCAGAAAGGGATAACATCTGAGCTATCACCATGAAAACAAATGAAATACTGGATGTGTTTTTAAGGTTTGAACTAAAAAAGATACAAAAATTAGACCCATGAACTGATCATTACTTCCATCAAAAACACTTCATATTCTAGAAATATAAACATGCAGACACACCACTTCACATTTGGAATTAGTAAAACAGGCTCATTATTTGATTACTGACCAGATATAATATGACATATATGGTACACTTCATATAGTTGAAGTATTCATTCTGTGTTTACCTTTTTTTCAAAATAGACCCAAAAACTGATTCAAGGGTTTTGGTCAATTAGAGACAGAAAAGGCAATATTTTTAATATTTGCATAAATATTTGGGGATTAATAGTTTGCACAGTAATAAAGGGATAACACACCTATTATTTGACATATTAATATTGAAAATATACAAAATACTCTTTGTGTTATTGAGGTTCAAAGACAAAAATTCACCAAAATTAGACCCATAAACTGATTAATGCTTCTAATGATCAAGTTTTTTTCAGTTTCAATGACTTTTATTCACCCTTTTTTAACATGTTGACATCAGTAATGGTCAAGATGTAATCCCAAACATATTTTAAATGTACTTGCGTACATTTTGTATTTTGTATTTGTAAGCATTTTAAACTAATTAACATGATTCCAAAAAGATGGTAAGTTTACCATCATTCTCTTATTTGCTTCAGTTTGATTAATCTCTAAAATGCTAATGTGAAAAAGACTGTGGATTTAGTATCTCGTATATACAACTTAGTATCTTGTATATATGACTTACTGTCTCGTATCTACAATTTGCTATCTTGTATATACAACCTAATGACTCATATATGTGACTTACTATCTCATATATACAACTTCATAACTTGTATGTACAACTTAGCAATGCATATATACGACTTACTTTCTCATATATATGACTTAATAACTTGTATATATTACTTAGTACCTTGTATATACAACTTAGTATCTTGTATATATGACTTCGTTTTGACATATTCATTGAGTTATATGAATAACTAAATCTTATTCACAGAACATACCATTCATGTCAAACAAGTCATTTAAAATTCATGGACTATTCCCTTTCCTCTATTTTATAACAACTAGTATATACAAGACTGTATAGGTGGACTGTACAAGTTCCTTAGTTATATGTATGACAGGCTTTGTTGTATATATGAAATTTCAAATGAAAAATTCAAGTTACTACTTCATATATATGAGAGACACTAAGTCATAGATACAAGATACTAAGTCGTATATACAAGTTAGTAAGTCGAATATACGAGTTATTAAGTGGTACATATGAGATAATAAGTCCTATATACAAGTTAATAAGTCATATATACGAGATACTAAGTTGTATAAACGAGATAGTAAGTCAAATATACGAGTTATTAAGTTAAATATATGGGTTGTTAAGACATATGTACGAGATAGTAAGTCGTATATACGAGACACTAAGTCATATATTCAAGATCCTAAGTCGTATATTTTACTTAATATAAAATAAATCTTGGCAATTCAGAGCTTTTGTAGTAGAGTGTATAATCAAGATTGTTATAGACAGGATGTTAAAATATTGTCTTTCTCTTTTTCATTTGCTAAAGATTCAGTGCAAAGTGATAATGCATTTCTATAGGAATTAACAATGTATGTAAATCATTTTGTATATATCAAGATTGGTACAAAACAAAAAAAAAATGATGGACACAATTGCACCCCTAACAAATTGGTGACAGGCAAAGTTCCATATGGCCATTGTTCTTTTGTGCATAGTTCCTGACAGGCATTCATTCCAACTTGCATTCTTAGAATCCAATAGATTTCTTTCATATTATTGGTTGTGAATGTGAAAAAAACAAGGCCAAAGGGGGTTTTGGTCTACTAGAGCGAGCCACAAATCCATCAGACACGAATAAACCAATCAGGAGGTCACCCATTCAAGTACTAACATGGCCCATCGCTGCTTAACTTCAGTGATGAGACAGGTAAACATGACGCTACCCCACAATTCATGAAAATCCAGAGAAAAATAAAAACTAAAAAAGTGATCCCTAGAAGTGTGAGCCTCGCTTGAGCATGCACTTAAAATTAAAAAAAAACAAAAGCACTCAGAGAGCGCATAACTCTGCCAAGGGAGCACATATCGTGAAAATTTCATCAAAATCCGTCCACAACTTTTTGAGTTATCTGTCTTTCAAAATTACATTTCATGGGTCCAGAAGATCCAGATAGTGATCCGGATCACTCCCAAAATCAAATCATGTCTTCCTTTTACCTTTTCAGACATTTCCTGAAAATTTCATCAAAATCTGTCGATAAGCTTTTGCGTTATCTTGTTCACAAACAAACTCACAAACCCAACAAACACATACAGGCAAAACCATAAGCTCCTTGGTTTTTGTATTTGCGTATCATCTTGGATGACTCTTTATTGTTATACAAATATAACCAAACTTTTCTAGTGGATACATCTTGTATCTGGCCACAGATACATCCTTGGTCTGGTTTAGTCATACATGTATCTTCTTTGCACGTATAAATCTCTGTGATAATTTTGAAGTCCAATGATAGCTAGAAGTTTTGATTGGCTAGACAAATGTGAATAAAATAAACATTAATTAATTTTTCTAATTGCTATAAATTTGGCATCCACTCTATGTAACTTGATTATTAAGGCAATGCAAATTTGTTTTATTGTTTTTCAGGAGTGACAAATATTGGATTTACTACAAAAGGCTAAAATGGGCAGAGCTTATAGAGGCTTCATGGACAAATTTCAATCCCAACCATAGAGATGATACACTGAATGCTGCCTACATTGTAAATGCTTTTCAGAAAAAAATCACTGTTGTTTTAGCTTAACAATTCACAGAATGTTATCCTTTTTAAAATTGTACATTCATTTTAACTTTATAATGCTACAGTGTTTAAGGTAGATTTGACTTCTAATTATAATAATACACAGGGAAATATGGGAAAATATGTGTACATGATTTTGAAAATAGAATAAATAAATTCAAACTGAAAAATGTCCACTTTGCCAGGTATTCATCTTTTCCTGAATGTGCTTTACTTTCAGTTAATAATGTTTCAGTGAAATCCTTCCTGCATTGTAAATACACGTGAAAAATAAAACTGGTCCAATTGTTTCCATCAAAGCCATCTAGTGGATTAAGCTTCATTACGCCGACAACTGTAGTGTGTAGAGAGGGTTCATTTTACTGCACTATCAGAGGAAGTGTAATACCTAGGTTTTTTTTAAAAATTTCCAGGTTTAGTTGATTATTACACAATCATGCCTGGGAATATACTTGGCTTCATTTTAAAAAACAAGATGGCCGGCACAGACATTTCTTTGGTGGTCATCAAGCATTTTCACACAATTTATGGCTAGTTCTCATCTATGGATAGTTCAATCTCTTTAGAGATGATATTTTTGTAGAAAAATATGTCCTCTATAGCCTTCAGAGATTTGACCTTGAAGCACAAGCTTCCATAGACACCCAAAATGTTCAATGTAGTTGTTCAATGTGTAACTGAGTATCGCTTTAACTAAGGAAGTTAATGCTGGGTTCTCACTTTTCAGTGCTTACCAGAATACTAAATGGTTTGTATCTTCAGAAGTAATGCTGTTGCACATTTCTTTTAAATTAGTTGTTTCTCTATTTGTTTGTGACCTCTAATAAAGTAAAGTATCCGACTGGTTCTGCAATGTGTAAAAGAGTAATATATATACCTAATAATGAGTAATCGCATTTATAATCTCACAGTTGAATTTTTTGCTTTTTTATGGAAAACTTATACTACACCTCCACCCCAGAATAAATTCCAGTTAATACCACAACATTTTGAGGGTTTAGGAGTCACAAATAAAAAAAAACCTCCCTACTCCCCTGCAAGTGTGCTGTGGTAACATTAAAACCAAATATATGTATACAAAATAGCAAATTTTATGAGGGTTGTTGAGTCAATCACTTAATTATTTCAAGTATTGAATTATTACTGAGCAGAAATTGTTCTACTACGGGGTTGTTTCAAAACCTCTTTACCACACATCCTCCATCAAGCATTCCTTTTATCCCCAACAGCTTAACACCAAAGGTTGCAAAAAATTAAAGGTTTTAGTGTATAATTGTAGAATCTTATTTAACAGAATATACATATTCCACTTACAGGACATCAATGATAATAACCAATGGCATAGTGTAGATAACAGTGAGCCCCATACCATCTTGTGTCAGAGAGTTATAGGTATGTATTGAAATTATCCACTGTATTTTACATTATGATTGTGCCAGTCCTGTTTATGTTAGTTTTGCACATTATCTTGATGAAAGCAAGTTGCAGTCTGTCAGTTAAAAATGAATTCTGTTTCAATTCCTTTCAGATCCTTCTCTTTTAATGTTTGAAAATGTAACCTTCACTTTTATAATTTATTTTAAATGATGTGTGAAGTCTTAACTATGACTTGTTTACTATTTCTAAATTCCATTTGGACGGTAGTCTCGAAATACCTCTTTTCTTATCCTTTCAAAACATCTTTGCAGTAATAAAGGCCACTGGTCTGTCAGCCATTTCAAACAACAGGGCGATAACTTGTATAATGTGTAATCAGGTATTAAAAGGTTACAGAGCCCCGAAGGGGGTTAAATCAGTTACCAACTAAAATTAAATTACTCAAACCAACTAATATTACTGGTACATTGATCAGCCATTAAAATAAAACAACTATCACATAAAACGTATGGAGCCCAGGAAGGGACATAAAACTGTTTTCCTGTAATTTTTTCTCTTGTTACCACAAGATAATAAGTCATAACCACAAGTTAGAAAGTCGTTCCCACAAGTTAACAAGTCGTTACCACAAGATATTAAGTCTTTCCCACAAGTTAGAAAGTCGTTACCACAAGATACTAACTCGTCCCCACAAGTTAGAAAGTTGTTGCCACAAAAAATGAACTCATTCCCACAAGTAAGGAAAGTCATCACCACAACTCGTTCCCACAATTTAGCAAAGTCATTACCACAAGATACTAAGTCGTTCCCACAAGTTAACAAGTCGTTCCCACAAGATAGCAAGTCATTCCCACAAGATAGCAAGTTGTTCCCACAAGATAGCAAGTCGTTACCACAAGATAGCAAGTCGTTACCACAAGATACTAACTCGTTCCCACAGGTTAGCAAAGTCGTTACCACAAGATGCTAACTCATTCCCACAAGTTAGCAAAGTCATTACCAGAAGATACTAAGTCGTTCCCACAATTTAGCAAGTCATTGCCACAAGATAGCAAGTCATTACCACAAGATATGAAGTCATTCCCACAAGTTTTACTTGCTTTGATGCCAATGTACAGGAATTTCTTTGTCTATGATACGTATCTTATAAAGAGGTCACCCATCTACTAGCATACCATTCAAGTTTACATATGCCTGTAGGCTTTTAGTGACCTAAGCAATTTTAATGGTTATTCTTCTTAGTAACATACCTAGTGACCTTTAGAGGTCACTTACTTATTATTACAGATACACAGACACATAGAAACATGTATATTGCATTACTGTATTTTAGAGGTGCCTGTTTTATGGTACTTTCCTTGGTCCTTTTAAGATATTTTAGTAAGTTACATTGGACTGGGTGCTTTTTGGCACAGCAGACCTTGCATGATCTCCATTGGATTCTCATACAAGCTATATACCTGGATGCAACAAAACTTGTGTTTGCTGTGCTGCAAATTGCACAGACTTTTCATACAATAAATTGCATAGTCTTATCATTCTGTAACTTGTAACAATAAGTAGAGGACCTCTGAAGGTCACTAATTAGGTAACTAAGAAGAATAACCATTAAAATTGATAACAGGAAACATGCGAACTCTGGAGGTTACTAAAAGTATGGGCATGGACAAGGTAGAGGTTTACTACTAATTGGGTTATAATGTCTGCATGTGGCACCTCAGGGGAACTACACCATTATGTGCTCATATATGTTGTAAATAATTTCTCTATCTGTTTTTCACACTCTGGATGTTTTGATATCTCCTTGTGACTCAGATTTTGTCCGCAATGTTAGTGTTGGGGATTTCATTTCTGACCATGCTGTCATAAGATGCCAACTGGATTTCTCCCACCCATCAACCAGCATCGCCAAATGGGTCTCTTATCGACGGTACCACAGGATTGATATCGACCAGTTCAGAAATGACCTTAATAATATACCATTTGTACGGTCCGCTGAAGGTACTGCTGCAGAACTTTATAATCAGTACATAACTGGTGTTAGACAGGTACTTGACAAGCATGATCCTATCATTTCACGCAAGGCTAAACAGCAGTCTGATGAGTGGTTGTCTGGTTCATATCGCATGGCTCGATCTCTTAGACGGCAATTTGAACGAAGGTGGAGAAAACATAAGTCAGAGTTGAATAGGTCAAGATTCCGCAGGCAAATTGCCTGGTGTAATCGACTGGCCAATAAAGACAAGGGTTCATTCTATACAAATCTCATAACTGCTAATAGTCGTGACCCCAAGAAGCTATGGCAGTCATTGAGGAAGGTGTTGCATCGCACCTCTGAGACTGTCCTGCCTGCTCATAGCTCAGACAAAAGCCTCGCGGACATGTTTGCTTCTTTTTTCTCCAATAAAATAAGCAAAACCTTTGCTACTTCTGGCTCTTTCAATGATGCACCAGATTCGGTGCTTCCTGCTTTCAATGCCTTTATGCCTGTCACTGAAGACAAGATCTATAAGTGTATTAGTTAATCCCCCACTAAATCTTGCTCACTAGACCCTATACCAACATTCCTCCTTAAGGATTGTCTTGATATCCTCCTCTCTTCCATTACCAAGTTGGTAAATTATTCTCTCATTGAAGGATCCTTCCCAAATTCTTTCAAAAAGGCGGTTGTCACCCCCCTCATAAAAAAGGCTTCCCTTCCTAGAGACGACCTTAAAAATTATCGCCCAGTGTCTGGTCTTTGTTTCCTGTCAAAGTTGGTTGAGTGAGTTGTTGCCAGGCAGCTAACGTCACACATTAATAACAACAAACTGGACTATCCTCATCAGTCAGCATATAAGCCAGGACATTCCACGGAAACTGCTTTATTGTCTATAAAAAATGAGGTTCATCTCTCTCTGGCACTTCTTGACTTATCAGCCGTATTTGACACTATAGACCATAATATTCTCCTTGGTTACCTTAAATCCTGGTTTGGTCTTGGTGGAAAAGCTCTAAGGTGGTTTGCTTCCTACTTAAGAAATCGTTGCCAGGCCATTAAGATAGGCTCCACACTATCTGAATTAAGGAATCTCATCTATGGAGTCCCACAAGGTTCTGTTCTGGGTCCATTACTGTTTTCACTCTATGCAACACCACTTAGTAAAATTATTCGCCTCCACCCACATATTAAATTCCATTTTTATGCGGATGATACTCAGTTATACATCCATCTCTCCCACAAGAATGCTTCTTCGGCTCTTGCCAAGCTAAATGCCTGCCTTCATGATGTTCAAGAGTGGATGTCTCTCAGTAAATTGAAGCTCAACCCTGAAAAGACTGAGTTTATTGTCTTTGGTTGCAAGGCTCAATGTCAGAAGATTTCCTCTCACTTTCCTGTTAGCATTCTTGGTAGCCTTCTTCATCCAGTTGATACTGTTAGAAATCTAGGTGTGTGGTTTGATGCAGATTTTTCATTCTCTGAGCATATCAAGAGGACTTGCAAAGTGTGCTTCCTTCAGATGCGTGACCTCCGTACAATTAGAAAGTATCTCACTCCTAAAGTGGCAGTCCTTGCTGCAAATGCCTTGGTTAGTAGTCGTCTGGACTATTGTAACTCTCTGTTCAGAGGTTTGTCCGGTTTCAATCAGCACAAATTGCAAAGTATTCAGAAAACCCTTGCTTGTATTGTTACTAATCATAGAAAGTATGTTCATGTTACACCCATTCTACAGAAACTCCACTGGTTGCCTGTTAAGTATCGTTGTATTTTTAAAACCGCAACACTTGTGTATAAATTTTTGCATAGTGGTTCTCCTTCTTACTTCGAACCGTTCTTGTCTTTTGGTAGTTGTCCCTATAGTACTAGGCATAGTCACCCAGATCGTCAATACCTTACACTTCCTCCTTTCCATTCATCAGTCTTTAAGTCAGCCAAACATTTTGGCCATAGTTTTGCCTTTGATGCTCCTAAGATCTGGAATGACCTCCCTCAAGATGTTCGCAGTGCAACATCAGTTTCCTCCTTCAGAAAGAAGCTTAAAACTTACCTGTTTGCAAAAGCCTACCCACCATAGCCTCCCCCGTCACATCTGTGTCTCCTTGGTACGACCTAGCTATGTCCCTTGATTAACGCTAACTGCCTTGCTTTATGTTTAGATGTGCCTTAGAGTCCATCAGTGATGGATATTAAGCGCTATAAAAGTCCACATTAGGTTAGATTAGATTTGTTATCTAGTTATAACTAAATAATTATATGTTATCTAGTTGTGTCTGTTATAACTGTATAATAAATATTTTTAACCCCTGTTTGCATATTACTGGTCTCAGGGAATGAGTTACTAAGTGTTGGGAACGAGTTAATAAGTGATGGGAACGAGATAGTAATTGGTGGGAATGATATAGTAAGTGGTGGAAACGAGATAGTAAGTGGTGGGAACAAGTTATGAAGTGGTGGGAACAAGTTAGTAAATGGTGAGAATGAGTTAATAAGGGGTGGGCATGAATGAAAACAAGGATTTTCCATCTTGTCGCAACCACTTAGTATCTTTTTACCACAAGTTAGTATCTCATTACCACAACTTAGTATCTCATTACCACGACTTACTAAGTTGTGGGCATGACTTACCATCTTGTGGTTACGACTTGCTAACTTGTGAGAATGAGTTTGTATCTTGTGGGAACGAGTTTGTATCTTGTGGGAACAACTTTCTAACTTGTGGGAACGACTTTCTAACTTGTGGGAACGACTTGCTATCTTGTGGGAACGACTTTCTAACTAGTGGGAACGACTTGCTATCTTGTGGGAACAACTTTCTTACTTGTGGTAACAACTTTCTATCTTGTGGGAATGACTTACTATCTTGTGGTAACGAGATAAAAAATGACAGGAAAACAATTTTATGTCCCTTCTAGGGCTCCGTATAAAAGGACTTCATCAACTAACTGTTTTGCAAGAAGTCTTTTAAGTGCATAGTTACGTGCTGGTATTTTCACTTCTAACTTTAGTTCTTGTGCTTTTTGCATTAATATATCTTTGTTTTCCTAAAGTTTCTAAAACCCCAAGATATATTCAGGGTTCATCACCTAGGGAGAAAGAATATCTGGTCGAGCAAGCAAGGCTTGACTCTTTTCTAATATCTTCTACAATGGCAGATTTTGAAAATAGTTCCTCAGTAAGGTCAAGCTACCATTCATACCATTCAGTCATTGAAATTAATATCAATCTCAGTCAGGGTTATTGGAAATTTAATAATAATTTCATTAAAAATACCGAGTACTTCAATTATGTTACATTAATTTATGAAGAAGAAAAATTAAATTATGCTGTATATATTTATAATATGGCCCATATTACAGCGAACAATTGTAATATCGACTTCACAATTTCTAACGACCATTTTTAGAAATTCAGTATATGATTTAATATGTACAATACATACAAAAAATCAAATTCCTGGATTGTGGATGTTGATTGACTTTGAGAAGGCTTTTGATTCTGTCGCTAGAATTTCTGTATAAAGTGCTTGGAAATTTTGGATTTAACAAATATTTTATTAACTGGATAAAATTATTTAATAAAAATATTGATGTGGAAATCTCTCTGAAGTTTTTTCCAATAGAAAGGGGCTGCATACCACTTGCCCCTAATCTGTTTTACTTGTAGCGGAAATTCTGAATTTATCAATTGAGAAAAATCGAAATATAAAGGACATTAAAGTTCGTAAACATGTACTTAAATTACACAACTTGAAGGTAACACTACAATTTTGTTAGACGGTAGCTATTCTTCTCTGCAGGCAACTATAAATATACTGGAGATATTGGGGTCATTTTTGGGATTGAATGAAAATTCTGAAAAAAAGCAAAACTTATCTGGGTAGGTATTAAAAAGACCCAAAAGATAAGTTGAAGGCCATCACAAAACTGTAAGAGAGAAACTCTGAGTTTTTAGTGTTATGCCTAACTTTCTCTACCAAATTAGCTGATATACCAAACTTTAATTTTTTTAAGCTTCAGATAAAGCAAAAAAGTTGTCAGTGTTTGGGCTTATAGACAGCAGTCCCCTTAGGAAAAATAATAGAAATAAAATATTGAATTTACACATCTGTTCATTTCTATTCATCTATGGTGGTGTAGTGGTAACAGACTCGCCTTCAACCTCTGAGGTCAGCGGTTGAACCCGGGACTGTATGTAAGAAAGTTGGAAGCTTCTTACTGATGGTTGACAGCTTACAATACAGAACCTTGACCAACTGTATGTGTTGGTATCCTCTGCCCATAAAACTACACGTCATGATAGGACCTATACAGTGTTGAAAGCGACGTTAAAAACCCAAATAAATAAACAAAACTTAATACAGAGAACAATGGCAATTTTGGGGACAAATTTATACAATAAAGTCCTGGACAATCAATAACAAGTATTATGTATGGTGTTAGTACAGATTCATTCAAAGAATTCTCGGTTCTAATGCATTTTGTTTAAAAATTAATATCTTAGAAGCAAACCTGTGCTGATTGTGTGAAATACAATTATATGTTTGTTTTCAGGCTTTGAAAAAGTAGATTCTTTTTGGAACAAAGTAATATATTGGATTGAAACAGAAAATGGTTATGAACTAAATTTAATGGAAATGGATAAAATTTTATGACTTTTTTTAAAGAACACTCAGTTTGGGCTATATATTTCATTCTGCTATTAGCAAGATATTATATTTTTATAAGTGTTAAGCATGAAAAAGATCTGTGTTTATGAAATTTTTTAAAGTTAATAGAAAATTCATTGAACAAGAAATGCTGTCCACAGTTTATTAGAATTCAAAGTCATTGTGGAGACATCTTTTATTGACATTTAGTATAATTTTGTTATTGAACAATATTAAAATTATGTGTAGTAACTAATTGCTATATATTACAGGTATTGTACATTGTGTAAAATTCTGTAATTGTAAGATTCTAACTGTATAAAAATAAATGGATGCGAAAAGCTGTTACAGGTAAAGACAAAAAATTAACTTAATATTTATTTAGCAACAAAAGTTTTAATTACAGCCAACTGAAATATTCTGATGGATAATAAAATAAGATCAAATATAGTAATGGAAGCAATCTGACCCGACCACACTATTTTGACCACCCAGCTTATAGTTATAGTTTTTCTGTTCTCTACTAAACTTTGTCTGAAGATCTGTCCAACATTCACCAGCAGAGCACGTTTATATCCAAATGTTCAACAGGTTCAAATAATTCCACTGCACATTTTGTGGCATGAACAACATCTTTTGATCAGAACATCTAGATACAATATTCAGTTTACTCCAGTTAGAGTTCATCAAAACAATATGGTCTACAAGCAGTACCTGTCCACTTGACACTCAAAAATTGTTTATAATTGGATGTAGCAAATACAAAGGGTTGTGTCCAGTTCAACATTGCTTCAGAATCGGTTCATCCTCACCTTAAAATGATCTTTAAATACATAACTACTGCAGAATACAGAGAAAATCCATGCTACAGTATAATTGTATTGCAAAAAGACTGACGCAAACCTATTATATGTAACACTCAGGACACAAAGAAATCTCAATTTTAAACAGTACCATTATAAATGAGTCTTTGGTTGAATTATGATGTCAGATACTGGGCTACCTTGGTTCAGCTGTGGACGTGCTTCCTTTCACTTTTAAACATGAAATTTGTTCCCCTAACATGAATCATTTAATATTTAAATATTTCAAACAAATGGATATTAACATTTTAATGGACACCACCAAATCTGTATTTTACTTATATTTTGGGTCTTTAAGAAGGTGTTCACATCAAACTAATGAGGTAAGGGTCAATCCAAGATTGGATATTGTTGTAAGTCTTGCATTTATCAATGTTCAATGAATTTATTTATATTTAATTGGCAATATATTGTGAGTCTATGATACTGATTGCCTTGTGGTGATATCATGCATATGACGATACACAAATAATACCTGAACAAAACTTGTACAAGAGTGTTTTTTGTCATTCATATAGAATGTCCACATCCAGTCTATACAGATGCCTTTGGGATGACATTCTGCTGGTTTACACCACTTGGTAGCACAGTTGCTACATTTGAAGATGGTTCCAAGTTTTGTCAAAAATTCTCCTATGAAGCTAATTCCCTGTTTGAGCCGCGAACAGAGGCAGCTATGTCATTCTTCCTGGGCAGTTTGTTGTACAGTTCAATACCGTATGTAGATTAATAAAAGATGACCGAAAACACATATGCATAGTTATTTTTATTATTTTAGTGTGTATAAATCCATACAAATCTAAACTGAATGTATGTAATACTGGTGTGATATTTTAGAAATTCTGCCTATTTCTGCTAAATTAAAAATTATTACAACATGATAAATAATCTAAGCTTCCATTTTTTTTAAATCAGATATATTTATATTGGGAAGCCATTTAATCAAAATCACTAAGTTAACCACTTTCTGAAGTTTTGTGTTTAGTACAGACATGAGGAAGACACACTAAGCAAGCAGCCCTTTATGTCAGTAAGCTTCCTTGGTTGGCCGAGTCAGGATTGGGGATAAAAATCAAGAAAAGGCGAAAAAAGTATTGATCGATTTCACCTCCCTGACAAGATGAAGTACATCTCAGGTTGTCTGGATTTAGATCCTGACTTGGGGTGGGGATGTTTTTTTCAACATACAGACATAAACATATTATGACAAGCTTTAGGGACCAAGCCAATAAGTCATGCTTTGTCACAATAAACCATTGTGACAAACCGATAAGATTGGAGCAGTCTCCCTACCCCTTGCAAAATGTCGGGATTATAGAGTCAGGATTGCCAGTCATCATCCAAGTACCACTATAAGTTACCAATTATCATTGCAAAGATGCAAGCTCAACATACAAGAGACTCCCTACATAAGCTTGGGGCCCTCCCTTCATTAAGTTAAAAATTTTGATTTTCATTCTGATTTGCAAACAATAAAGGCCTCAACTGAACCTAGGACCTGCACCTGCCATTCAACCAGCACCTTCACCACAGCCTACACCACCACCAGGGAGAAGAAGTAATACAGGTGTTCCACTGGAGCCGACCCTGTAACCGACCCTACGACTCCACGGTCAGTTGCAAAAGTCATAGGGTCATGGAAAAAAGCATGCAAAAATGCTGAGACGGTTATGAAATCCCTGACAGGATGGTATATGTTACAGACAGGTCATAATGGATATCACGACAAGACATAGGGTCATGGACATTTTTTGCATGGCCAGTCGTAGAAGTACTATGACAAGCCATAAACCCCTAACAGACAAAACTGCTAACCCTTGTTTTATTGGGTCGGTATGTATAGTCAGAATCTAGAATCGGGATCCATATCACACTATATTACCCCCCCCCCCCGTGATGTGCCATTCATTTCACACTTCAAAGATGACATCAAGAACACATCAAGAGCAACTCATAGATCACTTGAGGGTCCTTTTGTTTTTATTGAGTTGAATATTTTGTTGTACATAATGATTTCAAGACACAGAAGACAGCAGAACCCAGCACCTGCCCAGCCAGCATCACCCCACCTCCCAGAAGGAGAAGGAAGCCACAGAATCTATGGGTGATGCCATGGAAACTGCAGAGAGAGGAGAGAGGTTGCTACAGAACACTCTTGGACGAGCTAATCACTACTGACATACCAGGCTACAAAAACTTTACCAGGATTGAACCAGCATTTTTAAATTTAATTGAAGAAAGAATTACCCCTCCCCCCATCTCGGGAAGTCAATCACCAACTTCAGGAAGCGACTGGAAGTTGGGTTAAAACTGGCAGTTACTTTGAGACACTTATCCACAGGAGAAACATACACTTTACTGCAATACCACTGGAGGGTCAGAAGAACAACCATCTGCAAGTTTGTACCCCAGGTCTGAAAAGCCATTTTGAAAGAATTTCAACATGAATACTTGATGTGTCCCACTGATCCTGGAAGAAAATTGAAGACAGATTTAGAAACAGATGGAATGTCCCCATGCAGTCGGTGCACTAGATGAAAAACACATTGCTACTTCTCCGTGGTACTTTTGACTTTAGTTGATGCAGATTACAAATTCCTGTGGGTCAACATGGGGGCCCGTGGGTCATCATCTGATTCTCAGATATTTAACCGAAGAATTGAGAATAGAACCGTGGGACTACCACCACCTTAACCACTTGGATCTGGGGGCCAGATCTACACTACTTACTGCTGGGGGACAATGCCTTTGCCCTTATGCCTTGGCTGGTCAAGCCTTACAGTAGATGACAACTAACCAGAGAAGAGAGAATGGACAACTACAGGAGATTCAGGGGGAGGAGGGTGGTTGAGAGCTCATTTGGTATACTTGTCAAGAGATTCAGGGTGCTGTTGACCACCATGGAGCAGAGGCCAAAAGTTGTGAGAGACATTGACTTAACATGTGCGGTACTACATAACATGCTGAGAAGCCATCAGGGGGGAGCTGACAGACCATTCACTCCAGCCTAACGACCTACAAGCACCACAAGCAGACCAGGAGGAACAAGGACATAATTGTAGCTTCAGAAACCCATCGAGGGTGGGCAAACATCAATGAGACCAACTGAAAGACTATGTGTGGGCACTGGCTGGGCAGGAGGACAAGGTTTAAGAAGACTGAGGGGAAAACATGCTGTTATCTATCAGTCCTTTTCAGGACTACTCAAATAATCTAAGAACTTTATTTAGCAAAATGTTGCCCCAAAATCACCCCAATTTCTAACAATTCAATGCAAATTAAATTTCACCAAAAATATTAGCCATCACAAGCACATATCCCTTGCAAACTCAGTTCACAGTTAAATACCATCTCATACTGATTCAAGCCCAGGTCTTCAATTTACAAAGTTCACATCCCCCACCAAAATGACCTGGGTTTACGGAAAAAAATAACCTGCCAAATAGTAAAACAAAAAAATGATTTTTTATTTTTGTTTTTTGTTTTTTCAAACCGTTTTTTTTTTGTGGAACTTTATTAATATTTGTTGAGCATTGACTCATTCATTCACACATTTTTTTTCATGTATTGGGGGAAGTTGGGCGGTGTGTTTTTTTGTTTTTGGGCATAGACATTCAGCTTATTAATTGTTTTTTGAAGATTCGGGTGGCCCTTAGAAGGGCCGGTTTGGTGCGACTTGTATGGGCTAATCCGCTGATGTGGGCTGACTCTGCTGGCTGGACTGGCTGGGAGGTCTTGACTGTTCATGATGAGTGGAAAATGGCACTGGTGATGGTTGAAGTTGAAAGGGTGAAAATGGCTGTGGTGTGTCGATCTGCTGGTACTGTAGTGCACTTGGAATAGCTCCAAAGAGACTGGATAATCCAGAGGTGTTGTGTTGATTTTCCTCCTGTTGTGACGCTGCAACTGAAGGTGGGTTGAAAATCATCTGTCTGGAAGTCCCAGGCTGTTTGTCATCAACTACTACACTAGAAGTTGGCTGTGCTGAAGCTAATGAAGGCCTCGATGGTTGCTGTACTTTGGCAATAACTGTAGCAGACTTTGTTGCTGCAATCTGTGTAGGCTGCACAACTGGAATGGAGACAGCAGAGTTTCTGGTATGGTATGTATCCACGTCCTACTGTGGCCTGTGTTGCTTCTGAAAGTTGTAATGTGGTGACTTGTTCATTTGTTGTGACCTCTCTCTTGTGTTCTTTGGCCTTGTACTGTATTTCACTGAGAAGCTTCACTGTCTCATTCCTGAAGGTCAAAAAGTCTCTCTTCTCCAGGTGTTCAATCTCAGAGTGGAGATAGTTGCAGAACGACTGTCTTGGACTTGGAGTGGGGTCCTGACGTGCACCCAGAGATGTGAAAAGCATCAAACTTATCTGCTGGAACTGATCTAAAACTGGATCTGCAGCAGTGGTGGTAGGTGCTTAGGACTGGTGCTCGAAGGCTGATGAGTTACATCTGAGGCTATGCTGATTTCCATCTCAGATTCTGTGTCTCTGGATGTATCTGGAACTGAAGGTGAGGCTGCAACTGCAGAAGGTCCCTGGGTTGACTTGAAAGCAGAAGACTTGGAAACTCCCTTCGTTCTGACGTGACATCGTAGAAAACTGAAACTGTCGTTCTCTGCTCTTCTTAGCTGCTTGTCCTGATTTTTTTCTGAATGAGCTTGCCATATCTGGTATGTTGAGTCTTGAACCACTTCACAGTCTTGACAGGCAAGTTCCTGGTATTTGCTAGCGACTCCCAAAGTCTTTCTTTCTTCTGCTTGTCTTTGAAACTGTTGTTGGTCTTGTCATAAAGTTCCTCCTGCTGTTTAACGAACTCCACAATGGCTTCTTTGTCTCAGGAAAATGGGCTTCATCTGTTACCAGCCTGTCTGTTGTTCTTTACAGCTTGTCTGTTTCAGATTAAGACATGTCAGTTACATGCAAACTAGGCCTGTTGCTAGGTGGATAAAATTAGGGTTGGATACAAGGAGCGGCAACAGTCGTAGAAATTTCAACCATGTTTGAAATTTGTGTAGCTGCTGAAATTTCAAACATGTTTGAAATTTCACCAACTCTCCCTGACAGGCCGGGAAACTACAACCAACCCTAACCAACCTTGTAAATATTGGTCCCGACTCTCCAAAAATGCATAGTTACCGACAGGCCCGCCCCAGTGGAACACCTGCATAAGCCACCTAACCCCTGACTTATGCCAGAAATAATAGAAAGGATGCTGTAACAACCTCTTGGTTCACTTAACACCAACTGATATCACAGGTTACTAGAATTTTGTTAGGATGTCACACCTGCATTTTTTTACCTTATAGAATGCATACACCACAACATTAAGAAGTCACCTTGTACAATACATTACAGTATCATCGTCTGGTTCAGAGAACCACCATAAGTAAATTCATCCCCAAGGTCTGCTTGGCCATCCCTGAGGAATTCCAGGAGTAGTATTTGACAACTATCACTCCTGAAGATTGGAAACAGATCATGGAGAAGTTCAGAACCATATCGAATGTATCCGTGTTCTTGGGGCACTAGATGGCAAACATATTGCCATGAAGATACAAAAGAAATTTGTAAGTGAATATTACAAATATAATGGCTACTTTTCTCTGGTTTTTCTATCCCTAGTCAATACCAGGTACCAGATTCCTGTGGGTAGATGTTGGGTCAAATGGATCATCAAATGCACAAATATAGGCACAAGTCAACGAAAAAGATAGAGAATGGCACCTTTGGGCTGCCACCACTTAATTCCTTGGAAGGTGGGCCTCATTTGAATAATTTCTTGCTCATTGTGTAGCCTTCCTCTTAAATCCAAGGCTAATGAAACCACACAGCAGAAGACAACTCATTAGGGAAGAGATAATTTCAAACTACATAATCTCCAGAGGCAGGAGTGTAGTTGAGAATGTGTTTGGAATCCTAGCTAGCAGATTTAGGCTCAATGCAGCAAAGAACAGAGGTTGTCAGAGACATAGTTTTGACATGAGGAGTTGTGTTGCACAACATGCTGAGGACACAACAAGACATAATAAAGTGGCAGGGCAACCACTCCAGCAGAAGAGGTTCCGGTAAATAATCTAGTAGTATGTGGGCCTGATGAAAATGGCAGAAATCTCTAAAGGGAGGCAAAGCAACAGAGACACCTAGATTTACTCAACAACATTGGTGCATTGGTTTAGGGGGAGGAGAGGATCTGAGGATGTGAGATGAGAAGAACCAACCCTGGGGACATAATTAGCTGGCATCTATCAGTCCTTTTTCAGGCCTTTTTATTTGAGCTGATATTGCACCAATGTCCCAGAAATTTCCAACAAATTGCCTACAAAGTTCAAACAAATTTCCAACAAGTTTCCAAACAAATCACAACCCTCTCCAAAGGGAAAGATTGTGAAAATATTTTCTTGTTTTCCCATACTTTGCTCATAGAAAACAAAATAGAGATCTTAAATATAAAATTCTATTTTTTCTATTTTGTATTCCCTGGCAGTGGTTGCTCACTGATGTGGCTGCAGCTGATAGGTCTATGCCATAGATAAGATAAGATATTTAAAATTTTAAGTGCAACAACACTAATGTGTTATACTGCACTATAAAAACATTAACTACTATAAATACATTAACTAATATTCACAAACATATATATATACAAACAATCAAAAACTGGCAAAAATACCAAACAAAAACACAAGACTATACGAAATGACTAGAATAAACAATGTAAAAAAATCAATCAACAATACATAAACAACAAACAAACTAAAGACTGGATATTGCAGAATAAATTAACATAAAGAACAAAACACAAAATAAATTAATTAAAACTTTTTAAACAGGCCACATTCTTTTAAATAATTAATGATATTAAAAACATTTTCACAAAATAATTTTTGCATTGTATTAACATTTCTATAATATTTAATTCTGGTGTCACGTAGGTCGATACAGTCTAATAATATATGCTTGACTGTATTGGGACAATGACATGGAATGCACCAGGGCATATCTTCACCTTTCAACAGATAACTATGGGTGAAATAAGTGTGTCCTATACGGGCTCGAGTTATAACTATTTCCTCCCTACGAGATAAACCCGTCCAAACATAAAAATCTCCTACTGTAGGGTTTATTTGGAATAGTTTATTATCAGGACATGCATTCCACTGAGCTTGCCACTTTTGTTTAAAAACACTATTTACATTCACTTCCAAGTCTGTATAGGGGACTTTCAAGTCTAAAACATTAAAATTCAAGGCCTGTTTTGCAAGCTCATCTGCTTTTTCATTGCCCTTTATGCCTACGTGACTTGGAACCCAAGCTAAAACAACTTTCTTATTCACTGACAAACAATCATTATAAAGTTTTAAAATATCTTGAATAAAAGGATGATCACAGGTGTTGCTATCAAGAGCTTGAAGACTAGATAAAGAATCAGTGAATATGATAAAACGATTCCCATCACAATTTTTAACAATATTGAAAGCCATTTTAAGAGCCTGTAATTCAGCTGTGAATATACTAGCATTGCCAGGAAGCCTGACTTGGGCACTGAGGTTATTAGATGTAGCAGCTGCAGCAACCCTATTTTCTGCCTTCGATCCATCAGTATATATAGCCCTATGGTCAGTATAACAACCTTTCAACTCAGCAAATAGACTTTGAAAAAGACAATCATCACCAAGGTGTTTCTTTTGATGGGTTAGATACAAGTCTATGTGAGGCTTCTGTATAGTCCAGGGTGGGTCATCTGGCAATGACACAGTCTGAATTAAATCCAGCTGAGGACAGACCACAGACAAATCTTCCTCTACACAATGCCCAAAAGATCTTATTGCAGATGGTTTCTTATCATACAGATCATAATACTGGGGGTTAAAAACAACATCATAAGCTGGATTGTCAGGATTACTTCTCAATTTCAAAGCATATTGAACACATAACTTATCAAACCTTAAATACAAGGGTGGTTCATTTGCCTCTACATACAAGCTTTGCATTGGAGAAGTCCTGAAGGCTCCCAGGCATATTCTTAGGCCCTGGTTTTGAATGGGTTCCAATTTCTTAAGATAAGACTTACGAGCAGAACTAAAAACAGCACAACCATATTCCAATCTGGAACGAACAAATGAACGATAAAGTCTCATTAAAACACTTCTATCTGCTCCCCAATCCATTTTGGCAACTACTTTCAGTAGATTCATAGCTTTTTCACATTTCTGGCGAACATAATCTATATGTGCCTTAAAATTAAGTTTTCTGTCAAAGATAACACCAAGGAACTTAGTTTGTGAAACAACAGGGATTTGTGAATTATATATTGTCAATGTTGGGTCTGGATGAAGTTTTCTTTTATTACAGAAATGCATGCAAACAGTTTTGGTTTTAGAAAATCTAAAACCATTTTCATCAGCCCATTTCTCTACTTTATTCAAACACAATTGAAGTTGCCTTTCTATTGAAGCCATATTTCTAGAAGAACAAGTGATTGAGAAATCATCAACAAAAAGAGACTTTTCAAAGCTAGCTGGAATCACATCAGCAATACCGTTAATCTTTAAAATAAATAACGTAACAGAGAGGATGCTGCCCTGGGGAACACCCATCTCTTGCCCATGTATATCTGAATAAACAGATCCTAAACGAACTCTAAAAACTCTGTTTGATAAAAAATTCTGAATAAACATGGGCATTCGCCCCCTTAGGCCTACTTTATGTAGATCTCTTATAACGCCATACTTCCATACTGTATCGTAGGCTTTTTCTAAATCAAAAAATACAGAGACTACATGGTTGCCTTTTAAAAAGGAATCTCTAATAAAAGATTCAAGTCTTATTAATTGGTCTGTTGTAGTTCGACCTTTTCTAAAACCACTTTGATATTTCGTTAAAATATTATTTTTCTCAAGGAACCAAACTAATCTAGTATTAATCATTCTTTCCATGGTTTTGCATAAACAGCTCGTCAGAGATATGGGGCGGTAATTGGACGGGTTTTTCGGATCTTTGCCTGGTTTAGAAATAGGTATTACAGTGGCCTCTTTCCAGCATTCAGGAATTTCACCTGAAGCCCATATATCATTAAATACATCAAGTAACACCATAAGTGAGTCTCTTGGTAGATGTTTTAGCAGCTGATAATGTATCTCATCTGGACCAGTGGCTGTGTCATGAGACTTTTTCATAGCATCACATAGTTCTCTAATGGTAAATGATACATTGTAGTTTTCAGAGTTGTCAGTGTCAAAATCCAAGTGTTCTTTTTCAGTTTTCTCTTTATATTTTTGAAACTCTGTACGGTAATTGTTGCTGCTAGAATTCTTGCGGATTTCTTCGGCCAACCTATTTGCTATATCAACTCTTTCCCTTACTTTTGTCCCATCATTATTTTCCAGATGGTGTATTGTGGTGTTACTTTGTTTGCCACTTATTTTCCTTATCATTTCCTATACCTTCTTTGCTGGTGTCTTTACATTTAGTTTTGATACATATTCATGCCATGATTTCCTTTTATTTTCTTTAATTATTTTACGAGTATTAGCTCGACAGGTTTTATATTCATTTATGTTATCTGATGTAGGATTTATACGGCATTTATCCATTGCATTTTGACGAGCCTTAACAGCTTTTTTGCATTCACTGTTGAACCATGGTTTGTAGCTACCAGTGGACTGTCCAGTTGACTTTGGCACACATTTTCTTGCTATGTCATTTAACTTATTTAAAAATGCAGGAAACTTTTCTGTAGAGTCAGTAAAATTATGTCTATTAATATCCAGAGAACACTGAAGTTTGAATTTTGGCCAATCAGCCTTTTTAAGATTCCAACGAGGAACATTGTCCTTAGGCATACTCTTAACTATATCAATTAAAATAGGAAAATGGTCACTACCACACTGATCAGAATGGACCTGCCATGTAAAATCAAGAAAAACAGATGCAGAACATAAAGACAAATCTATTGAGGTGAATGAACCAGATGCAGGATGAAAATAGGTAGGTGACTTATCATTGAATAAACAAATATCAGAGGATTCAAGAAGATGTTCCACCTTATAGCCTAAACTATTAGACGAGGAACAACCCCACAAATCACTATGTGCATTAAAATCACCAATAAATAGAAAAGGTGCAGGTAACTGGTTGACTAGATTTTCAAGATCAGTTTGTGGAACATTAAAACGTGGTGGAATATATACATTACATACAGTTATAGTTCTATGTAGAGATACTTTTACAGCAACTGCCTGCAGTTCTGTATCTAACTCAAGTACCTCATGGGGTATACCTTTCTTAACAAAAATAGAGCAGCCACCAGTGGCTCTCCCATCTACTTCAGACATACAAGTTTTAAAATAATGATCAAATCCTCTAATATTTACATTATCTGTTTCTTTAAAATGAGTTTCCTGCAATGCTAAAATGTAGGGTCTAAAATTGGAAATTAAATTTTTAATTTCTTCAAAATTTGGCCTAAAGCCACGACAGTTCCACTGTATTATACTTTTATTTTTGTTTGGTTCCATTATTTAGACATTTTTTACCACTCCGCCCTTGTGAACTTGTGATTGGGGATTCTTCGACACTCATGTCACTGTCATTATCACTTAATGCATCATATTTGTTGTATTGTGTGATTGGGTAATTAGATCCTTTATGTTGTTTGGTCAAATATACTTTGCTCTGGCTTATTTTCAACTTTATAGGGTCATTTTGAGATGCAGTTGTCTGACTCGATGCACTGGTTTTATTCCCTTTATTTATCTGTTTCTCAACTGCACACTTTTTTGGTTGTTTTGTGCCTTCTGGCCAAGTCATTTCTGTTTGTGTTTCTACATTCACTGTTTTCACCACAGGTTTAGTTGCTGCAGCTGCTTGGGCATACGTTGTTTTCACAGAATTAAATATGTCCATTTGTTTCTTGGCATCTGTGTATGAAATTCCTCTTTCTGCCTTGATTCTTTGAATTTCTTTTTCCTCTTTCCATTTCGGACATGTTTTATCATTAGAGGCATGGTTTCCTTGGCAATTGACACATTTCGCTTCATTCGTGCATTCTTGAGAGTCTGTATGATCTTCTTTCCCACATTTATTGCAAACTTCATTTTTCCTACAGTTGAATTTAGTGTGACCAAACTTTTGACACTTATAGCATCTGATGGGATTTGGGATGAATTGCGACACAGCCACCCTGTAGTAACCCACCCTGATGTATTTTGGCAAGGTCTGACTTTGGAATGTCAATATAAATGTCCCTGTTGGTTTCCTTTGTCCATCTCTAAATACCAATATCCTGTCCAGCTTTATGACACCTTCATCTTTTAGTCCATCTAATATCTCCTCATCAGAACAGTCTTTTATATCTGGGCATCTAATGACCCCTTTCTTTGTGTTCAGGTTGTAGTGTGGTGATACAGTGATGGGGATAACATTGTCCATAGTCAAGTTCAGTTTGGTCGTTTTCAATAGTTTGCTGCTTTGGTTTTCCTTGTCTAATTCAACCAAGATGTCTCCATTCCTTAATTTCTTCATATTAAAGGGATCAGACCCAAGAACAGCAACAATGGCCTTGTTTACAGCAAATGGTGACAGTTTTGACAGTGGTCTCTCATTGTCTGTACCTTTTACTAACAGAAATCGCGGCCATGTACAAATCTGAACAGAATCCAAGTTCGAAGTCATGAAATCAGGCGAAGTTCTAATCCTTTTCCTATCAGTCGTTTGTGTATTTTGTGTAGCCATAATGTTATAGTATTTATTCATTGCCAATGTTCTACACCCACCCTTCGAGCCCAACAAGGGGATATCATAATAGTGTGGAGCTGAGCCCTGCGCACTGATATCAGAGATACATTAACAATATACTCAAAGACCACAAAAGTGAACCTTGATTGACCTGTTGAGCAGCCGCCTTCTAGATACTCCAAACAAAAGCACAAACCAAACACCAGCAGAATACAACAATCAAGTACAACAGTATAAACCATTAGAAACAACAAGCCATCACTAATTTGGAGCACTAGGGCTTGGCACTACCAGCCGATTGATTAAGCCAGGCCATCTTAACCTTCCGACTAAGTGAAATTGAGGCCAAAGCTGTGTATTGCCTCCTCAATGCCGCAACAAAGAATTGTCTCAACAGCCAGGATCCTTTCTTCCACTGACACGGATCGCAACCCACGGCAAACAGGCTGCCCCCAATTAGTCGCCTCTTACGACACGCAGGAGGATATGTTGGGCCTATTCTACATCCCCGGACCCACAGGGGGCGTCTATGCCATAGCTAATAGGATACGTACGTTGCTGTGGCTGATGGTTGCTTCCATCAGCCATGCTCTGTATCCCACTTAAAAGTTCGACTGCATCATTGTGAAAAGTCTGAAAGTCTCTTTCCTCCAAGTTTTCTGCAAAATGCTGTTATGATAGCCTCCATACTGTCTGTATCTGTCAATCTGCATGAAATATCATGAGCTGAGCCGGCACTTGCACCAGCCCTAATGTAGGCTGTTATTAAATTTGTGTTACCACATACTAACGTCCTACCAAGACCCGTTTAAATTGACAAGGATTTTAATTTTTTGCTCTATAAACTAATGTAACTGAAATATGTCTTGGTTACTTACCGTTAAAAGATGCCTTGTGTAGAGTATTATCGGTCTAAAACCTGAAAGCAGATGTAATCCATGAGGTGATTCATTTGTGCTACATTCAATGTTTACACTTGTCAACCGTTTTCGTTTGTGGAAGTTTGGCGATTGTGAAATCTCAATCACAACCATTTTTTAGAACTGGGTTCACTAACATTCTTACAGTTGGGAATATGTATATATATTTTTCAGAAATTCATAAAAACATCCACAGTTAAGCTTTTTAGGAATAAGAATGTATTTTAAATCTTGAAATTTTGTTCTAAATTGTTAATTTTACAAATTGAATACCTTAACCGTGCAGAAAATTTGTTACATTTTCATGTGGCTTAAGAAATCAAGAAGGCATTTTCCAAATAATGAAAATTATTACAAGTACACTTACATGAAAATTTTGAAAAAGACCTGGTCTACTTTATTTTCTTATTATAAAAATATTTTTAAAAAATTAATCTGTTTAAAGGGAATTAGTTTTGTAAGAAAACTAATTGTACTGAATATTGGTATATCTACTGTAACCTTTACTTTTCCTAAGGATAATGAAGAGGGGTGGATTTCATGAAAGATCTAATACTTAGCCCAGTCTCAGGCTGAGCAACTGGGTCAAATCTGAGTCTTTTGACTCAGCCAAGTCTTTGACTCAAACGGTTTCCACAGAAGGGGCCTCAGTTGAGACCAAACTTATGAAATAACCACAGGGGTTTTCTGTGTCATGTGACTCTTTTTTTAATCCAAATATTCTATTGATGGCATATGTGTTCCTTGTTTGACACATAATACCTCTGGTCAAATGCTTTTTCAATTGGAAACCTTGTAAACATGTGAAAACACACAAAGACGACTTCCAGAGGTTGTTTTATGTGCTTGTACCTTCTTTTCAGCCATTTTAAATTTTGAAGTGGAGATGGTGGCCATATTTGAGGCTCTGTTTACAAAACTTGAGCCCACTAACTACCAGTATCAGCATTTGAGCCAGTGGCTCAGCGAAAGGCTGAGCCCATGGGCTAAGAAAAATGTTCCAATAATTTGAGACAAAAATCTAAAGTTTGAGCCTGAGGCCTGGCTAAGACCTTTTGTGAAATCCACCCCAGGTGATAACAGTATTCATATTCTGTAGAATGTTTGGGGTAGTCATACTTTTGGTTTATGCCTTTGTGACATATATTAATATGTAAACAGATTTATAAATATTTATCTATTCAATCATATTCATGTAAGGGTGCGGTATAAGCATGTATATGGCATGTTATTGGACAGGTAAAAGAAATAAAAGTAGCTATTAACTAAAAAGATTCACATGCTTGCGTCTTACACATATCAACAATAATTATCAACTACTATTTAAATTTATTTCATTTACAGTAAGTCCCATTTAAGGCTGTGCATGAATATTTTTGATCAGGGACAGAACATTACAGAGTGACATGACACCGTACAATAGAACCATACAAAAAATAAATCAGTGGACTACTCAAAATTATAAGACAACAGTTCTTCAACTTAGGGTTCCATAAATCTCTTCATATACTTTACTAAGTTTATTATTTCTAAATTTTGATGAATAGAGGTCATGAAATACCACAAGCTTTGACTTTATCTGAGCTAAGAAGTCCTGAAATAAAATGGGTTTATCTTTTGATTTATTTTCATTAATATACCACTTTCGCAAAAGAATCAGGTAATTTATCATTTGGAGTTGAGAATTTACAATACATGGGATACCCAAAAGAATTTCACAAACAGTAAATTTAATTGTAATTGTCATATTAATATAACACCAACTTTTAACTGTCTTCCAGAAGTCTGCTGAGATAGGACAAAATACCAGATGGTGTTCTAAAGTATCTATGGCCTGGTCTTGACAGTATTTACATGTTGCAGACTCTACTCTTTTCCAATTACATAAGTTATGTCTACACTTTAAGGTTCCGTTTAATATTTTATACTGAAACGTCTGCAGAAATGGTTCACAGGTAACTTTATTTGCCAAAACTCTGCCCAATTGGCTGTTTCTAAAAATGGGAAAAGCTCAATCCATACCCTAAGAGATATAGACACATTGGAATTATTGTTAATCAGTTCCCAATATATATCCTGACTCTTTAATTTACTAAGAGGTTTTATTACCTTACATACACTCACAGTCAACCCTTTATCGGAAGGTTTGACCTCATACAGATGTAATTTAAGCTTTTATAGCCACTCTTTTAGTCTTTTGCTATTGCTTTAGTTATGCTTAAGTACTCTAAGAAAGTTATCTTTATTGAAAGTTTGGTCTTAAGAGCCTCAAAACTTACAAAGTTACCAGTATTATCAATAATATCATGAAGTTGTATTTTCAAATTTTGTTTCTTATTACTTACTATTGCAATCGTCAAACAAGAGCCTCCAGCTGAAATGTATCTATTATATAGCAGATATTCACATTTTATTTCTTCAGCACAAGTAGGTGCCCTATTTTTAAAGCTATACCAGAAGTCTAAGAGCTGCTGATAATACTTGGTTTTGGCACACTGTATATAAAATTTTTCTGTTAATTTAAAGTATAAAAACTCACTACTTATGCCTAATAGTGCTTTAGTAAGTGTTTTCCATTTTCTGTTTGTTTCATCCATCAAACGTTTTATCTATAACAGTTTGTGGGTAGCATGTATACTATATATATCAGGCATTATCAGCCCTCCATCATCATAATTTTGTACTATTGTACATTTTTTAACTCTTGGTGGTTTATTTGCCCATAAAAAAATCAAAGAACAATTTATCAATCTCTTCAAGGATACTAGCTGGGGTATATACAGTGATAAGCAAGTATATCAACTGCAGTACTATCAGGCCTTTTAATATTCTTATTTACCCTTCCATGAAAGTGATCTTAACTTCCAGATGTGCACTACTTGTTTTATGTTTTTAATCCGATCAGTAAAATTTAATTGTGTACAAAAGTTGTCATCTAGTGAACCATATCCCAAGTGTCCTGAAGGGACCATTTGTAATTTTTATACCTGACAGATCGCCGGTGATTTGTGACAAGTCTAAATGAAGATTCCCTAAAGGCACTAATTCTGTTTTATCTATATTAAGCCGAAGTCCTGATATCTCTTCAATATAGTTGAACTTAAAAATAGCTTGTTTTAAAGACTGTGAATTTGATAAGAACAAAGTAGTGTCATCTGCTAGCTGTCCAATTTTAAACTCTACATTGTTTACATTGATACCTTTTATTAAGGTATCTGACAGTATATTTTCTGCTAAAATTTCTGCTACAAGAATAAACAAGAATGCAGAGATTGGACAGTCTTGCCTGATTCCTCTCATTAAAGTAAAATAATTAGAGATGTAACCATTATTTGTTACACAGGAAGAGATGTTGGAATACAAAAGTTTTATCCATCTGATGTAATTCTGACCAAAGTTGAGGGTAGACAGTGTATTAAATAAGAAAGACCATTCAACAGTATCAAAGGCCTTTTCAAAATCAATTAAGGCTAGGATACCTGATATTTCTTCTTTTGTGGTGTAATGCATTAAGTCATTGATGACCCTAATATTTTCACCAATGTATCTGTCCTTTAAGTATCCTACTTGGTCTGAATTTACTAATGATGATGCAACTTTTTGTAATCTCATTGCTAGGGCCTTTGCTAAAATTTTGTAATTGGTTGCCAGGAGTGAGACAGGATGCCAAGATTTCAGATACCGTAAATCTTTATCTTTTTTGGTATTAATTTTAACAGTCCTCTTCTTTGCCCATCTGCTCATTGTCCATGTTCAAACGAAAAAATGTAACTGTCAAGAAGTGGTTGTTTTAATTCATTCCAAAAATATTTATAAAAATTTGTTGTGAATCCATCAGCTCCTGGGGATTTGTCCAAAGCCATATTGTTTATTGCATCAGTTAAATCTTCCAAAGTTAGACCATCATCACACTTTTGCTTGTCAACTTCATTAAGTTTGGGAATATTCTTATTGGACAGAAAAGTATCCAACACGTCAAAATTTGGTTGACCGCTGAACCTACTTTTGTAGAAATTGGTATAAAATTCTAGTTGTTCTTGGAGAATTTGACTTGGTTCACTAATTTCAGTACCATTTGTTTTAATAACCTTTTTGATATATTTTGAGTTATAGTTTCTCTTTTCAAGATTCAAAAAATATTTTGAGTTCTCTTCCCCATACTCAGCCCATCTGGGGATTTCTATCTTCCTCACATTCTCATGTTTTATCTTTGCACTAAATCCTAACTTTATTTCCAAAAAAACAAAGATTATCTCACGGCTACCATTTGTCGTCTCTTGTTGCTGAATATCCAAATGATGTATTCTACTGTAAGTAGATAACCAATATATGTTAACCTCAGGCCTGGGGCAAACACTTTTAAAAATATATGAACACAAATACTTTTCATTTCTATGAATACAAATATGAATACATCATTTTATTGCGTTAATACATCCTATCCAATGGACAATTGCTAATCCAGTCGACGCAGACCGGCCCGCCGAATGCCAGAAAATGATGTCCTGTATATATATACTGGCAGGCTAGTCCCAGATGGCGCCTCATACTTCCTTCCTGTCTAGACAAGTTGACGTCATGGCATCTTTTTTGTTTGGCAGGTGTACTGTGCAGACGTGTTTTTGAAGTGATCTCAAAGTTTGAAGGAAAATGGATTATTCTACGGATTTAAAGCTTATTTTCATCTGACAATATATATTTGGTGCTATTTACATATCATGCACTCTCCAGGATTAAAATGAGGCGTTTTACAGCATTTTTTGGCTATTTTTTTGATGAATTTTCTTTGTGGTCATTGTCAGACGAAGCCGTGGTGAGTTTCTGTCTTCTTCTATGCAGCTTTCTTTTCTTCTCATCAAAAGCAAATTTACATTTAGTACTCTCGACTAGTCCCTCCCTAGTCAAGTATCGCTCTGTATGTCCTAGGGTAGGTCGACGAGAAGATAGATAGATAGATAATATTTTTATTTTACTAAAGGTGTGTTATCCAGAGTTACATATATATAAACAGAAAGTTTATACAACAGTTTTACTGAAACAGAATATAATAATACCCAGCCATTTAGGCTTACAGGTCAGTATGAAATCTTCTAACGGTATACGTATGTGCATAACAATATGAAGAAAGATTAGAAATATACATAAAAAAGGCAAAAAGCGCTCCTGGGTGTAGTTTTAGTTAAATCACTCTACTTTAGATTTTAAATAATGTGGATTTTCTACAATCCCAAATTGAGGTTATATATTTAACAAAAACCCTTAAAGTTTTATTGTTTAAAGTCATCAGTTTTATATACTGGTCTTCAGGATTTAAATTATCAAAATCCTCAGAAACATTACATGAGATATAATTAAAAAAAGATATTCTTGGGTCTTATAAAATGGACAAGTAACAATAAAGTGCTCTTCATCTTCAATTTCATCACTATTACATAATTCACACAACCTTTTACATAATTGTTTGCATTTGAATCTTCCTGTTTCTACTGCCAGTGGCAATGTGCCAGACCTTAATTTGGCCACAGTCCTACATGTTCTTGGTCAGACTTGACCCCATATCAGTGATATACTTAAACTCAATGCAGAGAATAGGCAAGACAATTGTGGAGTTGAACCCAACCCCTATGGCCATTGATTCAGTATATGGGCTAATGATAATAATGGAGTTAAACATGCACCTGCATTTAGATGCATAATGAAATGGTGGAAAGATTCCAGCACTGAACTACAGTGAAGAATCTTGAAACAAAACTCGCCTCTTACATGGCCATCCCATGAAAGGTCAAATACAGGTCAAGGTGACTACTAATTACAACTTGAAGGGGAGGAGTAAGATAGAGTGATGTGAGCCAAACCAAAGCAACCCCAAGAGTCAATTAACAAAAACAAGATCATATATTTTGGGCCATTTATTACTACCAAACATTTATTAGTAATTTTAGTAACAACAATACACAACAAGGTAGAAATAAAGGGTACAAGCCCCAAGCCCAAATGAATTTGTAGTTAGACGTGGTGAAGTAAGGTTTGGAAAGACTCTGCAACTTTATGGGAAGCATTGGTGGACTGGAGGTATTTGTAAATGGCATCACTCTTCTAACTACCTTGCAAGCGAATGTCCTGAAACACCACATTATTGTTAAATGAGAAAGTGGCCCCACTACGTCTGAATGCATGAAACGTAAAAGCAGAAGGCTGTAATTGAAGTGACATTATAATCTTTGCCAAGGTCTGACGAACCGTAAACGCCAGCAAAGGCACATAACCCCCACCCCTAGGGACAATGAACGCAGGTGAATCTGGGGGAGCAGGAAACATATGAAACATGGTAGTTAATGCTGTAACTGGACATAATGAAGAACCCTCAATAAAAGGAATAAAAATCTCATGATATTGAAAGTATAACTGATGGGTTTTTGTGGAAGGAATATGAACTTTGAAACCCAAAGGACATCTAATAAAATGCCTACGAAGCAAGATTTTATGCAGTGAAAATTTAGCAGAAGATGGAACTATACTGGCCAAGCGTAAATGCCCCAAAAAGGCCAGAAGGAAAATAGATTGATACACAACACCATGCTTTATACGGTTACAATAGGTAACAATATTCTTCAATATGGGAATAGTGATAATGCCTTTAAACGAGGAACATAGGTGGCATTCATGGCAATTGACTTTAACAACATTTTAACCTTTTTATGGTTAACATTTTGAAGAGGCAAGGAATAATAAGCAAAGTAATGCCTCACCACAGACACGTAATTTAACACAGCTGGATATTTCAGACCTTGAACATGCAAATATTCAACAAACATCAACACAAATGACAAAGATGTGAAATCAGTTATTGACAAGTACACAGACAAAGCTATAAACAACCTAAACTGAGTATTATAAGATGCCCGTGTTCTGGCTGTGAAAGCAGTATGCAACCGTTTATTGGCTGATGACCATAGGGCAGCAGCCACTGGATTTTCTGAAATTAAATATCATAATTGGGAATAAAACAATCCTGTGTGACCTGGTGCCAAGTTTTGGCATGTAAAATATCTCTAATATGACCTTCAATATTCTTTGAAAACCACCTTGAGAGCCTATCAGCATAAACATTATTCACTCCCTGTACATGAGAATATTGTGTCTGAATATCATAACTGGCTATAAATAACCAGATAGATCTGGCATACAGGGCTAATACTTCGTCTCTTGTTTTACCAGATGTCAAAATATGCACCACTGCCTCATTATCACACCAAATCTTAACCAACTTGTTCTTCCAATACTTGCCCCAGATATTGAGCATAACCCAGATGTTTATCAACTCTAAGTGCACTATGGAGAGCATATGGGTGAAGCCCGGGGGGTAGGTGGCAGCATACACATTGTCCTCCCATATTGCCCCCACCCCAGAGAGAGAAGCATCCACGAACGCATGAATATGGGGAGAACCCTGGTTATGAATCATGGTTTTGCCATTAAATCTGTCCAAAAACACATTAAACCAAGCCACATCACGTTGAAAAGTACTTGTAAGGTGGATACTGTGACTACTACCCGAATTCCTCAGCAAAGCCAACATACGGTTAACAAAAAGTCTAGATGGGCGAACACAGCGATGAATATACAAGAGTTTTCCTAACAAGGATTGCAACTGTTTCCTGGTTGCTGAAGTTTTATAAGCCCATTTGTTACAAAGACTTTTAATTTCTAACATTTTTTCTTCAGGAAAAGGTTATTTTCAACGTCCACCAAGATACCCATGCAAACGACCTGCTTAGCTGGGGAAACTAGCTTTTGGGGGTTTATTGGCAAACCCAGATTATCAACTAATGCTTTCAGGGTGTCAAAAGCCTTTTGGGCATCAACAGCGCTCTGAACACCAATTATATCATCAATATAGGGGAAAACAGCGTAACGCTGTGACGTCATGACATGTCTAATAGTATCCCCGAGTCTCTGCATCTGCGCACTCCCGTGCTTATAACCGAACGCCACACTTACGTCAACGTAAAATTTGCGTTCCCACTGCAAGCCCATGACACCATAGTCCCTGGGATCATTCCTTAAATTTCGAAATGCTCGACTAATGTCGAGTTTGTAGAGCAACACATTATCACCAACTTTCGAAATTTCATCCACAATATTATCTATGGTCGGATAAGAGAGGTCAAAAGCATAGCCATCATAAATCTCAGATTCAATGTTGCTATTAACAGACCGACCTTCAGGGTATGATAGATTAACGATGACCCTACGACTGTCATTATTTTTTGGGCGAGTTAACAAAGGAGAAACATGGAAATTTTCAAAGGGCACAGACCCAAAGGGCCCAGCTATGGAATTGTGGGCCAATTCAGTTGAAAAATATATGTTAACATCATCAGGAAAGCGTGTAGCAGACAGATGATTAACAGTAGAAGGTGCATGCTGAAATGCATCATAGTTCACACACAGGGGAAATCCAAACCTCAAATAGTCCAGCAATTGTGGATCATGATAATCTTTGAGTATTTCCGCCCATAGTTTAAGATTTAAATCAGTTTTAACTAAAATCCGAGCACTTTTGTAGTTACTAGTACCAGAATCAACAACAATTTTGTGTGCTTTTTGCACCCATTCTTTATTTGAACCCGCAACCACAGACCTAGAGAAATCATTGAGGTGATACTTTGATATGTTTTCAACCCTTTTTATGAAGCCAAACGGCTGGAGGCAACGATAGCCAATAGCTGGACCTGTAGCTGAGCTAGTGTCATTAGTACTGACAGAATTTGTGGATTCAACACTGTGTATAATATTTTTACTGGGCATGCTTTTTTGAAGCGTATCTTGTCTATTCAAGCACCCTACATTTACGCCATTAAAACCTTGCTCTTGTAATACACACACGTTTGAATTATCTGCAGAAGTACAACTGGCTGAGCAGTCAGACACATCATGGTTTACAGTACCAGCAATATTTTGCATGTTATCAACATTTGAAACACAAACAATAGTATCATTAGTATCACTACAAAATTTACTCTGCTGGGCCCTAGATTCGTTACAATGAAAAACTCTAGATCTGACAGCCAGATGTTTATTTCTCTGAGCAATTTTCGACCTGGTTTTATCTCCAATTACAGGAACAATACCTTTGAATTTAGAGTGAAAGAAAATTTTAGTTAAAGTACAGTCGCCCTGGCTGTCAAAGCTACCTGAGTCTGTGCCTACTGATCGTTTTTTCCTTTCATTTGTTTTCTATTACAAGAGGACTCTGAATGATAACAAAATCTTTTGACCATCCTGTAACAATATGCACATGCATGTTTTTGCAAAACATGCCCATCCATATGCTCGCCCTCATGTATGCAGTTGCCATTGTTATAAAATTTACAAGGGACAGCTGGCTTTGAAGTACCACCCTTCTTGTCAGTTTGTGATGGATGTATTGGCCGTTGTGTGTACCTAGCCCTTATCTGATGGACCCTACTGTTATCTTTCCATGTAAGTTTACCTCTTTCCATTTCAAGCAAAAGAATCTTATGGGCAGATTTGGCTGTGTATTAGTTTCTTGAGCATCTTGGTACAATTGCTGTAAGTACATCAGCATGTTTTGTCTAATTTTTGAATTTTCCTCTTCCAATATACAACCTGTAAACCCTGGCTAAACTGCATAACAGTGAGGTCGTCATATGACGGACATGATCTATCAGTAGAGTAACAAAATTCATGTGGCCAGTTAATATCAACTCTTACATGATTTTCTTGATGTCTCACTAAACCAGACTTTAACCGTTTACCTTGCAACTCAGTTCTATCATCCTGATCCAGCTCCTGAAGCCTCTTGTCCACCTGACGTCTCAATGGTCCATTGGTCCTTAAAAATTGGGTAGAAGGCAAGACCAGATCCTCCGCAACATCCTCTGTGGTCTGTGTGACGGGCGCCCAGATATCAGTGTTTGAACCCTGCACCTGCTTCCTTGTCGTAGGGGGTGGAACATACCCCTGCCCGGGTGGGGAAGACGACTGGCCAACATCATGTGAATGTCCCTGCTGCTGTGACTTCTTCACCTTCTTAAGTTCCTCATCCAAGTGTTTCAGATGCTACAAGATCGCATCCAGCTTATCAGGAGGGTTATCATCAGGGCCATTAGCAAGGGATTGTGGCCTAGGGGGAGATTCAACAGCAGTCTGCCCCAATGGAATGGATGAGGTGGAGGAATTGGACGCTGTCTCAGCCATATTGGTACTCAACGTCAATGCAAATACTTGGCACAGTCTACCCACTGGTAACTCGTGGGACTGGTTACATTTAAAGCAAAAAGCAAAGTCTTTAGCTCTTCTATGAGGTAAGTGTCTCATACTATTGCCTAAAAACTAATAAAAAACCAGGTGACTATGCACCACAAACCAACTAGTAAGGTGAACACTGATCTCGACTCAAAGCAATGCACTGACACAAATGGCTACTCACACAGCTAGTGCCCCAGCTAACCTATATCACTGATAGCAAAGGTATTCACACAACAGTCGCATTGGCCAACTGCTTCAACATTAACACATAAGTGTCCCCTCACCACGAGCACAAACAGTTACATGTGTCAACTGTATCACCACTATTGACAAACCGCTTGTCAATCTAGAAACACAATCTGACAACCACACTAGTCAGTTGTCCCCAAGTATCAGTGCAAAGCCATTAGAACAGCAACCGCAGCTGTTCAAACCCACACAACAGTGTCTCGATCCACCCTGTTACCAGTTAGTCTCTCAGATACACGGGAGAGGTTCCCAGCATAATCATCGCCCATATATTAGAAAGGCACAATATTTTAAAAACTACACCAACTTTTATACACTAGCCCAGACAGCACCAAGGCCTGCATTCTAAATATAACTGAATTTTTGACATAAAATCACTCACTTTCAATCAACTTTCACATCCACCTAATTTGCATAAAATCACTCATGAGTGCACCAAGGGTGGCCATGTCACCCATATTAACAACTCACATGTCCATATACTAGGACCAACTAACTAAAATACAGTAAAACTTCAACAATTAGCCAAATACCAAATTCACAGTCAATTGCTACATAAGTTAATTCACAGAGGTATGATCCCAATAACATCAAACTGAAATCAGTTGAAACAACTGAACCAAAAGCGATCTTTCATATTTATTAATATTTTGTGAAACATAATTTTCAGTGGAGATGTGACACTTGAATTTCACATACGTTCTCAATTTTGGTTTAGTGCTAATAGAATCCTGCCATTCTAAGTCATAAAGTGTAAATAATTTCTCTCTTGCTACATCAATATCAATTTCAGTACCATCGATTAGATTTCCCAGCATGCCTATCTGGTCAAGAATCTTCTCTAATTCTCCACACCAGCTATCATCTGTTATATTCTGAAGGTCATGTTCAAATATACGATAAGTTAGTCTGTCATGATCCATTTTAATAAGTCTATTATAGTATTTAAGTATATTCAAATAAATCCTATATTTTGGTTTCAACCAACCTACATCACCTTGAAGTTCATGCAGTGGGGTTTTTGAATGAACACCCAGAAAATATTGACAGGCCCTGTTTTGAATCTTTTCTGCAAATGAGGGGTTTGAAAACCCCCAAACACTGCTACAGTAATCGGTTATTGGTATTACTCCCTGTTCATACAATTTTGTAAATGTACTATAACCAATACCTTTATATGGTTTAAATTTTGATATTAAGCTACCTAGTGCACGGCCGCCAGCATCTGCAAGTTATTGGGCACAAACTTTGTAATCAAGATTTTCATTCAAAGTTATCCCTAAATATTTATATTGATCAACAATTTTTAACTGTGTTGGACCAACAGAAAATGAGAAGTCTGATCTCTTCTTCCTTTTTTCCTAAAATGCACAATTTGGCTTTTATCAGTATTGATAGTCAGAAACCAACACTGACACCATTCATATAGCCTATTAAGCATCAGCTGTAAATTAATTTCATTCTCAGACATAATTGCAATGTCGTCTGCATATAGAAGGATTGATACTTTATTATTTCCAATTGAAACACCTAGTCCCATATTTTTTATTTCTATTGCCAAATCATTTATAAATATGCTAAATAGAGTAGGGGATAAATTGTCTCCCTGCCTCACGCCTATATTTACTTCAAACCATTGACTTAATAGGTTGTTGAGTTTAATGCAAGATTTATTAAAAGAGTATAAGGATCTTACTGCCCAGTAAATATTTCCTGTAATGTTATGAGATAATAGTTTATACCAGAGCAGGTCTCTGTTTACCCAGTCAAAAGCTTTCTGCATGTCAATGAAACCAACAAACAGATCTTTATTTACCTGAAAATGATTTTTTATGATTGATGTTAACGTGAAGATATGATCTTCACATGACCGGAATTTACGAAAGCCATTTTGCTCTTCACAAAATAAATGTACTTCATTGCAGTATTTGATAATACGATTATTTAATAACTGGGAATAGGCTTTACCGACATGTGATAACAAATAAACACCTCTGTATGAGAGTGGCATATATGGATCTTTAGACGATTCCTTTGGGACAGGAGTTATAATAGCTTTTAACCACTGCTCTGGCACCCTACCACTGGCAAAGCATGCATTAAACAATTTATATAATACTGTTTTACATACAGTATTATTCAATATCTCATTAAAAATGTTATCAATACCACACGCCTTGTTCCTTTTAGCATTATTTACAACATGTTCTACTTCATCAAAGGAGATATTACTGTTTATAAACTCATTACCGTCAGTTACAGCAGTTTCATTTTCTAGTATGCTTTTGTGGTGTAGTATCTCAAAATAAATTTCATTTTTTTATCATTCTCTTTATAGTTGTATAAATGTTCAAATTCGCATTTCCATTTATTCAGTACATATTGTGTATCATGGCACAAGTTTCCCTGTTCATCATACACAGTCATTGGAATTTTTGTCCTTCTAGGCCCTAACTGTTTAATTTTCTTCCAAAAGTCCTTTGGGTTTGTAGTTGTTATATTTTCTAGATTTTCAATGAATTTATTATTATACTGACGTTCATAAAAACGCAATTTTTTATCAAACACTTTTCTCGCAGACAAAAATTCATTCATAACGTTTTTACTTGTCTTGCACCAACAAAAGATCTAAACTGCCTTTCCTTTTGGCACATCATTTTCCACAACTGTGTAAGTTCATTATTCCAGAATGGTTTATGGCTTTTAAACCTCTTCCGAGTTTTGTTATTTTGCTGCTTATAATTTAGATATTTATCCATCTCAGCAAAAACACACCCACAAAATTGATTGTACATATTGTCAACCTCTTTTTGGCCAATTTGTGTTTGTTCCATTTTATTTATTAATATTTCAATGTTTTGCCTCCAATTTTCATTATCCATAAAACATTCTGGAATATTTTCAAAATTATATTTTTTCTGTGCATTATTTTCAATTTGACCAACAATTGGGTTTTGATTATTATCTATGTTTCCTTTGTAACCACTGAATATATTAACACATATTACAGAGTGATCTGGTGGTTTACTTGATGAGTTGACATGTTCATAAAGGTTATTTTTACACATCAGATCAGCCATTAAAATCACTTCAAAGTTTGAGCAATATTTAAGACAATCATGTGGCACAATAATATAATCTACCACTGCATTTCCCTTTCCAGTAGAAGTGAAGTTATCCTTATGGGCTTCAAATCGAGCATTTACTATACAACATTTACTATCTTTTAAGAACTCTAACAAAGTGTAGCAGTAGGCATTTTTATTGAAATCAATAGGCTTTCTTTTTGGTATTTGGTCAAAATTACTTATATCAATTTCGTTTGCCTAATCTGGTATTAAAATCGCCACATAAGTAAAGAGCATCCTCCTGTTTATGTAAATAGAGTTGGTATAGTAAATGTTCAAAAAACAGATATGGTTCAGCCCATGGTGAATTATCTGGGGACAAATAACATGAAAATATAACAATGTTATATTTTGTTATCTTATGAGTAAGTTTTATTCCCAGAATACCATCAAACAACTTGAGCAATTTATCACATTTATAGTATATTGATCATACATATTGTTCTTTATTAATATACCTACTCCTCCATGGGTGAAAGGAGATCTCACATGTTTTGTGCTTCGATTAAACCCAAGCCAGCTATAACCATCTACATTTACAGTGTCTTTTTTTGACAAGTGTGTTTCACTTAAACAAATCACATCTTTATTTAACACTTCTATAATATGCCTTCTTAGGTTACTGTTGGTTGTAGTCCACCCATTTACATTTACTGCAGCTAAACTAAGTAGAGATAAATTTCCCTTAGGCCGGGTGTCCTAGGCAGACGAATACCATCCTTCTGTATTTGACGTCTGGGTCAGTCTACCGGAATACAAAAGATCTCCCAGCTCTTCACCTGATAGAGCTGACAGTGGTGTATGCATTCTCTCAATGTTGGGACTAACTGAGTGTAGTGTACCTGACTGGTTCTGAGGAAGGGCATTCCTCAAAGGTTCATTTGTAGACTGATTTTTCTTCAAAATCCATCCGTTTGCTCCCACATGGTACAAGTTTCCATCTGGTAGTTGTTGTAAGAGCTTTCTAAAATTAAAGTCAGCCATCCTTTCATTGTAGGATCTCGATGATCTTAAAAACACTGTTCTAAAGTCTCTGTGTTCTGTGATTTTTCTTTTGTTTTTCAATAATGTTATCTTATCCTGAACTGATAAAAGTTCTACTTTTACTTTTCCTGGGTACTGATTTCGGCTTGCCAACCTTTTAGCTCTGAGGAACTCTAGTCTTGGTAACTTTGCACCTTCCTGGATCAATCGTTTCACAATTTGATCAATATTTTCAGTCGTAGACATTGGTACATTTGATATTATAACTGTTACAAGAAATAAGAAGAATGCATCATCTGACCATCAGCCATTTGGTCACGTGACACATGTAGCGGCTTCATATAATGGAGAAAAAAATAGAAAACTTTCACAGTTTTTTTTATTAATTAAATGGATGACCTTTTATTATACAGAAGAAGATGGCTTTTAACAGGCAATCCTCATCCCTGCCTAGCAAATGTAGATAGCCTTTCAGTGGATTGCCGGTCATGTGACCCTTTCTAAATATAGTTCACAAGGGTTATCCCAGCTACTGTCAAATTTTATACAAATGAAGACGTGAAATCAACAGAAAACAAGGAAACAGTTAGAACTCAAGAAGAGTCGAGTAGCAACCTGTGTAAGCAAAAGACAAGAAGATAAATAAGAGTTCAGAAGAGGGAAGACTCGGAGAGCACCAACCTCCACCCGCCATTGTTTAGCTAGGATCTTCCTCTTCAGAGTGCACTGGTACCGACTTCTCTGCTGCAAAGCATCAGCCCACCAGCTAGCTCCAGAGTCGAGAAGCACCCTTGGGGTAGCAAAAGACAGGAAGACTCAGAGAGCACCAACCTCCACTGGCCATTGTTTAACCTGGATCTTCCTCTTCAGAGTGCACTGGTACCGACTTCTGTACCGCAAAGAATCAGTCCTCCAGCAAGCTCCAGTCCAACCGGCCTAGTACTACCGTCAGCACCATATACAAGCCCTGTTACAGAGTTTACTGGCCGGCTGCTGGCTACACAGCCTGCATTGAACAGCTTACTTCACTCTAGCCAGTTACAGAGCCTACTGGCACCAAGAATCAACCAACCCACAGGTCATTCTACGAACTGGCCACTCCTCATCAGCAGCCTGTTCACCGGCCTAAGACTGAAAACAGGCCTAATACTAGTGTTGATGCTGACAGGAAGTTTCTTACAGAGAAACTGCTTCAACCGGTTACAGAGCCTACCAACCAGTTACCGGCTATACAGTTTTCACTGAGCAGCCTTGTTTCACATCAGCTGGTTACAGAGACTACCAATCACTACCAAGTGCAATTACTGTCATGTCCCCTTTTCAACATTAGTTACAGAGAAGGTCTGGACCAGACCAGCAGACCTACTTGAGGGTCAACTAGCTAAATATAGATCAGTAGCTGTCTAAATTCATTGTTGACTCCAGCCTACCAATTTTTCGAGTTACACAGAAATGCTAATTACAGAGAATCACCGGTCACAGGGAATTACTGGTTACAGAGAAAAGTACAATTTAAAGGGGGAAAGTTTTCAGAACTGTGGAGCTACCAGACACTGGTTACAGAGGAATTCTTCACCTACACCGGATACCAGACAAAGTTGCCTAAGGTGATTGTTACAGAGAATTCATAGACCAGTTATTGGGCTTGGTGAGATGACAGTGTCCCAAGCTACTACAAGTCAACATTCCCTTATCACACCTCTCACCAGCCTGTTATTTTGCTGCACTTGACTAGAGAGATAATAGATTTCACCCTTACAACTATCTGATAAACACACACAGGGACAGAGATCTGGCAAATCAGCATAAAAACAAATAGGTCATTTCAACATCAAGAGAAAAGGTGGTCGACAGTCAAACAGGTTTTCATCACATCCGGCAAGGGGTCAGCCATCATACAAATGACAATTACTGTGGAAATGCTACACCTTACAGGCGGCTGGCCCGGGGCAAAGAGTCTGGAAAATGTGAAAAGTTGTGTCAGCCCCACTGGACCGGACCACAGCAAGAACAGAGAGACTGTTAACTTGGATCATTGTCACCAGACGGGACCAGTTAGAGGTATTACATCAGCTTATGGACAAAAATGCAGTCGAGCTAGTTCAAAACCAAAAATCTCTGGGCTTCTTCAACTGACTTTTCTTGGTTCCAAAACCAAACAACTGCTGGAGACCTATTCTAGGAAACTAAACCTTTTCCTCGAGGTGAAAAAATTCAAAACGGAGACACTGGAGACCATCAGGACCTTCCTCCAACAAGGGGAGTTGGTTAACTCAATAGATTTCAAGGACGCCTACTTCCATATACCAATACAGGAACAATCCAGGAAATATCTGAGATTTCACATCAAAGGTCGGACATACCAGTTCAAGGCCCTGCCATTCGGTTGTCCACAGCACCCAGAGAGTTCAGTGTGATAGCAAAGGAGGTGAAATTGATGGACATACAGTAAGATATAAGAATCCACTAGTACCTAGACGACTTGTTGGTCCGGGCCAGGTCCCACTTGTCTCCAGCATACACAAACACTAGTAGCTCTTTGTTGGGACCTAGGTTGGCTAGTAAACATGGAAAAATTATAACTGGGCCCTAAGCAAGTCATAAACTTTCTAAGTTACCAGTTTGACCTGAAAGAGGGCAAGGTCAGACCTACTCTGGACTGGTGGCGCACACTGACATCTAAAATTATTAACCGGACCGACCTGTCCAGTCAGGCAACTCGTGCCTCTCATAGGGCTGTTAACAGCAACAGAAAAACCGGTTCATCTTGGTTAACTGCATATGAGGCCCATTCAGTGGCACCTCAAACAAAACTAGAGGGTCTAAAAAATGGTGTTGAAGGACAGCAATGTGCTCCAATGCGATTGTTTACAGATGCATCCAAAGAAGGTTGTGGCGCTCGCATAAACGATCACGCAGCAAGGAGAACCTGGTCCCTTCCAGAAAGTAAGTTACACATAAATTACCTAGAACTAAAGGCGGTCTTCTTGGCCCTAAAAGAGTTCCAATACCTTTGCCAGAACAACATAGTTCTTATAACCTTGACAACACCATGGTGGTTGCTTATATAAACAAAGAACGGGGGATGAAGTCAGAGCCTCTGTGTGCCCTTCTGTGGAGAATCCTGACCTGGTGTACCAGCAAACATGCTACTCTCAAAGCCCAACACATTCCAGGCCGGCTGAATGAGGTAGCAGACAAACTATCCAGGCTAGGCCAGACAATTCAAACAGAGTTGTCTCTCCTTCCAGATCTTTTCCAGGCAATGTTCAACAGGTGCCACCAACCTCATATAGATCTCTTGCAATGAGGTCAACAACAAGCAAGCCAAATTCGTGTCACCAGTGCCGGACCCCCAGACCTGGGCAGTCAGTGCACTCTGCCTGCCATGTGAGGGTCTGGATCCATTTGCTTTCCCACCAGCAGTCATCTTGGGCAAAGTGGTGTAGAAGTTGCAGGACTCCCCATGCAAGATAATCATTCTGTTTGCTCTGAGGTGGCCTGACATGCCTTGGTCTTGTGATTTAGTGGCCATGTCCCGCCAAATCCTACTCGGTTTGCCCAATCGGCCCAACCTATTAACACAGGCCTTCAATCAGACCTCTCACAGAAATTTGACAAATCTAAATCTTTATGCATGGCTCCTAGAGCCTCAGCAATCACGGAGCAGGGCTTCTCTCAGGCAGTGGTAGCAAGAATTGAGGCTCCTCAGAGAGGATCGACCAGATCAGTCTATGAGACTATGAGTCTGACTGGTCAAAAGTGTCCCTGTACCCATCACCCAGCTTTATTTTCCAAGAATCGGCTGTCTAAAGAGGGTCCGGACAGTGGCCACAGTGGTTATACCAGCCCTGGATCCTCAACTCTGGATAGATCCCTCAAGTCTGACAGGTCCCGCTCTCCGGTCAGAGCATTGCGCTATCTGGACAGGACCTCAGACATCAGGCAGAATAAGGATCTGGTCTTTGCCTCCTTTAAGAAAGGTTTCGACAAAGACATCTCACCTGCCACTATCTCCTCATGGTTCAAGCAAACTGTGATCCTATGCTATGAGTTCTCTGATTAGGAGGCCCTCACTTTACATCAGGTTAAAGGCCATGATGTCCTGGCCTTTATTGCTTCTAAGGCCTTCCAATCAGGAGTCTCCTTCGAGCAAATTTTGTTAGCCTGCCACTGGAAGTCACATAACACCTTCACACAGTTCTATTTAAAGGATGTGGCTTGGGCTGATTCAGAGCTATATCACCTGGGACCTGCAGTGGCTGCTCAGCAGATCCACCAGTAGCCTGTGTTATTGAGGAGACTTTGTACATATGTAAATAGTTCTACACATATAAAAAATATGTGCTTCCCTCTGGAGGTTTATTTCTGCTGTTGGGACTGAACTCATCACTCTCTTCCCCTACTTCAGAGTAGGTCTGTTAAAACAAGGGAGGACAATGTCGGTATATGCCCAGATAACCGGATGCTGCTAACCGACCATGGCCTCACAGTGTTTCCTGACTTTAAGTCAACCCAGGCCTGATAAAATATGTTATCAGTTCACTGGAGGCCCTAGTAACTTACAGCTGACCAAGCGATAGTCATTCAGCAAATGTCCATTGGATAGGATGTATTAATGCAATAAAATTACAAATTTAATAAGTAAATTAAATTTTTATAAGTTAATACCCTATCCAATGGACACACAAGACCATCCCAACTGACCCGCTATCAGCTTACTAGGGGTCTAAGAGGTTTAGACAACGAAAAAGATGCCATGATGTCAGCTTGTCTAGACAGAAAGGAATACAAGGTGCCATCTGGGGAGTGCACAGTACTGGTACCGGCCTGCCAGTGTTTTATAGACAGGATGTCTTGTTCTATCATTTGGTGGGCCGGTCTGTGCTGACTGGTTTAGCAATTGTCCATTGGATAGGGTATTAATATATAAAAATTTAATTTAATTTCAAAAATATTCGAATAGGAATATGAATTCAGTAAATTATGGTTCATATTTAGATAATAATACATAATTAATTTTTGCTAATATTCAATCTGAGCTATACACAAATTGTTTCTTTTTTCTGAAAAGGACATCTAACTAGCCTAAACATCTTATTAACATTAAACACATTAACTATTTTTATTTATGAGAACAGAGATCTAAGAGAGGAAGTTACAATCCTAAATATTTTGCTCCAACAGGCCAAATTTTATATTATATTCATGAATACAAATACTTTTGAGATGTTTTCAATTACGAATATGAATACTTTGCTTTTATCACACAAGTACTCAAATATGAATACACAGAAAAGTGTATTCAAATACTTATGAATACACATATGAATACGAATACCCCAGCCCTGATTAACCTATATGAATTCATCTGAAAATCTGTCAATCCACCCGAAACTCCTAATCTGTCAAATCATCGCATTTTGTTATTTCGTTATGAGGACCCTCTGCAAGTGCAAAATTAAAATGCTGTAACAAGAGAGGGCAAAACATGTTTGTAGCCAAGATGTGGGACTAGTTTCACAAATACTTTATCTAATAACCACAGTGATTTTCTGTGTCATTTGAACTTTTATTTTTACGCAAAACCTACTGTTGATATATATCATTTGTCTGAACCATTTCATCTTAGAATAATTGTTATTTGGCAATGAAGAACCTTGTAATCATACAAAAACTTCCTTGAACTGGTTTCGGTTAGGGTCCACTATATTTATACTTGGTTTTGAAGTTTCAAAGTCAAGTAATTTATGACGGTTATATTAAGGTGTTTACTTACAAAACTAACCCCATTTCCAGGTGGACGTAAGCCAAAATGTTAAGCCAATACTTAGCTAAATCTCAGACTTGTTTGCTTTTATGAAATCTAAGACTAAACCTTTGTTTTAGACAAAATCTTAACTTTCAGCCTTAAGTCGAAGCTAGGTCCTTTTGTATGATTAGCCACATATTTTGTTAATTTTAGGCGAGAGACAAGCGATTAAATTTCTAGATCTCTGATAAAGCAATTCTTCTAAAGTACAGTTTGTATGTGTACAGGAGTGATGCCAAGTACTGGATAGGTTACAAACATGGCGACTGGCTGTCTGGAGAGAATGTACAATGGAGCAACTGGGATCAGTGTCAGTATATCTTTTGCATATTAGCATCTAGAAAAGTGTACAATAACAAATTAAATATATAAATTTAATAAATAGTTGGATATCGATAATAATTACTTTCATGAAGGAGGTAATGGCGGCTCTGTTGGTTTGTTTGTTGGTTTGCAAAATAATTCAAAAAGTTTGGATTTGGATGAAATTTGTAGGAAATGGTGTCAATGGCAGAGAGAATAGATTATTAGATTTTGGGTGCCATTGTCTAGATACTTTAAGATCTAGATTTTTAAAAGATTATTTTATATCATTGCACTCGTAAGCAATTTTCGAAGTGTAGGGCCTTGATGGAGATATGATATCCTTGGAGGCCTAGTGGCAAGAAAGTTTGACATCTAATCATAGGCTCTGTGGTTTGTGTTCCACAAGTGGCAAGGCTGAGGACCTGTTTCAATATGACCTTGGCTGTTGAATGGGATGTACAACCTCAACATTGACCTTTGATGGAGATATGTACTGTTTGGGTGATCTTGTTTCATATAAAGAAAGACAGAGATAGATCCAGTTTTAAATAAGGAGAAAATAGATTGTACTCTCAAAAGTAAGAAATTACATATTGAAGGCAGACATGCAATTTTAAATGTAGAAATTTATGGGGAAGACTATATAATAGGAAATATACATCTCCCAACCAATTCTAAGGAATGAGAGGTGTAACACAAAGAATTAACCGAAACATTAAAACATATTGGTACTGTTGAAACTAGAAGTATTATATCAGGCCGGGAATTGGAACACTATTCAAAAGAATATAGATAGACAAATTTAAAAAAATGCATACTTTAAGCAATGAAAAATCTTTAAACAGTTAGAATAATATGATAACTCTTTTTTTATTTTAATTTTATTTTTGAGTCACATTGTAGAAGTCATAAACAATTCCAACTTATACAAAATGATAACATTATAATACCATGAAAGACAATGAATAAACCACATAAAGCAAGTTGCTTGTACCTCTTATTACAAATATCTATTTTCTATAAATTCTAACATATTTTCTATTAACCTTATAAACTCATGATTTTTCCCTTTTAGTTTGCATAAATATAACTCTGTCTCTAAGCTGCTATATAAAACTTTACAAAATATGCACTCTGAGAGGGGATTGTCATTCTTTTTAGACAGGTAAATAAATTGTTTTGTCAATAAGATTATCAGATTCAACAAGTGTAAGGCACTGTTTCTTTGGCATGGAATACCTAGGAGAACTTCTAAAACAGTACAATTAAAGTGTAAATTAAGAACCTTTTTATATAAAATTTTGACAACATTCCACAAACTATGAACGCAGTCACAATAAAAGAAGAAATGTTCGATTGAATCAGTTAAGTTACAACTTTGGCACATTGGGGATTTTATTATATTCCACAGGTTTAGATTATAATTACAAGCTGTATATCTGTGTATAATGCTAAACTGTAGGCTTTGGAGTTTTAAATCGTTTGACACTTTAGCTGGAAGTAGGTAGATTTTAGACCAGTTAAACTTGTCCATGAATGGATAGTATTCTACCCATTTGTTTTGTGCTTGTGGAGTTGACATATTACACGCTAAACTATTATAAATATCTTTATTGTTCAGTTTTTCAACATTTAAATTTAGGTGCAGAATTTCCCAGCTTGAGGGTGTAAAATCTAAAGTTGTATTGCTTTTTATTTTGGTTTTCCATGCCATTGGAATAGCTGACAGAACAGAATGATATCTTAGGTCTTCTAGATCACAGTTGAACTCTATTTCAATTTCTTGTATACTTTTAAAATTGCCGTGTTTAACTAGCTGCCCAACTTGTGAAATGTTCGTCTTTTTTATAAAGACATGATTGGGGCTAATGGTTTTCCACCAATTAAAATAAACTTGTTAGAAACTAGTTTTTCATTTAAAATTTCCTGTGTACCATCAGGGTAAACAGCATAAAACTTATACCATGATTCTATGATCTGGCTATCAAATTGTGACAAACTTAAAGGAAAATTTGCTGCAGCAAGCTTATACAACAGAATACTTTTGTCTTTAATACCAGCACAGTGCAGGGCAAGGTTAGTTGATTTTGAGGTTGAGCTCAGAAACCTTTTTATCCATAATGCTTTCATAGAATAAATCATGTTTTGAAAATCAATCATCTTAGCTCCACCTAGGGTTTTAGAATTAATCATTACTTCTCTTTTCACTTTTGCCCTCTTTCCTTGCCCCCACAAAAATTGAAAAAATAGTTTATCAACTTGTTTTATGAAGTATTCTGGTACATACACTGTGCTACATACATTTATGATTTGACTAAGCACCATTGTTTTAAGTACTGTTATTTTTCCAAACATTGTTAGATGCATGCTTGACCATGCTGTGATTGTATTTTAATTCTTTCAACTTTATCATTTAGATTTAGCCGAATCATTTCATCTTCATTACTGATATGCCAAGCATTTTAAAACTTCTTTTTTGCCAGGATATACCTAACTTGTGCTTATCAACTTCTGTTTTCTCTTTATTAATACAAAGTCCAGAACACACTGAGAACCTTTCTAATAATAATGAGTTTTTCAGGGAAGAGATATTGGCAAGATAAAGAGTGGTGTCATCTGCGAGTTGGCTTATCTTGAACTCTTTTTTGTTTATATTAATGCCTTTGATGTATTTATTATTCCTTATTATTAATGCTTATGGCTAAAATGTCCACAACAAGAATAAACAGAAGGGCAGAAAGACAGCAACCTTGCCTTATACCTCTTTCTAAAGTGAAAAATTCTGAAGATGTACCATTATTTGTCACACAACTTTCAATCTTGGTATATAGTATTTCTACCCAGGATGTAAAGGTGTCACCAAAGTTAAAAAAATTTAAGAAATTTCAATAGGAAGGACCAATCAACTGTGTCAAAAGCTTTTTGAAAATCAATTTGAGCTATTAGGCCTTTTTGCAAAGTCTTTTGACAGAAAGTTAAAATGTTTGCAGTAGTATAAATGTTTAACCCTATAAAACGACCCTTTATATACCCAACTTGATCATGATCTACAATGTTATCCAGTACTCCTTGCATTCTCATAGCCAGTGCTTTAGTTAAGATCTTATAATCAACGTTAAGAAGGGTAATAGGGCGCCAATCCTTTAAAAGTCTTAAGTCTTTGCCTTTTTTCAGTTTTTCTATTGATAAAAGGTTGTGTTGAAATGACCAGACAAAACTGTTGTGAAGAAATATCTTTATTTTATCCCAGAAAAATTTATAAAATTCGACTGTAAAGCCATCACATCGTGGAGACTTATTGTTTTCCATTTCATTTAAAGCCTTGCCACATTCCTTTATAGATAATGCTTGGTCACAAGCACCTTTTTTTAGCTTCTTTCAGTTTTGGAATATTATCTGTAAGCAAGAAAAGGTGTTCTAGAGATTTTCTTGCAATGGTGGGTATTATTTTTGGAAATGTCATGAGAGTATAAAGACTTGTAATATTGTTTTTCTTCATTTAGGATCTCTTCCTCAACAAAAATATCCCCTTTCTGTGTTTTCAGACACTTTATGCATTTTGTGTTGAAATTCTGTTTTTCTATACTTTGCATGTAGCTTATACTTTTGATGTCATTTTCTACCAGCTGAGCTTTGGATCTTAAGACTGAGCCTTTTGCTCTATCTAGGTGTAATTGATATAATTCTGCTTTAGTATCTTCATAAGACTGCATAAGGTCGGCTGAAGGTGCTTCCCCCAACTCCATCTCAAGTGAGTGAAATTTGCTTGTTAGATTATTTTCATAAAATCGTTTTTGTTTGGCTATATACGAAGCATGGGATATGGTTATTCCTCTAATCTTACATTTAATATAGTCCCATAGGAGTGATTTGTTGTCATGTTCTTGTTCTTCTAACAGGAAGGCAGATAGAACAGAGTTGATTTTATGTACATATTCTGTGTCTTTCAATAATTGTACATTGAATTTCCAAAAACGCCTACCTCTGGTCCTTATTGAATTTGGTTTGAAGGTAAACTGAAATAGACTATGATCTGAAATTATTCCTGGTGTAATTGAACATTTAGGACTCAGATACTGAAAATCTTGTGATACCAGAAACATATCTAACCTTGATTGAATTAAAGTAGGTCTCCCTTTATTACACCAAGTATATTGCCTTTTCTTTGGGAACAGAAATCTATAGACCTCAAATAAGCAAACTGATCACATAAATCCTCATAATATAATATGATAACTCATTTTGACTTATGGGACATTATGAGAGTTAAAAACTGACATAAATAAAGATAGACAAAGATAAAAAAGCCATTCTATATTTTTGGGGGGATTAACAGTGTCATAATCATTAGCTGTGATATGCAATTTTATACCTCTTTCAAAATACAATGTTACCATATGCAGTTTAGACACTTTAGTTACCTGTATGGCATTACAGTTTTTAAAAGTCCAATGGGGAGTTCCTACTCTCTTTATCACTAGGTATGACCCTAGATCTCTGGTCTGCAGTTTGTTCCTTTAGCCAGGTGATGACACTGAAACCTTGCTTCCCGGATTGAAAACATGTGTTTGTGACTTCCTATCATAGAGCTTTTCGTTTGTAACAGAGAATGCTTCAAATTTCACAAGCCTTTTTTCAACTTATTTGTAAACTTTGAGACACAATCGAACAAATCTAGGCTTTCAGTGTTCTCAGATAACCAATTTTCTTTCAAGAGCTTGAGAGTACCACGGACTGAATGGCCAAAGACCAACTTAAAGGGACTAAAGCCCAAAGACTCTTGAACTGACTCCCTAACTGCAAACAATAATAAGCTGATGCCTTCATCCCAGTGTTTTTATTATCTAAAAATATGTCCTTATCATATTCTTCAAAGTTGAATGGAACCTCTCAATCTTGATCTGTTTGGCACCTAGCTGAAATACAACCTGTTGAAATAGTCTTGACATAAAATTGTGACCCTTGAATTGACTGGATCTCATTTGGTAAGCAAACTAAAATAAATAGATTGACTAAAGCTTTTGAGATTTTTGGTGCTGTTATGTTGGTCAAAGGCATGGCTTCTGGGAATCTGGTTGAGGCACACATAATGGTCAAAAGATATTGGTTTCTGGATTTAGTTTTAGGCAAAGGGCCTACACAGTCAATTATCACTTTGCTAAATGGTTCCTAAAATGCTGGAATAGGTTTAAGAGGAGCTACAGGAATCTGTTGGTTTGGTTTCTCTACCACTTGACAAGTGTGACAAGTCTGCAACACTGCACCAAATTTGGGGCCATTAGAAATGTTTGGTTATCTTTCTGTAGGTTTTATTAATGCCAAAATGGCCAACCATTGAAGCCAACTTTAATATCTCACTTTGGTACACATTTGGCACAACAATCTGGTGTACTATTGGCCATTCTTCAGATGCATGGACATTTGGTGGCCTCCACTTTTGCACAAGCACACCATTTCTAACATTTTTAGCTCTACTGGTGGCAAGACCAACTTGAACAGAGGAGCTAATTCAGGGTCATTTTCCTGCTCTGAAATTAATCTTGACTTTGAAAGTGATAAATCTGGACTACCAATCATTGTGCCTTGTGTTTCTGAATCTAACCTATCTTTAGGGTTGGTATTGCTATAATTCTGCACATTATGGTCATAGTTGTTCAATCGTTTGGTTCTTCTTGGGCTTTCTTGGCCATAGCTCGAGTCACAGCAGAGGAAGGAAAAATACCAGGAATAACCTCTTCTAATTTCTTTGTGCTAACCAGAGTGATGGACTTAGAAGTAACCTTAGGACCAGCAACCACCTTTCCACCTACTAGATAATTTCCCAATGACAAAGATACCCTTTTAATGGGTAAGGTGGGCCTGGTACCTACCACAACAGAACCAGTAACTAAGTATGATAATAAGTTGACCTTATGTAAGGGACGTTCACATATCCTCCTTCAATACCTTGAGCAATAACATTCTCACCAGTAGAAGTGCTTAAACCCAATGGCAATAAACCTTCTAAAAGTAAGGACTGAGTAGCCGCAGTGTCTCTTAATATCTTAATGGGAACCTGACTGAAACTACCTTCCAAGGATACTAAACCCTCAGATAAAAAAGGTTTGAACCCAGTTGGATTTGCTAGAGACAAGGCGTTGGACAATGCCTCTCTTTTCTATCTTTTTCTTTAAGAACCAACAGTTTGACACAGGTGTGTTACAGTAATGGTAAATGATCTGGGTTTCCTATCCTTACTGATAGTCTGATTTGACCCTTCTCTGAATTCTTTTATTCAGCTACTTTTATTTAGTTTGACCCTTATCTGAACTATTTTATTCAGCTACATTTTCAGATCTCTTTCTTACTTCAGCATAAGACTTTTTAGTGTAACCAAAGGATCTATTCTTGTTGAAAGCTGTCTTGTGAATCAGCGCATAGTCATCAGCATAAGCTGAAAATTTTCAACTTTCTGTTCATCTAGATAGGATTTAGTGTCATCACACCTTTTGAACTCTTCAATCAAAATGACTTGCCTAACCTGTTCAAAGTCTGTACCTACTTCCCTAGAATTACATCATCTGTCAAAGTACACTCCTTTCTCATAGACAAATCCAACATGAGTTTGACTTTCTTATTTACGATAATTTTGATATTTATGAACCTGTTGAACTCTTCAATCAAAATGACTTGCCTAAGCTTTTCAAAGTCTGTACCTACTTCCCTAGAATTACACCATCTGTCAAAGTACACTCCTTTCTCATAGGCAAATTCAACATGAGTTTGACTTTCTTATTTACGATAATTTCTATATTTGTGACGATATGCTTAGGGTACCGACTCATATGCTTTAAAAATAACATTTTTGACACAGTTATAGTCCACACATTCAGAAATTGGAAATGCTATATATGCCTCTTGGGCTTTTCCTTTCAAAACACTTTGCAGCAATAAAGGCTACTGGTCTGTGGGCCATCTCAAATATTGAGCCACTCATTCAAAGTATTGAAAATACTTATCAACTTCTGATTCATTAAAAGGTGGTACCAGTCACATAGTTTTACCCAAGTCAAATTTGGTAGCAATGACTCCCTATGGGCAATGATGTAAATCTAACCAGACACTGTATCCAGTTCACTCCAGCAAGAATTCACAACAACAGAAGTAGTTTATATGTACTTGATATAACTTCTAAGACACAAGTAGCCTTCCTTATAGCCAGCGAATACTTTGTGTGTGGTCAAATGCACAGTCATATAGTTATGATAATGTCTAGAATGCTATAGAACTAACTTTAAGTTGACACCTGTCACCAGAAGCAGTAAGGCAGTTCTAGAAGATAGTTTAAATAAGTTTTCCCAAATCTATTAATGTAATCACTGAGATTTTCGAAGCCTAGAGGGATTTCCCTCAGTCTATAAATAGATCAATCTAATAATAAACATCATCACTGCATAACACACAAAAATCAATAACTGCATTACCTTAAAAAGTAATACAGGTATATAATACTTAGATTAAACAATGCACTGACACAGTGCCTATATATGAAACTGTAAAATATAAAAAACAATAACTATTAACAAGAAATGAAATGTCAGAATTGCTGGTATAGCACAGGCGTGTTTAGCAAAAAAGAATAGACCATTTAACAACAAATCATTGTTCAAGCTGGTTGATGGTACATTAATGATATTTTAGACAGAGAGGGCACAATAATACTGTTTGAAATTAGATTTAAAAAGGAGTAACGTGTAAACACAACCTTGTGTGGAGAAAAATAATCCCACTCTCTTGAAATGACAGTCAAGCAAAAAATACAAGAGTTTAACAATATTTCGTCTGTTCATACTTTCACAGGAATAGAGCGATCTGGTAAAAAGAGAATTTTGAGCAAAATAAAAATTTAAATTTTAAAAGAATATTGTGCAATAAATAGTTTACATTTACCAAATAAAATGTTAACTAATAAGAATGTAGAAGATTATATTTCAGTATTAAAGATTGGGGGCCACAGTGGCAGAGTGGTAACACTCCCACCTCTGAGGCCGGGGTTCACGGCCTCAAGTAGGAAAGCTGGTAGTTGCTTGCCATTGGTCAGCAGTTTACAGTACAGAACCTTGACCAACTGTATGTACTGGTTTCCTCTGACCTGTACAGTTTTGAAAGTGATGTCAAACTCCAAATAAATAAATACAGAGAAAGTTTGGGAAATTATTTTCCCTGTTAGTTCAAACTTTTCCCATAAAAAATAAAAGTAAGAGATCTTCAATATATAATTCTACTTAGGTGTCTTAATTCATTTAAAATCAAGAAAAGAAACAATTCGAATTATAGATACTGTTTGTTTCAGGTTCAAACCATTGAACATTTGCTTTTAGAATGCCAATACACCACAATATTTGGGTTAAATTGTTTGAATGTTGGAATTTTTTGTAATTTTGAATATAATTTATTAAAAATCATGAAAAATATTTAATCAGACCATAGTGCACATGACATTACTATGCACAAACCTTAAATCACATTTTTCAAGCAAAATCATATGTTTACAATTGTCATTTAAATGAAAATAAGTGTCAATTTGCTGGAATCTTGGTACATTAAAATTATTTAGTTTCAATATTTATCTCAGTAATGAAAAACACATCTGAATACAAAAGTGTATTAAAGTGTGTTAAGGAAATTGAAATGTTTGTGAGTAAGCTATAAATGAAATTTAATATTAAGTACACCCATTGCCCTGTTCAAATTTTACAAGTTCAGTTTTACAAGTTAAAGTGCTGCATGCAAGCCTACCAGTAGAATACCTACTTTTAACATGACTATCATTTTTACTGGATACACTCAGGCTTTATTGGAGCACTGTTGGCTATGCACATTGTTACTAGTTTTTGATGATTTTTGTCTGCTCTCAAGAACACTGTGATCAAAAACGTGACCTACATATGTGTCTGTAGAAAAATGCATTTTGTCCTGTGGTGTTTTGAAAGTACACAAATGGCACAGATTTAACAGTTATATGATGAGGCACATTTTTCAATTTTTTACTACCATTCCCAATGTGGGTAGTAGTGACATGTCTGGAGCATTTGCTCTTACGATCCAATCAGTTTTGTCAGATTGTGACATCTTGTGTAATTTCACCTTGTTCCATCTGACTTAAGTCAGCATGGTTAGCTTTGGTTGCTTGCCATTGAAAATCATTTGAATCCTCAAGCAGAGAAATCAATAAGTCCACCATATGATCTTTAGTGAATTGACAAATTTCTTCCTTCATAATTCTACAACCCCAGTCATCCACTGTGTGATGTTAAATTTGTTGGTAGATGACCCTGCCTTAGTTATTTCCAGGTAAAAGGTGCTCATGATGTCATTTCTTTCTTTAACACATATGTCTACAGAGGCACCTTGTTGAGACTTTAATTTCTGATTCCAACCTTTCTGTGACAACAAGTCTACAGTTTAAATGAGACTTCAATCTGCTCTGGAATCAACCTATCATGTCTAAGAATCAGTTAATCGGGTAATTTTTATGCAACTTTTCCCCAAATGAGGATTCAATGAAACCAGAACTTGTAGTATCCATAATACACACAGATTTTTTGGCCTAAGGCTGGGCATCTGAAGCCAAAGATTTTCCTTAAAAATACAAATTAACAATTGCATCAAGTTGAGATAGGATTATTTCATTAAATCAAAGCCTGACCCGGTTGATCAGATCTGATATTGCCTTCTCTTTGCCATGTGGTGCTTTTTGAGATTTTTGAAGCAGTGTTTATGTTTCACAACAGGGGAATTATCATCCAAATCAGTACTACCATATGAAACCAAGGTATTAATGACAGATTCAGTATCATGCAGTCTCAGTATCAGACCAGAATTTTGAACCCGAATAACCAGGCTTAGAAGCAACTTTGTCCAAAAATACACCATTTTTGATGGGAATCTCAACTTTTCACACAAATTGTAAGGGTTACCTGTGATTCTGTGCTTCTGATGAGCTACCATACCAATGGATGCTTGACTCTGTAGAAAAAGACCAGACCCAGAACACAATAAAAAATTTGAATAAAAAGAGCAAATAAATAAAGAAAAATAATATTTTATGAAATTCTACTTTTCTCAACCGCCACTTCAAATCTGACCCTTATCCCCTTGACAAAAACAGGGGCCAAACCCATGGACAATCAAAAACAGCCCATGCAGTGTCTATTAACTGACACATTATTTGACAGGGGTGTTACAAAAAGAGGGGCGAAGGAATGATTAAGGTTGGCATCTAAATGTCAACCCGCAATAGTGATTTCCCCTGCCTATTTTTACCCTCGTCCCCAAACAGGAGCAGCATGGATATTTTAATCAAATATGATTATCTTCACACAAAATCCAAAATTTCATAGATGGTCAAAGTTGGTACAGATCAACATTGTTAATGCTGAATTTTTAGGTAAAGTTAACTAATATCTGGTTCAGGGACCGTATTCATGGAAGGTCTTATGCTTAGTATTATCTCAGGCTTAGCCCAGACTTAAATCTAAGATTTTGTCCCAGCTAAGAATTGTCAAAAATAGGCATTCACAAAGCAAGTCTTAGCCAAGACAATTGTCATAAACTTAAGACCAAGTTAAGACTGATTTATCGTCTAACCACAGTGGTTTTCTGTGTCATTTGACTTCATTTAGTGCACTTTATGCAGTTACACAGTATAAATACAATGCTGTTGGTATGTCAGACAGCAAATTTGGGGATTCCAAAAATAACAATATAATTGAGCATGAATTTGACACCGCTGTGTACATAAGAATAAGGTAAATTGAAATAAGTTACTCACAAATTATCTTGCATCCTGACAGGTACAAAATACATGTGGGAAAAACAGAGGGGCACCACCACAGGCATCACGAGCATCTATCACATGTTTTGTTAACTGTCAACAGTTTTGTTGGAAAGTCTAGAATATATATATAGTTGATCTAAATTAACTGCTGTGTATGTACTACATTAATTATAACATGCTGTGATATCTCACCATATATCAGGCTGGAAACTCAAAAACTCAAATAAACAATGTATGTATATTAATATGCACAGATAAGGATATAAAGAATATTCAGATTATAGTAACCATAATTGATTATTTTTTCATCTTTTATAATGAAACTGTAAAAATAACTGATTTTTTTTTTTTTTGTTTTGTTTTTTATTTACACATTACAATTACAAACTTCCCCATTTTCTAAGTACAGTACATGACTGTGAGCATTTTAATTGTAATCAATCGTGAATTAAATGAATTACAACAAAAATGAATATGCGTTAAATATTTGTTATATACAGCAATCTTGTTTTATGTATTTGTTAACGCTTGACGATAGGAGAGGGTTATTGTAATCAGTTCATTCCGTCCTTCTGTCTGTACATCTCTTAACTCTTATAACTGGAAAACTATAACACCGATTAAGCTCAAATTTGGTGGGCAGAGATTTCATGGGGTACAGATGGATTTTTCTACATTTGGTGAAATTTGATTGAAAATTAAAGTCGGGAGAGAGTTTTTCTATTGGGTGTACACTGCTTCTCTTTGTCACATACATGACAACTTGATAGTTTAACTTGTGATTTTGCCACCATTTTGCATGGATTTTTGCACAATGAAAGCTAGTAGAAGCACTACAATAATACCTTTCAACAATATAAATATCTTATTTGTAGGTTACATAGAAAATCATGAAGAATAAAATTCTGTTGTGATATTGAATTAATATTCACCTTTGGGATATATCAATCAGGCATCAGAAACAAATCACTGCCACTGTATCTCTGCATGAGTATTAAAGTTTATCTTAAGGGCCTTGGTTCAAATCCCATTTGTGTCTTTTTTGTATATATCAATTATTTTCTATATAATGCTCGATGATAGGAGAGGGTTACCCAGTAAACATCTTTGGGTTCTGCAAATGTTTGAAAGGAAACATTTGGCAAAGGTTAAAAAATGATGGGTACGAAAACCACTTGTAATGGAATGTTTTTAAAATGTTTTATGTATACCGTTTATTAAATGTTTAATGACAAATGTTAGAAAAACGTTATAAATGAACATAATAATGTCTGAATAATAATGGGGTCAGAGGTCAAATTCAATATCTTTTTATGGTTGCTCACTATTGAAAATATTATTTTTATGTCTAACATTGTAAGATAGTGGCTTAGAAATTGTACCCCCATTCAATTCTTACTTTTAGGGATTGCATGTGGGGCAATTTTTGTCAAATCCTCTAAAATCCCCTATTATTGCTCACCACCATCTTTGTTTGAACATGTTTGAAGGTTTAAAAATATAGATTTCAAAAACGTTTTTGATAGAATGTTTTTAAAACATTTGACAAGCAATGTTGTTTAAACATTTTATGTGTACTGTACAAATGTTGTTGCAATGTTTTATGTGTGCTGTTTATCAAAGATTTCTGGATGAATGTTTGAAAAACATTTCCAGCAAAACCTTCATTTCTTGAGTTATTTTATGTTTTAAAAACGTTTTTTAGTCAAACCTAGCTTCTTGAGTTATTTTATGAACGTTTAATAAACATTTTCAGTAAAAACGTTTGTATAGAGAATATTTATAAAACATTTTTTAAACATTACAGTGTAAACGTTACTTAGAAATGTTTAGAAAACCATAAGATAGGGTTAATTAGGTTTTAAAAATGTTTTGTAAACGTTTGAACCATTTTAAAATGTTAAGTGGTGGTGTATTCAAGAGTTTTACACCTTTTATTAATTTAATTAATTTATTAATTTAATTTTTTTCTTTTATTTTCCTGACAGGTCATCATAAAAACTTTGCCCTGAGTGATTTTCACCAAGAAGTGGTTCTTATCCAATATTTTTACCTCTGCCAAGAGCTTCTGTTTTGTATGATTGTCTATATGTCCGTCTGTCTGTTTCTGGGTTTTTTATGTTTAGATTATTCCAGATGTAATGAACAGATCTTCATAAAAATTTATGTGGGAAGACTCTGGCCAAAGGAAGAAGTTACTAATTTTTCGGAAAAATATTGATCATATTTTGGATACAAAACTTCATGAATTTTCTGAGGCTTATTTTCAATGTATTTTCAGTGACTTAATTTGGCTTCCTACTTCATATGTCTTCAAAAGTAAGGAAAAAATTTTGATGATGGATTTTTAGTAGGAAGGGCCTAGTCAAGGGAAGAAGTAATTACATTTTAGGAAAGTTCCACTTAATATTCTTGATACCAATGAACTTCCAAAATTTTGGAAAACGCTACTCTGATGGAAGTGAATGCTCAGAGGTTTCTAGTTCACTTTTTGTCCATTTTATCAATTAACACTTATGATTATGTCGGCTAGAGAGTGAGCCATGCCATTGTAAACTGAGGTAAACTTCTACTAAATAATTTTTCAGTATCTGGATGTGCCTGTGTTCCCAGTCCAGAGAAATCCACAGAAAATTAATCAACATTTTTAGTTTCATTTTAATATCTTCCAACATAGCTTTAAATACAAACAATAGATGGTTGATAATACAAATTTGTATAACACTTGCGAGGCTGGTCACAACGAGTTGAGCGTTTTGCTCTGAGCGCATCTTGTCTGAATATGTGTTTATGTACACTGTAAAACTTTTCTGCTTACTGTTAATACATACATCAGAAAGGGATCAGTTTAGCAATTGAAAACCTTCTAAACACTTTAAAATATAAAATACTTTAAATACTTTAGATATGATAAGTACTTTAAACATAATTTTAGCCATATCAAGTTTTGAAGTAGGAAAAATATGACATGGCGGCCATATTTAGGACTGGTCTTAAATACTTAAGACCGCCCCCACTAAGTCTTTGAGTTATAGCCAAAGATAAGACTAAGATAAGACTAAAACCTTTTGTGAATTGCCCCAAGATAAATGTCGTAACAAGTTTTTGTCCAAAGTTATGACAAAAGTCTTAGATTTAAGACTAAGATTAAGATAAGACCTTTTGCGAATACGGCCCCTGGATTTCTGAGTGTGAGAGTTTGTGCCTCCTCAGATAGTGCTAGGTTTTACAAAACCTATCCAGTTTTTTAGTCTATTACAATTACTAACCATATGCAAGTAAGTTCTCATAAGAAAAAAACATGGTTTTGTTCACAATACTCTCTATCTGACTGATGTATGACCAAGCACTAGTACTGTAATCGTGTACAGTTGTCATATCAAAAAGTTGTTTGTATGCATTTTGACTAAGCCCCTATAAATGGTAGAATTTATTTATTATCAGCATCTAAAGCCCTAATTCCAGATTTAACCCAAAAACTACATATTCGTTTTGGGGGACCACTTGCCTCCTACTTCTCGGATTTGAGTTTGAATCCCGGCCTGACCGTGATCTTCATGTGGGAAAGCTGGTAGTTGCTTACCATGACCAACTGAATGTGCTGGTTTCCCCTGTCCTTCTAACTACCCGCCACAATTTAACCAGTAAGGTACTATGCATAATGTAAAACACAAAATAAATAAATACATATCTGTTTCAATGCCCGTAATTTATATTCATAAACTCTCTGAAGATTATTATAACCTAGTTCAAAACAAAGTTGGAGCAATAACAAATAAATGGTCTTAACAACTTACAACTTTGCCAAAATCTATTGGCTTCATCTGCCAAAATAAATTGGTTTCCAAATATTCTGAAATTTAATCTAATCTAATGTGGACTTTATAACGCCTAATCTCCACCAATTGACAAACTCTCAGGCACAACTGAACATAAACAAGGTGAAAAATTTGCTAGTCTAATGAAAAAGCCATGTCATATCAAAGAAGATGCAGGGATGACAGGGAGGCTAAAATCTTTTTCATCATATTAATAAGAGGGCTGTCATGCTATTACAATTCAATTGTAAACTAGTTCCCGATTGGAAATAAAGAAAGCATTCATGATCCATCGATGTAGTTTTAGATAGGGTTAAGTCATGCTACTGATTTTTTCTTGATAGCATTCTGACATAAAAACAGTTTTAACCATGACTTTTATGCTGACAGATGGTGATATTTACGATGCTGCATACATCGATAAAGGTTTGGGAACCAATGAATGGCATAGTGTAGACAACAATGACCCAGATGAGCAGGCCATGGTTATCTGCCAAATACAAGGTAAATATAAGGTCCTTATGCACAGAATTAACCCAAAAGAAACTGATTTGATAGTCTCAAATACTAGCTCTGATTAGCTAAAGCATTTTCAAAAATCTAATCAGGTATAGTCATTTTAATTGGGGCTCTTACGAATATGCTGATGATGTCTAATAGGGAATGTCTTATTTTCATTGCCTTTACTACATTACATATTTACCAATGTATGCGTGCAACAACATACAAGTTTGCATCTTGAAATGCCCAAGGCACAATACTGACAAAATTTCCAGAGAGAAAGCTGTACCTCTTGTGAAACCCAGATAGACACCTGTAGTTACAGTTTTGCTACAGAAGAGAATAACAATTTATGAGAAGAATGGCCCCTGTTTGACACAAAATAGACATTGTTAAGTGATTGGTAATATACTGTAATGTTACTTCGAACTTTTAACTTAACTTGAGACACAGAACAAGACAGAATACCACATAATTTCGAGGAAAGGCAGCAGACCAGCCACAGATATTAAATCAGACTCTGCAGATACATTGCAGAATTTGATTCTGTCTATATAAGTGAAAATTGAACATTTTATTATTTCTGTTTGTGGTGACGGAAAGCAAATAACATCACCATATGGAAAATTTTCTGACAGAAGTCTCAAGTGGATTGAAGAATGAGAAGTTCTATAAAATGTCAATTGTTATGGTCAATAGGGAACGTACAACTAATGGTCACTTTCAAGTTGTAACAGGAAAAGACAGAAACTTTTAATTAAATTATAATTACAGCCAGCTGATATACTCTGATAGCTAAAAATACAATGATAGTAAACAAAATGAAACCAATCTGACCTGATCACAGTCCTATCCACCTAACGAACAGTTAAAACCATTTGATCCATTTGTTGTCCACTAACGCAAAATGTCTGTATCCAGATTTTCCAAAACTCTCCTGTCGGCTCCAAGATGTGAACAATATACAAACTCTCTGGTAGAACCACACACAGTTTGTATCCATTTGATACACAAATAAATAAATCTGCTGTCGGATTAACAGTTTGAAAGACCTGAAAGATGTAACTGTGGTCAGGCCTTCCACCTTTTATGTACTGTTCTTGTCTTTAGAATATTCTAGAGAGAAATGTAAACAAGTCAATATATTTTCAGGTAAATGACATAGACATTATAATTTACATGTCGATTCAGCCCCTTGGTATAACATACCCTAGATAAATCGACCCCAAAGGAACAAATATTTTATTCAATTTGGCCATCAGAATATTACAAAAAAAATTTTTTTTTGATAAAGTTTATTTCTATATAGAGGTCACAATCAATAAACATAAAGTAATGCACTTAGTATTACATCAATTATTCAGTTTTAAACAGCACAGTTTTAGTACTCGCCCATACATGTTTTTTCACATAAAAAGTATTTAGTGCTGATTTTTTTCCATATACCAAATCAAATTTACCTTGTAGTGTACAGTTTTAGTAATCCCATATACATGTTTTATCATATAAAAAAGACTTCAGTGTAGGTATTTTTATAAACCAAATCAAATATACAATATAATATAACACAGAATGTTTTTTGATACAACTCACATAGTACAAATGCACACCGATCTCTCTGTGCAGTTGTGCCCTTCACTCCCCATATATTCATGGATGGCTAAATACATTTTGCATTTTTCCCCAGTTTTGTTTAAATGTATTTTCTTTGCTATTGAGAATGCTTAACATTTTTTCATCTGAATAGATTTCTTGTAATCTATGTTTTAAAACAAGTAGATTTAAATTACCAGTCGTATTTGAGAGAGAACTATCGTATATATATTTTTTTTAACCACAAGAATTAATGCATTAATAGGTATTTTATTACTATCTGTTAGATGATATCCAAACATGATCGAAAAAGTCAGTAAAGTTTATTTTTATACCTGAATTATGTGCTACATAATTTTCTATAATTTTCCAAAATTTTGCAACTTTTGCACACCCAACAAACATATACATTAAATTTTCTTCTTGGGTTTTCCACCTTTTACAAACGCCTTCATTGTATATGCCTAGTTTTGTCAGCTATTTTCTAGTTCCAAGTATTCTGTACAAAAGTTTCATTTGAAACCATATAAGGACATTGCTTGATATCTTGTTAAAAGCAATTTTGAATGTTACATTCCAGGTTTTTTTTGTCCATACTTATTCCAAAATCCTGGTTTCATTTTACCTTCATTTTATGGTCATTATATTTATTTTGTTCCAATATTCTGTAATAGCTTTTAGCACCCTTTTTACTGGTATTAATAATACACATATTCTTTGGCATCACTGGTCTGATAATTTTGAATGTTTCATTTGATCACATTTGTGTATATACTTATGCACAACTGTTTTGGCTCTTATATAATTGAGAGGGTTAATATTGTCCAGAGAATAGTTTTTTAATTTCTCAATAGTAAAGAAAGTACCGTCAATATATAATAAATCTGAGATCAATATAATACCTTTTCTGTACCAATTGGGAAAATACATAGTCTCTGTTGACAATTTTGTATTATACCATAAGGGTACAGATAGTAACTCTTCATAACTATGTGTAGTTTGATCATTGCATAATGTATCCAGAAATGATTGGTAATTTTCTTGTTAATTTCTAAACCAAGTTGAGAACCTACATATAACAACTTATTTATATCTGAGGTTATCTGATGTCTGAAAAGTTTGACCCAAGGTGTGTTTTTTTAATCAGTCTAATTACCCATGTGATCTTAAGTGCTATTATAAAGTGTTTTAATTGTACCATTTTTATGCCACCTAAGTGATAATCCAATGTTAAGGTTTTTCTATTTATTTTGGGTGTGTTTTTGGTTGGACCGTATAAATTTATAGAATATATTGTTTAACTCATAAATAAAGTTTATGTCTGGGTGTGATAGGCTCAAAAAGAGATGGTTTAGCTTGGCCATTAAAAAGTTTTAATCATGGTAACTTTGCCCATAGGAGTAAGTTTTCTCTTACTCCAGTGATTGATACTGTCTTTTATCTCCACCAGCTTACTTCGAAAGTTAATTTCTGGCATTTTTTGTAAATATACTGAAAATTTCAAGCCAAGCATATTAAATTCAGTGGTATTCCAATCAAATCTTTGATTTATTAATTTATCATTTGAATGTTTTTTCTTACCAATCCAAATAATTTTGGTTTTGTCTGTATTTACCTTTAACCCAGAATATGTGCCAAAGATTTCCAATATGTTAAGTGAATTTTGTAATGATTCCTAAGAACCATCTAAAATTAGGTTGGTGTCATCAGTAGATTGAGATAATTTAAACTCAGTATTGTTAAATTTTATGCCTACTATTTTATCATTATAAGTTATACAAAAAAACTTAACAAAAGAAGCTAGTTGTCATCCTTGCCATCACAAATATTACTGCCAAAGAATCATTCAACAGTTGCCAAAGTTATTCTTTTTATTTAAATAAGTTAAAAGTTATTTCCACAATATTTATCTGGAATACAGATGTTTTTAAAGTTTTGATCAAAACAACACCAAAGCAATCACACAGGTTGACTGAAAACATTTCAATCTGTTTAGAAATGAACAACAGATAACAGTCATTGCACGAAATGACTTTGTTTCACAAATTGACTTAAATATATATATAATTATATCAAAGTAATATAGAACTGGATATTCAATCTTATATATCTTGAATATATTCTGAATATACATCAATAAATGATATATGTATTTTAAATAAATATATTATAATGCTGATTTACAGGCCTTGCATACAATGGCTTTGTGTGGTCAACAACAGCTTCATCTGAAACAACAAAATCTATCACCACAGAAGAAATATCAACAACAGAAGAGACAACATTACAATCATTCACAACAGAAGGCAAAATAGAAATAGAACCTTCAACAACAGAAGAAGAAACAATACCTGAGCAGTCAACAACAACAGAACAAACAACGCATAAACAGGCAACCACAAAAGAACAAACAACACATGAACAGTCAACAACAGTAGAACAAACAACACTGAAACAGCCTACAACAGGAGAACAGACAACACATGAACAGTCAACAAAAGTAGAACAAACAACACCTGAGCAGTCATCAACAGTAGAACAAACAAAACATGAACAGTCAACAACAGTAGAACAAACATCACGTGACCAGTCAACAACACTAAACAAAACAACATTTCAACAGTCAACAACAATAGAAGAAAGGACACCTGCACAGTCACCAACAATGGTAACAACAAGTACAGAATATTCGACTTCAACAATTGAAGTAAAAACGTCAGGTTAGTATGAAACATCAGAAAGAATCCAAAACAGTAAGGCCAACAATATTAAACCTTTTAAAGTGAGTATGAAACATAAAAAAATAATCCACAAGAGTAAAGCCCACCGAGTTCGTTAAGGCTTTTCTTTTCATTATCGTTTCGAACTGTTGTCCCTTAAGGAAATAAAACACACAATTAATATTTTAATGACAATGTAAAAATAAACAATGAAATGTCAAATTTGAGTTATTCATATGTCAAATCTCTAATAATTATCAAATGTAATATTCAGTTATTTGTTGTTTTTTTCTTAGTGATGGACTTGGCATAATTTAATAAAACTCACATGGTAAAACATTCTTGATAAACATAAAAACACATATAACAGATCATATATATCGAGAATAATTGGCAAAGCATCCAAGTAAAAACATTGCAATGGTGTTACTATATAACATCAAGTAACCTGATACGGCTATAAAATATCCCATGGTAATCATTCTGGTATTACAAACATCAATGTTTTTTTCTATTACAATATATTCTGGGCCCGTATTCACTAACATTCTTATACTTAGAATAAGAATTTTCTTAGAATTTTTTTTAGAAAATTCTAAGAATAAGTATTTTTGGTATTCACTAAATTCTTATTCTTAGAATTTTTTCTTATTCTTAGAATTTTTTCTAAGAATGATGTTCAAATCTAAGAATGATCAAGACCTTACTTAAGTTAAGAAAAAGGTGACACAATTCATATTTTTTAATCAATTCTTTGCAAATAGACATTTTTTCTATGACCAGACAAATCCAGTGTTTGTTTTTTTTTCTGATCAGCATGATTTTTTTATAAGAGCTTTATATTTACAGATAAAGACTGAAGTGAATGATTTATGCTATCTTGTTGACTGGTTTTAAATATGGCCGCCATGTATATTTTCCCCACTTCAAAATTTCAAATGGCTAGAATTAAGTTAAAAATACTTACACACCCCTCTATATTAGTTTTTTGTGTGTTTCTAAGAGGTTAGAAGGTTCTCAACTGCAAAACTTATCCCTTTCTGATACAAGTGTCAACAGTAAGTGGACAAGTTTTACAGTGTACATCAACATATTCTGAGAAATATATATCCACAAAATTAGAGTACACATCAACAGCATTTAGCAGCACATATCCAATTGTATATATATATTTACATTGACTTTATGTACATATCCCACTGTGAAAGTTTTAGTTTCACTTTTCAAATTATTTTATCCATTTGGTGCAAGTATTTTATTACATAATAACCAAAAATAAATATAAATAAGATTTACAATTATATATCCCACAAAAAATTGCAAGTGCACTACGTACTACACCAAACTGATGTAAAGTAATTATATTAAATACTTGAAGTTGTTTTTTCCCCAGAAATATGCTTTGTTTACTGACCTTGACATAACTAAAAGCATCACAATTGACATGATTTGCTCAGTGCATGGGCACTTCCCATTTATTGATTTTTTCAAAGTGGCACATGTAGGATTTAAACAATGTGGATATAAGCAATTTGTTTATACATACAAAACAGGCTTCATACAGTTTTTAAACAATGTGCAGAATTGTTTCTAATTACAGCAAAAAAGACTTATAATCTGGCTCCATAAATCCTGTGGCGAATGTGGATACCTTCTTTTTTATTGGATATCATAAAAAATATGATACATGAAATTGGGAAACCCTATTTCAGTGCTTATAGTTACTGCAGCACTGTAATTTTGTTTTCCTTTTGAAGTGTAAATCTGATTTGAAATGTCTTATTCTGAAATTTTATGAGTTTAAGAAGGATTTAAGAGTGATGGAAATGGATAGGTTAATGCACTCATTTTATAGCTGGCAGGAGATGAATTAATCAGTTAATATTGATAATTTTACCTGTGTGGGATATACTTATTTTATAGTTAATATGTACACTGCTTTGTGATTTATGTTCGATAAATTTGGTTATATGAAAAAAATCAGTCTTGGTCTTAAGTTGATGACTTTTGTTCAAGCTGAAACCTACTTTATGAATTTATGAAAATTCTTAGCTGAAAAAAAATCTTGTATTTAAGACTGGGCTACACCTAAGAAAAGGCTAAGATTAAGACCTTTTGTGAATCCGGCACCTAATTCTGACTCCATTTCAACCAATAAAGGTGTAAATATATCACATGACTGATCATGGGACATCAAAAACTATATGCATGCACATGTTTTGTTTACTATTCTTAACTAAGAAAATTCTTATTCTTAGAAATAATTCTTAACTAAGAATTGCTTTGTGAATACAATTTTTTTCTAAGAATAAGAAAATTCTTAGATAAGAAAATTTTCTAATTCTAAGAAAAATTCTTTTTCTAAGAATAAGAATGTTAGTGAATACGGGCCCTGGTCTCTATGCAAAACATCTTTTTTTCAACATTTGGTGACAGCTAGTACTAGAATTGCAAGAGACATAGTCATGCATAGAAGACTGGATGAACCATCACTGATTCAGCAGTGATACCGACACATTTTAAGAACAGCTTTTCATATGATGCTCCAAAACTTCTGAATAATTTCTCTCAATTTCTAATAGGCACCAGATTTAGTTCTGTGCATATTTTATTGTACCATCATTGTCATTGATGTCCATATGCCTCAATAGATCAAGGATTACATAATACCAGAAGACTATTTACCTTATATAATCATAGTTAACAGAAAGCCACTCCAAGAGGATTTCATTCTAGAACAGACCATTGTTGAGCACCTTGCATCTGTGCCTGACACTGTTAAAGAACAGATGGGCTATCAGGCATATGAGTTTGTGGTTGATTGTCAGTATGAAGGCTGGAACTGTGACACAGAGTGAGTGTGTGAACTATTATTTATAACACTGGGCAAATTCATATACCATCAGATCACCAATTCATTTCTTTGGCTTGGTGGGACAGTAACTTAACTCCCTAGGCCATTCATTCCAGTTAGAGATTTGCTGTTTGCAGCTATTTAGCCAGTGACTAACAGTGCAGCTAATATGTCTTCCTTTCTTTTAACCAATCAACTTACACAGCAATTACACCCAAAATGTTTATTCTGCATTAACACTCTTTCGTGTTGAATTGACCAGCCTATTGTTATTGAAAGTTGAACAATCTTTATTGATTTGACTGAAGTATATTTGCTGGCTTAAATTTGAAGCAATATTACGAGAGCCTTTGGTCTAGATGTGACCAGAAAGCTTTGAAATATAGCAAAATTAGCACAAAACGAGCAAACTATTACATTAATTTCATGTTACTACGTTGAGATATTAACATCAATAATATCATATACAATTGATGCTGCTGCGACTGCTACCATAACTACAGCGACTATGACTAATAATAATAATCATCAATGTCTTGGAAAAGGCTGAGATATTATAGATGCCAATTAAAGTTACATTTTAACTATTCTAAGCACTGGTATGCAAATTTCAAAGTAAATATCCTATGAATTAACAACAATCCTTACTTTCACGCAGCTTTACAATTATTTTGTTCCAACAGTATGTTGTATCGGTACTTCAATCCAGTGTATGGGAACTGTTACCTGTTCAACAGTGGTTGGAATTCATCTCTATCTGTTGAAACAGCACAAAGAACAGGAAGAATGTATGGTATGCTTTTATACCTATAGCTGAAAAGCCAATTATATGTTACATCAGTGATTTATTTCTTGCACTGAATAGTATGCAGCTGACACAATTTGAGGTTCTTCTTCAATAATATGCCATTTTGGTTTGTTTTATTTTAATATTTTTATGCTAGAAATCGATGAGAATATGAAATAAAATCAGTTGACAAACCTTTTAGATCGTAAGTTACAGGTTATTATTACGCTACCATTTCAGATAATTCAATCCAAAAAATAGTCAAATAATATTTTAAAAAGAATAAAATATTTTAAAGATACTCTAGAACACTTTTATATATACCTTTCTTATATATATATATTTCTATCAAATACTACATGGCTCCCTAACAAAGTATATTAATTTAGATAGAAATTCATATGTAAAGGTCTGAAGGTGATTTTAAACATTGGAGAGGACGAATACCTTCACGATGTAGGAGGACCTGCAGGGGCACGTATTATTGTTCACCCACAGTCTTCCATGCCCCATCCAGAGAATGAAGGGAATCTGGCTGAACCTGGAAAACTCATTTCTATTGGAGTCAAAAGGGTATCTTTAACTTATAATGGAAAATATGTTAAACATAAGCATTTAAAGAGCTCGTACCTCTGCTAAGGATCAAAACCTCCAATACAGTATGAGTAAACTGACACCAAATCCGGTAAAAAATCCTGGATGCAGACCATGGTCCAGACAACTACAAAAAACTTATTCTTTGTTCATGTGCCATTGATGACATTTACTGACAGTTTCATCAAAATCCATCTTTAATTTTTAGTGATCATGCAAACAAACAGATCAACAAGTGCCCCCAATTAGATTAACACATTGGCAGAGGTAATGACAACAGGTTAACCCTGGGGCCTTAGTGCCTTTGTGCAAAAGGTCTTAGTGCATTCTTTGGCTTATCTTCTGTTGACAAATATAGCAGAGTTAAGTCTACGATTTGGCCAAGACCTTTGTAAATTTAACCCCTGGTGTATTTGTTTAAATTAATAATCATCACTGACATCAAAAATATCAAACCTGTCTGTTCAATGTACAATAAGAATTTTTCTTTAAGTTTTGACCATTGAACATACGTATATGTTGAGCATACTTTAGTAATTTTTTACACCGAGTTCCTGGCATAAAATTGTTTATTTTTATCTAATTCTGATGTACAGGTTGTTGTCAACCGCAAAGGACCTCCTTACGGAAATTGCACAGACAGCAGTAAACATGATAACCTTGATGTGTATGCAGAACATTTCCCTGTGACATATGATAAACAGGTATGGATATGATAAGTTATAAAAATTATCTCATTTGGAAATGCTTACATCATTCAGTGTACAAATACAGAAATCTGTTGAGCTTCTATGATTTAGGCTTTCCAAGTGTTGTAATTAAGTCACTCGTGTTGGTGGATACAGCTAGGTAAAACCCAGTTCCAATAAGTTCAGGAAATTAAAAGACAGCAACACAGAATACATAAAACTTATTTTTAAACAACCTAGCTTTAACCAAGCACATAGTAAACTATTTGTTTGCTGTCTATACATAATGGTTGCTAATTTGAGTGAATCCTATGCTGCCCAAGCCATTTGCTAATGACAATGGAATGTGCAAAAACACAAGACCTGATGGACAGGTGAAGTAAATTGGAAAGTGGCTTTGACAGGAAGAATAATCAGTGTGTTCATGGGAGCCCAAACTAAATAATGGGATTTTCTAACTATATTAAGTAAGTGTAGAGTTTTACTCACTATTCTAGTAATACCTTTTGGTTACTTTGGGGTCAAACAGGCCAACCGGAGTCAAAATGAAGACAATCCCTGATTGCTGAGAGAAACAAATCAGCTTAAAATTAAATATAATTAAATGTAAAAAGTTATGCAGTGGTAAAAGGTTATGCTTCTCAAGTATGCCAACAATTAAAAGACAAATTTCAAATCAGTACAAGGCAGGGTAACTAAGTGAAAAGTATTCATTACTAAAACAAATCTTTGACTTTATTCATGTTAAAATTAGTAAGATAAATGTCATCATAACAACAGTGGTTACGCATACATCAAAGATTAGCTTTTATTATGTATTAATACCAACGATTCCTCATTCAAGTTATATTTAAAAGAAATACTATTACATAATCTTCCACTTAAATCTGATACAGCAACAAATATGACATGGAGAAAATAAGTGGGAATTGTTATATCTGAAACACAATGTGTTTTTTTTCTCAGAACTGTTTTAGAACATGCTATCAACGTAATGTGATTGAAAGGTGTGGCTGTGCAGATCCATTTGTTCCAAGGTCAGGTTCATCTCTAGGAATCCAGGGCGAGGCACGTGTGTGTGATGTGACTGATCAAGAGGAAGGTATGTATTGATGTTTGATGTTTGTCGATAATGTATTGTGAAATGTTAGAATGCAATATACTTTATAATAATGAAAAGTGTATGAAGACTATGGTACTAAATTTAGTTGATGTGTATACGTTGAAAGTTCAAGGTATTTAATTTGAGAAAAAAATTATAAATTTCCACTTAAATCCTTTCTGCTTTCTCGACAGTGAAGTTGTTATTGCACTTACTTCCCACCTCTGAGGTCATCGGTTTAGACCATGGACCTGGCCCTATGTGTGAAAGTTGGTAGTTAACTTTTGAAACATAGCAGTTTACAGTGCAGACTCTTGCTGAGTCATTTATTGTGCTCTAGAAAGAGAAATTATTGATTGGTTCTGCTGGGAGTCGATCCCACAGCCTTTGGGTTACACACATAAATAAACACAAGTCTAGCTGTTTAATCAACTGAACTCAAAGGGGAATCCCCAGAAGCCCAGGTGTCAATAGAACTGATATACATGAGGATATTACAGGATATTACACAGAAAATAATTGTTCTGTACTTATGTCTTTCTATGTTTATCAAATAAACTATATGGTAAATAATAAATGGTAGGCGATTGACAAGAGCTGTATAAAATTAGCAAATCTTTGTCAGTTGCCAAACTTTGGTGCAAAGTATGGTTACGTTGTCTCTCCTGGAGATCTAGAAATAACCTACAAATATGTTCTACATATATATGTTTTATTCGGAAAAAAGGTAATATAATATAGTTAAGTTAAATTATGAAATTTATGAACAAAAGGAAAAGTAAGTAAACAGCAACTTGCAATCATGGTCTGTTGCCAAAAATATTGCAGTAATAGTGTTATTCTGTACTAGAGAAAATGGATCTGGATGTTACTTATAGCAGTTTGATCATCAACACTGGGTTCAATTAGTTATTTGTTTTTCAATATGGTTAGAAAAGTCAATGTCAATTCCATACTTATGCATCATTATTACTCACACTCAAACAACTACCAGAGAAAGCTTATTTACAACACAGTGTTAACAGACCATTCTTACTTTCCTGTATGTTGACATAATACCTGACAAACGCACATGTATCTGCAACTCAACTGGTATGTCTTCAACAATATGTGAAGGAATTTACCATGGGTGTTGTAAGGTAAATTAAGTAAATGCCATGTACTTTTCCTCCAAGTTATAAAAACCTATTTACATTTCTTTGAGAAACCCCGCAATGTACATCCATATAATGGCACACAAAAAGCTATTAGAAATCTACATTTTATAACAATACTAGACTTTGCAAAATGGGCAATTTATTCACATTTGCTACAAATACAACGGTATTTTGTTTTTAAGTCACCTATGCTAGAATTTATTACATTAACATCCATGCATAAATGAAAAAAAAAACATAAATTAAAAATTTAAGTTTTAATGTTCCCTGGTGCCTCTTTTCTATAAACTATTCCTCCCTCCCAATGCATTTTCATTGGAGTGGAGGTTATATAGTTATAATTATTCCCAAATAATTTTTACAGATGACTGCAGATATGTGGTTAACTTCCAGTACACTAATGGAGATCTTGGCTGCAGTAACATTTGTCCAGACCCATGTTTGTAAGTTAATACATTTTGTTCAGTCCTACATATGAAAAATAAGTACCAATTACAAAAGCTGTTTGAGTGTGTAAAACAGGTGTCTGGTTATTGCCTCTGTTCCACCAAAGGACTAAGCCCAGATCCTGTCCGCGACTCTTGAACAGTGAACAGTCGGTGAAAAAAGGTAAAATGGGTGGGAAAACTGAATTGGTATTAAAGCCTGGGATTAAGTTCAGATCGGCCTCAGGAAGCCTGAGGAGGCCCCATGTGGCCCCACACAGTCCCCGACTGTTCTGGGACTAAGAATCGATTAAGCCATTTTTCTGGTCGGTTTGAACCATGATCTTGTCGTAGACATACCGACTGGGTCCCAGGACGCCTCAGGCCTCCTGGGACTGAGCCCCGACTAACCCCCGATTAAGTCTCAGCTTCCTCAGGCGTCCTGAGGCCTCCTCAGTGTTCCCCAGACCAAGATTGCTGATTCTCTAGGGATGCTGTCAGTGTTGGACTTTTTATTACAGATTTAAACCAGTCCCATGGATTTTAAGCTACAAATGGGCAGATTATTGGCCATATTTGGAGTTCATTTATCTATTTTTTCCTATGTGGTCTTCTGTTGTTATGTGTATTACCATGGGTTATTTGTTTCATGTTTGGGGTGGTGTGGGTGTTGGGCTTTTTTTGTGATAAGTATTTGTACTGAACTGTTATGTTTTGGGAGGGAAATTTTTATATATATATATTTTTTTTTGAGTATATATATACAGTAGATATTCGGAAACGGCAGGTGATACACTAGCTGACATAATCTTGTATAATATTCTCTTCAGATAGTATTTTTACACACAAACTTTACACAAAATTGTTGATATTATCCATATTTAAGTAACTAAAATTAACACATTATAACAAGAAAACACTCAGCATTACTAATAACATTGGAATACTTTATTGCTTTGACACATTTACACCTTGAAAGTTTACTAGTTTTAAACAATCAGGTAAGGATCATTGGAAATATTAGGACTAGATACCATCAAATAGTTTGTTCCATATATTCCATCTTCTGTCAAAAATTTGTTCCTTCGAACTGATCTTTTTTAGCATTTGCTGCTCTAAGTATTTCCTTTTAACCTGTAACTGGAGGGCAAAAATATTCAATGCACAACTTTTTCTAGAAGACTGAAAAATATAGCTTCTTGCTATTATAAGAACAAAGTTGAGGGGCCAGAAATGGACATCATGTACTAAGTATCCCAGAATTTTCATTGATTTACATATGATAATGTTTATTCTCAGCTTATTTATAATCCAATTCTGTAAATTATCCCACAGCTGTGACACAATTTCACATTCTGAAAAAAGATGTTCAATGGACGCCGGATATTGAGAGCAAAATGAACACATAAGATTTGGATGCAGTTTAAGTTTGTATAAATATTTTTTCGTGCCTAGTATATTGTAGAGGATGGGGAGTGTTGAGATGTTTGGAGGGGAATATGAACAACTCGCAGCTATTATAGTCCCAGACCAGTCGCTTATATAGTCCCAGCCCCCTCCTTGCCTCTTTTTGGTTTAAAGCGCGCAGAAAAGAGTCGGTGCTTAATTGGTACTTAGTCCCAGGCCACCTGCGGCATCCTCAGACTGTCGCAGACTAAATTTATGTGGTTCCAGGTGGCCTGAGGAGGCCGGCTTGGATCGGCTTCTCTTAGTCGGGGCTTAGTCCCAGACCCAGATTTCTTAGCCGCAGGACACCTGAGATGGTCTGCGGCTTCCTGGGACTAATGAAACCGATTCTTTTTCACATGCATGAAACTTCAAAGATCTGTTATGAGTCGGGGACTGACAACAGGCTTCCTGGGACTAAGCTAGGGACGCCTGGGACTAAGGGTCGCAGGAGGCCTGAGACAACATAGGACTGTGTAAATTTGGGTCTGAGGAGGCCTGAGGAAGCCTGAGACTGGACATTTTGTTGACGACGGGAAATAAGAATCGGTTTGGGTCGTGAGAAATATCAAACATGTTTGATTTTTCTCACGGCCCAAATGACAACTACCGATCCATAAAGAATGCCTGGGACTAAGCAAATTTTTGAAACCGACTACAAAAACTGACCACAGACTACAGAACTGACCAACAGGCAGTATTGGATAAATAACAAGGTTCAGTTTCTCAAGCCACACATTGGAAGGAAGGTTATTAGAAAGTCTTTAGGGTTCAAGACACCTCAGAGAGGACCCAGTGCCAATGCTGGCTCCACACACGACTTATCCTGGGCCTCTCAGGACAAAGACAGCATGGAGAAAAACATTCGTTCTGACACACACTAGCCTTCCATTGCCAGCGCAGCCACTACCAGTGTAGTGTCTCAGCCATTATCATTATCCTATGGCAGTTTTTACAGATAAAGAGAATGTTAACTTCTTTCCTGGGTTGATGACACAAGACCATGAAAACAGAATTCTGTAACTACCTGGCCACAGGTGTAGAGAACTTAGAAGAAAGAGACTTTCAGAAACGAGACTTTTAAACTTCTAACTAAGATACATGGCAAAGCAGAGGAGAAGACCTGTCAGCCAAAGCCAGTACATTGTCGAGACCAAGCAGTACATTTAATATATGTACCACACACTCTTTATCCCAGCAACAACCAAAAATATTTTTTGTCTATCCCCAAAACACAGATGATTTAACCAACACAAGCCAGCCAGGTTCTCCAACCAGTAAAATCCCAGCTGAGGACATCATATCAAGACACTTACATTGCCAGATCAGCACATTTAAGAACTTCAACCCACCATCTGTCACCTCAGCCATTGGAGATGAAGCAGCACATAACATCTCAGGCCTGTAAAGTATTTTGGTAACATACAGACAATCATGAGCTACCAGCAGATTGACCCCCACAGCAGCCGCAGTAAACTTCAACTGCCAGTACCAATCCGTCCTTTTCAGGACCACTGCTGCTTAAAGGTCCTTTTTTGGACCACAGCTGATTTAAAGGTCCTTTTCAGAACCACCCAAATATTTAAACAGTGATTGAGTGAGTGAGTGCAGGCCTTAGCAGGTCTTGTAGTTGGACAAGATCAGGCAGGTTTCTTTATGATATGTTTGCCATCTATAGAGTTAACAACACAGAGAACATTCCACCTGTTTCTGAACTTCTCCTCAATGTGCCACCATTTTCTCAGAAGTGCTAGGGCATGCCAAGTACTCTTTCTGTAATTCCCCAAGGATGGCCTGGCAGACCTGGGCGATCAGTTTACTTATGGTGGCGTATCCAACCATTCAGTGATAGAATAGAATAGAAACATTTATATAGCGCAAAATTGATGTAACATCCTCTAATGCGCTTGAGGTCAAAAAGGGAAAGTCCAGGGACGTAACAGGTCGAGATCCAAAATTAGCGCCCGCCAGGGAGATGGACTATGGTGGAGGATATGCTAGTCTAAACAAAAAGGTCTTTAGCTGGCTGCGGAAACCTGTTATTGTTTGTTGCGATTGTACTGATTGTGGGAGTCTGTTCCATTCTGTGGGGGAAGCCATTGCAAAACCTCGCCTACTAATGACCTTTTTGTGAGAGACTGAGGAAAGAGAAAGACGATTTCCATGCGTTAAACAACTGGTTTTGATCAAGGATGATAGGTATATGGGTTGAGAGAATTTGATAGCCTTGAAAGTAATTAGATTGTACTTAAACAAGATGCGGTATGTGATAGGCAGCCAGTGTAGTTTTTGAAGAAAGGGAGTGACATGGCTAGTTCTATCAAGTCTAAACACAATTCTACAAAGGGCATTTTGAATCTTTTGGAGTTTAGCTACATTGTATTTACTTACACCATAAAGTAGGGAATTGCAGTAGTCAAGTCGACTGCTGATCATTGAGTTTGCAAGCAAAGCTGCAGTATCCACACTGAGGAATTTACGGATGTGTCTTAGGTCCTTAAGGTGGTAGTAACAGGCGCGACACATATTGGTTATGTGGCTAGCAAAGGTGTAACCGGAGTCAAAAGTAACACCTAGGTTCTTGACTGTATCGGTAGGGGAGATAGAATTTCCAAGAAGTTGAGTAGGGAATTTGTTGATGAGGGACTCTCTGGCTTGTCTGTCACCAGTGATAATAAATTCAGTTTTCTCCTGGCTGAGTTTAAGTTTCACACCAGACATCCAGTTTTGGACACATGTGAGACACTCAGTAAGCTCAGCAAAACTGGAATCAAAGTTTCTATGGTCCAATGCTAGATACATTTGGGTGTCATCGGAATATAGATGGTAGGTGACATTGAAATTGGAAATGATATTACTGAGAGGGGTAGTATAGAGGGTAAAAAGACGGGGGCCCAGAACAGAGCCCTGGGGCAGACCATATGGGAGTGAAAAAGCATCTGAAAAGCTATTACCTAGTTTAACCTTCTGTTTGCGGTTTGAAAGATAGGATTTGATCCACCTCAACACAGTGCCATCAACCCCAAACCAATCCCTGAGGGAATTACAAAGAATGTCATGGTCGATAGTGTCGAATCCCTCTGAGAGGTCCAGCAATGTGAGTGCAACAGCCTTACCAGAGTCCATCGAAGCAGCAATGTCATTCTGAATTTTCAGGAGTGTTGATTCTGTGGAATGAAGTCTCCTGTAGGTGGATTGGTTGACATTGGAGAGCCCCTCACTATCGATATAATTATTTAACTGTTTAGCCACTACTTTTTCAATCAGTTTGGATATAAAACTGAGGTTGGATACCGGTCTGTAATTTTTGAGGCGATTTCTGTCTAAATTAGGTTTCTTGAGAAGGGGGGTGACATATGCGGTTTTGAAACAGTTTGGGAAGCTCCCTTCTCTGAGTGAGTAGTTTATAATATTGGTTTTTGGAGTGACCAAAATGTCCGCACACGCTTTGACTAGTGCGGTTGGTATTGGGTCCAGGTCGCATGATTTGGTGGTGGATGATTTTAGGATTTTGAGGGTGTCGCCCTCAGATACAGGCTCAAAAAAAGACAGGGCGGTGCTGTTACTATTCGGTCTTGTGAGGGAAACAGCCACTGATGACTTTAGTGCAACTCTGATTTTCGCAATTTTGTCACTAAAAAATCACCAAAAGTGTTTAAGTCGATAGGACTAATATGATCAGGTAGGATGATAGTTGAGGATTTGTACAAGATTTTCTTGATACCCCATCTATGTGTAAGTTTTTCCAATGGCCAAGTGTATGAGTGTTAAGGCCAGCCTTAAAATTCTCAACCAGGGTCAACCAGTTTACCTAAGAGGATTAATCCACCCCTACACCTCTTCTAGAAACACAAGGCGAAGTTCCCCCAAACTCAAGTTACTTCAAACACTTTTCTAATTCCTTCAGTCACTATGTCCCTGTCCTTTGGAACTCTTACCCTTTTCATGTAAGAAATAGTCCCTCTGTTGCATCTTTTAGGAAGCACCTTAAAACTCACCTCTTCAGCTCTAGCTTCCCAACTTAGTTTTCCTTCCCTCCCGGTCACACCCACAATCCTGGATTACCGACCTTGAACGCCCCTTGACTTCCATATGATAATGATTTTGTTTAATTAGCGCACTGAGTTCCCCAAAGCAGTAAATTAGATTAGATTAAGCCCACGTCTAAGGGCTTAATGTAATTGGTGGCTTCTTTCTTCAGATAATGATGTATATGCTCTTCAATGAGGTCCAAAACTGCAGGGGGCATCCTCACAAAATTCTGGTAAACCTGGAATGTCAGTCTAGATGTACTCAGCCAAGAGGTTGTTGTAGCATCCTTTCTCTTTTCTTTGCTGGATCCATGGCAAAACCCAGGGTTTTGTGGGTATCTTCTTCGCTTGGGTGGGGTGAGGCTGTGGTAAAGGTGCTGGCTATAGGACAGGTGCTGTTCCTGGGTTCAGCTGTTCCGAATGTGTCTTTTTTTGTCTGCAAATCAGAATTAAAACAATAACATGCAACTCAAGAGAAAAGAAAAAGGCTCTTAGTTTCTGTGTGGTTGATGTACAGCTGGCGTCTTTGCAATGAGAAAAGCAACAGCAGCAACTAGGTGTATGTGTAGTGGTGCCTGGAACAAGGCTGGCTATCCTGAGTCCAGAAATGAAACAATCCTGTTGAAGTGAGTCAGGGGAGTGCTCCAGTCTCATTACATTGTCAATACAGATTATCATGACCAGCTATAACTTGCTGGTTCTGCCTTTACGGGTTGTGCTCATACTCTCACATTTGATCATTTTTTGTATTTTTTGGTATTTGCATTTATACACACCACAATATCTCCATGTACTACAGGACGCAAAGCACTATATGATCCATCCGACTTTACAAATACAGTTCAACTCTCAAATTACTAACATTCCCCTAGCTTAAAGGCAAAGGCTCAAGGATGACCATTTATCAATGTCCTTGAGGTTCTTTAACCTGCCAGTGGCGATAGAACACAATGGTAGAAAACTGCCATTTTAAGTGGTCATCCAAGCCATTATGTATCTGCCTGTACCTGGGATTGAACCCATTTCTTCTGTGTTCCTAGGCGTCATTTTAGTACCCACCATGGAGACGCTTTTTGGGAAATCTCACTGCAACAACAGTCATTTTAAATACATTCAGCACATTTTAAAGGAATTGTTATCTTATATATTGCTTTTTATGTAGTTGCTTTAGTTTGATCATGTTTTTAAATCTATATGTAACCCTAGTTCACTCTTATACCAACTTCCTCAAAAAGCAGGTATTATCGCCCATCTTTCCGGGTATTATTGTTGTTATTTTAAATATTTGGTAAATATTTTCCCTACATCAAGTATCAACAATCTAATTTGTGTCTTGCAAGTTTTCTTTTAGTTTAATTCCAATCAGTTTATAGCCTTTATTCCTGTTGTGTCTGATGGTGTTGTCACTTAGTTTAAGGTGAGGCTGTAGTGGGAGTGTTAGGGTGTCTATGAGTCGCCAACTGGATAAAGAATTGTGACTGCATTGAGGTGGAGGGATATATTTCTTGAGGCCCCCACTGTTGAGCTTAGGCTAGGACTTCTTACTTATGAACAATCTCACCAATCATGTTTAGTCTTCGGGTACTCCTCTTTATGGTACTGTTGCACTGGCTCACTGGTTTAACACTAGAGTATCTAATACACCATGTCCTCCTTTGATTAGAGTTGCAAAACACTTTTCATATTTTTATTCTTGTAGAAAATTTTCAACCTCGGTTAATGTTTATTTATTTGGAGTTTTGCGTCACTGTACAGGTCATATCTTGACGGCTAGTTGGGAGGGCAAAGGAAACCAGTACATACAGTTGGTCAAGGTTCTGTACTGTAAACTGCCGACCAAGGGCAAGAAACTACCAGCTTTCCCATTTGAGGTCGGGCCGGGAACTGAACCCCGATCTCAGAGGTGGGAGGTGAGAGTGTTACCATTCTGCCACTGTGGCCCCCACAGTTAATAGAAGAGCGCTTATGTTGTTACTGGTACTGGGAGGAGATGTGTCCCTCAACCCTGGTCCTCTCACACTCAGTGTTTTGAATGTCAGATCTGTAAGGAATAAGGGTCCACTCCTAGCCGATATGGTTGCTTCAAATGACCTTGACTTTCTGTGCCTTATGAAAACCCATATTCGTCCCTTTGATTCAGACAGCTTTTTACAGTCTGTAACTCCTCTTGATTTTATTTTTCCTCACAGGCCTCATCCCTCAGGTATTGGTGGTGGTGTTGTTTTTTTAGATCCTCCTACAGACCCCATAAAATAGAATCTCCTTTTTATCAGTCATTTGAGAACTTGGTGGTGTCAATTGGGCTTCATGGCCGTTCATTGTTGCTTGCTTGCATCTACCCCCTCCAGGATCATGTACCTGTAACTTTCAAGAAGAATTAGTCATTTGTTGGTTTCCTGTCATCTATTAATTCTTTATATTATATCTGTGGTGATTTCAACATTCATGTTGATGTTTCAGTTGGCGATAGTTATAAATTTATGACCTTTCTTGATTTGTGTGATCTGAAACAGTCAGTCAATAAACCTACTCATTTACATGGTAAAATATTGGACCTCATTCTATCCCCAGTAATCAGGATACTATTGTCAATGTCAAAATTTGTGATTTTGTATCTGATCATGCATTAATCAAATGCACAATTGCCTTCCCTTGTAAAGTGGCTCACATTCCAAATAAAGTTCAATATACCACCATATCAACATGTCTGACTTCTGCTCAGATCTCAAATTACTTCCTTCGTCAAGTCTCCAGCTGATACTGTAGTTGATCTTTATGAACAATATGTACATGATTTTGCCTTGACTGGCATGCACCTCTCATATTTAGACTGACAAAGAACGATTCTGCGGATTGGATGCCTGATGATTATTGATGTGCAATGTCCCTTAGGCACCAATTTTAGAGAACTTGGCACAGGGCCAAAAATCTACTGAACAGAAGTAGGCTTCATCATCTGATTGCAAAAGTGATTTCAAACAATAGTCATGACTCTCGAAAACTATGGCATGAGCTGCATAAAATCCTGAATAGGGTCTCTGATGTGACACTTCTATCCCACGAGTCTGAAAAGTCATTGGCTGACCAGTTTGCCTCCTTTTTTCTAAACAAAATGAAGAAAATTAGAGATACTTTTGCTTCCTCTGGCACTGAAAATGAAGATTCTGAAGTTTGGGAAGATGCTGTTGATAAAATAATTAAAATCCCACCAACAAAATCATGCCTGTTAGATTCGCTGCTGACATTCCTTATGAAGGAAGGCACTGATATACTGCTACCATCACTTACAAAGCTGGTCAACTGCTCACTTATGGTGGGAGGTGTCCCTGATGCTTTCAAAACTACTGTAGTCACTGCTCTTATTAAAAAGGAAAATCTTCCCTCAGATGACCTGGAAAATTATCGCCCTGTATCTGGCCTCCGTTTCATATCATAACTGGTAGAATGTGTGGTTGCTAAGCAGCTGTTAGAACATATCCATGTCCATAACTTAAACAACAGGTACCAGTCGGCATATAAAGCTGGTCACTAAACTGAGACAGTTCTTCTCTCCATAAAAAGTGAAGTTCACTTATCATTGTCAAGAGGTGAACCCACTGCATCAGTATTACTCGACTTGTCTGCCGCTTTTGATACCATAGATCATTCCACTCTTCTCAGTTGGTTTTACCTTGTCAGATGTTTGTAAACTCCTATTTGGCATCCCCCAAGGTTCTGTCATGGGCCCTCAGTTTGATTATCAATAAACATAAAAAAATAAAGTTTCATTTCTATGCAGATGACATCCATGTTTATGTGCATTTATCCCAGAAAATGCATCTGCTGCCTTTATACAGCTGAACAGGTGCCTAGATGATGTTAAAAAGTGGATGTCAACTAGTAAGCTCAAACTGAATCCTGACAAGACTGAGTTTATCATCTTTGTTCCGAAGAGACAGAGGGACTAGTTGACAGCATGTTTTCCAATTGATATCTGGGGCAGTTCACTCTGCCCTGTTGACTCGGTCAAGAATTTGGGTGTGTGGTTCGATTGACATTTTTCCTTGTCAAAGCATGTTAGGAATGCCTGCAAAAGTTGTTTTGTTAAACTTTGTGATTTCAGACATGTCAGGCGGTTTCTTACTCATGATGTTTTTGTACTTGTGGCTAAAGCTCTTGTTAGTAGTTGGTTGGATTACTGCAGCTCATTCTTCAGGAGCCTCTCCAAGTTCAATCTATGCAAATTACAGTGCATCCAAAATAGTGCAGCTAGAATTGTATCGAACACCAGTCAATACACCAGTATAACTCCTGTGCTTAAGAAATTTCATTGGCTTCCTGTTGAACAACACACAGTGTTTAAGACAACCACACTTATTTATAAGTTTCTTCACACAGGTTTTACTAGGTATTTTGCTCCATATCTTTCTTCCTACAGCAGTTCTTATAGTACTAGGCGCAGTCAAAGTTGTGGGAATTTCCTTGTCATTCCAAAGTTCTACACTTCTGTTCATTAATCTGTCAAACAGTTTGGTAATAATTTTACTTTTGATGCTCCCACTGTTTAGAATGCCCTTCCAGATGAGATTCATGCCTCTCCCTCCCTGGCCTTTTTCAGAAAGCAGCTTAAAACCTACCTGTACACCAAAGCATACCCACCTTAGGCTGGATCATCCCCTGGCGTTCTCCATGATGCTTGACCCCTCTTTTATCTCTGGATACTGAAATTTGGTTGACTGCTTTTTTGGTTTTATTGTGCCTTAGAGTCCTCTTTTATAGGGATTAAGTGCTATAAAATCCAATTAGAATAAGTGGGCATGTTATCCCTAGGCCACATTGGTAGATATCATGCAGTAAAACAAAACAATCTGGGATGTACTACATCTTGCCATGGAGGTTAAACTGACTGTTCATTTACCTGCCCAAAAATTGCTATGATTCATGACTTGCATAACCAACCCAAGAGTGGGAAAGGTCTTAAGAAATAAACAGCTGTGTGAAATGTATTGTATTTTAACACCAGTTCCAGATAAAGTTAATGGTCAAAATAACAATACATCATGTTTGTGTTATTAGTTTTTTTTTCAAAATTGTGGATGTAATCCTGTTGAAGTTAGTCTACTTACACATGTATGTGGCTTACAACATCTGATATTTGACATGTGATGGCAATTTATTCCCACATTCTCAATCTGTTTGGCTGTGTACTTGTATTTGAGTCTCATTTACATCACCCAATGTCCCATTTCAGGCAAGATTTTTTTCCTAATGGAGGGAAAAATCATATGACAAGCAAAATCAAAGTGTGTATTTTTTTAGAAAATATGATGTTTGTAGACAAGGAGTTGTGTGACAAAATTCGCATATTGCTGCATACAGGTGCACATAGCCTTAGGCACTGAGGCTGATATCAAATGAAACCAGATGGATATAGATGGACGGAAAATCCATCCTTGCAGCCATTCATGAAATTTTGTTAAAAGTATTATAAATTTGCTGTGAGTCACTGTATTAGTATTTTGTAGTCCTACTCTATGTGATGCTTTTCATAAGTCCATATATTAAATTAATCTTACTTATTCCTTTCCAGTGAGGAGTACTTTGTATCATCTACCTCCACTGCAGTTTGGCCTTCAACATATCAAAAAGTAAGTACATTGGTTCAGGCACACTGTAAGTTACATACTTGTTATATTTCCATTTTCTGTCCCAGTCATAATACCACGAGGACAATACAATGAGAAAACGTCCTGAATGATATATATGAAAAATATTTATCATGAATAAAGATGACTATATTATATTAGTAATATTTTGTATATGTCAAATGAGTGGTGTTTTACTTTCATTATCCGCCATTTTGCTTCAATAGTAAGTTAAATAAGTGTAGAATGTTGAAGGCCAAAAATTAACTCTGTAATGTAGCCATACTTACAGACACCAGTCAATATAAAAACTTTAATTTTAACTTGAGATTTCTTCACAAAAACTTTCTTCCACTTTAAACAGTAGAGGAAACCAGTGCATACCACTTGGTGAAGATACTGCACTGTTAACTGCCTGGCATCAGTAAGCACATTTCCACTTTTCCATATAAAATCAAATCTGGCATTCAAGCTCGCGACCTCATAGGTGGTTGAGAAGTGCGATAATCACTATACTATTGACACAAATCCATTTTAGATATACTTATGACCTGGTCTGAAAGAGGACAGAATGGTAGTTTTCCAGTCTGAAATTTAATGAAATATGTCACATCTGCCTGTACTCACTTCACAATAAATACTAACATTATGATGAGAATCCATCCATGAATGCTTCAGACATAAAAATCCAAAAAATATATGTTGCAATGGGGGTGTATAAGGTGGTATATGTTAGTAAAAATGAATGAAAATGCCCTTATTCATTTCAATAATCTCAACCTGTGGAGACTATCATATTTTATGAAAGTCTAGTTTACAGAATAATCAACCATTATATGAAACTATATTTTATCTTAGGATGTATATTAGCAAATGTATTTTATCTTAGGACTCCATACTTGAAAAAATTAAAGACAAAACCCCCCAGATTTATAGTTCTAATGACACAGAAAAGTATAAAAGGAATTTACTGATGCTTGAAGTGTTTTATGAAGATTTCAACTATGAAGAAATAGAAGAACTTGAAACCTACAAGGTAAGATTCTAAGTATGTTATCATGATTAAGCCAGTGAAACCACTTTTGCTTTATATTTATGTTGTTGTGTTTTGGGTGTGTTCATTTGTCCGTCCGTCTGTCTGTCTGCCTGTCTGCGTTCACAATAACTTCAAGAGTAGTGAATGAATCTTTATGATTTTTATATGGTTATGGCCTAACCGTTGGCAGAAGAGATTAAATTTTGTAAAAGATCCTAATCATATTCTGGATACCAAAAATATTACCCATTTTCAATGTCATCTTCTGTCTTCTTGATATTTTTGCAAAAATAATCTGCTGATCCTCATGACATTTGTATTTTGATAAGACTTGGAGGGATCCGGATCAACAAATATTTGATTTAGACAATTTCGAATTACATCACCACATGTGAATCATATTCATTCCACAGAAGGTTGTCACACAATCTCATGCTGGGAGTGAAAATAGTTTATTTATGGCGATGAATCAAACAGAATAACCCTGTTGGACACAAACGTAAATTGTACTGGATTACCCTTTAAAAACATATAGACATATGTTAACATATACATAGTTCTTGTGTTTTATATTATAGATGTGTGTCTTTATTTATTTTTAACACTAATTTTCAATAAAAATTCAGCTGTCAAAATTTATTTTTGTGTCCAACAGGACTGTCCTGTCCAATTCACTGTCCATGTGTGTATTTCTGTCAAAAAGGTTGTGTTTTGGGTGCATTCGCTTGTTTGTTTCAACAGAAATGGCCAATTTTTCAGTACCTAGATACCAAATTATAATAATTGTACTTACTTCCCAAGGAGGCATGTATGTCCAACATATTTATGTGGGTAGGGGCCTTGTCAAAAGGAAGAAAGCTATTAACACCCATTCTCAGTTAAATGGAACAATTATGAAAATAAGGTGTCTCAGACACATATCTGGCTGTCAGTTAGCTTATTCTAATTTTTGTGCATCTATTTATATGGTTTAAGCAAAGACGAATCTGGTGATACATGGTTTGTTATGGTTTTGATGTACTTTTATTATTGAAATTTACCCTTAAAGTATAAAAATGGCCCCAAAACAGTGTCCAAGGACTTGGTAATAAAATTCCAATAACATTTTTTGTCTTTACTGTAGTTAACTGGGGTTAAGTCCATACTACATAGCTTCCAGTTAATCAACACCATGCAAATATCAAAAGTTTTTATAAAAGATACCAACATGAAAATGTCCAAAATATTCTTGTGAATTACATTACCATTATAAATACTTAATCTTTTTCGCATTTTGTAATTCCAAAAGTCTAGCTTTTAGTGCAATTAATCCCTGAATAAGTGGATTATCAGAATGTGAAAGTAATTTTTCAGCAGAAGACTACAAATACAAGCAATTCTTACAGAAGTACCAAAACATAGATTTCTGAATTTTCTCATGTGAATTAAATCACCCGTCATTTTTAATTTCCTCACAAAGCTTTGAATTTTATATTTGATTTAGTATAATTCAGTGAATTACATCAGTGTGAATTACGTGACCCTAAACTGACAAAAATGGGTAATTTTTTCACAAGCAGTTTACTGCAGCATGTTTAAGCATTTCTAACAGCATCAGAGAGACCGTATGGATGAAATGACAGAGTTAAGCACAATATTATTTTATATTCTGTTGCACACATCGTTTGTTACATATAACTATCAGGTAATAGCTTGTTATATTCATAGATTATTTTTATGTACCTTGTCACAGTGTATGGCAGAAGTATGTGAGCATAAGAGTAGATATAAACCTTTAAACCAGAGCAGTATTAAAGATTAGTGTGCAATGAACACTTTTTAATATTGCTTCTAACATGAAGTAACGTAATTCACAAAGTAGTAACGTAATTCACTTGTATCAGTTAAATCTACTTGCCTTCAAATGTAGCCCAATCTGTTGTTTATATGTTCTTTTAATTAATTTGAAATTTCCTAGAATTGATGAGTTAATGATTCAGTACTTTATTATTGACAACAATTTTCTCTTTAGTGTTTCATTTATGCTCTCATTGACTACAGTCAATTGTTACAGCATGGAGTCAACTTGTGGAGGGTAGGAGAGATAGAGGGCATTTACTTCAATAATGTGTAGTTCATCTGAAGTTTTGCTTGAACCTTATGGATGCATATTTCCTGTACATACCAGAGTAAATATTCAAAGGGCTTCTTAAGAGTGGAATAAGCTCAAATAGATGCACAGGCAAAAACAATGCCAGAGTGTGGGAGAAAATAAGTAGAGAAGGCCAAAGAATACTGTATACTGACAAAAGACTAGGAATGGGGTGCTTCACTAAAAACATTAAAAGTCCACTGAAATATGTTTTTGCATTGAAACCAAAATATAAAGAAGGCCCAGTTTTGTTGTCTGATTTCTTATACAACCAGTAAAGGGCCGGGAATGCTGAAACTTCATGCCGTGCCCCAACAGAACCAGGCTAAAATGGTTTCAGAAAATAAATTCATCATTTGTAGTCAGTGTTTTGATGGTGGACATTTTAAGCCAACCTATAATACTTTAGAGAATACATAACTTACAATGTAATGGTAAGTACAACTAAGACTAGTCAAAATTGGCTGCATCTACCATTCTCAGAAATAGATTTTGTAGCAGCTCAAAAAAAACATCTTGTGAAATACCAATTTATCAAAGTTTAAAATTTTACCAAAGTTAGTAGTTTGCAAAATGTCAGTTCAAAGAGTGGATGTTTATTCAAATGGACTGGGAACTGGGATGCAATTCGGGTAGAGGGTAAGGCCATATTATGTAAAGGAAGTCAGCCCACACCTTTTTAACTATGCACATTGACTTTTTAAGTTTAGTAATGAATGTACAGATATTGGTATTAGCTTTTTTCATGTATACATGCATAGGGATTGTGTTCTACACCACCATAGAATAGTCAGGCACTGTTGTTAAATCTAAGAAAACTTTTTGACAAAAGTGCTGGTATTTCCAAACAAAGTAAGTGAATTACATTACCATTTCATGGACACTTGCTTGTTGTTACAACAACTTCAGATTAAATGTAATCAAAACAAAAGTTAAATAATGTCATGTGTGACATTATGTTATGAAAAATAACCCCCCTTAAATAAGGTAAATTAACAAATACTTTTGTAATTACTGCAAAAGTCTGATAAATAAGTATTTTTATTTGGTATTCATGTTCATTTTTTGTCAATTCTTGAAGATAATACACCAAAAGATCCATGTATAGCTTTAAAAGAGTTTACACACAGTTCATTGTCACTTTAAGAATTTAGTGGTAGTTTCATAATTTATATTCAGCAGTCTTTACCTTGCTCTATTTGCTTCCTTACTTCATGTGAATTATGTTACCAAACATAGAAATCATAAATCATTAAAATAAAAGGTATTATCACTGTTGGTTTCTTGTCCAATAAGTTTTCAAAAATCTGTTGATTTCTATATTTTATTTATACATAACTTTTAAGAGAACAATTGAAGCAGTCACATTGTAACTTGCATTATGTTTTACAGATTTTTATCAGCCATACAGTATCTTTTCAAGAAAAAATATATTTAAATTAGATCACTGATATTTTATTTGCTTCAGTATGTTTTGTTATTAAGTTTACTAGTGTTAAGAATTAAATGCCATCTATTAATTAATTTAAATAACTTTTTACTGCAACAAACAGGTGGTTTCAACCTGGCTATGTCTATGAAATGACGATTTACTAAATAGGACCTGGTGTTGTGCCTTAGAGTCTATCTAAGCAGAGGTTAAGCGCAATAAAGTACATAATAGAATGTGCTAGAAATACATAAGGTATAAGGTCAGATCGGGTACCTTTCTCTGAGATACATGGATGCTGAAAAAAGACTGGAGTGTACCATTGTGGATTAGATTAACCACTTTTTTAAATTAATATTTCTATTCAACAGACTGAACAGTTTTACTCCGATGTGGGAGGGATCCTTGGTCTGTGGGTTGGCTGTTCTGTTATATCGCTGTTTGAACTTCTAGAACTGGGCATGGACTTTGTTGGATTAGGTAAGCAGACAAAATATTTTATTACAGATGACAAAATGTATTCATTTATGCACATTAATAAAGGAAACACAGACAATAAGAATTGAATCAAAATTTACTTTTTGTGTTATGAAATATAATGTAATACATTGTCTATTTTAAAGGCTGTTTTTTTTACATGGGCATAAAAGCTGTAAACTTTTCTTTAACACTGTAGTGAAAACCATGTTCCTTGCTTACCTCTGTGGATAAGATATCCAAATGAATGATATAAGGCTCTTGCCATCAGTATAAAGCCTGGAAATATTTTAAATAGTGAAAAAGTCTATGGATACAGACGATATCATCACTTTTAGTAAGATAACTGAGGCAATTCTTTGTTGTTCAGACAACGAGGTTGTTATTGCAAGATACAACTTGCATGCATTATTTTTAACTGTATGGTTAGTATTTATGAATCTTTAATAGGTAGTCCATATATCAAATACCTTTCAAAAGAGTTAGTTAATGTCCCATTCACACAACAGGCGATATAAACCCCAGGGTTAGATGTGTTTCTCAGCAGTGGAACCGCCTCCAAAGATGCTTCATATCTTCATATTTCATATTTTGGTGTATCCATAAGGTATGATGTGCAAGCCCACTGACTGGACATGGTGTGCAACCATAAATAATAGTAGGGTGGCTGTAGAATGAGAGCAGTATAAACATGTGTCACCAAGAGACAACCTCCATTCACTTTATGTTGCTGTATCACATCTAAACACGACTGAGTAACAATACACTTTGAACCACACCATGAGTAACCGTATCAAAAACTTCATCTATGCATGCTTACGGTACAAAATTTAGAGGCGGAAACTTTAATCAATTGAAAACTTTAATAGCACATGCAAGGAATTGGACATTTCCACTGAGTCACAAGTTTGCATACAGGCGTCAAATGTTAGTTGTGAAGGATAGGGCCAAATGCCTACTAACACGGGGTCTACTGTATGTAGTGTTAATGGGATATCAGGAATAACTCTCTATGTATTTGTTTATTCTCTTGATAATATCATATAGCCTGCCACATGATCATGAAGAGCACTAAGAACATCTTATATTTTGCTACAATATTGTCAGAAGCCATCTAAATGTTCTTCTTCGATAAAACAATGATGATTTGTTATATTTTAAATTTTGGTATTTATATTCCATAACTAATTTCTAAACACTCTACTTGCAAAAAAGAGCTATTCACTAGTGATATTATTGTTATAATATATCCTACACGCCTCCCTGTCTATCCTGTTGGGAAAGTTCAGGTAGATTCTTCACTGTAACTGTCTCTATACCAACTCCATACTTATCCGTGACAAGGTAGTGGTTTCAAATTATATATTCATATCTTTTCCATTCAGGTAAAGCAAAACAGTAACTGCTGAAGACCTTTCCTTAGATTATTTGACATTGGTAAAAACGTATGACAAATTTTAAAATGTGACCAAGGACTTCAGAACAATGAGTTTTCTTCTTGCCTCTGCTAAGTGCGGTATTTTTGGCGTTGTTGGTTTTTTTTTGTTTATCTGTTTCTCTGTTTACAAAATAACCTGAAATATTATGAATTGACTTTCAGGGTGAAAGAAAAGGTTGAAAATGACACAAGTAACAGATTATTTTAATTTTGGCAGTGATCATGATCAACTGCATCCAGAAAGTTCTAAGGATTCATTCTTAATATATGCATCCATAACTCCATAAGTGTCAGATTGTTTTGCAAAAATACAGGAAACTCTCATAATTTTGCTTATAATAGACACAAGTTTGATTTTAGCAAAATGTTATGCTCTAGAACTGGAAATGGATGTGGAAAAGACCCCCTTGGCAAATGTTTGCACTCTCCAAGTGCTTTTATAATTAAGTCAGACATGACCCTCGCCCTCCCCATTGAAAAGAATGGTGTAATATATATTCGTAAATTTGCTTCTGTTTTTCAGCTCTCTCAAAGCTTTTCTGCCTGAAAAAGGTAAAACCTACAGAAACATTTGGTGAGCAGACAAATACTATGAAGAAACACCATCCAAGGCAGTTGCTGGTTATGCCTGCGCCAGATCCATAGATTGGAGTGCCTGCCCAGATAGTTGATATTTAATGATAAATAAGTACATGTTAAATGGACTATGTATACCTTTGTATGTGCAACATTGTCAGTTATTCGTATATTGGAGTATAGAATACATAAGAACAATGACAATTTATGTCCTGAGAACTGCATTACTGCCATAGCTTGAAAATAATTGCATATTGACAAGGACTGCATTGCAGTGTATTTTAAATTTATATTCAGTGTAATATATCCATGCACTACAGGACTCAAAAGCTCTTTTTACCCCATCTAGACTGTACAAGTACAGCCCAAGTGCTCTAGAGACTGGTATTCCCCCAACTGAAACACAAGGGTTGAGGAATGACCATTTACCAACATCCTTGAAGTTTTCAGCATACCAATGGAGATAGGACCCGATGACAGAGGACCACCATTTTAAGTGGTCATCAAAGTCAGTATGTGTCTGTCTATACATAGGATCGAACCCATATCCTCTGTGGTCCTAGGCGAGTGTGTAAAAAAAACTGAAAAAGTAAATCTTCTAAAATACGCTCTTACCATTAGCTCAGAAACATTACATATTTCCCAACTTTAAAATAGGAAAAAAGTCAACAAATTTGATTTGAATATCAGGGCCCGTATTCACGAAAGGTCTTAGCCAGGGCTTAGGCTTAAAGTTGAGACTTTTGTAAAGAGGACTTAAATATGGCCACCATAAACTTTTCTCCACTTCAAAATTTGAAATGGCTGTAAATAAAGTATAATTATACAGAACACCTTACTAAAGCAGTCTTTGGAAGTTTATGTGTGGTAACAAGGTTTTCCATTTCAAAACAGCACTTTTCCTTTGATAAAATGCATTAAATGAATGATATATATCACCAGTAGTATAGTTTGAAGTAGAAAAGAAAGGTCACATGACACATAAAACCACTGTGGTTATTTGATAATCTTGGACTTAGCTAAGTCCCTTTTAGTGAATACGGATTTAAGACAAAACTTAGCTGAGACAAAAATCTCAACTTTAAGACCACATTTAAGCCTAAGACCTGGCTAAGTCTAAGACCCGTCGTGAATACCAGCCCTGATGTAGAAGTTAATCATAAATGCTAGTAGTGGTTAATATAAATTTTACTACCTCCACAAGGAGTTTATGTTTTAGGGTGTGTTTGTCTGTTTGTATAATGGTCGGCTGTGTTTGCAGTAACTCCGAAAGATTTAAGAGGATCCTTCTAAAATTTTTAATGTGAGTAGGGCCTGGCCACAAGAAGAAGCAGTTTAATTTTGCAATAGATCAAAACCTGGGACCAGTTTCATGAAGCCTACTTTGTTTTTTCCTTCCTTAAAGAAAAGGAAGGGGGATTTCTAATCTTTGGCAAGGCTTCCCTTAAATCCTGTTTAACAAAGCCTCCTTTATTCCACCTTACCAAAGATTTTCCTTAAAACAAAGGAAGGTCGATTCCCTGTATAACCACACTGCTTGGAATTTCCCCTCCATTACTTATATAACCTCCACACAATTTATTTTAAATATTAAGAGAGTAAATTGCATTTTAGCATTTTTACTATTTTAATCTTGGTACATTAGGTACATTTTAATTTTCAGATACATTATTTGCACTTTTATTTCTTTTGGGAGTTGTTTCCAAAACCTATACCCACACAAATGTTTTTCTTTCACTGTTAGTACATGTGCACTTATTTTGTACCTAAATTACCTTATGGAGGCAATGTCCTTGTTGTAACACTATTAAAGACAGTAAATTCAGTAAATCTATATTTTACTGTATTTTAATAAATTTTGTAAAATACAGACTGGTTGTGAGTATATTTTGCAAATTAATACAGTAGGTCACATGACAATTTTTTACCCAAAGTAAGGGAGGGGCCTTTATGTTCAAGGAAACTCCATGAATATGTTTCTCACTTCATAAGTTTGAACATTAATTTTTCAAGAATTAAACAACTAAATTGTATGAAATAAACAGCAAAACATTGTTTGTGTGTGTAGGTTTAACAATAATGTTTCAAGTTCTATATATTTAGGTGGATTCACCTTAAAATGTTTATTAAAGTTAATAAACATTCATTGAAGGACACTTCCTTAAATCTAAGGTAGGTCCTTAGCTTCTTTGAAATTTGAAATTCAAGGGAGTTTTGAAGGTCTCCTTTAAGGAAGGAGGCTTTGTGAAACTGAGATTTTTAAAGTAGGGAGAAAATCAAGAAAAGGTCCCATTTTCAATATATCTTAAAGGCTGTTGATTTCTGGTTGACATTACTCCAAAAGTATTGAGTGGATCTTCCTGATTTCTTTTGTCTGGGTAGGGCTTGGCCAAAACGAAAGAAGTGATTACATTTTTGGAAAGATGCAGATATCCATATCCTGGATGCCAAAATAATCTGAAATTCTCAGAAATGTCACCCCGGTGGAGGTATGCACTCTATGAGTTGTTTGTGTTTATTACACTTGAAACAATTATGACCCACATTTTTGAGCAATGCACTGCTCATCTGTCAAATCATGAGTCGATCTTTTGGCAATACATATATATTTAACCACCTAAGTGGCTTAGTTTTTGGTATTAGCAATCAGTGAGATATAGAGAGAGTCAAATAGAGAGAGTTTTTATTTAAGCTCAACCTGTTAACTACAATAGAAACAACACAATAGCAAAATTAGACTACAAAGGTAAGCAGTTAACAGCTGGCCATCATTACTGGGCTTATGAGAAATTCCTCTTGAATATTGCAGTAGCAGAAATAAGTTGAATGCACTCCTAGATATCAGACCTCCGCAACGCAGCCAAACATCCCATTGTTATGTCTAATATATATAATCAAAATAATGTTTTTCTCAAATACATTATTACCTTCATCATCGAATAGCATGACTATGAAAATACAGTGAACATAGAACCTTATGAAAATATAATGCTTTTTTTGTATCCAGGATATTATCTTGAATTCTGCCAAAATTGAATCTCCTCTTCCTTTGGACATGCTGTACCTACACAAAAAAGTTAATGAAGATATAAATTAATTACTTTTGAAGTAATGTACATTTTGTGATCTCTGTTTTGGTATTTATACTATGATCCAGATCTTTCCCAGAATTTAATCACTCCCTTATTTGGGTAGGATCTACCCACATAAAATCATAAAGATTTGCCCATTAGCTTTAAAAGAACATCACCTCTTTGGCAATAGTAAAATATGCATCAAAAAAGAAGAATTTGAAAACCACAGATCAAAGATTGAAGTTAGGGTTTCATATACCCTTGCACAGCCAGGTAATAGACCTCACATTTGGACAAGCCCTCAGCAATCCCACTTGTAGGAGTCGAACCCACAAATAGGCCATGCTATTACATAGAAAAATTACTAACCACAAGGCACACAAATTACATTCAGACATATCAACACACTTCTTGAGAATACATATACTATATATATGGTAGGATTAATATATGTAGGTATATATGTGGTATATAATGTGTCAGTTGTAAATTTATAATTTTGCCATATTTAGTCATTAGTGGTGTCAAGGCATCACATCTGTCAGTCCCACCCCAGGGAGGAGATTCGGAGCAGTGTAACTGGAGCATGCCCCCTGACCTTAGTGGCTGTATCCATGGCGAATGCCACTTCACCCAATGGCCAGTTACCAGCCATTGAGTTAGGGCTTAAAGGGGTGGCAAACTGCCACTTTTGAAATTGAACTTGATGGAAACAGAAGTGAAATTTTTGAATGAAGAATTTTGTTATGGAACTACAGATTATATTTTTATTTATGTGTTGTGTATTTTAGTCTTTTTAATTGATTGACGGTCATTTAGTGTTTTAAAAGTATACATAATTGCTACAGTCACCTCTGGAACTCTGCGTTCGCTATGTACTGAACTTTATGACCAGATGACGCTGTATTTGATGCTGATTGGATTTATTCTTTGACAACCTCATGCTTGTTCTGGCTTGTATAAGTCGGTTGAAAGATAAAAAGATATGACTAAGTCAAAGCCTAAAAACAAAACTTACTGTTCTACATGTCATGAGAAACACATACCTCCCACAGGGAAAAATGTCAGTTTGGTAAAAAAACCCAGATATGGACCTACCAAGTACGAGTGGTGCCCAGCTGATGTCCAGTACCAGTGATAGTGATGTTCCGGACTCGAGGGTGGGGGCTTTTCACGTTAATATGAGTGCAAAGAAGACAAAAAAGCAGAAGGACTGCTCTGTCAAGAAGGCGGTACCCTCTGGTCATCCTAGACCCAGTGATCAAGGTGCAGAAACATCCTCAGAAGAAGAGCACTCATCTGGTGGCTTCCAACCTCTCATTCTCCAACAGCTCCAGCGAGTGAACTCAAGACTCGATGCAGTGGAAGACAGACTGGTAGATCACAGCCATGGCAGAACTGGAAACAAGGACAGTACCAAGTTAAGTACTCCTCAGTGTCTGGTTAAAAGTAGTCAAAAAAGTAAAAAACATAAGAAAAGTAAAGTCAAACATGTAGTATCCGAATCGTCATCAAATGACAAAAGTTTACCATCATTGTCTGTGCTAAGGTCGTCTCGTGATATCCAAAAGGCAGTTGATAAAAGATTAGCTGAGATTGAAAGTTGTTCACAGGTTGAAGGTAAAGATAACAAATTAAAATCAAACGTGGGGGAGGGGTTGAAGTTTTGATCTCCAAAAAAGTTGCATGGCCTTATGATAATGTATTAGGGGGGAATATGAGACAAACGGTCACATATGACCAGCTCTCCCTTACTCAGTTCATACAGGGCTTTACCAGAAATATCATTGATGAGACAAATAATGACACAAGGGAGCACATGATGTGGTACCTCCATGATCTTATGGAGGATGCCACTGATTTTACCTGGAGTAGCACAAAAGCTGCTCATGCTGTGCTCCTCTGCGAGATGGAGAGGGGCACAGTATCTTGGTCTGACACAAATCGGATCGACCGGATCCGGCGTGCGCATGCACAAAAACACACTCAGTTTGGCAGGCAAAATTGGGCTAAAAGGATTCAGACCCAAAAAAAACCATGGGTTTGCAAGTTATACCAAGTAGGGCAATGTCAATTCGCAAAAGACCATGAATTTGCAGGAAAAATACAAAAGCATATTTGTTAATTTTGTCTGAGTCAAGGAAAAATTTCAGGTCATCCCCAAAAAGACAGCCAAAAACGAGGTAGGAGCTGCTCAGCAGTAATAAATGATCTGAGCAGCTCATGTGAGAGCAGTACTGATGTGATTGTTGTAAATAATACAGTGCAAGGTTTTAGTTATGACGCAAGGCATCACAATGAATGTAGTAATGTTGATCAGTCTGGCAAACAACAGGTTTGTCAAAAATATAATTGTGAAATGTCTGGTGGAGTTTCTGACGTTAAGGTTGGAACCAGGTGTTTTTATAACTCTGCTGTAGATAAAAAACAAGTACAAGGCCTGCTGGCCCGGGGTAGGAAGGCTTTGTTAGTAACTGGTTATTTGAAACCCTCTGTGGCAGTAAACAGCCAAACTCGAGTTACAAAGTTGAAACCCAACACCTCTGTTGTCAGTGATGTCAGTCACCCCACCAGCCTTAACAGTGTTGATAGCAGTGATCGTGCAAGTGTGACAGGTGTTTTAGATGGTTTTCACACTCCACACAATGCAACCCCCACCTCCATTGTCAGAACAAACAACCTTACTCGCACTTCTGGATATAACAATGGGGGGTTCATTAACGGGTCTGCCACCAATTGTGATAACAAAGGGCTCAAAGCTCAAACCCAATCAATCAATGACACCATGTGTCACAAGTGACAAGTTGTTAGTCATTTACAGAATGGTAATTTGTGAACTGCGAAGGCCAAGGTGTCACAGTTAATTGATGAAAGTATTCATGAAAGTGCAAATGCCATTGTGGGCCAGAACACTTGTGTACAAAACAATAATGTTCATCCACCATACAATGAATCCCATGATCAATATGCCCTGACTTATGATGTCAATATGGGCCAAAATGATTTCAGCGCTGAGTTGTGCAATACTTTGTTTTTTAAAAATGGTTGGAAAAAGCATGAACAATATCTGAGGAATAATTGTACTGATTTTAACTTGTGGAGAACACAAACAGACCACCATTATGGGTTCGTACCTCTGAGCAGCCTAGTGTTACCCAACAACCCAGGTCATATTGGTGAAAAGGTTGATCACCCTATTCAACAGCATTTTCGGGTCAAGGCCACTGGTATCCCAAATTTTTTAGGGGCAAGAATTCCAGTCAAATCACAGTTGAATGTAGAAGAATGGAAAAAAATCTTGGTCAATTATTGGGACCAGCAACTCATACATTTAATTCAGTTTGGCTTTCCCCTTGACTTTAACAGAAGTTGTAGCTTGACTCATGACAATAAAAACCATTCTTCAGCCAATGACCATCCAATAGACATCTAAAAATATTTGAAGGAAGAAATTGAGCATGGGGCCATTATTGGCCCATATGAAATTAGCCCCATACCTGACTGTCACATCTCTCCATTTATGACAAGGGAGAAGCCGAACGCACCCAATAGACAAGTAATCATTGACTTATCATGGCCAAAGGATAATTCCGTTAATGCTGGGGTAGATAAGAACTCTTATCTCGGATCCGAATTTAGTTTGACGTTCCCCACCATTGATGATATCACTAATGAACTAGTCAAAATTGGGCCTGGATGTCATATCTATAAAGTGGATATCAGTAGGGCCTTTCGCCATTTGAAGATAGACCCTTTAGATTATGACCTCTTGGGGTTACGTTGGGACGCAACGTTCATTGATACGTGTATGCCCTTCGGGAGCAGACATGGTAGCCAAAATTTTCAGCGCATCAGCGATGCCATACGTTACACGTTACGTTGCCAGGGTCACAAATTATATTGATGATTTTGTTGGTTACGGCACCCCAGATGTCGCGTGACGTTTGTACAACTGTCTGTGTGGCGTACTTGACCACCTTGGTCTGACCATCAGTGAGAAAAATCTAGTTACCCCAACAATGCAGGCGGTTTGCTTGGGCATTCTCATTGATATGGTCAGTGGTATGTTATCCATACCTGACGAGAAACTGCATCAAATCAAGAGTAGTGTCATTGAATGGCAGCAGAAGGACCGTTGTACAAAGCGTCAGCTTCAGTCGCTTTTGGGGCAACTTCTATATGTCCATAAATGCGTGCGTCTGGCCAGAGTATTCTTAAACAGAATGCTGGAGTTATTGCGTCAGAATTATGACGCCTCTTCCATCAAGCTCACTCAGCCTATCAGACATGATCTTAGGTGGTTTGCCAGCTTTTTGGAGAAGTATAATGGCGTTCCCATGTACACGCATAGAAAAGTTGATCATGTGGTGGAACTCGAAGCATGTCTTGACGGTATAGGTGCAGTCTGGAAGAATTATGTGTACCACTTACCAATACCTAAGCACTACCTCAATCTCACCATTGTGCATCTGGAGATGATCAACATCCTAGTTGCCATTAAAGCTTTTGGCCCATTTTGGGCTCAGAAAAAGGTCTTGGTCAAATGCGATAACCAAGCTGTGGTCTCAGTCTTGAAACATAGTAGAACCGAAGATGCATTCCTGGCTGCTTGTGCCAGAAACATATGGCTTCTGGCCACCTGGTATGACTTAGAAATGGATTATGCCCACATACAAGGCAAGAAAAATGTTGTAGCTGACTTGTTGTCCAGGTGGAAAAATTCACCAAATAACATACTTAAGCTGCATTCACATATAGCCGACCCCCTGTGGCTGAATGTCCCTCATGAATTTCTAAACCTAGATAACGACATATAGAGTGTTCATTCAATTTTCAGTTACATAAGGTCACATCATCATATGTTAATATTCAGATGCTGCACTTTGTTTTGTAGAGCCAGTACTGCAGAAATTGGCAGTGGGAGTCAAAAGACGCCTGGCTTCCGCCTTGAGACCCAAAACAGAGAGCTGCTATGCATCATTGTTCAGGTCCTTTGTGGCCTTTTGTGTCTGTGTGAAATTGAATGTATTCCACTTGAATGTAATGCATGTGTTGTCTTACTTAGAGTATTTAATTACACAAAAAGTAACTGCCAACATGTTGGCTAACCATGTCTCGGCATGCAGGGCCAAGTTCATTATGAATGGGTTACAGTTTCACCTATGGGATCATCCCAATGTGCGTTATCTTTTACGCTCAGTTAAAATTAACAGGCCCATCACTGTAGCAAAGAAGCATATCATTGATTTAAATACCCTTTATCAGATAGTAGCCTTTTGTGAAAATATGTATCTTGGCCAGGTTTTCAAAGCAGTTTTTTTATTGGCCTTCTTTGGCTTCCTGAGATTGTCAAATATTGCTCCCCATTCACTCAATTCGTTTGACCCTTCTCGTCACTTATGTGCAGGTGACCTTATTTTTGGCCAACAGTTTCTCAAGGTCATATTAAAATGGTCTACGACCATTCAGGCCAGGGACAGGGTCCATTTGCTCACCCTACCAAAAGTAAAGGGTTCGAACTTGTGTCCCTACAGGGCATGTAAAGAAGCTGTGCGACTGTATCAACCGACATCCAATCAACCACTGTTCTAGTTTTACACCAATGGTAGGTGGCCTGTCTGGACTGATACAGAATATGTAAACTTCTTGCCAAGGTTAACTTAAAGTTAGGTCTTCCCAAGAATTATTATACCTTCCATGCTTTTAGGAGATCTGGGGCTACACTAGCTTACAATTCAAAAGTACCCATTCCCCAGATCAAGGACCATGGGTCCTCGTCTTCTGATTGCGTATGGACCTATATCACAAAAGATCATACTAATGGTAAACATATTGCTTCCATATTTGCTCATTTGCTATGCTAATGTGTCCTACTTGTTGGGCTTTGAGGGCTTTCTTTTATAAGTATATATGATAAGTTTGCCATTAAAACTTAAGTCCTTGCTTAATCTTAATCTCGCATGAAAATATTTGGGTTTGGGGGACCTTAACATTGGCTTGTCTTTATCTTAGTTTAAGGGTGAGGTCCTCATGACCTCAAACTTAAACTGACTTTATTCTGGGTCAAAAATGTCACTTTACGTATAAACTTAAACTGGTGTTTCATAATTCTATGTTTCAGTAATCCAGGTAATTGTAAAGTCACTGGTGTTTGTATAATATGGGTTTATTGTAACTTTAAGCTTAATTGGTTATTTTACATTACATACTGTAATTGTAAAGTTATTGTAATCTTGTTTCAGTAATTTACTGTACAGCTTGGAACCTATCTGTAAAGTTAGTGACTGTTTGTCACTTAGTGCATGGACTGGACACTTATATCTATTGGCTCATTTCTGATTAGTAGTCTTTATTTACTCCTTTTACTCTAATTTACTTTTATTTATATTTATGTAACCATGTAATTTACTTGTTACGTATTAATACAGCCTTGTTTTCTCTCACTGGGGTAGGGGACTGTTACATTTAGTTTGGCTCTATTTTTAAATTCACACAATAATGTACAAATTTCAATTAGTTTAAAGAAACAAGAGAAGAGTTATTTTAATTTAAATTAATTTAGGTTTACTCTTTCCAGTAATCAAAAAAATTTTATTAAGTATACACCATAATGAAAACATAAGCTTAAACAAATGCAACATCGCTTGAATATCCGCAGTGGTACAAAACGTATGTTTCTACATATAGGTCTCAATAACACAGAAAACATCTATGTCCATACATTTACTATGGTCAAGGCTTGCAGAAATAAAAGGCCTTTAAAAGTCTTTCAATAAGTGTGGTGTTTCTGCATGTGAAGCTCAACACCATACACTTTTTCACTTTAAATCCAGTTGTGAGGGTGGCCTGTGACTCCTCTAAATAATGGACGCTCCAGACTGCGTCTTGCTACCTGGGCCACTTTGTCCCATCCATTGAAGCGTATGCACACGTTGTTGAATGGATTTGCAGGGTCCAGAATGTATGGCCTGTAAACACACAAAGCAAGAAAAACTAACAACAATAATTGATTATTAATGACTGGCAGATTTATTTATGGTATTCTGTTTTCAGTGCCACATCTATTGTTGTAAGTGATACAAGGTTTGACTAAAACGTTCACTATTTCACTTATGGACTGTCTTCCATATTGGATTGGTTTGGATGACACTTTACAATTCACGTTTGCCTAAAACAAACGTTACAGAACACTGTAACTAGCTCAAAAACATCAGTGTTCCTGGTATACAAAAATATAAAATAAATCAGAAAACACTTGGCAGTAGAATCTTAGGATTCAACAAAACACAGTGGTTAAAAAGGACTGATTAGATTGGTTACACATTCTTCTGTCCGGCAAATCCGGGAACCTTTGCTTTTAAGTGAAAATAAAATATGTTTGTCACATAATAACCACGAAATAATGAAAATTAATTTATGGGAGTACTGTATATTAACACATATATATTGTAAGAATTATTTCTGTAAATAGAGGAATAAATAACTTAGTTTTCTCTTACCTTACCTAGGTAAGTAGGTCACTTATGATGCGTTACCAGACAGAAGAATGTTCAAGGTCAAAGACTGAATTAGTGCCAACAGATGTCTTCAAAGTGCCCTACCAGGGGCCCCAGTGGCAGAGTGGAAATACACTCTCGCCTCCCACCTCTGAGATCGGGGTTCAGTTCCCGGCCCGACCTCAAGTGAGAAAGCTGGTAGTTGCTTGCCGTTGGTTGGCATTTTACAGTACAGAACCTTGACCAACTGTTTGTACTGGTTTCCTCTGCCCTCCCAACTACACGTCGTAATATCACCTGTATAGTGTTGAAAGTGATGTAAGACCCCAAATAAATAAATCCAACTGCCCTACCGAAAAAATGTGTGGCATGAGTTTCTGTAAAACTAATTCCAATGATACATTCTGAAGATGTTAACATTTTTAAGATGTCAGCAACCAAGCAAAGTGGAGTAGCAAATATATACTAGAAATATTGTTCAGAAGAAAAGTTCAAATATAAGTATAATATGAAAACAAAACAGCATATCACATTAATTATTTATCACAAGACTGAAACACTTATTTCATGTTTAATATATATATATACATTATTACAATTTTGTCATCTTTATATTATATTTTTTTGAAAATTAGAAACACAAAGGAAAGTGATAATAATAACATATGATCATAAGATCACAACTGCACAACTTCAGCCTGAAAGTGATTCACCAAAAGAAATGGCAAAACATAACAAAATAAAACTGTCTGAAATGTCTGAGAAGCATGCACCAGTTAAAGAAAGTGTGATAAATGCCAGACCAAATACATCCTGATCTAATGCTAGAATTTGCAGTCAAAAGATGTTGAAGAGAAAGCTAGAGGAAAATGGAAGAAGTCTGAGAAGTCTCAAGATTATAAAACAAATTGGAGCACCTTTTGATATTGCAAATAAATTTATCCGTGAATGCAAGACAAAATTTTTCTCAACAGAAACATCTTTGAAACATCAACAGTTATACTGGAATAATAAATAAACAAATAAATTATACTGGGAGATACAAAATAAGTCAAATCTATCAGAAGAGGATCATGGCAAACTACTTCAATAACTTCTTCTTGGAGAAATTTGTGAAAATCAGTGATTATAAATACAAATATTCCCTTCTGAAGAAACACAGGAACTTTAGCTGTTGACTCCAGCTATTGAATTTAAGATCCAGAAATTTGTATAAATGATTCCAACGCTATCTAGATCCAGTGCTACCTAGCTCTTGCAAACAAACATTGGCTCCTTACTTCCTTTTGTGACCAAACTGTTGAATAGAACAATAAGCAATGAGACTGATGTTTGCCCCACTATTTGAAGGAAGGCAAAAATAATACCTTTACTGGTAGAGGAAGTGGTGTCAGATCGCAAAATCTGGATAATAATAATAATAAATATGTAAATATACTACAGATAAAGATGATACAGTAGAATAATTAACATGCTAATTGTACAATTAAATTAGCCATTGTGGAGATGTACTCACTTCCCAAACGCCTTTCTAGCAGCATTGCTATAGCTCCCTTTGTTGTAGTTATCTGTCCAGAAAGCTTCAATACTACCATAATCTTGCAGCATGGTCAATATAGACTTGAATGCCTTGGCTGTGTTGAAGTGACGAGGTCTAAAAATGCATGACAATTCTGATTAGATTAAATATTTATTTTTACTATTCACTGAGCACTCTATTTTACCTAAAAAATTTGACTTTCAGAGTGGTCAACATTTTTGGTATTCCCCAGAGTCACTAGAGAGTCAAATTAGAGTTGCAAACTTGTCATTGGCCAATTTTTTATTCACATTTCACTAATTATGTAAGCAAATGTGTAATGTATAAGGTTATTTTACAGGGCCCGTATGCACGAAAGGTCTTAAGCCAGGGCTTAAGCTTAAAATTGAGACTTTTGTCTTAACTTTCGCAGAAAACTTGCTAAGACAATTTGCTTTGTCTTAGCAGTATTCACAAAGATGTTAAGACCAGTCTTAGGCTTAAGTAAGGGTTTAGCTTTAAGACTGGTTGGAAGTGGGCTTAATTTTTGTAAAGAGCACTTAAATATGGCCACCATAAACTTTTCTCCACTTCAAAATTTGAAATGGCTGTAAATAAAGTACGATTATACAGAATACCTCACTAAAGCAGTCTTTGGGAAATTTACATGTGGTAACAAGATTTTCCATTTCAAAACAGCACTTTTCCTTAGATAAAATGCATTAAATGAAGGATATATGTCACCAATAGTATAGTTTGAATGGAAAAGAAAGGTCACATGACACAGGTTATTTGATCATCTTGGACTTAGCTAAGTCAACCTTTGTGAATAACAGACCTTTTACATACACTTGACTGAATTCACTTTATGACAAGTTTACCAACCACTTGAACAAAAATGTTCTCACTGGTGCAAAACTTATATTGAATAAATTTACTAAATCTCAACTACAGCTGTAAGTAGGAATAACATGTCACTATAAGTTATTTAATCGATAGTAACCAGCTAAAGGCTTTTATTTTTACATGGAAGATTAAATGTAAGAATAATAACAAACATACTTCCCAGCTTTTTCCCAAGCATGTATTGTCAGTAGTTCAAACACATAAGATGTTGGAATTCCAGCTGATCCCTAGTGAAAATACAACACGATGAAATATCAAGCAAAATCATAGTTAGAGACAACTCTGACATATTATCGGACCAAACTATTTCTGCAATATAATTTTTTTATAATTTTTTTCAAATGCTGAATACTTCCTGTAAAATATAGACTTAAGTGCATAATATATTTTATTTAGATCTTTTTCAATGATAAAATTTTAAAGAATATTTCACAAATCCACAGCAGCACATGTCTTTTACTGTGATGATAGTAGTGGTATATTTGGCCTTCATTCCATTTTCTTGACATCACCCGTAACAGCCATTGTTTAATTACCTCAACCAAGGAGGTTATGTTTTCGCCTGAGTTTTGCGGGTTGGCATTTAGGTGCCAACCCTAATCATTCCTTCACCCCTATTTTTGTATCACCCCTGTCATTTAGTGGGTCGTTTAAATGACACATGGCCTTTTCTGATTGGCTAGTGTTTTGTCCTTGCTTCGGTCAAGGGGATAATGGCCAGATTTGAACTGGCAGCCGACAAGACAAGTTTACATTTTACAAAAAGAAAATTTTGTTTTTGAATTTTTATTTTAACTTTACATTCATTTTAGTATTTGTTGTCTTGTCTTTACCTTCACACTTTTTAACTCATTGGTATGGCAGCAAGAAAGAAGCAAAAGCAGGCAAGTAACCCTTACAATTTGCGGAAAAAGGTTGAGATACCGGTTGAACTTCAAATTGAAAATGACCACACGTTCTTGAATGAATTTTCTCGTTCGGGTTCAGTTTCTGGGTCGGATACTGATTCTGATATTGAATCGCTGGTTGATACTATTGTTTCTCATCCTAGTACTAACTCTGAGGATACTTTCCCTGTGCAGAAACATTTAAATGACTTTAAAACTTCCAGGAAAGCTATGCGTGGCAAGGGCAAGGTAAGGTCGAATCCGAGATCAGAAGTTCAACCAGATCAGACTTTGATTAATCAAAGAATACTATCTCAGCTAGATGCAATTAGTAAGCGGTTGTCTGTAGTTGAAAACTCTGCTTCTGTTGCCAGTTCTAAAACAAAAAATTCTGATTCTGTGTGTGGTAGCACTACTGCGAGTTCCAGTCTCCCTAGTTCCTCACAGGAGGACACCATACATGCAAAACTACCCGATTTACACAGTATTAGACATAATAAACTGATTCAAGAGCAAGTTGAGGAGCGTATCAGACAGTTGTCGAATTCTGGTAAAAAAGGTACGGATCCAAAAATAAAATCTCAACGTGGTGGTTCTGTTGATATTTTAGTGAAAGAAAAAATTAAATGGCCACATGAATATGTTCTCGCTGGTACCACGAAAGACAGGGTTACCTATAACCAACTCAATATCACACAATTTATGGCAGGTTTTTGTCGGATCATGAGAGAGGAACCATGTCAGATAACGAAAGATCACATGTTACATTATCTTATCTAACTTCTCGATGATTTGAATGACTTCTCGTGGCAGGCAGCCAAGGCCAGCCATGCTGTTTTATTGTGTCGGATGGAGCAAGGCAAGGTAACTAGTTGGTCACAGACAGATAAGATTGATCGGATTCGCAGAGCTAATGCTCAGAAACATCTTCCTCCATCCCAGGCAGGTCATAGTAGTCAAAAATTCAAGAAAAATGCTACAGGCCAAAAATCTCAGAAATCCATGCCATGTGTGTTCTTTAATGACAATTCTTATAATTATTCAAAGCACCATGAAACAAAAGGACTCTTTTACAGGCATATCTGTAGTTCTTGGTTTGCCCAGGATGGTAAGATTAGTACACATAGTGCTCTTGACTGTAAACAAAAATAAAAAAAATGAATAACCCTGAGCACGGTCAATGAAGTTACGTTACAACCTGGCTATGCTCGGGAAGTTCTTTTAAATGTTGTAAATAAAAACATTCATCCTAGTAGATATGTATATAACAGTAAGATTGATCTCTTGAACCCAGAAAAAGCTTATAAAGCTCCAATTTCATTGTGGAAACAGTGGTTGAGAGATATCACTACTTGTAAACTTGTGATACCTGGTAGGACTTTTGCTGATGTAGTTAAGCAAAATGCTTACTCATGCAATACTAGTGCCAAAAAATCTGTGCCTCTGGAGGCGAGTCAGATGCTCAAGCCGAAGGACATGCCACCTGGGTCAGTCAAGGGGGAGAATATACTCTGCACTGCTAGTCCCCAGGTTCGAGTCACTTGTCCTGAGATACGTAGGAAAAATACTCAGGATATAAACTTAGCCACTGATATTGTTCATAATGACATATCCCTGTGTAATAAATTTGCCATTTTACAGTCTGACGATGATCACAAGTTGATCACAGATATTGATTCTCAATCCGAATTTTCAGATAGGGATTTTCAGTGTACTTCTCCCTGTTCTGGCAAAGCATTATTAGATACTGGAAATTTGGATATTTTTGACAAAATTTTACTCAAAAAGAAGGTCGATCAAGATGCCATTGTTCAGACCAAATCATGTGATGATTATGTAAGATGTAAATCACAAATGGACAAACCTTTTGGAGTTATTCCACTGTCTTCTTTACAAATTTATACTGGGGCTCGAACAAATAATCAAAAATTAACTGATCCATTGCTAGTCCACCGCCTTGTTCGTGCGTCTGGCTGTCCCAATTTTATGGGTTTGCAAATTCCCATTCATTCAAATCTCGATATACCTGCATGGAGATCTCATCTTAAAAATTATTGGGATCAACAGTTAGTGGATTTGCTGGAATTTGGTTTTCCAGTTGATTTTGATAGAACTTCGGATCTGGTTTCTTCAGAAATTAACCATGCATTGGCTAGTAAATTTTCGGACCATGTTGATGAATACATCAAAGAAGAATTGTCACATGGGGCTATGCTAGGTCCTTTTGATCAAAAACCTTTCCAGTTACATGTCTCCCCATTTATGACAAGGGAGAAAGCAGATTCTGATTTGAGGCGAACTATTGTTGACCTTAGCTGGCCAAAAGGTCAATCTGTTAACTCAGGCATTGCTAAAGATATGTATCTGGGTACAAAATTTTTGTTGAGCTATCCTTCTGTTGATAACATTATTGACAGGCTCATACAGTTGGGACCTGGATCTATGTTGATATAAGTCGAGCTTTTCGTCAGCTCAAAGTCGACCCTGAGGACATTGATCTTCTGGACTTAAACAAACTTCTTATTTCATTGATCAATCGGTCACATTCGGGTACAGACATGGCTCAATTTTCTTTGAAAAAGTGACCAATAGCATCAGATTTATCATGAAAAATCATGGATTTCCGGATCTGTACAATTATGTGGATGATTTAGTCTATTGTGGCACTCCATCCACAATTTTTCAAGCTTACGAAATGCTCTCATCCCTCCTTGCAGAGCTGGGACTCCAGATAAGTACCAAAAAATTAGTTCCCCCATCCACGTCCATCATATGTTTAGGTATTCTAATTGATACAGAAACTAGGACCATGTCTGTCCCCTCTGAAAAATTGCAGCATATTGTGCATAGTGGAAAAATAAAATAACATGTACTAAGCAACAGCTACAGTCACTATTGGGTTCCCTCCTTTATATCTCCAAATGTGTTAAGCCTGCTAGGGCTTTTCGCTTTTAATAGAAATGGGGGATAGGAGGTCAGTAAATTATCACAGGCATTTTTTCAAGATCTTGCCTGGTTTACAAATTTTTTGGACCAGTTTAATGACATAGTATATTATGACACCAGACCTGTCCAAGCTGAGCTTCATCTGGATGCCTCTTTAACTGGTCCAAGATGTATTTTTCATAACCAATGTTATGCTTTCCCTATTCCAAGAGGTTTTAATGATTATTCAATCGTCCACTTAGAAATGCTAAACATTGTAGTGGCCCTTAAAATTTGGGCTAACCAATGGGCTAACAAAAAGGTACGTATAAAGTGTGATAACATGGCGGTAGTTGAAGTTTTGCTATCTGGTAAAACCAAGGACATCATGTTGGCGACCTGTGCCAGAAATATTTGGATGTTGACTGCCTTATTCAATATTTCTATTCATATTGAACACATACCTGGTAAATGTAATGTCATTGCAGATCTACTATCTAGATTTAAATTTGACAAAACCTCCTGGAATTTGCTAAAAACTCATGTTCCGGATCCGATCTGGATCCCCACTCATATGGATTTGACTTGTTTAAATCATAACATTTAGTTTTTCAGCCTTACCAGCAGGAGCAGCCCAGCTGACCACCCAGGCGTTTGACCGATTGTTTCAAGCTTTCAGACCCTCCACTCAGAGGACATACTCCCGAATGTTTTCGGACTATATGGCCTTTCTGGTGGTCTCTGGGCTGCGTCCTGCTCAGGTAGATGTTCACATCTTATTGGCATTCTTAGAATACCAATAATAATTGTACTGTTTCTAATATTGCGAATTACCTAGCTGCAATTAGAGCCCTATCCATCATATATGACCTTCCTACAGATTGTTTTAAACATCAGAAGATCCAGATGTTCATCGGGTCCTTAAAATTAAACCGACCTTTGACCCTCAAGTCTCACTCTGTCCTTGATGAATATATGTTGCACCAGGTTATTCTGGCGTGTTAGAACCTCCAATATCCTTTAGTGTTTTCTGCCATCTACCTTTTAGCCTTTTTCTCATTTTTGAGATTATCTAATATTGTCACTCATTCTACTTCAACATTTGACCTTTCAAGGCACCTGGCTCGTGATGACATCATTTTTGGCCAGGATTTGGCAATTATTGTGGTCAAATGGTCAAAAACCAACCAATTCAGGCACAAAGTAACCAGAATTTCAATTCCTGTACTTTCTGGCTCTTCATTATGCCCTGTTGCTGCACTTAAGGTGCTCCTACAAGCTGTACCTAGTACTCAGAATGATCCTTTGTTTACCATTTCAAAGCAAAATTCACTTGTTCCTTTGACAGATAGCATGGTTTGGAAACATTTTAAAAGGATCATCCGTATCCTGCATTGGCAACACTTTAACTTTACTTTCTACTCCTTCAGGAGGTCTCGTGCCTCCTGGGCTTATCAGCATGGGGTTCCCATTGATGCCATTAAACAATAAGGCACTTGGGCCTCTGATTGTGTATGGCGTTATATTTCAACACAATCTCATTCATCTCCTCTTCTTCACGCTTTCCACCAACACCTTCTTCCTTGATGGGTGTTTGGGTGGTTTTTCAAAATTTTTCTAAATTTTTAACTTTATTATATCATTTAGTGTTTGGCTTATATCTTAAATTGGGTATTTTGCTTGTGTGGTTTTGGCTTATGTGATAATTTGTACACAAGCTTACAAAGTTCATAAATTTCCAAATCCTATGGCTATACTGTAGGAGCGCATTATTCCAGTTTATATGGTACTCCTTAATGACATTTAAATATTATATTTATTGTATTTATCAGTTTATCATGATTCTACAAAAAGCTTTTAGTGTATTAGTGTATGTCATTAATAAAATATTATATTATTAATAAATGTAAAAACCCAATCATGGGCTTTCTTACCTTTTCCAATCCAGCTACTATGGGTTTCGCAGTAAGCTTGACCTTTGCAGTGACCTTGGCTAAAGCTTAATCTCTGATCTACCCCTTGTCGGGGTTCAGCTGGATTCCAGTTATCTCGCCCTGGGCTTGTGTCCAGTGGCTCTAGTGCTTAGCATCTGGGATCTTAGGGGTGTCAACAGGGAACGGTGACCTCTCTGTGACCTTTGTGAGGTCTCATGTTCCACCTCTTGTCGAGGATGGCAAGGATAACCTCTGTCTCCACCTGCTGGAAGCATGATTCTAAGGTATTGGGTGTCACTTTTACTCTTACTTTATGAAGCAAATGTTTCACTTGCATTTGACCTCGTGGCTTGTGACCTCGTGGCCCTACTATTGGGATAGGATGACCTTTGTGAGGTCAGGTTATAGCCCCTCTTAGTGGGGCTTGGAAGAATAGCCAGTAATTCACTTATTGGTCGTATCAACCCACAAGGTATTGTTTCCCAATTGCTTTCACCTTTCTGGTCAATTATATGACCTCTCATTTGACCTTGTCCACCTTTAACCTCTAGGTCATTCACAACTGACTTGTGGGTCAGGCTTAGTGTGTTTTACGCTTGCTTCTATTTTGCAGGAGCTAGTGTATTATTTTGATCTTGGGGTGGGGGAATGTGTCTTTCCATCTGTTTGTTTGTGAACAACATAACTCAAACACTTATGGATGTATTTCGATGAAATTTTTAGGATATGTCAAAAATGGTAAAAGGAAGTACTGATTAGATTTTGGGAGTGATTCGGATCACTGTCATGATCTTCTGGTTCCATGAAATTTAATATTTAAAGAAAGATAGCTCAAAAACCTATTGAGGGATTTCGATGACATTTTCAGGATATGTTATAAAATGGTAAAGGCAGAATTGATTAGACTTTTGGGAGTGATCCGGAGTGCTGTCTGAGTGCTCTTGTTTACATTGTGAGAGTAACTGGCCAAATCAACTATGAAAGTTTGGGTAGGTGTTGACTTACCTCAAAATTTGTTTTCCTCCAGTGTTTCACCAGACGGATCAGGTTTTTCACATTTGGGAGCTGTTTCCTGACAAACTCCAACTGCAGAGAAACTAAGGAGGAAGAAAAATATTCTCTTTCTCCAGGGCACAGATTGTCCAATCTTTGGTATGCTGTATTTTTGCCTGTGAAAAGTATATAGAGCATCGTTGCTTGTGCATATTTATATTATGTAGTGAGGCTTAATAGTATGCTATACTTAGAGATTAACAGCAATGATGTTTTTTCTGCAAACTCTGTATTTTGGACATCGTTTATTGTCTCATAACAATTGAATTTAGATGTTTCTTACAGGAACAATGTGTATTTCAAAACAGGGCGCTGTATACAAAAAGATCTATGGTTTTAATTTGATTTTTAAATTGATTTATATTTTTCATGTCGTATTTGGAAAATAAAGAGGGATATACAGAGCAGGATATATATTTTTTATTATTATTTATTATCCATCTTAAGAGATATTTGGCCAGTATTGGGGGATATACGGAGCGGGACAATGGTGCCTCCGTACCATGGTTAATAACTTCCTGTTGTTCATTAATACCTCAGAAACTATGTAATTTATAAAAATTGTTATCTTCATTTGTGATATATCTATTCTGTATGTGTCATTAGGTAAGTTTTCCTATGATAAAAACCAGTAACATTATTGACTGGAAAGTATAGAGCTCTCCACACCCCCACATGAAGTAGAGTGGTTTTGTATTTTTATACTCAGAGCAATATCTCCATGTACTACAGGACTCAAAGTGCTATGTGAGCCATTCGACTGTACAAGTACAGTCCAACTCTCAATTACTGACATTCCCCTAACTAAAAAACAGAGGCTGAAGGATGACCAATTATCAACGTCCTTGAGGTTCTTTAACCTGCCACTGAGGATAGGACCCAATGACAGAGGACTGCCATTTTAAGTGGTCATCCGAGCCACTATGTATCTGCCTGTACATGGGATTGAACCCACATCCTCTGTGTTCCTAGGTGAGTGTGTTACCCACCAGGCCACAGTGATGTAGTAATTAGCTTCTTGTCTTACCTTGTGCCAGTATGTTGATTGCTGGCAGTAGATCCACATCAATTTCTTCTGTTCCATCCAGTCGACTGTATTGTATGCTCATCTTCACTGCGTGTCTTGTCGTGTCCCCCAAATTTACCCTTCCAACTCCAGACCTCTGATCAGACCATCTTTTGATCTCCCTCTTGAGATCATTAATGGCTGGACCAATGCCACGCAAGAAACTTTGCATGTCATGAAACCGGTTTGATACATACATGACTACATCAAGGTCGGCTTTACCCTTAATGGCTGTACCTTTTCCAAGTGATCCTCCCTGGAAGTAAAAACATGTTAGCTTAAATGTACCTGGGTGAAACCATTGACAAGAAAGTAGTAATTTCTGGTCAATATTAATATCAGCCACCTAAGGTTATGTCTCAATGCGCGGTTCGTTTGCAAAAAACATGGGGTTATCACCAAAGATTCACCATACTGATCAATAATAATCCATTTGAATGTAAGCAATCTTTGATAGTGCTTGACATTTGAACTATCAGATGTTAAAAGATTACAAGGAAAGCCTTTTTTGATAAAAAGGAACTCGGACATTTTGAAGCTACTGATCTTCGCAACAACTTTGCACAATCATCAGATTGACACTTAACAGAATACACAATGATAATCTACAATTGGATGTCATCTGCAACACCTGTGTATTCCCAAGAATGGAGAGAAGTGGATATAATGTCATTATTTGTCTGGTTATAGAGCATTTACACGTTGCATTTGTGTACGTGTAGATGCATATTTTAGTGAAAAGATATCCACTTCATTAATTAAAATAAAAATAAAAATTTTCTTTCTATTATCTTTAAATGCACTTTCAAATGTAAAGTTTTTAGAAAAAAAATCATTTTGGGTATATCACTTTTAAATTAAATTTTCAGAGGAAAATATCAAGTTCTTGTATTCAGAGTTTATTATACTTATGTGTTAAAATAAATACTCCATGATTTCACATAAATATTAGTAAATCAGATATACCATTTCATATATTTATATTGAGATTAATGCCACTTTCACAATATCAAACAGGTCATGCCGTGAATAGTAATTTTACGAAAACAAAAATCACTATGGACAGTTGTCCATCATAATTCTACATTTTAAACCACCTTGGCAAGCAACTAACAACATTCCTACTCCAGACCAGGGTAGGCAAGGGGGCCACGGTGGCAGAGTGGTCACAGTCTCGCCTTCCACCTCTGAGGCCGGGGTTCATTAGTCGGCAGTTTACAGTACAAAAGCCTGGTGAACTGTATTTACTGGTTTCCTCTGCCCATAAAACTACCCGTCGTGATATCAATCTGTACAGTGTTAAAAGCGATGCAAATAAATAAATAAACCAGAGTAGACAATTGAATTGACATTGGACAAAGTATTAGTCCAGTTAAACAAAAAGGGACTGGTGTCACCTACGATGTCCTAGTCTGTATTCAACCACTGTGTCTTGAAACAACTGTGAACCAGGAAATTCCATGATAGTTTTAAATATTTAAATAACTTATATTTAATTTGTTAATTAATTAAACAGGAAAAACATATTTCCATGAGCGATAATAAAAAGGTTTAAAGCTTTAAATTCATGAACATTTTCCATTCAGGACAAATTTAAATTTATTAAATTAATTTAAAAGCATGCCAAAGTACTAGACAAACTAAATAAATATAAAAGCACTAATATTAAATCATACCTCTTCCAAGCATACCAAAACATATTTCACTGTCTTTTTTTTCTGTCCAGCTGCGAAGCTTAACCACCCACAGTAATTATCCAAAGGCTGAAATCAATTCCGGACCCCTTTCCACAGACAACAAACTCAAAAGTATATTTTATTTAGTACTTACGTCATGCCTAATACCTTTGTACCAGTTATACTGTGATGTGTAGTTAGAAGGGTGGAGGAAACCAGAATGCACAGTTGGTCAAGGTTCTGTGTTGCTAACCGCTAACCGATGGCAAGCAACTAACAGATTTCCCACATAAGGTCTGGCCAGGATTCGAACTCTGATCTCAGTGGGGGGAGGTGAGTATGTTACCAAACCACCAGCATGGCTCATCCTCAGTGAGGAAAGGCAAGAGTGTTGCCCACAACACAAAAGAAAATATACCTACCTTTATTGTTTCCGCAACTGAAAAATCACTCTTGTTTCTCAAAAATTCTGCCAGAAAGTCCATGTTTTTGGAACATTCTGATAGGAATCCTTGATCCGGTTGCAACTTGTCATCAATAAACTTATTTAAATCTCCTGGATTAATGTCTAGAAAGCTGGACTGCATACTGTAAGCCATTTTGAATTCTGGTAAAAATCTTGTATGAACAAATTTGATATTGGACAGCAGAGCTGTGTTAGTCAGCCTTAACTGTATATGAGTAAGTAACTTTCACTGAAAATTTTATATGCTGTAAGAACATAAGCGAAACTAAACTTATATCGAAACTGTGCCCATCTGTAGGTACTTGTGTTTTTCCTGTAAACTGTGATATCACAATGGTTGTTATTACAATCATTGACACATGTGTGGGTTTTCTCCACTGTGTGTGTGTGTGTGTGTGGGGGGGGGGGGGGGGGGGGGGGGGTACGCCATCTGTGTATGTCTGTTACGAGGCCATAATGTAATCATTTTGTGTCAGTCATCTACACAATGTAGTTAAAAACCTAATACAAACACTATAGCTACAACATATTGTCAATATTTTATATCTCATTGATTCTAAACACCGGTGTAGCGCCAGATAACGTATCCCCACAAAATGCTACAATAAGGTAAAATGGCACACTTATTGATTAATTTTCATTATTGTGTAACTACAGGTAAAAACAAAATTGCTTTCGGTGGATATTTGTCTCTTTTGGAAAATTTTTGAAAGTGTTAACTTGTGGTTTCACTTTCTAAGAGGCTTATCTGTATAAGGAAAAGACAACTTTCCCAGTAAAAGCACTATTTGTACTAAAACTCCTGAATGCTGAAGTGTCAATAACTATTAAAAACCGAAACTAGACGAGATATAATAAATTGGACATTATATTAAGTATCTTTTAATGTTACCATAATAACAAAAAATAGGTAATAAGGATATGTTTTATCATTTGTATTCATACAGAAATGGATCGCAACTGCCTTTGTGAGAGATATTTGATATGTAGCCAAGGGAAAGTTTTCATGACAAACAAGTTTTCTGTCACTTAAAAAAATACATGAGTTTCTTTTTGCACTTCAAATATTGATACAACTGAAATCCGAACTTTTTGAAAGTCAACATTCCGGGAACATATCATTATTATGTGATACTTGTTGGTTACATAATCTTCAAAATTCACAATTGTTGAAGAAACCAAATGAAATGTTTGTAGCTTTTAGCTTCAAACTATTGCAAATATGAGTATAATTTTTTTATAATCCATTGCATTAATTCTACAATTTTTAGGAGCACGCCGTATCATGATACTATTTATTTCACCTCTAATAATTTGGAAACCTATACAAAAATGCAACTACACATACAACTTTTGTTTATGATTTGTATTTCTTGAAAGATGGTGACAATGGATAAGAAATATCTGTGGGTTTATTTGATATTTAACCTTATTTACAAAGGTCAAAGGTATATTTATGGCTTTGGTTATGATATCCTACTCATATATAGTCAACAATAAATTGTTTCAACAGTTGATAAGTTTTATGTCTTATAAACAATTCTCAATAAATTCTGTAATTACATAAATATCAACTGCTACAAGTGTGTTCATGCATACATTTATATATCACATGAACATGTCATGGTGGAACTTAAAACTCTGATGACAGAGTTTGATATATTTTTGACAGAATTTTTCAATCCTCATATATCAGTGGATAAGAAGAATTTTATTGACAGCACAGTATTTTGTCCACATGCAATATCAATTACAATCATTCAGAATTTAAATTATGATGGAATAATCCTCAACAAAATCAAATGGAAGATCTAGATTTTAAATAACTTTGAAAAATTATAATTTTTACCTCTCTTTTATTACCTACTGATACTTTTCTTTTAATCAAGTAAAATATTGAATGCTTTGTGATGCCGACCTTTTCTTATGTTATTTCCTCTATCCATATGTCTTATCGTGCCTTAGAATTTGATACACATCATAAGTAAATACTTTAAAAGTTCATAAAAAATAATTATAATAATGGTAGTTAAGCCAAAACCAGAAATTCTAGTATTTTTGATATTAAAGAAATACGTTGTATTACCAAAAGGAGGATGTAAAACCTTACATGCAAAAACAGCAAAACTAATCTAAGAAGTGATGTTTGATGAAAAAACCTAACAAGACAGATGTAATGACAAGGATTATTGATAAGTTTGTATTTTGTTTATTTTTTTCTATTATAAATATCAATGGTCCCATGTAAGTAGTTATTAGTGTGTTAAACATTCAGGAAATAAATTATATTTGGTAGAACAATACAATCTTAAAAATTGGTATATATGCAAACCGAGGTTTGAAATCATTAACCCCATACATGACATTGCATATTGATATAATCAAAATAGTCTTGCTAACTTTTGAAATGGGTTTGCATAAAATTCAGTATTTAGTTATCTAAATATTACTGACGTAAGAACCACTCCTATCATCTGTAGCCATATTTTCATTTTCAGTAATTCTGTTATCATCAGACAGAGAAGGTTTAAATTTATAAAAACACAATGCTTCCTTTATAATTACTGTTGTTATCATGACTGAAATTCGATCTATTTTACTATGACGTAGTGCACATAGACTTTGGAGGTTTGGCTTTGACCTTTTTTCTTCCAAGAGGGAGAGAAAATTGGAGTGAAAAAAGTTAAAATAGTGGCATAAACATCGGCTTGGTGCAACTACAAGAAATGTAAATGTTCTTGTGTGGGGATGTACTTTATATACAAATAAAAAACAATAACTTTAAATTGGGACTACAGCCCGCAGGCTCTTCAAAAGGGATACATATGGGTAGTGGTACCTGACCTTTTATATTAAGTAGATCTGTTGATATATATCCCTACTGTATTTCTTGTGTATGTGTAAACAAATCATGGCAATATTCTGGACAAGTTTCTTTGTAAACATTTGGAGTTATAATAATAAAGCTATTGAAGAGTTAAGTTTTATAATCAAGATTGACAGGCTACTATTGCAATTGTTGTTAATATTTTCAGGATTACAATGTGTATTAGACCAGCACCATGTTGAAACATGCTGAAAAAGTCTTAACATAATTCTGGATATTTAAGTAGCTGTATCCACAAAAAATTTAAGTCCAGCTATATCCATGGCGGGTCTTGCCTCTTCTTGTTATGTGGATGCCCTTCAGCAGAGGACTCTGGAGACTTTGATGAGCAACCTGGGACACTTCTGGCCAACCACTAAACATGGCGCACACATTGTTAAAAGGATTAGCAGGATCCAGAATGAATGGTCTGAAACAAGATAACATAGCAGCTATGGTCGCTCCTTGGGGTTTCCTCTATAACACACAGTTCATACAGTTCTGTGGTGACCTCCTAAGTTACACACAATCATTAAATTTTAACTTGATTGGGATCGTAGTGGCTCGATGCAGTTCATATTTTGGCAGAATTGGATCAGTTCCCTAGGTGTATATAGGTCTGGATTTTAATTTAGGTAGGACTCGTTCGCCACAACATAGACGGCCTTTCAAGCACATATTGGATTTTTAAAAATGCTTGAAAAAACTAGCCACATCCTCTCACACATCCTCTGTATTAAACTCTAGATGCAAGAATGGTGATGGTGTGGGGGCAGTAACTGGATGGCTATATGGACAGCTCATTTGTTAACGAGAACTACCAAGATACAAGGTATATTTACTGTATCATAAGTATATGGTGAAGCAAACTTTTAAAAAACAGGCAGGTATAACCACATTGAACTGTGTGAATAGGCAATAAACGATTTTTACCTTATATTCAGAACATTGACAATATCATCATTTAATAGTAAGACAACCATCAAATCTGGGGATTTTACATCAATTTATCCAGTTAAGATCACATCACGGCAAGCCATTAGTTAATCCCATATGTTGTAATCAGGTGGATTTGAACTGACAACCACTGAGATTAAAAACAAGTTAACCTTTCTTTACTGACCCATCCTCAATATTAAAACAAAAGCCTTAACACTTATACGTCACCTTTGGTAAATACAATTGCAAAGGCCAGCAGCATCTGGGCCATACAATTATAAGATTTCAGAGGCTGAAGTTTAATTTGATTTAAACTATAATCAGTTATGATTACATGAGGTGAAGAGACAATTATGTACAAACAGGGTAATTGATTGTACCAGAAAAATAAAAACACAGAATTCTGATTGATTCATTTGGGTTTAACGTCACTTAACATAATACTGCTTCAACAGATTAGATATCGCATAAGGTAATTGAGTGGACAGCTGAAATAAGGTCATACTAGTTGGTCAAAATTCTTCACTGAAACATTCAGGCACCTTCGTGGAAGAACTACTGATGTTCCCAATTCATGTCCAGGACAAGTAACATAACAGCATGGACTGACTATAAATGGACAACATAACTGATCCAGTATACTTTCTTCAACATCGAAAGTATGGAATATTTATAGCACAATATTAGGTAATTCAACTTAGAAATTAAAATATATAATAGAGTAGTGTATCTCTTTGTTTATTTTAACATTGAATTTTTGAATACAATAGAAGCACACAACATACTGAAAAGGTTTCTTTGTGGCTGTGGCTTGATACTGTTGTCTACTGTAATTCACCTCCCAAGACACATCAATGTGTTGAAAATCCTTCAGTATTTTCAAAATCGCCATGAATCCTTTGGCTGTGTCAAACCGAGAAGGCCTAAATTTTAATAAATGTACTTCCAATGTAGTGACAATCAAAAATTAATGTGAGCATATATTGAGTTAGAAATATTAGTCAAAATATAGTTTCAATACAATACATAGCTTACTGATGTATTAAGACTCTGGTCCCTATATAATATTGTACATACTGTAAAATATACGTTTTCACAAGTTGTACAAAAATGAAAGTTACTTGGGACATTATGTGATGCAAAAGTCAACTTCATATCTAAACAGGCTTAAATTAATTTATTTACTTACTCGTGATATATAAAGAGACAGAAAGTTTCCATGAATTATTTTAAATGGTTTTAATGTAGGCCTATATATCACAATTGCCTTATCACAAAAATATGGCACTATTTTTTTACCATTTCAATGTGACAATACCTGCCAGCCTGTTCCCAGCCATATATGGTCAACAGCTCAAACACATAAGATGTGGGCAACAAAACACCCTCTGACCTTTCCTATGTGTCAAAACATAACACATATGTAAATAAAGTGACAAATATAGCCAATCAAAACATCTAATCTTATCAGGATATACACAGTGTAAAATATGGGCTATGTTAGGATGGGTGACAGTCTGAGTGCTAGGTCAGGTATACGATGTATCTAACTAGGAATTTGTTTTTCTCGCCAGGCGTTCATATATTCTAGTGCCCTACTCGTGTCTCTGGTTCCTTTGCAGCTCACGCAAGAAGACAGAAACACTTTTCAGTCTTGGTTTTTGTCTCCAAACTTTCATAAATGGTGCACTACTCTAGTGCACTGCTCGTGTTTCTGATTGTGTTGCCGGTAATGCATGTAGACTGAAACAAATTTCAGCTATTTAAAAATAATTTTTGTGTGTCTGTGTATCAAACATTATGAAACATTATATAAGTTATCTAAAGATGGTCAGTTAAGGGCCTTGGGGATATCAGTGCTAGAATTCAAACCCAAGACCTCAGTGGTCTGAGGAATGTGTATTACCCACAACATTACTATGCTTTGTTATTAAATTGACAGAAAAAAAACTAATCAACATTGACAGACACAGAAACAAATTTCTATCAATAAAAATAAATATGTTTGACCCATATAAGCAATTGTATATGTACCTGAAACATAGTCTTTCTCCAGTAATTTACCAAACAGATCAGATTCTTGAGATTTGAAGGCTGTTTGGTGACAAAATCCAATTGAAGTGGCACAAGAGTTCCAGAAAATAACTGTTTTTCTTTTGAAGTGAGACTCTGCATTCGTTGATAAGTTGTATCTTTACCTGGAAAAAATAATATCATCCATGCATGAATAGGATTGGTGTATTTTGTATATGTCTGTATGCAGGTATTTCATGTAATGCGGAGACCTTACTGACTTTAAGAAGTGAAAACGTCAAAAGAACATTTGAGGTGAGCAAAAAAAACAGAAGCATCAGTCAGGTTATTTTGTCACAGGAAATATGCATTTGCCAAATGTTCTTGGTGCTTCTTCTTCAAGCATATGTCGGGTTTTCAAGAACATCACATGAGTGACATTTTTTAAAACATGAAAACAACCACTTTGTTTATTATAATCTCTTTTTATCTGATGATTCTCTCATTATCAGCTTTTCTTTTATAGTTCACTTAGATTAGATTGTAAAGAGTTTGGCAAATATGCATCACCAAGAGGGAAGGTATTGATATAAGTGAAAAATATATACCATGAGGACTTGCATAATTGAAATAAGGACCAACAAAAGTACATTGTAACAATGCCATTTCTGTAGTCATATTGTCAATATTACATAATTTACAATTTGCTGCAAGCATGAAAAGCATAACATACATGAAAACTATAAATTGCTTTTCTATACAAATCAATTTTTGTTGGAATGATTACTTGTTTCGATTCGTTACTAAATACACCACACATTTTGTTTTTGTTATTTTTTCTTGTATCTTCAAACCAACAGCGCTAGCATCAGGGTACAAGATATAGATGACTGGCTTCCCTTTAATACTAATTCCTAAGATATCTCTAAAACCTTATTGACAGTAATCTGGGCTAGCTTTACAAAAGTTTTTAAAATTAATCTGTACAGCTATACTTCTGTACATCACAACATGTGTTTAATACTGTACGTATCTTGTCATCAAAAAGTAACATTGTCTTGGTATTGTTGTACGCTAAATCTCTCTCAAAAAATCTGTTCATAAACAAAAATATCTATGCTACAGAGCTTACCTTCTTTTAGCAAATTATAAGCCGGCAGTAAATCCACATCCACAAAATCAGTGCCATCCTCTTTGCCGTATCTCAGCTTAATTTTGACAGCATGGCTTGTGGTTCCCTCCACTTCAACCCTTCCACGGCCCCTTCTCTGTTGTGACCATGCCTTGATGGCTCTCTCTAATTTGCCTATGACAGTGTGTATGTTGTTTACGTAGTCCTGCATAGTCTTAAATTCACCAGCTAAGTACATAACTACATCCAGGTCTGATCTGCCTTTCAATGCAGTACCTTTTCCCAGTGACCCACCCTGCAAATGATGATAATCATTTTTGAATAACAGCATAATTCTTCCCGTTTAAACAATGGTGCACTGGTTTTCATTAGTACAAACTGAAAATATGCAGCGAATAAGCCCCAATGTATCTGGACCAGGTACACCAAGAGATTAAGAACCATGCTTTCTTAGTTAAATATGAAAGGTATAAACTTAATCATATTCAAATAAAATTCATACATGCTTGAGTTAAGTTGCAACTCCGGCAAGTTGTTACCAAGAACCCAATATCTTACTTGCAACTGGGTTGTGGATGTTACGATGACTGGAATACACATGACTGATGTTAACAGAGGCATATTCCCCATATCAACAGAATTGCCTCAAGATACAATTAAGAAAATTCAGATGTCCTAAATCAAGACAATTTATTCCTTGCAAAAGATGCATCAAATGGCTAGTGGGCAAATCTTGGTATTCATACACTTTTCCAAAGGCTGTACTACCAAATACTGCACAGTTATTCTCATGGTCCCGGCTGGCCTGCTGGTAAGGAACAGGCCAAATGCTTTGTAGCAATACAAATACACAAACAAATCCTATCTAACTTCTGCAGTGCTTCAAAATAGTTATTAGTTTTGCCTGGGCCAAATACTATTTGATAAAGCCAACACCTTCCAGTGACTATTGGACACATGGATAGATCAAAGTTGAGGTTTGATGTCCCATCATCATGAGGGCAATCATTTTTTAGTCCTAAGTGAATCTCAATTGTTGTATTTAGTTGAACTTTAACCTATAACAATAGAGCTGAGAGCCCAGTAATTAAATACCAAGCTTGAAACTAAGGTCACAACCTGGCCACTAACAATTCAAAACAGGATTCAGAATGCTTTTGTTTTTGGCCCATTGATACCCACTTATTTAGAATAGAATAGAAACATTTATATAGCGCAAAATTGATACAACATCTTCTAATTTGCTCAAGATCAAAAAGGGAAAGCCCAGGGATGTATCAGGTTGAGATCCAAATTAGTGCCTACCAGGGAGATGTACTATGGTGGAGGATATGCTAGTTGAAAGAAATAGGTTTTTAGCTATCTTCGGAAACCTGCTATTGTGTGCTGTGATTGGACTGATTGTGGGAGTTTGTTCCATTCAGTGGGGGAATGGCAATGGCCTTTCTAGGACAAACCGAGGAAAGAGATAGCCGATTCCCACGAGTTAGGCTACTGTTTTTGATCAAGGATGATAAGTATGTGGGTTGGGAGAATTTGATGGACTTGAAAGTAATTAGATTATATTTAAACAAGACGCTGTATGTAATAGGGAGCCAGTAAACATTTTTGAAGAAAAGGAGTGACATGGCTAGTTCGATCAAGTCTAAAAACAATTCTGCAAAGGGCATTTTGAATATTTTGGAGTTTAGCCGCATTATATTTATTTACGTCATAGAGTAGGGAGTTACAGTAGTCAAGTCGACTGCTGATCATTGAGTTTGCAAACAAAGCTGCGGTCTCCACACTAAGGAATTTGCAGATGCGACTTAGGTCCTTGAGGTGATAGTAACAGGCACAACAAAATTTGGTTATGTGGCTGGTAAATGTGTTTCCAGAGTGTGTTTAGGTTACATTTCTTGATAAGGGGGTGACATATGCGGCTTTGAAGCAGTTTGTGAAGCTTCCTTCTTTGAGTGAGTAAATTTTAACTAATGAAGTAGGTATCGGGTCCAGATCACATGATTTGGTAGGGGAAGAATCTCAGAATTTGAGGATGTCAAGGATGTTGGCAAAATTAGTAGGACTAATGTGATCAGATAAGATGATGGTTGAGGATTTATGTAAGATTTTTTAAAAGTCTATGGGGTTACCATTATTTTCAGCAATAACTGTAGAATAGTGCCTATGTCTTGACTGTTCCAGTAGAAAATTATAGCAATTGACAGTAGCTTGATACCTACTCCGGTTGATCGCAGAATGGTCACTGCACCATACTTGCTCATACTTCTGCTTAAGACACTTTGCTGAGAGGATGTCTGAATTTACAAAACCTTTGTTAGGGTGCAATTGTGCCACTTTCCTTTTGATTGGAGCATGCTTGTCTAGAATGTGGTGCAGGGTATTGAAATAATCAGGTCTCAGTGAGCGCTATGATATAGGACTTGTTGCTATTTATGAAGTCCATAAAGGTAACCGACTTGTTTCTGATGGATCTGATGTTTATAAGACTTCCAGTTAAAAGGTGAGTGTTAGGGCCAGGATTAAATACTGACATCCCCTGAGAGGATCAACAACAGGAACACCCATGGGCTGACATGTTTGTAGGAGTGTGTTACCCTTCAAGTAGGTCCCTGTGTTGCCAAGAAGACAAAGTTGACCCTGTTGAGACGTGAGTGAGTGCCAGACTCCAACTGTATGGTGGAAAAGGCAGGGAAAGAGGAATACAAACTTGAGGTAACAGAAATTGGTAATTTGGAAGGGTTGTCAGTGGTGGTATTGCTTGCCTGAGCAACCAGCAGAAAGTAGAGACAGAACCAGAAACTGCAATGCATGTCCAAAAGAAAGACCAAAAAATAAAATTTGAAAAAGGTGAACCTACCTTTCCTATGTACTGACCTGTCTATACAGCAAACCATAGATGAGTAGGTTAAGAACAGTGAAAGATTGTTGCAGGATTAGTATGGAAATTTTAATTTGTCAGAAAATTTGCTAGTGGAATGATGTTGAGGTGTGATTTTGATGTATTGAATATTGTTTGGTTAAATTACTACAGTATGTCAGAATGTTACTGATATTGGTATCTAATATAATTCTCAGAAACCCTGTACACAATTCACTTTCTGTACTTTTATTTTAATATATGTTACCGACTGAATATTTCAAATTTTCAATACATTTCTATAAAAGGCTTTTGTGTGTCTGTAAAGGAGCAGTTATTGAAATACTGAATAATGATGTTACTTTCAATTCTGTATAAATGACATACCTTTATTGTCTCTGCGACAGAACATCCACTGTGGGTTTTCAAATAATCAGCAAGAAAGTCCATATTTTTGCAACAGTCCCTGAGAAAACCTTCATCTGGTTGTAAGTTTTTATCAATAAATCCATTTAAATCGTCCGCACTAATGTCAAGGAAACTGGATTTACTTTTACTTGTCATTTTCTACTCGTTAATATATATATGCAAATAATAATATTTCCATGTTTGTTTTATCGATCTATTTAAACAATTAGTTAAAACTCACTACTGTAAGTTATAATTTCTCTTCTTTTGTGTAACTTGTAGTTAAATCATTTACATGCAGGTGGCTTTGCTTGATTCCTACTGAAAGTTTATCTACAATTCTTTTCTCCAATATACTATAACTCTGCATTATACAAAAATATTAGAATAACATCTCTACTGAAAAAGGTATGATTGATGCAAAACATCAGTTCAAGTATGTGTATTATCAAGTAGAGTTAGTCAACAGAATGTATGACTGATCTATAATGATGTTCATGTAGGTTTGAAAAGGATTAGGTCTCATCCTTAAGATAAAATTGTCACTGCATTGACACAAATAACTTACACAAGAAGAAAAAACATTGTTTCTAACTCTTACCACACACTTTATAAAATAAACCCAAGTTGTTAAGTAGTTCAAACTGATGTTGTCACAAAGAGTGCTTCTGTTGAGGCAGTGTTACAGTGCAGAAACCTAGAGCAGTAATGTTTTGCAATAAAAAGATGTGATGTAATGAGTGTTTTTATAGGTCTTAATCTCTATTATATGACAGTCTCTAAGCTGCTAGAACTATAGATTTTGATTTATTTATTTATTTTTTTACGTCACATTTAACAGCCAGGATAGTTTACAGGAGGAGAAACCAGTGCATACTAGTTGGACAAGTAAGTAATCATCGGTAAGTAAGTACCAGCTTTCCAACATGAAGCACCCGGTCCAAGATGTGAACCAGCCGCAAGCATGCTAGAACTATAAAGCCAGAAGGAAAATCACAATCCAGAGGCACAGCAGGCCGATACCATTGACGCCAGGGAGATGGGAGGACTACAGATTGGTAGGCTTTACTGAAGAGGTAAGATAATTAAGATCATTTCTGTCAGGTCTGCTGTATTTGTTGTTGTTGATACATGATGACTGAGTAAGGTAGGGACTGAAATACTTTGGAATACCTGTGGGCGGTATTTGTACTGAAGAGTGAGAGCTTTGAAAATGGAGCATTGCTCAACAGGCTTCATGTATAAAGATTTTAAAAAACATCTTTTGTGAAGTGGGGATTACATGTATTTGTTCAAGCAATCATAAGTATCCTTATTTAAAATGTGTTTAATCCTTCTTATGTCATTAGCTTCAAAGAGAAACAAATACACTTATATCCATTCCAAATCTGGAACTCCATGTAATCACACTCGGATTTGAATCAGTCTAGGAGGGAAATTACCCTCATATATACAGTAGTAGGCTTCTGCTATTCTTTGCCAAGTCGGAATATATATGACGCATCAGGCAAGTGTAATTTGGCCTTTATCCACTTGACATTGAACAAGTGTTGGGTCATTAACATTCCACTGTGTCTAGTCAGTGAATAAGAAAAAATGGTGTAAAGTAGATTTGAATATGATATAAACAATTAATCAACTAGTTAAACATGAAACACCTTGATATGTAGTTGTCAGACCTGGACTTATTTGTGTGCACATCGTGCTATTTCCTTCATCAATTATGCATAAACAGTGCAAAGGCCATCACTTAGATAGAATTCCCATTTTTATTATCCAATCAAGGCAGTATTTTCTCGAAAGAACGGGAAATAGAGATGGCACATATATTTTCATATGTGCCATTTTCAGTGAAATTGGCTTGCAAAACTTTGAATAAAAAGGTGATCATATAATACAATAAACACAAAATATGTCACTGATAAGGATGAACAATACAATACTGTCCATTAATATTACACATCATCTTCCACTTTTATATATTTTTGCTCTACATGTCACACGTGAAGTTTTCCCACATTTTTTCGTAATTTGATAATGTCAGTGATCAAACCCCAAAATATGGAATTCCTCGAAGCTGAAAACCTGGAATACAAAATGCAGATTTCTTGATCATATGAATTGGTTTAATATACCTATGACATGCTACCATTGCTTCTTCTTCCAAAATGGAATACTAATGTGGATTGTTCGAGATCCTCAGTTGCCTTAATCCCTGTAACTGTTTCTGTCTCATCTTGTGATCATTTTAAAACTATATAGATCTAAATGTAATATAGTGGGTAGTGCATGGCGCAAAATTTGCCATTTCTGGCAGTATAACTTTTAATCATCCAGACTTAGAACATCTGGTGCAACAAACAGTTGAGTAGTCAAAGTCAGGAGACGCCCACACTTTATTGCTGGACAGGTGGAATTAGTCCTTTCACTACCAAACATTCAGATTGATCAATTGATTCAGTCACCTGTGTACTGTTGGGGGATCTCAAACCTGGTGCCAGATTCAGGAGCAATACTTAAATAAGTTCACCTTAGATCAAAGCAGGGGAAGGTTTTTAACTTAAGGTGTTCTTAGAATAGGTATTCACCAAACAAGAGTTAGTAATGCTTGTGATTATGTTTTCATATTTCCTCACTTGAAATCTAAGTAATATTTCAAATTTAATTCAGGAATGGTCTAAGTATTATTTGTAAATACTTCCCCAGACCTAAAGTGGAAGTTCCATAGATACTTGTTGGTGACCAGTGACTGCTATGTACTAATTCTATGTTCTAATTTCTTTCAACCCTTCAACTACTGGCCCAGGTATGATCTGTGCAGTTTGATTGAAAGCTACATTGAAACAAATCAATAAATAAATACTGCTGCAGGGGGGCACAGTGGTATTATGGGTGATGCACTGGCCTCCCATCTCTTAACTGGTGAGTTAAAATCCTAGCCACAGCCTGAAGGGGCGAGTTAGTGGTTATTTGCCGATGCTGTTTGTTTTTGTGTAGAAGCTTGATCAGTCAGTTAATATGATTTCCTCCATCCGATCAACTACCATTCCTGGTATCACCCATAAAATGTGTTGATATCAGTATACTGAGAACTTTATGCATAATGTAATTTAAGCAACTTTATATGAGGCTACTTGTAAAGTAGCTAATGCACTCATCTCAAATTTTTCAGGTTGTGGGTTCAAATCCCAGCTACAGTTTAAAGTGGGAAAGTTTGTGAGTCTTCATCAATGCTTAGTGGTTTTTGGTGTTCAGCTACCCAAAGTGGAATGACCTATGCTAAGTGTTAAAAATTACATTAAGCCCAAAGCATTCAAAATACATATTACATACTTTTTATCAGTCATAATGCATATTTATTTTGCTGTTTTTATATAATATGAAACAGAATGTAAGCTAACTTATCTGCCAAACAAAATTAGAAACGAAGGTAATGAGTAAGCTTTTATTGATTTCTTGATTAATGACGTCATTAGCTCAGTATCTATCAGCCTTCTTAAATGCTTCCTTAAACCACTGTACCCCTGTGCAAATTTGCTTATTAATATATGTTTGTATTATTCTCTGCACTTTTCCATGGTATAGCATTTTCCTTGTTGCAAGATAGTTACTTAATGTTTTCCTGATCATCAAGTTGTCAATGCACTCTTCTCCACTACGATTCTGTTCCTCATTAAGCGCGAGCCTCACTAGATCACTTTTTTTGTGTCCGGACTTTGATGAAATTGACAACACCTGTGTATTCTGAATTTGCCTCTCTTGCTCTCCAAAAGCTAAAAGGACACCTGTCCTTTTGGCTTTTTCCCATACATATGTCCTTCTTGCATCAGACTTTCATGAATTGAGGCACAGAGTGATGATTATTTCTCTGCTCACTGAAGTTAAGCGGCAATGGGCTATGTTAGTACTTGGATGGTTGACCATCTCAGTTCAGGACCAGCTGTGGGATGTATCTAAGATGGCATTTCTTTGTGTCATGAAACCTTCATAAATTCTAGTGCTCTACTCATGTCTCTGATGGCTTTGCACACACGCTAGGGGATCAAAACACCTTTTGGCCTTGTTTCATCGTTTCATCTTGATCTCTAAGTCTGTGTCTTCTTGGCCACCACAGCAATTAAATGAAATTATTAAACCTAATGATATCAGTTAATGCATGTGTAAACCATTGCATTTTACAAAATCTAGTTTAAGTGGTTACACCAGAGGGATAATTTAAAGTAAAAATTCGGGGGGGGGGGGGGGGTATTTAAAATTACAACATGACTAGATAGCACTCATAAAGTAAATAGCTCCTCTAGCGTGTGTTTCCGAAAATGCGGATTTTCTTCTTCTTCTTTTTTTTTTTTTTTTGTTTCCAAAATATTATTTAGATCTTTCCAAAAAATGAATGAACCAGATCTTCCTTTGCCCAGGCTCCATTCACATAAAAAAAATCATGAGGATCCACTCATTGATTTCAAGTCAACCAGAAAGTTAGTTATTGAAAATACATTAAACGTAGGATTGTCAAAATTCAAGATATATTTTTTCCAGAATATCATCCGGATTTTTCCCCAAATTTGATTATTTCGTCCTTCAATCAGACCCTACCCATATAAATAATTTCAGAAAGATCTGTTCTTTATTTGTTTAGTTATCGTAAACACAGACAAACAAACAGACAAATGAATGCATCAAAAACATAACCTCTTGATAGAGGTAACAATAACTTTCACTTTGTATTAAAAAAACATTTCTATTATTCTATTATAACATTATTATTTTTGTTATTATTATTATTGTGCATTCATTTTTTGATTTGGCAGCTTGTTGTGAATAACATAAATTGGGACAATATGAGTTTAACGATTATTTTAAAGGATCATTGTTGGCTCTTAATATAATACAAAGTCTGTTTTTCAGAAATGTAAACAATATAAATATAACTTCAGCGAAAAGCAGCTTCATAACATTGGATATTATTTGGATCTATGCCTTACGTCCCATTCAAAAGCTTCTTTTTTATTTATTTTGTATTATAGAGTATTTTGTATTATATTCCACTCTCACTTGAAATGTTCAACTTGCAATATCTCTCTCATTTCAGCATGGATTTTGATCAAACAGAAAATGTTAGTGTAAAAATATCTTCCCAGTGATTATGTAGAATATAGTTATTAATAACCAATCTTTAAAATATTTACGAAAAAACGGAACTTATTTGCAGGTGGGGGTGGTTATTATTCAACCAATATGTTTCACACTTTTGGAAAAGTTAGGAATACAGCAGGAACAGTCTATCTGTATTATTTGGGTTTTTTTCCCCAATAAATAACATTGTTGTCATGGATATAAAGCAATAAAGTTGAACGATGAAAACCACCTCTGAAGAATGTTTTGAATGAGTGCATTACTGATGAAGGAATAAACAACATTTTATAGGATCACTCTTTGTGGAACTCTGGCCATTAGTGTAACGTACAGAACTTGTAAACCTAAGGTTGAGGGTTTGAAGTCCCTCAGCACTACTTTTTTTGTAGATATTTTTGTTCATTCATGTTTTTTAACAATCTCTTTTGAAGGTTTTTTTCACATAAAAATATGTTATCTATTCTAGAGTTGAAATATTAATGTTTTAGTTAATAAAAAATGTTTTAGGTATGTTTACAATTTCAAATAAACAATTGAATCAAAATATATGGTTTGCTTTGATGTACAACAGCTTTCCAAGAAAATGTTAGTAATAATATCATTTATGAGATTTTAGATGAATAATAATGACAAATGCAGATCAATAATAATAGTAATAATGTGATTCTGCATGGGCATTGCAGGTTTTTACAGACACTTCATGACTCATTACTGCCCTGTCAGGCCTAATGACCCTTGGGATGTAATGAGTCATGCCGTGCCTGTAAAAACCTACAATGCCCTACAAAATCACATTATTATTCACACAGCAGTTACTTGTAACTTTTTATATTCAAAAGTAAAAAAAATCCAAGTACTTATTAATGTTATGTATCTGACAAAAGAGAGGAAGAAAAAACATTTGGATTTAAAGAGTATTAAAGTTTGTTATGGGTTATTTTTGTCAAAATAAATCTGTATACCTATATTAATTAAAACCGTAGAAAGCTATGCTGGTAAACATGTCTATTATAGAACTTATTCATGTGTATTCATACTATAAGATGTACAGAAGGTTTAGTCATTTCTTGATATTTCCATGAATATATTAATTTGCCTCAAGCCACTATCGGCAGTATAAATTTTGAGCTTTTGTATTTGTTTTATGCCATTTTCACAAACAAAAATCAGAACCAAAGTATGTATAGTTTTTGTCCATTTTATTACTGCAAATGTTGCTTTGCAAATGTTACATATCTGCGACTTATGGCATCTAATGTTTGATTTGCAACAACGAATTTTGCCCATCTTCTTGTTAAGGCTTGGGTGTTTTCATTTCTCAGGCTGTGAATTGCAACACATATAATTCCTGAAATGTGCTCTCAGTTTAAATGGATAAAATATAAAAAGGCGTATATAATATGTTTTGCATGTTTATGATGTATTTGAACTTAAATATTCATATAATGAAATAATATTTGTTAATTATTATATTTAGCAAACAGCTGGTGTAAAAGGTTTGCATTATATTAAGATAATAGCTGTCAGGTTACCTGTATACTCCGGATATGTGTTTACTGATTGTTATTCTATTTACTGTGTCTGTTGAAAAGATGAAAGAAATGGACCTGTTTGATGATTACTTGCCTAATTTTACATTCAACCCTGTATAATTTTATTTATCTATAACAACTTCATTTGTAGTTTATCACATCTGTATACAGGCTATTGTTACTTTATTTTAACAATGACGGGATTTCGAGAATTATTTTGGTACATTGCTCCGTGGTTTAGTATTCCTGGGATAATTCGATAAGTGACCTTGTTTCGGTGCTTGTCAAGACATATAAACACGGAAACAAACTTTTTTTAAGAGAAAGGGGAAAACCTGACGAAGATACTCTTTTCAGGTTTATTTTCTCCCATAGATTTATGCATTCTATCTTTCCGTGTTGATTTTTGAATAATAAATGTGTTTGCATGCATTTCACTTCGTGATAAAAACGAGAAGCGATATTGGAATACCGCGATATTGAAGGCACCCTTCCAAAAATAGCTGGGCATGTTTCCCCATGTTTACTGGGATCAGTTTACTTCGGGTACACCTGTATTGCTAATTCGGGGCGGTTTTAACTCGGGACACCCATACACAAAAGTGATAAAAATTTCGTAAAATAATCGGTATCAAGATGTTTTGACCCACCAAACATTTCGACCGTGTTTTTCAGACGTTTCAACCTACTTTTATCCCTGGCATTTCCTTGCAATATTTTATAAATGGATGCATAGGCGAAGATCAAATACTTCAAACTCGAGCACCCAATTATGTCATTAATTCACTGACACAGATTTCCCTGCAAAATAGACGTCTCGACGAAGATCAAATACTTCAAACCCAAGAACTCACGGCCATACCAGTAGCACCCAAGTCATTAATATTCACGAGAAAATATGAGGACACAGATTTCCCCTGGGATTTCCTTGCAATATTTTATAAAAATGGAAGCATAGACGAAGGTCAAATACTTCAAACTCAAGAACTCACGATCATAGCACTCAAGTCATTAATATTCATGAGAAGATATGAGGACACTGATTTCCCCTGCCATTTCATTGCAATATATATAAAATAAATTCCAAATTGGGTCTAATCGTCCGGCAAAAGTAGGTTGAAACGTCTGGGAAAAGGCGGGTAGAAATGTCCAGAGGGTCGAAACGTCTGGTAATCAAATAATCGCACCACCCATGTACTGCAGTATCAATAATACACAAGTGTACATGTATTTGTCATAACCCTACCAAAATAATATATTTTTTGAAAATTATTCCTGAGATGATAGAGTGACACATTAATGCCATTTATTCTGTAAACATTTTATATTAATTAGATGGCTCATCTATGAGTTTAACATATAATAACTTTGTTACAGATGGCAGAATGATGAAAGCAGTTGTACCTGTATTTGTGGTCCTGCTTTTTCTGAACCAGGCAGAGGGTAAGGACAAGTGGCCAGATTTTCAGACTTTGAAGCCTGTTGTTACAGCATGTCAGATTGATCAAATTTAATTGAAATTATTTTTTTGGCTGTACATATGGTAAATAAGGTTAATAAAATATATACATGTATCTAGGGCTGTATTCACAAAAGGTACTAGTGAAAAATCAGCATATACAGCTCCTAATGCCCCATTTAATTTGACTTTAGCTCATCTTTAGCCGATGCATTTTGTGAATACAACCCCAGGTTTTGAACTTAAAAATAATGTTTTGAGACCAAGTATAAGAAAAAACAATAAAACAAACTTAGTTCATGGTAATATCATATTATTCTGCATTACTATCTGACTCAAAATGTTTCTAATTAAGCGTCCCTGAAAGGGCGCTTATTTGTTTTCGCCTCAGTTTCCTCGCCGCATTATGGTCTCCCTTGAATATCTCCCTTATTATTAGAAGGTTTCAAACCATATTTGGCAGTTATATACCTTAGGCGTGGGAAAATTTTTTTGCATGCTTGAATTTGACCTTTATGAAGGTCACATGATCAAAAACTATTTTTTGAAGTACACACACACACACACCCCGCCATCACAGTTCAGGAAAAACTTCTTGCTACAGAGCCTTATCATTTGACACACCTGTTCATACTATCGAAAACGCGAGCTGATTAGATTTTGCGAGCAATCCCTTGAAAAATGTCTCATTTATGAGTGTTTTTCTGACACCTTCCAATCAGAAAGCCTTAAATTTAGGCCAACCCCCCTATTATCTTCTTAAGTATTGCATTTAGAGCTATAAAATGTACTGGGAGGTAATAGGAAACCATATGTGGAGAGTCTAAATAGCTGGTCAGTTTTACCCTACGGCCCCGCCTTATGGGTCAAGCTGGGGTCATAAAATAGCTGATTTTGAGTTTTTGCCTTATATCTCCTTTATTGTTGCTTTTATAGCTTCAGAATGTATTAAGAGGTATTGGGAAAGCATATATGGAGAGTCTAAATAGCCGGTCAGTTTTACCCCCCGACCCCCCTTATGGGCCAAACTGGGGTCATAAAATAGCCGATTTTGAGTTTTTGCCTTTATCTCCTTTATTGTTGCTTTTATAGCTTCAGAATATATTAAGAGGTATTGGGAAAGCATATGTGGAGAGTCTAAATAGCTGGTCAGTTTTAACCCCTGGCCCCCCCTTATGGGTCAAAGTGGGGTCATAAAATAGCCGATTTTGAGTTTTTGCCTTTATTTCCTTTATTGTTGCTTTTATAGCTTCAGAATATATTAAGAGGTATTGGGAAAGCATATGTGGAGAGTCTAAATAGCTGGTCAGTTTTAACCCCTGGCCCCCCTTATGGGTCAAACTGGGGTCATAAAGTAGCCAATTTTGAGTTTTTGCCTTATATCTCCTTTATTGTTGCTTTTATAGCTTCAGAATGTATTAAGAGGTATTGGGAAAGCATATATGGAGAGTAAATAGCCGGTCAGTTTTACCCCCTGGTCCCCCCCTTATGGGTCAAACTGGGGTAATAAAATAGCTGTTTTTGAGTTTTTGCCTTATATCTCCTTTATCGTCGCTTTTATAGCTTCAGAATGTATTAAGAGGTATTGGGAAAGCATATATGGAGAGTCTAAATAGTCGGTCAGTTTTACCCCCCGACCCCCCCTTATGGGCCAAACTGGGGTCATAAATAGCTGCTTTGGAGTTTATGCCTTATATCTCCTTTATTGTTGCTTTTATAGCTTCAGAATGTATTAAGAAGTATTGGGAAAGCATATGTGGAGAATCTAAATAGCCGGTCAGTTTTATCCCCCGACCCCCCTTTATGGGTCAAACTGGGGTCATAAAATAGTTGCTTTGGAGTTTTACCTTATATCTCCTTTATTGTTGCTTTTAGACCTTCAGAATGTATTAAGAGGTATTGGGAAAGCATATGTGGAGAGTCTAAATAGCCGGTCAGTTTTACCCCGACCCTCCCTTATGGGCCAAACTGGGGTCATAAATAGCTGCTTTGGAGTTTTTGCCTTATATCTCCTTTATTGTTGCTTTTATAGCTTCAGAATGTATTAAGAGGTATCGGGAAAGCATACGGTGCAGCTTTGTGCATTCTTAGCTTTACAGCATGCTTATTAAAACCACAAAGCATTTTAAACTTTAAGGGACGCTTCGCTTTTGTTAGCAAAAGCATTCCTCTAGTTAAACTTCCTGCTGTCACGGAGCGACACAAATTTATGAAATTTGATTGTAATATCAATTTATTTGAATTTTGATGAATTCTCAGTATATATTATCCATGGATAATAATTTTTTTCCTTTTATTATATTTCAGTGTATTATACATGGCCTGAAGGACAGTATGGGTTACCAATGACCATTAGTGGATGTCCTGCACATCAAAACTTTTACTGGTTGTCAGGTAATTAATCCCATGATTTGTCCATTCTTCAGAAATGTAATAAGTATTTGTTGTGGCATGAATTTGTCCAATTTAGGCCTTTTAGAACAAAACTATTCCATTATGTGTTCATCGGCCTGTCGATGTGTAACATTATTGCAGAAAAAATAATTGAAGCAGTTGTGTTCAGATTTTTCAATGAGTTTGAGTTTAGTGTGAAAAGGATAGCTGATTCTGTTTTGGTGGTTATAAGAATAAGCATGCAGCAAACAGCATTTTAATTTGCCAACAAAAGTTTTCCATGGCAAAGTTTTGCATTGATTGATTATTTTTATTTCAAGACACTGAAAAACATTTTTGTGTTTATTTATATATAAAATGATTAAATAGATTTAATGTTTTTTATGACTCTTTACTTTAAATTTCTAAAATGTAATGAAAGTACATCCAGACTCCTTTCTTAGGGCAAAGGTACTTTGACATTTCTCCACAGGTTCCGTAATATTTCAGGTACTTTATGACTGTAGATTCCAAATCTCATGACACTGAAGTAGGAATCTTAATGATGATATTTTCCTTGTTGCTACTTTACCCACTATTTGATTATGTAAATTTTGTGGTTACATGACATCTGTTGTGGTTTTATTATATTTTTGTTATTTATCATTGCGACTGTAGGCTCCAGAACTCATCAGACTGAGCAAGGGAGCTGTGTCAGTGATAACAGTCACTTTGCTGGTGCGTTACCTACAAAGTCCCACCCCTCAGACAGGATTACACAGTATTTCTGCATTAAAAACTCCTACCCTCGTGTTGGCAACTACAAGTGGGAGCCAGGTATTGTATGTTTCCTTCCTCTTTCAGCCTTGGCTTGTGTTTTCGAAATACTCTCAGCTAGATTAAAGTACTATTGTTCAGTGTATGTTTTCTGGGCAAGCAAAGAAAAGCCTGTTGTGGGTACTACCAGTTGGTTCACTGTAAAACATGAGTTCTGAGATTTTTTGCCGTTATGGCTAGGGATGGGGCAGTAGCACTGGTGTATCATTGTCAATTGCATTTTTACTGAAATACTTTGACAATATTCAGCAACCACCATCTTATTAGTCAACACATCTTACTGAAGTAAAACTTAAAATATTGGAAACAAATCTGAAGAAATTTTTTCCCCTTTATGAGTTTTATCCCATTTTTTGGTTTCATAAGTTTCACTTTCTGTCAGTGACCTATTGGATTGGGATATACTAAAACACCCTTTTTCAGAATCACAGCATCTGAATAATTTCACATTAGCAGCTTCCTGATCTACACATTATTAATACCAGCCCATCCCTAGCTTTGATAATATATGACCCAGATCACACCTCTAAATATTTCAGCTTCTCTGATATCGAGGCCTGTTAAACAGTACTCTTTAAATAATATACAGTTATGGATTATATGAGTTATAGAATTGGGAAAACAGTACTCCATTCCATTTGAACATTTGTTAGCTTTCAAAATTATTGCCTAAGAATATTTTTGCAAGGTCAGATATGAACCCTTCTTTAAAGATCAGGCATGGTGGACTTGTCTTCAAAGGCCTTATATCTCCCTTGTTAGTGATCTTAAGTATTGGGAACATGATAAATCTTGTGGTGATGTCGAATTTGACCTGTGATGTCACATCATTCAACATACCTAGGAGCTCTTGTATATCATCACTTGGATGAGCATTTAATTAGGCATGTCTAGAAGTATGTTGTTTCAAGATTCAATGTCTAAGTTTCTTCATTTTCACAGATATTTGATATTCAGTTTCAAACTAATTTGTTTACATCAACTGCCATATTTCCTTTACTAATATGTCCTCAAACCCTCACTTGAAAAGCCCTCAAATTTCTCCAGTGGAAAAACTCCATCAGCCATTTTTGCAGCCTTTTGATAAAAAACCCTCACTCTATTTTGGAATCTGTAGAGAAAAGCCTTCAATTCTCCTAAAAGGCCCCTTTCTTTTGAGGTCTTTTCAAGTAAAGGCTTTCCCCGTCTCCCAGTCCATAGCAAAATGCAGATACCAAATATCCTGTGCATTTGTCACAGTTCCAAAGCCATCTCATCCCCAATAAATGTTTATACAAGCTGTAATTTTTACTTTAAAAAGCTGTAACAATTTGAGTCTTGTATATTTGTGGAGGAAAATACTGTGTTTACAAAATGGCTGGAGTACTGTTCTATGGGGTTCAGGCAGGGCATTTCACACTGGGCCAATGATGTAGACATTCAGTACAGTATACTGGAGCCACCAGTACAGATATCCCAGTAAAAATAGTTTAGTAGGCCATCTCTTCCCTTATGTATACTGAGGCTGTAATTATTACTTTAAATGTCTTTAAATATCTGATCTCTTTTTATTTTTGTGTAGGAAAATACTGTGTTTACAAAGTGTCAGAATCCTGTCCTGCAGGGTTCAAGCAGGGTAGTCTGTACTGGGATGATGATGTGGACATTCAGTACAGTATACTAGAGCACCCAGTCCAGAGTACTACAGGTAAGTTTAGTAACATAATCAGACTGAGATGATGTCTTGTCATTCATTTGTTTGGTTGGCTGTTGCTACCTGTGAGTTCACTGGATTTCATAAAGAAATGAGTAATTCACAGTGTGTAAACTTACCGGTGAAGATCTCTGATTTCTCTTAGACTCTGATGCAAAATTGGCACAAATTTTGATAATTAAGCGGCCCATCAGGGACGCTTATTTGTTTTCACCGAAGTTCGACTGATCACCGCCGCCGCCACCGGATTACTTCCCTTGAATAACTTCTTAGCCTTTCAAATTTTTCTTCCCTTCTTATCTTTCTTTAAAACTACAGGGGCGGGAAAAATTGTTGAGATACTTTGCGCAGACCTTAGGCTTTACTTAAGGTAACCTTAAACATACCTCCAAAACACCTCGTCATCGCGTTTTGGAAAAAACCACACACATCTGTGCTATAAAATTTATCAGGTACATTCTAGACCAAATTTCCAAGGTCGGAAGGGATTTTCTCATCAATCGGACCATAGATGCCTGAATGGGAGGCGTTTTATTTTCGTAAATTTTTTTAAAATGGGCACTTGGTCTGTATCTCAAAAATGGTCAGGATTTCGGCGTTTTGTTGGAATAACTTATTCAGCTACTTTTTGATAATCTTTTACATGCCGAAGTTTTAGCCCTGTATCTGCAATTTTAAGGTCACCTTAATGTCAAAAAACGGGGTTTTAGCCCTCCAGTTCACTTAGTTTTTCACTTTTTTCAACCAAACTTGGCACATATATTAAGATTTGCCAAAGGAATATCCTGACTTTATGGTGACCTTAAACTCAAAATGTTAATGAACATTTGGCCTGCTTAAAGTCATCAAATTGGAATAAAATGCTCTGGCTCCTTTCTTTTTCCATTTTTTTATATGGAAATTATCACTGGTATTAAACTAGATAAAAATAATACTTATGGTCACCTTAAACTCTCAGTATGAATGGAGTTGTAGCCACCTTAAAGTGAAATAAGGGGGTTTTCAGCCTCCAAGTATCTTATTGTTCGACTGACCTCAGTTAAACTTTGCACACTTATAAAGGATGGCAAACCAAAGGGTTATCCTGACTTTAAGGTGACCTTAAACTGTTAATATAATTTTGGCCCCCCTAAAGTCATAACATTTGAATAAAGCCATCAGCTAAACTTTGTACACTTATAAAGGATGAAAAAAGGGACATTCTCATTTTATGGCCACCTTAAAGTCGCAATATGGATGAAGTTATGGTCACCTTGCAGTGAAATTATGGAGTTTTTAATCTCCAGCTATCGTATTGTTCAGCAGAGCTCGGTTAAATTTGTACACTTTAAAGATGACATTAGGGACATTCTTATTTTCTTTCCACCTTGGAGTTCCAATACAAGTACAGTCATGGCCATCTTGACGTGAAAATGAGGATTTTCAGCCCCTAAGTGATTTACTGTTCAGTAACATCAGTTTAACTTGACATTAATTATACTAAAGTAAGATTTTGTATAACATTTCACTTAAAATTCCTGTACTTAAGAGGCTTTGGCCATCTTAACATGATAAATATATACTTCTTGCTCCCTCCTCATTTATTTTAACACTTTTTAAAACCACACCTGGCATATGTATGCTTAAAAATATTTATGCTGTCTGGCAAACCTAATCTCTTAGTGTTTATGAAGTTATGACATCTTCAAAGAAAAAAATGAGCTATTTATGATGCACTGATGTGGTTATTAACATATTGCAACTGATCAGTGTTCACATAATATAAATTCCCAATTTTAGGCAGATTAAAAAAACCACATTCTTCTGATTCCATTCATTTGGAAATGTGGGGATATAACTTTTCCTTTTTGGAAAAAAAGCTTCAATTGATTCAACTTTTGTTTTGTAGAAGGAGTTGATGAGCTACTTGTTAGTGCTGGGACGAGTTGACGGAAACTCGAGTTACAACTCGATGGGCGATAATTGGGGGTCACATCGATCGGCGCAAGTGAAACTCGAGTTTTTTTGTAAACGTACATATTTTAACCATCTAAGGCTGATACTTCACCATAACAATAGAAATATCTGAAATTTTCAGAAATATATTGTATTTTTACTTTATTGTGACTTAAATCAATGAAGATTTAACTTAAATTATATCGCGAAAGCCCATTTCCAGTTTAAAGTTTTGCCTCATGTACGGTTATGTAAAATATTTACGCTAACAAACGAAATACTCTATCCCGAAAATTACTCGAGTTTGACTCGAGTTCAACTCGCTTCTAACAAGCAATGCTCGATCTGTCATTTAAGCTGGCGATCCCTCCACTACTACTTGTTCACATAGACTATATAAATTGGTCAAATGTATACACCTGACTTCTTTCACAATATAAGATGTTTGAAAAAAAAACCACTTTCTCATAAACAGTTTTTCTTGTACAGCATTTTATGTATCTCCAGCTGAGTGGAAATGAATGACTTGTCCTTTTCTTCTTCCTCCCCAACTCTGTTGTGTGATATCTATCAAAAGGCACATTCATGGAAAGTCTTTCTATGCAGAAAGAACCCCCCCAACTCCCCTTTAGTGCACACAAAAAGCAAGTGGAAAAAAGAATGGCCTCAGTGGGGGAAGTGGGGGGGTTCATGGAGGGAGATGATAGATAGAGATATATATGTGTGTGTGTGAAGCAAAAGTGGAACAAAAAAAAGTGGAATATTTATGCTGTTCTTTCGAATGTATATTGTTTTCTTTTCTTTTACTTTCTTCCATTTCACTTAGACTTCTACATTTAATTAATTTTAGCTCAAGTTGGAAATGAATTTTTGAAACTTTAATGCATTCAAATTCCTGAAGTGATGCACTAAATCACTTATAACTTGAAAAGTATTGCGTTCACAGCATTTTGCTAAAATATGTTATTAGGCTACTTTTTCCACAGCTACACCAAGTCCAGTAACTTGTTTGGTCTTAATTTTGTGCATTATTGAAGTGTGGAATGGATCATGATCTCCTACTCTTATTCCTAAGCCTAGATTTTTAATTTCAATTGCTAAATCATTCATAAATATTGCAATATATAAACTCATACTTTTCTTTCCCAATAAATCCAGTAACATTTTTCTAGCACTATAGCTTGACTTGTTTGTAACTTGATTTTTCTTGTAAGCAATAACTCTGAAGCAAAATCAGTAACTTTTGAACAAAAAGTCTAACACACTCTGGTTCACTGGATTTTATTAGTGGTTTTGTTAAGTTTTTAGTTGAAGCACAACCAGTAATTTTAAACAATAGTTCTTAAGCATCTTAGTCCACTGCATTCAATTAGTGTTTTATACTTAAGTCTGATATTAATGACATTTTGAACAGAAATGTCTCTGGTCAGTGTACCCTTTCACTTGAGACCTCTTCTCTGAGAACATTACCAAAGAATGTAGGACATACAGAATCCGGGGAAAAAATGCCTCCTGGACAAAATGCCTCACAGAAAAAATGCCTTCTGGAAAAAATGCCTCCTAGAAAGAATGCCTCCTGGATATTTTGTGACTAGGAAAAAATGGCTCCTGAGAAAAAAAAGTTATTTCAACTTGTAAACATGTTACATATGAAACCTATAACGTATAATATCAAAAACATGTTAATTTCAGATATGTACTGTCAAAACCAGAACGTACAATATCGTGAAGTACAAATTACAAATATCTTCTTGAAAGGGTATTCCTTCAGCTGTACTCTGGAGCAGTTTAAAAGCAGGATTTATGGCTGTGAGGTTTCTTGATGAAATAGTTGTGGCCTTTATGGCTTACAATATGCATTCTTATCAAATTACAACATAGGTTATCCCCTCTGTAAGGAGTTGATCGCAGTTAGATGCACTAGGAGGGGCAGAAATGTAATTACAAGAAAAACACGACACCTGTCATAATGGAAACCAGGGATGAGCAGCCAGCCAAAAGAGTGAGAAGCACCAGCAAAACCTTACAAGAGAAACTTACATACCTTTGTACAGCTAAGCAAAATGGGTAAAAGACTGTGAATTTTTGACAGGCATTGGCGACTATAAGACTCAAGTGGAAAAAATGAAGATGCCTCTGAAGTTGTAATGTGAACCTGTAGTGTTATAATACTTGAAAGAACTTTTTTTTCTTAGGAGGTATTTTTCCTGGTCACAAAATATTCAGGAGGCATTCATTCTAGGAGGCATTTTTTCCAGGAGGCACTTTTTCCGCGCATCGGACATACATTCTTTTGAGAAGTAAATTTCACACCTACAATTTCTCTTCTGCCAAGCTGTGGTCGTTCCTTCATTTGTTAAATATGGTAACATACACAATGCAATAAACTTTACATTTTCTATTCCTTGTGATGCATATCTTCACATCTTTTACGGCTTACTTCACACTTTTTCATCAGGGCCGCTTCGTTTTTGTCAGAAAAAACATTTTTCTAGTTTGGCTTTGTCTTGCTTGAAAAGGTGTCTCCCAAAAGTGAATTTTACATTTATGTAATCTTACTTTACACCAATGACAGTGAACTCATTTTGATAGCATTTCCAAATGTAGCGAAGAACTAGTTAGATTTTACATCAGGTTTTATGTCAGAATATGTTTTTCACCTGAGTACCGATTGAACAAACCCTTTTGGTATGCGAATGACAATAGAATAATTATATAAACAGTACTGGGAATCGGATAACCAATATACAGTAACAACAATTTAACAATTTTAAACCTGTTGAGTGATTGTAATATTTATTTATTTGGGGTTTTACGTCACTTTCAACACTGTACAGGTCATATCACGACGGGTAGTTGGAAGGGCAGAGGAAACCAGTACATACAGTTCGTTAGGGTTCTGTACTGTAAACTGCCGACCAACGGCAAGCAACTACCAGCTTTCCCACTTGAGGCCATGACGGGGATCGAACCCCGGCCTCAGAGGTGGGAGGCGAGAGTGTTACCACTCTGCCACCGTGGCCCCTCGAGAGTGATTGTAATAAGACTGTAATACATTCCTCACTGCTCAATAGCTGATAATTGTGAACAGTTGAACAGAAAAAATACTCAAATACTGAGTACCAACACATAAAATAGTCTGATAACATAACTTGAAATAACAAAAGGACATTTAAAAAATATGAAAACTAACACTTTACCAAACAATGCTGCAGATTTTTTTAGATTTTTTGCCATTTTGATGAAAATGTTTTGTTGTTATAAATCCAGCTTCCTGTTAATGCAACACCGCATCACAAGTTTTTTTGTGTCGTGGAATCAAAATGGTTTTGTTTGGACTTGATTGAAAGTTGTTGCTAACCCATCTTTTTTGAAAAGTCAGTCTAAGTTTTGAATTTTGTTTTGCAGGTGAGTTGCCAAAGGGTGAATATGACAGGAACACAGAAATCGAGTTTTGTTGCCGTAGTGATGGTTTAGTTGGTGCACCTATTGACCTGCCAAGCGAGGTGCCATTTTACCTGATGAGACTTGGCAATGAGTGCCAGAAAGTAAGTAACTTCTGTGTGTTACTTAATATGTGTCACCAAAGTCATAAACTTGTGCAAACCGTATTTATAATTTTATATATTTCTGCTGCACAAATGTGTTGTAATGTAATTCAATTTTCTTTCATTTTAGTAATTTCTGAAGGTAGGTTTTGGTATCAGCTGTCTACATCTGTTGTCGATAATTTTATTAAAATCTTTGCTTATAATTGACTGTTATATAGTTTGTATATATTTGAATCTCTTCTCACTTTACACAGTACAATATGTGGTTCATTTAATTTAAAAAAAACATTTTATTTTACAATATTGTTTATATTAAACAGTTGAAGTATCATTATAGGCTTGTATTATGACTTCTTCCATTACCAACCAATGGATCTGTAGTGCATTTGTACCAAAATCAGGAAATTGCTCATACTTTCAGTTAGGTTAGAGCATGTGTTGACAAAATCAGCAAATTAGTCATACTTTGGATAATTTCACAACTTGCTAGAAATAATTTAACACACACTCGGAAAAATTTTTTAACAACTCATACAACAGAATAACTGATCATGAGATACTCATACTTTGGATCAGCAAAGAAAGTTGGGATAATTTCATGACTTGCAGGAAATAACCTGTGTAAACAAGCAAACAGGACATAAATTTAACCCACATTTTAACACAAATAGATGCATAGTAGCAGGGACAGGCTAGTCTTCCTACAGAAAAACTACAGTCTTTGAAATTTGTCATAACAGATAACTTCCTGCTTTAAGCAGAAGTTGGCCAGGATGTGAATTTGTGGTAACTTTAAATATAACATTTTAACCATCATTCAGATATAATGTTGAAAGGATCGAACTCAATTGAATAGGTCATATTACTGCTATTATACTTTAAAATGTGTTCATTGCCACTTAACTAAGTTTGAATTATCATAAATTTGTAAAAGCTTTGATTCTTTTTAAACAGTCTATTTCTGAACAGACCCCATTACTTCCAAGTCTGTGCTTCAATGTTCATAACTTGACTGTTTCATTAGATCAGGTTTTTACATCTTTTAAAAAGGTGAAAGGCACATCAGTGAGTGAGGAGTGGATTCAGTGGGCAGGTGACCACAGTTTTAACCACGACAGGGGACTTCGTCCAATGCACACACGGACCACCAGATACAGTCGTGTGTATTACTGCTATTACGAGCAGCAAAAAGGTATATAGAGTAAGAAATCTAAAATTCGCCACATATCTGAAATTCGCCACATGTGAAAATACTAATAAAATAAATGAATTGTGGTGAGATTTGTTGACTGTATAGTAAATTAAAGCTTTTTGAACTGAAAAATACCAATTTTTGGACAAAAGCATCATTTTCTTCATAAAATTAACTTAAATTCTGTAGTGACCTTGACCTTTGAAATCTTGTCTGAGCCAGATCTCAGAAACTTTAAGGTGTAGTAAGTTGATTCTTGGTTGGATTATTGGTTGAGGAGTATAGGTATGCTAAATCATGGTGACGTTTAACCTTGGCTCTGCAAAAGTGTTTTTACCTGCCATATTGAGAGATAATACTCTATCACAAAAATATATGGATAGCTGCAACTGATTGTTACATGTACTTTTACTTAATTCAAAGTTGATTGTGCTATTTCCATTGACAGCTATACTTCAGTTACAGCTTCATAATTTTTAGTTTACTAATTAATGCTGTCATCTTGCTGTTGAATTGTCTTGTTTTTATCCTTTATCTTTGCATACATTTTCTCTCTCTTAAATGTTATTTGGACCTTTACATAACTGACACTGTTTGCACTGAAAGTCTCCTGATCATTTTACTATTTCAAAGACTATTTCCTCGGGTTGTAGATTATAGGCATCTCTGCTATTTTTTGGCTTTGCGAAATATAATATGCTTTAGCTATTTTAATAAATCTTCACCTCCTTGGTGTGCGATGCTTCATGTTTGATGTGCAAAAATGTTTTTCTAGTGCCAGATGGCTACTCTAAGTAAACATATAATTGATTTGTATAAAATGTAAGAAAAGAGAAAATGGTACAACAACATAAGGTAATTATGGTAACACAAGTATTTAAAAGTATTTGTATAGTGCCCCTCGACTTATCCTTCTGATAAGTGATTTTTATTGGTTAATACATCCTACCCAATGGACAATTGCCTTTCCGGTTGGCGCCAACCGGTCCCACCAAACATCAGAAAAAGACGTCATGTGTTATCCACCGGCAGGGCCGGTCAAGTAGTGTGCATCCGCAAGATGGCGCTTCGTACTTCCTTCATAGACAACATCACCTCATCTTTTTTGTTTTGTGTGTGTAGTGTGTGTTTTTGAAGAAAAGTTTGATATATCTATGATTTTGAAGCTTATTTTCATCTGAAATATATAAACTGTGTTGCTTACATATCATGGCCTCTCCAGGATTAAAATGAGGCATTATCTAGTATTTTAGAGCTAGTTTCGAAGAATTTCATTATGCTCTTTGTCGAAACAAAGTCGTGTGTGAATTGCCTAGTCGAGCAACACTTCGTTTATGTCCTAGGGCAGGTCAACGAGAAGAAATCAGAAGAAATGAGAAGAATGCATCGTCTAATGTCATCACTTCCAGCTTAAGCTGGTCACATGACACTGAACTGGTCACGTGACATGCAATGGAGGAATCGATTTTATGTGCCTTTTTACCCAGCCTGTAACCAGTGTCTGCTGACACCAGGGGCGTAAATTTGCAAGCTCAGCTTTCCCCTCAAGATTATAACCTGTTTGCCAGTTTTTCAAGATTCAAGCAATGGGAAAATATCTGTTAATCAGACTGGGGGTCACAGTTCTTATAAATGGCTATTAGTATTTCCACAGTGGGGTTGTGTAGAAATGACCTAAAGGTTGCAGATCCTTTTGGATGGTGTTTCTTCCTGTTTAGATCAGTGAGGTCTAGCCTATCACCAGTGTTACATTGTTTTTGGCTCAAAGTTTGCCTGTTCAGAACTTCGGCTGCCCTAGGGGCCAGCCCCAAGTTCATAAGAATCTTCCAGGAAGGCTACACCCTCCCCTGCTGGAACCAACCAGTTTGACCAGTTCTGCAGACAGGAGAAGTGGCTCAGTACCCAACCAACAAGGAAGTAATAGTCACTAAGAGTTTTTTAGGTCCGAGGCCTTCTCTACCAGTTCAAGCCCCCCTTTTGGTCTATTCACAGTACACAGGCAGTCCACCAGTATGACTGGTCGGTCAAAGCCAGTCCCCACCAAACCTGTCTCCATCATACACAATCTCTAGTAGCTCTGTGTCAGGAGTAAGTTTGAATGGTAAACCTGCAAAATTAGAACTGGACCTCAAGCAAGTCTTCGGCTTGGTAGGTTACCAGTTCAGCTTGAATGAGGGTAAGGTCAGATCCACCCTAGAGCGTTAGCTGACCTTGAATGCAAATCCAGGAACTTCCATGCAGACCAAAATGCCCGGTACGGCAGCTGATGCCACTGAAAGGGTTTCTGACAGCCATATAGAAGCAAGTCCATCTAGGTTGCCTCCACATGAGGCTGATACAGTGGCACTTGAAGAACAGCTGGAGGGTACCAGAATCAAAGGTGTTCTCAGTTCACTCCACCCCCATCTAAAATGGTGGTTGTAGGATGACAATGTGCTTCAAGGTCAACCATTACTCCTACTAAAATATGCTCTGAAAATCTTTACAGATGCATCAAAGAAGGGTGAGTGCTCTTTTAGGGGAACACACTGCAAGGAGAACTAAGGCGTTTTGAACTTTGAACTTTTGGCCCTAAGGAGTTCCAAGACCTCTGCTTGGACAATATTGCTGTCATAGCTACATACAACACCATGGGGGTTGCCTATATAAAGAAGGAGAGAGGGATGAAGTCAGGCCGTCTTTGTGCCCTACAATGGAGAATCTTGACCTGGTGCTCCAGGGAACCGGTGACTCCAGCCTGACACATTTCAGGCCAGTTGAATGTTGAGAACAAGCTGTCCGGTCTAGGCCAGACCATCCACAGAATGGTCCCTCCTGCCAGAGGTATTCTATGCAATATGCTCCTGGTGGCACAAGCCCCAAGTGGACCTGTTGGCCTCCAGGTTTAACAAACTGTGTCAGCTTGTATCACCAGTGCTAGACCCCCAAACATGGGCAGTGGATGTACTGAGTCTGCCATGGGCGGATCTGGACCCATATGCCTTCCCACCAGTAGCCATCTTGGGCAAGGGATGGAGAAGTTGCAGGACTACCCGTGCAAAAGAATCATTCTGATTGCTCCAGGGTGGCCCAGCATGCCTTGGTTTTGGGACATAGTGGCCACGCCCAGCCAAATCCCATTGTGCCTGCTTCACAGGAATCTGCCAAACGGGAATCTCCATGCCTGGCTCCTAGAGCTTCAGCTACCAAGAAGCAGGGATTCTTTGAGGCATGGTTAGCAGAAAGTTAGGCTCCTCAAGACTCTCGACCAGATCAGTCTATGAGGCAAAGTGGAGCATTTTTACAAAGTGGTGCCACAGTACAGTAATCAGGTGGACTTCTCAGCCCCCTGCCGCCTCTATAAAGTCCATAGCAGACTTCCCCCTATGTCTGTTCCAGGACAGGAAACTCAGAGGTGGGAGGCGAGAGTGTTACCACTCTGCCACCTTGGCCCCCAGGAAATTTCCTTAGAACAGTGATTATCAGCCTGCTATTGTAAATCATATAACACCTTCACACAGTTTTATCTGAAGGATGAGGCTTGGGCTGATTCAGAGGCCTTCCTTTTGGGCCTGTTAGCGACTGCTAGCAGATCCACCAGAGCCCTTTTTAACTGAGGAGATTTGTACACATGTATACATCATACATATGTCGTACGTATTCAAAAAAAAAAAAAAAAGGCCTGTGATGTGCTTCTCTCGGGAGGTTTATTTCCTGGGACCGAACTCATACCTCTCTTCCTCCTACCTCAGAGCAGGTCTGTTAAAGAGGGGGGCTGCGCCGGTGTACCCCCGGTAACCGGGCGACAATTAACCGACTGACTAGAGTTTTCTGTGAGTTCACCTTAAGTCCCTAGTAACTTACCCACCGGCCAAGCGGTAGTTATTCAGCAATTGTCCATTGGGTGGGATGTATTAATGCAATAAAATTGAAAATTTAATAGTAAATTAAATTTTTATAAGTTAATACCCTACCCAATGGACTGGCAAGGCCCTCCCAGCTGACCCCACTATCAGCTTACTAGGGGTCCAAATAGGTTTAGACAACGAAAAAGATGCTGGGAAAAGTTGTCTAGACAAGAAGGAAGTACGAAGTGCCACCTCACAGATGCACACTTCTCGACCAGTCCTGCCGGTGAATAACACAGGACGTATTTCTCTGGCATTTGGTGGGACCAGCCAGCGCCGACCAGTAAAGCAATTGTCTATTGGGTAGGGTATTAACGTATAAAAATTTAATTTACTTATTAAATTTGCAATTTTGTTAAGCTAGCGCACTGAGTTCCCCTTTGTGGGTTAGATATTTGCTTGCAAAGCAGTCGATTAGAGTAGATTTAATGACCATTAAACCAGATTTACTGCATAATAACCATGATGTATTTTTCAGAGAGTAATGTTGCAAAGACTGCCATTTTCTGCATCCTTGGAATTGTCGGTGCTGTCATTCTAATTGTCATTGTAATGTTCATTGTTCAACGTTGCATTGCCATGCGGAAACTAAAACAAGCAGAGAACACAGAAAGTGCAGAAAATAATGTCCACACCGAGTCTATGTTACAAAACCGGACAAACAAGGAACTCTCTGCAATATACAGACCCAGTCAGGACAAGAAGAAAAGTGACAAGTCTCAAGAGGAAGAGGGTGTGTTGCTAACGGCAACATCAAGACCAATTAGTCAGCCACCGAGCTACGATGAAGTTTTACGCCAGGATAGCCAGTTGTCAGATCAAGAGCAATGTACATAATGATGGTGTACTGGAGTCTGGTAGGGTGTGTTGGGATCTTTGTTGTCTCTCTTTCAGACCCCCTCAAAGTGTGATTATATAACGAAAATCAAGTGGACACCCTAATTTCTATGGGGTACTATTTTTTTTTGTATGTTAACATAATCATAAACAACAAATATAATCAGAGGCAGATTTAGAGGGGGAACAAGTTAGGTCTACGATATTTTTTCATGCACCCCTTGTGTTTGCAGTCACTTCTAGTTTGCTTTTGTTACTCAAGTCAAAAAACAGTTATTTTCATGACCTTCCAATTTGCTTGTTCAACTCAAGTGAAAAAAACTAGTTTACTATAAAGAACAGAGAATGTTTATGGTTGCTTGATTGTCTTATTTAAGTAAAGTAACTGATGCGTCTCAGTGGCTTATTATCTAAAATTTAATAATGTTTAATATTATATATAAATAATGCAGTATTAAATGCAACATGTGTATGAACTAGTCCCAAGCCACTGCATATCCAGAGGCAGATGTGGAGAAGGAAATGAGGGCAAAATACACAATCAGAGACAGACTCGGATGTGGAAATTAAGGTAATATCAGAGGCACGTTTAGAGTGGGAAAATGAGGGCAAAATACGTAATTAGCATAATTAGAAGAAGGTTTAAAGTCGCAAGTGAGGGTAAAATACAAAATCAGAGGCAGGTTTAGATTTCCCAATTAGCAAAATATATAATCAAAAGGCAGGTGTAGATCAGGAAATGAGGACAAAACACATAATCAGAGGCAGGTTTAGAGTGGGAAAATGAGGGTAAAATACATAATTAAAAGAATTTTTAAAATGGAATATAAGGGAATAATACATAATCAGAGGCAGGTTTAAAGTTGCAAGTAAGGGTAAAAACATAATCAAAGGGAGGTTTAGAGGGGGAAAATATATGGAGGTAGGTTTAGAGGAGGGCACATCTCCCTTTCTGAACCTTAAAATTGACTTTCATGAGGACAGTCAATTGCTGAGGTCTCCTGGAAGTAGTACTTGTATATTCGTAACATAAAACAGTGATAAATTACTTCAAGAATAGAATCGGGGAAAGATTTCTTCTTTGATAACTATAGTTTTGCAGTAAATATTCTTGTAAAATGCACCTAAAATGAGTCAGTTTTTGCATCTTTTATGTGACAAAATACCAACTGTGTCTATTATTATTGTAAACATTAGTCGATACATTGTTTGGCTATGTGGACATCAATATTGAATGTAAATATATTTCAATATTATCTGGTATCGGGGGCTGTGGTATTGTCGAAAAAAAGTCTGAATCTGGGATACTGAAAAGTATTGTTCTAGCATATCCCCAACCACTAATAGGAAGTAAAACAAATTATATTGGTAAACCCATTGAAGACTACAAAAAATATGAGACAAAACTTTACAAGTTTTTCAAACTATGGGTTTATTTGAGATATTTGCAGTGAATGTTTATAGTTAGACAAAAAATGCTGATATTGATATATGCCCTATTCACATCGATATTAGCAATGCTGTCCCAAAACAATAAATATTTTCAATATTGATATAAACATTGTACCCACTGGTAAAAATAGTGCAGTATAATAGAGTACAGTAACGGTATTATGTATTTAAGTAAAAAAAATGACTTTTTGTTCCAGCCCTTCTGTTGACTTGTGCTTACATTTCCGACTGTTTGTTTTTACGTGTGTATGTATATTATATCCATATATGAGTTTGTGAGGATAATCTTGTGAGGCTAAAACGATTAACCATATATATATACGTTTACAAAAGCTCTAGCTAGCACCATTTTTATTTGATGAGTTAACTATTTACTTTTGCGTATCAACTCATATGAGATTTTACTCGGTTAAAACCCTAGAAAGGTACCGATTTTTGTACCCTCAGATCTGCAGTGTTTACATGCACAGGACATACACATCTGACTTTTTCAGTTTCAGTATATTTCCTTAAAAATTTTATAAATAACATTGGAAACAGTTAACTGGTCACTGGACAGCTATTGCAAGCAGATAGTTGGTAAATAAATTAAGTTATTTCTTTCAGCCTCGGTGATCTTGTCTGAAACACAACGTATATTTTACACATTTAAAAGACTTAAGTGGAATCATTGTGTTCCTAGCTGTCCGGCCCTATGTTTCAAAAAGCATGTTTAAAAACCGTTGCAAGTGAGTATTTCTGTACAGACTGCATTCAACTGATCTTGTCTGCTGTAGCTGTATTAAAATGTGTCTTCCGGGTGCTTTGATGTATCTTAATGGTAACATGATCGATCTTGTTAACTCTTTTCATGTTAGACCAATGCAACTATTGAAATGGAGCTGAATTATCATATCTCGCAAAAGACTGATTGTACAAGTTTTCCAGTGAATATTTCCATCTTTCCAAGAGTAACTGAGATTCGATTCTGTGAGTGATCACATTGAATTCATAAAAGTGTGAGGAGGTGATAAGTAATGTATTTTGGGTCATGTGACTTATCGTTTTATGTCAGAATAGAGTAGAACTTTTAATGTTTACTGTCATTATTCCCGCCTTTTATGGCATATCCTTCATAATGGACCCATTGTAATTTGGTAGAGTCTTCCTTTAACTCGTGAACTGGGGTATTAGTGGACATATTTGTATGTGTTTCTCGCTGTATATATTGCAATGAAAAACTGGCTAATTTTGTGCTATAGCTTTGTGATTGTGTGTATTTTACAAAGAATACATTAAGTGTATTCGCTTTTCAGTCAGAAAACCATTCGCACAATAAAGGGTGTAAGGCTCTTTTTACTGTAACAATTTTACAGGATTTCACCTCTAATGATATTTGTGTGAACTTAACTTTTGAAACACACTTCCAATGTCACATTCCAAAAGTGTAAAATAATCAAAACCTAATTAACAGTGAATTAAGTTCAAACACATTTGTACATAATTGCAAACTGATATGTGTTGTTAAAATGTAACCAAACCACAGTATTATCATATTTTGAAATTCAATAAAATTACAATGATGTCTCACTGTCTTGAAGTTAAAACATTTTATTTTATTTTTATTTGCACTGTTAAAGTTATTTGTGCCCTTTGATGTAAAGGAGTTTTGTTGATTTAACACAAAATTTTATTTGTGAAGTTATATATTATATTTATCTGCGTGAGTCTTTATCCAAGAGTTTGAAGTAATAATGATTTAAACACATGTTTTACAAATTAGTTTATAACAGGGATGTGTCAGTAGCATAGGTTTAGTTTTATATCCCACCAAAGTAAAACTGTTTCCATTCCAAAAAAAGATGTGATTTAGTACACCCCAAATCCAATAGGCCAGTGATAGAAAGTGAAACTCGTAAAGCCAAAACATGGCAGTTTCCTAATTCCTATCAAGGAATTTGTTGAAAAAAAAATTCTTAAATATATAAAAATATGGGATGAGAGTTAGCAGTTTCTTCAGATCTGGGGGTGTGTTTCCAATATTTTATGTTTTCCTTCAATTTTATGTGTTGACAAACTAGATGGCGGTTGTAAAATATTTTAACAGTATTTCTTTAAAATTCTGTCGATACCTAGATACTGGTGCTACCAACCCATCCCTTGTTTATAAAACAGTAAAACCTCTATCATCCAATGTATTGGGAGAGTAAAGTTGTGTTTGGATAATTCTATTCTATTCCGGACTTCCATAGAGCTTAATCTCTGCATTAAAGCATTCTCTAAAGCACAACAACCATGAGCTTTTTATTCAGATTCATTAGTCCTAGGACATAAAAATGGCCATTTCAACAGAAACACCGGGTAAGACAGAAAATATGGTGAAAAGGCCTTGGTGAACAAATGTGATTTGAGTTTCTACCTGAAGAAAGCGAAAGAGGAATCAAAACAAACATCATCAGGTAATTAAGCGTCCCTGAAAGGGCGCTTATTTGTTTTCGCCTCAGTTTCCACGCCACCGCCGCCGCATTAAGGTCTCCCTTGAATATCTCCCTTATTATTAGAAGGTTTCAACCCATATTTGGCAGTTATATACCTTAGGCATGGGAAATTTTTTCTGCATGCTTAAATTTGACCTTTGACCTTTATGAAGCTAACATGATCAAAACTACTTGCTACACAGTCTTATAATTTGACACACCTGTTCATACTATCGAAAACGCGAGCTGATTAGATTTTGGGAGCAATCCCTTGAAAAATGTCTCATTTATGAATGATTTTCTGACACCTTCCAATCTGAAAGCCTTAAATTTAGGTCAACCCCCCTATTATCTTCTTAAGTATTGCATTAAGAGCCATAAAATGTACTGGGAGGTAAAAGGAAACCATATGTGGAGAGTCTAAATAGCCGGTCGGTTTTACCCTACGGCCCCCCCCCCCCCCTATGGGTCAAACTGGGGTCATAAAATAGCTGATTCTGAATTTTTGCCTTATATCTCCTTTATTGTTGCTTTTATAGCTTCAGAATGTATTAAGAGGTATTGGGAAAGCATATGTGGAGAGTCTAAATAGCCGGTCAGTTTTACCCCCCCACCCCCCCACCCCCCTTATGGGCCAAACTGGGGTCATAAATAGCTGCTTTGGAGTTTTTGCCTTATATCTCCTTTATCGTTGCTTTTATAGCTTCAGAATGTATGAAGAGGTATTGGGAAAGCATACGGCGCAGCTTTGTGCATTCTTAGCTTTACAGCATGCTTATTAAAACCACAAAGCATTTTAAACTTTCAGGGATGCTTCGCTTTTGTTAGCAAAAACATTCCTCTAGTTTATTTGAGATAATAGGTGCATCCAACAGCAAACCCATGACCATTAATAGAAGGTTCATTAAATAAAAATAGTGAGCTTAAACTCTCTTGGAAATACGTATTTGTGAGATGGGAAATTAATTCATAAAACTAAATATGCGGATAAATAGAAAGCCAGATAATAGAGGTGCTACTGTATTGTATAATTTAATCAGCATCATCATGTAAGAGCTATGTATCTATATATTATTTTATGCTTCATTTATGTAGTCTTCCAGGTTTATATCATGATTTGGTGCTGGTTTTCCAATTTGCAAAGTGGCCTTAAGAAACTGTAGTTATTTACTCCAAAACTTACATTAAGTAAGTTTGAAATATATAATGGCAAAATGAAAGCCAGTTTTATAGAATTAACTTTGAATTTTAATATAATTAGTTTGAGTGTCTTGCCATTAGAGTAGTTGTTATAGTGTAACATAAATAGTGGAGAATGCAGCTTCTAAAAACATTAATATGTATAATACGATGTTTCATAGTTAACATTTACTGTTATATATAGATTTTTTTTGTATATTATATTTTTTTTTGTGTGTGTAGAAACCTGTATGTTTATTTACTCTTTTTATGAAAAGCAGTGATTGCTGGATGACTGAGAGTAACGGATCCCACATCAGCAACTTACAATATATTTACACTATTCTAAGATTTTTACATTGTTTTTATCTAATATTAAATATCTTTCTTGTAACTGTAAATCTATACTCAGACTTAAAGGCAAATACCAGATAATGGCTATATGTTAACCAGCCGTCCTACTTGAATATCATTTAACAAATATACAAATTTTAATTATGTGTTAAATTCATAGATCCAAAATGGTGTTCTACAGATTATTAAATAAAAGTACAAACTTTCTGTTTTTATGATTTGTGGATGTACCAAGTTTCCCTCATTTTCAATTTTTTGCACTGAAGTGTAGGGTGAAGTGAAGCTGAACTCTTATTTATGTAGACATTAAATATATATGTAAAGTTATCTGTCCCATCATGCACTTTCTAATATTAATGAGTAATGCAAGAAAGTGTATTGTTTTGTACAAGAAATCAGACAATTTACATAAATTTTGAAACAGGTAGCAGACATTCTAATATTCGTCAGATATTGTGACCATATATTGGAATAGAGTTTTTCCTATTCGATATTTGTCAATATTAATGTTCACCCCCCACCCCACCCACTCCATCTCTGCCAATTATTAAATTTTGTATTGGCCATGGAATTCATGTAAAACTTACCCGGTTAGTCTTCGTCTATGTCCCAAACTAATTTGTCCCCATACAAGTCTCCAGTAGATTAAATAGCATGTTCTGTGTTAAATAAAACCTGTAAATCTGTACACAAACTTTGAGAGCAATATTGTCAAGACTCCATTGGTACAAATAAGTGCTTTTTTAACAGCTGGTGTGAAGTTGTGCTGTTTCCACGTAGTCTAAGTCACATCACAAATTCCATACGGTCAAAAGTCCATGATTTGTGTAATTCATAATGTGCTCATGTGATATGTTAGTGCACATTTTACACTTTTAAAATCAAATTGCACACATATGTAGACTTTATGGGTTTTTTTTTCTACACAACCAAATTATTCAAACCTGTATTTTATGTTTTTTTTGCACAGCCCAGTTATTGAAACTTTGATTTTAAAAATTGTCAGTTTAACAAATTGAAAGTGTCTTGATCCTGAGTTATATTATTTCTGCAATTTTTTTCAAACATGAATGAAAATATTTTATGTTAATGCATTTTCTGAAGATCTGTTACCATTGCTATATATATTCCAATTTTACTTTGATGACGGCATAAGAACTGAAGCTCTAGCAAGGCACTCTGTGTATGTACTGACATAGCAATGTGCATTTTGTGCCAAATATTTGTCATACAGGTATATTTTGATCTTTATCCTTGTTTGGTGCTTCAAATTTATATGTTTTTGCCTTATTAATATTTACATGTAATGTGTATTATTTGTAAAAAGAAAAGTACATACAGACTTGTAGTATAGTGTAATATCATTAAACTTTTGAATTGGCCTTTGTGTGCCTTAATACAGTGGAAAAAAGGTGCCTTTGAAAGTTTGTAGAGGTTAAATGAAAATTCAAAAAATGTTTCAGGTACCTAACATTTTTATCTAAATAGTATTTTAAGTTTAAAGATTGAAAGTTACTTAATGGTATAACAGACTTATTTTGGACTGTTATTATAACAAGTATAACATTTTGTAGAAGGTATTTTAAATAAACGTATATCGTCTATCACTTGTGCCGTGAATCCTCAATTCAACCTTGTTGGATAGTTGGTTTCTCAGCTCATGAACTTGGCCACATGTTGTCATTGGTAAAAACGCACATACATGCACACACTTTTTCAGGAATGCCAACGAGTAGTTTATGCTCTTTAAACGAGCCAAAATTTCATGAAAATTCGATCCAATTTTTAAGGGGCAAGTGCTCGTGTACATGTAAAATACCACTGAATGTTTTGCGCAATAAAACATTAATAAAAGCAGGATGCAATATGAAATGAAATTTTTTTCATTTTACTTCTACTCAGGAAAGTATTTTTTTTGGCATTATTTATTCTTTGTCAACTGAAAACAGATCCAGAATAATTCTGGGGAGAACTGAGCCAGAGGTAGAAACCACCATTTTTCAAAATGAGACCCCCAATGAGGAATAAAGTTTTTGAGGTCTGGAGCAGATTTTGTCAAAAACATCCTTAAATATTCTGGAGTTTCGATCCAGATCGTTGAGGGAGAAACAATGCATTGGTTTTTAAAATTTTACTGATCTATTTATATATCAAAATATACAACATCCTCACAAAATAACAGGCTACACACAGTATTTTTAGGAGATCTCTGTTTCCTAGTGGCTAAAGAGTTAGTAAAATACCTGCTTGGATTTCATCGATGTGGCTGTGGGTTCGAATCCAGGTGTAACACTATGCAAGGAATACTGATGACTGGTCTCAATATGACCCTAGCTTTTCCATAATTAAACTTTAAAGAGCTGAAACAGAGTTAAAAATTTCAGTTTAATTCCACTCCTGAATAAGGGGGTTTCAAACTTTACATAACTGAACATGTACATGGTAAATTTACAGAGGTGACGTACAATAAAGTTGCCTTCAATTGTTTATTAATGGGGTTATTCTCCAACTGGGATACACAACTCATATAAAAGCTTTGATATTATCAATACAAAATATCTAACCTGTAAAGTTTCAATATCAAAGGATCAAGTGACTTTTTATTTCCATATAATTCTGCCCTTTCATGCTATGAAGCAGTTTTAGTCCAGGGGTATCCCATGCATAGTTTTCTAGGGATTTTTTATTATGTCCGCTGACTTGTCAGTCAGCTGACATTATGTCGTCACTCTGCGGCGTGGGCGTCCGCGTCCGCGTGAACAACTTCTCCAAAACTACAAGGCCTAGAGACGTGCTGTTTTTTTTAAAAGATACCTTATCTATCGAGGATGAAAAATTGTTCAAGGCATGCAAATCTGTCTGTTCGTCTGTTTGCTAGAGACATTACAAGGGGGGTACCCCCACCAAAAGTGTGAAAATTTCAACACTTAATCACAATTTTCTCAGTGACTATTGCAGGGATTTCTCTCATGTCTTGCATATATGTACTAGGCCACAGGTAGATTCTCTTGTGTGAGTATGAGACCTGGATCTGTCTTACTTTTTTTTTAATAAATTTTTTTAATAATTTTTAATGCATTAAAATTCATGAAATCATGCGCAAAATCATTTATAACTTGAAAAGTGTTGCATTTAGAGCATTTTGTTAAAATATGTTATTCAGCTACTTTTTTCATAGCTACAATATGGTGAGTAAGTTGGGTGCCTGTCTCAATAGCTAAGTGAGTAATAGCTACTTTTGGGCTTTTCAGTAACTTCCATCATGAGTAAAATCACTTGTAACTTAAAAACTATTGCATTTGGAGAATTTCGTATAAATATGTTATTCAGCTACTTTTGGGTCAGCTATAACATAGTAAAATTTTAGACCTGTAGCTCATGGCATAGCTGAGTAATAGCTACTTTTAGGTTATCACTGTTGAGTAAATCGCTTATAACTTCAAAACTATTGCATTTAGAGAATTTCGTATAAATATGTTATTCAGCTACTTTTGGGTCAGCTATAACATAGTAAAATTTCAGACCTGTAGCTCATGGCATAGCTGAGTAATAGCTACTTTTAGGTTATCACTGTTGAGTAAATCGCTTATAACTTGGAAACTATTGCATTTACAGTATTTTGTGTCAATATGTTATTCACCTATTTTGGGATCAGCTATAACATAGTGAAGTTTCAGATCTGTGGCTCATTGTATAGCTGAGTAATAGCTACTTTGAAGTTCTCACTATTGAGTAAATCACTTGTAACTTAAAACCTATTGCATTTAGAGAAATTCGTATAAATATGTTATTCAGCTACTTTTGGGTCAGCTATAACATAGTAAAATTTCAGACCTGTAGCTCATGGCATAGCTGAGTAATAGCTACTTTTAGGTCATCACTATTGAGTAAATCAGTTGTAACTTGAAAACTATTGCATTTACAGTATTTTGCTTAAATATGTTGTTCACCTACTTTTGGGTCAGCTATAACATAGTAAAATTTCAGACCTGTAGCTCATTGCATAGCTGAGTAATAACTACTTTGAGGTTCTCACTATTGAGTAAATCAGTTGTAATTGCAAAACTATTGCATTTAGAGAATTTCGTATAAATATGTTATTCAGCTACTTTTGGGCCAGCTATAACATAGTGAAATTTCAGATCTGTAGGTCATGGCACAGCTGAGTAATAGCTACTTTGAAGTTCTCACTATTGAGTAAATCAGTTGTAATTGGAAAACTATTGCATTTACAGAATTTCGTATAAATATGTTATTCAGCTACTTTTGGGTCAGCTATAACATAGTAAAATTTCAGACCTGTAGCTCATGGCATAGCTGAGTAATAGCTACTTTTAGGTCATCACTATTGAGTAAATCAGTTGTAACTTGAAAACTATTGCATTTACAGTATTTTGCTTAAATATGTTGTTCACCTACTTTTGGGTCGGCTATAACATAGTAAAATTTCAGACCTGTAGCTCATTGCATAGCTGAGTAATAACTACTTTGAGGTTCTCACTATTGAGTAAATCAGTTGTAATTGCAAAACTATTGCATTTAGAGAATTTAGTATAAATATGTTATTCAGCTACTTTTGGGTCAGCTATAACATAGTAAAATTTCAGACCTGTAGCTCATGGCATAGCTGAGTAATAGCTACTTTTAGGTCATCACTATTGAGTAAATCAGTTGTAACTTGAAAGCTATTGCATGTACAGTATTTTGCTTAAATATGTTGTTCACCTACTTTTGGGTCAGCTATAACATAGTAAAATTTCAGACCTGTAGCTCCTGGCATAGCTGAGTAATAGCTACTTTGAGGTTATCACTGTTGAGTAAATCGCTTATAACTTGGAAATTATTGCATTTAGAGTATTTTGTTTCAATATGTTATTCACCTATTTTGGGGTCAGCTATAACATAGTGAAGTTCCAGACCTGTGACTCATTGCATAGCTGAGTAATAGCTACTTTGAAGTTCTCAATGTTGAGCAAATCACTTATAATTTGAAAACTATTGCATTTAGAGAATTTAGTATAAATATGTTATTCAGCTACTTTTGGGTCAGCTATAACATAGTAAATTTTCAGACCTGTAGCTCATGGCATAGCTGAGTAATAGCTACTTTTAGGTTATCACTGTTGAGTAAATCACTTATAACTTGGAAACTATTGCATTTAGAGTATTTTGTTGCAATATGTTATTCACCTATTTTGGGGTCAGCTATAACATAGTGAAGTTCCAGACCTGTGGCTCATTGCATAGCTGAGTAATAGCTACTTTGAAGTTCTCACTGTTGAGTAAATCAGTTGTAATTGGAAAACTATTGCCTTTACAGAAATTTGTGCAAATATGTTATTCAGCTACTTTTGGGTCAGCTATAACATAGTGAAATTACAGACCTGTAGCTCATGGCACAACTGAGCAATAGCTATTCTCAGGCACTGACTGTTGAGTAAATCGGCTATAACTTGAAAAATATTGCATTTGGAGTATTTTGTTAAAATATATTGTTCACCTACTTTTGGGTTAGCTATAACATAGTGAAATTACAGACCTATAGCTCATGGCATAGCGGAACAATAGCTATTTTCAGGTTCTCACTATTGAGTAAATCAGTTGTAACTTGAAAACTATTGCATTTACAGTATTTTGCTTAAATATGTTGTTCACCTACTTTTAGGTCAGCTATAACAGAGCAAAAATTCAGACATGTAGCTCATTGCATAGCTGAGTAATAGTTACTTTGAGGTTCTCACTCTTGAGTAAATCAGTAGTAACTTGAAAACTATTACATTTAGAGTACATGTATTTTGTTAAATATGTTATTCACAGACGTTTTGGTCAGCTATAACATAGTGAAATTGCAGACCTCTATGTCATGGCATAGCTGAGCAATAGCTTCTTTCAGGTTCTCACTGTTGAGTAAATCATTGTATCCAACCTGTAGGAAATCATGGGCTGGGAATCTGTTAATATGGTCCGATTTGACCTTGGAACCCTCCTTCAAGGTCAAATGAGGATAGCCCAACATAAAAGTGCTTATAACTCGCTTATTATTGGTCCTACAGGTTTGGAATGAAAACCAACTTATAGAAAATCATGAGCTGGGAATTTTTTGGTGTGGTCGGATTTCACCTTGGACCCCTCCTTCAAGGTCAAATGAGGATAGCCAAACTTAAAAGTGCTTATAACTCGCTTATTATTGGTCCTAGAGGTTTGGAATGGAAAACCAACCTATAGAAAATCATGGGCTGGGAATCTTTTGGTGTGGTCAGATTTCACCTTAGACCCCTCCTTCCAGGTCAAACGAAGATAGCCAAACTTAAAGTGCTTATAACTCGCGTATTATTGGTCTTGGAGGTTTGGGATGGTAAACCAACATATAGGAAATCATGGGCTGGGATTCTTTTGGTGTGGTCAGATTTGACCTGGGACCCCTCCTTCAAGGTCAATTGAGGATAGCCAAACATACAATTGCTTAGAACTCGCTTATTATTGGTCCTACAGGTTTGGGATAGTAAACAAGCTACAGGAAATCATGGGCTGGGAATTTTTTTTGTGTGGTCGGATTTGACCTTTGACCCCTCCGTCAAGGTCAAACAAGGATAGCCAAACTTAAAAAGTGCCTATGACTCACTTATTATTGGTCCGAGAGGTTTGGGATGGTAAACCATCCTAAATTCTTTGGCTGGGAATCTTTTGGTATGGTCAGATTTGACCTTTGGACCCCTTCTTCATGGTCGAACGAGGATATTGCATTTATAGTATTTCTTTAAATATTTTTAACCTACTTTTTACACTTAAACAATTACCTTGTTACTTTATTTCATAATACCATTTGCAGGGCACAACTTTTTTGTCCTTTTTTTCTGTCAGCTTCGGAATATCTTTCGAACATGCTGTTCAGTTACCATTTACTATATTTCTGTACAGCCCTTTCCCTGATAATTATGCTTTCCTCTCATTATCACCATCACAAATCAAAAACATTCAGTCAGCTGACACAGTGCCCGTTCACGGGCACTCTCCTCTTGTTTTAAAATATTTGTACTATGATTCATATTCATATGAATGTGTATTTTATGGTCATCAGAAGGCTATGTGATCTACACCAGAATACCTGTATGGCAACTTTCCAATGTGTCAGTCATACCGTCTACACATTGCCGCAGGTTTCTAAATATCACCATAGCCTTGCTCAACGTCTACATTAAACAGAAGTTGGTTGATTTATAAAACTATATGTACTTTAAAAATGCAGATTACCTCAATGATAGCACAGCATAGAACATTCTATGCCTTCATATTTTATACTGAATGACTGAGGACTTTAAGCAATTTTATTTGTTTGACTTGAATGACTTTAAGTCAATTTTACCCCACAGCCCTTAAGGGCTGTCAGGGTATTGTTTTCACCCATGATGTCCGGATAGACGGGTGTCCAGGCGGGCGGCAGGAAAAATTTGTCCGGCCTGTATCTCAGGAACTGTAAGGTGTAGGAAGTTGATACTTGGTAGGGACATTGGTTAGGGGGTGTAGGTGTGCAACGTCATGGTGTGACCTTGATTTGACCTTGCCGCAGTGACCTTGAGTTTGAAAATCTTGTCCGGGCTATGTCTCGGAAACCGTAAGGTGTAGGAAGTTGATGCTTGGTAGGGATATTGGCTAGGGGTTGTAGGTGTGCAGCATCATGGTGTGACCTTGATTTGACATTTGACCTTGTCGTAGTGACCTTAACCTTTAAAAAATTGTTGCACCTTTGGGTCTGTCTTTTGATGCAGATTAAGCACTGTTAAAGTCATATTAGAATTCATTAAGAATTTTACTTTTACAACTTCCCATTGTAACAGATGGAATTTCATCAAGTGAGCCACAGATTTTGCCCCAACACCACACATAAGCATTCATTGAATGTAAAACCACTTCTGTATGCATGGTAATGTTCAAAACATCTAAACCATAATTCGGCCATACCAGATGTAGATAAAGAGTACATGCATTATCTTTCCGTTAGACATTATTTTCTCTATTTAAACAATATTTGGACCTTTATATAACTGACAGTGCTCTGAAAGTATGCTGAACTTTGTGCTGATACTGTAATTCTATATCTCATGGTGTTAAAAATGTTTACCTTGGCTGTGGGGTATCGGCATCTCTGATGCTATTTTATTTGTTCGACTTCAAATACATCAGGGGTCAATAGATGACCACTATTTCAGATTTAATAGGGATAGATAAATATTCAACACCTGGCGGCTTCCTTGGCTAGGGATTTCAGTCCTATTTTCATTTAGAAATAACTAAATAAAATCAATCCATTGGGCATAAGGTGGGGCTCATAGAACTGAACACACTGGTGAAAAATAACTAAATCAGACCAGGAGTAAGGAAGTTGTGGTCGTATAAAATAAGGCAAGTAAGTGGTTACCTTGTGTTTCAGACAGACCGATGGATAGACAGATGGACAGAGTTTGCATTTATTAGTGACTATTACACTTAATATATGATTGAATGATTAAAGTAAGATTTCCATGTGATATAATGGAAAATACACATTTATTAACGCAGTAACGCCTTCTCTGGGCTAGGGCAAAATGCCACCACAAAAAGGCTGATCACAATCATACCTCATGATGTTTGTGATAACAGGTTCCCCAAGCTCACGTTTGACTACATTTCCCTTGTAACCAATATATTGTAGCAGTTTATTCCAAGCAAAACTCTTCCCAGGTTCTTTCTTCATGAGAATGTACAACAGAATGCAAATTGTACCAATAATTTGCCAGACATGTTTGGACATTGTGTGAGGAACTGAATGGCCGTTAACTAGTAAAACTATGTCAAGATTTACCTTTAACTCTGGTCCCCTTACCGTTTTTCTCTACATTAAAGAGTCCAGTACCGGTGTAACGCAAGATAATGACTCCCGCTAGATTTTGCACCCCCTCCTTTGATCTTTAGGGGAGTAATTATCTTGCAAGCAATATTTTGCACCCCCAAACAATAGAGAGATTAGGGGGGTCAAAGTATAGCAAACAGGGTTGCAAGATAATCACCCCCCTGCTAGATATTTACTCCCCTCTCTGTAAAAAGACACAATGGGACAATACAATAGTGTGTTTATTTAGTCAATTGGACTGTTGTCAATACATGTATATCAATAAGAACAAAGGAATGTGAAATGTTAGTGAGCCACTCATAAACAGATTAAATAAACCTTAATAATCCAATTGGATGAGCCTCAGTAATAGTGTTAATAATTAGAGTTGCTTTTTAAAAGAAAGTACTAATTCTTAATTTTTTCAATTTTCCACCTCATCCATGGATTCATCAGAACTGTCATTGGTACAGTTATCTGGGTTAATAAGTTCTGGGTTGTTAGCACCCTTGGCAGAATTGTTACTCATCTCTGAGTATTTATGTTACTTGCCGTTTCAAAACCTTTGGCCGTTTCGAAACGGCCATGGCCGTTTTGATACCTTTGCAAGGTTTAGAAATGGCTTGGCCGTTTTGAAACGGCCAACTCTTCCTCTTGGCCATTTTGATACCTCACCAGTTTGACATTGGGGGACAGGTTTGTTCCGTTGCTTTTGCTTTTGTAAATATGTTTTATATTTAAACAATATTTTACCACTAATCCCTTTTATGCACCCCACCCATTTGCAAAATGAAACAAATCAACATCAAGAGATATCTTCTAAATTAATAATAATAGCAAATCATTACAATTGTCTGTCAGTATTAACTGAGTAAGATTAAGTGAAGAAGGTGCCCAAAAGAAGGAAATCAGATAGCACTGAAAAAAAGAATTATGTAAAGGAAATGTATTGTAGCTCATCAACTATAACTCTTTGAAAAGTCAAACAATAAATCCCTCCTTGATTGATCTTCCTGTAATGTGAATTTGTTTAACATTTATTACTACTCCCTTTTAAACAGCCCACTAATATTTAAGTAAAACAAATCAACATCAAAAGGGAGCTGCGACAATAGGAATAAATCCAATTAAGCACTTCTGCAATCAATGGCAAACAAATCAACATCACAGAGTTAATATTTCTCATGGCTTCTCCATGGCTTATTAATTAATCTGGCAAGTAAAAAAAACCAGATTTAAATATACAGCACCTTCATGCAGATAGATTGATGAGATAAATAACTTTTATGATACAGACTTTGTGTTATACAACAACAAAATACAATTCACATAATATTATTTTCCTATCACCCAGCCATATAGGCTTACAAATCAGTTTAATTCAAACATTAAATCTCAAGTATGTACTATTTGAAAACAGGAAATACAACCAAACAAAAGTTACATTAATCATTAGTATATAACATAGACCAAATTGACACTAAATATTTTGCACAGTGGCGAATATGTTAACTATTTAATTTCAACTTTTTGTTTGAAGAAATCTTTTCAAGTAAAAGGACACAATCGAAGATCACAGGTTAACTGTAGCTACTCCCAGACCTATTTCAAAGAATCCACAGCAAAATAAATTACATTTTATACGTATAAAAATACATGCTATAGAAAAATTTAGAAATCAGGTGAGGTTTCAAAATGGCCAGGTTATTGATTTGGCCATTTTGAAACCAGGTTTTGAACTGGCCAGGCCGTTTCAAAACCCAGGAAGGTTTCAAAACGGCCAAGTAAATAATTTGGCCGTTTCGAAACGGCCAGGGTTTCAAAACGGCCGGGAACATTTATACACACTTGCAATTTTCCATCTACATAGAAGCCATACTAATAAATTGTTTTATGTTCAGAATTGTTAAAACAGGACTTACCTATATACAGAGAAGCCACATCATGACCGAAAAGCATAACATTAATAGGTCTTACCAAGTAAGTGAGAAACCACAGTTACAAGATATACCCCTGGGGCTTCCTAGCACATGTTACTATAATAGATAAAGTTTGTGTGAAAGACCAACAGAAACATAAGAGAAAATCAATCTTTTTAGAGGGGATAGTCATTGTAAAAACCCAATTAACTTAATGGCAATCAAAGCTTTTTAAATATATTTACAAATTCATGAAAGACTAGCAATCATTCAAGTTAATCCCCCACATCAATATCAAAAAGTATGCAAGTGTTTTGCTTCCACTTAATCCCCCACACAATAGTGATCACCAATCTGTGGGGGGAGGGGGTGCAAAATCTTGCAAGGGGGGTTAAAATATTTCGACTCCCATTGCTATATTTTACCCCCCTAGTGACAAATATAGGGGAGTCATTATCTCACGCTACACCGGCGGCCATTTTAAATCAATGGTATTTATACTGAGCAGAAAATAAGGATTAAAATACAGTGTCTTTTTTCTCCACTTACATGATGCACATTTTGATATTACATCCTTTTAAACTCTTATTTGGTCTAATGTTAGGGGATAATGAGCCTGATAAATTTATGTGTAAACGTTCATTTGTTTCAATCCTTCTTTATAGCTCAGGAAGTAAGGGTTTGCTTTTAAATAAATTAACAAGCCAGTCTTCACATTATCATATTACTTTATTATTTTACTTATAATATTGAATGTTACGAGTCAGATATACATTTTAAAACACAAACTTATATCAAATATGTTACTAATTTAATTATATTAAAATACAGAAGTTCCTGAATTATGACAATCAGTCACCACAATGTATTTCATTCAAGACAGACTAGGTGAAGGCTACCGTCCCTTTTATATGTTAAAGTTTTTACTAGTGTCTGGTCTTGATTCATCAGGATAGTAATTAAGCGTTCCTGCAAGGGCGCTTATTTGTTTTCACCTCAGTTTCATCGCCGCCACATTATGGTCTCCCTTGAATATCTCCCTTATTATTGGAAGCTTTCTAACCATATTATATACCTAAGCGATGAAAATTAATTCATTTCTGAGCGATTTTCTCACAGCTACCAACCAGAAAACTTAAAATTAATGTGACCCCCCCCCCCCATTATCTTCTTAAGTATTGCATGTAGAGCCATAAAATGTATTGGGAATAGGAAATCATATGTGGAGTCTAAAAGACAAGTCAAATTCCCCCACCCCACTATAGGGGTCAAACAGAGGGCATAAAATAGTCGATTTTGACAGTTTGTCTTGTATCTCCTCTATTATTGCTTTTAGAGTATTAGAATGTATTGAGACGTATTCGGAAACCTTATGTGAAGAGTCTAGATAGCTGGACAGATTTACCCCTGACTCCCTCCCCTAGGGTCATAAAATAGCCGATTTTGTGTTTTGCCTTATACCTCCTTTATTACTGCTTTTAGAGCTTTAGGATGTATTAAGAGGTATTGGGAAACCTTATATGAAGAGTTTAGATGGCCAGTCAGATTTACCCCCTGACCCACCCCGGCATGCTTTAGAATGGATTCCATATATGGAGAATCTATATAGCCACTCAGGTTTAACCCCTGACCCCCTCTTATAGGTCAAACTGCGGTCATAAAATAGCTGATTTTCTGTTTTTGCCTTATATCTCCTTTAAAATAACTCTTCTTACAAACAATAACATTTATTAAATTAATTTTTTACACTTTATGATCATAGAAAACAAAATAAAGCTTACATTTTTCTTTCATGTTAATGCATAAACCTCCACTCTGCTTAACTTTCACTTCTTTCAGCGCTGCATTTTTTTTCTTTTCAAAAACCTTTTTCTAGTTTTTTACTATACATGTATATTGCATCTAACCTTTTGGGATGCTTTGTTTTTGCAAAAAAAAAAGAACAGAGAATTGGGGGTTACATTTTAATTCTTTTATTTGCAAGAGTCATCAACGGATGATACTGCAGTATGTGTGGTACTATGATGAACTGGATAAGAATATGAAGGTTTGAGCAACTGTGGGTTCGATTGGCTTTGGTCAAATTGGCTTTTGGTCAAATTTTCCACATGTTTTGCTTGTGAAATATGAGTAGAAGAAATTCTTTTCCTAGTAAAATTTGAATTTACTGGTCTTTTAGGGATGTGATGAGAAATGTACGAGCTAGAAGGCAGCAATGAACGCACGCCCAACGAGACATCATGTGTATGAACATTTTTGGAAGATAGATTCGTTGGGGGGTGTTGTACTACTTCAGCAAACGTACGACCATCACGTTTGTTGTGAAACGCCTTATATGTATGCCACCATCTAGACCACTTACTTTTATGAGCTGCATATTCTGTGTTACCCTGTTTAGACCACACATATCTATCATTATGGATGTGGTACTTGACTTTGCCCACATCCAAACTCATTCGTTTTTTTAATTTTTCAATTTATTCCTGCAGTCCACATCAGAATGAGCAAAAGATTTTCCAAATTTTTCAAGACATGTTGAACAAATGTGCCTGTATAGAACCCCTTTTGTTTCATGTGTTTTTGAAAAACTGCATGTGTTTTGGTTGTAAAATTGGCATGGCATGGTTTTATTATGTGTTTGCCCAGGTTTTGTAACATTGTTTTGGGTTTTGGTCTGATTTTGTGGCATATGTCTTTGAGCATTAGCTCTTCTCACTCTTTCAATCTTTTCACATTCCGAAAAATCCCTAATTTCCCCCTGTTCCATCCTACAAAGAAGTACGGCGTGACTGGCCTTTGCCGCCCCCCAGGAAAAATCCTAAGCATCTTCTAACAAAGAAATCATATAATCCAACATATGTTCTTTCAATTTAGCATTTTGTTCTTCCTTAATGGTATGGCAAAACCAGTCACCCATTGCAAAACAGTAAGCTGGTCATAGGAGATTCTTTCCTTGTTCGAACCCGAGAGCACAAGCTCGTGAGGCCAACAGACTCGATTTTTTTACAAATATATCAATGCCACCTCGCTGAGATTTGATTTTTGTATCAGTACCTGTAGCATTAAGACGGGTAAGCTCTTCCAGCCTTTGCTGCACTTGCTCTTGTATAGTGGCATTCTGTCGTATCTCAGCCAAGTTTGGTAAAGTACAAGTCGTAGGTGGGCGAGTTTCTGAATTTGAAGCTGCCACAGCAACAGATTTTGAAGATTTTGTTTTTGGACTGCTTGTCTTAGTTTTCTTACTATTTTTTATCAACCTCGAGTCCGAAGTTTTCTTACATCCAGCATTTTCCAATTTATCAATCCTATTTCCTAACTGTTCAAGTTTTGCAACTATTTGTTGGTTCACAAGCATTTGAACACTGTAGTCATCACTGCCAGATGAACCAGCCTGCTGGCTACCCGCTCCCATGCTATTGTCCTCATCCGACATTTTATTGTCAACACTATCCGAACTATCCGACATATTAATCAAAGCAGAACAGTCTAACTCGCTAAGACTTGAAATATCTGACTTGGAATCGACTGTGTTAGCACTTTGTTTAGTATTCAACAAAGTATTCAAAAATTCAGTATCAGTACACATTTGAGGTATTGTCACACTTGCATGTTTTGAAGAACGCAAGTTATATTGTCTGTTGTTCTCCATACGAAAGACACAAATAACAGAGCAAACAGTTCAAATAAAAGTTGCATTCAGTATAGGTTAATGGCCAAGTAAGTGTCCAATATTGGAAAATAATGGCCTGTTTACGAGGTCCCGAAGGGACCGAGTCAACAGTCCATTATTTTCCAATATTGGACACTTACGAGGCTATTAACCTATTTAAATTACACCTTTTCTTTAATTTATAATTTTTAAGATATTGTTTAACATCATTACTTTTCATTTCAATATTCCTGTTGTGTACTTTTTTGGTTTTTATGATCATTTTAGTTGAAATACATGTGAAAGAGTTTCTTTGGAAATGTGCTAAAAAGACTTCTATATATGGTCAAAATCAGAAAGTGGCCAATAGTGAAAGATATTGGACACTTTTAACAAAAGAAAAACTCTCGGGTGTAATTTAAAAAGAGTTAAAATACTAAAATATTTAAAACATAAATTCTATAATAAAATAGTGACAAGATACAAATCCTGAAGCACTTGGTTGCACCCAGACAGCTTGAGTAGTGGTGATTTGTTTTTCGATGTTGATTCCTCCAAGGACAAAGTGACCGATTGCTGGTCAAGTAAATGGGTCAGTATTCCTTGACCAATGAAATATATTGTAACATAATGAAAATATCACAAAGTAACAAAATTTTTAAGGTGCACCCAAAGGAATGAGCCCGGTGGCACTCCAATGCCACCCAGCAAAAGCACAATTCTCAGCCTATAGGTATTTGCTGACTACTCAAATGTTGACAATTTAATTTCAGTTTGGATTTCTTTGTAGTATAGACTAAAACATTTTTGCATATAACATACTAAAGATGACTGTAGTAAACTTTTAATTTTGAACCAAGGTAAACCGAACGACATTTCCAACAATATCATGCTACACTTGTTAAAATATAACAGACACCATAAATAATTTAATGTTCTGAATAACAGCCCAATGCAATATGATATACCTTGGATAAGATTCAAACCCTCAATGCATTAACCAGTATAGACCATGCACTAATAAGTGTTTCACCTTGTTTCCAGAGCTTATATTTTTCAATGAAGAATTGCAGTAGTTAATTTTGTTTTAGAAGCTAGTTTGATTACATTTTGAATATATATATATATATATCTGTGTAGTGATTGTCTGTTCCTGAACAATTTGTTCCATCCATCTAACATGGCCTTCTTAAAAAGCTTGTCTGTTTCAAGTGGCACGAATCTCAACCGAATTTGAATTAAAATAACATTTTGGAAACAAAATGGTAATGCCATATAATTTTAAGCTAAATGGAGTCAACAAGGCTACAAACAAAGTTTATTTTGGTTAAACAAAAAAAATTTTTTTTTTCAAACTGCTGTCAAATTTTACGAAGAGATTAGAAAAGCAGCACACTTTTCCTGAGTTGTAGCTGTTTTGGCCAGGATGTGTTTTGTGGGTGTGTACAATATTCAGCCCACTCGAAATGCTTTGTGACTGAATCACATACAAGATTGATGGAATAATTTGTTAATAGTTTGGTATGTGCATGCACAAATTCTCGCTTGTCCGATTAAACTGTGATGTTGCTGAAATTAACTTACTATAACCGTTTGAAAAATTAACGGTAAACGGTTAATGGTATAGGGGCCAGCGGCTTACTCTTAGGCCGACAGTTCAGTCCCTGGAATTTGTGTAACAAAGTTGATGGTTGCTTACCAATGACTTGCAGTTTACAGCGCAGAATCTTGACTGCCCTTAAAACTACCTGTCATATGATATATAACCTACAATGTGTTGAAAACGACGTTAAACCCAAATAATTCACACTATTAGTAATTGTTCAAGTAGTTTGGCGTGTGGAATTAGAAAAACATTCAAAGAGTGCATATCTGCCCAAACCAGCTGGTTTTCATACCTACTTTTTTCTTGTACTACGTCATAGTATCTGGAATATTACTAAGATCCAGATTAAACTGGAGTGTCCTGTATATTTTGCATAACAATCTGCCAGTTAGTTATGGGGGTACACTAGCCTTGCTTAAGGCTTAAATTTGCATCATAACTTTTCAAACATGCACACAGATATTTTGTGTTCATAAAGCACTCATGCATGTTAAGAGCTGTATGCTGCTGTAAAAGTCAGTACATGTATGAGTACATTACAGAAACTTCATTATCTAAACTGAAAACTTTTCCTGACTGCAAAGAAACTTGAGCCTTCAGCAAGGCTAGAGGTACACATATGTACACACATTATCTCATAGTGATAAAAGGTCCTTAAAACATTTCTGGACCCAGATAAAAAATCATCTGTTCGTTGTGGCATTTTCAGCATTCTTCGAAAGGTTTTTTAAAAGTCTGGCCACAACTTGTGGGGTTATTTTGCCAACATACAAACACACCAACGCCACTGAAAACATGTATCTTGAAGAGATCCTTGACATGCGAGTTTTTTATGAAAACAAACCATCACAGAAAACTCGGGAAATTCTAGAAAATGTTTTGTTATATTTATTTTTAAAGCATTACTATTTTATTATTTCATGTGGAATACATAACATATATATATATATATGTAACAATAATATTATTCATTGAAAACTATTATATTTATTGTCTTATATATTATGTAAGGTTATATTTATTCTTACATATATTCAGGTTAAACAGTGGTATAATCGTCCTTAGATTCAATGTTGGTTTCTCATTTAAAAAAATATCTCACAAGAGAACTACCCCTACAAACACAGAAACATCGAAATTAAAGTTTAATGAGATTTGTGCCCTGGGGCCAAAATTCCCCCCTCCCCTTTAAGGATGACTTATTTACATTTAACACAGTATATTTCATTCTGTATTTTGCTTAGTGAGATAAAATGTTACCACAGAAAGTTTAATATATGTCATTTAGCTGTCACAAGTGAAATAGCTAGCTACATTCTGCCTTGCCATTCTGTCCAAATAAGACCCCCCCCCCCCCATTCATTTCAAGACGTACGGACCATAGTATGAAGCATTACTATTTTATTATTTCATGTGGAATACATAACATATATATATATATATGTAACAATAATATTATTCATTGAAAACTATTATATTTATTGTCTTATATATTATGTAAGGTTATATTTATTCTTACATATATTCAGGTTAAACAGTGGTATAATCGTCCTTAGATTCAATGTTGGTTTCTCATTTAAAAAAATATCTCACAAGAGAACTACCCCTACAAACACAGAAACATCGAAATTAAAGTTTAATGAGATTTGTGCCCTGGGGCCAAAATTCCCCCCTCCCCTTTAAGGATGACTTATTTACATTTAACACAGTATATTTCATTCTGTATTTTGCTTAGTGAGATAAAATGTTACCACAGAAAGTTTAATATATGTCATTTAGCTGTCACAAGTGAAATAGCTAGCTACATTCTGCCTTGCCATTCTGTCCAAATAAGACCCCCCCCCATTCATTTCAAGACGTACGGACCATAGTATGAACATATTTTTTTCTTTTCTATTTTTGTTTTTGCATTGAAACGTTTTTATGTCACTATCATTGGTAGACATACTTGAATATAGCGCAGAAGACATAGAAATGATACCCATAATCATTATTATTCAGTTTAACTGAACATAAATGTCACATAAATCAAAAAGCCTTTTGTCCACATTGGCAAAATCAAGGTCCAAGCCACATATACACTTTACCCCTTTCAATAAAGATTTCCACACGGCTTGCATTCCCCACTTTCTATTTACCTTCCCAATGTCATATATGTATACAGGAAATAGTTAAAACTTATTTTAACTCTCAAAGTTGGGATTTTACGTCCCCTTCAACAGCCAGGGTCATATTGGGACAGGTCCTCGTCATTGTCACTTGGTTAAGTCGACCCCACACAGAGGTGACAGCCTGCGATTAGGCCACTGAAGACCTCTGGTTAGCAAGTTGCACCTAATCAACAAAGAAACTCTCACATACATTATCTTTTAAAAATGAAATCTCCAATGCACTTAACCTTCCCTCTACTAATTTTGTTCATCCACTGTAAATTTGAGCAAAATCTGGAGAAAGTGAGTAAGCAGACATACATTGAATTGACTAATGAGAAATTTAATGTGTGAAAGATTCCAATTACAATTATACTATCTGGATGCACAGCCATAATCTAACATTGCCGCCGATAGACTACAGGGCATACCTTATTGGATAACAAAGTGAGTAAAGGTGTATCATCTAACGCCCAGGTCACATATGTTTGACGGGGAAAATTCCTGAATACTAAGTTCTTCACTGTTTTTGGTTGATTCCTCATTTCTGCATTTGTCTTCATTCCTCTTCATCTTTTGCCTTCCCTCTGCAAGAACACCCTGATGTTCAAATCTATCGCAGCTATTCAATGCTTTCAAAAACTCAGAACAATATGACCTTGGACGGTATTCACAAAGATTCTTAAGAATTACTTTTGTTCTGATCTTGCAAAGCAACAAGAAACATGAAGAGTGCACTAGAGTAGTGAGACTGGCAGTGGACTAGAATTTATGAAAGTCTGAAGGCGAAAACAAATTCTGAGTCACATACATCCCATACCAGTCCCAGAACTCAGATGGTCATCCATCCAAGTATTTGACGTAGCCAGTGCTTCTTAACTTAAGTCAGTGACTGATACTCATCAGGCTACACCACATTTCATGAAAATCTGGTGATAAAAAAGCAAAAAAAAAAAAAAAAAATGGCTATGTGGTGTATTTCGGCACTCATTGGACGATATTGAAAAAAAAGCCCCTAGGTAAAATGTCTATGTAAGTTTGTGTAAAGGATATATTGGTATATTTAATATATCACCCATGAATTTTATCAATATTACAAAAAGTGACTGTTTGCACTGCAGCCTTCACCTTTTTCAGAATGAGACCAAACACGTTTGTGGTATTGAACATATTTTGTAAATTTCTAGGAACCTAACTGTAGGCGTTAACCATTTTTACGTGGGTGATGTTTTATCTCAAGAATTCCAGTGTTTAGTTGTTTTCGTTTAAAACAGGAGGATGACATATAAGAATGGGTATCAACTGGTGCCATTGGTTTGTATGAAAAATGGGTTAAATAGAGTTTATAGGTTCTAAATAAAATCTACCAAGTAGTTGTTTGAATAGTTAAGGAAACTATAACAGCAGAATCACTTGCTGAATTAATTCAATGAACAATGATTCGGTAACTATCCACCTAATCTTGTCGAACTAATTCCAACCACTACATAACCTTGTGCAACATCCTTTCATTCCACATTTCTGCATCAGTACATTATGACTTTGAAGTGTGTGTGTGTGTGGGGGGGGGGGGGGGGGGTTGTATTGTCTGACTGAACTTCTAGAGGAGATCAGAGATAAAAGTGACTAAATAAAACTAGTGCTGCCATATGTGGATTGTAAGGAAAAAATGTGGTTATGTACACATGCATGATTTCTGTTTCACCTGTAATTTCTTATTCAGTGCTTAAAACATGCAGAAGTTGAGACTTATAGCAAGTCTAACCACTACAGAATGAACCATAATTGTAAATGGGAACGAGCAGGTAAATATAAAACTTCTATAATTTCAACTGTCAAATAAGAAAGTAATTTTAATTATTCCTGTATATGAACCTGACACAAGGCTATAAGACTACTCCAACGCATGATAAAAAATAATTGATAAATAGATAAATAACGTACAAAACATTTGTTAACACAAATGTACCTCTCCAGTATCCTGCTCTGAACCATTTATCATCGCCAGACAGTAACAAGAACAATTCCTTCTAAAAAGACTGGTTCACTTATATGGACAATAAACATGTGACTCAGGTTCACTTTAGTTTTGGTTTTTATAACAACATTTGTAGTGGCAAATTTATGCAATAAAATGCACTGTCTAAAATGGCAACAGTGAATATATATGAACCTTTTAGGCACCATTTCAAGACCAGTGCTTAAAGCTAAACTAAGACTTCCATGTCTTAGTGAGAAATCATAATAAATGTACATTAGTCATTTTAGTAGCTCTACTATTCTCAGTGACCTGTGGCTGACGACCGAACTCCTTCTGTTTATGATTTATGACTCAAGGTAGTGATAGTGACTCTGCCTTTGGGCCTCAGGATTCATTATTATTACCTCCACAACGAAGTTATGGTTTTGTGTGCATTTGTTTGTCCGTTTGGTTGTCAGTGTTTGTGAAAACTGACATATGGCATAAGTGACCACATTTTGGCAAAGATCCTGATCATATTCTGCCTACAAAGGAATCTTGAATTTTCAAAGATTCCAGTTTCAATGTATTTTCAAAGATCGGTTGACAAGAACTCGACATAGTTTTCAAGTTATGCACTAAGATGAGCGGTATCCCTGATTTCAATGCCTTAGCCCCTTCTGAGGGGCAAAAATAAAACAACAACTTGATAACTTGATAAAAACTTTTAAAATAACATCAGCAGAATAAATAATATTGGCAGTAGCAACTATAAATACTGTGCAACTAACAAAAAATATATTGTTTACGCTATCTTCATCTGCAGATCTGTGTCTGCAGAGTACAGGTTGTGGTTATATAAATCATACAAATACCACACTTTTGTTAGTCTGGAAGGAAAAAAATTTCAGCTAAAAAGTTTCAATCTAAAATTAAGCATACACAATAAAAATTTGGAAGCCATTCTGTAAAAGTGGTGAAAACAAACAGTACCAGAAAGAGCACAAATCCTCCGCCGGGGATCCGGAAGACAATATGGGCAACAAAATCCATAAAACACTCTCCAGATGCAATCTGAAACTAGATCTCTGAAAGAGGTAGAGCAATGGGTAGCCTCTATCTTGTGTAAAACTGAAACCCTAATTCCATGTACAGATTTTTTGAGTTATATTTGTGTGGTCAAACAGACAAACGAATGCTATGACAATACATTGACCTCTTTCTTTAAGAGGAGAGGGTAAATATATAGTTTATCTCCCAATATGACCACCGCAAGCCATATTTGATCCTCATAGGGGGAAATACGAAGATATAATCGACAAATATGTATTCATTAGAAATGTCTTGTCACAATGCTTCTGCTCATGTTTGTTGAATAAAAATCCATGCAGAAATGACTGAGATATTCCAGGTTAAAGATTGAAGTTTTTCTATTCACTGCTGCCCATATTTTTGACAGCCTTTTCACGTCCTCCCTTTAAATATGGATTTATTTAAGTCATAAAACATACATAATGGTAGATAATAAAAGTAAAACATCATTCATTAGACATATATAGAAGATTATCACTCATGAAGATTAACAATAGAATACTCATGCTAATCACTCATATATTATCTTCATTCGTGATATATTGTTTCTGTACATGTTATTCAGGAAGTTTTCCTATTATGACAAACTTTAACTCTTGTTTCGAAAAAAGAAAAAAAAAAGATCTTTAAGAGATATCCTTTTTCTCACATATGAGGGTAGTTTAAGACTTGATTTGGTGTTATAAATCAAATTGTATTGTATGTGAAGGCAGTGTGTGTGATTTGGCATTTTCACTCCACTGAGTCTCAATTGGATGCCTTATCTGGCCTTGTGGTGTGACCCATTTATAGAGGACGAATGCGCTTGAAATGACATGTGTACATACGATGCATCACACTGAAAAAAACTAGCCTTTTTTCAATTAAGTAGTTTCTCTTTGTCACATGAAAATTCAGTAATTTCACTCAAAACCTGTGTCAAATTTCTCTGCGATGCACCGTAGTCATCAGTTTGAAATAAACAATGAACATGTCAGTCAGTCCCTAAACATAGCCCTTTGTTTGTAAGTCTGGTGGATTCAGAAGCATTTCTATAGCCACTGTAATGGTTTCGGAATGTTCTGAAACCCCAATCACATAACAGGGGGTATGTCCCGTGGTTATAGGCATTGGGTGAAACGCCAATGTCCTTCAACTACTGTCTGAGGTTTGTATGTGACCTTGTGACAAAGTTGGTGAAATGTTCATTGCCATGCATGTTTTAATGCTTATAATTTCCACCTCTGATCACCGAGCATGCTCAGATGAATGCGTGCATGTGCAGATGATTTTCTTGCTTTGATAACTGAAGTTGTAGTCCACAGAGTATGTAAGGTTTGTGGCTCTGTCGTCTTTCAGTGTAATACGGCAACATAATGTGGGTGGAGGTAAATGGACGTTTCGCCACTCCGTCACAGCTTCGCATACAAACCTCTGATGGTTGTTTTTGTCCAATGCCTACAGAGGTGAATTTTATCACCTGTAGTGCAATGGATAACCAAATCTCAGTAGGTGTGAAGCATCCTTGGAGGCGGTTCCACCACCGAGTTAATCCTCTAGTGGTGGTAGACCAGTTCCACCCGTGAACCTATTCACGCCCACCTCAAAATTTCTCCAAAACAATCACAGTTACACAATAAATTACCAATGTATATGAACAATTTGATAATTATCTATGTTGTAGTCAACATCTTTTCTATGAAAAATAAGAAATCCTTAAGAGAAGTGAGGGTGGGTGTGAATAGGTACATGGGCGTGAATTGGTCCACCACCACTAACCCCGCGACGTACCTCCTGTAGTGTGACTGGGGCATTAATTATAAATACTCAAAGTGAAACACAGTATTTCTCAGTCCAGTGAGTTCCATTTTCCTGTAGCATTCATAACTGCCACAGACTCCTCATTTTTAGCTTACTGGCCATCGGCTGTAAGCTATTGGTATGGGTTGACGTTGTCGTCAGCATTGGCGTCAACAAGTTTTCAGGCCTCTTCTCCTCAGAAACTACTGCACTGATATTTTAAAATTTGGTATAGAACTTCCTTGGGTAGAGGACTATGATGTTTCCTCATTGCATTTTGATTGGATTGTTTTTCAACCAATCAGCAAAGTCACATGTTTTTCAAAAGAGTGTGCCTGTCCGGATGATAACTTAAAAAGCGCTCCATCTATTCACATAAATTTTGCAAGTAGGTTCATTATATAGATGTCTGGAAATCATTAACTTTTGGAAGTGACCCAATACAAAATGGCCGACCTATTAACGATTAAGTAAACGCCATGATGTTCCTTAATGCTGAAAAAGGAAAAACATGTTTATCTCAGAAATGGAGCAAGATACAGCGATTTCGATGAAATGTTTGACCCACAGGGTATATGCAGACTCTACTGGCGACTTTTCCCAAAAAATGTTTTCCTGCCACTGTTGGCAACCATCTTGAATTTCTGTGTAAAATGCAAAAACGTGTTTATCTTGGAAACGGACCGAGATAGAGCAATTTCAACAAAATTTTTAACCCCCAGGGTATATCCAGAGTCTACTGGCGATTTTTCCCAAAAAATGTTTTCCCGCAAAATTGGTGGCCATCTTGAATTTCTGCGTAAAATGCAAAAACGCATTTATCTCAGAAACAAAATGAGATAGAGAGATTTTGACAAAATTTTTGACCCACAGGGTATATCCAGAGTCAACAGACAACTTTACCCGAAACTCGTTTTCTCACCACTTTTTGGTCTTTAATTTCTGTGTAAAACGCAAAAATGCATTCATCTCAGAAACGGAGGGAGATAGAGCAATTTCGACGAATTTTTACCTGTAGGTTGTCTGCAGAGTCTACTGGCGACTTTTCCCAAAAATCATTTTCCCACCACTTTTGCTGGCACATCTTGAATTTCTGCATAAATTGCAAAAACGCATTTATCTTGGAAACAGAGTGAGATAGAGCAATTATGATGAAATTGCAAAAAATTGCAAAATGCAAAAATACTTTTATCTTGAAAGCCATGCGAGATAGAGCAATTTCGACAAAATTTTTGACCCCTAGGGTATCTCTGCTGAGTAATAAACCCAAGTTTCAAAAAAAATTGTCTCGCCATAAATGGTGGCCATTTTGAACGAACTGGATTTAAATGGTTCAAGAAAAGACTTACAATTAAGAACCTGATTAAGAGTGCTTTTTCATTGGAGTAGAACAGTGATTAACCAATCAGCAACTAGAATTGTGCTATAAAGAACTAACACTAACTAGCTAACTAGCTAGCTAATTAACTAACTAACCAGCCAACCAGCCAACTACATAACTAACTAAGCTAATAAATAAATAAAATATAGCTATATAAATATAACTTTTCTCAGATAAGTGTAACAAAGCAGATTTAAAGTGTTGCTTTCATTGTATATCCGGTTCAATAATAATATGATATAAAGCTCCTCATATAATATAAATTCAAAATACCAATCACAGTTTGTGTGTTTACTTGTAAATTGCCAGGAAGTTGAAAAGAAAAATAAAAGAGCCAATGAATAAATTAAGCTAATGAACTTCAAAGTCTTGGAAAGGCTACAAATACTCTGTGCACACCGAAGTCATTTTCCCGCCAATTATATTTGTCTCGCGGGAAAATTCCAGTACCAACACTACTACACACTCATACATTATAAGTGTCTGCTTCTTCAATTTTCACTGCATTGCCAGATATTGATCTTTATACATTTCAGTAGGAGTGAGAGAAAATTTAGTTTAAATATGGCGGATAAAAAGGCCTTGTACACAGAAATTTTCAACTCCTTAGATAAGGATAAGTCTGGAACACTGAGTTTGCGGGAGTTGTGCGATGGATTTACAGAACGTCTGAAGGGGGACAGAAACGCCGCCCTGCAGTGTGCACTGGTAAGTGAAAGATGAATTTCAGTGCGAAATGTATGAAATCTGTAAATGTGAAACTCTCATTTGGGGTTTTTACGTCGCTTTCAACACTGTACAGGTCATATCACGACGGGTAGTTGGGAAGGGCAGAGGAAACCAGTACATATAGTTCGCTAGGGTTGTGTACTGTAAACTGCCGACCAACGGCAAGCAACTACCAGCTTTCCCACTTACGGCCATGACGGGGATCGAACCCCGGCCGCAGAGGTGGGAGGCGAGAGTGTTACCACTCTGCCACCGTGGCCCCCCTGAAACTCTCATTGGGGATTCTAGGTAAAACACCAGCGTTGGGGGCTTAATTTACATCCTGTTCAGCAGCTAGGATCATATTGGGTCATCCCACCACATTAGCGCCCTTATCACTAGCCCCCCTCCCCCCCGACCCCCTTAGTGATGGTATGTCTGATGTGAACCCCCACCTTACTCTGATGTGAACCCCCCCCCACCCGCCCACACCTTACTTAAAAGCTGGATCCACCCCTACTTATAACAGAGGTGAGAACCTGTGATTAGATGTCAAACTTGTTTATACATGTACCCCATTCACACTACAGGCGGTATCGCCCATGGTAGGCCACATTTGGGGAAACGTCCCTGTCCTTGGATCACCGTCTGAAGTTGGTGTGTGACCTTGGGAGTCGGTGGCGAACCGTCCACTACCTTGCCAAGTCACACAGAAGTTTTAAACTGCTTAAATACCTGCCTCTGGCTTCAATACCGTGAGCACGCACAGACAATTTTGGGCAGGTGTGTATGGATTTCTAACTACATTAAACAAAGGTGTGGTCCAGTGTGTACATAAGGTTGTGATTTGGTAGTCTTTTGTTGCAATATGGTGACGTAAGGTGAGTTCAATGGTTGTTTTGGAAGGATCTCATCGCGCATGAAATCTCGCTTAGCAATGGTGGATGTAAACAACTTGCCAGGAAATTGCTCCAAACCATTTAATTTTAAGATACAAACCTTATCTTTAGTGTTATGTATATTTTGTGCATATCTACACTTCCTGCCAACTGAAATTCGCGTCTAGAGCAGAAATATTTTCTACTTAAACATTGTGTCTCAATGGATGTACCGACAACCAAAATTTTTGTCCAAATCTGAAATACCGTGTGTTTAACATACTCGGATGGCATAATCTAACCCTGAGAAGATTCATAGCCCATGATTTCCTATAGGCTGGTTTCACATTGCAAACCTCTAGGACCAATAATCGAGTTATAAGCACTTTTCATAACTGAAAAGAAATGCCTGTGGTGGCCATCTTGTTTTTTTCAAAACGAGGCCAAAAATATCTTGAGTCAAGATTTTGTAATGATGAACATTTCCTGTGAATTTGAGATCTGCCTATAATACCCTTTGTTCTAGAGGGCCAACAAATCTTACTGAAAGTCGAAAAATGCCCATGGTGGCCATCTTGTTTTTCAAGTTGAAGCCAAAAATATTCTCAGGCAAGATTTTATGGTTATGAATATATCCTGCAAATTTGAGAAGTCTACCAAAAATACCCTGGCTTCTAGAAGGGTAACGAGAAAATCTCGACAGTAGCTGCGGCGGCCAACTTATGCATAATCCATAGTATCCACCAGATGCTATTTAGTGTGTACCATCAGTGCCTCGAATTGGCCCACTGCTGCATTCGGATGTTCTCGAAATCGGTTTATTTTTGTTATGACTTCTGCTAGTGCACGAATATTACCAGTGATCACAAAGGGTCATAAAAGTATTTTGTCTTCTATCTTGTGCCAAGTTGATGACGTGTCATGAAGTCAAGCTGAAGGTAATGTCAGGAGAAAAACAGGAAGAAGTAATGTGAAATCTGGAATATTTCCCTACATGAGCGATGTGTGTCCCTACATGTGTACTTTATGATTGCATTATTAATATAGCTGGTTGGCTGGTGCAATATCGCTACAATCACAAAACGATTCAATGAAAGATGATTTTAAAACTAGCAGAGTTTCAAAAACTATGTATGGTGCTAATTATTTCATTTTAGCTTGAGCACTTTTCTGAATACAAACCCTATAATGTATTCATTAAAATTTCAGAAATCGTGCAGTCTTATTAGGGAAACAAGGGTCTTGTTTTGCCCAATTTTAGTTTGCATTTGTAACATTTGAATTGTATACTAATAATTTGTGAGGCTGTAACAAATACCAGGAACTGTTATCAGATTTACATTAAAAATTTAAACTTGCTGACACAGTCAGTGAGCAGGTTGTTTTTCAATTGCTCTTAAAAGTGGTGTCAAAGTGTAATAACACAAATGACATGAGTTAAGAATATTATGGAATCATGTACATCGGATTACCTTACATTAATATTAGCCTAATGTATGAATACTAGCTTTGTGGCCTGTTCTCACCTGTACTTAAGGTCATTTCTGTACACATTTGCTTTCCCCTATGTGATCTTGTCCTCATGGTTCCAACAACTTCAGTTCTAATCAATATTTGAGCCAAAAATGTAGACGGCACCAGTGATATGGGCTTTTTTTTTGTTAAAACAACACACAACAAGTAATCATTTTCACTTTGACAGTTTTAGTTCATTGGTAAGCTTTGTAATCCCACTTTTTTGGTGGACTTTTTATGCATTATGGGAAAGTGAGAGGTGTGTGTTGTTATTTAGTTAACAGTGAACTTTGAAAGTTGATCAAAAATTCTGAATATACCCTGAATATCTATACCGCACCCCGTCCTCATTAAGCCTGTCTTACATTAAGCCAGAAATATTTTATGTCTTTAACAGTGAGTAACATAAACTTCTTTCTTTGTAACTGTTATGGTTACAGTGTTTTGGTTAAATATGTTGTTCACCTAAATATTAAGTTCTGTGTCCTGGCATATTTTCAGAGCTGTAGCTCCATAGCTAACTGAGTAATAGTTACTTTGACATTTTGCCAGTATACAGTGGCTACCACATCAGTGTCTTATTCCACTTTGAATTACATGGACATGTTTCTTTATGTTATATGTGTAAGGTTATATTTTTCATAAATTTAAGTTGTGTTTGGTTCATCTGGTTAAAATAGTTTGATTAGCTAATCTCAAAATGTATGTAACCCCAGTAGAGTGTGAAGTTCTTTAAAAAATTTCTAAAATATATCAAATGTCATGGTGGGGGGGCAATATGATGGCCCCCACTATTAAAAGTGGGGGGCCATGACCCCCCACGGCCCCCACCGCACTTCCTACGCTACTGTTTGTATATCATTTTGTGTTTAATCTCCAACATTAGATCTTACCACTGCAGTGGTCTTGTTTATTGTTCAAATTCATGTTATGTTGTTTTTTTTCATTTTGTATTGTATTTCCCAGGAAGTATTGGAGAAGGATGATGGAGACAAAATTATCACTCTCACTGAATTCTTGGCTGCTTTGGGGGTTGAAAATAACTAAGAAGCATGGAACTTTCCAAGGTAAACTGTTTAACTCAAACATCCTATTTAGAATTATTTTAACATGAAATACCTTCTGATGTGTTTGGGTAACTCTATAAACAATAACCACTGATGCAAAACCAAAGTTATGGCTTTATGTCCTGTTTAACAGCCAGAGTTATATCGGGATGGGTCCACAGTCTTGCCACCTGTGGGAGTCAATTCCACAAAAAGATGGCAACCTCTGATTAAATACTAAACTTAGCTGCTGAGGACATGATTACCTGTGATGCCTCCTTGGTGGCTGGGTGGGTAACAGGTTTGGCATTTAATCACCTGATTTCTCACCTCACCTTAGCTATTGAAATGTGCTAGGGCTCAACTTTGATTTGCACTGATAGGGCAGCAAGCGATAATTGAGTATGGAAGGTCGTGTCAACAATATGTAAAAGAAGAAATGTAAACTTTAGATGAAACGAAAGACATCTTCCAAAGTCTGTGTCAAAGGATCTAGCCAGTAATTATATTTAAGATCTGAAGTCTAAATGGAAAGGAAAACATAGTTCAAAGTAAAAATCAAATGATTAAGCCTGTAGTTATTTCAAGTCGACAGACTAGAGGTCACAAAACATTTGAAGTTAACAATTCATCTGTCAAAATACAATGCCATAATAAATTTCCTGACATTTGCAAAGCATGTGCCACATAATTTGTATGTGTATCAAAGCAGAAATACTGCTGCGATTTACTATCAAATAGTCGGTGTACCATACATCAGCAGCCAGTTATAGCTGTTAAACCATCTCTAAATTTAAAGTAGAATTTGTCCTGGAATCGGAATAATGCAATTGTGGAATTTTAATAATTTTCCTCCTGGAATGGCTTTTGTGGAAATGTAAATTGCCCATTGTGCTAAACAGGTATAGTCAAGCTTGATAAGCTTAAATATCATCCTTCTTGAAACTGATGACAGTGGTGAATTATTTTTATGTTATTTTTATATTATTTTTAAGCTTTGTTACTTTTAAATGGAGTCCTCTGTTGTTTTCTAATGATATCTGCCATGTGGCCTAATGGGTAGCACTTTGGCTTAGGAACACAGAGGATGTAGGCTCAAATCCAGGTACAAGCAAATACATATGGCTCAGATGACCACTTACAATAGCAGTCCACTGATTGGATCCCATTCCCACTGTCAGACAACAAAATCTAAGTGATGTTGATAAACGGCCATTCCTGAGCCACTGTCTTCAGTTGTACTTTTACAATCAAGATATTTCATATAGCACTTTTAGTCCAGTGGAAATTATTGCACTGAGTACCTACTAATCTGAAAAAGGTCGAATTCAAAATAAGTATTTTGTATCAGCTTGTATTGTTATCAATGTGAATAGCCAAGATATGGCATATGCATTCCAACTGTATGATAACATTCTTATATTATTGTATCCACCGGATGCATCTGGTGGATACTTTGGTTTAGTGTTCACTATGCTGCCGCTGCCACACATAAAGAGATTTTTGACATTCATGCTGTTAGCAGAAAAGTACACCAGGTTGCTTCACCAAATTTGCAGGATGTCTTCATTGGGAGGTAAGCCTCTCTGAGGCTGAAATTAGCCTCATTCTGAGAAACAAGATGGCCGCCACAGGCATTTCTCTGAAAATCATCTACATTTTTTACTGGATGGTTCCCATAAGTAGAAGGCTGAATCTCTCCATAGGTGACATGTATAACAGATATAAATGTCCACTACAACTTTTCAGACATTGCCAAAGTATCCCATGTAGCACACTTTAAAAGTGCCTATATCACACTTATTATTGGTCATAGAGGTTTGGCATGTGAAAGCAACCTATACAAAATCATGGGCTGGGAATCTTCTGATGTGGTCAGGTTTCACCTTGGACACCTCCTTCAAGGTCAAACAAGGATAACCATACTTAAAGCTTATAACTTGCCTATTATTAAGCATCCCTTGCGGGATGCTTGTTTGTGTATGGGAGACCTTCAGGCTCCGCTGGCTCCGCCGGCTCCGCCGGCTCCGCATTTTGTTTTCCTTATAACTCTGTAACCGTTTGGCGGATTCTTTTCAAATTTGGCAGGTTTAGGCAGTAGCCTTGGGGAATTTTTTTTGAATATGCTGCAGTGACATTTCAACCAATCAGAGAGGTCACATGACCAAAAATGTCTTTTTTCGATGGGGAAGCTTGTCCGGATGATAACTTGAAAGGAATTTTATCAATTCACCTGAAACTTGGCAAATACATTCATTCTATTAAAATCTGGAAATCATTAGATTTTGGCAGTGATTGGTTAAGAAATGGCCGAGTAATTAATGAATAATTAATCATTATGAATTTTCCAAATAAGGAAAACACAAAAATGCTTATATCTCGAAAACCGTGCTAGATAGAGCGATTTCGACGAAATTTTTGACCCACAGGGTATCTCTGCAGAGTAGTTATCCCAATTTTGAAAAAATTTTTGTCTCGCCAAAAATGGCGGCCATTTTGAATTTTCGAATTTTTTGCAAAAATTGCAAAACATAAAAATGCTTATATCTCGAAAGCCGTACTAGATAGAGCGATTTCGACGAAATTTTTGACCCACAGGGTATCTCTGCAGAGTAGCCATGCCTATTTCCCAAAAAAATTTGTCTCGCCAAAAATGGCGGCCATTTTGAATTTTCGAATTTTTCGCAAAAATTGCAAAACATAAAAATGCTTATATCTCGAAAACCCTGCTAGATAGAGCGATTTCGACAAAATTTTTGACCCACAGGGTATCTCTGCAGAGTAGCCATGCCAATTTTCAAAAAAATTTTGTCTCACCAAAAATGGCGGCCATTTTGAATTTTCGAATTTTTGCGCGAAAATTGCAAAACACAAAAATGCTAATATCTCGAAAACTGTGCTACATAGAACGATTTCGACGAAATTTTTGATCTTCAGGGTATCTCTGCAGAGCAGCTATCCCAAAGAGCTTTCACTCGGTGAAGTTTCAGACCCGTAGCTAATTATTCACCTACTCAAAATGAGTAAATGCTAATTATCTCAAAGTATTGCGGATACCCAATTTTTCTCAAATAACTCATTCATCTACTTTTGGAAGAGCTTTCACATGGTGAAGTTTCAGACCCATAGCTAATTACTCACCTACTCAAAATGAGTAAATGCGAATTACCTCTAAAAGTATTGCAGATAGCCAATTTTTCTGAAATAACTCATTCACCTACTTTTGGGAGAGCTTTCACTCCGTGAAGTTTCAGACCCATAGCTAATTGCTCACCTACTCAAAATGAGTAAATGCTAATATCTCAAAAACTATTGCAGATAGCCAATTTTTATCAAATAACTCATTCATGTACTTTTGGGAGAGCTTTGACATGGTGAAGTTTCAGACCCGTAGATAATTACTGACCTACTCAAAATGAGTAAATGCGAATTATCTCTAAATTGCAGATAGCCAATTTTTCTCAAATAACTCATTCACCTACTTTTGGGGGAGCTTTCACTCCGTGAAGTTTCAGACCCATAGCTAATTATTCACCTACTCAAAATGAGTAAATTCTAATTATCTGTAAAAGTATTGCGGATACCCAATTTTTATCAAATACTCATTCATGTACTTGTGGGAGAGCTTCACATGGTGAAGTTTCAGACCCATAGCTAATTACTCACCTACTCAAAATGAGTAAATGCGAATTATCTCTTAAAAGTATTGCAGATAGCCAATTTTTATCAAATAACTCATTCACCTACTTTTGGAAGAGCTTTCACATGGTGAAGTTTCAGACCCATAGCTAATTACTCACCTACTCAAAATGAGTAAATGCGAATTATCTCTAAAAGTATTGCAGATAGCCAATTTTTCTCAAATAACTCATTCACCTACTTTTGGGAGAGCTTTCACTCCGTGAAGTTTCAGACCCATAGCTAATTATTCACCTACTCAAAATGAGTAAATGCTAATTATCTGTAAAAGTATTGCGGATACCCAATTTTTATCAAATAACTCATTCATCTACTTGTGGGAGAGCTTTTACTTGGTGAAGTTCCAGAACCGTAGGTAATTACTCACCTACTCAAAAGGAGTAAATGTGAATTATCTCTTAATAGTATTGCAGATAGCCAATTTTTCTCAAATAACTCATTCACCTACTTTTAGGAGAGCTTTCACACACGAAAATGAAAAATTGTGAATATGTCGGAAAAGCTATTTCTTCTCCTTTAATGCTCGGCGGGAGATACACACCGCGACAGTGGTCTTGTCAAAACTTTTTGTCTCCCCAAAAATGGTGGCCATTTTGAATTTTCAAAGTTTTTGCAAAACACAAAAATGCTTATATCTTGAAAACCGTGCTAGATAGAGCAGACTGTGCTGACTTTGGTTGCCACAACAGTATAAGGCTAGAAACGAAGCATTTTCTTAATACTTTAGCACTCACCTTTATATCCTTTTCGGGACGCTTTGTTTTTGCTATGCAAAAACATTATCTTTTTTTGCGAGCGATCCTCTAGTTTGTCCTAGAGGTTTGCAATGTGAAACCAACTTATAGAAAATCATGGGCTGGGAGTCTTCTGATGTGGTCAGATTTGACCTTGGGCCTCTCCTTCATGGTCAAACAAGGATAGTCAACCTTAAAAGTGCTTATAACTCACTTATTTTTGGTCTTAGAGGTTTGTAATGTGAAACCAACTAGTAGGAAATCATGGGCTAAGAATCTTCTGATGTGTTCAGATTTGACCTTAGGCCCTTCCTTCAAGGTCAAACAAGGATAGCTTAACTTAAAAATGCTTTTAACTCGCTTATTATTGGTCCTAGATGTTTGCAGTGTGCAACCAACTTCTAAGAAATTATTGGATGGGAATCTTCTGATGTGGTTCGATTTGACTTTGAGCCCCCCCCCCTTTAAGGTCAAACGAGGATAGCCAAAGTTAAAAGTATTTATAACTCGCTTAGTATTGGTCCTAGAAGTTTGCAATGTGCAATGGAATTATAGGATATCATGGGTCAGGAATCTTCTGATGTGGTCAGGTTTGGCCTTGGGCCCCTCCTTCAAGGTCAGATAATGGTTCACTGGCTTTGGTGAGTTGTCTTTCCAGTTGATACAAATTTACATCAGTTCTCCGATGCACTAGGTCTAGTATTGCCATTGGTGCATACAAGTTTTTCACTGAATGTAAATCTTGGACTTACTGCTACAACGCATAAAGCAACAAAGTATATTGCTAAAATTATGGTCACAGTGCATAAGATTTTGTGCCGTATTCACAAAGGAGATTAGTGAAAAATTAGTTATTCAAAAAATTGGGTTATGACTATGGATGGTATGCAAAAATCTAATTGAGAATCTTCTGAATCCCCCCAAAATCGCTTTGTGCTTACTGGTTTAAGCCAAAGGTCAGCAGAGCCATTTTCTAAAAACTATAGCTTGATCCTTCTTTGTGAGTACTGACCTTGCATCAAATGCGCAATTCTTGGTCATATTGCACATGTGGTTTTGTGCTCGAATTGTACAAGTCACAATTTGTTAGTGTTTTTTACCCTACAGCCCTTAAGGGCTGTCGGGATATTGTTTTCACCCATGGTGTCCAGATGGGCCGGTGGGCGGGTGGGGGGAAAAAGTCCAGCAGTTTAAACTGCTTTTGTTCAATATTTACTGATCATTTCGTCTTATGTTTTTAGATCTGTTCCAGATGAGTCACTCAAACAACATACAGACTTTGATTCAACCCTTTCTTGTGACATTTTTTACACTTTGTAAATTGTTTTTAATTAAGAATTCTGTACATTATTCACATTTGTATTAATAAAAGAGTAATTGTAAATGAGACTAGGTTATATAAGACATATAAACGAAAGTCTTTTCATACAAAAATGTATACAAAATGCATGTTAATAATTCTACGTAAGAGTCAGATATAAGGATAATTGTTCTGTATTTTAAAATAAATTTATTACTATTTTATCAGTACATCCTTGAAGCACCATTTAGATAGTGTTTTGGTGTATTTCTATTATTTTGACTTTCTGTATTGACATTTTTGTTACTTTCTTTTTAATTGTGTCATTTAAGGTCATTTGTAATAAATCAAAATGCTTTTATTGTGTATAAATGTGTTTTAATAAATCAAAATGCTTTTATTGTGTATAAATGTGTTTTAACAAAATGTGCCATCATGATTCAATGAACTACCATATCACACCATCACACAAGGCCAACCGTTTGTTCTGTTTGATCAAATAGCCACTCCACAAATCTGGTTGTTTTCAGTGATACACATCAAATTATCGCACAACAGAGGATTATTTTGTGATTGCATCACTTTATTTTTCTGTTTGTATGCATACCTCAACAAATATAATCCAGATAACATTATATTTAAGTCAACATTTATGGCAAAATTCAGCTTGAAATTTTAAGTGGCAGATGTGACTGATTATACTGGGTTTGCCATCACTTTCAACACCTTGTACGGGTCATACACAAGGGGCAGTTGATTTATTTATTTATTTAGTGTTTTTAATCATGTCTAGTACCTTGTTGGTTATATCATGAGGGCTAGTCAGAAGCGAAGAATAAACCATTGCATATATTTGGTCAAGGTGCTGTAAATTGCCAAACCAATGGCAGGCAACTACCAGCTTTCCCACTTGAGGTCAGACCAGGATCTGAACTCTGATCTCAGAGGTGGGAGGCAAGTGTCTTAACATAGCGTCTCCGTGGCCTCCCCAGTGTGAAATTGAACAAGAGGATAGCAGTTCGAGTTGATTGGCCAAAATTCTGCACTAAAACAATAGAAACTGGTTTAAAGCGTTTATTTTCTCCCTTCATCGTTTTGGGGATACATTATTTTTGTACCGTATTTTTCATGTCTAACAAGAGGGGTGCAGAATTATACAGTGTAGATCTAATAATGTTAAAAGACACAAGCCCTCAGCATTGCCACTTGTGAGAGTTGAACCCATAAAAAGGTGACTGTGATTACAGTGTCATGTTACCTCCTCCAGCATAGGTTATGTATTAATTGGGGTTTGTCCGTCTGTCTGTTTATAGCGAACAGCGTAACTCAAAAAGTTATGAATGGATTTTCTTCAAATTTTCAGTGTTCATATATGGGTAAGTAAGAAGTGATTAAAGTTTGGAGTTGAGGTGTTATTGCCACCGCCACCAGTGCCACCTTAATGTCGAAAAATGAGGCATTTAATCCCATAACTCACACTGTGGCTCATTTTGTTCTATCATACCTGGTGTATATGTCAAAGTCTCAGAAATATGTAATTAAACGTCCCACAAGGGAAGCTCCCCAGCCACTTGGCGGATTCTCTTTCGAAATTTAGCACGTGTGTGCAAGTAGCCCTGGGAAAAAAATTCAGAATATGGTGTCGTGTCTTTTCAACCAATCAGAGAAGTCACATGACCAATAACATGTTTTTCAAAGGGTGTGCTTGTCCAGATGATAACTTAAACTTTGGTAAGTAGGTTTGTTATATAGATGTCTGGAAATTGTCAACTTTTGGAAGTGATAAAATACAAAATGGCCGACTTATTAACGATTAACTAAATGCCACAATTTTTCTTGATGCTGAAAATAAAAAATCTTTAATATCTCAGAAACGGTGTGAGAAAAAGCGAGTGCGACAAAATGTTTGACCCCCAGGGTATTTGCAGAGTCTACTGGCGACTTTTCACAAAAATTGTTTTCCCACCATTTTTGGCTGCCATCTTGAATTTCTGCTTAAAATGCAAAAATGCATTTATCTTGGAAACGGTGCAAGTTAGAACGATCTAGAGTGATTGAGACAAAATTTTGACCCACAGGGTGTCTGCAGGTTCTACTGGCGACTTTTCTTTGTGTATAAATAGAACCCTTCACACGCCAAAATTTAGAAGTTTACATCCAAGGGCTACAATATCCTACTCTCTAAATAAAATTTATAGAGGCATAGAGCTACCGCTCAACCCCAAAAAGTTTTTATGCAAAAATAGAAACCTAAAGTGAAATACTTTGAAGTATATCTTAATGAGTTTGAACCCTGGTACTAAATCAAGTTGACAATAAATTTCACCATGTATTTATCAGGACTTTGTGTGAAGTATGCAGTTTTCTGTAAGAATGGGAGTTGTTTTAAGTTGGAATAGTTTGTACATGGTAGTTGGGGTTTTCTTCAACATAGCTAAATATCGTTTTTTGAAAAATAGGGTGGCCCTGAGAATGATTGATGTTTTAACACCGTTAACAACATTTCAGTGTTTACCCTACTGGAACTGCACCTCATTGTTAAAACGCTGGAGTAAAACCCTGTCTGGTCTTTTGTAACTGACTTTAGAGTCTTATCGTCTGTTGTAGGGTCGGCCCTAGTGGAACACCCCCATTATCCAGACAGTGATCTAGACCAGTCTCAAATTGTAATGGGGTTTAAGTTTGACCAAGACCCATCTTCTCATATTTTCAATGAAGATCTAACCAGCAGTGTTTACATAATCCAATTGGCAAAGAAACATTTAATACATCCTTGGCAGATGTCATGAGTTAAGATAATTAGCTTATCCTTCACCATAGTCTATCTCCCCTATCGGACGCTAATATGGTAACGGACCCTGTTTGGAACTGGACTATCCCTTTTTGCACATCAGCGCCTTAGAGGATGTTTACATCAATTCGGCGCTTTATGAGTGTTTCTCACTTACTCACAAGATGCACAGCTAGCTAGTCATTGGTAAAACATGCCGGATAGCTTATGGGAAATCTGCTTCAAACCAGTACAGATCTTTTAGGCACAAGGGAGAGTGCGGACAGTTTTGGTTATAAATCATATTTGCCATTACATTTGTCTAAGAAACAAATAAGCCAAATGATGTTGCACTGAAAATTATGATATAGACTAATATGTTAAGAAGTATGACCATTTCTAATGGTATAAAGCATTCTGTTTTCTGTTGACAAAGAGTCTACACTGGTGAACGCTAATATTGTTACAGAAGTTTACTAAACAAAGATTGCATTTGACATTTTGAAGCTCTGATTTTTGTTACTCATTTCTCTTCAACATTTTGCTCTCAATGTTAACCAAAATACTCGTGTAAATGATCTGGGTAGAGGGAGGTTCCAGGTTGTTGGATTGATTACCGAACCCAAGTTGCCAATGATTGAATTTAGGCTGTCAAAAGCTTTGGATGAGGGTCTCACAGCAATGCACTACCTAAGTCTACAAAAGGTACCAATTTACCACAGCAAGATAGTGATTGACTCAGCTACAACTGTCATCAAGTCACCCCTAGTGTATGGAATCATCCCTCAAACCAGTACAGATGTTTTAGGCACAAGGGAGAGATTCACAGCCATAACCTTTATATGTCTGGAAGCTCCAGTAATTTTACTTTTTACTCAGACAAATAGAGAACCATGGCCTGTTATATTAAGATACATTTAACCATAATACATAAATCAATCAAATGGTGACCTTGCCATCTGATGATAAACTGCTAATATACCAATATTTTTACATAACACCACACACAAAATTCACCCACAACTAGGCCACCACATGATGACTAGCTCACTGACCAGAGTCCACCAGGTTCAGTTCATTGCTCTGCAGTAAACCAATATAATAACGCCAGTGCCAAAAATGCCAATGACATTTGCTACCAATAAAGGTATATAGACATAGATATCTTTCCCAAAACAATAGACTGAACTCTCTTGTAACAGCTGAACTGCTTGTATAGTATGTGGAGATCTTAAATTAAGTTATCAAGTAACATTGAACATGACATTGCCACACTAAAAATATAGAGATTATTTTATGGATTGGATGCTACCTAATGGTGATATTTCACATTGAATATATTTTACTATCCTCTCTCATCAGCTAAAATAGCTAAAGCGAATGCCTATAGAAAGAACACGCTGGTACATTAGATAATAATCACATTTCATTGGTGTTATCATGTTTGTTATCTTTTCTATTTGTGCTATTTTTGGGAAAGTACATTTGTACACACTTTTCCCTCATGATGCAAAAACTAATCACATTTCATTGGTGTTATCATGTTTGTTATCTTTTCTATTTGTGCTATTTTTGGGAAAGTACATTTGTACACACTTTTCCCTCATGATGCAAAAAACTAAGTGGGCCAACCTGTCGCGTAATTGTGGTCTGGTTAAAACCATATTCATTTAAACCGAAACCACATTTACCATAGAAATCTCTGAAATAGATTATTTTGTGAAACCACCTATCCAGAGAACACAAGTGATTAACAGACAAAAACAGATACCTCTTCTGTTATGTTTTAATCTTAACTTTGCCTTGAGAAGGGGAAGGGTAGAGAGGTGGTTGACAAGAACAGACATACTGGATGCCATTGAAACTTTCCCAGATGTGGCATTTGATAACCCTACCCTGACCGCTATGGTCATGGGTTTAATCCAGTCCATGGCAACAATAGGATCAGTTTTTTATGATCTTGTTATTCAGGCTTGAAGCCTACTGTTGAATTGTTCTCAATAACACAATCTCCCACCCTGACTTTAGCAGGGTCTGGTTTTGTGAAGGGAAGGCTGGTACCTATCGATGGTTGATGGTTTTCAAGGCAGAATTCCACCAGTGTATCAGGCCCCTGCAAATAAGTGGCCAGCAGTAACAATGTGTATTACGAATACTGAATGGAACAAGTTAGTCTGATTCCCTTCCTGGTTTCCTGTTGAGGAGCAGAGGATCTACTATCGGCCACCATTTTGATAAGTGCTGGTTCTAGGACTTGGCAATAATTCGGATAAAAAGGATACTCTATAATACTATATTTTGCACAGCTTATACAGTTCACACTTGATATTAGTTGTCTCTTATGTAATCTAATCTACTGCTTTGCAGGCGCAATATTTTCCCCACAAAGGGGAACTCTGAGCTTTAGTTAACAGAAATCATTTATGGTAAGGAGAGTCTGTTGCTATGGGATGATAGTTTCAGTAAATTTGAGTTAGGTTAAAATATGCATCACGTTTACTGTTGTAAATAATCTTCTAGTATCGCCATTTTTGTTCAATAAGTATATTTTCATCTCAACCTCCAGTGCATGGTCTAAATTTGTGTGGTATATAGTTTCTTTTGGTTTATCCCTATTCAATCATGAAAGATACTTATAAGAATAAACAGACATTTATCGCTGAAAAATTTTCTTGTTTAATTGTTGTTAAGGCAAAACTAAATGGCTGTTCCATCAATTAAATCAGTAGGGTTTAAACAGTTAAATTCCGTAACAAATAGGGTCATAGTATTCACCCAACAGATTCACAGACATTCCCATGTCGTGTTAAAATATCAGAAACTACAGTAACAGATAATCAGGTATAATAACAAACATAACAGATATTTTGAAAGCAATGTTAAAGTCAACATAATTTGAAAATTGGAACGTGTATGCCCATCGTAACTGGGAGCTTCTTGGTAATACTAAATTAACACTAAATTCATTAACATTCACAGTGTATGGGGTATGTGGTAATTTCAAATTTTGTTTCACCCCGACATGCATTTGGCTGTATTAAGATACCCTATCAAAGGTCAAGCTTTAGTTTTCTGCCAAATTGAAGACACACAATTGTCCTTTGTAATTTTACCTATTTGATAATAGATAGCTAGATTGACTTATGACTCAGCAATTTTTGGACTTGGTTCTTCAATGCATTAGAATACTGCTCAGTCGCGACAGTTCTCATGTTACAGCATGTTCTAACTTCATAATTATGTAATTACTGATTTTCATATGATATCCTCTTTTAAGGACCTTTGCATAGAGGTGACACTCTAACTTTGTAATAACACCCAAGACCTTGTGTGGGAAACCTGGTAGTTGCTTACCGATGGTCGGCAGTTTACAGTACCAAACCTTGACCAACTGTATGTACTGGTATCCTCTGTCCATAAGACTAACCATTGTGATATGACCTTTACAGTGTTGAAAGCAATGTAAAACACCATGTAAATAAATAGACTAACTTTGTCATATGGTCTTATGGTCAAAGTTGTATGTAGTGTCCCTTTTCTCACCTAAAGCCATGATCACACAACACTTGCTATTGGCGGTGTCAGTACATGGCAGGAAAGGCAGAGGGAAGAATGTTGTACCTCATGTTTAACCAAGCTATACACCTCTAGCCGCAGGTCTTCAAGTAGAACAAAATCAGAATTTGCGCGGGCAACGGTGATTGTTCGACAAAGAAAAGATACAGCAAATAAAAAAGTAGCATATAAATGAAATGTTTTTTAAGCGTGAGCCTCGCAAGAGCATGCTAAAGCTGTAGATTAAATTTCAAACTGCAGAGAGTGACTCAGCAAATTTTGATATATATTTTTTTATCTTCTGTGTGAAATTATATATGCTACTTATTTCATAAGTCTTATCAATGTCTAACTTCACAAGCCATTGTATGACAAGACAACAGGTTTTCATTCCCAGTGTAAATGTCAGTCTATAAGAGAGGTATGAAAATGCTTTCACCAGCTAGTGAAGCATTTGAAAACAAAGGCAGAAAGGTGGGTACAGTTATATAATTATAGTTAGCATCTTTATATAACATTAGTGGGTGATGATGTCTTGATATTTGTTGTAAGTATTGTATGAACAACTTCTACAAATCTAATTGTAGCATTCAGTATGATAATGCATCAGCTCATAAAAATACACAGATAATGTGTTTTCATTTTTGTATATGTTACATTTCCAATTTGTTGCCAGCATATTGAAAGACTTTTAACTGCTGAAAATATGACGAATTTCCAAAACACAAAATGGTGAGGCTCAAACAGCTGAACAAGTTTGCCATGTACTCAGTTCTTAACACTCAGGTTGTGGGTTCCAATGAAGGTCATACAGAGGTGTAGTGAATGCTAATGGCCCAATTCAAGATGGCCACAGCAGTTAAACCTAATTTGACTTTGTCTAAAGATACCAACAATTCAACCAAAGTCGCACCTTGCAACATATTGTAAATTGTTGGTTATTTTACAGTTGCGTGTTTGCAGTTTAGTTTTCAGTTTTTAAATAAATTTTAAAGATCGAGTGTTTATTTTTTAAATTGTTAAAAGTACCACTGATTATAAAATCATTTTAAAATGTTGCATGTACTTCCATGCACTTCAGATCAGATTAAACCAGAACAATGAACAAATTAATTTGTCACGTGGTGCTGTTGGTGCTGACCTGTAGCTCCATCTTGTGTCAAGAGTGGGAGTTATTTTGGTCTGATGAATTTGACGGGGACAGTATTGATCTTACCAAGTGGGATTACGAAATCACAGCCTGGGGAGGAGGGGTAAATATATGTTTGTGTTAGTAATACAGTACTACTTGTCAAGAAGATAGTTGTCAGGAGGACTTGTTTGAAGTAATTAAAATATGAATTTCTTTGAATTAAAGTTAACTTTGACTCATGCCCAACTTGTAAGTAAACTTAACATGCAAAACGGCAAACAAACTTCTTAGAAATAGTTTCACAATACAGTTTCTGCAACAAAGTAGACAAAGTAAGCCAATTTACAGACTAAAAATTCACAATTATTGTATCAGCTATCCTAATTGGTAAATATTTGAACAGATGGTTCTCTTCCTTTGCACTAAGCTATACATCGTATGTCTGTCAGTCTTAAACTTCATGATATCATGTGAGAAATCCTCCTGACTAATCCTTAATGGGACATAAGAACACACCTTGGACCTATGCTTTCCCAGGGATAACATTTGTAGTGTCAGTTGGGAGTTCTGGTTATTTATGTTAAAGCTATCAGTTAATTCACACTGTGATATCAATTTTAATAAAAAGTGTAAAAATTACTGCTTCAGTTAGTTTACAGCACAAATATTGTTAGATGCTTTCCATTTTCTGATTGGTGTAATTTGAATCTGCTGCAAAAACACATTTATGTGTATAAAAGACTGTCACATCAAAATGTACTTATTTTTTTCTGAATTCTGTCCATATGTACTTCTTCTTTATGTAGAATTCGGAGTTCCAAGTCTACACAGACGATCCTAGAAACAGCTATGTGAGCAATGGGGTGTTGTACATACAGCCGGTAAGAAGGCAGAGCTTACATATTAAAACACATGGAATAACTCTGACAGTTTCTGTGAATTTCAACATTAATTTCCATATAGGGATTGTCAGAAGGATTAGGCTAGAGCACCCAGTACACTTAAGGTCAAATGCATAAATAGAAAGACAAAATAGCTTCATACATCACAGACCCTCAAAACTTAATGGAAATATTTGCTATGTGGGACTGTCAATATACCTAATGATTTTGATTACACTCGCCCCTCTTCTTCTTCTCCCTCTTTTTTGCGGAGGTGGCGGTGGGGGGGACACTGGAAAAAAAAAACAAGAAAAAAAATCGAACATCTGCTTTTCTCTGTTCTGTTGATTTCTCCGATAATATAAATTGTATGTTGAAAGCAACATAAACACAACCTAATTTTATAAAAACAAGAGTTTCATATATGTTTATGCCACGATTTTGAGTATCCTTTTAATGATTAAATAAAGTTAAATATCTTTCACTTGGCTTGCTTTTTAAGTGATAGAATTCACTTGGCTTAATAAATTGTTCCTTGAGGTTTTGCTAGAGGAGTGACATACAGTTGCCTTATATAGTACGAATGCAATCACTATACAAAGGGATCAGCATCTAGTGCATGCAAAGTCAGTGAGACCACAAGAGCATACTCTTGTCATTTATCCATTTTGTATTTGAAGAGCGTGTTTGTCACACAATTATATTTCACACAAATTGAATAGTTGTGCTTTTCATAATTACTCTTCTTAGTCACATTAATCACTTAAAATTTTAGTTTAAATATTTGCCCCTAAATATACATCTGGAATTACAAATGTCACCCGGATGGTAATTTATAATAGAATGAAATAAATATCAAATTGAATTAAATAATATTTATTTTTGCAATGCTTAATCAAGTTTTGAAATTTATCGAGGCAGAAATAAATATATTCTTATCCAGATGATAAATAATTATATTAAATTTTGAATTACAAAACTATGTTTTACATGACTTTGATATAGCCGAATTATGGTGTTGTCTTTCTGATGATAAACCTAGTCTGCCTGATTTGCTAGTAACATAATTGCGAAAAACATAAGCTAAATGCCCAGTTCCTTTGTACTTCTGTTATATATTTTCATAGACTTTACTGGAAGAAAATATAAATCCTCTGACAGGAGAACCTTTTGGACAAGATTTTCTTTACAGTGGAACACTCAACCTTACCGGTAAGTCAAATATAAGTTTATCTTAATGTTGATATTAACTTTGTCTTGTCTTATAAGTACTCAAACATGTGTGAACAAAATAATCACAGGGACTTGTTAACTCAAAATCTTATAATCAACTGTTACAAAAAAGTACTCTTTGGTTTTTGCAGACTGTTTATGGTAAATCTCATTTGGAATACACTTCAGTTTTAACTTCCATTATTGGACTACTTTAAACAGAAGCCACCAATAGCACGAGTAGAGTCCCCATATTAATAGACTGCAGTTAAAGAACTCTGAACCATAAAAATGTACATTTTTGGAGAATGTACAAATCATCCAAAAATCGTCTAAAATGCCTGGGATAGTCTGCCTCGGATAGTCTGTCCTTCCCGGCTGTCAGAACCATTATGCAAACGTGAAATATTTTTGCCATAATGCACACTGTATCAGAGGCTATCTTAGCTACATAAACATATGGGAAGATTATAAAAAGCCCCAGCTTTGCATACAATGCTCCAAAGATTTGGAACAAATTGCCTGATGATGTACATTAAGCCACTTCTTTCTACCCATTCGGAAAGAAGCACAAAATCTCAAATCCACCACAGTTTCTGTTTTTTCTCTCCTGGTCTTTCTTCATGGCGCTGACCCATGCAATGTCTCTGGTTGTATGGTTATGGACTTCAGCTTTATTTATGTGCTTACAGTTTGTTTTCAGATGGAGATTAAGCTCTAAAAAGTGATATTAGAATGAATAAGGATACTTAGCAATTTAGATAACATTTCTGAGGAGGATAAATTGGTTCTCAAAATGCAAATAATGATGTTAACCGGTGAATATAATATCTCCCAAGCTTTCTAATTTGTGACCTTACCTATGATGACAACAATTATGCACAATACGCGTGCCTTTGTTATAAAACCTGTGAAATAAAGTGTTTTAATAATTAGAATATTGATATATAAGTTCAGAAGACAAATAATATACATATACATGTATATATTTTAATGCTGGAAAGCAAATTACCGTCATTGCTTTTATCTTTGTCTTCATTTATTTCTGTTTGTACTTAGTTTCTGTTTTCTGTTACATACACCTGTAATCATAAAGCTGAATAGCAAAGAACCCTATCTAACTTCCCAGTGGCAGGCACGAATGCATGAGTGGTAAATACCATCTCATAGCTTGAAAAGAATGCAGCAAAAGATCCAATTTTTCAATCTGTTTTCGGTGATTTCACTTTCTTTATCGATTTATTCTAATACTAAAAAAGGGATCATTTTCTGAACATGCTCTTGTGAATGTTTTCTAATTTTACAGTAAGTTACATATCCTAAGCAACACTGCACGGAGTGTACCTCTGATGATACTCGACAAAATACTATGCAAAAACCAAATGAGTTAATTTAGAGTACATATAGTAAACCCTCCATAAAGCTATCTACAAAAATCAAATCAGCAGAGTATATTGTTTCTAAACTACTAGAACTGTATGGGCGGTGTACAAATCCGGAGAATGATGGATGTGTCAGACAGGGCTACGCACCACCACAAGACACTGAAATTCCTCCGATTGCATCTGGAAGGATACGGTCTTCTGAAAGGTCAGTTTCATTTATTTACTTAATTTTTAGTACATATAAGTAAACTTGAGAAATAATAAATAACAGCAGATTCATACAGGAACATTTTTGTGTGGCAAAGTTTTGTTGTTACGATTACTGAGTTTTGTATTTACATGACATTATCTTGGAATTATACCCCATTTTAAGAATCCCTATTTAAATTGGTTGTACAATAGAACACTTAGCAATGGCTTTAGTTCTTCCCTATCACTAACAAGGCCCGGCGGGTGTAGTGGTAAACACACTTGTCTCCCATCTCTGAGGTCGGCAGTTCAGATGCCGGACAACACCCCGTATGGTGAAATTGGTAGTTGCTTACCAATGCCTGGCAGTTTGCAACGCAAAATCATGACCAGCCAGTATTACTGGCATCCTTTGCCTTTAACACTACCTGTCATGATATAACAAAAACAATGTGCTGCTAAAAAACCAAAAAAAAAACAACTCTATCATAATAACTACACTTTCGTCAGTTGAATTCACTACTGCAGCATCATGTTCACCGTTATAGTAATTTTTTTAGTCAGACCTATTAATAAATGTTTACCATTGGATACCATTTTACCATATTAAGTTTACCATATTTTCTCAATCAGCTATTTGTAACTCTTTGTTTCAAATCAATAGGTTTAGCTACAGATATGGCAGAGCTGAAGTTCGAGCAAAGATGCCAGTGGGTGACTGGATGTGGCCAGGTTAGTTAACCATCTGGATAAATATTGACATGCTTTATAAATCCTATATTATAACATGTCTGGTATAAGATAGGTCAAGTTTGCATGGAAGACTTTAATAAAGATGAAATACATTTCAGATACTGCTGTAAAGCTTCCAATGACAGAATACAGAAATCTTTAAAGTTAGCCCAAATTTTAAGAAATGGAAATATGATTCCAGTCTAATGTATATCCAGAAAGATATTTGTGCAGAAATACAAACATCTGCATTTACAACAGTGGGTAATAATTAAGATACAGATCGCGTGGTTTAATAGAATACCATGTTTTTTTGTGTCCAGCTGTCTGGTTTTTGCCTGAAAACTGGTGCTATGGTGACTGGCCAGTGTCTGGGGAATACGACTTGGTGGAATCTGTTGGTAATTTATGCATAGTTTATAATTAATTTTTCTTAATTTAATCTGTTTTATAGTGGCTTTGTTTTAAATAAATGTAAAGATTATGGAATAAGTCTGTATGTTATTTTATTCAATGGTTATCATGCTTTATAAAGTGAATTTTCAGGATGAAGTTGTATAGCATATTTCAAAATAAAGTATTTTATTTTCGTCCAAACACCATCTGTGACTTAAATATTGTTAGATTTGTACCAGGTAATAATTATTTTTTGGTATTCCAAGTGCAGCTTACTGTACATGAATAGCATTACTAATTCTCGAACAACTATCAATTTTTAATTCAACGTTTCTTTAAATATGTAAGCCACACGTATGATTTATACGTCAAAGTAAACCATCCCCCATAAGACAAGTAAAACAAATGGTTATTTTCTTTTGATATATTACTGATTTTATTACTATTATTACGCATACCAGGAGATCATGGTTTTGATGAGTTCAATTATACATCTGCCTGTCGGTTTTTCAGTGTTTGTGATAAGTCCAAAGTAATGACATATCAATCATCCCATTGTGAATGTATTTTAATGATTTTGTCTCTCCTGCTAGCATTACTCCAAAAATAATTTTTTATGTAGATGGGGCAAGCCAAATGGAAGGATTGATCACATTTTGGGAAAGATCCTTGTCATATTCTGGATACAATAAAAATTCCTGCATTTTCAGAAAAATGCACCTATGGAGGTCTGCAGTCTACAAATGCTCTCTAGTGATTATTATTGTTACTGTTCACTTTAAGTGTTAACATTATACTCTTAATAGTATATAATAGATCCAAAATGGCATGTACAAAAATACATATAGATATCATGAATGAAGATGACAATACTTTATTTATTTCCTTATTTATTTATTATTTATTTGAGGTTTTACATCACTTCAACACTGTACAGGTCATATCACGATGGGTAGTTGGAATGGCAGAGGAAACCAGTACATACAGTTGGTCAAGGTTCTGTACTGTAAACTGCTGACCAACGGCAAGCAACTACCAGCTTTCCCACTTGAGGCAATGCCGAGAACCAAACACCAGCCTCAGAGGTGGGAGGCGAGAGTGTTACCACTCTGCCACCGTGACCCCTAAGATGACAACAATAGACAAGTGTGTAGCATGAGTATTATATTGTTCTTAAGTGATAGATATTTCTTTCATAAAAAGTGGCTGGACTGTATGTGTACTTCGCAGGTAATGAGGATTTTTACTATGCTGATGGGAGAGCGGCTGGTGTCCAGAGAGCAGGATCTGCCATGCATTGGGGTGTGGGGCGTCCGGAAAACCGATTTAATCTTACCATCGGGGAAATGTATGTATACATTTTTATGTTTATTGTGGTTTAATCTATTGACATCACGGGTAGGTTTAATACGAAATACACAATTATAATCCATTGTACAAAGTCATTAGTGCTTTACCAGTCTTCAAACTTTATAAGGTTCGGAGCAGTAATCATGGATACCTGAAAATATTCCAAATGTTTTACAATTTTTTGCTTTATATATAATAATGAGTTAATTTTGTCTGAATCCACATTTACACTGGGTGTTTGCCTAAATTAAGGTTTGGGGGTAGAAAGAGGTGATTTTTGTGGACTCCAGCAGTGCCTGATGGCAGCTGTGGATTCCCAGATCTCCACTATGTCCACTTCTGTCTCGACCTGCTTGGCTGCTTTTTATGAGAGGTTCGCTTCTGTCGCCACAATGACAGAAGTGAAACACATGTTTACTCCTTCATAGTGTATTCACAAATCTTGTAACAATTCATAAGTACAATTCATGTTATGTTTGATAACTGAAACTCAGTCATTCTGGGGAAGTGTGAACTCAACTACTCAGTGTCCAGAATGTTAGTTGTTAAAATGCCAGACTGTACACATCTCTCTCTCCAGCAGCAAGCTGGGTTATTATATCAGTTACTTTATAAGGGCTGCGTCACCTTAAAGAGCAGGGATTGGCTAAGGCTTTAATTAGGAGTGGCCCGCCATGAATATTGATTTGTCTCTGTGTTGCAGCCAGCAAAAGGTAATTCTTTGGGATTGTTTGCCTGTTATTAAAGAATTTTGAGTTTGTTTCCATTTAGCTGTTTTACTTAAATTCTTTAACCATTACAGTGTTAGAACCTATCTTTGAATATGAATCACTCTTCTATCCAACATTAATGTGATCTTAGTGTTACAAGTGATGGATGGTAGCTGCTAGGAACAAGTCACATGCCCTCATCTTATCATACTTGGACTCCAATGGTTGTCACCATTTTCCAAATATCTTGAAAGACACATTTTGTAGCATTGAGACACCTTATGCCATAGACAGGTATATGATGTTATCTTAATTCAATATTTAAACATATATATCAATTTCAGCATTAATGAAACAGTCCACTATGGAGAAACCTTTCATATCTATGAAGTCATCTGGTCTCCTGCTGGATACAGGCAAGTGTTCAGTGTTAAAATGATTTCATATTACACAATTTAAGTACAAAAACACCAGTCCCAAGCCCATCGTCCACGCTTATGGTGTCAATTTACTTCATACGACACTCTGAGGAGTAATTAATTAATCCTTATTAAGAAGCTGTTTGCAGACTGTAAAGTTAGCTCAATAACCAGCGAGGCCCAACTCATTTACCACTGTAAAGAAAATTAAAGAAGAACATCACAAGTGCATGTTTGTTGTTTCAATGATTGTATGAATAAAATGCATAAAATATGTATCAGTCACCAAACCAAGACAGAGAAACACCAGGTTGCGGGTACTTTAAATATATGAGAAGAGTAAAATTATATTTTGTATACTAGAAGTATTCACATGTTTGACAGAATATAAAATAATTTAACACACAAATTTATGAATAGAAAAAAAATTAGCATTAAAAACTTAGAATATAAAAGTCATTGTTTATTTTAAAAGTACATAATAAGCCATTGTTCATTGTTCATTTTAAAAGTACATAATAAGCTTTCATGATGATTTTAAAAACTTTTAACAGACTAGAATATTTAAAATAAGTTTTTCACCTGAAAGTACCCATTAAGTAGGGTCGACCTTGTGAGGTCTAGCTGAGGAAGTGACCTTAAAGGTTAAACTGGACACATGCCAAAGACCTCAAATCCAAGGTTGAGATTTCAGTGAGATCATCAATCTAATGTGGCCCTACAACCTGAAGGCCAAGGTGGCTATAATAAAAATAGATATGTTGAGACAAGGTAGTAAACATATGTAGGCCCTCAGGCCCTTAACATGGATAAGGATTTAAACCTCACTGAACAAGAGGGAGAGATGTGGGAAGTAAAAATTAACATGTCTTCTCTTCAATGTCAAGTTTGAAAGCGACACTGTAGCCACAGGGGAGGGTCAGGTTTGGGCATGGATAAATGTTTTATAACTGATATTTTTTCCCACAAAGAGAACTGAACAAAGGTACAGTCCCTATTTTATGGGGATACTTCAGGACACTAATAGTCCCGAAGAAGTGCAGGAAAATGCAAAGTGGGAAACTCCATGGCATAGATTTTACAAAAGGGCTAAGTCTGTATTGAGACCTAAAACACTTTCGTCTGATACTCAGACTAAGTCCGTGGTCCTACAGTTAAGTTTAGCTTTCAGTGGGAATAACCTTTGCAAACAAATAGCAGAATGTGGCCATTATTAAAGTAAAATGTTAATATACAGAGAATCTACCTGAAGTATTTATGAAGGTACATGATTTCTGTTGCAAATGGGATTTTGCTTATGATAAAATGTATACATATACAACGTGTACAAGTCATCAGTACTATATTGGGAGTAGAAAAAATGGTCACTTGACTTAGATAAACACTATATTTATTCGATAACTCAACCTACTTCTTGGTTTCAGTAAATTCGTCATTTCTGAAATCCACCAAGTCACTGATTTTATAAAATCGAAGGGCCTAGAGTTAAGTCCCTGACTTGGTCTAAGACTGGCTATATTAAGTCTAAGGCTCTATGTGAAACTGTTCCCTGATCAGTACCCAAGACACCTTTTCGACTTTGGAAAGGCATACATAAATTACCAAACAACAAACAAAACACCAACATGCCTGTATTCTGCATCCTAGGACAAAATAAATTGCAATTTCTGGCTACATTTTAAATTTGTCCGAAAACTAACTTTACGTGGGTTTATTTAGGTAAATAATCCATAGTTTCTTTAGTTTAACCAAAAGTAAATTGTACGCCATTGTTTGTAAGTGCCTCAGTGTTATCTGCCACTGTGGCCTAGTGGGTAACACACTCACCTAAGAACAGAGGAGGTCGGGTCAAACCCAGGTACATACAGATACATAGTGGCTCGGAAGACCAATTAAAATGGCTGTCCCCTGTTATTGGGTCCTTTCCTCAGTGGCAGGTTAAAGAACCTCAAGGACGTTTGATATATGGTCATCCTTGATCCCCTATCAGAAAAAGGAATGTCAGTAACTAGAGAGTTGGGCTGTATTTGTACAGTGAGAAGGGTCAAATAGCACTTTGTGTGTTTTAGTATGTAGATATATTGTGATGAGTATAAATTGAAACAATTGAAAAAAGATCCTGTGGCTTCACTTACTCTAGGATGTAATACTATACAGTACTTTAGTCCCATAAATTCTACCATGTGCATCATCAGAAAGATCTCATTTCTTTGCAATAATAGAATTTCTCTTTTTTTAGCGATCAATATCTTTTTCTATTTGAGAAGGAAGAAATAGTAGCTTGTAAATTAAATGAATTGAATTCGGTCTATGCTTTTACTAGCTATATTGTACTGTTCTGAGATTAACTATTGTAACAGCAAATTGTCACTCAACTGGCAATTTCAAAACCATCTAAGTTTCAAATAGTTCAGTATATGCACAGGTTAATTCTAGAAGTTTCATAAAGCTTACTAACATACAAATAGAATAATTAAACCTGTTATGCCCAAATTACACCCTAACCACAATTCCATATGTTATGTATAAGTCCTCATTGACATAGTGGGTTAGCAGGTTTGCATCCAATCACAGGCTGTTATCTCTGTGTGGATTTAACTCCCCACAACTGAGGATGCTGAGGACCTGACCCTGGATTTTGAACCGGACATAAAAGCTCTATTTTGACCCAAAATTTATATGTATTTCATACAAAACCTTATTCCTCTAAGTACTACCACACTCCCACCATTATAATCCACAATTCTGATTGTTTTTCTTTCTGTGTTATCTTTTGCAGCTACTTAGTAGATGGAGTGAACATTTTAAATGTTCCTGATCCTCTGATTCCTGACAATGAAGAGTGGGAGGGGTTCTTTGAGTTTGGAAAGCCATGGACAACTATAAATGAGAGCGACCCAGAGCAGAACCCATGGAGAATTAATAACAACCCTGACTTGGCACCATTTGATTCTGAAGTTAGTTATGTTGAACATAATACACTCGCCCCCAGCCTAAAAAAGGACATTAACCCTAACGTAAAGTTACTAAATGTCTGTTGATTAAAACATTAACAAACACTAACAGCAATGTTTGTGGCAATTCTTGGTTGAGAATGTGTCTCGTGATGATATATTTTGCGATGAGTCTAGAAATATTAGCTGAACATTCATTGACAACAAGTGTTTGTTATAAAAAAGTTTGAACTAAATTTAACTACTTCATAAAATTTGCCATGAAATTTTTATAAAAATGCAGGAATAAAAAAGTGACAATACTATTATTGTACAGTAATATTTTAATACTAGTAGCTCGAACATATATTGGTATCTTTTTAGTTTCACATTTTAATGAATGTGGCTATTGGAGGAACCAATGATTATATCCCTGATGAACCCATCAACAGAGGTGGGGACCCAGCATATGCAAAACCATGGCTCAATGGAATGACACAAAATGAAGCCATGAATCTTTTCTACAAGTGAGTCTATTAAAATGGGATTCATTGCAAGAATAACGTAAAATGTGAAAAAAGGCAGAGTTTTATATATTAACATACAAATAATGTATCTCTGAAAGGTGTATATTCAGATTTTAAAAGTGCTCTTATTTTACTTTCCCTTGCATTGATAATTCTATATCATACCCACATAAGTAAGCAGCTTGGACAAAGACATCCTGCAAAAATATAAAAAACAAGGCCTAGTGGGTGGGCTAGTTTGGCATTTAAACATAGGCTGTTACATCTGTGTGGGTTTGGCTCCCACAAGTGGCCTAGTGGGTGGGCCTAGTTTGGCATCTAAACATAGGCTGTTACCTCTGTGTGGGTTTGGCTCCCACAACTGGCCTAGTGGGTGGGTATAGTTTGGCATCTAAACATATTCTGTTAACTCTGTGTGAGTTTGGCTCCCACAACTGGCCTAGTGGGTGGGTATAGTTTGGCTTCTAAACATATTCTGTTAACTCTGTGTGAGTTTGGCTCCCACAACTGACCTAGTGGGTGGGTATAGTTTGGCTTCTAAACCTATTCTGTTAACTCTGTGTGGGTTTGGCTCCCACAACTGGCCTAGTGGGTGGGTATAGCTTGGCATCTAAACATATTCTGTTAACTCTGTGTGAGTTTGGCTCCCACAACTGACCTAGTGGGTGGGTATAGTTTGGCATCTAAACATATTCTGTTAACTCTGTGTGAGTTTGGCTCCCACAACTGGCCTAGTGGGTGGGTATAGTTTGGCTTCTAAACATATTCTGTTAACTCTGTGTGAGTTTGGCTCCCACAACTGACCTAGTGGGTGGGTATAGCTTGGCATCTAAACATATTCTGTTAACTCTGTGTGAGTTTGGCTCCCACAACTGACCTAGTGGGTGGGTATAGTTTGGCATCTAAACATATTCTGTTAACTCTGTGTGAGTTTGGCTCCCACAACTGGCCTAGTGGGTGGGTACAGTTTGGCATCTAAACATAATCTGTTAACTCTGTGTGAGTTTGGCTCCGACAAATGATGAAACTGTCCAGTGTGACAATGGCTGTTGAACAGGATGTAAAACCCTTACTTTGACTTTGTTTTATTTGTATTATTTACACTCTTTTCATTACCTAGTGCAAGGGGAGAGGACGAGACCTCTGGCTGGCTTTGGACCTGGCTGAAAGAGAGAGAGAACAATGTCAATGACGCCATGCAGGTGGATTATGTTAGAATTTACAAGCGTGATGACCTCCCACCAGAGCAAGAAGTAGACTGTCCTCAGGAGGCATGATCATATATGGAATATTTAGTCATTTGAAGTTATATCTCTTTGTGACAAAATTGGTACACTTGGTGTAAAGATGAACCACATACATGCGAATCAATAAATATGAATAGTTTATATTTCTAGATTGCATTGTTGTCATGTTGTTCTTTGGTTGTATCAATATTTGTATGATTCAAAATGATTATATGATTCAACTTTTCGGAAATCAGAAAAGCCTACAATTTATGCTAATTTAATGTAATGAAATGTATACATTATTACATTATTTTGTTCTGTCAAGTAATCTAACATTTGGAAGCCAAATATCTGTGTTATCTATCAGCTTATAAAAGTTCACAGGCAGAAGTAGTTACAAGTTTTCTGCAGTTTGTGACTGGATAAGGTTGTTTTGATAAGATATAATTGCAAACAAGCAATCTTAAATTTGAGAGAAAAGGCTAATCTGCTCCTATTTACCTTCACATCATTTAATTATGAAGCTGAAAGATATTGGCAAATGATTCAGAAATACCCCAGAATTAGGATTTTTTGTGGAGTTTTTGTGCATTCCTGCATTTTATGGTTTAAATGCCCCAAATGACGATAAAAAACTGAATAGATTACCAAAGTCTGAAATGAGGCCAAATGTCCCTCATCTCACCTGAACAAATTTCAAATTACATAGCACGCAAAGATCTCCAAACAAGCTTGATGATGTTCCAGATGATGATAATAAGGAACAAGTTCAGGACAATTTGCAAAGGTAAAGGAAAATATAAGAACTATTCTGACAAAAATAGTTCAGGGACATTCCTGTGTTTAAGACCATTGTGAATAATAGTAATAATAATAATAATACACAGGCCCTCTGGATCTGCAAGTTTTAGTGCATTTTGGGAAGATGGGGGGTGGGTAACTCAATTTTTAAATTCTTATCTGCAAATTGCGGGGGATTCGTAAAATGAAACGAAAAATGTTTTTTCTCACCTTAAAGAAACAGGTGCTTCAATTGTTTGTCTGCAGGACACACACTTCTTACTGAAAGGTGTAGGTTCAGTTAAAGATTTGGTTTGTTACCTACATGGCACAAAAACGAACTCACTTTGGGTAGCTGTACTGCTAAGTAAGAACTCTGTCTAACAAGTCTTAAAGTGCAAATATAGACAACAGTAGCAACTATATGTAGCTTCTAGTAACTCTTTCAAAATTAACCTCACTAAGATCTAAGCACCAAGTCATCATGATCCAAATTTTTAGAAGAAATAAAAACCTAAAATAATGAAGGAACAGATGAAGTTACTTATCACTACCAAAATTAAATTCCATAAGAGCTCATGTTAGGAAAAACTTGATCTGAATTGTTTAAATTATAGAGGTTTCAGAGACAAATATAAGAGACAAGCTGCCTTCCTTTGGCTAAAACAAAACGTTGCTGTAATATTTTTTTTACAATAAACCCATTCTAGTAACACTCTCACCTCCCACCTCTGCGATCGGAATTCGAATCCCGTCCCAACCTCAAGTTGGAAAGCTGGTAGTTGCTTGCCATTGGTCAGCACAGTAAAACTGACTTTATGAAAGCTGCTCTTGAAATATTTGGCTTTGGGTTTGTTTTTCAGCACTGGATTACAATCTTGTACACCAACATAGAAAGTTGTGTACTAACAATGACCATCTGTCAAAATATTTTAAATTCTGGTGAGTAATCTCTGAATTAAAAGCTCTTTTTTATGAATTTTGTGTGGAGCAACTGAAAGCATCTAGTCTCCAATGAAACCTTGACTCTTCCATTTGGTGGTTTGAAAATGTCATCAGTAAGGTACACCATGGAAGCTGCCAAAACCATATGGTTCATATAATTTTGTAACACAATGACTGCCAAGTGCAAAATTTGTCAGACGTATGAATGGGAATGATGGTGAAAGAAATGCTGTTGCAACAATTATTTATTAGTTTTTGTCATGAATAAAAATTAGGTTCTGTATAAATCTACTGCTGACCTGATTTGGATTTCAGAGGATGAAATCATAACACTTTTACGGATTTATGCATCAAAATTTGTACAACAACCCAGCTATTGTTACAGACAATATAATTATATCTACTGCATCTTTTATTCACTAAATCTGTATTTTCATCTTGTCATCTTACTATTGGCCTTAATCTCACCATATTTGCTATTCCCCTCCAGGGGCTTCTTCTTTTCCACAAAAAAAGTTAGTTTTAACAAAATTTCAGTAAAGTTAAAAACGAATGTTTTCCTACAAGAAATTTTAAAGATTTCCTAAATTAACCATAAACGTCTCACCACCTCTAATCTTGTTCAAACTCAGATATTCACACCGAGGCCACCCTAACTTAAACCCAAATCATTCTAAATTCATTTAAGGTGACCTTACTTGCTAACCACAAGATAGGGCCACCTTAACCTTTATCTCCTGCCCTTATATCTATATCATGTACTTAAGGTGGCCTTGAGGTCTTCATTATGTAATCTTCATAACTGTACAGACCATAACAGCATGGCCACCTCTGATTGGGGTGTAAGTTTAATAATTACTTTGAGGTCAACATGAACTTAAACCAAAATTATTCTAAACCATTAGGTGACCTTACTTGCTAACCACAAGATAGGGCCACCTTAACTTTTCCGCCTTGGCCTTAAATACCTTTCATAACTAAGGTGGCCTCAAAGTCATCACCGTGTATTCTGCTATAATTGTACATACAACTAGATGTGTATATGTGTGTTAGATGAATAAAATGTATATATTCCTCCAACTGCGGTTCTTATTACCTTTCTTTGGACCTGAGGCAATGTGTCAATTTTACATTTTTCGAAATTTTACTTGGGGGTTTTAATTGTGATACACAATATTATCATGCTGTTAACTATGTCATCTTTGTGGGCAACTTTTTCATATGCAAATCGATAAAGAAACAGAAGGACTTTCTACAATTAATACATTCTTAGGTGCAAAATTAACACTGATGAAAAAGTGTATCAGCAACAAGATAGGTTAGAAATATTTGTGAAAAGATTTGATACTTATCATTTTTTAGTTTGTGGTCTATATGCATCACTATATAATATCTTTTTTTGTCTAGGAAAAAAGTTTTATTGTCCAATCAGGTCAGAAGTAATTGCATACTTTACTTAAAAGATAAAAAATATCAAGTGCACAAGTACTTAAAGGCCTCTAAAGTAATTTTAAACTTTACTTAAGCTGCTGGTGACATTGATACAAAGCAATATGAATGTTTATATGTAGAGTGATTATACTTTTGATTGAACTAATGTGATTTCAAAAATAAATAAATTATGGTTTTCCAAGTTATAATCTTGAATACAACCATCACACTATTGAACTGACCATAGACAAATATGCTTCTAGAAATTTGGGATGTCTATAAATAAAAAAATAAAATAGGTCAGATGGTAAGAGCACATTTGCAATGTCAAGACCAGGGTATAAAACCCACCAACTTTTTTTGCAAATTGTAAACCCAAACTTTTGTTGATAACATTAAAAATGCAAACACCTGATGGTTTTGTTATAACAGAACAACACAAAATATTAAAATCAATGCAATAATCCTATAGTAATCTTTTTAAAAAATAAGCATAATTTACTTGGAACATCAGGTAATGTGTTAAAAAGATGAAAAGCAATAAATCTATGCATATAGATGGCTTTTGACGGTCTTGAAAGTATTTTGTGGAAAACTGAAAAAACCACATTACAAATGCAAAGGTATGTAACCAATATCATGGCGTCAAAGCATTTTATATGCTTGCCAAAAATGGTAGGAACAGACTATTGTTTAAGGAACTGGAGATCAATATTTCTCCTATGTGCTGTATATAAGTTAGTATCTGGTGTCTTAGAAAGAATGAAGCCCTGTCTTGATAATTTAATCTCAAAGAGCCAAACATGTTATATCAAAGCATGACATACACGGAAAAATATTCCATGTGGTTTATGACATCATGACTTTTACAGAAAAGCATAACATTCCATGTTTGATCCTGTTAATAGATTTCGAAAAAAAAACTTTGACTGTGTCACTGAAATTTTTGAACTCAACTTGATCTCTGGTTTTGATAAAGCCTTTATTAACTGTATAAAATTATTTAGCAGTAATGCAACTGCTTTTGTGTAACAATGCGGAATTCTTTGAGTTCGTTACACACATTGCCCGTGGATGTAGGCAAGAAGATCCAATTTTACAATATCTTTTCTTAACTGTTCCAGAAATTTTAAATATTTTGACTAAAAAGTTTATTAGCTATTATTATCAGTGTCGTGATGTCCAGGCCTTGAAAATTATGCAATTTGTAGATGACACTACACTACTACTTAATGGAATTCAAAATTCCTTGCAGACAGCTTTAAACATTTTGTTCTTTTAGGTCAGATCTCAAAATGAATACTGAAAAAAAACTAAATTTATATGAATATGTACCAAAATCACTGTAAAAGAAAAGCTAAATATTTCGGCAAAGCTACACTGGGGAGATACAGAGTTTTCATTTTTGGTTTTGAGTTTTCAGTATATCTGGAAAATCTACCTGAACTAAATTTCAATATAGCAATGAACAAGCCAAAAAACTACTAAATTGTTGTTGGAAGAGTAGGTTGCTCCTATTGGGATAGCCGTGATACAAACAATGATTATGTCTAAATTTAATCATTCAATGATGTCTGTTGTTACACCCCAAATAGTGTAAGATGATTTAAACAGAATGGTTTTTCCTATGTATGGGGAGGGAAAACATACCAATTTAAAAGACCAAATGTCTGTGCTGATTATTTAAATAGTGGACTACTTACGGTAGCTATTTTTAAATTTTAAAATTCATTAAAACTTAGGTGGATAAAAAGTATTTTTTATCAAAGGCAAGGTTGCAATGGAACATATTACTACAAGAAAGCTGTAAAACACACATATAAATCTTAATTCCTTCTGGAGTAATGTATTTGAAATTGATAACATCATTTAAAAATTAAAATGTCAAAACAAAGATCTCTTTAGTAGTAGCATTTGGCATAAGATAATCTGGTTCAAAACATGCATAACTAGGTGACAGGCCTACTTAACTCAGATGGAATCATTTTTGTCCCAGTTGAATTAAAACAAAATATAAATTAAATCTGAAAGTATACATTTCTATAGAATGAAACATCCGATAACAAAATTCATAGATAGCAAAATCTTATTTCTAAAGTTAAATTGGAGAAACACATGTTCCATTTCTTATTCCATTTCTTATTAGTGTTGTGTTTAGCAGTATTTAGCAGGGAAGTAATTATTTACCTGTGGAATATGTGATCAGCAATGCGAAAACATTACCCACTTATTTGCCAGATGTCAAATTGTGTTTGACCTTTGGAAAAACATTACAACATGTTTTGGGTTAAAACTTTCCATTAAAACCAATCTTAATTTGTTGGACTTCATGTATGGGTATCATTGTTTGCAAAAAAAAAACATTAAGTCCAAAGTCGAGAGGTCATGAGCATTTAAAATTATTCATTCCTCAGTGAAATGTGATGCTAAAGTAAACATCTTAACATAAGCATTGCGAGTGCCAGTTGATTAATGTACATATCAAACCTGTAACACTGCTATGAATATTAAGAATTATAGAGGATTTCACTGTCAGATGATATGCAATACCTCAACAGTCAGTTCGGTTTGTTTAATTGTCTAGATAACACCTATAAAATATCCCAACAGTGAAATTTAGTGAGATTTTTGTCCTGAGATGAAACATTTCTCCTTTAAGTAGTAAATACAGTACACTACCATTGTTGTTAAAACACAGATGATTTATTATACTGTGTGCCTGATAATGCAATGTTTTGTCACACCCTTTTCAATGTAAATATCTGTACACTGTGCTGAATGAGTACAAGTTTGAATTTTAAATAATAACGTAGCTGGGATTATTATATTCATTTACATGGACACAGTTACTGGCTGTAACTATTTAACATGCATTAACCTACAACAAGTTATAATCTCACAAGATAAGGGCACTTTAAAACTTGAATGTAGTGTCATATAGAGTCAACTACCAGAATAAGGTATCCTTAATTTCAGTGCAGACTAATTACCAAGCATAAAAGTACGTACGAACATATAAATAAGATAACTAATGATACAGAAATACTGTAGAGATTTAGGCCACCAAAAGTGAACTTCAATTTAGGTAACTATGCCAGAAAACGTGGCCTTAAAATAAGAAAGGAATAAGTAGAAAGTAGTGATTGCAGTAATTAGGATAAATCTGGGATAAATTATGAAAAAAATATGACAATAAGTTACAGAGAGCATAGTTAAGGAACAGCAGAGTGAATATACAATATTAGACTGATTACTGTTACTTATAATTTGTTGAACCTCTAATTAAAACTGTACATTTGTCAACTCCTTTTATGAAAAGAGAAAAGCTTGATGCTTCACATAGATATGTGATAATTGAGTTAACTTTCTCCCAGGATTGACAGTAAACTCAAATATTATGAAAACTACTACATAAACACCTCTTTCCTATTAACACTACCCTTGGTTGAGACTTAGGTTTAAAGAATCACCATGCTTCATTGATGCACTTTTGTCTTTGTTTTTCACAATGACAGCACCAGTGCCAGTGATATGGTTTGCATTATCATAAGCTAAAAGGATAAGGATGGCATTAATTATTATAATTAGTAGTAGTATTATTAGTCAAGAGACAGACACAATGGAGGAATTGATTCATTAATTATTATACAAAATCAATGCACTCTACGTATACATGATAACTATAACTAATAGTATGTACAGTTCATTAACAGTATCCAATTACAGAGATAACACAGGTAAAGATTTATATTTACTACATAAAGAATTACATTTACTGAATGAATACAGTGACTATGCATGTAAATAAGGTTGGCTAGTTAGTTATCACATTATTACATGAAACATAATGGAGTTGAATCCAGGGCTGATGAATGACGATCTGAAGGATTCAAACCCAGGAGACCAGTAAACCAAGTCTACCACTAATGCCAACTTGTGAACCACTAGGCCAGAATGTTGTGTAATATGCTAGATAATAGCCCTAAGGGTAGATTATTCACTGATGTAAGAGATCAGCCCCAGATAAGTATGCATTGAAATATATGTATATAATATAATCACATGTATATAATATAAAACTCTCAAAGGCCCAGTAGAAATAGGTAAACATTTATACAATATGAGTAAAAGTCCGGGCAATTTCTTTGCTAGAATGCTGATTTTCCTGAATGTAAGTCCAAACACTGTCCGAAGCCCAGGAGCCATGTTTCTTTATGAACTGAAGTGAGGCATTAGACCTATAAGCCAGAGTGGTCCCTGAGCATCGAAATGTGTGAAATGTGTATTTATTAGAATGAAAACCCAATTTTACATTTAACCTTGACAGACTGTTTGATATACAAGGCGGCTTCCAACCATATGTTCTGCACACAAGCTGCCATGAAAGCAACTTTTGTTCTACCATTGTTCAGTACATGTGCAACCGCTTGATTATCACATCTCACCAGTACTTTTTTGTTTGACCAACTAGGACCAAAAATTCTGACTGCCACCAGTATGTTTACCATCTCTAAGTGGGTTATGTGCAAGTTTTTGTAATGTTTGACAGTGGGGAAGTTATAAACTTTATTGTTACACCTGCCACCGAAACCAACTAGGCAAGCTCCAAAACTTCTTGAATTGGTTTATGGTCGTAAAATGCAGTGCCATTAAAATGACACAAAAACGTTTTAAACCATCTGATATCTCTTTTGAAGTCATGATTCAGTGTAATGCTTTTTGCTTCATAGTTTGATCTCAGGAGTTCAAGTATTCTGTTCACAAAAAAAATGTGATGGTCCGACGCATTTCTGAATATACATGACATGACCTAGCAAAGATTACAACTGATGCACAGAGCAGAAATGCTTATTACCCCAGTCATCTCCCATCTGGCATATGCACCGCAACTTGTCTTCAGGAACAGAAATAGTGCGTCATATGGTGTCCATCTCGACGCCCAGACATACAGCATTGGTACTGGGTGGAACATAACTTTTTGTGGCTGATGTCAAGTCCCAGACAACGCAACAAGTCAAGTAAACGTTGATATGACCCAGACATAATAGTCAGGTTACCTGTCAGGTTACCTGTCTCTCTAAAGATCCTTGAGCAGCCACTTTTGCAGTACTGACATGACCTACCTCTGTTTTATAGGGTGTAGAGATAACAGTACATATTGTGTTTTGTGCAGGCAATCTGCTCAGCCCTAGTTCTGCTGAGCAGCCATTTGATTGTTTTTTGACAAACCTGATTTCTTGGAAAACAAACAATCCTTCTGTGGGTGTGTCATGATTTGAAATACAGTAAGGGAAATACAGTAAGCACATATATGCCTATGATTTTTGCCATTGTTCTCGTGGTCTTTACTGTGATAACACATACCCACCTGGAAAGCCTTACAAAACCATGGTTTTTGGTTTGCTCAGTGCTTTTTTGCCAGTTCTGTTTCAGTTGAGCACTATGACGTTGAGCATGGGCACGTCTTATGCGATCAATCCGGTCAGTATTAAACCAATCTAGTGAGCCCCGCTCCATTTCACATAGGAGGACTGCATGGGCTGATTTAGCACTTGACCAGCTAAAATCAGTCTCATCCTCCATCAAATCTCCTAGATAATGAAGCATTTTATCTTTACAGTCCCCATCTTGCTCATCAATGATGTTTTTGACAAAATCCTGAATAAACTGAGTTAAGCACAGCTGGTTATAAGTGACCAATGGCGATTCAAAGCCCCCAGTTTGTGTTCATGGGGCAAAGCTACTTTTTTGTTTACTAGCACTTCCACAGGTCCCCCCCCCTTTTAGATTTCAGTTTTTGGGTCTGATCATTACCTTGTGGAATATGACTTGAGTCCAAGTTAGCAGTCGACCTGTCAATCTTCTTCTGGACAGCCTTTGAGGACCTTATATCACTCAAAGTAGGGAAATCTGAATCATCAGATGAAACATCTGAACATAACACTTGACTTTTCTACTTTAATTTACTGGCACTTTTAACGGTTTACAAACAGTACTTAACTTATGTTTTTTATGGTCCTTGCTTAATCTTGAAGACTTCTGTCCCACCTGCTGCTCAACCACATCCAGGCAACTGTTCATTCTCTGCAACTTCTGAAGAATCCTTGCTTGAATGTCACCACTGTCCTCTTCTTCTTCCGTGTCTGTCGAATCAGCACTGGAAGAGGCACAGAGGTCGCCATGACCAGGGGTACCAGGTCCAACTACAAACAAGTCTTTGTGAGTGCCCACCTTAGTGCTGCACCCAGCCAAGGCCAGGCTCTTGGTTACGGTTTGACCCAACAGACTGTCCCATATATTACTGCCTTCCTCCACTGAAACATTCACGGCTGCCTTCTCTTGTTTTTGCTTCTCTATATTTACAGGGCATTTTTTACCAGTCTGTGAAAAGTGCTTCTTAGTGCAAGTGGTGCACCAGTTATTATTTTTGCACATTTTATATAAGTCAAAAATCACTGACACTACAACGCATGAAGGGAGCACACTCTCATAGAAATCTGGCTTCCACGGATTCAGAATTCACTTAGCAAGGGTTAATAACATAGGTTAGACCATCCCTTCTGATTAGCCAAGTGAAGCCTGACACTATCAAGAAGACAAATTCCTGCAAACTGCCACAACTGCAGTCCATAGTTCACATAATACACAGTGTGCAAACGCAGCTCAGTAATATTATGACCATCAGTTAAAATTGGTACAATTTACAGTCTAGCAATAAAACACCACATAAAATCATTAAATAAAACAGATAAACAGTTAAATTTTTCATGTCATCCACCCAGTTCACAGAACTTTACAAAACTGGAGGGAAAATACAGTTTTGGAGGGAATAGAGGGGGCATCGCCTCTGACCCCAAAGGTCAGCCAATCAGAGTGCACCACACATCCTTGCTGTAATATCAGTGAACCCCGCAATGATTTGAGGTAGACCACAATAAAACCTCCACAACCCCTGGCTTCCTGGGATGGGGAAGTGGCAACCGTGATGCCTAAACACCACTTATGAATGTATTCCTCTGTAGCTCATTTTCTCTTATGGATTATCCGTGGTGCTGACCTATTTCTGTCCCTGGATTTTGAACTTGGATATTGCTATTGTGTTGTTGCGCCTTAGAGTCCACTACTCAGTAGAGATTAAGCTATAAAGGTCGAATTTGAATGAGAATTTACACAGGAAACAAATAGCTTCGAGGGGCAGCATTCACTAACTATAATCAGATCAAGATCAGATCAAATTTATGACTGATGACTTATAACTAACCACAGTCAATGAATCACCTTAGCTGAAAAGATTAAATATTTGATTTTTTTCTTATTTCTCACAATTTTGAAAAAAAGTTCTTTATCCATCGGAATATCTAAAGGGTTTATTCAGTTGTGAGGTACTCTCTGATCATACTATGACTGAGAAAAACATTCGTCTTCTTTCCGGAAAAATCTTCCATCAACTAATTTTGATCCATCTTGATCTTAAAGTTAATCCATCAAAGTGCATGAATCAAAGTTAACCCAAGTTTTATCGAAAAACCAGACCAAATGTTTCATAAATACCAACTGCAGCTCATCTGAAAATCAAATCAAAACTTTCATAAATACCAACTGCAGCTCATCTGAAAATCAAATCAAAACTTGATTTTTTAGCTCCATGTTAGTGAATACTGCTCAGCACTACATGGGTAGGTAAACCGGCAATAGACTGGCATCCATAAATTGTAAAGAGTAGAAATTACCTGAACCAGATCCATTACCAAAGTAACAGGAATTACACACAGTCCATATGGGATGCTGGGAACTAAGAATGACTTTCCCTGTATCTGGAGGCAATTACCTTCACCAAGGAGATATTATTTTCATGACCGTCTATATGTCTGTTAGCAGGACTACCCAAATACTGTTGGTTGGATCTTCATGAAAAATGAAAAAAAAAAAACAGAAGATGGGCCTTGGCCGTCATAGAACCGATTATTGTGAGTGATTTGGATCACCGTCTGGATACCAAAAATGTTACAGATCCGGATTAACCCCTTTACTTATAATTATGTGTCTTGGTTGAGGTCGGCAATCTACAAGTGCTCTTGTTAATATTGTTAACATTGTTGAGAAGTAAGGAAGCAATTAACTTTTAAAACAACTTGAATTTCACCTTCATTTTGCGAACAAGCAATAGCTTTTACCAGACCAGGATACTTTTCTATGAGGAATACATTCAGTTCTATTCCACATGCCAAAACTTTCAATTGTTTCATCTTTATTTCTGATTCAAGGTCAACTGCAAAGATCCTATGATATATACAGAAACATATGACATACAGCAGGAAGCATCTCCCACTGTTCCCTAGTGGGTAACATACTCGCCTAGGAACACAGAAGACATGAGTTCAAACCAAGGTAAAGGCAGATACATAATGACTTGAATGTCTGGGTCCTATCCCTAGTGGCAGGCTAGAGAACCTCAAGGACGTTGATACATGGTCATCTCTGAGCCTCTGTATTTCAGTTAGGGGAATGTCAGGAACTCAAGAGTTGGACTGTACTGCAATCAGATGGGTCATATAGCGCTTTGAGCCCTGTAGTACATTGAGATATTGGGTATAAATACAAAATACACAAAAACATGCAAAGAATTACCACATTACAAACATGGAATAATTAGATCATTAATGCCAACAATATTATACAGGCACGAGTGTTATATTGTTCTTTTTCATGAGTAATTTTTTGTTTCATTCATGCTTACTGGAGTATGTTACTTCTATTATCCACTATATTGTATGAACAATAAGTAAAATTTGTCTATATTTGAAAAAAAGAATGCTAAAAAGTTAGCAGTGGTTTTTAACTTACCTTTTCTCTGTCATTTCAGGATGGATTTTAATGCAATAAACATAGTAATTGCAGATGAATTTGTATTGTCAATTAACCACAGTTACTGCTGCAGAGGAATATAAAGAATTTGTCCTAAACTGTATGTCAAACTTTAAAATACGGCTCATAACCTTTAATTGGATGAATAAAAGCCTAATAGCAAACAGTGAATAATCACAATGAGATAACATTAAAATGTTTGTTTCAGTATGGTTTAATATATCTTCCAATACAACCTATGTCTCATATAAAATGACACTATAATGGTAATATGGCCCATCTGGAAGTAACAACAAATTGGCATAGACATTACAATCGAACCCACATAAGTGTGACTGTAGTTGAATAGAAGACAAACCTGCTAACGACTAGGCCCTTGGGGATATATTAGGGCTCAGAAAGTACATGCTAACCTTAATCTGTACCCAACAACTTTTGCAAAAACATTAAAAAAAACATCTATTGACCACCAGCTTTTGACTACCAGCTATACTGAAATAGTCAGGTTAAGTCTGACCCGACGGAGCTAACCTAGATGGCTTGAAGTGGTATATACCACAATTATTAAAAAAATGGGGAGTCCAAAACAAGAGAGAGGGCATAATTTAATAAGCGCCCACCAGAGAGGGATGACTTTGGTGGTGGTTATCCCAGTCTGAAAAGGTATCTTTTGAGTTGGTTCCTGAAACTGGAGATGGTCTGTTGGGATCTAACAATGAGCTGAAGACTGTTTCATTCAGTAGGTGTTTCCAACTGGTGACACCGGTAGCCCATTTCCACAAGTGAAATTGCTATGGAGGTTGGGAGAAATTGATGGCCTTAAAAGTAAGAAGGTTATATTTAAAAAGGATACAATATGTAATGGGATGCCAATGAAGCTTTTCTAAATATGGTGTGGCATGACTCATTCTCTCGATTCTGTAAACAATGCACAGAATTTTGGGAATGCTGGATTTGGTGATGCCATATTGTACGAACTTACAGCAGTATAGTTAATTACTGAAAATGGCATTTGCCGCCAGAACTGCAATAGCATATCAGTGCCCTGGTTTGAGTTTGACCTTGTGTGAACATTGAAACAGCCCAAGTTGGGAATATATACTACATTTATTCTAAATATATGTACACATTAATACTTTGGGGTCACCTCACATGCAAACATTTGGTCCTAAGGTGACCTTAACTTGAGGTTAAGCAAACATTGGAATGATAAAGAGTGGGTTGCTTTTAGCCCACAATTTAAGACTGGCATTATGTTATGCCGTGGGCCTACTTAAAGTGAAAATTAGAGCCAGTCTTTAAAGAGTGGAAAGTGAATCTAGAGTTTAAATAAACTGGCCTGTGGCATTGAATTTACTTACTTACAGTGTAAGATGAGGCCAGTCTTTGTTGGTTGGAAGAAAAGATAAGACATGAACTTAAAGTGGGGCTGTGTTTCAGCCCTGAATGACAACTTTCCGATGTGAGAGATTCTTTTAGGATTTTGTAGGCCTAGGCTCAATTTCAGCCTAAGGCCAGAAATGTGTTAAGGTGACCTTAAGTTAATGCAATCTTATGAAGGTATATTTAAGCGTGTTTATATGACATAAACAAAGGGGAGGTGACCCCAATGGTTGTTTGCCTATGCCTTGTCCATGTCATTCCCCAACCCCGGCTAGGAGGTGGTGCAGGAAAGGGCAGTCTGGAAGGCCCTGGCTACCTGTTCCGAGGTGTTGTGGTCTTGGGTGATATACCTCCAGACTGCATTGGAAGTCCAAGTACCATGACTCTTTATGTTTTGCATGGGAACATTAGCATTAAATGCAAAAGTGGCCCCTGACCGCCTGAAGCTATGGAATGTGATCCCTGCTTGTGACATATTTAGTTTTAGCATAATCCCTTTTAGGTGTTTTCGTAGCTGAGAATCTGTGAGTGGGAGCCACTGTGATTTGGATTTTGTTTGAAACAAGGGTGAATCGGCTGTGCCTGGCGCAAGTTTGAGCATTTTTCTTGTGGCATTAACTGGGCATAAAGGTGATAAAGGTAATTGAGGAAGTTTGATGATTCTAACTGCATTTTTTGCCTGCATTGTTTTTGACCATTTCAGAACAAGATGCAGCCCTGGTGGGCCAAAGATGACATCTGCTCTTGCCAGCTGCTTCAAAGGAGAATATGCGGAAATTTTATGTGGGACTAAGTTGGAAATCCGGAGAAATGAGAAAAAGGCAATGAGATAAGCCGTCTTATACACCTGTCCCATGTAGAGGGTGTCGCACAAACTGATGATTCTACTCAACAATGGTATATTAATAATGGCATTGATTTTGACTTTAAAAGGCTTATCCATGATGAGGGCTTTTTGGTAGTATGTTATTCTGGGATAATTGAAGGCTTGCACTGATTTGCCATGGAGAGATAATTTGGCTTTGATTGCTGAAAGGCAATTTGCTATTCCTGAATGGGAGGTATTGTTTTGTACCAAAGATTCCAGAAATGATAACAGTAACATGACAGAAACAGGGGAACATATGATGTCAAAATTCATAACAATGGTGTAGGCCAGGAAGGACCTGAAATGTCTGTTATAGGCTGCTTGAGTCGATGGTTGAAACGCCCTTTGAGTCCTGGCTACTGCTTTCTCTGCCAAGCTGTGCATGGCCCCGGTTATACCTAAATTCATATAGACCAATCAATTTCAAGAATATTACTGGGGACATTTACCCATCTGGGCTGTGGTTTCATGTCCCTCAATTTTGTATTTGCATTATCTGTGATATACCAACGTGAGAGCAGATCTGCTATGGGGTTGTCTTTTCCTAATATGTGTATGACACTTAGGTTAATGTCACATTTGGCCGATTCCATGAATATATTTCTGGCTATGGCAGCCAAAGTAAGATCCCTGGTGGCCCCTGAATTCAAAATGGCGACCACAGCCTGATTGTCGCAGTGGACCAGCAATTTCTTTCCCTGCCAAGCTGGTCCCCATACTCTTAATGCTACCAGAATGTTTAGCATTTCTAGATGCGAAATATTGAAGTCTTTGTATCCTAATGGTATTTCTATAGTATATACTTGATTAGTGAAACAAGCACCCAGGCCCTGAAGACATGCGTCTAATTGAATTTCACCGGCCACAGGGGTGTGGTCAAAAAAGGCTTTGCCATTGAAAGATGGTAAAAATTTTATAAACCAGTTCAAATCTTGGTGAAAAATATCTGGAAGGAGGATAACACTGCTGTTATAGTTGTCTCTCAGAACACTTAGCATCCTATTGAGGAAACTTCTTGCATGTTTCACACATTTACTAATGTACAGAAGTGCCCCCAATAATGATTGTAATTCATTTTTACGACATTTTTTCCTACCTACCCAGCCATAACATGTTTCTTTGATTTTTTTCATTTTTTCCGGGGGAACTGCGACGGTAAAGTTGACAGTGTCAACTTCTACTCCCAAGCAAGAGACTTTGGTTTGTGGCTTTACAATTTTTTTTTCGTTAAGAGAAAAACCTAGTTTTCTTAGGAGGTCCTGGAGGTACTGAAAGGCATCATTGCTTTTTGATGGGAGTTCGAACCAAATTATGTCATCCAGATAATTTATGATGTCATGGCGCCGTGACGTCATTACGTGACGCACAGCATCACTTATACGCTGAAAAATAGCGCTCCCGTGCCTGTATCCAAATGGCAGGCAGGTGTCAATAAAGTAGTTTTCATGCCTTAACCCTAGCAAATGATAGTCCCTAGGGTCAATTTTGATATGCCGAAAAGCCCTAGTGATGTCAACCTTGTATAAATGTGAGCCCTTGCCTAGCTGCCTGACTTTGTTTGTGATGGTATCAATAGAAGGAAGGGTTAAAAGAAATGGAGTGCCTAAATAAACATCCTTTGAAATGTTAGAGTTGACTGCATGACCCTTAGGGAAGCTTAAATCAATTATAACATGTCTGTTTTGAGATCCTTGTTTTTCCCGTGTCAGGAACGGTGAAATGTGAAGGGGGCTTATGGGTGGGTCCTTGAAAGGGCCTAGAATAGCTTTAAATTCACTCTCTTCTTTTAAATATGTGTCCACATGACTGGGAAATTGTATGGCTGACGGATGGTTTTTTCCACTATGTTGTAGGTCTGCCTCAAGTTTGCTGTCAAAATCCAAGGGGAACCCATACCTAATAAGAAAAAGTAGTTGTTTATCCCAATAGTCTTGTAGGACTTCTTCCCATGCCTCAACGTTTAGCTGAGATCTGATGTTAATTTGAAAACCTAAAAAATTTGGCACTTGAGAAGCTCTGACCCTTTTGTGAATATCAAGAGGACTGTCGGTAGTATTATTAGCCAAATTGACATTGGGTACAGTGAGGTCACCTAAAGGTGTAAACCCAAACTTGTCTTTATTTTGGGATTGCCATTTTTTGAAGGTGGTATTGTCCCTGGCTTGCCACAGTAATGCCTTTTTATAGGTTTTATTATGAATGGCTAGACTGTATTTGTCATCCAGCAGTGGTGAGTACTGTTTTTTATCAACCGCCCCACAATCAGTGTTTGGTGAAGGGAATCGGTACAATGTGACAGGAGCTTTAGGTTTTAAAACTGTCCCTCCCCCACTTTTGCACTGACTAGCCACCCCCGCATTGTCACGCAACTTTCCAATATTACGTCTAGACGAGTTATGGGTTTCATTGCTAGCCTGGTGAGGGGCTTGTAGTACTTGTGCACTGAAATTGTCCTGGTTCACCTTGAGAGTGTCTGCTGGATTATTTTGTCTGTGAGTGACGTCAGAAACGAGTTGGCTCCTACCTTGTGGACATCTGCACTGTCTGACCTTTTGCCCAGTGTTATTATGTGTGACGTCACTGTAATCTAAAGGTGCTTTCACATTGCTGCGATTTGTGTCGATAGTGGTTGGGTTTTCGGTGATATACATTTGCTGAGTTGTTTTGCCCTTTTGCTTTACTTGTCTGTTTGCTATGGGTACATACTCTGGTGCATTAGGATTAAAAGTGGTTTCTGTGTCATTAATTGGTTGCAGATCTTGATTTAGCAAATTGAACCTATTTCTGGTCGGAAGTTGGAAAAAATCCCTCTCCCTTACATTGGTGGTTTTAAGTCTCACTACTTTGGTGTTGGATAGGGCAGTGGTTTTTTGGGATACAGTTTTGGACTGACCCTCTTCGTGGGTGGCCCTATGATTAGAGAGGACATTTTTGACCTGCCTAATGTCTCTGGGATATGACATGATCTTTGTGTACTTTTTAACTTTCAGCCTAGGCTGATTATTTTGTTTCACCACCTCTGCATATGACCTGTTACAGAATTTGGACCAATCAGCCCTCCAGTTTACACTTTCAACATTGTACAAACATTTATTATATACAGTTCTGCTTTTTGATTTTTTACAAACTTTCCTATACATTGCATCCTCGACCTGTCCCATATGACCTTTTGACACGTATTGGTTTTCTACACTTGGCACTGCAGTTTTGCAGTGCCTGACTCGTTTTTTGAACGAGATACCCGACAATCTTTTGCTGCATGCCTGTATTCTTTACCCTGAGAGGCACAGCCTGAACAAATGTGCTTATAAAAGACTGAGCCCGACTTGTGGCCCGTTTTGTGCTGGCATGTGCCCTTTTGAAAAAATTTGCAAGGTATTCCCTTGCTATCCGTTCTTTTTTGCGAATTTTGAGCATTCTGCTGAGTGAAACGCTGGGCATGTGCCCGTCGAACGCGGTCGATTTTGTGGGTGTCTGTCCATTGTATTTTTCCTTCTTCCATTTTACATAATAATACGGCATGACTGCCCTTGGCGGATGCCCACGAAAAGTCGTGGGCATCCTCCATGAGATCAGCCAGATATTCCAGCATCGCGTTTTTCGTGTCTAAGTCCGACTCTTCTCTTGCTATGGTGGCAAAACCTGCCATCCATTGGCACCATGACAAACCGTCATATGACACTCTAGCTTTTGCCTGACCCCCTAATATGTGATTTTGGGGCCAGGGAATCTGTTTTTTAACATAAATATTTTCACTGCCCCCCTTTGGCTCTTTAATTTACCTTGTTCTGTGGATAAATGGGCCAGGTGACGCAGTCTCTCGTCCACTTCAGCCTGGATTCTTTGAGACGTCTGGAGGGAGTTGAGTGACAGTACCACTACGTCTTGACTTCTAACTGATGACTCAGCTGCAGAAGAATGTCTACTTCTGACGTTTGTCGCCTCACCCATGAGCTGGGGCTGTGTGACAGGGGTATTATAAACCTGAGGTACAACATTGGACAGTTTCTGAGCGTTATTTTGTACTTTCTCCTCAACTGTGGCAATTCTGCCATTCAATTTTTGTAGTTCCGCCAGAATCTGGCTATTAACGTCAGTATTTTGAAGACTACTGTTCACACTTTCAGTACTATCATTATGTAACAAAGACGGGCATTGTTCGTCAATTGGTTTCTTGTGGGTTTGGTTACATTGATTACATTTATATTTCCTCGGAGCCATATTATAAAACAGAGTTAATGTTTGTAAATGAAATGGCTTTTACAGTTACTGTTTCTGAAATAAATATATATTCACCCGTGGGTGATACCTTGTTTAATACGGGTTTCAGATGAGTTAGGGGTTTACGCAAGAGAAGTTTACATAAAATAATTATTCAATAACAGTTGTAAAATATGTGTAAAATACTAAAATATTAAAATAAAATATAAAATAAACTCATCCCTTCACTGCTGCTCTGAAACAGAGCAAAACTCGCATTAAACAAGACACATCCCTTCCCAGGATCGTGTGTCAGCTGTACATCTGACGCCGTCAAGTAGTGAAACACTGCAGATATTCCAGTACAATGAAATGTCCAATATATATTCTTCACATAGATCAATTCCTGGCGTCCGTGGTCACAAAACAAAATAATAAAAATTCTAGATGTTAAGTTTAAAAGAAGACAAGTTGCCTGATTGAAATCAAATTATTTAATGATGGTGGATAGCTTTTGGCGGCAATTGCTAGGGTCATCAGAGGGGTCAGCCAATCATTGATATCGACCTAGATGACCAGAGAAACTTTTCCAAACTAGCACTGATTAAGGTAGCACCTTGATGCTACCCCCCATTACATGTAATATGAATGGAAGACCTTTGTACACCATCATGAATTTATTTCATATGGTAAACCATACTCATTTCTGTGAGTTGAAATTGTTTTAAGATATCAAAGAAACCATCATGTTTGTGTGAAAATATTCATCCAGTATGAATATTTAAATAGATCACAAACTAATACAAGAGCTATCATTTCAAATTTACCAATTTGGAATTTATAGCGTGACATATACATTTATTGGCTATTTTTACCTGACTTGTGGTTTTTTTCATTACTTTGTTTAGAGCCAGGTCCACTGCACTTTTGAAGCTGGTAATATTACCACTCACAAGAGGTAAAGCAGCAAAGGCGGAAAACAAACTGGGTAAACTACTAGTTTGGGGATCTTCAAAATTCCAATTCAAAACTGAAGTAGTTCCCATTGTTATAACACAAACCTGAAATAACTATTGATCAATAAGGTTTGAACTGTATTAACATGTATGCCGATTTTATGGTATTCCAGATTTTTCTACACAACCCAGTATTAAATATGTTCCATAATTGTCACTTTCTTTAGAAATGTTAATGTAGAGTGGTTGACTAGTTTGCCATTTAACCACTTCCATATACTATCAGCCTGTATTTTGTTTTTTTGGTCAAAAGTGATTGTAAACCCAAACGTTTGCACTATGCAAATGATTAACACAAAGTAACATGTATGTACAGTATTGTATATCTTCTGGTTTTGGGTAGTCTTGTTCTATACTCTAAGCTATTAAGCTATTATGTTTTATATTTTATATATTTTTCTATATTTTTATATTTTTCCAACAGCAGGTATCCATGATATTCAAAGAGCAAATTGAATACTGGAACTAAGTGTGACTGAAAGAAACAATCTGACCTGTAAAAAACATAATTAATTTTCAAAGGGAATCGGCATTACATTTTATGTTACATTCTACTTAGTTCTAACCAGAGCCTAGTATCTAAGGTCCGAAAGAAATACCAAGAGTTTATGTTTCATGTAAAAGCCAGCATAGTATTTGTACAGACTTACAGTATTTCATGTATTGAGCCAGGGGCTTTGGTACAGCCCAGGGGCAAGGCTAGATGTATTGGTACACTGAATTGATAGTATAATACACCTGAGTGTGGGGTTGGTGTTTTAAAATATGACCTCAGCAATTGTGAAGTTTGAGAAAACATTATTTATAACATGTCTACCAGAATTCCTTTCACAGAGCCTAAAATAAATAACTCCATAATTTTAAAGATGTTACATATTTCACTGGTTATCAAGTTACACAAATAACAACTTCTTGGTACATGTACTTCCCTTTTCCAAAATATCCTGCATCAGGTTTTCATCATATATAGAAAAGCCCTGCAGAGAAAACCCATACAGAAAAAAGTCATACAATTTGTTGAGCCCCCTCGAGAACACCCTGTACCATTTTTGAGATTGTGGATAAAAGTCCTTTGAAGATGTGCAAACATAAACTGTTTCAAAGTTACATATCACTTTCATTATTTCAAAATTATTATTGTTTTTAGTATTTGTTATATGACATACACATTTATTTTTCTGCAAATTAAAATATAAAGAAATATCTTTAACATTTAAAAAAATATCATCAGCCTCCATCCAGGTATTAAATTCCCTTTCTATATGGCTGATATGGCTGATATGCTGCTACCTTCAGGATGTATGATGATGGATGGCTCTCAATAAATTGAAGCTCAACCCTGAAAAAAGTGAATTTATTGTTTTTGGTTCTAAGGCTCAACATCAGAAAATTTCCTCTGAATTTCCTGTCAGTATTCTTGGAAGCGTTCTTCATCCATTGTCAAAAACCTAGGTGTGTGGTTTGATGCAGAATATTCAGAATACCTTGCTTGTATTGTCACAAATCTTAGAAAGTATGCTCTTGTTACACCCATCCTAAGCAATTCCACTGGTTGCTGTGAAGTAATGCTGTATGTTCATAACTGCAACACTGGTTTGCAAATTTTACATAGTGGTTCTTTCTATTTTGAACCGTTCTTGTCTCTCAACAGTTGTTCCTATAGTACCAGGCATAGTCACCCTGATACCTGACAGTTCCTCCATTTCACTCATCAGTCTTTAAGTCAGCCAAAGATATTGCCCATAGTTTTGCCTGAGATGCTCCTAAGATCTGGAAATGAACTCCCTAATGATGTGCGCTGCACAACATCTGTTGCCTCCTTCGGGAAAAAACTCAAAACTTTACATGTTTGGAAAAGCCTATCTGCCATAGCCTCCCTTGTCACCCCTGTGTCTCCTTGGTATGACCTGGCTATGTCATTGGATTAACATACATTGCATTGTTTTATGTTCAGATGCACCTTAGAGTCTGTCATTGGTGGATATTAAGCGCTATAAAAGTCCACATTAGATTAGATTAGGTAAAAACATACTAATGAAAGGAAAGTAAACAACTCCCAATCATCAGAAACAAATTCTAAGTTCAACTGACTGTAAAAATTCTAGAACAAAACTCCATTTCGCTGCAATGTTGTTTTGTTTTATTAGTTATCACCTAGAGATTGAGTAACTGTAATCAAGAGAGGTCTTTTTTTTTATTATTATTTTAAGTTTTTGTACATTACAATTATCATACATAACAAAAACAATGGCACGTGGCACAGACAATACAAACTGACAAGAAAACAAAACACAGAGACAATACAATTCCACATCATTCAGGCAGGTATATATGCTAGAGTATATTTACATTTAAAGTTTTTTTTTGGAACATAATTAAAATCAGCTTAAATTTTCAAATTGCAGTAGTTACAAAAGATTTAAGTGTATCTAGAATATGTTTTCCCAAGTTATTTTCAATTTTCTACAAATATTAACATACTGATTTAAGTAAGATAAGAATCCCGTTATTGTAGCAGCTTTTTCCTTTAAAAAGGATTTATATATATAATATTTTGCCTGCAAGATTACTGTATTTAAAGATTTGGTGCCTTCAAAATTTTGAAGATTATACCCAAAAATAATGTCTGATAGACCAATGTTAAAATTCTTGTTGTGAATGTACATTTTCCACATATAGCTCAAAGTGACCCAAAAATTTTTAGTAGTATTACACTCATAAAATAAATGTTCTACTGCGTGAACCGATAAGAAGCATATAAGACAATTTGGATTATTCTTTATTCCCATTTGGTATAAAAGTTTATTTGTCGCCGTAATTCTGAACAGAATCTTATAATTTAAATCTCTAATATGGTTATCAACAGGCATAATGTATGGCATTTTGAAGACATCTTCCCATTTACTACTGATAGTTTGACCATATAATGCGTTATAGTAAATTTTATTTTTATATTTAACTTGGTGGAGTGCTCTCTCAGTGAACACATACTTTATTTGTTTTCCTTTTATTTTTTTCAAATAGTTTTGGCTTCATTGAAATTATTATTTCTTTAGATGAATTTACAAGAGGTTTATCTTGAAGTTTTTCATCTGAATTGTTTCTTATATATTTCATAGATTTTTGCCTCACAGTGGTAACTAAACCTCTCCATGTCAAATAATCTTGGGCTAGCACCCCTCTTTTCATCCAGATATTAATTGGTATTAATTTATCATTATCATAAAATAAATCACTAACAAACCACAGTCCGGCTTGAAACATTCGATTGTTAAAATATTCCATTGGACTATTATGGCCATATATGAAAGTGTTATACCATATTAAATGTGCATAGCGATGACTGCTACTTATATTATTTTTGTCATTTGTAAATTCAATCCAGTTTAACAACATATCTTTATAGAACTGGGGAAGAACATGGAAGTTGGGAATCATTTGTTTTGAAAAATTACTTCTCAAAAACAGATCCAAATTTGTCCCAACTGTTATTGTTTTGAGAAATGTTGCCAATAGCAAAGTGTTGCTTTTCAATAGTTCTAATACCCAAGCTATTTTGTTAGCCTTATCAACTGTGTCAAAGTCATGCATATTATAACCTCCCTTGGTATAATGCTGCATAAAAATTTTTCTATTTACTTTTTCTGTTTGTCCATTCCATATGAAACTGTATATCTTTTTGTTAATTTGTTGTTTGATTTTATCAGGCACATGTAAAACTTTACTTAAGTATGTGAATTTGGATAATCCTAAAGTTTTAACTATTAAAACTTTCCCTTTTAATGACAGATTTCTACCTTTCCACTGATTTAAAGTACAGTCTAGGTTACTCAGTGCAGAGGTAAAATTGAGGTTTTCTACTTCTTCTGAATTGTGTCCAATATATATTCCCAGGAGTTTTACTGGTTTTGTTGTCCAATTTTTGTCAAAGTAGTTATTTCCACTCTCTTTTAATTTTCCTAACCACAAACCTTGACTTTTCAATTGATTTACTTTTAAGCCTGAGAAAGTTTCAAATTTATGGAGTGTATTGAACATTTCTTTTCCTGATTCAGTATCAGAAAAAGAACAGGTTAAATCATCTGCAAATTGTATTAGCTTTATCTCAGTATCCCCTAATTTTATGTCTTTAATTTTGTTATTGTTTCTGATTGAGATTGAAAGTAATTCAGTACAAATGATAAATAAATAAGGTGATAATGGATCTCCTTGTCTAACTCCTCTACCAACTTTGAAATATGGAGTTGTTTTCCCATTATTTATGATGCAACTATATACATCATTGTAAAATATTTTAATCCATTTTATTAGTTCATTGCCAAAATTAAAGGTCTCCAAAGCTTTGAATATCAAGTTCCATTCAATGGAGTCAAAAGCTTTCTCAAAGTCTATGAATAGAAAGTACCCTTTTGCTTTTTATATTCAGTGAAATTCATGATGTCTTGAATTAGTTTGACTGAATCTGAATGCTCTATTTTTCTACCTGATACAAAGCCAGATTGATTTTCATGAATAATGTCTGGTAAAACTACTTGGATTCTTTGACCAATTACCTTTGTTAATATTTTGTAATCTAAATTCAAAAGGGCAATAGGTCTCCAATTTTGTAACAATAAACGATCTTTTCCTGGTTTTTGCAAGAGAGTTATTACAGCTTGTCTCTGACTATTGGTCAAAATGCCTTTATCAAAACTTTCATTATAACTATCAACTAGAATTTTGTTTATTTTATTCCAGAAATGTTTGTAAAATTCAATAGTCAGGCCATCATTACCAGGTGATTTATTTTCTGAAAAAGTTTTTAAAATTTTTGTACATTCATTAATTGAAATCTTGCCTTCACAACTTTGTTTTTGCTGATTTGTAAGTTGAGGGATACTTGGCATATCAGTGAAGAATTTTTCATTACTTACATTTTTATTATTGAACTTTGAGCTTAATAAATTTTCATAATATTCTTTCTGAAAAACCCTTATTTTTTCTGGGTTTGTAATAATTTCTTCTGGATTTATTTTCAATTTCCCAATATTTTTTTTACAATAGTTATTCTTTTCTAAATTATAAAAATACTTTGAACTTTTCTCCCCCTCTTTTATCCATTTTACTCTTGATCTTATTATTGCTCCTTTTAATTTATAATCATCTATCTCTTTTAGGGAGAGCCTTATTTTATTTAGCTCATTTTCTGTTGTTTCATTTGGTGGATCTGACAATTTTTCTAATTCTAATAATCTGTTTCTTAGTTCTTTTTCTTGTGTTGCACATTCTGATTTCTTTTCTTTTGAATATTTGATTGTAAATTTTCTTATTTCATACTTTAGTAATTCCCAAATAAGTTGCTTACTTTGTACTTCCTTATACTCTTTTAACCATTTATCAATTGATTTATTTAAAGATTCAACATAGGTTTGTTCACCTAAAAGTGAGGAGTTAAATTTCCAAAAACCTTTTCCTTTGTCTCTATCTTGAGTCATTTGGTAACCAACTACTATGGCTGAGTGATCTGAGTATATGTTTGGTAAAATGTCAGAATATACTATAAATTCCTGGAGTATGTCAGAAATTAACCAAAAGTCTAGTCTACTTCTATATGAGCTCTTGACCTTTCTATAAGTAAAACTTTTTACTGTAGGATTCCTGACTCGCCATATATCACACAAATCAAATTGTGTCATCAATTTGTTTAATGTTACTGAAGAGGTATCCTCAATGTTTCGGTTTATGCTTTGTTTATCTGTTAAACTCTGTATTATATTCCAATCGCCACCCATAATTATATTGCTATTTTGATTAATGTCATATGTATTCATAATATTTGTAAGTTTTTCCAAATAATTAACTCTCTCATGAACACTATTTGGCAAATAAACATTAAGGATATAAAATTCTTCACCTTTTAACTCAACCTGTAATAATATATACCTTCCATTCACATCAACTTCTTTCTTTAATATTTTCAGATCTAAGTTCTTATTTACTGTGATTAAGCATCCTCTGGAATGGTTTCTACCATGCGAGAATATAACCTGTCCACCCTCCCAGTCTCTTGTCCATTCATTTTCATTTTCTTCTAAACTAAATGTTTCTTGAAAAAGAGTAATATCTGATTTAATTTCGTTTACCCAATTAAAGACTTTTAATCTTTTTGATTTGTCTCGTAGGCCTCTAATATTTACTGATAAGAATTTACAGGACAAAGCTTGCACACTATCCCTACTTATTTTTTTAATACTATCCATCTAAAAGATATGTAACTGCCATTTACATAACTTGCCTGAACAAACAAGACCACTACAAGACAAAAATACACAACTGACACACAATACATTGTAATATGAAAAAACAGTATAAAATAGAAACAAAAGACAAACTCTGTATGTTACTGTCAGACACACTACTAAGCTACCCCTTTTTTTACTGGTGTACAATACTTATTACTACTTCCTGGAAGTTACCAAAATATGCAATTTATGCTGTTTTCAATGACTATGTGACTACATTATAAAATATTTGCATAGTATAGTTCTACTAGATCTACACCATTATTAATTTTCACCAATGCATGATTGTCAATCGGGTTATCTATTGATTACAATAAAAAAAAAGTTTAAAACAGCAGCAACATTATAACCAAATATACACATGTTAACCTATAAGAAAGTGTAACTTAATTCCAATCTGCTAATATTGTGATGCAACAACCATACAATTTTTATTCATGTTTTACTTTAATATTTAATATAGATTAATATAGATCATTTATTCTATTAAGACATTTGTTTGGTAATACGGACATCACAGCTTACAGTGCATTATCTTTATATTCTAATTTTATTTTAAGCATATTTGCCATGCCCCCAACCTCTAGACTGTATTGGATTCAAGATATTTTAAACTTAGAATTAACATTAGCTATCAAATATATGGTCCAAAACAAGTAATATTTAAATTTCCTACAAAGTGGTATTAACATAAAGTGAAAAAAGTGTCACACAAAGTTCACAAGTAATCTTTAAAAAGTCCATACAAAGTCTTATTAACATAAAGTAAAAAAAATGTCACACTAAGTTCACATATGCCCGAGCTTACAGTTTGTGTATCCATCTTGGTCACTGTAATAACTGTAGTGCCTGTAATGCTGCTTCTTTCACCAATTCGAATCTCTTCACCCCAATATGAACTCCACCGAACCACCTTGTAACCACTACCATAGTATTGGAGATATTTTGTTCCCTGAGCACTGATAATATGTGTTTTCCTGCCCCCCATTCATGATCATCATCATAATGTTCCAGTAAGTTGTCTTTTACACCTAGTCTGTAGGCATATATTATGTTCAGCTCTAGCTATCCTTGGATCAGCTTGAACTGCTCGTAAGGCTAATATGATGTCAACCTGGCAGGTGATTGGGATAGCATGACCTTGGAAAGTACTAAGTTGTTGCGTCTTGGGAGGAGCTGATTTAGCTTTCAATTCCATAGCTCGTTCAACAACATTCATGTTTATATCCCTGACTTTATCTTGATGTGCTGAAATAAGTCTATCTTCCACTAAGAGTTTGTCATTTAACCATCTGGACTTCTGGCTTTTTGCCCTGGCTTCTTTGAATCTTGGCATCAGACTCTGCTTGCGGTTTTGCTGTTCACTTATTCCAAACTTTTTGGACTTATCCAGATTTTTTGCATGCCTCAACACTATTTCTTTTCCTTTGGATTGAAGAAACTTGGCTACAATTGGTCTTGGTTTCTTCCCCATCTTTCTTCCAAATCTGTGGACTTTATCCATTTCAGTCAACTTCAAATCTGGTGTCAATATTTTCAGTTCATTTGTGAAGAACTGCTTCAGAATCTGGGCTGTAGTATCACTTGTTTCTGTGTCTTCTTCTGGAATGCTGTGAAAGACCAGATTAGCACTCATGGACTTGGCCTGTATTTGTAAAATGTCCTCTTTTATGTACTCTGTGTCTTTTTCATTGCTGCAGATCATGCCTTCATACAACTGCATTTTCTTCAATAGTCCATGGTTTTCCTTTTTTAATTCTTCAATCTCTTGACTCTGAATATCAAGTGACTTCTCTAACTCGACTATCTTTTCTTCCATTGTTCCCATTCTTTCTTTGTACTCCTTGTCACTTTTGTTTATTTTTTCTGTAATTTCTCTCTTGAACACCTGCAGCTCATCAGATATTTTAATTTTTAGACTTTCTGTCACCATATCCATATTCATATCAAATGTACGTTGAAAGGCATCTAACTTATCCACAATGCAGGATGAAATTGTATCTTCATTAGCCTCATCATCTGCACTAGATTCCAAGTCCAGTCCTTGAATTGGTGAAATAACTTTCCTTTTGCTTTTCTTTTTTGGTCTTGGTGTATCAGTATTTACCACTTTCAAGAAATCAAGAGAGGTCTTAATTTATTAACAAAGTAATTATTTTAAAATTTGTAAAACTACAAAGGGGCAATGGGATTAAAAATTACAGCACAGGGTAGTTTGAATAATAAATGAAATACCATTTAAGTAATGTTCAACCCTTTCATTTGTAAACTAAACATGATGTATACGACTTTCTTCAAGATCTAGAAAATGGTGTATTGCTTCTCTGCATGGAAATAAAAAAACTGTAGGGCTTTTCTCCTGTAGGGCTTTTCTTGGTAGGGCTTTTGCCCAGTTTCCAATCAAGGGGCTTGCCTATTACACTAATGAAATGTGATTGCTTCACTTTTAAAACTCCAAACTGTACAATGAAATTATTAACTGCCAAATTAGAGTTATATTTTTAATCATTAACACAATAATAGAGTGCTACTTCTGTGCCTCACAAATGTGATCACAGTTTAGCAAGAACGCACACACTAATTTGTAAAAAAAACAGGCACTACACACTTTTTATAACACTTGAGATTTCATAATAGATTCTACTGGCCAGTGCTTAAAAGGTTCCAACAGACAATAATCATCTTGTTCAGTTTTGGATGTGTACACAAATATTGCTTTACACATATATAAATTTGCCACCCCTCAAATTTTATTCAAATCAGGCACTGCCATATTAGGCATGTAACTACCCGGCTTTCTTCCCACTGGTGTACAATGTAAAAACTCTAATAACGTCAACATTTCAAAATTTGATCTAAATTTCTCCTTAATTGTAAATATACAGTGGATTGGACAGGACAGCAACAAAGATTCCTCCACTAAATTTAATAATGGGGATTATGCCTGATGTTCAACATTAATGAATTTACTTGGGTTAACTTGGACTGAAGCATATAGGGGATACGTTCTGGATTCAAAAAGGTAAAACTAAACCCTGCTCAGGTGGATTAGAACAGAATAGAATAGAAACATTTATATAGCTCAAAATAGACGCAGCATCCTCTAATGTGCTTGAGGCAAGAACAAGGAAAGTTCATGAACATGCAGGGTCAAAAACCAAATTTATCGCCGCTAGGGGAGATATACCATGGTGGAGGGTATGCAAGTCTAAACAACTAGGTTTCAAAATCTGGAGCAGATTGGCTTGATCCCTTTGTGGAACAAACAGACTTATTCAGCGTTAACCAGGATTGAGTGTATTGGCACACTGTATGTCAGTCAACTTTTAGCCTAACTCAATACTATTGCATCAATATAGCTATCTCAATTCCTTGCTGGCAGTGGAAACAAAGGTCATCAGTTACAATTGTTGCAAAAATTTCTCATGATGGCATTTTGGCATAAAATAAACGAAGGTTTAAACATGTAATAGGGTAATTGAGTATTTAATATAAAAGATTTTAATTATATTACGTTTTGACACTTTTATTAGATGTTTATTGTCCTTTTACAGAACACACGAACAATTAGTTTTTCATTTTTCACTCTGTTTCAACATAGCAAAGACATCTTTAATTTGACTGAGAACATGAATACATGCCTGACCAAGACAAAGGCCAATATAAAAATTCATTGTAACATCTATCAGGAAATTCTTCAAGAAGATCCAATCGGTTTGACTAAAAATGCTGCTTGCCTCAGGAATAAACAATAAATCTACCGACTCTACAGAAACATATAAGCAATGATATAATGCAACAACATATATTTTTTGCTATTTCAGACATAGAAGCTTATACTGAAGTAAATGTTGTAGTAGAATTTTTTTAAAGCATAACAAAGTATTAAAATCGAGTACTAAATTTATCAACCTAAATATTGCATCACTTAGAAATAAATTACATACCCAAAAACTTCATGTTTTACCTTAGATTTTAGACATTGTCAACACATCACCTTTGGCTAAATACATTTTTAATTGAATACATTTCTGATGGTAAACATTTTCTCATTATTTTCACCCCCAGAGAGTTCCAAGTCAAAAAAGCACCCATTTTCTAATTGTTTTAACATTTGCTCATTTACATATTCTTCAACAAATAATATTTCAAACTCCTGACCAAAACTAGGTTGGGAGTTTCAAAGAGATTATTTATATGAACCTAAAATATAGACAATACGGTGGTGACCAAGGTCAAGAATGACCTTGGGTCATAGTAGAGGTCAAAATAGACTTGTTGATAGCCCAAACTACTGAAAGTGATTACTCCCTTCGATTAAGATGGAGGAGGAGTGTACTGACAAAGAGTAAACATCCTGATAATAAATATTTCACATTTTAGCCTTATCTTTAACGCATTGTAAACATTTCCTCTCTGGCTTAGAATGTAAAATCATAAACAAATTACCTTTAGCAAAACTCTTTACTTGTCATAAACATTTCATTTTGGCTAAATAGTTTAGCGATTGCAAAAATTTAACCCTTTGTTTCACAATTGAAAGATGTAAAACTTGGCGCCTTTGTCTTAACAATGCCAATATGAGAAACATAAAAATTCTTAGCAATGAAACAGGAAAGATTTGTATAAATGAACAGTCTAAAAACTTTGTTTAATCCCATGTCTCATTTCTTTTTTACCATGACCATCTAGTACATCTAGTACTCATATATTTGTACACGAGTGTGATATTTGTAAGAAAAACATATTAAGGTTTGCGCAACTGGTTGGCAGAAATAAAAAGTGTTTCAGTAAATACAATAGACTGCTTAATGGGCTGTTTTGTTTTAAATTCTGTAGAACATGCAATCCTTTGCTTTCCACATTGTTTTATTTGTGAGTTTCCTTTCAGATATTGGTGTTAAAGTGTAAATTGTTTCTTACTCCTCGAGTTTTTTATTTAAAAAAAAACATTTGCAAAGACACTTTCTGTTGAGTTACTAGAGTGAACAAAATAATAACAACAAAATTTTTATGCTCACTGTCTGAGGTTCAAAGTCAAAGTGGCAACGTGGCCCTTCAGTGACAAGGAAAGGCGCCAAGAGGGCCAGTCAAAAGAGGGGTAAAAATAATTATGCCATTCAAGTGTGAAACAACTGAATCACAGGCTTTAAGGTGGTCTACGTAGGGATGAGCCCTGTGGCTCGAGCACTTTGAGGCCTGAAAGCATGGATGCATTCTGGATAAGGGATCTCTTCAACAGAGGCAGAATAACTGTATATTCATCAATAGTCATTATTCAACAATTTCCCCACTTCACATAAATCGATCTTATGTAAAAACTAGGATTATCCTTTTCACTAGATTTTTAATACAAGTATTCACTGGAAAATATCACAACTTATATTCAAACTATCCTAAACCCTCCCTTTATATTTATAAATATTTTCTTCTAAGACAATTTGCACGATTATAAAAAGAAAATATAAATAAAGAGCTTGTCAGTCAGCTTCTCACTCTTGAGTAAATCAGTTGTAACTCAAAAACTATTGCATTTACAGTATTTTGTTTTTAATATGTTGTTCACCTAGTTTTGGGTCAGCTATAATATAGTAAAATTTCAGACATGTAGCTCATTGCATAGCTGAGTAATAGCTACTTTGAGGTTATCACTGTTGAGTAAATCAGTTGTAACTTGAAAAGTATTGCTTTTGGAGTATTTTGTTTAAATATGTTATTCATCTAATTTGGTCACCTATAACATAGTGCAATTGCAGACCTGTAGCTCATTACATAACTGAACAATAGCTGTTTTCAGGTTCTCACTATTGAGTAAATCATTTGTAACCTGAAAACTTTTCTATTTACAGTATTTTGTTTAAATATGTTGTTCACCTACTTTTGGGTCAGCTATAACATAGTGAAAAAATAGACCTGTAGCTCATGGCATAGCTGAGTAATAGCTACTTTGACGTTATCACTGTTGTGTAAATCAGTTGTAACTTGATAACTATTACATTTAGAGTATTTTGTTTAAATATGTGATTCACCTACTTTTTGGTCAGATATAACATAGTGAAATTGCAGACCTGTAGCTCATTACTTGTTTCACTTCTACTGTGAAACTCAAAACTCATAGTCAGCTGACACAGAGCCCGTTCACGGGCACTGATTGCTGTTTTAAATTTTCTAACGGAAAATCCAACATTTACAAAGGCTGTGGTGAGCTATTTTGACGGCTGAATTGTGTCAAAATTAGAATTGTGTCAAACATAACTACGACAGAATATTGCTACTTATAAATTATGGTTCTATACCATTATATAACACGGATATAATAGATATTGTAACTTCTGCTATTCATTTTATCCTTTAAACAGTAATTAAAGTCTTGTGCTCTTTCGGTTTCGTTTTCCCCAAGATATTTCATTGGCCGCAGTATCACAAAGAGCCAAATATTGTACATTCGTTTTCACAAATAATATGATCAGAAATACACACGACTGAACTCAAACAAGGATATAAATGTATGTTTATATGAAATACTTTTGTGCTATATGCCAGTTGCTCTATAATTATGTCAATTGCAGATACCGGACTTGACTTTTGATTACTTTTATATAAGAATGTGGTGTACTTACAGGACAAGTTAAAACAGGCAGTATTTTTCATCATTTACAGGTAATTAAGATATTTACACCTGTTAAAATCAGTTTCACCGGATGTTAACATTTTGTGATAATCTAAATTCAATACAATGTGTTTGTTTTTTGTTCTCTTTTATGTGAAATGTTCTTGTCAAGTTTGTATGGGTGAATACATTGTTTGAACTGAATATCTATATACCTTTACTATATTTAAATTAGTTAAAGGGCCACTGCAACCAAATTTACCAAGTATATTTTTCAGATGAAAAACACAGAGTGTTATTCATACAACACTACTGACAAATAATCAAGCCAGAAAACACCCAGTTGTTTATTATCAGTACTTTTATCCGTTGAAATGTATGTTTCTGCTACAGGCCCGGAGAAATTAGGTCAGGTTACTGCTTCTGTGCACAAGTCATCAACAGAAGATGTACTGGCTTTTCTGTTGTTTATGTATGCAGAGATAAGTTGATTTGTCCGTGTATTCTCTTGATTTTACATTTATTTGGAACTCTTTTGGTATACTTAAAGGGCCATTGCAACCCAAAAAACTATTTTCTCAGTATTTGGAGTTCTGGATAAACCAATTGAGGAAAAATGCAGATGTATACTGCATACATACAGTTTGTAAGATGGTGCAGGGGATATCTAGGGAAAAAACAGTCCATCTCCCTTCTTGTGTTACAGCTATCATTAGGGGAAAATTTAATTCTCCTGACTTTCTTGGATTCAAATATTCACAAACATGAAAACATCAAATTGACAGTTTTACATGGACACATGTTTTATTATACATTAACATTGTGTTGGTGATATAAACCAAAGGTTTTTTTACATAAACAAAAACAAATTAGCTGTGAGATGTTTTCTTTTCATGATATTCATTGTTACAATAGTTTTCATAAATCTAAAGTGACTGACTGTTTTAATCAATTGTGAGATCATTGCTTGTATAGCTTTTATGCTCCAAATTGCAAAGACTAGTCTGTGTGGCTATCAGTCAATTACAATTCATCTTCCTGCTGCTTTTTAACTGCTATGACTTATTTAATAATTTTATTTTTTTTAAACTTTTTTAATGAATAAAGACACATGCATATGTGTATTTCTTTCAAACTTTTTTAATGAATAAAGACACATGCATATGTGAAGCCCAATCCATGAAATTGTCCATTTTGTGAGCCTTAGTCAAATAAGACATATGAAAATCCCATGAAAATATGCAAAAAAATAAAAATTACAGTGAATTGTGAATAATAAACACTGAAGACACTGTTCTAATACTGTTCATATGCAATAAATATATGCTTTAATGTATAGCTGATGCTTGAGTTAAAAAGAGACATGTTTTATTTAAATTAATAAAATGCCTAATTGTATGAATTATGTCTGTTTCTTGCAAATCTAGAACTATGATTATCAATTTCTGTGGTAAAATAGGATTTTCTTTTTTGCATAAACATTTGAATGTAAAGTGTAAGTTAATGTTCACAGTAACAGTGAAGCAATATAATACTTTTATGCATGAAACTTTTTTTTTTCATACATGGTACTGCCTATTTATGGATGGGCAAGCAAAAACTGGACATATTGGCTATTTGCGATCATTATATGACTTTAAAATGGCTGCAAAAACTGGTCCCTATATTGCAGATGCTGAACATAAAGATAATTCCAAATAATGATGCTATAAATGCTTTGTAATTTAAGAAAACACAAGGCTTTTAGACTCAAAAATACTACACACACACTGTTTTTATACTGATGAATGAATACAGGAGATGAGTTGTGTTCATGTGATGAGTGTGTACACGTGATCCAGAGGTTAAATGTTCTGTGTGAGGCAGATTTCTGCAGGAAAGCTAAACAAAAGCATTTTTTGTGGCTTTCCCAGTGGTTGTGTGTATATTTATCTACTGGATTGGGTACTATGTGTTTTGATGTACTTATACTGAGAAAATAGTTTTTTGGTTGCAGTGGCCCTTTAATGTTTTGTAAGTTACGTATGACTCAACGTCCTGATGATATCAGGACTACAAATCTCGTGATATTGAAGGATCTTTCTATAGTGAGTCAGAATATGTATGACAGAATTATAAAAACACCTTGTCAAATTGGATAATGTTAAACATTTCTAATGCGTAATAAAAAGTCAAATATATTTACATATCTACGGAGCCCCTAATAGGACATGGTAAAATAAAAATTGCACCATGTATTAAGTCATGCGCACAAGATGATCTCGTGATAACAAGAAAATAAGTCGTGATAATGAGATGATCTCATTAGCAGCACTTGTTTTCTTGATATCACAAGATCATCTGGTGCTCACCAGATGATCTTGTGCTCACTAGATAAAGTGGTTATCACCAGATAAAGTAGTTATCACGACATAATAAGTGTTGAGTACTAGTTTATGTGGTGATCACCACTTATTATGTTGTTATCACCAGATGAAGTAGTGAGCACCACTAGTGATCTTGATATCACAAGATGATCTCATTATCACCAGACCACCTTGATATCATGAGATGATCTTGTTATCACGACTTATTATCTCATTATAATGAGATCATCTCATTATCACAACTTATTTTCTTGTTATCACGAGATCATCTTGTGCGCACGACTTAATACATGGTGCAATTTTTATTTTACCATGTCCTATTAGGGGCTCCGTACATATCACAGCAACTGTTAAGTGTTTCATTGGCCTGAATTGTGTAATATATTGTGGGTCTTTTGTATTTGTGTGTTTCATCCCAGTGATCCATGTGTTTTGTCAAAAATCGAATACAAAAAGAGGCTTTATACATGTATATATTGTGTCTGGAGCGTGTATCATTCAATTAGAATGCCTTATTTGAGGGCAATATCGTGTGATTTTGCCTATTTTGGATCATCTTATTGTCCTGCAATATGCATGCTCTGCAAATGTAAAAAGACAAAATGATCTAATTTAAAGTAACTCTTTTTGTAGTGGTTGACAACTGGTGTCCACAACAAGGACAAGCGAGGAAATTAACATTAAGACAGAACGTTTTCAGCTGCTGTACACGTGAGTCAGATAAACATAGTAAGGACATATTTATTCATAACCATTCATTTTGGGCAATATTTTGATTTGTGAAGCCTGAGGGCAAATCATACTGGCCAAGGGCCTGGAGGGAAATCAACAGTCGTGCACTGAATAACTCTGTAAAAATAATTATTGTTCAGCGTGTTGGGGTTGATTTTCTTTAGAACTTGTCTTGAAATATTCATATCCACTAAAATGAATAGAATCGTTATAATTTAGCCATAACTTTAAGGAAATAATGCCTTGTGTAAACCGGAAATAGTCTTTAACTTTTGTATTTGATTTATGGCAGGAAAAGAACACACAAATTTTATACTAAACATCTTTGCGGGCTTGTATGCCTCGCAAGAATTTTTGGGGATATATTCTAAATTCATCCGTTGTCTGTTAGTTTGTCTGTGTGCATTGCGAGAATACTATTGATCAGGGTCATATTTTCTGAAAACTAGTATCGCTTTGATGTCTTGTCCTTTCACAAGGTCAAGTCTACCCCTGACTCATTCTTTTTGTAGGTATCTGGTTGCTGGTGCCTGTTTCACACAAGGTCGTAGAATTAGGCTGGCCTTAGGCTAAGTTAGGTACTTAAATTTGAACCCTTTGTCTTAGCTTAGTCTAGGGACTTAAATGTTGTTCACAAAGCGTATCTAATACCCCTGTTCCACCAAAGGATTAAGCCCTGATTCATCCTGGGACCCTTAATCCTGGAGCTTCGGTGAAAAACCCCCTGAAAAATGGGCGGGAAAATGGAATCTTGATGCAGGTGTGGGATCCATCCCAGATCATCCCCAGGAAGCCTCAGACGTTCCATGACTATGAAGCAATTAAGCCATGTTTGTGATCGGTTTCAACTCCGATCCTGTCGGGGATATACCAACTGGGTCTCAGACTGCGGCTTCCTCATGCCTCCTAGGACTAATAACCGATTTACAGAGACAGTAATTGATTTTTAGGTCTGGGACGAAGTCCATGCCTCCTGGTACTAAGAGTCCTGGGATTAAGAGTCGCAGGATGCCTCAGACAACATAAATTTGGGTCTCAGAAAGCCTGGAAGAAAGGAAGGAAATTTGTGGGTAGGGGTGAAAGTGGATCAGTTACAGTCCTGGCAAATGTCAAACATGTTTGATATTTATACCGACCACAACAAACCCAAACAGACTCGAGCAGACTGTCCAGGACTCTACATTTTTTGGAAACAGGTCCCAAAAACCCTTAATCGGGAGCCATAGTCGTGTGGTGGAACAGGAACATTAGCTAAAGTTATCAATAATAACTATCAAATAACCACAGTGTCTTTTCTATTTCATGTGAACCATTATTTCTAGTTAAAATATTTTTACTGGTGAAGTATTTACTTTGACACATTTTATCTGTGATAATTCTACTAATCACTTACTTCCACAGGGAGACTCTGCAAAGAGTACAAGGTGAGGTTTGGTATTTTGGTTATTACTTGCACAATATTGCTATCAAATTTTTAAATCCTGTAGAAACAACTTGTACGAGCTCGAAATGTGTAAAAGTTATGACCCATATAAAACCCATATAAATATATCATGATATTTCAGTATATATGTTTCTATTATTATATATAAAACTGGATATATTTATTGTGCTTCACCAGCCATGCCGGTGTCTAGGGAGATCATAAAAGCCTGTCTTCGAATGATTTGGCCCTCATTTTGAAAAAAAAAACATAATGGTTACCATGGTTGTTTCCTTAAAAATTATTCAAGTTTGACAAACTTGGATTGTTTCTGAACTATAGGAGGTTTAATCTATATATGATTGAGAAGTTAATTAGGCATACAGTCCCTCTGGAAGGATGCAGACATTTGACTTTGAACCTCTTCATTCAAGGTCATCCATGTTGTGCCAAAGTATTCCACATAGCAAATGGGGGAGGCCAGAACTAAAACTGCCTGTATCTTGATTATTACAGGTCACAGCGGTTTGGGATGCTAAAACGAATAGTAAATCATTAGCTGGGGAAATTTTGACTTGACCAGATTTGACTTTTTGACCCTTGTTCAAAAGTCAAATATGGTTAGCAAAACCTAAATTGCATGTATCTTGATCATTATGTATTATCTGCAAGCACAGATATTGATAACAATAATACATATACTGTCATCTGAAGGTTTTCTTTAGTCACTTATGGTCCTCATTTATTGCATGGAGGTGAATATAGTACTAATTCTGACCTTTCAAATAAAGTCTTTTAAACCTTTTTCATAAAAGATTTTTAATGGAGTTAAACCATACATAAAGGAGAGAAGTGATCAATATTATTTTTGTAATGAATAAATCATAAAATGATCCTATCACATTTAGATATTCATGTACATATTGTAATATATATTTTCAATAAAATACTTAAATTTAACTATTTCAAGTTCCTTTTGAATCCAACATGTCCAACATCTCGTTATAAGGCAGGCTTATTATTTTTTGAGGCGACCAGGAGCAGCAAGTTACATATTTTGTAGAACGTTACTTGTGCAGCCTATCTTGTACATGTTGTAAACTTTCCAGTCAACTTTTACGTGACAGACATGTACAGTACAAATATATATTTACACTTTGCATAAGTTTCAGGGGGCCACGGTGGCAGAGTGGTAACACTCTCGCCTCCCACCTCTGAGGCCGGGGTTCGGTTCCTGGCACGGCCTCAAGTGGGAAAGCTGGTAGTTGCTTGCCGTTGGTCAGCAGTTTACAGTACAGAACCCTAATGAACTGTATGTACTGGTTTCCTCTGCCATTCCAACTACCTGTCGTGATATGACATGTACAGTGTTGAAAGCGACGCAAAACCCCAAATAAACAATAAACCATTGTATAAATTTCAATGTCTATCATATTTTGTCGCCAAAAAAAAATCATTCCTAAAGGAACCATTTCTCTCTCTCAAAAAGCATCCTGTCTACAGCCCATTTTACAGCTATACACAACTGTTTTCATGTTACAATTAGTTCCGAGAATTCCTTCCTGCTTCAGAGAGGATTTTTCAACATATCTACAGAGCCCCCTATCAGGATATTACAGAAATAGACAACGATGAGAGAGGGGTTATAGGAGATTTAAAAACCATTAGCGATATTAAAATCACAAAGGTGGAGTTATCTATTTCTATTCTAACACGACATTTAAAAGATTTTATAAAAATTAGTTTTGAAGCTATTTTGTACAAAAATATAGGAATATTCTATAAAGATTTTTTATTGAAGGGTGCAGTTGAATTATTGGAAGAGCCACAAAATAAGATAACCATTTTCTTTGTTAAACGTCTTTAAACTTTAGCACATTCATATCAGTATATTCTTTTTTCAAATGTAAGAATCCAAGAATATCATATTTACCATTATTTGTTTATTTAATGAAAAAAAGTTACTTCAAGTTTTGTTTTTGCAGAGCAGCATTGTGAGCGATAAAATAGAATTCATCAGGTTATGCGGGGTTTTACGAAGTAATTTTTTGTGTCTTAGCCAATCAAATTTGCGGACACAGCCATGTCATGTTAGAATGAAGAAGATATTTTATGTGCTAAGTTCTGTGCACACGATGATCTTATGCACACAAGATCTTCTCATGCTCACAAAATAATTAACCCATGCCACAACTTCATTATCTTGTCATCACAAGCTGATATTTGCACATATGATTATGTTGTGATTACAGGAAAATCAAGTCAATACAACATCATCTTCTGATTGCATGTCATTTTGTGATCACAAGATCATCTTGTGCATAGAAGGATCAGTTTAGTTTTCTTGTTCTCACAATAAAATCTCATTATCACAAGATTATTACACTGTGCGCATGACATAATTTTGTGATAACAAAATAAATATAATTTCACAAATTCCATAAAATAGCATTCAGTGAATTTGTGAAAAAATTAACTAAAGTTTTAGGGATTTCGCGAATTCCCTAGACATTTTAGAGAATTCACGAATTCCCTGAAAGCATTCCTGAAAGTATTCAGGGAATTGCGAATTCCCTGATTACACAAATTCACTGTAACATATATAGAGATACCACTTCTATTTGTTTGGATTCTGACAAAGATGAGATGTTTTTTCACAATTCTAAAATGAAATTAGTTGACAAATACTTTCAAATCATCATTTATCAGCACAGTAACCATTATTGAGAGAAACAGGTTGTATTTGGGCTCACAAAGCCCTTCATAAGCTTTACTCATGAATCCTCTTAATGAAGGGCAAAGTATGGAATCATGATTTTGTATCTCCATATATTCTACACATATCTACACATATTCTCCATAATCACAGACTGTCACCCCTCTGTGTGGGTTTGACTCCCACAAGTGGCCATGCCAAGGAACTGTTCCAAAATGTCCACATCTGTTAACTAACACATAAAACTCTAACTGTGACTTGACTTTGATAATTCAGCATATACCTTAAACAGCATAAATACTAAAATTTATCTGTATCCAGTCTAGATCACTAAGAGAAATATAAATCATTATAAGTTGTATGGCGACATATGCACATTTTACGAAGAGCAGCAACAATCTCTCCAGATTTCTGCATTCAAGTAGCCAAATATTTAACTGAAAATTTCAACAAGTATATCAAATTCAAATAGTTTTTTTTTTGTATTTAAATATGTCAGTGCAATTTCCTTGAATTCCTTACAGAAGGGGTCTCCGGGTTAATAAAGTATGGCAACAGATTACTTGGCTCTCACTTTGCTTAGTTGCTTTGCTTAATTGGGTTCGGGTCCATCTGATAGGAGCTTGTGAGAACTTTTTTGTCGCTTTTCTTAGTGTGTCTTTAAAAGGTACATAAAAACCCAAGCTTGAACTTTACAAAATGGTTAATTATCACCTACTATGTCTTATCAGGTAACAAATTAGCCACCATGGGAGGGACTACCTCATTGTTTGAATCTCCTCCAATAGAGAAAGTATTGAAAGATGCCCTCCAACCATACAAGTTGGATGATGTTGTCAAGCATGTGAAAACACTGCAACAACTCAAGGCGTCTTTACATTCTGCCAAGCAATTACATGAAACTTATGACCAAAATCTGCAAGTCATCATTGAATTCCTGGATAAACTGTCAAAATATGCTTCCCCAAAAGCACGTGCAAGATGGTTCGTGGAAACATACACAAAGACAATGCCACCAATGTTTCAACAGCATGCTGTACCTAGCCCTGCAAAGACTGCGTGAGTTAAAAAATTATTTTATTGCTCCAGACGAAAGTTGGCGATATACTGGTGTCACATCCATTGCACTGCTGCTGCCATACATTTTGAATTGTGTGTGCGATAACTCAAAAACACGTTTACAGATTTCATTCAAACTTGGCACAAACATGTATTTGGGTCAGGAGAGGAACCTTGTGTTAAGGTGACCTTATACTCCCAATAGTAAAGAAATTATGGCCACCCCAAGGTCAGAAATTTAACCTTTTGTCACTTAAATCTCTCTGGGACAAAAAAATCTTTGGCTTATCCATCTCAATCTTTACCAATGAACTGCTTTCTATATTCTCCTTTGATATGCCAAAACTCAAGACTTTACGTTGAGAATAAAGTTGTATTTGAAGCCCATAAACCCATAAATTATACACATTTTTTCGGCATTTTTCACATATTTTGTCGGGAAACTTACAAATGGCAATTTTGACAAACCTGAAACTGTGTTAGATATAATTTATATACTTAATCTCCGTCTGTAGAAAATTGAAAGTCTTTGCTTTCATTTTAAGGTCACCTTAAGGTCTCTAAAATGCCCACAGAGACCCAATTCATTGACTTTTGTGCCACTATTAAGCCCAATGGCTGTCATATTACGTTACTGATAGAACTAAAATTTCATCTGGGAATAAATTAATATGTCCTCTCCACATGTGCCAAAAATCAAGGCTTTACATAGACATTTAACCTGTGTATAGGGACCCGACACCTACATAAGTGACCCTTTTTCGACATTGTTCACATATTTTGCCCTGGAACTTAAAGATGGTAAGTCTGACAAGTCTCAAACTGTATTAGGTATAACTTCTGTATGTAATTTCTGTATGTAGAAAATTTGAAGTACGTAGCTTTAATTTTAACGGCACCTTGAGGTCTCTAAAATGCCCGCAGAGGCCCAGTTTATGGAATTTTTCCACATTTAAGCCCTCTAATTGTCGAACTCTGACTGATGAAGTTGAAAACTCATCTTTGAAAAATTAATATGTTCGTTTTACATGTGCCAAAAACAAAAGCTTTAAATATACCTTTACTCTCTGTATTAGGACCCTAAACACCCATCCGAGTGACCTTTCAACATTTTTCATGTACTACATCTACATGTACTATCACAATATTTTATGACTTAATCTTTCCACTAATAAATTAAAGACACACAAGCCCTACAAAGCTCTGTGCTACTATTTTAGAAAGTACTGACAACCATTTAAAGATATTAAAAAGGATAAATCTGACAAAATGGTTTGGCAAAAAAAATTTTAAATGGTTTATAATAATTGTGGATCTCATAAAATGGGTGCTACAAAAAATACCAAATCATTACCCGTGGTATTGGAGATGGCCCGTCTGGGGATATGTTGGCGTTGAGTCGTCACCATCTAGTTTTAAATGTTAAGCTGTGTTATGGTGTGAAATTTTACAAAGGTATGTCAGTGCTTTGAAATTAATTAGATGCTACAATATTTGACATATTTAGAATATTAAAGATTCTTTTAAATTGCCCCAATGCTGAAGTGAATTTTGATATCATTTCGGTGATGCATATTGCAGTCTGGAGTTATTTAAATTAAGTGCTAGGTCTGATCATACATTCACAGTATACATCTTTTTGGAAACTTTTGCCCTGTGTGATTTGTCAATCAGATCCTTTTCAGATTTTGGCATATTTTTGCGAGGCTTTCCCTGACAAAACATGTTGCTTGGTCTAAACCAGTGGAAACTCCCCAGAGCCATTCTCATGGATTGATTGTTAAATTTAATAAAAATATATATTTTAAATAACCTAAATCATAAAAAATTTATAAAGTCGAGGGGTATATTTTTCCCAAGTATCTTTCGAGTACACCCATGTTTTATAACCTCTCCCATTAGTTTTAATGACTCCCCACATCTAATAAGCCTTAATAGTATCATTTGTACTACTGAATAATGAGCTATGTTTTAGAAATCCAACTTATTTAATTTTTGTCATTTGCAAATTTAGTATGATGCAGATAATAATGGGTGAATCATATCAGAGTGAAACTGGTGATATAATTGTAATAATGGAAACATTTGTATAGCGCATAATATGATGAAGATCCTCTAACGAATCTAAAAGGTACCCAGTTAGCACTTGTCAAAGGACTATGGTGGTGGGTAAGCTAGTCTAAACAGGTAAGCCTTGAGTTGGCTTCTAAAGCCTGAAGTAATGGTTTGTTGTGAATTGACATTAAATGGGAGCCTGTTCCATTCCACTGGTGCAGTCGTGGCAAAGCCTATGGCCATTCTGGGATGGACTGAAGAAACTTATAGTCTACTTCCACATGCCAGACTACTGGACTTGATCAGAGATGACAAATAGGGGAAGGGAGAAATTTATGGCTTTAAAAATGAGCAGGTTTTAGTTGAATAGCAGTAGTTCAGAGCCAAGAGAAAGGTAAATAAAGTAGAACTGGAGTAAAGGTAATTCTAGTACCAGTTCACCGATGACTGATAATGGGAGGGAAAACTTCAGTGATATCAATGAGCAACAAATATATACAAAGGTCAATGTTACGAAAGCTGGCCATTGCCCTCTGCCATTTCTTTTCTGAAGCAAAATTGTTGCTGGACAATATAACATAGAAATTAATACACGCATATGTTAAATCCAGTCAACCCTTTGTTGGTTCCTATCGCATCAGCACTCACATTGGGATTGTGATGCATATATTTTATTTTTTGTTATATGTCATACTTATTGGTTTTCACACCTCTGGCTCATCTGAATCCTTGTATTAGGCCCACTCTGGCTTGATTGAATTTTCTCTGTTCATGGCCCACTCCTTCAATAATGAACTTGGCATACACCCGTATGTTGGCAGGATCAATTATACATTCAAGGGTGACATCCTTAGCGTGTCACACTCTTTCAGAAATCTTAGTCCATGGGTATCTTTTCTTCTAGAAGATTGTCTTCCATGCCTTTTATATACCTCCTAATGTTCTGAAGGCCCAGTTTCTTGATGACTTTGGTTTGTTTCTTGAGAATGCAGCTTCACCAGGCACTGAACATACACTGTTAGATAATTAAACGTTCAGCAAGGAATGCTTGTTTGTATTCAGGGGAAATGGGAGAGAGAGAGAGAGGGTCTGCCTGGTCTGCCAGCTCCTGCATTTTCTATTGTGTATAGCTCAGCAACCTGTTGGCGGATTCTCTTCAAATATTTAACCCCCAGGTTATCCGCAAAGTCATCTGCCACTATTTGCCAAAAATTATTTTCGGGCCATTTTTCTCTGTAATCTTGAATTTCTGTGTCAAATGCAAAAATACATTTGTCTCAAAATGGTGCAAGATAGAGCAATATCAACAAACTTTTTTACCAAATATGTATCCACAGAGTCATCTGGCCATTTTTTTCCAAAAATCGTTCCCCACCATTTTTGGCAGCCATCTGGAATTTCTGTGTAAAATACAAAAATGCATTTATCTCGGAAACGGTACAGGAGAAAGCAATATTGAATTTTTTACTCCCAGGGTATCTGCAGTCATCTGTCATTTTTTTGGGTCCAAAAAAACATTTTCTCGCCATGTTAGCAGCCATCGGAATTTTTGTGTAAAAGCAAAAATTCAGTTATCTTGGAAACACTGCGAAATATAGCGATTTTGACAGAATTTTTGACCCCCCACATTATCTGCACAATCATCTGTCACTTTGCCAAAAATGTTTTTCCCCCATTTTTCATGAATTTTGGTGGCCATTTTGAATTTCTGCATAAACCACAGAAATGCAATCGATGTCAGAAATGGTGTGAGATAGAGTGATTTCGACAAAATACTTTACCCCCAGGGTATTCCCACAGTCACCTAGCAATTTTTTTCAAAAAATAATTTTCCCACCATTTTTGGTGGCCATCTTGAAATTCTATGTAAAACACAAAAAAGGCATTTATCTTTGAAACAGATCAAGATGTTCACAAAAATGAATTTATCTCTGAAAGGGTGTCTGATTGGGGTGATTTCGAAGAAACTTTTTACCAAAGGGTATCAACAGGGTCATTGGGCCTTTTGTTCTAAAAATTTATTTTCCTGCCATTTTGGGGACATCTTGAAATTCTGTGTAAAATGCAAAAACACATTTATATCGGAAATGGTGCAGAACAGAGTAATTTCGACAAAATATTTTACCCAGGCTATTTTCACACAGTCATCTGTCAGTTTTGTCCAAATATCATTTTGACGCCATATTGGTGACCATTTTGAATTTCTACGTAAAACGCAAAAATACAATTATTTTGGAAATGGTGCAAAAACGATTTTTTTCATCCCAGGGTAACCCCACAGTTGTTTAGCAGTTTTTGTTGAAAAAATTGTTTTTCCCACTATTTTTGGCGACCTGAGTAAAAAAAAACCACAAAACGCATTTATCCTGGAAACGGTGCAAGATAGAGTGATTTTGACGAAATTTTACCCCCCATGGTATTCACAGAGTCATCTGGCAATTAAAAAAAAAATCATATTCCTGCCATTTTGGTGGTCATTTTTAATTTCTGCATAAAATGCAAAAACATATTTATCTCAGAAATGGTGTGAGATGCAATTTCGATGAAAGTTTTAAACCACAGGGTACAGTCAGGTCAGTTCATTTTTTTTGCAGGTAGGTTGAATTTTTGCATAAATGGAAAACAACAAATTAAACAGAGGAAGATAGTCATTTCGACAAAATCATTAACGCTTATTTGGACGCTTAGTTTTTGCTGTGGAAAAACATTTTTTTTCTCTTGCAAAGCAATACTCTAGTTTAATTTAATCTGGACAAACAGGATTACTAGTAAAAACAATTCAATGATGTGCTCAAACAACACATCTTTGTTCCAATAACAAATTCACCAACTCATATCCACTGCCATATATTGGATGTTTTTTGCATCAGGGAATCTTTTGCTCTGGCAGCCTGGTCACAAGTCACAGATGGCTTATCTGATCATTTTGCAATTACTTTTTCCATCAAAGTACCTTTCATGGAGCCCTGTAAAGTAAGATGTGTGAAATTTGTAAAATTCACAAAACAAATGTTGAAGATTTCAGGTCAAACATTTTGCACTCAGATCTGATCATGTGCCCTCATAAAATAGCCAGTAGTCTTAGTCACCAATGTTTGACCACCTTCCACAACCTCCTTGTTGACCAACAAATCTTGTTGACCTTGCAAACATCCTCGATTATTTTTTTTAGTGAAAAAAAATTTAAAATCATTCTGGTAAACAGTGTTCATCACCCATCCCAGTCACCAGACCCAGTCCTATTAAAATGCCTTGTGTTTCTTTACACTGATACCTGAGGATAATGTATTCAAAATTCTAATGTCCTCCCTAAGCAAAACATATGTCCATGATCCTACTCCTGCCTCATTCGTTAAGGAGTGTGTTAACATACTCAAACTCCTATCACTAACATCATAAATTACTCGCTCAAGGAGGGTAGTTTTCCCAACTGTTTTAAAACTGCATATGTTACTCATCTTCTCAAAATCAAGTTTGGACAGAAATGTTGAGAAAAATTATACACCAGGATCTAATCTCAATTTTATGGTAAAAGTAAATGATAAAGTTATTCTTAAACAGTTAAATAAGTTCATCAGCCAAGAGGGGATCTCCAATCAATCTTCATCAGTCTACATACAGGAGTTTCCACTCCACCAAGGCGGCACAGCTCAAGATCTAAAATGATGTAGCTACATCTGTGTGGAAGGTAGTTTATTTAACATTGTTACATATTTCTACACCTTTAGACATAATCTATCAGTCTACATGATTACCTAAAAGACTGCTTTGGTGTTTATGGTACTATGCTGATGTGGATAAATTCCCACCTTACTAACCACAAACAAAAAATTAAACTAGGGGAAGAATTTTCTGAGGCTTTGGATTTCCCTTTTGGCACCCCCGAGTTTCTGTTCTAGGTCTCCTCCTTTTCATTCTATGCTAGTCCCTTAGTGAAGTCATTTTGGCAGTCCCCCACAATAGGTGACAGACCTTTCAGTCTTGCTAGAAACGATCCTAATTGACTGACCTTTGACCCAAAGTAAGCTTTAACCGACAAAACGTCCATATTTATCAGTTGCAAACTGAAAAATGAACTAGCAACACCTTAAAAAGAAAATTTATTTTATGGTACTCGATTTTTAAGTTTTAGAAGGTTGAAAGTTTCAAAACTTCGTGCCACTGCAATTTTTAAGAGTCATTGTTTGCAGGGTAGGAGGCTGCTGCTGTTGTACTGATGATCATGGTCTGACGATGGTGATTGTGGACTTCTGAATATGACGTTCTTGATGTTATTCCGTCATGTACATTGTTTGAAACATGCTTGTTTAGCTCTGAGATATATTCAATTTGGTCATCCAAACTCAGTTTACAACCCTCCTTTCTTTTACACAAACACATCTCAGCTGTTTTGTTTAATTAGTGTCATCATGCCAAAGAAAATTTTCATGTGTAATAAATGTTGACTGGAACAGGAACGTTCAAACAATTCAAAATGCAGTAGGCCCAGTCAGGACATTCATCTGGAAGAGTTCATGAAAAATGTGAATCAGAACATAAACATTCAAATATTGGCAGAACTTCAAAGTGTCAGTGGGACGCTGTCAAAGGTAGAGAACAAGGCAGGTGCAAGTGCACACCTCACCCCGCTGATAAAGATCTAATCTCACTGTCACTCAGCACCATCAAACACTGAGCAACAATTCAAGAGGACCTTATTAACTAAGGTAAGTAAATCAATTCAGGCTGCAGTAGTATTTCACAGCAGTGAAGGATGATAATACGTTGCAGTTTAGCTCATTCTTATGAGTTCCTTACAGCTAAATATGCAGCTTTAGCTTTGTCTTCTAGCCTCTGGTGTCAGCAGATCTCTGCTCCTGTAATTGCCTTGCCACTTTAAACATAACTATAACCACAGGATTCCTTCTTGCAGCTAAAAATCAATCCAGTGCAGAGCTTGACATTAACTTTACAAAGTACCATGTTCCAACAATAGTTCATTAGACAAGATATTGGGTCAATTTTATCTAATCTAATCTACTGCTTTGCAATCGCAATATCTTCCCCACTAAGGGGAACTCAGTGCACAAAAATCATTTCTTATAAGGAGAGTCGAGGGACATTCAAGGTCAGTATTCCAGAGTTGTGGGTGAGACCGAGAGGGAAGGACACTAAGTTGGGAAACTAGAATTGAAAAGGTGGGTTTTGAGGCATTTCCTGAAAGGTGCGACAGAGGGACTGTTTCTTATTTTGAAGGGAAAAGAGTTCCAAAGGACTGGGGTGTAGTGACTAAAAGAATTAGAGAAGTGTTTAATTTATTTATGAACTCTACAGTCAAAAGTGGGGGTATGAAGGAACTTAAGTTTAGGGGTACTACGCCTAGTGTTTCTGGAAGAAGTGTAGGGGTGAATTAATTCTCTTAGGTAAACAGGTTGACCTTGGTTGAGAATTTTGTATGTAATGAGGCCTATTTTGAATTGTACCCTGTACCTGACTGGAAGCCAGTGAAGTTTTTTCAGTTGAGGGGTGATGTGAGAAAATTTTGAGTTTTGCACCAGCTGCAATCTCTTTAACTCAAAATCAGTGAGTGATAAGAACAGGAAATTGCAGTAGTTCAATCTGCTGCTCACCAAAGCATTTGCTAGAAGAACTGATGTTTTAAGGTATAGAAGGGGGCGAAATCTGTAGAGGTCTCTCGCATGAACTCTAGTGGACTTTATGACCTGTGACACATGGTCAGAGAAGGTGAAACTGGAATCAAACACCACTGCGAGGTTTTTGACACTTTTTGCTGGTGAGACCTGATTACCATGAATGTTGATTGGAAAGTGAGGAAGGAGTTGTTGTGTTTTGAACCTATCAAAATGAACTCAGTTTTGTCAGGGTTGAGTTTTAATTTATTTGTGAACATGAAATTTTGAATGTCGTTTAGGCAATTCTTTAGTTTTTGTATAGAGTGAGATAAATTTGCTGGAGAGAGTGCAATGTATAACTGGGTGTCATCGGCGTAGAAATGGTAATTAATACTACTGTGAGAGAGAATTATTGAGTTGATTGGGTTAGTGTAGAGAGAAAAAAGAATTGAACCCAGGACGGAGCCCTGGGGGACCCTGTACTGGAGGGCAACAGGATGTGAGAGTGTGCTGCCTACCTTGACCAAGTGTGTCCTTCCTGACAGGTATGATTTGAACCAGCTGAGTGCCCGTTCACTGATTCCATAGTAACCATTAAGTCTGTCCAGTAGAATGGTGTGGTCAGTGGTATCGAACATGGCAGAGAGATCTAGAAGGGTAAGGGCTGTAACAGACCCTTTGGCCATACTGAGAAGAATATTATTGTAAATGATTGGAAGGCAATCATCAGACCAGCTTCATCAAGGTGAGCTTGTAGCTGGGCTGCTACTACCCTTTCAAGTATCTTTAAAATAAAGTTTAGATTGGCAACAGGCCTGTAATTTTTAAAAACTTCTTTGTCTAAGGATGATTTTTGAGGATTGGGGTTACATGGGCCTGCCTAAAAATTAGGACACTTACCTTGTTCAAGAGAGGTGTTGATTATTGAAGTGATGGGGGTGATGAGAATATCCAGATATTCAAAAACAAGAAAAGTGGGCCAAGGGTCAAGGGAACATGATTTAGTTGGTGAGTCTATAATGATTTTGGTACTTGATCTTCAGTTACAGTAGAGAAAGAGGCAAACATGGGTGGATGAGAGTCTGGGGTGATGTGTTGGAAATTCAGTGAAGTAGAGAAAGTTGAGTTTATTTTTTCTATTTTTTTCTGTAAAGAACTCCACAATCTGTCAGCGGAGGATCTTTGCTGGGATCCTGTGTAACACATCACCCAGGACTCGCCATAATTTTTGTGGGTTGTGATGATTGTCCCAAATTTTTACTTTAAGGAGTTCAAATTTGGCCTGCATGCAGATTTTATTGTACTGGTGGACTTTCTGCATGTATTGGGATCTATTGAAGGTAGATTTATTTCGGCACCAAATACAAACGCTTGGTTTAATATGTAATTAATCTAAGCATTTCACATTTATTATCCACTGCACACAATACTTGACCAGTGTAGGGGGATTTATTTTGTATACAATGGTACCTCCGTACCATAGATAATAAGAGGCAATAACTTCCGGTTTTTAACTAATATCTCGGAAACTATGTAATTTACAAATATGTATCATATATCATAAGAAACGTTTTTTACAGTGCTTCTGTTTCTTGACAGCCTTTTTCACATTGTCTCATTAAATATTCATTTATCTAACTCATAAATCATACAAAATGGTGGATAATAAAAGTAGAACATCCCTCATTAGACATATACAGAAAAATATATAACTCATAAAGATTAGCAATATAATATTTTTATCTTAATTCATGATATATTTTCTGTGTATATGTCATTCGAGAAGTTTTCCTATTGAACAGTTTATCTCTGGTAATTATCATTCAGTGAATGTTAAAATTTATGAGAGCCAAACTGGGGAAATAGGGTCTATGCTTCCTCCATTACAGACATACTCCAGTTACATCCTGAGCTGAGCACAGCCTAGTGCAAAATGCTGAATATCATGTTTATAATATAATGTTTAGGGTCAAATGTGGCATCACCAACGCATCATTTTCAATGTTGATAATGCAGCGGTTGTAACAATTTGCAACAAAGGATATTCCAAATGTAACCACTTGAGTGGCATGATATGAAACATTTCGCTAGTAACAGCCATTTGGGACATTGGATTGGTGGTGATTCACATACCAGGAAAACAAAATTGTATTGAAGATAATGCAAGCAAGACATATATATTTACTAGAATCAGATTTTATCAATAACATGTATATAAATCTATATCTGTGTCTAAAACTTTATTGACAAGATATGTATAAAATAGTTCATTATTTATTCAGTAAGTTTGCTCATATTATGAGCTTCCGGTATTTTCCCCAAAAAATCTCTGACATATGTCCCTGCAAATGCAAGGCTATAGATAGCATTTTTTGACAATTCAGATGAATTTTGAAACAAGTAACTTCATAACCCTGATTACGAAAAGGTTAATCCCAATGTGCCAAATAATGAATTCCAACGTCATGGCTTGAGGCGGAGTCAATATACCAAAGCAAGAACCCTCCAATTGAAATGAGGGTTTTATATAAGTACTAGGCCATGAGCCCATGCAAACCCATGATGACTCCTGCCACATACAATTTAGAAATTTTATTCCCCAATATTTGTAAATCCCAATTAATGCCACAGAAAGAAATGTACCCAAGCAGCCTCACTTTTAAGGCCATAAACGTCCCCCATCCTCCCCATTTGTTATCTTTAATCACGTTTAGTAATCTGAATCGTGGAAATATAGAACACAATTTCCCAGTTTTAAACTATCCCACAAAGGCATTTGTGCTTTTGTAATGGCCACACCAGTAGAATGGAATACGCTCCCACTTAATGTCAGATCCCAACAGACCATTTCAGTTTTAGAGGCATCCATCAGGGGGTAACCAATCATTGAGGTGGTCTTTAACCTAGTCTGACAGATTGTTTGTTATCCATATAAAAATGCAAATCACATGTGGTTATTTGCATACATTTTGTTATGCAGGTTGTCAAGATCATCTTCAACTAAAACAGAATTGAAGGGAGACTTAAAGGATGTTAATGATGCCAAATTAAAATACAAGATGGAGCGCGATGAACTAAGGTGTGTAAATATTTATGAGATTATTTTGTTTTAGATATCATACTCTGGGCGATTTTCAAATAAAACCTAACGACTTATTATTGATGATAAAGCCACTTCTTATTGAGTGAATTTAAATACCCCAGAGATGTGGTATTAAACATTTTAAATAACGATATATAGATATATGGCTGAATCAAATTGAAATGTTATATGGATTTCAAACTTGCTAATAATTTATGAATTAAAAATTTCTATGCACTTGTGTTCCCAAAAGTAAACGTGAATAATTGTAAGAATTGTTAAGGGATATAGAGATATGGACAATTGTTACAACGACCATTTCTGATAATAATATTTGATGATATATTTTTAATTTCTTCAAGGGGTTTGAATCAAGGGTAAGTCAATAAGTGACAATGAGCAAAAATCCCCGAGTAATCATTTATCCCTCACCACCAATATTGGATGTGCAACCTTTGCTGTCATTTTACTGCTGATCTGTGATGCAAGGTGGTGTGTGACTCTATACGGAATTCGCCTCCTTCTAAACCTTCAAACATCAATTCTCCTAGCAAATGTAGTTCTCTTAGTAAGCAGCTGATTATACTACTGTAATTCGATTTTAGTCTCACAGGTTGTAAGTTCAGGAGTATACAGCATCATCAAAACCAATTTGTGCCCCCAGTCAAAATGTGTGTTTCCTGCAACATTATTGTATCAATTGTAATCTTGAATCATGAGCTATAGTTTAAAACCCCAGCAGAGTAAATTGATTTGCTTTTTGTCATTTGCAAATTTAGCACAATACAGAAAGCAATGAACGAATCATATCAGAATGAAATAGATCGTCTGGAAGGAGTAGTGCAGAGCCAAGACAAAGTTAAAGCAGAACTGGAGAAAAGGTGGTTCTAGTCTTATTTTATTGTTGATTATGTTTCTGTGATAGAAAACGTAATTAATATCCAGTGAGAAGCCAAATATACAAGGACCAAAGTGATAGATTTACACCCCTTTCAACAGTTGAGGTCATGTTGGCATAAAATAGATTTGAACCCCATGACCACAAAGGTGACAGCCACGAAATTAAATGCCAAACTATTAAATATACAGGCAGTATTGTTTACACAAGTTACATTTATAAACATTTTGTATAAAACTTCCTTAATATAGTGTCACACTTCTGTCAGTAATCTTTGCATAGTGTGAGATTTTATAGTTTCCTTCATCTCTCAAATGTAAGTTTTAAACTTTATGAAAAATGTCTGCCTACCATAGGAGGTGTAGTATCTCTTCTGCTGTCTTTACTCCTATTTTGTGTCATTCTGGGCTCACCAATCAAGTTGAATATTATTTCCTGTAACATTGCTGTATCTTTAGTATATATTTTCTGTGTGAAAACACAACTGTTGTTAGAGGCATCCATTGGGGTTTCCCCATGCAGCAGAGCATTTAGCTTTTGATTTGCCTATCATCTATTATTGCCGGTAGTGTGATTGGGGCATGACCACTCAGTCACTGAATTACAAAGTCAATGTTTAACCTATTCTGAAAGATTGTTATACATAAAGTATAAAGCAAATCACATATGATTTTTCTCATCTATTTTGTTATGCAGGTTATCAAGATCACATTCAACTGAAACAGATTTGAAGAGAGACTTAAAGGATGTTACTCATGCCAAATTAAAATACCAGATGGAAAGTGAGGAACTTAGACAGAGGTGTGTAAATATTTATGAGATTGCCTTGTATCAGTGTTTTAGGTGTTTAAATACAGACAGAGGTGTGTCAATATTTATGAGATTGTCTTGTATAAGAGTTTATATGATACATGGGTAGTTATGGGCCTATTATCTCCTTATTTATATAAACTTAGGTTGATGTACACATCCAACACTGGACACTATGTTGAGTTGTCTGTGGGAACAATTCAAGGGTTGAAGAAATAGTTTTATGACATCTCAGGTTGCTAAATATGAAATGTGTGTAGTGCCAATGTTCTAGTGCACCTATGTTTACAAATGCAGTTTATTGAAAGACAAGTTTTTTTACTTAATAAATTTATTTAGAAATTAAAAATAATGATCACAGTCAACAGGTAAACCAATCTGACCTGACCATAATCCTATCCATATAACTAACACAAAGTATGAACAAGACAAGAAGTGTATAGTCATCTAATAGTAGTTGTAAGATCATCTGTGGTCAAATGTACAGTCCTTATATACAGCTGTAAAATTGCCAAAAGGTTATAGAGCTAACTTAAATGTAACATCTGTCACCAGAATCAATCAGGAAGCTGTAGAAACTAGTTGATGGGTGTTTCCCCAAATCTATAAATAGATCAGTATGCTAGAACTAGTGAGGTTATAGAAGCTTAGAGGGATTTCCCCAGTCCAGAGTACAATAAACATAAAAACCATTTAACCACTTCTGTGGGAAAAATGAAAAAAAACTCAAGGTTTTACATGGCAACATAAACACAATACTTTTCACAAATTAAATCATGTATTGCCACATTACCATTTATATGTAACTGTCTGTTCTTGCTAAACTGTCATAAACACCTTTGTGGGCTAGTGAAGTAACACTTGATTATTTTGTTCATGATTTAAAGTGTAACCTTATTATTCGACAGTTATGAATGCTATGGTAACAGTTATATATTTCCACTATTGGATTTTGAAAGTGAAGCAACCACATTTCATGGGTTTTATATGCCAGCTCCGTCTTTGTATGAAATAGACCAATTAAAAGGGAGAAACATAGTTTCGCCTGAAATTGATTAGTATCAAGATTAAACATTTTATTTTATTTCATAAATATGTGATATACCTTACAATCTGAAAACACTTGGGTTAAGCATGGCTTCGCTTGCGGTGACCTCCACATAGACCATACATAGAATTTAAAATATAAGAGGAGACCCCCTATTTAAACCTACGTACTGGCTACCCTGTGACCTCTGGTGACCTGATTCAGTCTGCCATGCGCAGAAATACAGAAAGAGTTTATTGTTTTTGTGGCTGTCAAACAGTAAACAGGTGATTTTGCTACGTCATAAAAACCTGCATTTACACGTTTTTGGTGATCTGTAAATATTGTTAGCTGTTTATTAACCTTTCCTCCATTTTATTTAACACTTTCTTCAATTTCTTTCTTTTTTATTGTCCGTTTTGTACAATATTTTAATCTTTCTTAGTTTTGCTCATCTGGTCACATGGTGTCTAAATATAGATTTGCTTTTGGAAATAATTATTTTGTCGGTGAATCATTTCATTTAATGACTTCAACAGGCTTTATAATCACAAATTTACAATACTCCATTCTTATCAAAATTCTTAGTTTCACCGTATATTTTGACCATATTTTGAGCTTCCTACGGATCACTCATCAGATCACATGATGATGACATCACATCAAGACTGGAGGTAAACCTTTTATTTCCCAGAAAACAATAATTTTCTTTGTGATTACAGCTGTTCTAGGCTTTATGTACTTTCATTTCAGAGCACGATAATTATTATTTTTAACATACATTTTATTGCATAAATTTACTGTACTGATGTATCTACCATTCATGATTCATTTTCATGTACAGGCCCTTAGTTTTTATTGAGATTTCTGTGTATCAATTCTGGAGGCCGGTGGTTAATGGCTCATGGGGATGACTCAGTCTCCCCTATGAAGGCCCACCTCAATGTTACCTGTATCCTGCACCACCGTTTGGTCTGTTGATTTTTCACCCTAATCTTCACCCTAAATTATCACTATGGACCCTTTTGAGCCTAGGGCTCAGCATAATCAGACTACAATATCTAAGATCATCTTTCCAAGAGTGAAGACCATTTTTATCAGCCGAATCTGACTGATTTTTTCTATTTTCTATTGGTTAGATAGATGTTGGGGGTATGGTGAACGCTACCATTATTCAACAATTTTGCCTACTTATGCCTACATTATTGTGCCGGTCTGTTTGGACTAAAGTCTTCATAGAAGATTCCCAGAGCCTCCTGTCCAAAAGAATAACGGCAGATAACAGAAGACTGCTCTCAGCTTATTTATATATTAAGTGGTTCCAATTTTCGACTGTGAGTCAAAAATCACTGCCAGGCTCAGAATTTCCTTCATGGTGTCAGAATATTACTTTGCTGTCATCCATTATTTTGTGGATCCTCTCATTGAAAGTTTCAAAATTTGGACATTGGACACTTTTCCAAATTAACCTTCTAAGCTTAGTTTTGCCACTTACCATCTCTTTTTAAGCGGATTTGTGGATTGACTCAAATTTTCAGGCCACAGATTAGGCCTGGTGGGTTTTTATTAGACTCCCTCTTTCCCAGGCAGATTTCTTCTGCCATTGAAAGAAGTTTGACTTGGACCTTATGATCCTAAATTCTCAGAACTTTTTTCCATGAGCCATTGCCTGCTTATCAAACTTGGTCAAGTTGTTTACCAGACTTTTTATTTTCCGATGTCTTTTTATACCCACCATGCCTTGGACATTGTTTCAATGGATTAATTGAGGTCACTAGTGGCCTAGAGGTTAGCAAGTTTGGCATCTAATCACAGTCACCTCTGTGTGGGTTTGACTCCCACAGGTGGCTATGCTTTGGACCTGTTCCAATATGAGCCTGGCTGCTGAAAGGGACGTAAAACCTTAACTTTGAACTTTATTGGATTAATCAACTCAATTTCAGCTGATTGATCTCTGACCTCTACCATTCATTCTTTCCCCCTTTGCACTTTTGTTAAGAGGAATTTCTTCTCTTTTGATTTCCCTCACATGTGTCTGTTTACTTTGTAAGGGACGTTGGGCCTTCCGGTTTTTGGTCCAATACTGTTTTGTGGTGCCTCTTTTCAGAGACTTAATTCATCACTTAACAGCTTATGCAGGAGCCTTTTCAGACTCACCTTACTAAACGGATATCTTCTGAGCTTTTTGCTTCAGCCTCTTGAAGCAAACCAAGTCAAAGGCCTTCATGCTCTCAATCTACAAGGTTCATCCTAACATTGTGCTAATGAGCCTGGTTCCTTTCGAGGAATGCCTTCCAGAAGCATGGGCAACAGTCTCAGCCTCCTTCTCTATATTGATGTCCTTCAGGAGGTAAGAGTGATCTTTCCACTCACTTTGGATCCTTCTACTTGCAATTGGGAGGTCATTGATTTCTTTCATTTCTATTAAAATGTTTGGAGGTCAAGTTTTCAGTTTCTAGAAATCTGGTACATGTTATTCACCTCCCAGTGGAACTCTTTCGGATTCCAGTTTCCCGATTTCCTCTTTATCTCAGAAGAATGCTGTTTTTGTGTATCAGCCTCGCACTTGCTGTTCATAGGAGCAATTCTAGTGTCTGGGGTAATTATTACCTGTTTTTTTACTCAAGACCATATCTTTTGTAAAGAAAATAGAAGGTTGGAAGCCAGCATTAGAGTTAAATCTTTTTTTGGTTTTCTCAATTTTCAGGATGGACACTTGTCAGTTGATCATTTTGTCTCTTTCAAGTTGGCCAGTGGACCACTTCCCTGGACCCCAACATGCCACAACATGGTACTGGGCAGGGTGTACCAGTTTGTGGCAATGCCCTTGGGCCTAGCCAATGCCCCTTGGGGATTTACTAACTTAGTCAAGAAAATAGAACAGGTGGGTTAGGGGTTGAGCATTTTAGTGTACATGTACTGGAAAATTGGCTCATCAAAGTCAATAGTTGTCATGAAGCACATCTTGCAACTCTATCTTAAAGTTGACTCATTATGTGGTGGATTTGCAACAGGGAGAAATTGCATCTGTTCCTATAACAGATCTTCTTTCTAGGTCAGATTTATTACCTGTGCAAAAGATGTTGTTTACCTCACCGAGGCAAGGTTCTGGTCTATGCAGAAGTCCATCCATCCTGTTCTTTAAAATACCTTTATTTTACCCATCTAAGTATGCACATTTTATTTTTCCTGGCTTCAACAAAAAAGCTACTACTTCTAGGCCGCCTGCACATGAGACATCTTCAGTTTCATAACATTTGCCATATGCAAGGTGCTCTAGATTCCCCATTATTAGATCCTTCCGTGAATGTTCATTTAAGGTGGTCGTTTCCCAGGAGCTATTTCTTTGAATATCTGCCTTTCAGCACCCTAGTTTATAACATCTATTTACATGGATGTCTCACTTCACGATTGGGGATTTTTTTTGTGCTCAACAATTCTGTTATACCAGCAGTACATGTTCCAGGGCATGAATCTTTTGGTAGACCAACTCTAGATGTCTTATCATACCTTCTCACAGAGTGGTCTATTATTTTTTGGATCTTCTGGAGACTGCCCCAGACATCTTATCTGAATTAGTTCTCTTTGCCATGATATTCAGTGACAAGCTTCCCATTCATGTGTCTCCTATGCTAGATTCTTAGGCTCTGGCAACATATACATCATACTGTCTCATTGTTCAAACGGTCTCATTGCAGAGTTTTTCTCTTTCTGTCACATCCTGCTGAGCTCTAGTTTGGTGTGCCCCGGGGGTCTTTCTTGACCTGATACTTTTTTCTCTCTGTACAAACCTAATCAGCTTAATCATTCAGTCACACAGTAGTATCCAGTACCATTTTTATGCTGATGATGCCCAGGTATACATAACACTCTCACCAGTTAAGTTCTCTCAGTCTATACAAACATTCAGAATTGCCTCAATAACATTCAAAATTTCATGTTTGCAAATAAATTAAAACTAAACCCCAAGAAAACTGAATTGATCTTTTAGGCTCTACAAACAATCATAGACAATAAACAACTCCTTCCACGCTTTCCAATCAATATTCTGGGCAATCAAGTCTCACCAGCACAAAATGTCAAGAACTTTGGAGTGATGTTTGTTTCGAACTTATCCCTCTCTCACCATGTTTTAACAAGACCATACAAGAGACCTTTACAGAATTCATCCCCTCTTTTGCCATATAGCATCAGTCTTTCTGGCAAGTACTTTAGTAAGCAGCACATCTATGATGTGTTAGGAGTGGCTTGAAGCATGTGTTGGATTTTTATTGGCAAGTTATAAATAGTCGGTTTTATGTGAGCACAGTTAAGATATGGCTTGTTGGAATAGATGAGTAGAACAACTTTGGCTATATTCTATCTTTGTCGTCCAGGCAATAACGTGAAAGTGAAACATTTTTGTCATAATGCACACTGTATCAAAGGTCTTTTAGTCTGGGAGACACCTCAGCTGGCTAAGCTAAATAATTATACGAGAACATTGTGAGAAATAATTTTATTACAAACAGTTGTGTCTATACTATGCATATTAATGGTGGCTCTAGTCTTTCCTAGGTATATACTGGGTCCATTAAAATTATGATGCAATTTAAAAATATGAGATACTCATGACTCAAGCACAAAAGTACATGTATATCTCTAATTCTTAGAAAACCAAGGAATTTCTAATCAATAGAAACTAACCTCCAGCAAATGCAACAGGGCTCGGCTACCCATGCCCTTCTCATATCCTCCTGTTTCTGTCCAAATGCTTTAAGAGTTCCAAACCTTCATGGTAGCAAATAGAAGATGACAAAATTAAGAACTGCAAAGAAGATAAGACAACCCCACAAGGACCAGTAATATGTTTATTCCTTTATTTATGGTGTCCAGACTCACCTAGTACCCCTGAAGTTGTGGCTTTTAAGCTCAACATAAAGGAGGAAAGTTGGTAGTTTGTTACCAATGCTCCATAGTTTAATGTAAAATCTTATGAAACTAGTAAATACTGGTGTCCTCTGCCACTAAATCTACCTCTTATGATTTGTGTTGAAAGTGACATTAAACACAACTAAACAAAAATATTGATATATACATGACACGTAACTGTTTAATATTTCATGGGTTACCAGCTTGTTACCAATTCAGTAAATAATGAATATGCAGAACATGTACCTTATTTTCAATTCAGACTTGCTAAAGAAATGAGTGATAAAATAGCCAAGGATGAAGAAAACTTGGAAAATGTCAATATCAAAAACCGACCAATGAAAGTGGCGGAGGAATATGAAAACTTCTGTTCAAATGCCTGGTTTTTAGCAAAAGGAAAGCTGGATTACAATGATGTACCCAATGAAAAAGCCCTCATAGCTCTTGCAGATATCTTAAAGGTAGCAAGTTTATCTCTTATCATGTATTAAACTTAGTTTATCAGTTTTAACTGTCATTTAAAAAAATTCTATAAGTCCAGCCAGATGGTTGATCATAAGGAAAAAAAAGCATTTTTTGCTTGTGTCACATTTACTTATGTCCAGTATGTTGGTGTAACTGGACCTGTGAATCCTCTGAACTAACATGCTTAAGTTACCACATTATATTATTTTAAAGATTTCAAATTCAAGGGCCAATCTTGATCGATTCAAATCATTCTTGTCTGTAAGTCCCCTGGGATGCCAACCTTAAGGCAGCCTTAAGCTCCCTGAATATATCATAGTGATTTTAAGGTGACTATGTTTCAAGTAGTGTTATTGTGATAACTGAAAAGTATTGGGAAAATAAATCATTCAGCTACATTATCATAAATTATTGTATGCAAGTTCCAGGAGCTGGTTTCAGAAAAGAGCATAGTACTTACTTAAACTTAAAGCTCAGAATTTTGACTTAGACTTTGGCTAAACCTTATGAGTTAAACTAAAGTGAATTCACAGAGCATCTAAATCCAAGTTTTGGTAAGTCTTGAGAGTATTGCACGTGTTCCACTGGAGCCGACCGGTCAGTAACTATGTCTTTTTGGGGAATCAGGACCAATGTTTACATGGTCTTTTTTATAGTCAGTTGTATTTTCCAGGCTTGTCGTGAATAGTTGGTGAAATATCAAACATGTTTGATATTCTATGACCTTTTCCGGCCCTTGTAACAGACCCTAACTACATCCATCTAGCAACAGGCATGTCAGTTAACTTAACGGCCTCTAGGTAAAACTTCCCACTCTGTCGGTTAATGGAACAGGCCTGTCTATATCATGCATCCAGCTTGTCCCAAATATGGTGATCCAGACTGTACGTGATGACTAACAGACTCTGCAGCTAAAATAACTGTACAGTCAGTAATTTTAGCCGGTCTGTCTGTAAATGTTCCCGACAGGCCTATAAGTTTTCCAGGCACTTTTACCGACTTAGTCCTAGACTCGAAAATTTTTATAACCGACAAGTCCTGAAGTGAAACTGACAAGCTGTAAACAGTAGCCGACGGTCTGTTACACCTACAGACAAGCCAGACTGTAACTGACAAGCCCGCATTATTTTTTCATCTTATGGCCTGTCTGTTTCAAAATCTGTGGCTACACTTTTTAGTTTTTCTTTGTTGAAGAAGCTGTACATATAATTTGACAGAATGCCAAGGGGCAGAAGAAGAAAGACTAAAGTACAGATTCTCAACCACAGTTTGAGTTGGAGATACTGTTGAAGATATAAATAGAAGAAGAAGAGAGAGAGGCTAGTGCAGGAGGAGAGGGAGAGAGAAAGGTTGGAATGAGAGTGGATAAAAGAGACCGAGCAGATGGAAGAGACTGAGGAAAGAACAGAAAAGCAACCTCAGACACAGATGCTGATTCAGAATCCACTCAATACAGGTAGAAGAAGGGACAAATTAAACCTATTTTCCTGAGTGATTCTGATGAAGCAGCCATTGTGGAGTTCATCAAACAGCATAAGGAACTTTATGACAAGACTCACACAAAATTGAAACACAAGCAGAGGAAGGATGGACTCTGGGAAAGACTAGCAGCTTCCAGGAATTTATCTGTCAACACTGTCAAGAAGTGGTTTGAGACTCAACGTACCAGATATGGCAAGCTCACTTACAGGACTGGACAAGATGCAGTGAAGAACACTGAAAGACAGACCTGATTGAGAGAATATTTTAGTTTTCTATGAGGTAATATTAGAAGGAAGGGAGTGTCTAAGTCTTCCGTGTTCAAGTCACGATTGAGACCTGCAGGGGACACAGCTACAGCATCAGTTCCAGGCACTTCACAAGAGACTGAATCTGAGATGGAAATCAGCATGACATCAGATGTTACTCATCAACTGTCTACCACAAGGCCCTCACACTGACCAGCTGCTGTCACCACCATTACTGCTGAAGATCCAGCTTTAGATCAGTTCCAGCAGATGAAGTCACTGATTTCCAGTTTCTTGGGTACACATCAGGATTCTACTCCAAATCATGACAGTCATCTTGCAACTATCTCTACTCAGAGATTGAACACTTGGGGGAACGAGACTTTTTGACCTTTAGGAATGAGACAGTGAAACGTCTTGGTGGATTACAATACAAGGGTTGCTTGCCGTTGGTCGGCAGTTTACCGTACAGAACCCTAACGAACTGTATATACTGGTTTCCTCTGCCCTTCCAACTACCAGTCATGATATGACCTGTACAGTGTTAAAAGTGACGTAAAACCCCAAACTGCCGACCAACGGCAAGCAACTACCAGCTTTCCCACTTCAGGCCGGATCAGGGGATCGAACTCCGGCCTCAGAGGTGGGAGGCGAGAGTGTTACCACTCTGCCACCGTGGCCCCCGTTGGGTAAGTACAAAGATAATATGGATTTTGTATTAATCTATGCATATTCAATATTAACTTTGCACTATGTGTTATACCTTTTTTATGAACTTGTGCAGTCCTGACCGAAATGAAGAACCTCAAGCTCGTAACAGAAAAGAATTTTGAATTTCTGAATGTGCAAAACCCCAAAGCTGACAGTTTCTACCTACCACCAAAAATTCACAAAAAGCAGGTACCAGGTAGACCCATATGTAGCTCTATTGGCCACCCATCCTGTAACATTAGTAAATTTGTGGATGCACATATCAAAGACTATGTACCCACAACCAAATCATATGTAAGAGATACTCAACACTTTACAGGTAGACTATTGGACATGGGATATATCCCTGAAGGAGCCTTATTAGTCACTTTAGACATCTCCTCACTGGACACCAATATACCCAATCATGAAGGATTGATTTCAGTGGCTAGCCACCTGAGAACAGATAGGACAAAAGACCCCATCACCCCATACATACTGGAGTTACTCAAATTGGTGTTACAAAGTATGAACTTTACTTTTAATGATGACCACTACCTACAAGTAGGAGGAACAGCTATGGGAACAGGTGTGGCACCTAACTATGCAAATCTATTTATGGATAGATTTGAAACTAAAGCACTAGAAGGGTGGGACAAAAAACACTGCTTTGGCTCAGGTTTATGGATGATATCTTCATGATCTGGACTCATGGTAGTAATGAACTAGACAAATTCATTTAATACCTAAATGAGATCCATCCTAAAATCAAGTTCACCCATGAGTCTAGTACATCTGAAATCAATTTTCTGGACGCTACTGTGAAACTGAGTTAAACTGATTGAACATTGTCTGAATAGAGGTTATCCTCTTAAAAGCTTAAAAAAGCACATGTTAAGAGCAGTTAAATATTCACAAGTTGAATTACTGCAAGTCAAAGATAAACCTGTCATCAAGACACCAGTAATGGTCACTAAATTCAACCCTATGAATCCAGACATTGATAGATTCATACACAATAACTGGAACATTATTGAACACAGTAATGACTGCATTCAGACATTCAGTAAGAAACCAATAATTGGTTTTAAGAGATTACCTAATCTCAGGGAAATCCTTACAAATGCTTCCTTAACATATCCCCCTCAGCATTAGCATCAAAGCAGCAAGTCATATCAAAACATTGCACTAGATTGGGAAAATGCACTTACTGCCCACTGATCAATAAAGGCAAAACAGTCCAGTGCAATATAACAAATAAAATTCACAATCTAACAAGACTTCCCAAACACTTAAGCTGTGAATTAAGTGACATAGTATACCTTATCACATGCAGGAAATGTGGAAAATACTATGTTGGAGAAACCGGTCGCTCATTCAGATCAAGAATGTATGAGCACATACTCTCAGTGAAAAAACCGAAGGAGAACAGAATCACTCCAGTGTCCAAACATTTTATTGAAAAGGAGCATTCTGCCAGAGATCTGCCCTTTTCAATCCTGGAATGGTTCACTCCCAAGTACAACACTCCCAAACCTGAGCATAGGAAAAGATGTGAAAGGTGGTGGATGTGGAATATTGTAGCTATCCATCCAATAGGCATTAACCAATTTATTAAACTTATTCCATTTTTGAGCAATTCTCCACCTCAGAGTGCCACTTTTTCTGTGTCTTTTAATTTTAAGTTTGAAATTGGAATTTAAGTTTGAAATTGGAATAGAGGTTTAAAATCAGATAAATTTGATTGAAATTGTATAGGGCTAAGAATGGTTGGGGGATTTGGTTTACTATTTGTATGAAACCATTAAAATCAAAGTTCTTGGAATATTTAGGTAGTCCTAAAAAGGACTGATAGATGACAGCTTGCTCTCGTCTCAGTCTTCTCAAATCCTGTCCTCCTGCCCAGCCAGTGCTCCTAGGTTATTGAAGTAATCTTTCAGTGGGTTTTGTTGATGTTTGGCCTCCCTCGATGGGTTTGTAAAATTCTCATTCTGTCCCTGCTCCACCTGGTCAACCTGTGGTGTTTGTATGTTATCTGCTGGGGTAGGTGCCCTGTCTGCTCCCCCTGGTGACTTCTCTGCATGTTATGTAGCACAACACAAATTAACACAATGTCCCTCACAGCTTGGTGGCCAGCAGTGTAATGAACCTTCCCACTAATATTTCAAATGCATTCTCAGCCACCCGCTGGCCCCTGCATATCCTGTAGTTGGCTATTCTCTCTTCCCTGGTCAGTTGTCTTCTGCTGTATGGCTTGACCAGCCGAGGCATAAGGGCAAAGACATCGTCTCCCAAAAGGAAGTAGTGTAGATTTGGCCCTCCAGGTCCTAGTGGTTCTGGTGGTGGTAGCCCTAAGGTATCGTTCTCAATTTTTCTTCTCAGTTTACTAAAGTTGAAAATCTGTGCATCAGGGGGGAAGTAACCTTTGTAGTTGAAATATTCAATGCCTGACTTCTTCATAGCTTCTTCATGTTTTTCATCTAGTGCACCTACAGCATGGGGGATATTCCATCAGTTTCTAAATTTCTCTTCAATCTTTCTCTACTCCTCCGGTTCGGTTGGACAGATCAAATATTCCTGCTGAAATTCTGCTAGGATGGCTCTGCACACCTTGGGGATCAATTTACAAATGGTTGTTCTACCAACCCTCCAATGGTACTGCAATGAAGTGTAGCTTTCTCCCGTGGGTAAGTGCCTCAAAGTAACAGCTAGTTTCAAACCAACCTCTAGTGGCTTCCTAAAATTTGATGCGTGACTTTCTGAGGCGGGGGTAAATTCATTCTTTAATTAAGTCAAAAAGTTCCTGTAACTTGGTATGTCAGTTGTTATTAGCTCATCCAAGAGTGTTCTGTAGCATCCTCTCTCCTTTCTTTGCAGTATCCAAGGCATAACCCATGGATTTTGTAGTTTCTTCCTCCTACGTGGTGGGGGCTGGGGCTGTGGTGGTGGTGCTGACTGAACAGGTGCTGGGTTCTGTTGCCTTCTGTGTCTTGAAATCATGATGGAAAATAACATATTCAACTCAATGAAAAACCAAAGTACCCTCAACTGGTTACACAATTCATCTTAATATGTAGCTGTCATCGTTGCAGTGATGAATGAGTGGCTTCTGACAGGTGATGGGGGTTTACATTGTTTACATATGGATCCCGATTTCTTGATCCCAACTATGGATACCGACTTCCAAAATCAGTCTGGTCGTGATGGGTCGTGCACGTGGACCGACATGTCTCTTGTCTTTACGGTTTGTCCGTTTGTGATGTGGCTTGTCTGTTAGGGCTTTAGGCCTTGTCATACTGCTTCTATGACTGATCGTGCAAAAAACATCCCCAACTTTATGGTTTATCAGTGTAGTCATCATGTCCTGTCGGAAAGTTACCATCTTGTTGGGAGTATCTTAACTGACTATGGTTTTTGCACCCTTTTTTCTACAATTCTACAACTTTCACAACCAACCATAGAGTCGAAGGGTCAGTTGCAGGGTTGGCTCCAGTGGAACACCCGCATAAACTAAAACATTTGGTAAAGGGGTTAAAAGGTTTGCCATTGCAAAGTTATCCCTTTTTAATTTATTTAAGTGGGAAAAGTTCCATTGAAATCAGGAAAAGCAAGGAAAGCAAAGATTTTTTTAAGAAATTTTTGTTTCAATATATACAAATTATTTTAATTTTCTGAACTGTATTTCATAGCATGCTGAAACCTTTGCAAGCTTAAAAGCAAATGAAGTTACCAATGGAATATACAGTGTGTTTTCTCAGCAAGCTCAAGAAGGTGCCAGATTGTTGGCACCTTTAACACCTCAGGGCAAAATGACAACTATGGAGGTAAAGAAAATACCAGATGGCTTGAAGAATGCAATTGGTGATTTCTTAAGAATCACAGCAGACAGTGCAGATATTTCAGTTATTGTTCAGGTAATTTTAAATTTATGTTTTGACTTGAATTTTGAGTAAACCCAGTTTTAAATAGTTTTCCAAGATTCTATTTTTTGTAGTCATATCATAACATCCATTCTCAAACATGTAAATGTAATCAGGCATAAAAAGATTCTGTTCAAGTAATCACTAGTCATGGGCCAGTTAATGTCAATATTTCTCCTAGCAAGTCTATGCCTAGGGCAACAGATGTGGGAGGCAAACATCATATTGTTTCTTCACATAGTCAGAGCATAGGGACACAGTTCCTGCCCCCCCCAATAAAGAAGCAATGGGATTATACATGTTTATTATACAATTATATATAATGTTTCTACCAAAATTATTGTAAAGACATAACATTAAACGAATACATAATAAATTATACAGAAGTTGTAGAAGATGACATTATAACAGTATACATGACTTCCCCAATAATACCCTCCCTGTAATGGTGACCTGACCCCAAGGTCAAGATAAAACATAGAACTTGGCTAATTATTAAAGAGTCTACATGTGGGTATGATATTAAAAATTCGAAAAGAGGTGAAAAGGTGAAAACAATACCCCGGAGAGGTGAGAGGTGAAGGTCAAAGGTGGTTGGAGCTACCGAGGGTTGTAGGTTGGAATACAATTGTATAGACTTAATAATTACAACTCTGGACCTAGTAAAGAACCAGTGTTATGGAAAAGATGATAAGAGGTCGAAGAGTGACATAAACCTGAGGTCAAGGTTTGGATAGAGGGTATATCCTATGTTATAGGTTAATATGGCGTAAAAGTTGTAAAATAAGTTATAAAACAGGTTTACTATGGCAATTTATAGGTGCCCCATAAGTTATAATTATCTTTCGGCCACCAGGATCCTAGCAATATTATATCAAGCATTTGTAAGCAACAACATCATGTTATTGTAATTGTAAGTATAAAATACATTAAAACACTTATGTCTGTTGCAGTAAAAATAAAACTTTAGAAATAATAAGGTCCTATAATTATTTATCCATAACTATTACTAAGAATCCCAAAAACTGGTACTTATTATTTTGCGAAAAAAGTAACTATTTTTCTTTTATATGCTATAATGACGAAATCTAATTATACAGAAATGTTATGGTGTTAATAACTGGTAATATGATAATTTTATTCAGCTATCGCATTGTGTAACTTGTATGACCGAATTATAGATTGTTTGAAAATCTTATCAAAATTCCTGTACATTACTAAGTATTATTTTCAATTCAATATCGCGTCTTCTGAATTCTTAAAGGAAATTCAAAAAGCATCAAAACCCGAGAGAATGAAATCCATGGTAAGAACCATGAAAGAACTAGAACGTTGTGACCAACTGTGTGATTACATGATAAAGGAACTAGATGACTATGTGAAAGAATGTGCCAGACTGACCTGGAAGATGGCAGTTCAGAGACCGCCAATGACATTTGATAATACAATGGGTAGTTATAAATTTCAGTAATTCAGCCTTTGTAAACAAAGACCTAAAAATGGCCACCATGAATCTTTCTTCACTTTAACATTTAAAAAAGGCCGAAAACAGAGTTTAAATAGAATAGACATATGTCACCAGTGGTAGAAATAAACTAAACATAACATAGTCTGGTTGCTACACAACGTCTATTTGTAGAAAAGGGACTGGTATCAGTCACTGAAATATTAAAAATATACAGTTGACCATTTGTAAAGAACTGGCTAAGTAACAACCAATCTGAAACTTACAGTTTTACCTCTGCACAAACTGCTTTTAATTTTTGTTATTTTTATGTTGATTTAATTCACGCTCAATACTTGTCACAGTTTACTCATCTGCAAGTGAAACAAATCAACATCAAACTGTTTTTTTGCCATTTTTGCCAGATCCAAAATATACTTGTATGTATTTGGTTTAGTTTAATCCTACTTTTCATACACATATGTAATTACTTTGAACCTTGTCTTCAAATCCCTTTAGGTGTTGGTCATCCATGGAAAGGAGAAAAGTTTCAGGAGGTGTTCTATGAAAGCCAAGATCCAAACAACCCTGAGAATGTGGTGCAATTCTATGTGTTCCCCATCCTCAAGCACAAACATGCGACCATGGTGAAAGGGAGGGTTTTTGTTGCAAGAAAAAAGGATTTACAGAAAACAATATTAAGCTGACAGAAACTTTACCTATCGCAATTAATTAGCTCCAAGTTGAAGCCAATTAAGATAATAGTTTGATGAAATATACAGATTGTGTAGCTTGTATGAAATCGGATCTGTGCAAAACTGAAACTTACAATTCACGTATGCATGGATAAATGGGGTAGTGTTGTATTATGATAATCTAATTATATTTCTTACAAGTCATGTCGATTTAAGCCAAGATTCTATCCTTGAAGAATGTTAAGCTAAAGCCATGTTCCATTATTGTGATCCAATTATAAACTAACTTCGCAAATGGAAAAACTCAAATTATTCAAAATGCAAGGGTGTAATTTGAGATAGGTTTAAGAAAGGTTCCTGATGTTTCCTGATAGCTTTCCGACTGACATTCTCATTGCTTCAAGAATCTTCCAATAGGCTCCCAAAAGGTTTGCAATAGTTTTCCGATCCATCTGATTGGGTTACAATACTTAAAGGTTATGTTAAAATGTTTAAAAGATGATTTTATTAGTAGTAAGATAGATTACGATAGGTTTAACATGATAAGGATCTGATGAGGATCGTGACCAGTTTGCAATAATTTCAAACAGTTTGATGTTGTTGTAAATACCCGAGTGTTGTCGTTGCAAATCCGTTGAGAAGTACCAGATTTTGTATACACGATTGTCCCCATTGTAGTTTGCAGTGGGTTTAAGATCATTCCAGTTGAAAATATCAACATACAGAATGGCAATAATGAGGAATCATATTCCAGTCAGGGAGACAATTGCAGTAGTGGAACACGCCTAAAACACAGTTATAAAAATTGTATTTATTCAAAATACTGGTCATGATGTACAATTAGTTACTGTAATTCTTTGTATATCAAGCAATATTTACATGTAGAAGCCGTTAGGGGCTGTTGTATATTTTGCATTAATCTTAGTTTTTATTTCTTTTGGATTCATATACTCTGGCATGGAAGTTTATATTTGAATGAACAAAAGCAGCAATATCACACAGTTTAACAAAATACAACTGAACAAATAAATAATAAATTGGTACATAACAGAAACTGTACATAATTCGGTTTGGAAATGTCATTAAAAAATTAAAATATGTAGGCACAAAAATGTTTTCATCTTATTCTGACTTTTTGTCACCTTATTACCTCCACCAGGAGGTTGTGTTTTGGGTACATTCGTTGGCCTGTTTGTTTGTTTGTGCTTGCTATAAATCCGAAAGAAATGGATCTCTTTGAATAGTTTTTACGGACAGAGCCTGATCAAGGTAAGAAGTGGTTATATTTTGGGAAAGATCCATATTATTTTCTAGATACAAAAATATCGTAACTTCTCAAGTAACCCATTTTCAGTGACTTTGACTTTCTGGTTGATAAAACTCCAAACTAACAAGTGGAGTTTTTCATAAAGTTTTTTATGTGGATAAGGCTTACATTTTGGGAAAGATTTGGATCAAATTCTTGAACAAAAAAGTCATTTTTTTCTGAAATGAAAACCCATAGATATATGATATAACGTTATACTATTACTTGTGACCAGAATGTAGTAATGCATATGATTTCTGCATAATAACCAGGGAAAGCCCTGAACCAAATACCCATGGGCCAAAAGAGGTTAAATTTTGGGCCATTACCACTTTGAATTGTCATGATATGTCCCCAGTCATTCTGCAGGGATTCACTGTACAAGGTATATTTCCAGCAGTTTTAAATAGCTGGACAATAAGAGGCACAATGCTGCACCTCTTGTGAAAACCAGATGCCCACTTGTAGCTAAAATAAGAGAATCTAAACTTGGGATGACAATGACCAGGTTTGAAACAGAAAACTCACAAAAGATACAAATATGTTACCGTAAATATTTAACACACAGAATTGGGAGAAGAGGCAGCAGAAAGGCTATAGAAATGACAGGACACCCTGCAGTTATGGGGGAGAACTTGGCAGTGTCTGGGGTAGGCGGATATTTTGAATAGTTATTTTGAAATGAGCAGTATAGCAGCATATAACGCCCGTAAACGTACATGGTAAGACCTGCAGTGTGACTTCAGAATGACAAAGAAAGTGGTTTAATTCTTGTGATGACCAATTTCCTTCTAAACATTGTACTTTCTCGAAAGGGTCTTTACATGTTAAAATATTTTCAGTTGCTTGTTTCTATTCTATCCTGTAACTTAATAGCTTTTCATTTCGTAGACACAGCAAGGTAAGTACCACAGAGACACTGGATAGTTTATGTGCTAAGGTGGGAAAGCCATTTTGAAAAGACAAGATTTTCACTTCTTTCTCAAACAGGCATGAGTTGGGGCAGAATGAACAGTGTTTTTAATTTAAGTACATATGGGTATTTTGAGGAGCCTCCAGCATACTTTTATCTGGACTGTTGTATATTGTGCCATATCTGTCACAACATATAGACAAAAGAAGACCAAAATACCTGAGATGACTACTGTGAAGAAACATGTAAGCCAAATTCGACTGGCAACCAAAGTAGTTGTTTGAGAATAGGAAATGCCAGTGAGTATATATTGCAGTTTGTGATCCTAGCGAATGTGTTTTGAATACACTGCAGTTTTCACAAGTTGAAACTGGACAGACTCCTGAAAAAAAGAGTTGCAGTAGTCACGGTGACCACTCACTAAGGCTTTTGCCACCAGAATAGCAGCCTCATCTGTCCAATATTGTCTCACCAGCCTTAGATCATGTATGAATGAAGTTTTACAAAGACTGCGGACATAATCAGCAGAGAAAAATTAGCATCAAACCAGACACTGGGACAGCTGCTGGATGCATGAAGTTACCTTACATCCTGACAGTGAGGTGGGAATCTAGAAAGTGACATTTGATGTCCAATAACCTTAATCGAAGGAAAGGTGTTGCGATCTTTTTTTCTGTGTTGTGTTGAAGAACTTTCGTGTGGGGGTGTTTGGGATCTTTTTATTCTCAGATAGTAAGTGTTAGGATCAAGGCATCTGGCTGTTGACATCTCCACAAATAAAAAAAACCAACACAAATGATATCCATCCAATTTATTTACCAAATGTTATGATGTTCACAGAATTTAAGATAAATCTGATGACAAGTTCATTACAGAAGCAATGCAGTATAAACTAAATTCTGAACACTTTCAATTTCCAATAGCAATTCCAATAACCAATAGGGAAATGAAAGAACAGTTACTGGTGTCTATTGTTACACACTAAATCAACATCATGAAAATATAAATTTCTGTTTTCCTAAATAATTTTGAGGTATATTTCTGGGATGTTAAACACTGTAGAATTATACAAGTCCAAATGTTGTGAAATATTATAAGTCCGAACACTGATAAATTTGCTAAGAATAACCCAACTTTTCAGAGCTGACAATTTGTCTAAGTTCTACATATTATATCAAAATATTCTGCTCTGGGATATCCATTTTTTTCCTCTTTTTCTTCATCCTTATCCTTTGAAAGGAGGGGGAGTAAAGATCAATGTTAAGTGAGGGGAGGGGTACTCGGGGGGGTGAGAGTGGGGGGGGGGGGGGGGTTATCAATTAAATCAATGTAAGAACATTGATTGGAGAAGGAGGGGGCGAAAAGATCAATGTTGAGGGGGAGGAAGGGGCACAATGCGGAGGGGTCCATCAGTTAAATCAATGTAAAGTTTGTATTTAAAACTTGGGTCAATGTTTAGGGAGGGGGAGGGAGGATTTAATCAATAAGGACTATAGATCTTACAAGTTGAATCAATGTGAGAAGAGTTTGAGTGGAACTTATTATTGACTACAGCTTTATAGTTATTCATGAATTGGACTTTGTTTATCATATGACTAATTAGAGTTCTTCTGCTTTCACAGTTCTTGAATCTAACTGTTGGAATCTGTACATTGCAAAAGGAAACAAAATGCCAAAACACTCTGTGGATACTTAACTTAACCATGGTAGGATATTATAACACTCTATGGATATTTAGCTTGACCATTTTAGTTGGTAATTATCAACCATCTGTTAATACTTATTCCTCAATATTGCTGTAACAATAATCATTTTATGTGGCATATTTTCTAACCTAAAATAGCTTACACCTTTACCTGTACCTTCAAACCCAATACCAGATGTATAATTATTACACACAATGCATCTCCATGCAATATTTGTAAACACTACTTTTAAATTGCAGTAAAAGGAAGTTACATTAAAATTATACACTATCAAATTTTAAAGGAATTTTGGTCTTAATAACTTATTAAGGTGGAATTTCTGTCAAAATTGTTAACCTTAATAAAAGCCAGGACCCTTGAATTTCCTTATTGTTAAAAACAAACACAAGTTCACCACTCAATGATTTTATTTATATGTAATCTTGGGGGTAAAGTTCGTAAACATCATCAAACCATAATAGGCTGCTTTCCAAATAAACATTCCAAACTCACACAAATTTAAGATGGTTTACTAAAACTTCAATATGAACTTCTTAAGTGTTTTGTTCTGTCAAGCAAGTATCCACAAAATGCACTAAGTCCAAATTCAGTTTCATATCTAAACTTCAACAACTAGTCACAATTCTCTAAGTCCTCACTTTCCAGTTAGCTGTATTCTAATAATTAGTCACAATTCTCTAAGTCCTCAGTTTTCAGTTAGCTCTACTCTGTTCCACTTGTTCCCAGTCTAATGTATCCACATGACAGTGATAAAATACACATGTAACAGAAAAGAACTTAACACCAAAATACATCTTCATGAAGAATATCCAGCCAATATAAACAAAGTTGTCCAACACAGTGTGCTTGGAACTATCATTACACCAAGGACCGGCCTTTATGCTAAGTCCAAGCTACAAGTGTAGAATTAATACTTTTACAGGTAACTGGAAAACTAAGTTAACCCATTAAGTAGACTAGTATTGAATAAAATATGAAATAAGCAAGCAATACCTTGATTAAATACAAATAGTAGAGTTAATGTCTCAGAAAAATGTGTCAAAATGGTAGCAGAATGTTAATGACAAGTTTTCTAATTGATGGCAGTAAAATATCCTCGCAATATTTTAGAAGGAAAGTAGGCACTAGATTTAAGAGGCATGTTTCCATGGTTCCCCTGCCCCTGTTCCCTACAATTTGTTAATGATATATAATTTCAAAGCTCCTCATATAAAAGTAATCTTTAATATCTGAAAAATTTTATTTGTTTTACACTTGCAAGAGACGGCCACTTATGTCACTTAAAATTGGAATACTTAACTGTATAATCAAGAAACAAATATCGTGTCATGATATTAGACACGCTTTAGCAACATAGGTGCACTATAAGTACGACAAAATATGATAAAGCTATTGAACCATTATTTAGAATACGGAGAAGCACTGAATATTAATTTGACACATAATCACAACTATAGAGGAAGTTAATAAGGAAGTTTATATATCCACTTGTGTATACCAAAAGTAAAATTACTCTGAAGGGAAAAACTTCAATATTGGCTTTGGGAATTGTACGTAAATACCTGAGCTCGTGACTGCGTCTTTTAGTGAAACGTTAGTGGTTTCACTTTCAGTTTCAATATTTCCCTGATTACACCATTCTCTGATCCTCGTTACTGTGACTATGTTTGTTGGTATATATATATATCTGGAAAAACTGATTAACAGGTAAGTGTATATGACAAGTATCATTGCTAGTATATAATATTAAATATAAATTAGAAATGTCTGGAATAAATCATGGCAGGTTCTCCGAAATGTTCAGTTATGTACAGAACTATGGTGACCATGTTTACATCAGTTGCATGTGAGAGTTATACAGTTTAGGCTTTACTGAAGAGGTACATCGTCGATTTGCACAAACTGACAGAGAAACTAAAAGTTTAGATGTTGTCAGGGAGCACACTCTGTGGCTATAGCTCTCTATTGATATGTACCCTGAGGACCAGAGCTGTGTTACCTTTTTGTAATGCCCTATTCACATTAAAGGGCAGTACGCCTCATGGTTAAAATTTTTACTCGGCGGCAGAACCACCTCCCTGGTCACCCTATGTCAGGCCTGTCACACTACAGGTGGACAGCCAATGATTAGGCACGGTCCATTAACCGTCAATAACAGTAGGATGACAGTACTACAAGCATTGGTCACCCAGAGGCAACCTCCATGTACCTCAACTCAGCTTATGTTGCTGTATTACACCGAAATACCAAATCACAACCTTATATACGCCGTGGACCACACCGTCAATTAAAACATGAGTATCTAGGATGTTGATATAGAATGTTTCAATCTTGTTTCATTGCTGCTTTGATCAAAACACAAACTCCATAGTGTTTGAAAAGGTTATCTGGCACTATTTTTTATTATTGCACTCTTAATGATATATTTGCATTCAAATGAGATTGTTCAAGGCAACAGGGAGCAGATATACACAAAAAGACTGTGACATAGTTTCATGTCAAATTTCATGTCAAGGGGTTGTAGGTGTGCAACATCATGGTGTGGCTTTGATTTGACTTTTGACCTTACCATAGTGACCTTGACCTATAAAAACTTGCCTGGGCTATATCTCGGAAACCGTAAGGTATAGGAAGTTGGTACTTGGTAGGGACACTGGTTAGGGTTTGTAGGTGTGCAGCGTCACAGTGAGACCTCGATTGACCTTTGACCTTGCCGTAGTGACCTTAAGTTTAAAAATCTTGTCTGGGTTATATCTCTGGTAAGGTATAAAAAGTTGATACTTCTTAGTAACATTTGTTATAGGTTGTAGGTGTGCGACATCATGGTGTGACCTTGTTTGACCTTGCTGTAGTGATCTTGAGTTTAAAAATCTTATCTGGGCTATATCTCTCACATTTTAAGATGTAAGAAGTTGATACTTGGTAGGAACATTTGTTAGAGGTTGTAGGTGTGCGACATCATGGTGTGACCTTGAGTTGACCTTTGACCTTGCCGTAGTGACCTTGATATATAAAATCTTGTCCGGGCTATATCTCAGAAACCTTAAGGTATAGGAAGTTTATACCTGGTAGGGAGATTGGTTAGGGGGTGTTGGTGTACACCATCATTGTGTCACCTTGATTTGTCCTTTGATGTTGCCATTATGACTTTGACCTATAAAATCTTGTCTGGGCTATATCTCAGAAACCGTAAGTTGTAGAAACTTGATAGTTGGTACAGATATTGGTTGGGGGTTATAAGTGTGCAACATCAAAGTGTGACCTTGACTATTGACCTTGCCTCAGTGACCTTGAGTTTAAAAATCTTGTGTGGGTTATTTCTCTCTACTGTAAGGTGTGAGAAGGTGATACTTGGTAGGAACATTTGTTAGAGGTTGTAGGTGTGCAACATCATGGTGTGACCTTGTTTGACCTTTGGCCTTGTTGTAGTGACCTTGACCTATAAAATCTTGTCTGGACTATATCTCAGAAACCGTTAGGTGCAGGAAGTTGAAACTTGGTAGGGACATTGGTTGGGGGTTTGTATGTGTGAATCATCATGGTGTGACCTTGATTTGGCCTTTGACCTTGTCATAGTCACCATTTAAAATCTTTTTAAAGGCTTTTTCTTGGATTCTGTAAGGTGTCAAAGGTTGATACAAGGTAGGGACAATTGTTGGGGATGTAAGTGTCTACAATGTGTAACCTTTAACTTTAGCTTTGCAAAAGTGTGTTCCTCTGCCTTATTTGAGACATATTTCTCTTAGAACAAAGATATATGAATTGCCACAACTTATTATTATATGTACTTTTACATAATTGTACTATCAAGTTTCTATTGACAGCTATTCTCCAGTTAATAAATTTTACAGCTTCATATTTTTTATATTAGGGATTAATACTGTCATCTTGCTCGTCTTGTTTTAATACTTTATCTTTAGGTACACACATTTTCTTTCTCTTAGGCATATTTTCTCTAATTAAACATTATTTGGACCTTACTTTAACTGACACTTCTCTGAAAGGATCCCAGTCTTTGTTCTTATTCAATTCTTCTATTACTCATGGTGTTGAAAACTATTTTCCCAGGATCTGGGTACGGGCATCTCTGATACTATTTTTATTTTTTTTTTCAATCAGGAGGTAGGTTTAAACACAATATTAGTACAGAACCACTGATACACCCTACCTTATGTGAAAATATGACCCTGGTCCAATGTATGGTTGGGATAACCAGACAAACGTAATCACCGCCCTATCACCCTTCTCCTTTCGGTGGGCTAGGGTTAAATCAGGCAGACAACATATTCACTGTAAGTGCCACCATAGACTACCTCAACACTTTTAACTGTTAATTTCTCTGGCAATTCTGCATGGATTGAAACTCTAGAGAAACGTGTAGAAGCTCTGTAAAATTGATTTCTACGAGTACAGAGCTTACTGACATATTTCTAGACTATTACATATATTTATAAATAGTCACAAAAATATGTACTTGTTTACATGAAATTTGCAAAATGTTTCCATGGTAAAGGGACCTGGGAAACAACATATTACCCTGTCTTTATCTGCTCATACTATGGTCAAATGCATCACGTAGGTAGATAGTAGATTGTTACTACATTAAATGGACAGACAAACAAACACACTCTAAAACAGAAAATCTTTGGTGCAGGTAACTACATGACAATGAGTGGGGTAGCCTGTAGTGGGTCAAATAATGAAGTGGGTCGATTTTTTTCAGGAACTTCGATAATAATAACAAAATGCTCTACCTGTGTAATAAAACTTTTGAAATTGATTCACGATATACGATAAATTGCAAAATGTCACTTTTAGTTGTTTTAATATAATAATTAGTTTTAATAATTTAAATACTTAATTAGAATTTTGGAACTACTTGCACTAATAGCCCAGCTGCAGTGCTTGTTATAAATATATTGGCATTTGTAAACTTTTACATGAACTTGTAAATACAAAAAAAACATGCAATGATTGGTATTGCAGTAACTTTTATTGCACTACAATAGATTGACATGTGGGACTAGATGCTATATCGGGTGGCCACAGGCACCCCAGTTAACTCAAGAAAAAAGAGCATAATACTGACTTAGTGCCCCATTTTGTGAAAACACCTGACACTGAGGTGACCTACATAGTGATGTGGATCCTATGGTAGACAGGCCACTAAATTATATCCTTAAATTGGATTTTTACTCCGAATGCTAACTCCTCCGAGTGCTGCAATTTCTAACCCCACTCGGATCTGATTCAGCATTGGTTCTTAATCAATCACACCCTGTGGTAGATTAGACCGCTAACTCAGATCCTAGTCCTAGTACAAGTCAGTTCACAGATTGTCATCCAAGTACTAAACGTATTACTCCAATTAATTCACACTGATGTTGACTCGGATCCTATTCACTTTTTCCTCTGTAACACGGATTTTCATCAATGAGATCCTGTGATAGTTCAAACCACTAACTCGGACAAAGCAACCAACAGCAACCGGGCAGCACTCAGACCTGCCACCACAAATTTTTAAAAAAACCTCTACGTGTGAAACATGTGACAAAGGGAGGAAGCTTGACACACTCATTTCGACTGAAGTAGATGTGTATGACTAGCCCACCCTGCACGCTTAGGACTTTGAAACCTTCAGATCAGTCCCTAATATCCCCTACCCCAGGGATAGTGTATGTTTTTCCTCAACCTCAGTGTGGGGTCTAAACAAGGTTGCCAAGAAACAGGAGCTCAGACCTAAGGGTCCTTCTACTTTTCGCGCAGCTAATTCTTTCCTTTAAGGAGGCCTAGAGAGATATTAGTACCTAGACGATCAGGGTCCAATCACAATATGAGGCACAACTAAACATAGAGATCATTGTGACCCTTTACCCATTCATTAGGTTGTTAATCAACCAAGAAAAATCAGACCACAAACCCATGATGGTTTTTGTCCGTGGGCTATGAATGCCATCTAGACTCAGCCCTTGTAGAACCCACTTGAGACATATGGCTGAAACTTCAGGATCTGATCCTGAAAAAATAAAGTCAAGTCTTCCTTGACTATGTTTGATGTTGCTATTTGGGTTGCCCGCCTCCATGGAGAAGGCAGATCTTCAGGGCAATCTCAAGGAGAACTGGAGTTATCCTGAGTCGCTGGACATCCTGCTCAATTAGCCAGAGACAATATCAGCTCACCTGAATTGGTGGCAAAATCTTGTCAACATGTTGTAGGGATCTGACTCTCATCCCAAGACCATCCAAATCTTTTCCGACGCCCCAAACATAGGTTGGGGTGCTCACTCAGAGCAAACTCAGGTGAAGATCTGTGGTCAGATTGGGGAAAAGGGCTACACATACATGTTCTAGAATAGAAGGCAGCATCCTTGGCCCGAGAAGAGTTAACAGACCAGTGTTAAAATCAGATTGTGTTGATAGTCACAGAAAACTCAACAGTAGTAGCCTACATAAACAAATGATTAACCCACTCGGTAGAGATGTATGCTCTCCTGTGGAGAATCATGACCTGATGCCATCCTCATGAAGTAATGCTACAAACCAGGCATATTCAGGGTGCTTTTATAAGCTACAACCTTACCATGTGCGACTAGGGAGAGTCCCACCTGGCCTCTCCACGGTATTACAGCTGAGGGGGTATGTATAAAATCACCAACTTGAAGAAGGAAATTGTGTACTACATGAAAATCTAGCCTACCTCTAGCAGACCTCAACATATGGGCCACTCGGTCAGTATTATATTCTTTTTTCTTGAGTTGGCTGGGGTGCCTCTGGCCACCTGAGATAGCATCTAGTCCCACATAGTAAGCTTATAAAAGCTACATTTCACCAATAAAAATTTTAAAATTTATATGAGAGAAGTATTACTTACAAACAAATTGATCCACTTCACCAATCTTATGTACAGATATTTTGTGCAATTGCAGTTGAAAGGAATGAGGTACATACGAATGATTTCAATAAAGTCACTGCTACTACTTTGTTTTACATGTCTGCCGTATATTGTGTTTCTTTGTAGTTTAACCTTACACTGCACTAAAACATGAAAAAGCAACCCACTTGAAACTAACCCAGTCTTATCTCACCCGTTTAGGTGTCACTGATTTAATATAATAGTTTTTCTTTCAGAAAATGGGAGTATCATATTCTGTCCCTTACCAACCCAGCCCTAATCAACCTAGCCCCCACCAAGTCAATCCCCATCAACCAAGCTTTGAAGAAATCCTGACTGAGTCTCTGAAGCCATTTGATCTAAAAAATGCAGAAACTTGCAGGCATTTTCTGCAAAGTCTTCTTATTGAATTTAAATCTAACAAAGACCTCAAGCAGACGTTGGGGCTAAGGAGTGCCAGCATCGAGAGTTCAATGATTCCATTTTTACAAAAACTGGAAAGTTTGTCAACCAAGGAGAAAAGACGAGAGTGGTTCCGAAGTACATATTACAGGAAGAGGTTAGAAAAAGACTATATATTTTTACTTCTTTTGGTGTCGTATTTAAAATTGTTAAATTCTATATCTTTACACAGATTTTCTTTCTCTGTGAGTTCCTTATGGGTAATTTTGGTGAGATATAAGTAATCTTGATGTAATATTGGAAGCACAAAAACATTAATTTGCCTTGGAGATTTGTAAAAAACTAATGTTGGAGATTAAGGGTAAAATGGCTGCAATTATTTCTTTTCCTGTAACTCGTGTGACTGAAACAGTGTTCACATTTTAACTACATGGTGATGTTGTATAACCTTACTCTATTGCCTCCTAAGAAATCCCGCAACATAATGAAAGATAGAAGTGGGTATAGTAACTACATAAAACAATAACTACAGGACCAACATGACATGTTGCCCCCCCCCCCCCCACTCACAATTAGAGATTTAAACCCAAGGCCATGTCAGGGTCAAAGATTATGAGCATTAATTGGGGAAGAACAGCGTGAGGTAAGAGAAGTCTAAGGTACCAGAAACTTTAAAAGACGAAATGACTGGATACAAGTTACTCAAAAATTTTAAAACAATACGTGAAAGTCTTCAAAACCACCATGTACCACCAGTACAAAACCAGTGTAAGCCTTACATTAAGCAATGCCACTTTGGTACAAGACGTCATAGATAGATTCAGACATTTTAGATTACATGAAACAAACACATAGTATTATGGTATTAGGATGTTTTTAAAGCCACAGTGCATCAGTCTGATTTTGAGAGGTCAATCACAGAAACAATTGGTATTATGATAATTACAATTTGTGTGTGTGTGTGGAGGGGGGGGGGTGCAGCTTGAGGCTGTTCCTGTTTGTTTTAAGAACTCCCTATATAAGTGTTACTACTGTGCAGGATCACTGGGCCACAGGCTCATTGGAAACCTTGAGAAAGCAACTCAAGAGAACATCAGGGGGTCCCTGATCCTTATAAAGTACCAATAGTAAGAGCTGTTGCATTAGTCAAACATAGCCAAACGGCAGTTGAGAGGGGGAGCCAGGGAAGGTCTGGTCCAGTACCAGAAATCAGAAGTTTTATATCAACCCAGAAGGAAAGTTGTGCTGGGACAGGCACAAGGAGTCACTGAGCTACTGAACTACTGGATTATATCATTGAAAACATTGATGTACCAACAGGTGAACATCAGAAGGTACAGGATCTTACAAATCACTCAACTTGGATCAAGGGTTAGAGGTCGAAATTGTTAAAAGAAAAATTCAGTCGAAAGGGGGAGCCTCTTTCCAAAAACTAAGTGGTCTGTATCAATCAAGCAGGAGAACTCCCTTATTCTGGGAAAGGCACAATGGTTCAGGACCTAAGAGATTAACCAAATAACTAGATTATGGGGGTGCTCCACTGGAGCTGACCCTACAACTGACTCTATCACTGTAGGGTAGGTTACAAAAGTTTGGAACAAAAATCCAGAAAAAAGGGAGGGGAAACATGTGGGTCAGTCTCACCTCACTAACAGGACAAAATGCATCCCGGCTTGTCTGGATCTAGATGCCGACCTGACTTGGAGTCGGGATGTCTTCTACAGGAGTAGAGGGGAAACTACCAGAACAAGCTGTAAACCCCTAATAGACAAACCGTGTCACACTACAAAAAGCCTTGGTGATACCAACAGAACTGAAGAAGTGTACCGAACTGCGACCAGACTTGCAGTCAGTATTGCTGATTGTTGTCTGCCGAGTCATTCTTGATGAATTCCAGGAAGAGTATTGGCTCCAAAAGAAATCGTAACCAACTCCTCCCTCACTTCCCTATCAATATTCTGGGAAATCAGGTCTCGCCAGCACAAAGTGTCAGGAACCTCGGAGTGGTGTTTGACTCTAATTTCAATTTCTTAAACCACGTGTCACAGGTCATCAAGTCCACTAGAGTACAGGCAAGAGACCTCTACAGAATTCGTCCCCTTTTAGACATGAATACATCAGTCCTGTTAGCGAATGCTTTGATGAGCAGCAGGCTGGACTACTGCAATTCCTTCTTCTTATCCCTCACATATTTTGAGTTAAGGAGATTGCAGCGAGTCCAAAATTCACTGTGCAGGATTGTCACCCGTTTCTCTAAATTCTCTCACATTACCCCTCAACTAAAAAAACTCCATTGGCTACCAGTCAGATACAGGGTACAATTCAAAATTGGTCTTATTACATACATAATTCTCAACCAGGGTCAACCAGTTTACCTAAGAGAATTAGTCCACCCCTACTCCTCTTCCAGAAACACAAGACGAGGTACCCCGAAATTCAAGTTCCTTCAAACCCCCACCTTTGATCGCAGAGTTCACAAGCCAATAAAACACTTTTCTAACTCCTTTAGTCACTATGCCCCTTCCCTTTGGAACTCTTTCCCTTTCCATGTAAGAAATGGTCCCTCTATTGCATCTTTTAGGAAGCACCTTAAAACTCACCTCTTCAGCTCTAGTTTCCCAACTTACTCTTTCTTCCCTCCCAGTCACACCCACAATCCTGGATTGCCGACCTTGAATGCCCCATAGATTATGATTTTGTTGGTTAGCACACTGAGTCCCCCTTCATGGGGAAGATATTGCACTTGCAAAGCAGTAGATTAGATTTAGATTAGATATTTGACATGCCCTACCAATCCTGAAGACTAGAAAAAGGTCCAGGAGAAGTTCAGAACCAGATGGAATTTCCCCCTCACTCTTGAGGCACGAGATGGGAAACATATTGCCATAAAAAGCCATAGAAATCTGGGAGTGAACATAACAACTACAAGGGCTTATTTCCCATGGCGCTGCAAGCCCTGTTTGATGCAGAATACAGATTCCTGGGTAGATGTTAGGTCAAGTGGATCTTAATCTGATACACAAATATTTAACCACACCAAGTTGAGGATCGAGGATGGCACTTTGCGGCTTCCGCTACCTAAATGCCTGTGGTAGGAAGGACCATATTTGCACTACTTTTTTCTAGGTGACAACACATTCACCTTGATGCCATGGCTTGTGAAACTCTATAGCAGAAAATAACTCCCAAATGAAGAGAGAATAGCAAAGTACAGGATATCCAGAGGCGGGAGGGTTGTGGAGAATGCATTTGGAATCCTGGCATGCAGATTCAGGGTGTTACTAGGCAACGGAGCAATGGCCAAAGGTTGTGAGAGACATTGCTTTGATAAGTGTGGTGTTGCTGAAGAGACATACCATGGCAGAGCAGATAGGGCACCGGCCCCAGCAGATGACATTGCAACCCTACAAAAGCCCAGAGTGTGTCTTTTGCCTGATGAGAACTACAGGATTCTTCAACGGAGGGCAAACATAAGGGAGTTCCAGGTTACTTCAATCACCTTGACGCATTGACTTGGCAGGAGGACAGGACCTAAGATGTGAAGAGGAGCTACCCAGGGCACAGAAGAAGCTGGTACCTGTCAGTCCTTTTCAGGACTACCGAATTATTCCAAGAACTTTTATTAAGCTGGTGTTGCACAAATTTCCCCAAAACATCCAACAAAACTACTTCCAGTGAAATCAGTCCCATAATAACCAATCACAGACACCGCAGGATAAGGACATTAGTGTTTAGTGTATGGCCTGTATATGCAAGATTGTTACCCATGGATTGTGATTTTTTCTTCTTATTTATATTTTTTAAGTTTACCCATCTGTTCTTATATGTATGTACTTTTTATTGCTATTTAGTCATGTATTTTGAGAATATTTTTGAGAACAAATACCTTGCCTTCACTACCTGGTAAAAGGTAGCAAGGCATGACCTTAGCTGATTCACACCTTGCATGAATGACGACCAAAAGAATGACGACCTTGTCTATTGCATAATGTCCCGCAAGTCTACACCCTGTCTCCATTTTCAAGGCACTAGCCTGTGATTATCATCCTCATTGTCCACAATACACTGATGCAAACCTGGATATCGAATCCTCATATTGTGCAGTACACAACAAGCCAAAACAACTGAGGAGACAGTGTATGTATTTTGATCCATAGTGGTGAGCAAACATCCAAATCTATTGGCTAGGATGCCAAATGCATTCACCACAACCCAGCGTGCACGTGAACGTCTGTAGTTGAATATTCTCTGGGCATCTAGAAACCCACAGCAACTGAAGGCTTTCATCAGCCACGTGCAAAGTGAAAAGGCATCATCCCTAATGAGAAAGTATGGCATTGGACAGTCATCGCCAGGAAGTGGTTCAGCTGCGTAGACCTGTAGGTCTGGCTTGTCTGGCTCAGGATCCCAACCTGACTTGGGGTCGGGATGTTTATCTCCATGACTAGACAGGAAACTATCAGGACAAGCCGTAGAGGTACAACAGACTAGCCGTAGGTCATTGTAACAAGCTGTAGTGACAGACAAGACTGGAGAAGTGTACTGTCTCACTAAGACCATACTTGTACTTAGTATTACCGGTCAAGTTTTGATGAATTTCTGGGAAAAAGAAGGATCAAGCATCCACCAATCAAAAAAATCAAAAACGAGGTCAAGCCTTAATATTTGGATTCCATCACATGATCAAAACTACAGTATGTTTACCCTTAAAAGATGGATCTAGTGTCGACCATTCACAAAATCGAGGAAATTAGGTCAAGGACAGTCAACATAACATTTAAAGGTGTATATTCAGAATGTTTGGTCAAATGTCAAATTTTATGCAGAATGTTAGGATTATGCATAAACAACATATTCATAATATTTATACTGTCCAAAAAATTTACATGATGATGAAAAAAAAAAGACTTTTAACTAAGTCACACCACACGTGTTTTGTTTTTGTTCGTATCACATGACATTTGCGACCTCCCACTATGACGTAATACACAAAAAAATCCTGAGGAAATTTAATGACAACACTGCATGTATTTGCAGCAGAAAGATATTTTTACTGACAGTACAAGTATCAGAAATACTTGATAGGAGATAACCTGGTATATAAACACATTTTATGTGTCTTGGGGAAGAATTAAAGCCCAAAGTCGAGGGGTCAAAGAGCATTCATGAACCTTCATTCCTCTGTCAAGTGTGATGCTAAAATAAACAAACTAATGTTGCATGGCAAGTGCATGTAATATACACCTAGCTCAGATTATTAAAAACTGCTGTGTACAGAAGGACTAATGTAGGATTCTGTTGTTGAAAATTTAAATAAAGTTTGTGCACTTTAAAACAGTAAAAAACTGCATCAAGTAACAAAATTCCTTATGCCCTTGTAATCTGGAAGGAGAGTTTATCAGTGATGTCAAAGGTGATATGTTATATCCCAGTAAGCTCTGGTGTTTGTTGTTATTTGTTATATGAAGACTTCAAATGTGTGATCATTGTAATTTGAGGACATTTTCGTCCTGGGTTGGAAGCTTTCCCCTTTAAGCCAAAAACCCCCGGATATCTCATCTCCATAATAGACATGCTTAAAGGGTTATTATCCTCCAAAATTTACTATATCTTTTTTTTCTTGTAATCAACTCAACTAATGTATTTATATACATTACCCATAGTTAGACCTCTCAAAACAAACCACACACTTTATAAAATGACTTTTATTACAGGCCTGTCAAGGTAACAGTACACACTTCTCACTTCGGCAAATTCACCAGTGAGCTGGTGCTCTTACGTCAGCAGTGCCCCACTAGAAAATCTGGCTATAGCCTATCTCACTACATACCTGTGTTTAATACAGTATACATGTCTTATTTTGAGGATCATTTAATTTAAAAGTATTTTTATCATAATAAATGTATGAGATAAATGTCAGAAGGAAGAAAACTAAAAACTGGCCCTTTTTAAGTATTTAGAAACAAGATAACTTTACATATAGTACTGAAAAATTACAAGTAGAAAGATACAGCAGGACATATCCTTAATGAAAGGTGATATAACAAAGTTATGTTCTTAACATAATTGAACAAATGTTTAGTGAAGATGAAAATAAGATGATTTACTAGCTTTACTAACTACCAGATGCAAAAAATTTAGATGTGAGCACAGGGAGAAACGTTTAGCAAATATATACATTTGTAATGTTTTATAAGTGTTGTGCAATGGAAAAAACATTGTAAAAAAGATTTTTGAAGTGAATTTATATTATTATTATATTTTTGTTATTTCCATTGAAAAAATAAAATATCTGGATAATAACTCAATGGCCATTGAAGTAAATATGTGAAAAGGATTTGTATATGACAAGTAGTTATTTTGTCCAGTTTTGGCCCCTTTTAAAAAATTTACAAAGTAGATTCAGACATCTGAATTTTCCTCAGTATTACATCAGATAAAAATAAGTTTTTGAGATAATGGAACTCATATGGATTGAATAAGTGGTCATATAACATTGCTAGTTTTTTTCGAAATGAGCAGTTCAATACTATAATTTTTTTCTTAACTGTTTTCAAACCATATCCTATGTGGTGGAGCCTAGTATTTATTACTAAATGAATTATTACTAAATATTGTCTCATATTTGTATCATCACCTGTATGTGTGAAGTGTATAACTAAACTGTATAAGGATACATACTGGGCATTCATTTTTAAACTCTAATTTTAAACAAAAATTTCTTCAGAGTAAAATGTCTAATTTTTATATTGCAGTAAAAATTTACTTAGGTGGAAATGTTTTGGATACATCTGACCCTTCGAACAAAATTGGGCAAATTTCATTTGGATGAAAATTATTATTTGTGGCATTACTGCCATGTACTTACTTAAATTTATATATACTGGTAATAACTTTTATATAAGTTTATAAATTCTCTTCATTTTTTTAATATAAATATATCACCCGTAAGCCAAAGATTTTCCAGTAAACTTAACCTGTCAATCAAAAATGATGTCATCACTTTTGTCATGTTTATTTTTGATAAAAAATACAAAACCTCACAAGCGCCATCACCATTTATCGGCCCGAATGTTGGGGAAAAGTGAAACATAACACCTGTTTTTATGTATTAGCAGGTTTTGTCTTCACTCATATGACTATTATATAGACTTATCAATGCAGAGAAAATAAAATTAGAGCACTTTTAAAATGTGAATATACACCTTTAAATCTCATCATGTGACCAGAACTAACGTATGTTTACCCATATGTCCAGCATTTGGTCTTTCCCACAGGCTAGGATTTATTTGCTATAAATATAGAGAGATATTAGAAAGGAACAAGCTGGCTTCAGGACAGGCAAAAGGACAATTGACCAAATATTCATATTCAGAAATATAATAGAACAATGCACTGAATGGCACGCACCACTTTACCTAAACTTTATTGACTTGGAAAAAGCCTTCGACAGCATGCACAGACATACTTAATGTAAAATAATGGCAACATAAGGAATACTAGGAAAATTAATAAGAATCATACAAGAAATGTACAAAAACAGTGAGATATGTGTTATAAACAATGGTATACAATCAGAACGGACAAAAGTGACATCGGGCGTGAAACAAGGCTGCAGCATGTCAGGCTTCCTATTGTTACTAGTACTGGACTAAGTGATGAGACAGAGTGTGAACAACAAATACATAGGCATTAGATGGAGGTTTATGATGAACCTGGACGATTTAGAATTTGCAGATCATATTGCACTGCTATCCAGCAGATTTAATGACATGCAAGAAAAAACTAACAAAATAAATGAAACAGCAGAAAAACAACAGGGTTAAACATCAATATTAACAAGATAAGGATAAACATCAATATCTAAGATCTTGTAAAAGTAGAAGATGAAAAGAAATTGAAGATGTAGACAATTTTAGGTATCTAGGCATATTTATAACAAAAGACGGTGGAATAAGCACAGAAATAAAAACAAGGCTGCAAAAAGCCAGAGTAGCATTCAACCAACTAAATCAAATATGGAAATCCAGTGTATAAAGTGAGAAAAAATTAAAACTTTTCAATACAAATGTAAAGTCTATCCTCTATATTGATCTGAATGCTGGAAAATAACATCCTATGACATGAACAAATGTGGCAGTTGCCTGTGGGTGCTGAGTTTAAGGCCTGAGTAAGTTTGCTAATCAGAGGTCATGCCTGAAGGTCAAATGAAGGTCAAGCACAGGAAGTAAAGATGGATGGTAGTTTGGGAATTTTATTTACATGTTAGTTAAAATAGAATACAGGTTTAAAATGTTACTTTGTAATGTTTTAAAGCCCCAACATGGGGAACATGACCATAAATGGTTAAAACTACCAATGGTACAAAAAAAAGAAAAACTTAAAATGACTCGCATTTGTATGTAACAGCAAGTGGTTGAGTTTGTCCATGTCTGGTCCAGTAAGCAGTGTGTCAATTCAGTAGGGGGATACCCGGGTCAGCCGGGTCCAGCCTTGATCATTGGATCTATGTAAGAGTGCAAACTACCGCCGAAAGTACCCAGTAGTTGAGATGAGCCACATCAATCCGAAGAGACCTCCCTCCAGGTGGGTAACCCCTGGAGGGGTCAAGCTCACCCAGAAGTCGAAATTAGGAGAACCTAAGACAGTTCGAGAGGGGGGTACCCGGGTCAGCCGGGTCCTGCCTGAGTCTGATTTGATCAGTTGCCCCACCAGGGGGTTCGAAAGTACCCAATGGTTGAGGTGAGCCACATCAATCCGAAGAGACCTCCCTTCAGGTGGGTAAGTCCTGAAGGGGTCAAGCTCACCCAGAATCGAAATTAGGAATACCTAAGACAGTTTGAGAGGGGGGTGCCCGGGTCAGCCGGGTCCTGCCTGAGATCCATGTAATCAGTCACCAAAGGGGGGGAACTACCCCTGTCTAGAATGAGCTATGTGAGTCCTAGAAGACTTCCCTACAGGTGGGTTAATGCTGCAAGGGTCGCACTCATGACTCAATATGGTTAGAGGAGGGTGGTGGGTGAAATTTGCCTGTTAACACAATGGCTGCCAATTCAAATATGACCCTTGGTTGGATACAAAGCCAAATAAGGCACTGGCCTGATTTCTTATTGGATGACCAGAGGTCAAGAGTTCATTAGAGGCTATAAGCATACAAGTAGTTATAAGGTTAAGGTAGGAGTCAACTGTCAGAGCAGGCCCCTTACATGGCCGTGCTGAATACAGTTGCCTGTGGGTGCTGAGTTTAAGGCCTGAGTAAGTTTGCTAATCAGAGGTCATGCCTGAAGGTCAAATGAAGGTCAAGCACAGGAAGTAAAGATGGATGGTAGTTTGGGAATTTTATTTACATGTTAGTTAAAATAGAATACAGGTTTAAAATGTTACTTTGTAATGTTTTAAAGCCCCAAGCCCAATTAGAAGGAGGCAGGGATGAGCTTGGCGAATGTGGTAGGTATGATTGAGGGTGCCTGAGATGCATTCTCCAGATAAGTCCAAATGGCAGAGCTGCGCCATAGTCCGTGTGCCATAATGTTCTGGATCTTGACGTTGTTATCGAAGGCCAGGGTGGCTCCTGACCTCCTGAAAGTGTGGAACCCATGCCCCTTTGGAGATATATTCCTGTGGTCCAGTACTTTCTTCAATGCATCTCGAATGTGAGTGTCAATCACCTGGTTATAGGGTTGAAATTTATTAGCAAAGAGGGGGGCGGTGGGTGGGAGTGGGCGAGAGTTGAGGAGTGTCTTGAGGGCCCTGACTGGGCATAGGAAGTGGTTGGCCAAAGATGGTAATTGGATCCAGTGGTGGGACTTATGATTTTGTAAGGTCTTGGTCCATTTTATGAGTAAATGGGCACCAGGAGGAGCAAATATGAGGTCTTGCCTAAGGAAATGTGTACAGGGGTCGAATTTGGAAGAACTGTGAGGGGCAATATTGGACATTCTCAGGAACCCGAAAAATGCAGTGAGGAAAATGGCCCTGAAGAGAGGTGGGTCCTGGAGGATATCACATGACAAAGATATGTGGTATAAGGTTTGGATGTCAAAGACCCCCCGAGGGGTGGGGGAGAATTTTGAGTTGATGTTTATGCTTCTGATGAATCTATGGATGGCTGGGTGTGATAAAGATGAAGTGTCCCAGCTATAAAGCCCCGCTTTTGAGTGGATGGAGGAAAGGTAGGAGGATATGACTTTTGGTGAAATGAGGTTCTGGTAAAGGTATTCCAGGAAAGTAAGGATATTATGGACAGAGATGGATACGGGAAGGTCCATAAATAGTAAGAAAGCAATGTAAGTTTTGAAGTGAAGGTGATGAGCTGAGGAAGTTGAAGGTCTGAAGGCCTGAGATATTCTGTGGCAAGCTTGCACCAGGAGTGGAGCAGAAGTGGAGGAAGAACCTGAAATTATATGGAGATATCCAGATTAAAGAATTGCATGGGTATTTTTCTCCAGATATGGGAGCTTTGTAGGTCTCTAAGGAGGCTTTGGTCAACAGGTTTGTCTGAATATATTCGAGATAATAGGTCAGCTATGTTGTTGGCCTTTCCCCTAATATGGTCAATGGTGACAGTTATATCATAGGTGGCTGATATTAACCAGATGTTTCTAAGGCATAGTGCCAACATATCATCCCTAGTCCTGCCAGTTTGAACTACTTGAACTACAGCTGAGTTATCACAGTAAAATTTTACTGTTGAATGGGCCCAGTTACCAGCCCAAAGCTTGAGGGCTATGACCAGATTAAGCATCTCAAGGTGGACAATTGTTAAATCTTTCTGATACACATTGAAGAGGGGGGTAGCATAGACTTCCTTGTTCCAGACCCCTCCCAAGCCAGTGAGGGATGCATCAATATGGAGGGTGTGGCCCTGGGGGATGGGATCTTTGTTAATGTAGGTAATCCCATTAAACCTGGGTAAGAAGACTAAAAACCAGGTAAGGTCTTTGTGAAAGTCATTTGTTAGGATAATTTTCTTAGCATCTGAATTTTCCCTGAACAAGGCCAACATTCTGTTGATAAACACGCGGGCTGGGGGAACACACTTATGGATGTATAACAGTTTGCCCAAGAGGGACTGAAAGGCCCCTTTGGACAAATGACGCTTACTACTGGTTGCCACACATTCAGTATATATGCTCTCAAGCTTTTCTGGGTGGATACTGAGTTCGTTTTTATCCAGGTCAATTTGAATGCCCAGGCATGTGAGCTTGCGACAGGGTGGGGTTTGTTTGTCAAGATTGCTAGGCAATCCAAGTTCAGTGAGAAGTGACGCCAGACGTCGAAAATGGGCGTCACCAGAAGCTTTCGAGGACACAATGATGTAATCGTCGATGTATGCAAACATTTTGACAACATCCTATGACATGAACAAATGTGGAACCTTCCAAAAAATATGCCTGAGAAGGATATTGAAAGTATACTGGCCAAATAGCATAAGCAATATAGAACTGCAAAGAAGATCAGAAATCAACAAAATAGAAGACAGTATCAAAGGAGTAAGATGGAAATACATTGGACATATCCTAAGAAGAGAAAAATATGCCAATACAAGAACAGCACTTACCTGGACACCAGAAGGAAAGAGAAAAAGGGGAAGGCTAAGAGAGACATGGAGAAGAACAGCAGAATGAGAATGAACAGAATGGGACGGAAGGACTGAATGGATAAGTAGGTAGTATGAATGAAGAGGATAGGTAGATAGTAGAATGTAGAGATACTGCTCACAGGGACGAAATTTTGAAGGTTGCTTTCCCAGAGGTCCGAATATGGAGTATAAAAGCCAGGAACAAGTAAGAGGCAAAAAGCATGTGACATAAGCACATCTCCCTCTGCTTGTTTAAATATCTGCATTAATTTACAAATGTAAGTTTTCTATTTTAAGTGGCCATTTCTGTCATATAATCATAATCAGAAATAGGGTGGATTATTTTTTATATGTTGTTAAAGTAAAAGCCTGAAAATCGTAATTAGATAACAAAAATGTCAATGTTGCAGTTCTTGGTCACGTGATGGGATCCAAATATTCAGTATTGACCTGGTTTTTCTATTTATTGATTAGTCGACACTTGATCCTCCTTTTCCCCAGAAATTCATCAAAACTGGAATGGCAATACCGGCTGCAAGTCTGGTTGTTGTGATTCTGTACACTTCTCCAGTCCTGTTGGTATGTCACTGGGGCTTGTCATGGCCTGATACAGCTTGTTTGTTAGGGTTTTAAGGCGTTTCCTGGTAGTTTCCCAATAATAATAGTGTAGAAATTATCCTGACCCCAAGTCAGGTCGGTATCTAGATCCAGACTAGCCGGGCTGTATTATATCCTGTTGAGGAGGTGACACCGACCAAAATTTTTCCACCCTTATTTCTGGATTTTTGTCCCTGACTTTTGTAACTGATCCTAGAGTTGTAGAGTCGTTTGTAGGGTCAGCTCCAGTGGGAACAGCCGCATGATATTTACAGCATAGAATTGGACCTTTTCTACCGGGTAACTTCAGGATTCAGATTACTTACATTGTTTTCTTATCATTCTTAACAAAATTAATTGTCATATTTTTAACTCATATCACAGTTGAAATGGACTGCAAATGAACAGCATAAAACTTAAGTGACAAAGACAAACCAGTTTCATGACAGGACAAGACTCAGAGAGCGACGAGGACAAGACTGGAAGTGACAAGGACCAGACTGGAGTGCTTAGAACAAGACGGGAAGTGACTAGGACAAGCCGTTTTCAAGATGGGTGGAGCCACAGTCGGGTACAAGAGTTGTGGAGGGTCATGTTTGATGTTTTGCTGACTCTTCATGACAAGCTGGCAAACTACAACCAACCCTAATCAACATTGTAAACGTTGCTCCCGACCCTCGAAAAATGCTTAGCAACCAACAAAATAGATAGAAGATTAATGGTGAGAGTAGACAACTGACCAAAATCCTTGTCATTTACCTTCTAGAGTAAGGGATATTGGTTTTATCATATATTATCATATATACACTCATACCTCCTAGTAAACATTTTTGTTGTTGTTTTTTTTGATGGGAAACGTTTTGCAAAGGTTAAAAAATGATGGGTACAAAAACCATTTATAATAGAATGTTTTTTATGCCGTGTATCAAACATAAATGTTCAAAAAATGCTACAAATGAACATAATAATTACTGAATAATAATGGGGGCAGAGGTCAAATTAAATATGTTTTTATTAAAGCTGTTTTTCTGCTGTTTTTTTATTGTATTTTTGAAAAAGTGTGCCGCTCAAAAGTGACTTTGGAGGAAAGTTATTTGGAATATTTGGCCGTCTTACCCTGTATAAGTGATTTTAATGGCATGGCCTGGCCATGTTTATTTGAATGGTTAATATAAGATCATTGCTAGTTTTCAAAGAAATAAACCGCTCAAATTTCCAAACTTTCCGGCTTTGTACATGAAAAATTTATTTTGGAAATTTATCTTTACAGTTTGTTTTCCAAACTGTCAGGCTTTGTACGTGAAAAATTGATTTTGAAATTTATCTTTATAGTTTTAACAGGCTAGCAAATATAATGTCTTAGTCACATTGTGAATATCGTATCAGTAATGGTTGAAAAGATGTGTAATTTTAAATTTCAGTCATTACCGTTTTACTTATTCCAAAAGAATCATGACGGTAATAACCGATCCAAACAGGCACATACTGTAGGGAACATTCATGGAGGATAAATTAACACAGAAACACTTACACTGCGGCTGGGATAATATATTATGACAATGGGTAAATGTGACAGCCCCTTTTTGGTTCTTATCTGCATTTTTTGTTGCAGTGACCCTGTGGCCATGAAAGCAGAAAATGACAAGCTGAAGAAAGACTTGAAACTTTGCCAGTCTCAGGCCAAAGATTTTAAAAGGTAATTCTTCTGAGATATTTAGTCAACCAGCCAACCAATGCTATATATTAATTTAGTGTCAAATAATGAAAGAATAAAATGAATGGCTTGTGAAACGGCAATGTTATGCTGTCCAAACCCACATATTTTTAGTGATGTCACCCAGACTGAGATGCACCTTTTAAAGCACAGAAAATGGACGCTTACTAGACTTTTTACATTGTCACCATTCTTAACCAGGGTAGTACACTGACCTATTTAAGAATTACCAATGAAATAATTTTACAGGCATGTAGAATGGAGCTTGAAGCAACCACCAAGGGTGGTATGGGTGGTCAGTGGTATACAAGGGGTATTTAAGCTCATTAACTAAGACATTTTTAATATGAACCCATGATGTTGGGGGATGAAGTACTGAGTACACCTTTCCCAAACATTAGGGCCATGTATGACTGTCCTTCACTTGGCAAATGATTAACTCAAAGCATCATGCATGTACAGTATTGTTTACCTTTTGGTTTTGAGTAGTCTTTGGATATCCTTTTTTACACGGTAGAAAGTAGAAATATGTAGTGTTCCAAAGTTTCATAGTCTGATCCCTGACAATTTTAGCACCATTTTAGGTTAGCAGGCTTCCGTAGTTGTATCAAGCAATGATCAAGAAGAATTAAATATAATATATTTTTAGCTAACACATTTTGTGCACATTTTGACACAATATCCCCGTTTACTATATAATGATATTGCATAATAATAAACACGATAAACAAAAAATGTGCATCCGTTTAGGTGTTGTCGACCTTCTTTTTTCACCCCCCCCCCCCCCCCCCCAAAATAAATAAAAAAAAATAAAATAAAGTAAATAAATAAAAACACAAAAAACACGTATTTGCTTCTGAAGACTATTGTCCTCTCAAAATATTTTTAAGTTTAATTGGCGATATTTGATGTTATATATATAGTCCCATAATATATGGTAAAAATATTTTAAATGCATACAAAATGTATATAAATAATAAAAATAATGATCGAGATTTTCCGATACATGACAGATGTTAGTGATTCATTCTTTTGGCTATTCAGCACTGGTACTTACTAGTTGACACCAGTTATCATCTAAAGGTTGGGCAACTGGAACACAGAGTAGGTGTAACCTTTATATCAGATAATTTGTATTGTTCCTAAAAATACAAAGGGGCCATTGGGATTGAAAATTACAGCATAGGGTAGTTAGAAGAGCAATTGCAATATCCCTTTAAATAATGACCAACCCTTTCATAAGCAAATTACACATGGTTTATAGGGCTTTCTCAATAACCTCTAAAACTGGTGTATGGATTTTCTATATGGGTATCAAAAAGTGCAGGGCTTTTCTCCTGTAAGCTTTTTCTTTGTAGGGCTTTTCTTGAAGATTCTAACCAATAACTAAGGGGCTGGCACATTGCACTGACCAAATGTGATTGCTTCACTTGAAAACTGCAATCGTTAATTTACCTAACTGTTAAAATGAAATTACTAACTCTGAAATTTTTAGTTATACTTTAAATCATCAAAAAATAATTAAGTTTTAATTCATTGATCCACAAATATGGTCAGAGATTAACAAGAACACACACACACTAATTTGTAAAAAATCACAAGAAAAAAGGCACCACACACTTTTTTTAAAAATCATAATATGACATAATGTGCACCAAAAGAGTGTAACTATTGGTCATTACTTTTTATGTATTCAGTGAAACAGATGTGATGATTGACTCAATTCAGATAGAAAACAGTCGCCTGAACAATGTTGTCAAGGAACGTGATAGAGAAATAGAAGATCTCAAAAAAAGGTATATTGTATTTGATAAATGTTGTGTGCAACATTAAACTAGCGATGAGATATTGAGAGCAAAAATAGTAAACCTGAAGTAACAAAACAGTATAGTTCCAGGATAACCTGTTATATACTAGTGTTAGTTGTTTGATGACAACTTAGAACTTTGTGGCAATTACATTGACAATAACATAACTTGGCATAAAGAAAACCACAGAGATTGATTGGTGGTTACTATTTTCAATAAGAAATCTACAACAAAATAAAAAAGGATAAGCAGTTCTATTTTTGTATGGAACATTCTTTCAAAATGTTTCGTTCAATGTTTCAAACCTTTTTCTGCTTACAGGATGAAAGAAAAAAATCAGTTGCAACAAGACGGTAAGGTAAAGGAACAACTACTAAAAGCTGAAGCACTGAATAGCAAAATGAGCAAAGAATTACAGCAACTGAGAGACAGGTAGAAGCGTGAATCAATTTATGGGTCAAATTTTGGATGAATTTTTGACTTTGAACCTGAATAACACAAAGTATTTCATATATTTTCAATGTTAATACCTCAAATAATAGGTGTGTTATCCCTTTATTACTGTGCCAAATATTAATCCCCTAATATTTATCCAAATTTTAAATATATTACTTTGTTTGTCTCTAACTGACCAAAACCCTTGAATCAGTTTTTGGGTCTATTTTGATAAAAGGTAAACACTGAATGAATACTTCAACTATATGAAGTGTACCATATATGGCATATTATATGTGGTCAGTAATCAAATAATGAGCCTGTTTTACCAATTTCAAATGTTAATTAGTGTCTCTGTATGTTTATATTTCTAGAGTAATTTCTAGAAGTAATAAATAGTTCATGGGTCTAAGTTTGGTATCTTATTAGTTCAAACCTTAACAACAAATCCAGTATTTCATTTGTTTTCATGGTGATAGCTCGGATGTTATCCCTTTACCATTGTACCAGATATCATTTTCTAAATATTTGTAACACATTGTCTTTTTTGTCTTTTATTACTGAAAACCCTGTGATCAGTGTATTGGTCTATTTTGGAAAAAAAATGTTCGGCTTAACTTATCACTTCAGAAATTTACAATATATGTGCTGTTACCTGTGGTCACTTAGGACTGACCATATCATGATTTCAAATTGTCCAAATGCAGGTATTTTTTTTGTTAGGTGGGCGGGTGTAAATATCTTGTCTGGCCTGTATCTCAGAATCTGTTAGATGTTACCAAGGATGTTGATACTTGGTAGGGGTATAGGCTAGGGGTTATAGATGTGCAATGTCATACTGCAACCTTAGTCTGACCTTTGACCTTGACTCTGTCAAAAAGTTTCTACAGTAATATTTTAAACATATTTCTCTCATGACAATGATATATAGATTGTTGTAACTGATTATTACGTCCTCAAAAGAGGTATCATTTTTATAACAGAGGCCACGGAGGCACCGTGGTAACACACTAGCCTCCCACCTCTGAGATCAGAGTTCAAATCCCAGCCTGACCTCAAGTGGGAAAGTGGCTTTCCCTTGGCCAGCAGTTTACAGTACAGAACCTTGACCAGCTGCATGTAATGGTTCCCTCTTTCCTTCCATCTACCCATCGTGATATGACCTGTACAGTGTTAAAAGTGATGTAAAAACCCAAATAAATAAATATCTTTTTTACAGTCTGCTTGACTCTGTCTGCTTGTGCGTTAGCAGGATATTGTAAATACTACTAGTTGGATCTTCCTGAAAAGAAAGCAGAAGATGTGTTGAACTTAGATCCCATTAAATATTTAGAGCAGTAGCATAGGAAGCATATTAAAAGTGGGGGGGGGGGGGGGGGGGGCAAAGTTAAATTCAGTGGTTCTGTTAACTTATGATACCAGTAGAAGTGATACCATTCTCAAGGAGTCAAGGGGATGTTAAGTAAAAATGTAAACTCATATCCATTCTGGATCCACACTAATCTGCAAATAGACAAACCTAAACTGCATAAATGTTTGCTATAGTTGTATTCAGCATCTAATAAGCAGCCATTTCTGGGGTAATGAATTTGAATCCCACATGTGGTGATGCCAAGGGCCTATCCCTGTATGACTCTGGCTATAGAATGGAACGTAAAACCCTATGTTGAATTACAAACTTGCTGTATATTTATGGGAAAAAAGTGCTCTTGAATTATTTGTCAACCTGGGTTTTAAGTTGAGCACTAATAGTGTCAATGGGTCATTGGGTTGAGACATATTATGAGGCTGGACAGTGAAAAAAATGGATGCACTATGGATGTAGAACTGAATACCAAGCAATATGGTTTTTGCCCAAAACTATAAAAAGAAACAAGACTCATATTTTGATGACCTATATTTTGATCTTTCAATGTTACTTATATTACCCACATGCCAAATTTAAAAGTTCTAAGTAAAATATTTTCTAAGTTATTTCATGAAGAAACAAATCTATGTGGTGGTGATGGCGGCATGATTGGGCTTTACGAATCATATTCTTGTTTTCATTAAAATACTCAAAGATCCAATCATAATCATTTCCCAGAAATTGACGCTATATATAGCCAAGGTATATACAACTCAGTTTGGTAATAGATAATCCCACACCCATCTATAGCATCCCTTCAAAAACTATTTCACGTAATTAAAATACCATTTAAACAACTAAACAACTTTCATTTAATGTATCCCTCTTTGCAAAAGCAAATGTAGATAGGAAACTGCTCAGGATACAAACCAAAACCACTTTAGTTGAAGTATAGTGTTGTCTGATAGGCATTTCTGTCAAAACTCAAGTTTCTTTTCTTTCTATATTTGGGACACTATCACACTTTCAAGACCACATGGTCTTATGGCTCAGTTACCTACTACATACTGCAATGACATCATCCAGTCCCTGGCAACAGTCAAAGGATGTGACTTCACTCATCAATTTAGCAGCATATTTAAAACAAACAAAGGCTACCACATCAGTATCTCATTGTACTTTGAATTACATTGTTATATTTCTTAATATAATATGCTTAAGGTTATATTTTTCTTAATCTAAGTTGTATTTGATTCATCTGGTTAAAATAGTTTGAAAAGTTAATCTCAAAATATATATTTAACCCTGATAGAATGTGAATTTCTTGAAAAATATTCCAAACTTTATCAGATATCACGGGTTTACAATGTAAAAAAATGGGGAGGAGCAAAAGATATGATGCCCCCCCCCACTTTCAAAAGTCGGGGGGCTATGCCCCCCCCCCCACCTGCCCGCCACCCACTTTTTACTCTACTGTAGAGTGATCTGGATTATCATCTGGATACAAAAAAATAACCTTGATTTATCTATTTACTTATTATTACATGCACTGGCAGAGGTATGCACTTCCCAGTGCTCTGGTTAAAGGTAATTCAACCTTATTCTGTTATTTCCATTGACAACAATGCTTCAATTAATGAATTTTAAAGCTTCACAACTTTTAGTTTACCAATTAATGATTTGATATTGCTTTGTGTTGATACTTTGCATACAGTTTATCCCTGTTAGTTGTTATTTGTCTTTCACCTTAGTATAGCTTACAATGTTCTTTATGTAATGTTGTCCAATACTATTTCCCCAGAAAGAGAGTTTAAAGCTGGTAGTTGCTTGCCATTGGTCAAAAGTTTACAGTACAGAACTTTGGCCAACTGTATGTACTGGATTCATCTTCCCTTCCAATGAGCCATCATAACATAACCAATAAGGTACTGGGTGTGACGTAATCAATGATATTGACCCGATCATGCCCAAATTTGAATCAGTTCTTTCTTGTAATAGTGCTGATACTCCCTACTTATATATAACCATTCGTGCAGTAGTTTTGCAGTTATGCTGTATATAAACAAACGTACAAACAAGCAAACTGAATACGTTTGGTCCAATAAGTCAAAGACATAAAATTTGTTGTACAAGTTTCATAAGATTTCATAGATCCTGACAACCATTCATGTCATATAGCCCTGACTACCTTTGTCAGTGCAAATGTTGACATTTAATCTATGTAATAAAAAATCTAAGGCACTATTACTGGGTTACAGGGGAGCCTTCTGCTCTACAAGGAAGTAATGCATCCTGATCCAGACTGTTTCAAAATTAATTGACTTCCACCAACATAGCACATCCTCAACTGCAATTACACACACAAAATATAATTACAAACTATTACAAACTATTTGCAATTTCTGGGAAAAAGAGGGATCCAGTGTTGACCAATCAACAAATTGAAATAAAATTAGGTCGAGGACAGTCACAGAAAGATTTGGATCCCATCGTGAAGAGCTATATAAGAGTAAAAATATATCCTGTGAACTATTCATCATATACCATTGAACCATGTGGGGTTGGTTATATCATTTCTTTGACATGTAGAAAAATAAACTATGAAGTTGGCACAACATTTGGATCTCTAGAAAACCTTTTTCAATAATTTTACTTTGCCTCATATGGAAGTATGCACATACATTTAATTTGTAAACTATTACAAACTATTTACAATTTCTAGGAAAAAGAGGGATCAAGTGGCGACCAATCAACAAATGAAATAAAATTAGGTCAAGGACAGTCACAGAAAGATTTGGTTCCCATCGTGAAGGGCTATATAAGAGTAAAAAACATCACAACAGCCTGCCACAACATTTGGATCTCATCACATCACTACAGTATTGAATATTATAATTTTTTTCTTAGTGATCCTGTTTTACATTTTTTGATATTGATCAAGACTTCACCCTATTTTGTTTCCGGATATCTACATGCAACTTAAGGATTTTCCTTAATACACAAAAATTAACTTTAACTTACCACTCATTCCTAATTCCTCTGCCTTTTCATGCCACAGTCAATTTCCTCTTCTGTGCATCCCTGTAGTCTTTTAATCCTTCATTGTACAAACATGGAGTCTGCTTAACTCACTCTATTAGGTCGTCTTCAACAACATCTGGCAACATAATTTTGTCCCTCTTTTTATCTTTATTTGGGCAGGTGTATCTGGTTCACCTGGATCCCTTTCTGGTGTTTCTATGTTGGGAGATTTTGCAGGTTGATATTCAGGTTGATTTGCTTCCATTTCCGAATCAGAATAACTGTTATTTTTCAAAACTTCTTCAGCCTCAACAACTGGTCTTTTACAAACTGATCTCTTCTTCCCTTTTCTCCTATACAGAAGCATTTTATTTTTAGATTTTATGTCCAAAGAATTAAAAATCAGATAATAAATTACAGATATTGCTTGTACACCTTGATATTATATGAAAACAAGTGAGATGCGAGTGACGCTTCACTTTATATATACATCACAATATGTCATGAACCAAGATTGTGACGTAGCCTGCCGCTATTACCTTTTTTGGATGACGCCAATTGCCTTGTACAGCCGAGTATAACCTTCTCCTACCCCCTGTAGGGAGTTAGGGTAGGCCCAAGTCAGGGTCTGGTACTTCTGTGACAAACAGTGACACTGCCTGCTGTTTCCTTCTATGTTAATCCCAGTAAGCATTGCATATGTTTATAACGTTTATAAACATTGACAATGTTTATCGATGAAATGTCAACATTTTATAGCTGTACAACAATTCAAGATGCATAACTATATTAATTATTCCAAATGTATAAAATTTTAACTGGGTACATTCATACAAATTTTAATTTATCAACATACAAAAAGGTTTATATTATAAACCTCAATAAACATTGTATTTTGACCAGTAACATTTAAACCTAATATCAACCTTTCAATGTATATGTCTATAAACATTTAGTAAACATATAAAATGCTCACTGGGAATGATATACTTTTGCAAGGCGGTGATTGGCAGAAACACACGACCTCTACCTCGGCAATTTACCGCTTTACCTCGGTGTGAGGCTGTTCTTAGGTGGTCAGAGGCGATTTCAATAACTAGACGGAAGTTTTGATCATACCCAAAATTTCCGTGGCAAGGATAAATGCAGGGAAGGTAGCTAAAGATTGGCTTCGCCTTCTGGGTTTATAACCTCAAACCATGGTATAATTCTGCGTATACCGTGGGTTGGGAGGGGGTTATTCCTAACTTGTTTTTCAAATACACCAGTAATAATCCAAATGGGTGTAGTTTACTGAGAACGTCATCCTGATGTCACAGAATGACGTTAATACAAAAGGTCAATTAGTGCAAATGCAATGAGAAAGTAATCAAATCCTTTCCCAGCAGGCACGCAACTTTGAAATCAGGTTGAATCCAATGGTGATATCTGGTTGAAAATACATGTAGATTTTACAAACCGTTTATGGTTGGATCCAACCGGTGAAATCATGTTGAAACCACCTGATGAAATCTGGTTGAATTCAATGGGTGAAATCAGGTTGAAATACGTGTAGATTTTGCAAACGGTTTTTAGTTGGATCCAATGGGTGAAATCATGTTGAAACCAACTGTTGAAATCTGGTTGAATTCAATGGGTGAAATCAGGTTGAAATATGTGTAGATTTTGCAAACTGTTTTCCGTTGGACCCAACCAGTGAAATCATGTTGAAACCAACTGTTGAAATCTAGTTGTATTTATGTGCGAAATCTGGTTGAAATACATGTAGATTTTGCAAACAGGTTTTGGTTGGATCCAATGTATGAAATAGGGTTGAATTCAATGGGTAAAATCAGGTTATTTACATTGTCTTCTTTATTTGAATCATTGTAGCTTGTGTGTCAGAATTATAGCTTCTTAATAATAGTATACAATAACTATCCATATGGATATTTGGTTTTATTTTACACTTTGGATACAGCTTCAAAGTAATTAATTCTTTCCAAGATGACATGTATTCATGAATCATTGTATATTCAATATTCTATTTCTGATGACACTGTAATGATACATAATTTTGCATCAAATATAATTATAATTGCTCAAGATATGTAAATCCATATTATCCAACTAGATATCCATTTTTATGTTTTTAATAAGACCAGTATTATTCAATGTCTTCAATTGAAATTCTTTTGAAAAATTTTAAAATATTTTTTTCTTTGTAAAAAACAAACGATTGTGACATTATTTATATCTTCAGTATTTATCCAATCAGTTTCTTTTAAATGTTTTATTAAGTTGGCTATAATTACATTGCAATTATAAAGAAGCTATAATCGTGTAGCAAAGCCACAATGCTCAATTCAGATGCTAGTGTCTCATACAACTTTGTCATATAAACTGAAAAAACACACAAAAAGCCACATTTGTAGAACTCCACCCATTACTCCCCACCTTAATTGGTTGTCAGTGCTGACCACAAAAACAGACTTGAAGTAAACACCATGCATGCAATTGAGCAAGGGTAAACCCCCACCTCCACCCCTGCTGTGTTATCTAATTACTTTAGTTACAGGTCCAATGTTCTGTGTAGCAGTGTACAGATAAGAAAAACCAGGAATCCCCCAACCTCACTGTTATGTGATAAAATGTTATAGCTTAAGTTCTCTGTATAGAGAAGTTTTCAGTGTAAACTTGCAAACTGAAAACTAGTTCTTTGTGTATGGGAGAATTTTGAGAAACAATAAGTTTGAATTTATCTTTTGAATTTTGAATAAGTTGGAATAAGTTTGAATTTATCTTTTTATTTAAGATAAGTTTGACTTCAAAGTATTTTTTATTTATCTAGAATTGCATTAATTAAAATATAATTATAAATTATAAAAATTATATTTGGATGTTAATTGGATCAGTTAATTAATAAGGAGAATGGATAAAATAAGGAGAATGGATAAAATGGATAAGTGCATGCACACATCATCTTTATAATCTTTAAAATTAGTCTTTGCTTTACAAATACCTACAAATTCAAAAACAATTGCAAAAAATAGTTCTTTCAAAAAGTTAGGCTTAATCACTATAACACCCTCTAGAAAAAGAATTTTCAATCAACCATCACCAGTCAGTCATTTCCCAACATTCAACCTGTTTTCTGTTCTATAACATGACTAAGATTTCATGTTGAAAAACCTAACTTGATTTAGTGGTGATTTTTTATGAAGTATCACTACTTTTTCCAGTCAGAAATCCAGCTTTGAAATAGTGTTGAAATTGTGTCAGTGTCAGTTTTTCACCATGATTTCTGGTCAATGACATTTCAAGGCGTGTGCCTGCTGGGTTGCATCTAAGTCACTGTGAAAATTATCTGATATATTATAGAAATAGACAACGACGAGAGAGGCGTTATAGGCGATTTTGCAACGACTAGCGATATTAGGATCACGAAGGCGGAGCCTGAGTAGGTGATTCTAATGCGGTAATCATTGTAAAATCGCCTATAACCCCGAGCTCAGAGTTGTCTATTTCTATTCTAACATGACATTTTAGAAAATCTTATAAAAATTAGTCTTCAAGCTATTTTATAGAAAAATATATGAATATTCTATAAAGATTTTTTTATTGAGGGTGCTGTTGAATTATTGGAAGAGCCACAAATTAAGATAACCCTTTTCTTTGTTAATGGTCTTTAAACTTCAGCACATGCATATCAGTATATTCTACATTCAAATGTAAGAATTTCTGAATATTGTGTTTACCATTATTTGTCTATTTAATGAAAAAAAAATCTAGGCTGTTACTTCAAGTTTTCTTTTTGCGGAGCAGCATTGTGAGCGATAAAATAGAACTAATGATGTTATGCGGGGTTTGACAGAGCAATTTTTCGTGTCTTAGCCAATCAGAATCATGGACACAGCCGTGTCACGTTAGAATGATTTTTTCCATCTCTGTCCTATGGTTGTAATTGATGATAAATGACGTCAATTGAATTGGCTTGTGATGTCACACTTGATGTATTGAGATATTTCTTCATGTGCAATTACAGATAAATATGAAAAATAATTTAAAATAAATATACTACCAGCCATTGTAAGTTTACTTTTCTAATTTTTTTGTGTGTGTGTTTTGGAAATGTTCAATCTGTTTTCTGGATTACTTAGCTGAAGCATCCTTGATTTGTGCTTGTGAATAGCTTAAAAGTCAAAGATGACAACACCCGCCAGCTTCAGATGGAGTTGGAACAAAGGCGTGGAGACAACAGAACACTGAGAAAACAACTGAATGAAGTCACAGATAGGTACCCAGTATAAAATAATTAAGAAACTATGTCATTCATTGCTCAAATACTAACATGAGTTTAATATTTATCATCTACCACAACTCTCCAAAGAGAAGTATTTACAAGAATAAACCTTCTCTAAATTGAAAACTGAGTTTTCAGTCAGAACAAGGCTGAAGGGGTTTCGGTCTACCAGAGTAAGCCGCAAAGCCATCAGAGACAGGAGTAGTGCACTGAAGTGGTCACCCATCCCAATGCTAGCGTAGTCCATTTCCACTTAGCTTCTATAAAAGACACTAACCATGCTATGCCACAATTCATGAATGTCTGGAGACAAAGAAAAAAGTGATATCTAGAAAATTATCTCTAGAAAGGGATCTCAAAAATTGATTAACTTCAAAAATGTTGCACAAAGATGAGATTCTTTAAAAAATTAATGCTACGCTAATGGACTATTTACATCTTATTCATTTAACCTTTTTATAGTTACGCTTTTGAGTCACATGATGGAGCTGAAGTGCTGTAAAGTTATTACTAGATTACATATGTATTAGGTTGGAAAAGATGTTTCTGTCACAGTTTTGAACCCTGTACCACACATATCTGTACAAAGTATGAAACAAAATTACAAGTGACTTTGCAATTATAAAGATTCACATCTCGCTTACCACTGACGGTGCTTGAGAACCTTTGAAAGAGTAGTTGAGACTTTATGAAATCATGTGGTGTTTGTGTATAAAAGACACGAGAGCGTGATTGTGTTCTATTTGTTGCAATTAGGACTTTCAGATGTATGGGGCAGCACAGTATTACCATTGTTTAATAAACTGTTCCTGATCAAGCCAAAGACACAACTTTACTTTTCATGGCTTTACTCTATTTTATGTGTTCTAGACTAGCTGCAGAAATGAACTCCAAGGTAGGCCGTGATGAAGGAGCACTAGAAAACATTGGGATAAAGAACAGACCGATGAAAGTAGCAGAAGAATATCAACTCTTCCTAAGTAATTATTGGCTTGAAGCAAAGGAAAAACTGGATAATTCCAAAGTCCCAAATGAAACAGCCTTGAAGACTCTTGTTTCTATTATGGAGGTGAGTTTTTCAAGTCTTTGTTGAAGTCAAAGTTGGGATTTTACACCCCATTCTACAGCCAGGGTCATATTGAGATATGTCCCCAGCATGGTGACTTGTTGGGAGTTGAAACCACACAGAGGTGACTACCTGGCATTAGATGCAAAACTTTCCAACCACTAAGCCACCTTGGACCGTGCAAGTATTTAGTTATTGTAACCCAAGGAAATTTGTGTGAGTTAGTCATTTACCACTGTTGCTCTAGATATATATAAATGACATATGTAATATGTTTAAATGGAGCTGTTTGATGTAGGAAAGGATGAAATTTAATTTCGGTCCACTAAGAGTTATATTTCATCACTGTAACAGAATGGGTAGCAAACATGACTTAAAATTTAAAAACTTTGGGGGCTTTCATGCTACACCAGAAACAGCAATACCATTACAGAAATCATGATCTTGATTTTTGAGCTTTTCTTTTATTGTGGCCATTTTTATGGTTGATTATTATTTATTTCAAGAACCAGTTTATGTTATTTTCCTTGTTATAGTTTAAAACTCCCATACAACAGCCACTAACATGCTAGCCAATGGACGTCAAGTCATAAGTTGGGGATTATGAAAGTACAATTACTATATAATACCTAATTCATTATGTGTGATAGTGGTTACAATGTTAATTCATTTCTTAAGCAAATTCAGTACTTCCATGTGGAGTGATTTATATAATACAGATGATTATGTGAGCTCCCTCTAATTGTGTTATGACAGTCCACTGTTTTAAGTCTTAGTGGCAACATATGATATTATTTCAATTTAATTTAGTTTTTAATTACACCTATTCTGATGTGTTTCTTTTGTATTTTTCCTAACATATTTAAAATACATATTTATATTTTTTAGTACCTTTTTTAAATTATCATCAAAATCAGGGCAATAAAAATGTGTAAGTTTAAAGTAGCCCATAAAAATGATAATGGAAAACTGATGTTTGTGTTCTCATGAATGTGTAAAACAGCTTTATTGGTATAAAGTATACTTCAGTTAAAGACAGTGAAAAACGTAAGCAAACAAATAGTGAATAAACGAATAATTTAGATTGAGTGCTTGTAATAGTTCTCATTCTCCATTTTGGTACTTCTTCATCATCTTCATCTTTAAAATTGACAAACGTCATGATTAATATGTCATTAAGTATGAATAAAATTAAAATCTGATTGCATATTTCTCACTTCCAAGTATTTACTGACTTCAACTTTTGTACTTGCATCACAGGAAGCTGAGTTTGAAGCCTTCAGAAGACATCAGGATGTTCAGAATTCAATTTATCATGCCATATCAAAACAAGGAGAAAGTGGACCAACTCCCCTGGACTTTTCATCCGTTAACATGAAAAGTAAAGTTGACACTATAGCCGTGAAACGGATTCCAGATGGGCTGAAAAATGGTATTGGAGATTTTCTCCGAATCACTGCTGATACAGCCAATGTGTCGGTTATAGTGGAGGTAAATTGTTAGAGGGATAAATTATTAAGTAGTGTTTCCACAGTACTATTGTTATAAATTGAATATTTCCTATCAATGACTATATTATGATTTAACAAGTCTTACAAAACACTGTTTCAGTCACATTCTAATGGTCAGTTCTATTGTTTATTAAATATTCACACAGGTAAACCACAATTCTATGACTAAAAGAGTTATCATTGCCAAGGAATGACAATCATTTCAATTACTATCAGGGTCAAGATACAATGCACAGTATGTATTTTAGTTTACAAAAATAATCCAGTTTTCCTGGCAGATAACTGTTTGTAGTATCTGCCACTGTGGTGTAGTGGGGCTCTGATGACCACGGTTAAATCTAAGATACAGACAGATACATACTTTATTAGTGGCACAGATGACCTTTTAAAATGGCGGTTCTCTGTCAATCAGTGCTAAAGAGCTGGAGTGATGTTGATAAATGTTCAACCTTGAAACTGTCTTTCAGCATGGGAAATTTCACTAGTTTAGACCAAGTAAAAATATACAACATAACAAAGTAGTTGCTCAAGATTCTGTAAAAATCATTGGCAATCAAAATGACACCTGTTTCACGTTTGACTTTCACCCATTATGTTAGGGTTTAGAATTATCTGCTATGTCCAACCATAGATCAGTCTGTCCAGTTCCACCCCTGAGGTTAATAAGTTGTCTATTTTTAAAAACTATATATAATGCATATTACAGTGGGAAATAATTTCAAGGACCAATTTAATAAACAGAAACAATTTCTGTGAAGTTATATATTTTTCACCATTCTTATATTTTCAGGGAATCATGGCAGGTAAACTGAAATCCAAAGCAAATGCCAGCATCAAAAGAAACTGTCGTGCTATACGAGGATGTGAAAATTTCTCTATTGAAGTATTCAAGCTTGAAAAATATCTTGCAACTTGTGCCCGACTTGCCTGGAAGATGGCAATTCAGAGACCACCTATGTCATTCGACAGTGATACTGGTGAGGAAAGATCACTTGTTAAATTGTTGTGAGGTTCATGTCATTTCCCACTGGCCCACTTAGCAGAATATTATAAACTGCCGCCAGTGCACATGTGTTTGCATTTGTCATGTTTTCTAATTTCCACAATTACTTCAGTGTGGATTCCATTTATATCTACCATGTAGAAGAAGATTGTGCATTTTATGGTAAGCGTAAAGTCGCACAGATAACATAACTAAGTGATTACTTAAATGCCTTAAATTAAAAAGTACATGATGAATTTAATTTTTACCATAATTCGACCATGCAAAACATATATAAAGATGGGAGAGGTTTTAAATCCTAACACAAATATGTGAGGTAACTTTGTTATGTTTGGACAACATTCAAAACATTCCAAACATAATTTGACTGTGCAAGACGTTTATATAAACAGCATGCAAAACAAGCGAACTGACAGTTATTTGTGTGGGTCACAGATTGGTGTATTGGTGGCAATTTCAAACCCTGTTGGTGTGCATCATGGTGTGACCTTTAGCTTTTGCTCTGCCAAAGTGTGTTCGCTGGCAATATTTAAGACATTTTTCTCTTTTGACAAAGATATATGGATTGCTGCAACTGATTATTATACATACTTTTACATAATTGTGCTATTTTCCATTGACATCTATTCTCCAGTTAATAAATGTTACAGCGTCATAAATTTTAGTTTACTGATTAATGCTGTCATCTTGATATTGAATTGTCTTATTTTAATACTTTATGTTTACATACATTTTCTTTCTCTTAGACATTATTTTCTCTACTTAAATATAATTTGAACCTATAACTGACACTGCTCTGAATGTATCCAGAGCTTTGTACTGTTTCACTACTTCTATATCTCATGGTGTTGAAAAATATTTCACCAGCCTGTGGGGCATGGGCAACCCTGATGCTATTTTTATTTGAATGTGAAAGGGCTTATGCCTCTGAAACAAGTTCACTTTGTGGGAACATATAAGTCCCCAGAATTTATTATAAGTGATTAGGAAAGCATTCCAATGGCTAAACAACTACCGGACAAATTTAATCTATATTTGGTATGTTGTTGTTCTTAAGCCATAGAAATATGTCCACATTATTTTGATCTTAAAGTAGCAATGTAACTTAATTATATCGAACTTCCAGATACCACCAGTATGGCTTATATTCTAAAGTGACTAAATAGGTTTCATTTATATTTGTTATGTGTGTATATCCGCACCTTTGGAATATGAAAAATAGGAATACCCATACAGAGAAAACTGCTAAAGTAGTTTTTGCTTTGAAAATCATGATTTCATTCATAAAAAGAATTCCAACTATTTCAGCATGATGAATCTAGGTTAGTTTGCTTCATCGCTTTACTATAATGGTTTAAATAACTGACTTACTAGCTGTAGAGCACAGGAAGACATTTGATAAATAGGTCCTCAGTGGTTTATTTAGTGCTGGTTGGCATCTAATTACAGGTCATAATCTTTGTGTGGATTTGACATTTTAAAAGTAGCAATACTGAAGGTCTGTCACAATATGACAATAGATGTTGATCGAAATGAAAAATCCCCAACTCAAACTGCACATTGACCTGTGTGATCACAGCAGTATTATTTAAAATATACCATTTTATACCATGCTGGCTTGTTGCCATAAAGGTCTTCTTAAAGATAATCTTATGTCCACAAGTTGAGAAAACTACTTTTCACATTTATGTCATTACAGTTTGAGAACACCAAATGTTTTCTAGGTAAAGGTGAGAAATGGAAGGGGGAGAAGTACCAAGATGTGTATTTTGGCAGCGATAATCCAACAAAGCCAGGAAATGTAGTAAAGTTTTATGTACACCCTGCACTGAAGCATGGAGACACCCTCATGACAAAAGGCCGTGTGTATATCGCACACCAGTGAAATGTGGCATACATATAAAAAGCCACTGAAGAAAACTGCAATTTACAAACTAATTTTTCATTCTGTTATTACTATATTAACCATTTTCTGTTACCTTTCAGGGCCCATATATCTATTAACAATTTTACAGTTTCAACATTCTTAGAATTTTAAAGAAAACTGTACATTTATTGCACCAAAAATGTCATGAAACTGTATTTTGATAAAAAATAAACTATCCCAAAACAATACTCTACACTAGTAACCAATTAACTGATATAATGGTGTTGCTTTGCAGAAATTAAATAGAATATTAATATCTTTAGAAATGTAAAACTAGATCAGGAATGAGGAAGTAAAAAAACTGTTTTCAAGCATGCAATTACTCTGAAGTATAACTAAGCCAGTGTGGGCTCACTTTGCATCTTTGTTATTTTATCCACATGTAAAATTTGACCTAATTACCTGGTCATATTGTTTACTCCTTGTTGCCACTTAGAGGATTGTTTCATATTGTCCTTCTGATCATACACCCTGTCCCTGATTGGAATATTTTGTATTAGTCAAAATCCGTGAAAGAAGAAGTGTGGATTTTATGGTTAAAAATTATTTCTGAGCAATGTTGCAACTAGTTATCAAAACCATCTGATTGGTTCCAAAAAGTTTCATTTTATTGCGTTAATACACCTTACCTAACAGACGATAGCTGTACTCCGGCTCCAGCCGGTCCCACCAAACGCCAGAAAAAGACGTCCCGAGTTTGATCTCCAGCAGGACCGGTGCACTACAATCCACTTGCCAGGTGGCCTAGTTCCTGCTTCATTCGCCAGAGGGACATGACGTCATAGCATCTTTTTCATTTGGTACGATTTTGAAAGTTGTGTTGTTGGCTAACAATATTTAATTTGTGGATATTTCCGTAACTTATATTTGTGCTTCCTTCAAGTTTTGTCATTTGATAAATCTATCATCATGGCATCTGCGGGACAACGGAAAGGGGCCTACAGCCATATTATGGCCTCATTTGACAGACATTCTCGTTGTGCATGCTGCAGGTAGAAAGGCTTGGGTGAGGACCCCTGCATATCTAAACTTCCCTGTGAGCATTGCTACCTTTTAACTTCAGAGCAAGTGATTCAGTTGGCCACGCCAACCTATAAACTGAGAAAAGAAAAAGAAAAAAGTAAAGAAACTCTTACTGATCCAACTTCCATTACTGTTGTTGCTCAAGTAGAATCTCAAGATATGGAACCTGCAGTTTCTTCTCATGAATCGTCCACTGATCTGTCTTTACCACAACCCTCATTTCGCAAGGAACTTCAAGAGCTTGATGAAAAATGGTCAGTGTGCATGGCTTGCTTAGAAGCTCTCTTAACTATTGGACATCATCCAGCTTCTCAGCCGTCATTTTCCCCGGTGAAGGCACTGGTAGTTCACAAACCACCTGCTGGATCTTTATCTCAAACCCCTTTTCTGCTTTCTACAGTTCCTTCTGGCCAAGCTGGTCTGGCTTCTGGCCCCGATTAAACTCAGACTACTACAACTTCCTCTGTGGACATGGTCTCTCCACTGGAAAATTTGTACCAAGAATCTGACCCGGAGCCAGTTTTAGCTCAATCTGCTTCTTTCGGCCTGGTGACTTCTTCATTTGAACAGTGTATTGACCCTCTTTCAGTGGCTGCTTGGAATATAACTCCACTGGACCAAGTGGAAGAAAGTGAACCGTCAGAGCTGGAGGATCGTCCAAAACAGGATAACAATGATACTGACCACGCTATTAGCAAAGATCAGAACTATCATGAGACAGTGAGAGGAGTACGTGCCTTTATGGGGTGGTCTCACATCCCAGATCTTGAGTACTCCCCTGCTACAAGAGATAACAATCCCTGGATAGGTCACAGATCACAACCTGTAGGAAAGGTGTATGTCCTTCTTCCGCCAGAAGACTGGCTCTGCAAAAAACTGGAGTACTTAAATCTTATTCTTTTTGAAGGTTATCCGTCCAAGTCATCAGAGCCTGGTGGTATACACATGGACTAATATCTCCGCCCTAATAAATCCCAGAGAAGGTGGTACAGAATCCATCCAGCAGACCCCAAAGACATTACGTCGTGAGGCCGTAGCGGGTATTGTGTTTTCAAACGAACCGATTTCAAATTGCATGAACTAAGCTACATATTGGTTTATAAGGTTCACTATTGGCATTTTTATAACATATATAGTCCCTTTCAAGAAATTAGTGTCTTAATCTCCTTAATATTTCCTTAGTTTCCTTAAATATCAGGATACCCTATTATCGCCCACATTCCCCGTTATCGTGGTATTATTTTCAACCCATTTGTTGTTGTAATTCACATTCCCCCTTATCACCTGACATGTCCCAGTGATTATTTTATGGTTTTTATGTCCCAGTGATCATTTTTATTGTTTAAAGTCATTGTTGTGGTGGTTTTAACTCTGGCTTGTGAATGACTGTAATTATGGGTTCCTCTGCTTTTGTGGTTTGCTAACTCTTGGCTTGGTTGTGGTGGTTTTAACTCTGGCTTGTGAATGACTGTAATTATAGGCTAACTCTTGGCTCTTGCAATCTTTTTGCATTTGTTTTCCTGTGACAGTTTACTTTCACACAGCTCTGGTTTCCTTTATGTGGATTGGGTAATATGTTCTTAGCCATGTTATTTGTGAAAGTCATTCTAGTGATATGTTTCCTGTGTGTTGGTTTCTTGTGTAACTGGCTGAATGCTGACAGGAGTCAGAACTGCGAAAAGATTGACCGGAGTATCCCTTCTGTTTTTCGGCTTTCTGTCTTGGTCCATAAATATTGTTACACTAGTGATACAAAACAGGTTCCTCCACAACTGAAATTTAAAAACCTACTACTACTCCTTTTGTTGTAGTAGTATTTTTGGATTTGTCAATTGTAGATCCATTCGCAATAAAGGCCCTCTCCTGCAGGACCTGATCAAACGCGGCAACCTGGATATCCTGGGTCTAGTTGAGACGCATATTAGACCAAATGATACTGAGGGCCTCCTGAGTTATCTTACACCGGCTGATTACAATTTCATCCAAAAACCAAGGTGCACTGGTCGGGGAGGTGGTGTTGGTTTTCTGTGTAGAAAAACCTTTTCTCCCAGTATTGTCTCTTCACCAGTTTTCAGGTCATTTGAAATTATCATACTGGTACTTTACTACTCAGTTTCTGGATGATTTTCTGTCTCTTTCTGGCTTTCTGTCTTCCATTGGTTCCAGTTTCATCATTTGTGGCGATATAAATGTCCATCTGGGTATTGAGTGTGGTGATAGGTCCAGGTTTAACGACATCCTTCAGTGTTGCGGTTTGGTTCAAAGTGTCAGTGGCCTGACTTATTTATTGGGTCACACTCTGGATGTTTTGATATCTCCTTGCGACTCAGATTTTGTCCACAATGTTAGTGTTGGGGATTTCATTTCTGACCATGCTGCCATAAGATGCCAACTGAATTTCTCCCACCCATCAACCAGCATCGACAAATGGGTCTCCTATCAACGTTACCACAGGATTGATATCGACCAGTTCAGAAATGAACTTAATAATATACCGTTTGTACGGTCCCCTGAAGGTACTGCTGCAGAACTTTATGATCAGTACATAACTGGTGTTACACAGGTACTTGACAAGCATGCTCCTATCATTTCATGCAAGGCTAAACAGCAGTCTGATGAGTGGTTGTCTGATTCGTATCGCATGGCTCAATCTCTTAGACAGCAATTTGAATGAAGGTGGAGAAAACATAAGTCAGAGTTGAATAGGTCCAGACTCCGTAGGCAAATTGCCTGGTGTAATCGACTGGCCATAAAGACAAGGGTTCATACTATACAAATCTCATAACTGCTAATAGTCGTGACCCCAAGAAGCTATGGCAGTCATTGAGGAAGGTGTTGCATCGCACCTCCAAGACTGTCCTGGCTGCTCATAGATCAGAGAAAAGCCTCGCGGACATGTTCGCTTCTTTTTTCTCCAATAAAATAAGCAAAATCAGGGACTCCTTTTCTACTTCTGGCTCTTTCAATGATGCACCGGATTCAGTGCCTCCTGCTTTCAATGCCTTTATGTCTGTCACTGAAGACGAGGTCTATAAGTGTATTAGCGAATCCCCCACTAAATCTTGCTCACTAGACCCTATACCAACATTCCTCCTTAAGGATTGTCTTGATATCCTCCTCTCTTCCATTACCAAGTTGGTAAATTATTCTCTCATTGAAGGATCCTTCTCAAATTCTTTCAAAAAGGTGGTTGTCACCCCCCTCATAAAAAAGGCTTCCCAGGGACGACCTTAAGAATTATCGCCCAGTGTCTGGTCTTTGTTTCCTGTCAAAGTTGGTTGAGCGAGTCGTTGCCAGGCAGCTAACATCACACATTAATAACAACAAACTGGACAATCCTCATCAATCAGCATATAAGCCAGGACATTCCACGGACACTGCTTTATTGTCTATAAAAAACGAGGTTCATCTCTCTCTGGCATGCGGTGAACCCACAGCTCTAGTACTTCTTGACTTATCAGCCGCATTTGACACTATAGACCATAATATTCTCCTTGGTTACCTTAAATCCTGGTTTGGTCTTGGTGGAACAGCTCTAAGGTGGTTTGCTTCCTACTTAAGAAATCGTTGCCAGGCCATTAAGATAGGCTCCACACTATCTGAATTAAGCAATCTCATCTATGGAGTCCCACAAGGTTCTGTTCTGGGTCCGTTACTGTTTTCACTCTATACAACACCACTTAGTAAAATTATTCACCTCCACCCACATATTAAATTCTATTTTTATGTGGATGATACTCAGTTATACATCCATCTCTCCCACAAGAATGCTTCTTTGGCTCTCGCCAAGCTAAATGCCTGCCTTCGTGATGTTCAAGAGTGGATGTCTCTCAGTAAATTGAAGCTGAACCCTGAAAAAACAGAGTTTATTGTCTTTGGTTCCAAGGCTCAACGTCAGAAGATTTCCTCTCACTTTCCGGTTAGCATTCTTGGTAGCCTTCTTCATCCGGTTGATTCTGTCAGAAATCTAGGTGTGTGGTTTGATGCAGATTTCTCATTCTCTGAACATATCAAGAGGACTTGCAAAGCGTGCTTCCTTCAGATGCGTGACCTCTGTAGAATTAGAAAGTATCTCACTTCTGAAGTGGCAGTCCTTGCTGCAAATGCCTTGGTTAGTAGTCGTCTGGACTATTGTAACTCTCTGTTCAGAGGTTTGTCCGGTTTCAATCAGCACAAGTTGCAAAGCATTCAGAACACCCTTGCTCGTATTGTTACAAATCATAGAAAGTATGTTCATGTTACACCCATTCTACAGAAGCTCCACTGGTTGCCTGTTAAGTATTGTTGCATTTTCAAAACCGCAACACTTGTGTATAAATTTTTGCATAGTGGTTCTCCTTCTTACTTCGAACCGTTCTTGTCTTTTAGTAGTTGTCCTTATAGTACTAGGCATAGTCACCCAGATCGTGAATACCTTACAGTTCCTCCTTTCCATTCATCAGTCTTTAAGTCAGCCAAACATTTTGGCCATAGTTTTGCCTTTGATGCTCCTAAGATCTGGAATGACCTCCCTCAAGATGTTCGCAGTGCAACATCAGTTGCCTCCTTCAGAAAGAAGCTTAAAACATACCTCTTTGCAAAAGCCTACCCACCATAGCCTCCCCATCACATCTGTGGCTCCTTGGTACGACCTGGCTATGTCCCTTGATTAACACTAACTGACTTGCTTTATGTTTAGACGCGCCTTAGAGTCCATCAGTGATGGAGATTAAGCGCTACAAAAGTCCACATTAGATTAGATTACTAGGCCTGGCAGATACGTCACTACATGGCCCAATGATGCTGCAAAACTAAATAGCGTATTTGCAAGGATTGCTAAACACTCTGCTACTTCATCTCAACCGCCTTCCCGCCCTATTGCTCAAGATACTCTCAGGAAGTGGGAGAAGGCCGCTAAGGAAACTAGTTACATGTGTAACCAGCCCACTGGATTTAACCATTGCATTACGAAAATCCATAACAGTGTACAGAGACAATTAAAAATCTTGCAGATGGAACTAGGAAAGGGCAAATCCTCTACCAAAGTGCAGGCTGCATTAGATGAATTGCATTACCCCACCACGTTTAACCAGAATGTGAATTTTGCTGTAAGCAAGTCCCTGCAACACTTGTCGGACTTAATTTCATTCAGATGGCCAATCTCACTTTAGTCCGCAGAGATTCCTATTAAGAACATCTGAAGTCAGGTGTAAAACCGGACACTTTTTCTGCACTGTGGAATTGCCCATTAAATACTCATGCTCTGTTTCCGGATGCAGTGATCCGTAAAGCAGACAAGATTGCACATTTTATTGAGCTACAATAGCTTACCATGTCATTGAGAACTCCAGCTAAAACTATCCCACCCATTCCAGGTACTGATCTTCAGCAGAAAATAGAATCTAAGCTCGAGAAGTCCTTGGGATCTCGGCTAGACATTCAACTAGATCAAAAGATGGGTGCCTTCCAGGCCAATATTCTGGAGGCTATGAAATCCCTCCGAGAAGATTTTCAAAAATCTTTCCAAAAGACTTCACAAGTGAAGGTGGATCAGACCTCTGTTTGACCTCTAAGCCTCCCCCATCTACTTCTCGTCTGGACCCCCCCCCCCCCCCCCCCCCGACCTAATACTGTCGAGTCAATGGAAGTTGATTATGGCCCAGCCTTACCTCCACACCTCAACAATGATCCTAGTCATGTCGATGATGCCTTGGCTCAACATCTTAGTCCTGTCGAGGAACCCTTGAGGTTGTCCTTGACAAAAGCTAAGAAGGCTTCTCACTCTCAAATTCAGTATTATGTAGCCCCGAGCTCTGCCTCGGACCACTACTCTGATCAATCTGAGGATCCTAGCAGAGTCAAGAAACATACTGATAAGACGAAACACAAATCTAGGTCCAGATATGTTCCTTTCTCTTCAGAGGGAGATCAGTCCTCTGAACGCAGACATAGGTCCCCTAAGTCTTCTAGGAAGACTTACCCTGATCAAGACCATCCTCAACATGACCCAGACCCTCCTTACTACAGGGAAGTAGCATTGTCTGACATCCCCTCTCAGTATGCAGAGGAGGTGGATACGTTTAGGCGTATTCTCAAACTTCCTGATCCAAGGGAGTCTTTGCCTAGGTCATCCACTGCAGTAATGGGTCTTGATGATGAAAAAGGTAGACAGGAGCTCAGACCAAGAGGCCCTTCCTCTATGCTGCCACTTAATTCAATTAACAAAGACGCATTTGATAAATTTGACTAAGATTTTCAAGCAGCAAATTTACCTGAGGGTAAATATATAAAAGCTCCTCCTTCCACTGCCAAGTGGTACAAGGTGGGAAAGCTTTGTTATGAAGACAAGATACAAGAAGTGAATACAGACTTTGCAGAGATCTGTATTACTCCTAAACCCTCTGGGGCCCCTATGGGCAAGGTTCCCCTACCAATTCTCAAGGAATTGGGACATCAAGCGAGGCAAATATCTCCACTCTCAACTATGCTACCACCTTTGCCAAGACTTCTTCCTCCTGCAATTCCACTCTGGAAAAGTGTCAGTATACACTGAAGTCGACCTTCAAGAAGTTCAAGTCTCAAATTAGAAAAGGTGCCGATCCTGAAAAGGCAGCAAGGCATGGATACGAGGAAGCCTGTGAGTACCTGGATCTTTGGAACAAGACTATTCTAATCCAGCACAGGGCCTTGACTTGCCTCAGCAAATCCCTTGCACATATACTCCAGAGGGAGTTATACTCCATGGGCAACACTGGCTTGCTTAGGCGCGAAGCCGAAATGACCCTCTTACATCTACATCTAAGAGAAACGAGATGCCAAGAACTCAGGAATGCATCCTTTTGGCCGCCCTCCTTGTTCAAGTCTCAATTAGTCAAGGAAGGTGAAGACTCCCTTCTTTAAAAAGGCACCTCTAAAGACTCTCAGGGTTTCGAACCCTATCAGAACAAGTCCTTTTGTGATCCTCTATGGGGGCAACTCCTCTCAAAGCAGTAACCAATCGTTTTCCTCAGGCAGGGGAAAACCAAACTTCATAGGCTCCAGGAGTCGTTCTCGACCCCACAATAGGGGAAGAGGTCATGGAAACCCCTCCTCCCAATGACTCCTCCAAAGCCTCCCTCAGTCCACCAGTATGAGGTCGCCTCCGTTCTTTCAGAAGAGACTGGCAAACAAAGAATTGCTCATCCAACGTGTTAAACATTGTTACCAGTGGCTACGTTCTGCCATTCCTCTTAAAACCAAACTTGGTCAGATTTCCTCTGATTCTATCAGAATACAAGGCCCTTCAAAAAGACCAAGCTCTGGCCCATTGTACCTAGTCTCTTCTGTCAAAGAACGCTATCGAAAGGTTGGAAAATGTGAAATATCTCGGGTTTTATAGTCGCCTGTTTCTAGACTCCAAGCCTCACCAAAGGTGGAGGCCAGTAATAGATTTAAGCAGGCTGAACACTTTTCTACATGTAGAAAAGTTCAAAATGGAAACTCCAGAGTTCATCAGGACATTCCTGGTTCCACCGGAATGGGTATTGTCAATAGACCTATTGGACGCTTACCTTCACATCCCCATCCATCCAAACTCAAGGAAATACCTAAGGTTTTGCCACAGGTCACAGGTGTTCCAGTTCCACTTCCTTTTGGACTAGCCACAACCCCCCGGTCTTTACAGTGATCGTAAAGGAAGTGAAACTAATGGCCTTCTCCAGAGGACTCAGACCTCACGAATACCTGGAAGACTGGCTGATCATTTCCCAGTCTCAGGAGGAAGTCCAAGTGAACACTCAGGCAGTGGTAGACCTAACCCAGTCCTTGAGGTGGATAATCAACCAGGAAAAATCAGAACTGAAACCTACTTTCGTTCGTGGGCTACGAATACCACCTGGATTCAGCCCTTGTAAAACCCACACAAGAGAGATGGCTCAAACTTCAGGATTTGATCCTGCTTCTTAAGTCAAAACATGTTTTGACTGCAAGATGTTTGATGTCGCTCATTTGGTTGCTTGCTTCGACAGAGAAAATGGTCCCGGAGGGACGCCTTCACATGAGGCCCTTTCAGTTTCATCTCAAGGAGCATTGGAGATATCCTTAGTCGCTGGACAGCCTCCTTCCCTGGACAGAAGCAATTTCTGCACACCTGGACTGGGGCAGAACCCCACAAATGTGATGATAGGCGCGGGCCTTTATCCCAAAGACCACAGCTTGGGTTAGGGTGCTCACTTAAATCAAAGCTGTACAAAAGGTCTGTGGTCAGACAGGGAAAAAGGCTACACATAAATGTTCTAGAGTTGAAGGCAGTCTCACTTGTCCTTGGAAGTTTCAAAGACCAGTGTCAGAACCAAACTGTACTTGTCGCAACGGACAACTTGACAGTGGTAGCCTACATAAACAGGGAGGAACTCACTCAGTGGAGATGTGCGCTCTCCTGTGGGAGATCATGACATGGTGCCATCATTATCACATAACATTAAAAGCCAGACACATTCCAGGGTGTCTGAATGTGATGGCCGACCTTCTATCCAGGTCCAACCAAGTTCAGTCAATAGAATGGTCTCTGCACCCTCAGGTGTTCAAACAGATCTGTCGGAGGTGGTTCACACATCATGTAAATCTATTTGCCACTCATCTGAACCACAAACTTCCACTGTACGTATCTCCAATCCCAGACACCAGGGTGGCAATAAATTGTATCTCCAAGCCTTTGCCTTAGATTTCTTCCATGACAGCTCTTGGGCTTTACCCCATCTAAGTGTACTTGTCTTACACTTCTCTCCTTCGTTCAAAACAGCCGGACAGTTTATTAGCACTGTCAGTCATTTATTCAGATTTTTGGCTTCTTACAGGAGCAGCCCTCGGGGTTGGGGCACTGTAAATGGGACTCAGACTGGGACTTTCTTTCTCTTTATATAACCTAAAATCTAAGAAAAACAAACATATCTTCCAGTCTCATTTATTCAGATTTTTGGCATCTTACAGGCCCAGCCCTCTGGGTTGGGGCACTGTAAATTGGACTCAGACTAGTACTTTCTCTAACTTTCATTCTCTTTATATTACCGAAAATCTAAGAAAAACAAACATATCTTCCAGTCTCATTTATTCAGATTTTTGGCTTCTTACAGGCCCAGTCCTCTGGGTTGGGGCACTGTAAATTGGACTCAGACTAGTACTTTCTCTAACTTTCATTCTCTTTATATTACCGAAAATCTAAGAAAAACAAACATATCTTCCAGTCTCAGCTGTAATCTCGCCACCGGGCGGTTGGATTCAGCAATCAGTCCCACATGGTAAGCTATTCTAGTGCAATAAAATTGAAAATTTTGATTTCTTAAATGTAGCTTTTATAAGCTACAACCTTACCATGTGGGACAGAGAAGAGCCCCACCCGACCTCCCTGCTACATTACAGCTGAGAGGGTATGGGTTAAAATCCAAACGAGAAAGGAGAAGACAAATGGGGTAGATCACGTGACGACAACCTGAGGCTACGGCCAACAATAAATGTTTGTTTTTCTTAGATGTTGGCCGGGCCTGGCGGCCATCCGAGAACAGCAGTCTGTCCTTAAACCCTTAAGCATACGAACCAGCTCGGTCCGGGCCATGGTGGGTTCACCGGGAATCAGAAGAGACAACAAAACAGATATCAGCCATACTCCACCAACTGGAAACAAGGACAAGAAGCATCTCAGACCGATGGAGCTACCGGAAAAGACATGCCTGCTTGGAAATTGTTTGGGGCGCGTGGCAGAGCTAGAGGCAGAGGTAGAGGAGGTCACCCCAGATGCGGCACCCGCCCTCCTAAGGAACAGTGGCAATTACTGTTTAACAAGTCCCGTGCCGGTGGCCCGGCCAGTGAAAGATGTCATAAATGTAAAAAGACAAAACTTTTCTGTGTCTGTTCAACAACCTGTATTGTGTCCTGTTGTCAGTCCTGTACCTTTTGTCTTAAATGGGAGAGGGCAGTCATAAAAGAAAGATGAAAGTCCCTCATCAAGCTTGAAAACAGAAATAAATTTTTTGAAAAGTGTTTTTTCTGTAGATCACTGCGTTTTTACCCCAACTGTTCACAATGCCCACAATGTTGCAAATGCACAGCTGGTGGGAGGTCGACTCCAAAACTTCTGGGAAACATGGTCCCTCTTTCGCACAAACCCGAGAGTCATGTCCATCTTGAGAGACGGTTACATTCTCCCGTTCAAAATAAGACCCCACTAGTGAGAAACCCATTGATAATCAGTGGTTATGCAAACCCCCTCAGGAACATCTACCTGAAAGAGGCTTTGCATGCACTGATCAGGAAAAAGGCAGTAGAGAGGGTAAGGGTTCGAACCTCTCTAGCTTTTTTCAACAGATTGTTCATTGTCCCCAAACCAAACCAGAAATGGCGGCCAATCTTGGACCTCAGTGCTCTAAACAATTTTTTGAGCCTAAAAACATTCAAAATGGAAACCCCGGAAACAATTCGGATTTCCTTACAACAAGGGGAATGGGTAACATCGCTGGATTTCAGTGATGCCTATTTCCACATTCCAATTCACACCAGGTCCCGAAAATACCTCAGGTTTCACTTCCAGAACCAATTATACCAATTTCGGGCCCTTCCATTTGGCCTTTCAACAGCTCCGATGGAGTTCAATTGTGTGGTCAATGAGGTCAAGTTGATGGAAAATTTGGCTAGGGCAGCTTGATTTTGAAGGGGAGGTGTACAGACTACACTGGTATTCAAAATCTGATCTAAAAATTGAAGACCTGCCTGTCCCCCCACAGGGTGACTTGGCACAACATTAAGGATACTAGTTGCAGGACTGTAAAGGACTGACTCTGGGTCTTATGGCTTCATTTTGTGGTAGCTCACTTGGATTTACAAATGTACACCTGTTCCAACAGATAAGTAGCATACAAAATCATTTGCAACAATCTTTACAGCTTGAATGTTTAATACACCCTGTTTTCCAATAATAAAACAATTTCAACACATAGTCCCTTCACATAGTTCTTTACAGATCTCACAAGAACACTAATTATCATTTATAATGAATTTGGAATGCTTTGAGCAACGGTGTCATAATCATAATAATAGACATGTTATAGCACCAAATTTGTAACAGTTTAGAGACTTTAACCATTCCTTTGGGTGATCTATAATTGTTAGTGTTTTACAAAATGACCTTGATGCTGGAATATCTGTTGAGAGCTTTGAGACTTGCTCTGGTTTTGAGTCTGCCGGATTGTTTGTGTGTGCCAAAAAATAGATTGTGGATAATTTTCCCTTCAACAATCTTTAGCATCTGTTTAGAGACTTTAACCATTCCTTTGGGTGATCTATAATTGTTAGTGTTTTACAAAATGACCTTGATGCTGGAATATCTGTTGAGAGCTTTGAGACTTGCTCTGGTTTTGAGTCTGCCGGATTGTTTGTGTGTGCCAAAAAATAGATTGTGGATAATTTTCCCTTCAACAATCTTTAGCATCTGTTGAAAACTGCTGCGTGATCGCAAATATATGAAGTTTCCTATGCAAGTTTTTCCCACTTATGGACTGTTTCTTGTGTAGAGGGCCCACTTTAGCTCTATAGGTTGTTCATCTTTGATGAGTTGTTACTGACATAAATTATGGTTCATCCAAGGCAAGAAATAGTTGGGTCCTGTTTACATTGTAAACTATTCCGCCCAGTCTGGCTTCTAGGTTGTTTAAAAACTGATTTATGTAGAAGCCACTGGATTTGGCAAATTAGAATGATATTTGGTTAGCATATTTAATGCCATTCCCTTTCAGTTGCAAAAGATCCAAGCTTCTGGCAGATAGTGAACTGAAATTGGTTGAGGATGAAAGTGGTTGGGGATGACCACCAGTTCAGAGATTGTTTGAGCTAACCTAAGTAGAATGGTCTAGGTTTGGGATAAATCCCCTCTCCATGCATGACCTAACACCTCTGACTGTTTTGCTGCAAGACTGGTCTTTAGATACCACTGAATCTATTTCTGCTAGAGGTTCGGCTTTGGAACTGGTGAACTCATCTTCTTCATATACTTTGTAAAGCATAAAGAAACAGAACCAACATCTTCTGGTTGAGACAATACTGGTTGACCATTCAGTTTTAATGTCTATCTGAATATTTGCAAGGTAATATATTCCCATCTTGAGCTTGTGTCTAACTGGTCGACCTAGCCCTCTTGAATAAAGGTGGGATAGAAGCAGTAGAGGATGGATGGGAGACAGGGACCTTCACTCATGTGAACACAGGAGCTGGTACCAGTCTTGAACCCAATATAATGTGGGTGTTCCACCATATGACTAAGCTTCCCGATTAAGGGTTTTTGGGAGTCGGGTTCAAATATTTGCATAGTCCCAGGCGTCCTGTAAGGGTCGGTTGTGGCCATGAGAGAAAATAAACATGTTTGATATTTCTCACGACTCAAACCGATTCTTTTTTACCGCCGTAAGCAAAATGTCCAGTCCCAGGCTTCCTCAAGCCTCCTCAGACCCAAATTTACACAATCCTATGTTGTCCCAGGCGTCCTGCGACCCTTAGTCCCAGGCCTCCGTAGCTTAGTCCCAGGAAGCCTATTTGCCAATCCCCGACTCATTACAGATCTTTGAAGTTCCATGCATGTGAAAGTGAATCGGTTTCATTAGTCCCAGGAAGCCTCAGACAGTCCCAGGTGTCCTGCAACCCAAAAATCACGGTCTGGGACTAAGCCCCGACTAAGGGAAACCAACCCCAACCAACGATCCAAGCCGGCGTCCTCAGGACACCTGGGACAACACAAATTTAGGACGCCCCAGGAGGCATGGGACTAAGAACCGATTAAGAGCCGACTATTTTCCGTGCGTCAGAAATTAAAACGAGGCAGTGAGGGGGTCAGAGACTATATAAGCGACTGCGCACAGATTCTTGTTGTTACTGACTGGTTGGCTACTGAGAGACGTGTGTCACTGTTTTGCAGCGGTTTTCATTTTTTTTAAATATCATATAATACTTGAGCTTAAGGCAAATTTTACAGCTAGGAGACACATTTTATTTTTTTTTTTGCTATTGACTAGAGTTATGAGAAAAGAGAAAGGAGGGAAGAGAGGAAAGAAGAAGATGGATGAGAGGCAAGAGGAGAGGGAGAAGGAGAGTGGAGAGGTGGAGGAGAGGATACAGGAAAGGAGTGAGGAAAGGACTGAGGAAAGGACTGAAGAGAGAGAGGAACATTTGGAAGTTACTGGGGAAGCTTGTGAAGAAGATGAGAGGTGTGAGGAAGATTCAGAGAGTTACTCGGCAGCCAAGAGAGCCAGGGTCTGTGCTACATTCACTGACAGCCAAGAAACTGCAATTGTGGAGTTTGTGAAGGAACATCCAGAGTTGTATGACAAGAAGCATGCACGTTTCCATGGCAGACAGAAGAAAGAGGCTCTCTGGGCAGAAATCTCTGCAGAACTGAAGCTCCAGCCCTTTGATGTCAGAAGATGGTTCGAATCACAGAGAACGTGTTATGGCAAGCTCTCCAAGCTACAGTCTGGCCAAGCACCAAGGGAGATGAGCAAGAGACAGTCCTGGGTCTACCAGCAGATGGGTTTCCTTAAAACCCACATCAGACGCAAGGGGCCAGCAGAAGTTCTGGGTTTGAGGCCAGTCCAAATACCAGCAAGCAGGATGAATCTCGTGGATCTACTACTGATACAGAATACCTTGAGTCCAGTGTCCTGAGGGAGAGTAGGAGTCAACCTATCTTCACATCTACACCAGTTTTAACAGACTCCAAGATACTTGAGCACTTTGACCAGATGAGGACACTGATCTCAGGTTTCCTGCAGCAGAAGTCAGACAGGCAGCCCTTCTTTGACCACATGGCATCAGAGGCTGAAAAGATGACCCAAGAGGAATTTGAGGATCTCAAGGGCAGGATTTTTAGAGACATTGAAAGTATTAAGAGCAACCGTAGACGTCATCCACTACCTAGAAGATCAACCACTATTACCACGGAGTCCCAGAGGGTCAGCATACTGCCAACAACCACTCAACAGGCATCTAGTTCCGCTCAAGCCGCAGCTAGCAGCAGTTACGTTTACTACACACCCAGCCCCATTGGCTTTGGAAACCCTACATCAGTTCTAACAGTACAGGACGAGGGCAGTAGACACAACCTAAGTGGAATACTAAGTCAACTACCAGATCTGACATCAACACAGATCATTGACCAGCCTCAGCAGCAGCAGCAGTAGCAGCCGCACTTCACTATCACCACTACAACACTGCCTCAACAGCAGCAGCCTCCTCAGTAGCCATCCAGTCAGGGTGGGTCTTTGACCTGCCGTCGGCCCTTTTCAGGGCCACCCAAATCTTCCAAAAACAATTTCTTAAGCTGCATTCTATTAAAAATTCCCTCCCAAAACATAACAGTTCAGTACAAATACCAACACCCACACCAAGTCCAACACCCACACCACCCCCAAACATGAAACAAATTACCCATGGTACTACACATAATAAAAAAGGCCACATAAAAAATTTTTATGCTCCCAATATTCTCCCAATATGGCCAATAAATAGCCCATTTATAGTTTAAAATCCATGGGATAGGTTAAAATCTTTAATGAAAAAGTCCAACACTTGCACCATCCCCAGAGTTAATAGGCATTACCACATAGCTACCAACCAACAAACACACAAACCCAATACCAAACCTAACCCCCCACTAAGAAACACACAAACCCAGTACCAAATCCAACCCCGCAACTTACAATCACACAAACCCAATAGCCAACATAACCCCCCCCCCCCCCAACCAAGAAACAGGCAAACCCAACAGCAAACAGAACCCAAAACAAAGAACTGAAAACTATTTTGCAAACATAACCCCCCATAATTGTAAAGAGAACCACTTTGGTGGTTATATTTTCTAAATAATCGTGATGTGGAGTACAAAAAATTAAATTTTAAGATATTCAGTAAAGGAAATAATTTCAGTGAAATATATAAGTCTACATTTCATACCATTTAGCAAGTTATGTTTGGAATTGGGTTTTTGATTTTTTTTTTTTTTGAGGATTATGTTTAACATTGGGTTTGTCTGTTTGTCAGTGGGGTGAATTTTGTTGGGCATTAGGTTTGTCTGTTTGTCATTGGGGTGACTTCTGTCGTGCATTGTGTTTGTCTGTTTGTCAGTGGGGAGACTTCTGTAAGGCGTTGGGTTTGTCTGTTTGTTGGGTGGGTGACTAGTGTTGTTGGGATATGGTTGTGATATTTGGAACAAGCACAGCTTATTAATTTTTTTGGAATATTTGGTAGTCCTTAAAAGGACTGGTTATTAGACCTAAAAAGGACTGATTACTGCAGCAGGAGTTATATTCTGCCATCTTGCCAGGCCACTGCTCCCTCATTATTTGAAGTAGTCCTTGAGGTAATCCCTCTGTCTTTTGACTTCTCTAGCAGGGTTTCTGTCTGGACCACCACCAGCAGCACCACCAATCAATCGACAATCACCAGGTACATCATCATCATCATAATCATCATCAGCAGGCTCTTGACCACCATGTTGACCTTGATACTGGCTTCTCAGTATGTTGTGCAGAACCACACAGGTAAATACCACTTCTCTGACTGTTTCTGGGGGAAGTTTAATGGTGGTCCTCATCACTCTGAATCTTGAGACCAGGATGCCAAAAGCATTTTCAACAACTCTCCTGCCCCTTGAGATTCTGTAATTGGCAATCCTTTCCTCTCTGGTTAACATCCTTCTGCCATAGGGTTTCATGAGCCAGGTCTTCAGGGCAAAGGCATCATCTGCCAGAATGAAGTAGGGGACATCTCGACCACCCTGGGTTATAGGTGCTGGGCCAGGGAAGCCTATCCTGCCATCCTCAATCCTCCTCTTCAGCTGAGAGGCATTAAATATCTGGGCATCTGAGCAAGATCCAGCTGTACCAGCATCCACCCATCTGAACTTGTACTGTCCATCTACCAGGGCCAACATTACAATGGAAAAGAACCCCTTGTAGCTGTGGAACAGGGCTCCAGTGTCCTTTGGTTTCTTCAGGGCCACATGTTTTCCATCAAGGGCTCCAAGGGCATGTGGAACATTCCACCTGATTCTGAATTCCCTCTCCAGTTCTTTCCACTCATCTGGAGTAGTAGGACATCTGAGGTACTCTCTGATGTACTCATCCTGGATGGCCCTGCAGACCTCTGGTAGAAACTTGGAGGTGGTGGATCTGCCAACCCTGAACTGACAGGATAATGATGTGTAGAACTCTCCAGTGGCCAGATATCTGATGGTGAGGGCTAACTTCTCCCCAACACTGATTGGAGCTCTGTAGTTGGTGGCATGTCTGGCTAGACATGGTTCCCGTCTGGTCTTTATCATTTCAAAGAATGCTGGGGTCATCCTCATGTAATTGGTGAATCCTGGAATGTCTGTGGCATAAGTTCAGCCATAATGTTGTGGTAGGCCCCCCTCTCCTCTCTCTGTAGTAGCCATGGCCTCACCCACATGTTGTGACTTCTTCTAGGTCTCTGCTGGTGGTGGTGGTTGTGGTGCTGGTGGTGGTGGTGGCTGTGGTCGACGTAGAAATAGGAAATACATCATTATTTGTAACTGAATAAAAACCAAAAAGCCCTAAGTTTGTTGTTGAAGCTGTTTTCCATTAAAAGGTGGCATCCTGCTGTGTTCCTAGAAAAGTAATGATAATTAGATCGCGGAATTTATATATATATACCCAGAAAATCCAGCTATTTTGAAAAACAAGAATCGGCGATCGTGGTCTGGATGCCGGGACTTAATCGGGGGTTAGTCGGGGTTTAGTCCCAGGAGACCTGAGGCGTCCTGGGACCCAGTCGGTATGTGTACGACATGATCGTGTTTGAAACCGACCAGAAAATGGGCTCTTAGTACCAGACCAGTCGGGGACTGTCTGGGGCCACTTGGGGCCTTCGGAGGCTTCCTGAGACCGATCTGTATTTAATCCCAGGCTTCAATACCGATTCAGTATTCCCGCCCATTTTGCCTTTTTTTCACCAACTGTCCACGATTAAGGGTCGCCGACAGGATCGGGGCTTAGTCCTTTGGTGGAACAGGGGCATAAGGAGAGCTTCAAACCTTTTGAAGTATGTACTTCACACCTCATGCACAGTCTTCATTTGCTTGTGCATTGAGGAAGAAGTGGTCGTTGGCGCAAATATGCGGACTGTAGAAGGTCTGATGGGCTCATGGTGATGTTCTCCCCCAAAAGAAGACTCCACTGCATGGATTACAGTGACACAGTCAGTTTTGCTTTCTGTGCAGAGTTTGTGGTTGGGATCCTTCCAGTCCGACGGAACACAGTTCAGGATGCCTTATCAGGCGTTTAATCAGACTGATAGGAGCCAGATATGGGCTATTGTCTGTCAGGTTAGGCATATTAATGCAATAAAATTATTCACGTGAATGTTTGTCTTTGCTACAGACAAATTGATCACAAATTTTTAAAGAAAGTCACATTTGGCAGAAGCGTACATCCAATAGTAACTACAACACATTATAGATATGATAAATACAGAGATTTTTCCCCAAAGTGAGGTATAAGGGCTCTAATGTATGTTGAAGTTTTTACCTTGAAGGATATATCACAATTGATATCTGAAATTTCCAAATATTCACAAGCCATTATTCACCGTAAGTTCACATTCCACATCAGTTGGGGTTTACATCCTGTTCAACAGAGAGGGTCATATTGGGAAAGGTCCTCGGCATTCTCACTGGGGGAGTCGAATCCACACAGATGTGACAGCCTGTGATTGGATGCCAAATCTGCTAACCCTCCAAACTTATAGTAACTCCACTGTCTGATTTTGAAACAGGGTCATGTTACATCTGACCTGTCAATGATTTCAGTCAAAGACAGTCCATGATTTCACATCAGTTTTCTTTCAAATTCTGAGCCCTAGGGCCAATAATAAGGAAGGTACATAAGAAATTTCTGATATGTCAAGCCTGTTTTTGAACTTGAAACAAGGGTCAAAAGTCAAACATATGACACCACTGATAGATTTGCAGTCCATGATTGCCCAGTAGTTCTTTTGATATCCCCAACCTCTTTGAAGAAGAAAAAGATGGTGGATGAATTGGCTTTATGGTCAATACAAATGATAAAAAGGCACCTGCATACTCCCATGTCCAGGGATTGTATGACCTTGAGTCATCCCAATCTCAAATCATGATCATTTTGATGACATGCTGCTTCAGAACCAGTTTGATTGGCAGCTCATCGATCAGACTAGATCATGTGCAGATTATGCTGCTTATAAAACGCAGATGCCCAGATCCTTTGGTGTCATTCCACTGTCACCTTTAAAGTTTTACCAGGGTCTTAAAACTAATCATGCTTATTTGTCTGATGTTCTCAGGTTGCATAAAGTGAATCGCCACTCGAACTGTCCAGATTATATGAGAATCCGGAGTCTAATAATGATAGAAAATTGGAAATATTATTTGTCTGATTATTGAGATAAACAACTAGTGGATCTACTGAAATTCGGGTTCCCTATTGATTTCAACATGATATTTAAATGCTATATATAGGAAGAAATCAAACAAAGGGCTACAGTGCACCTACCCTTGTGACCATGACAATATATCAACCACGACTAAGTATCAAAGAATACCACTGCATGGGATTAAATTTTTTAATAATCTATCCATTTAATGTTTATGTACAATACTACAAGGCATCTTTCTAGTTTAGTGTCACCTTAGTAATCTGGAACAAGTGATTTACAATCGTAGAGTTTGACATACTATTATAAATTAAAAATTCCAAAAATGACAAGAGAACCAATGGTGTTAACTGGTGTACCTGGACCTGTATGAAGCAACAATAAGCCAAAAATAGGCGAAATTTTCGATGGTAGGAAGCCATGGTGGCTGGTCTGAGTGCCTGTTGTACTCTGTCTACAGCTCTGGAAGCCAGGTGCGCAGCTGTTTTGTGTAAACCTGTTATATGGACCAATCTATGTAAGCAATGCCTGTGTGAAGACGTAGCCACACAGGGTTAATGACATAATTATTCAAAATTTTACCTGGATTGTGAGTAATGAACCACCTGGACAATAAATCAGCTATTTTATTTTCAACCCTCAGAATATGGATGACCTGCAAGTCGATATCCTGTTCTGAAATTTCCATCATAATATTTCTGGCTATTGCTGCAAGGGTTAGATCCTGAGTTTTTCCTGAGTTTAGAACAGAAACAACTGCCTGATTATCACATTTAATTAATATGTGTTGGTGTTTCCAAACATTTTCCCAAACTCTAACAGCGACTAAAATATTTAGCTCACTCCCGGCTGCCTGACTAGTCAGGACACTACTTGATGGTGAATGTTCAATTTGACTTTCCAAATCAATGTCCATGGAATTAACAAAAGTACACTTGCTGTTAATCAGTCGTTTGTGAACGTCTCCACACGTTTTACACAGGAATTCTTTCTAAGGCATTGTTCCAAGTTTTTATCAAATTTTTAAATAAATTGTCAATGTTTATGATCTGAAAAAGTTTGAATACAATCACACGTGCTTTGTACAATGGGAAAACCTAGGAAAAATGAATGAGTTTCACAGGATGAGTGCAAGTTGTCTGCCAATTGATAACATAGCCCCTTGCTCGACAGCAGATGACTAGAATCGTAATATTAAAATTTAAAACATTATAGCTCTTCACAGGGGCAACTAGCGTTACAAATTGTAAGACTGACATATAAAATAATGGTAAAATTGTAAAATAAGTAGATTAAAATAAGTTGTAAAATATAATAAAATAAACTAAATAAAACTCATTCCTTTCATGTGGCTCCAGCAACCCAGAGCACGTTTCATCTTAAACAAAGCACTAAATCCAAATTCTGTGCTCAGCAAGGATCCTCCACATCTCCAGATGACAGAATTGTAGTGAAAATGTTACTGTTCCATGAAAATCTGTATAAATACATAACATAAAATCAAGCCAGAGCACACATATTCAACACTGAGGGCATAAAAACTTAAAGTTCTGGCTAAAATTTGAAGTTATATAAAAGTACGTCCTGTCCCTTTGACATTGCAGTGTTGAATGAACAAAGGAATATTTTTGGCGGCAAGGGGGTTAGCAATACATCAATACCCAATCAAAGGTATTGAGAACAAGAAAATTCACTGGGGGTTGCACTGAATAAGGTGGCGCCCAATGCTCCACCCATATTTCTGGCCCTTTTGATAATAAGCCTATGTGGTTACATGTATCTAATCAACACTTAAACCAGAACTATGTCTGTGCCACCTGATAAGCTTGAAAATGTTACAAAAATGTGCTCCCAATGACAACAAAGGAAATTCTGTTCAAAAGGACAATTACAATCACTTTTAGGCTCATTGTTGTATGTTTCCGAGTGTGTGAAACCTGCTCCTCGCACATCTTTAAACCTTATGTTAGCAGTTCTGAGGCAAAACTATGACCAAAGAAAAGTTTGTTTTTAAATGTTTCTTCAGAGATTTAAATTGGTTTCACCCATTTTGAAGCAATTTAATGGTGTGGTCAAATGTGACACTAAGCCTGTACAGGAAGAACTTCATTCAGATCCATCCCTTATTGGTATGGATGGAATCTTTGGCAATCAATATTACGCCCTGCCTATTCCGTAAAATTTTGAAAATTATACTATTGTTTATCTCAAAATGTTAAAAATATTAGTTGCTTTAAAAATTTAGGCTCACCAGTGGCAAGGTAGGAAATGGTGAATTAAGTGTGACAATATGACAATAGTGGAAGTACTTACTTCTGGTAAAACTAGAAATACAATATTGGGAGTATATGTTAGAAATATATAGCTTTTGCGCCTTATTCAGTATATCTATTCATGTTGAACACCCGACTCACATTGATTTATTTTGTATAAATTATAATTTTTAGTTTCAAATTCCCATGCTGCCACAGCCCAGTTGACCACTTGAGTGTATGCCCGACTCTTGAACTCACTTGGACCTGTAATTCAAAAATACCTACACGGAATGTTTTCTGGTTTTTCTGGTGGTCACTGGGCTGACCACCTAGCAGCTGGATGTTACTATTAAGTTGGTTTTTCTTAAGTGTCTCTCAGATAATTATTTATCCAATATTTGTAATTACTTAGCTGCTGTTAGAACCTAGTTCCTATTATATAACCTTCCTACCCAGTCCTTCAGAGATTAAGAAAGTCAGATGTTTCTAATGTCCGTGAAGATTAAATTGTCTCTTTCACTCAGACCAAGGTCTGTTTGTTTAGCAGATGTTGCATGACATTGTTTCCAAAGCTGAAACATTAGAATTTCTACAAATTTTTGTTTCACTTTACCTTTTTACATTTTCCCATTTTTGAGATTATCCAAAATGATCCCTCATGCAATGAATAAGTTTGCCTGAGGTGATATCATATTTTCTGATAATGAAGCAATTGTGCTAGTTAAATGGTCAAAGACCATTAAGTCTTGGGATAAAATCTCTCGTGTTGTTATCCTAAAATTGCCTGGATCAAGATTGTATCCAGTGGTGGCTCTGGCAAATATGCTAAAGTCAGTGCCAGGTTCACAAAATGGCCCATTATTTGCCATTTTTGGGCGCAATCAATGGTCTTTCCTGACTTATAGTATGGTCAGAAATGATCTGAAGAGGGCTAGAGGGTTTTGTTGGTGTTAAACTTGCAAGACTATAAGTTTACATTCGATAGTTTTAAGTGGTCTGGGGACTCCTAGGCCTTTGAACATGGAGTCCCCCTTTGAAAGTATCAAACAGCAAGGCACTTGGGCCTCCGACTGTGTGTAGCAGTATATACAAACTTCCAACACTCATACACCCCCGTCTCACACAAGCCTTTCAACTACACCTACTATAATATGTGTGGCAGTTCTTTTCTTAGTATTTTATAAATAATATTTTACTGTAAGAGTACATTATGGCCTTATGGCTTTTCTCAAACTCATAATTGCTGTAAAGTTTGTATTCACTGAGTTGCTTGATAAACATTTATGGAATGTGCTTATCTTGCAAAAACATTTTAGTCTTTTTAGGTTGATAACCTGTAAAAAATGCATCAATAAAAATATAAAAACCCAAATAGCAGGGTTCTCACTGTTTTACAACTTCTAAATGTCTATTGGATATGGGGTGCAGGGTATTCATCATTTGCCTTTGCATATTTGAACTCAGATCACTTGCAACTACGATAAATGGCTAGTTACAAATTTATTTTGTAGTTTTAATCTATCGAGTTATCTCTTAAAGACATCTAATCTCTGGTCTTTTGCATTGACCTTGCTTTTGATCTTTGGAGTGAACTTCTGCATCTGAACTTTGGGTCAACTTGACTGGGCTTATTGTTGTACCATTGGAAGTTGCTTTCAGCACTTGGCTATGGATAACAAGTATTATTTAATCTTCAACATTTTGTTCAAACTTTTGACAAGGGGGAATGTTGTGGGTAATGAGTATCAAAAAGCCTTAAATAACATAAAAACAAATAATTATCCAGGTCCAGATTGTCTCCTATAATGAAGCCTTTTTGGATGGTTCATTATCATATTCAAGGAGTACAGCTGTTATTAGCTTAATATTTAAAAAGGAGACCACTTTAATATGAAACAATATGTACCAGTCAGTCTTGCTTTTATAAACTATTAAATTCTTGCATCCAATTCTTGTGAACATTCCGACACCTTTCAAGCCATTTTCTCTGCCTTTGGGTACATATATCTGCACCGTCATTCATACTACACTGATAGTACTTTATTTTATGTGGGTACATCACTGGATCATTAATTTATATTGTAACAACATTAATAAAAAATTCAAAATAGTATCCCTGCTTCACACCTCTTCACGGTTTGCTCAAAGATCAGAAGGAAACAAAATTCTTGATTTGTTTCTGTGCTACCCATGACCCTAAAAAGACATCTTATGTTTCATGGCAGTTGCCCAAGTGTAAACCAAACTTTACATGAGAGAGGTATTAAGCCACACATATTTCCGCAACAACTAGTTGATCCTAATATCTGACAGCTGCAGTTGATTCTATGTCTTGTCAAGAAAAAGGCTTGTTAGAAAAGATATCGGACTGACAAAAAGTATTTGTGCACACAAGTTTAGTTGTTGAAGTATCATTCATCAGTAGTGAAATATTCAATTTCCAGTAATGATGTTTTTCATGTATTTTCCACTCTATGTAATGCCATGTAATGAAGTGTAAAGTAAACATTAGCCTTGCTTAAGGCTTAATTATGTATCAAATATATTTTTCAAACATGTACAAATATATTTGGTATTCATCAAGCACTCACACATGAAAGAAATAAGCTCAGAGAGGTCTTTTATTTTTATCTATTTATTTGGGTTTTAACCTCACTTTCAACACATTGTACAGGCCATATCACGATGGGTAGTTTTATGTGCAGATGAAACCAAAATATACAGTTGCTCAAGTTCTGTACTGTAAACTGCTGACCAATGGTAAGCAACTACCAGCGTTCCCACTTGAGGTAGAGCTCGGATTAGAACTCTGATCTATGTGGTGGGAGGAGGTGAGAGTGTTACTACTCAACCACCAGGGCCCAGTATGTGTATATATAATAGTAAGCTATGCAAAATGAAACATTTAATGTACATTTCTCTACCTTACTAAAAAAAGCAAACTTAGGCCTTCAGCAACTCTAACTACGCATGTGATTTTATGATAATAGGACCACTTTGCTTTGGCAGGAAGAATGACTGTTATATCCTTTACTTAAATGTACATTTTTGCCGCATGACTCACACCAACTCATTGTTTACTACACTTTAGTTCAGCTGAAAGTTGAAGCTGATTAAAATAATACTTTGATAAAATATACAGCTTGTGTAGCCCTATATGAAATCCGTTTTGTTAAAAAATGAAACTTGTAATTCATTCCATGTATGTAGGGTTATATCTGGTAGTGTTGTATTGTGATAAGCTTTTTATATTTGTTGCAAGTAATGTCGATTTAAGCGAAGATTCTGTCTTTGAAGAATGCTATAATAACTATGACAGTTACAAATCATCACATCTATCCAAAATACTCAGGTCATGATGTGCAATTAGTTATTGTCAAACTTTGCATATCGAGTGATATTTCTCTGTACAAGCCATTTGGAGTTCTTGTATATTTTGTACTAATCTTATTATTTGTTATTAAGCATCCCTTGAAAAGGGAAGTTATTTGTTTTGGAATGAGTTTCCCCACAGATGTGGCCGCATTAGTATCTCCCTTGAATATCTTCCTTATTAGCTGGCAGATTCTAACCACTTATAAATCTAAAGCATGGGGAAGGTTTTCCTCGTGCTTAAATTTGACCTTTACCAGGGCCTCATCATCCAAAATAAGGTTTCTTTGGAAACACCCACTTGTCATCGCTTCTCAGCCAAAATCTTTTAATGTAGTAGGTTGTTATTTTACACATATGTTTATACTATTAATTACTAGATTTTGGGAGTGATTCGTCCAAAATTGAGGGATTTATAAATGTTTAGAAACCAGGTAGTAATTAGGTAGTATAGGACAGTATTGGGTGGTATAAGGAAACCATATGGACAGAGTCTAAAAAACCACTCCGATTTACCCAGACCCAACTTTTGGCTCAAACTGGGCCTGTATAACCACAGATTTTGTGTTTTTACCATTTTTCGCCATTATTATTGCTTTTTTAGCGTTAAAATAAATTGGGAGGTAATATCAATTCATATGCAGGAGTGAAAAGATTTGTGTTTTGGACTTATATCTCTTTTATTAATGATTTTACAAATGCCAAATGTATTGGGCATATATAAGGAGTTTTGAACTATTGTCAGATTTACCCTCTGAATCCCCTTAAAGGTCAAGCCGGGAAAATAAAATCTAAGATTATCTAATTTATTATTGTTTTTACAGCTTACAAATAAATGGGAAAGTACTAGAAACCATCTACAGGTAGTCTAAAATGGTTGGATTTAAAGTCTTTATCCTCCTTATTGATCAAACTGGCTTATAATGTTAAAGATTTTTATTTTTTGCTTTTTTGTCCAATTTATTAGTGTTTTTACAGCTTGAAATGAATTGGCAGGTAATAAGAAACCATCAGCTGGGAGTCTAGAAAGCCGGTCAGATGTATCTCTTTCCCCGCCCTTATGGGTAAAAAATTGAAGATATTGTGTTTTTGGCTTATCTACTTTATTTTTTGCTATTAAACTTTTGAATGTATTGGGAGATGATAGGAAAGTCTCAGAGTCTAGAAACAATGTAGGATGCTATGGCATTTTCAGAGCCGTAGATACAATATGGCCCAAAAAGAGACTATTTTCCCCTCACAGTTAATACCTCATAATGAAATGCATTATTTTTCGAATACATACAATGTAGTATTTAACAATAAATTTGCAAAAGTGTTTCTGTCACGATTACTGCCATATGAAGGTATATTCAATGGCATACTTTTCCTTTTTTTCTTTCCTGTAAACTTTTAATTTTTCGAATTTTTGGATGCTATGTTTTTGTTTACAGAAATATTTTTCTTGTTTATTTTGGGTAAATATTGAAGGTTATATTTGACCGAACACGAACAAGATATCACACTGTACTACCAGAACACACAACTGACCAAATTAAAGATATAACATGACGGATAAATTATGTTTTGGGTCAATTTGCCTCTTTGTTTCAAAAGGTAATGAACTGATCTTGTTTATTTTTTATGAGTGGAGCAAAAGAGAAAAGGTGATTAAATTTAGAGAAAAATCTGGATTATTTTCTGCATACAAAAAAAAATATAATACATTGCAGTTTACACAGGTTGAGACAAGAGAGACTCGTGATGAGAGAGTTGCAGTAATCAAGATGACTACTCACCAAGGTATTAGCTGCCAGGACAACAGCCTCATCATATTTTATTGGTGTACTGGCTGTAACTCTATTTCTCCTGTAAAACATTCTTTTTGTTAATGTTGTAAACTGTATATTGTGATTTTTTTTTATTTCATAGCTTAAGCATATCATACACAGCCAGGCCTAATACAGCTAGTGGGGATGAGGTTTCCATTTATTTTACTTTCTTCACACACAAGACTATAGTATAAATTTCACTGATTACACTGAATTCTCCTTTTATAATCTCACACAACAAGTGCAGCCATAGACACAGACTCTCTGACTGATGTATAAGAAAAAATCAATCTCAGACGTCTGTTGTGAATACAACCAGCTTTCATTGTGTAATAGATATGCGCACTGACAAAATCCGTGTTTGTCCTTAAATATGGAAAAAAACTGAACCCTTATCAAGATCCACAAAATGAGCAGAACCACTGTTCTATTGCCCTTCCCATGAAGGGTACTATGTCCCTGCAGTTAAAATCGTTTTTTTTTACATACTAGAAAAAGGTAAATACCTGTTGAGATCCATATTAGTCAGATTTTGCTAAACATCATTTTGGAGGAAAAAACATTGTCAAAAAATTGAATTGAAACATTTTTCTCTCTCTGTGAATTAGACATGGATTTTAATGTAATAAATGAGTGCATGTCTTGTATGAATAACTTTGCAGTGATATTTATTGTCTGTGTATAGGTCAAGTAGTTTCTATAATACTTTCAAAAGATGAACACCTTCTCACACCAGCCATCTTACTGACATTTTTTTATTAAACTCAATTCATGTGAGTCACAGTGTTTTTGTTAGATCTCTTGTACATATTTTAGATTGTCACAGCTTGTATTTCCTTAGTTTGTTTTCCGGAATTGCAAAAGCCCAAAAATTATTTTATATAACCAGGGGAATGGCAGGCTTAAGGCACTGAAAGATTGTTTAGTTAGAATTATTCAGGGCACAGCCAGAAAATGTTAATTAATTACCGCTCAAAACTGCTGAAGTTTGATCAGAAAGACCCATCAAAGAAGTTATCAATCTCTACAATTAGAGCAATAGCACCAACTTCTGAGAAAAGGCAGAATAACACAAATTTTGGATGAACAAGAACAAGATTTTTTTGTTTGTTTTTTAATGGTTACAAGTATACATATATATTGGTACATACATGTCATATGTTCATTTACGTTATATAACCAAAGACTAAACTATATAATGTATAATTTACTGTGATAACTGAGCTGCCCTTTTTACCCAAATCACATCAATTACAGAGCATTTAACTTATAAAATATATACTATTTGAACATCAGGGACAGAATAAGCTTCTATAAGGACGCCATTGATGAGTAAACTTGTCAGCCTTGTTGACCTCAATATTTATATGATGCTGATCTTCATATTGTTTCTGGAACTTATTTTTCAGACAATTAATATTTGGTTTAGACTCATGTGCTGCACTTGAGAAGATATAACTCTTTGTTACAACTGTGATCATATTAATGGAATAATAGTTATTGTCTTTGATCTTTGATATAATGATCTCTTTTTGTGAAAAGGTTATCCTTTTATTTGTACTTGAGTGCATCCTTAGCTCCATGGATTTCCATAAATTTACTATATGTGTACAATAAACAAAAAGATACATGAGTGTTTCTGGCTCACATTTACATATTCTACAGGTGTTTGAATCTACTATTGACATTTTGCATAATATATCCTTGGTGCCAAGTATCCTATGAATCAGTCTATATTGCAACCATATCAAGCAGTTGTCTTGGACATCATATAATATCTGCCTAAAGACATTTTTCAAAGTTGAGTTATCAATATTTAAAGGAAGATCTTTGTTCCATTTAACTTTATATTTATATTCTACTTCATGTGTGTTGATCATATTATAAATATCCTTGCAACTCTGTTTACAGTTAAGCAACATAGAAATGTGCCGCGGAATAAAAGGTCGTGAAAAGGAGAACTTTTTAGTTATCAAAAAGGCATTATTCATTACAAATCTTTTCACAGTTCAGTGAATTTGGAAGTAATCTAAAAATTTATTAATATGAAAATTATATTTGCTCTCCAGTTTGTCTTTTTCAGAATCTGAAAATCTGATTTAACAAAATACCCAATAACAGAAATTCCATTGGAATTCCAATGCTTTTTGAATAGGCTACTATTTGCCAGTTTACTATTGAACCAGAGGGGAGTATGGCAAAGGTCAGATTCAGTTTTTAATTGACACAACTTATACACGTTGTTCCATGTGTAAAAAATAGGGACCATATTCTATCAACTCCCTTGAGAAACAATAAAACGATTCAAACAACATTACCCATGCTCTAGTAGGTGAGATTATAATTCTTCTAATCCAAGAACATTTCAGGGAGTATGTAAAACTGGCTATGTTTGGCATTTTTAGCCCACCATTGATCTTACTTTGGGATAAGATACCATGCTTAATCTTTTCAGGTTTGTCATCCCAAACAAATTTATATAGTTTTTTTACTAAGGTTTTCACAAAAATTTTTCCAGACAGTGAAATTGACATCAATGGATGATTAAGCTGAGATAGTATTAAGGATTTAATAGCTGTGATTTTGCCTAATGGGGTTAAGTATCTCTTCTTCCAAGATCCTATGCCTTTTTTGATTTTTAGAATAGCATTGCCATAATTAATCTGTGGTAAATTAGATAAATTTGGATCAAATGTTATTCCTAATTATGAAAAATTGCTACTATCGCAGTTTAGTGATTTGCCATAGTCTAGTTTCTCTTTACAAAACTTTTTTTACTAATCCAAAGAATCCTAGTTTTAGACAAATTCATTTTTAACCCTGATAATGATCCAAAAACTTGTAGTACATCCATGGTATTTTGCAAGGAGCTCTCTGAACCATCCATAGACAATGTTCTGTCATCAGCAAATGGGGAAATTTTGAATATGTCTGATCCAATTTTGATGCTATTAATGTTTTTATTTGTTGATATCATTTGACATAGTACATGTACTTGATAAACAGGTAAGTAGGAATTGGATCACCCTGCTTGCAACCTCTTTTAATTGGGCAGAAGTCTGATAAAAAACCCATTTGCAATACTGCAGCTGATATATCAAAATTAAAAATGTTAATCCATTTTATAAATTCAGCACTAAAATTGTAATGTTTTAGGACTGTAACCATAAATTTCCATGAGATTGAGTTGAAGGCCTTTTAGAAATCAATTAACATAAGTAATCCGTTTTTCTGCTTTTTTCTGTGTAATTCATGATAACATACACTAGCCTTGTGCTTTCACCTATAAACCTACGTCTTATGAATCCAGTTTGACAGTCAGAGATTAAGTCAGGGAGAACCTTTTTGAGTCAGGTAGCAATTATACTTGTAACCACCTAATATAATACACTTGCTAATGAAATTGGTCTCCAATTTTTCAAATTATCCCTTGGCTTATTTTCTTTTGGCAAACAGATGATCACAGTTTGACGGAGACTTAGAGGTTAAGTTCCTTCCTGGTAACTCTCATTAAATGCCCTTAGTATAAAAGTTTGTAAGTCTTTCCAGAACATGTTGTAAAATTCAGCTGAAAAGCCATCAAATCCAGGTGTTTTATTATGTTTCATTGTTTTAGTACATTACTTAATAGTCAAAGGATCATTTAAGCTATTTGATTCTTCAGGAGAAAGTTTCTTTGAGTTTACCAGTAGGTTATCTAGATCAATTGTATTGTCTTCATTGTTATATTTGCAAGAGAATAAATCCGCATAAAACTCCTTAAGAATATCTTTTTGGGTATTTACAATTTCTCCATTTTTCATGGTAATTTTTAATGGTGTTATCAATGTATTTATTCTTCTCTAAATTGCAAGGAACTTGGTAGGTTTTTCATTTAATATTAAATTTTGTACTCTGGATCTTATCATAAAGCCCTATAAGTTTGAATCTTAAATTTCTTGGAGTTCTTCCTTTTTGAGTTAATTAACTCTAAATTATCTTCATTTTCAATTTCTTCGCACAGTATTTTTCTTGCCCATTACATAGCTTGTTGACTCGACTTGAAAATCCTTGAGTGTTGCATCTTATATTTAATAGGAGCATTTCAAGAAACATTTTATCTGAGATTGTAAATGGGATTTCTTTATTTTCTATTTTGTCTATATTATCCAACTGATATATTGGAATAGCATATTGTTTTTTGCTTCAGCTACACAATGTTTAATGCAATTTAGGTAATCAGGGTCTTTTAATAAGCTACAATTCAAGTACCAAATGCCTTTACCTTTTGTAAATGAATTCAGGACTAAATCAAATTCTATTCTAGAATGATCACTTCTGTAGCCGGGTAATATCTTACAGGACTGAATTATATTCATTAAACTGTATGTACCCATAGCATAGTCCAGTCGGGCTTGCTTTATTGGATTTCTTCTTCTCCAAGTAAAATGTTTTGCTTCCAGATGTAACTGTCTAAAAAATGTCTGTGAGGTTATTTTTATCCATGGTTTCTAAAACAATTGTTCTGGTTTTGGGTTGTTAACCTTACATATTTTTTTAGTCTAATTCAGGATCAAGAACTAGATTTAAATCATCACATAATAGGCAATAAGTTTCTGATGATTGTTCAACACAATCTGCAATTTTTTTGAAAAATGTTGGATTATCTATGTTGGGACCATATATATTAATTAACCTCAAACTGACTTCTCCTAGATCCAGATCTAGAACAAAAAATTACCTGCATAATTGCGGGTTACTTGTTTTTTCCTAAATTCAAAATTAGAACACCTCTCAAATTTGTTTTGTTACCCTATATGAATATTTCACACTCTGGAAAGGTGGTTCTTAAACTATGCACTTGTTAAGTGTATGTCTTGAAGACAGACTATATTAGCATCTTTTAATAAATATGGGAGTACATCAATTCATTTTTTGTTTAATCTCTGATCTCTTGAACATTTTCTGATAACAATTTAACAGTGTTATACATTTTCAAGGATATGGTATAGAGCTCCATGCAAAAAATGTATACTGAGAAAATTCCTTTCAATAATAACATCTGAGCAGCTGTACATCCCAACTTTATTACAAATTAACACAACAAAATTGAAATGCTTGATTGACCATGTAAAGAAAACACTATGTACAGACAAAACAAAAAATGACAACAATAACACAGTAGTACATAAGGTGTTAAAAATTATATGTAACACTGAAATTGTTAAATAGAAAAAAAGACATCTAAAGGAGATTAGGCATTATCTCAACTAAGTAAAGAATTTGCATTACTAATAATGATACTTGTAATATCACACTCTATTTAAATTATTACAGAATTTCAAAGCAATTCTGGCATTGAGCCATACCTGTTAACCTGAACAAAGGACTCAGAAAACTAGTCCTTGAGGATTTTCCCATTGGAGGATTTTCATCGTTAGAGCAGGAAAAATTTTGTTATTACTCTTTACTAACGCCTTTATATTTTGTAATATGATTGATTTCGGTTGGTTTAGTTAACTTATATATGATAAATTTTCCAGTGGAAGACTTTTATCATCAGTACCAGAAAAAATTATTTTATACATGCAGGGGAAGGGTAAGCTTAAGGCACTGAAAGATTGTAGTTAGAAATAATTCTAATTCTAATAGCACTTTTATAGCGCTTAATCTCCGTCAAAAGACAGACTCTAAGGCGCATCACACAAAAACATTGTTCAATATTCAAAAACCAGAGACATTGCAGGGGTCAGCACCGCGGAGAAAGCAGAAAGGAGATTGGAAATTTAGGGTGGGTATGCTTTTCCAAAGAGGTATGACTTCAACTTTGACCTGAAAGAGGCAAGTGAGTTTGCAGAGCGGACCTCATCAGGAAGGTCATTCCAAATCATAGGTGCGTCATACGCAAAACTGAGTCCAAAATGTTTTCGAGACTTGAAAATTGAACCAAAGTGGGGAACCTCAAGAAATATGCCATCAGATTGACTTCGACGAGTGTTATATGCACTATGTCTGGGAATGAGGAAGGGTTCAAAGTATTTGGGGTTACCACTGTGTAGGAACTTATATACCAGCATGGCAGTCTTAAAGATAGAACGGTACTTAATTGGCAACCAATGTAGTGCTTTTCTAACTGGAGTGATGTGTGAGTACTTGGTGGTGTTGGCAACAATTCTGGCCAGGCTATTCTGAACACATTGAAGTTTGCGCAGATCTAGAGCTGAGACACCTCTGAACAGAGAGTTACAGTAATCTAGTCGACTTCCGACCAGAGCATTGGCAGCCATAAGAGTAGCTTCATGTGTCAGATGTCCTCGGAGTCGCTTAAGATCCCGGACATGAGCAAAACAAGCCTTGCAGACCTTCCTAACATGGCAAGAGAATGAGAAATCAGAATCAAACCAGACACCAAGGTTCCTAACTGCATCTGTTGGTGATATGAGATTACCAAGTATGTTGACCGGGAAGGACTGATTAAGTTTTTCGCGCTGAGACTTTGAGCCAAACACAATGAATTCGGTCTTATCTGGATTTAGCTTGAGCTTATTTGTAGAGAGCCATCTCTTTACGTCTTCAAGGCAGTGTGACAGCTTATCAAGGGCCGAGGCAACATTTTTATGTGTGAGGTGTACATACAATTGTGTGTCATCAGCGTAGAACTGGAAACTAATACCAGGATGATTCTGTATGACTTTACTCAGTGGAGTAGTATAGAGTGAAAAAAGGATTGGCCCCAGGACAGAGCCTTGAGGCACACCATACAATAACTTTTTGGCATCAGATAAAATTGACCCAATCTTAATGCACTGAACACGGTCTGAGAGATAAGACTTAAACCAATCGAGGACAACCCCGCTCACACCAAACCAGGAGCTAAGAGAATTAAGTAGCGTATCATGATCAATAGTATCAAACGCTGCTGATTGATCCAAGAGAACGACAGCAGTAGCCTCACCTTTAGCAAAAGCCAAATGAACATCATTCTTAATTGAAAGCAATGCAGATTCAGTTGAGTGACCTAGTTTGTAGGCAGATTGCCTGACATTCTCAAGTCCGTTCAAACTAACATGGTCATTCAACTGAGAAGCAACAACACGTTCAACCAGTTTGGATATGAAGCCCAACCCAGAAACAGGTCTGTAGTTTTTTAAGTCATTGGGTGGTAGTGATGACTTTTTAATCAATGGGGCTACAATAGCCTTCTTGAACTCATCAGGTACAACACCTTCTGACAACGAGCAGTTAACAAGCCTGGTGATAGAGGGCAGTAAAATATCAATACATTCCTTAACAAGAAATGTAGGCCATGGGTCTAACAAACAAGATTTAGTGGGTGACTTCATGATAATTTTTCTAATTTCCTCTTGAGAAACTTGTTTAAAGCAGCTGAAATTGGGTACATCAGGTGGAGGAGGCAGAGTGAATGAGTCACTAGAGGAAAATGAGTTTCTGATTTTATCTATTTTGTCACTGAAGAAAGTGACAAACCGGTCAGCAAGACCTTTCTTAGATTCATGAGAAGGGAGTACTGCTTCAGGACTAGAGTGCAGTGCGGAACGCAAGACCTGCCATAGCTTCTTGGAGTCATTGGTATTTTCTCTGACCAGGTTTCTGAAGTAATTTGCCTTATCTTTGTTGACCAGTGAATTGCAGCGACCAATCTGTCTTCGAAGTCTAGCTCGATTATAGGCAGATTTATCTTTACGCCAGATTCGTTCCAGCTGTCGCCTGATGGTTTTTGCCAGCCTGTAGGTGTCAGATAGCCAACCAGTAGCTTGCTTAGTAAAAGTGCGAGTAACCAATGGTGCATGCTTGTCGAGCAATTTGCTCAAATCATCTAAGTATTGTTCACACAAACCACTGACTGTATCACCAGGGCATTTTACGAATGCGCTATTTCCCAAATCCTTACAGAAACTGTCCATGTCAATTTTATGATACCTCCTGAAGGTGACAACTTTTGCCTTATGTGAAGGAGGATTAACTGAGTCAAGCTGAGCAAGGACAAGAGCATGATCAGAAATAAATTCAGCAACTCGTACATTAGAGATGACACTGGCATCAGTAGGAATGAGAACAAGGTCTAGGATATGACCATGTAGATGGGTAGCCATTTGAACATTTTGTGTTATATTGCATGATTCTAAACAGTTCTGGAATTTGATACTATCATTTGAAGAAGTATCCACATGAATATTGAAATCCCCACAAATTAGGAAAGAGGGAGAAACAGAGGATAAATATTCTAAAAGATTGAGAAATTGGTCCAGGAAACTTTCAGAGCATGAGCCAGGTGGACGATAAACACAAGTCAACACAAGCTGTTGAGCCGCCGACCCAATTGCAATGCTAACATTTTCAAAGGAACTGAAAGTAGGTGTATCCACAGATCTAAACTGTATAGCTTTGTTGATAAAAAATCCGACACCACCACCACGGCCATGAATACGGGGTTTGTGGCAGAATTTGAAGCCTGTCGGGGTGATGGAATGTAGAGGAAATAAAAAGAGGAAAATATAGAGAAAAAAAAAAGGAAAAAGAGGAAGTAAATAAATAACTTTATTTTCATCCACACTTATTTAATTTTTTGCTTTGTTTCTTTTACATTTCATCTATTTTCTATTTCCTATTTCCATGATTTCATTGTCGCTAATACCCAAAGAAAACAAATTTATTCTACCATTATTTAGAATACGGTAAAAGCACAGGATACCAATTTGCCACATAAACATGAAGTATAGGGGAAGTTAATAGAGAAATTTATGTATCCTCTTGTGTTTATGAAAAGTGTAATCATGCTGAAGGAAAACACTGTTTAAAGTTTGGCCTGTGAAATTATATGTAAATACCCAAACTAATGAAATTATTCAGTGAAACATTAGTAGTTTCACTTTCAGTTTAACTATTTTTAATATCCTAACACCACTTTGTGAGCCTCAACACCGTGACTATGTTGTGTTGATATATGTAGCTCTGGAATAACTAACAAGTAAGTATAGATTAAAAAGCATTATTGCTAGTATATATGATTAAATATAAATTATTTAAAATATCTGAAATAGATTAAGGTTGATATTTCAACTGCAAAATGTTCAGTTATGTACATAGTGATGGCAATGACATTTACTTCCATTTGCATGTAATATAATGCAAATAATATTTTTATAGTACTTAAGCTACATTGAATATCAGACTCTTGAAGGCTAGAACCATAAATGAAGAACGAAAGTCTGAAATCATGGACATAGCATGTTGCTACCAAAAATGCCTGGCAGATGAAATAGGTATGTAGGGTAGGCTTTACTGAAGAGATATATGTTCAAATTGCACCTGAAAGGTGACAGAGAAACTGCAGTTAAGGCGTTACACCAAGGAGTTCATTCAAGTTGGAACATCAGATATAAAGCTGAAGTTAAAATCCTCCATTGAATTGCTCACTGAAGACAAGAATTGTGGTAGCTACAAGTACTTTTTGTAAGCTTTGCCATCCCAGATGTTGTTAGTACATCATACTTCAATAATTTACGGACTGAAACACTTTGGAAACTAGTGTGGATGTGTTTGTACACAAGAGTGAGAGTTTGAAAATTGAGTATGGTCCAACAGGTAACCAGTGTAGTTCTTAAAGCCTCTCTTACATCCCGTCGTACGTGTATAGACACGTAAGTGTGCTGCAAATACTGTTGAAAAATATGAATGTAACCTGGTAGTGGGGTAGCAGAGATTTGCACTTGCAAACAATGTGTATTCTCCCAACAAGAGTGTCACAACTTGAAGATCAAAGAACAGATTGCTACAGGTCGTACAGTGGGTTTATATACATGCAAGGTACACGTGAGTGTATCTTACAGTATGTCTAAACAATGTAAGTAATTGGGGAGAACCTACAACACTTGCAAGGAGAATGCACGTGCCTAAGTCACTCTTAAGTTACCCTTGAGGCATGGATGCATTTGTAGACATCCTGCGTGCACGCACAGGAAATGTGCATGTCAATTTTCATTGCAGGGCCTGTGCGACCTTGATATTTTGTTATAAAATCGCAAGTGTACCTTAAGTGTCCCTTGCAAATCAGGCGATTTTTCTCTGTAACCAGGACGTACGTGCACGTACGATGGGATGTAAGAGAGGCTTTAAGAACACATATGATTCTGACGTATTAGCTTTTTAAAATGATTCTAGCCAGGCTATTTTGGACACAGCATGGTCTTTCTACATATGGGATTTCGACAGAGTTCTAAACAATGAGTGACAGTAGTCCAGGCAACTGCCTACATGAGCTTAACAGGCTGGAATTGTAGCTTCATGCGTGAGTACTTCCTAATGTGGCTCAGATCATGCATCGCCATAAACCTTCTAGGAACGGGTACCAAATGAAAACACTCCATCAAACCAGACCCAGAGGTTTTCGATATTCTCCACAGATATGTTAATTGGAAAAATTGGGAAAATTGCTGTTTTGATCCAAATACCATAGATTCAATTATGATTTGAAATAGTGTATCAACTATGATTTTGCATTATCGATTATTTATTTAAATTATTGATTTTTTCAAGGTAGCACAATAAAAGGCTGTGATAGTGTCATGTTACATTTTTTTCGAAACTATACATCAAGTTGGGGCGTCATATTTTCTCCAAGGTGGGGTTTGAAATGGTCAGTTCCTCCTCAAAGATGAATCCAAAACAGATTTTGTGAATTTAAAGAAATGACAGAGGAAAACCATTTTACGTGATTATCTTAGTCATTATGTATCTGCCCAGATATGGCCCAGAACTCACACAGTCACCCATCCAAGAACTAACAAGGCCCAACGCTGCTAAACTTCACCATCTGGGTCTTGAAATATTTCAACAATTTTTACCCCACAGCCCTTAAGGGCTGTCGGGGTATTGTTTTCAAACATGGTCTCAGGACGGGTGTGCAGGCGGGCGGGTGATCGGCGGGAAAAGTTTGTCCGGGCTGTATCTCAGAAACCGTAAGGTGTAGGAAGTTGATACTTGGTAGGAACATTGGTTGGGGGTGTAGGTGTGCAATGTCATGGTCTGACCTTGATTTGACCTTTGACCTTGCCGTAGTGACCTTGACCTATAAAATCTTGTCCAGGCTATATCTCAGAAACCGTAAGGTGTAGGAAGTTGATACTTGGTAGGAACATTGGTTAGGGGGTGTAGGTGTGCAACGTCATGGTCTGACCTTGATTTGACCTTTGATCTTGTCATGGTGACCTTGACCTATAAAATCTTGTCCGGGCTATATCTTGGAAACCGTAAGGTGTAGGAAGTTGATACTTGGTAGGGACATTGGTTAGGGGTTGTAGGTACGCAACGTCATGGTGTGACCTTTATTTGACCTTTGACCTTGTCATAGTGACCTTGACCTAGAAAATTTCTTTGCACCATTAGGTCTGTCTTTTTATGCAGATTAAGCACTGTTAAAGTCATATTAGAATTCATTAAGAATTTTACTTTTACAACTTCCCATTGTAACAGATGGAATTTCATCAAGTGAGCCACAGATTTTGCTCCAACACCACACAAAAGCATTCATTGAATGTATTACCACTTCTGTATGTATGGTAATATTCAAAACATCTAAACCATAATTCGGCCATGCCAGATGTACATGCATTATCTTTCTCTTAGACATTATTTTCTCTATTTAAACATTGTTTAGAGCGTTACATAACTGACAGTGCTGAAAGTATCCTGAACGTTGTACTGATACAGTACTTCTATATCTCATGGTGTTAAAAATATTTCCCTAGGCTGTGGGGTACGGGCATCTCTGATGCTATTTTTTTGTCATTGCACTCATAAGCAATATTTAGATGTGCTGGATCTTGGCGGAGGTATGCACGCTCTGATTGCTCTTTTTACATAAACTTTTACTTTCTTGGACATGTCTGCTATATATATCAAATAATTCAGTTTTCACATAGCACTAAGTACACGAAAAAGAGATCCAATTCATGATAACCTATGTAATATCTCAATCCTTTTAGGTATCTGTGATTTTACATAATAGTTTTTCCTGTTTCAGAAAATGGGAACATCCTATACTATCCCTCATCGACCTGACCGTCATCAACCCAGCTCTAACCCATCCAGCCCACCTGAACCAAGTTTTGAGGAAATTCTCAGGGATTCTCTGATGCCATTTGAGCTGAAAGATGCAGAAACATGCAGGACGTTTCTGAAAGGTCTGGTAGATGACTTCAAATGTAACAGGGACCTGAAGCAGATTTTGGGGCAAAGCAGCACCAGCATTGAAAAAACAATGATACCATTTTTATTTAAACTGGAAAGTCTTTCAACAAAAGAGAGAAGACAAGAGTGGTACCGAAGTACGTATTCCAAGAAAAAGGGGTAGGAATTTATTAATTTATTTAGTGTTTTTATGTCACACAAAGTACCTTATCAATTATATTGTTACAGGCTGTTAGAAAGGCAAAGGAAATCAGTACATGCATTTTGTACTGTAAAATCCGACCAACTACCAACTTTCCCACATGAGGTCATTCAAGGATTCAAACTCTGATCTCAGTGTTGGGAGGCGAGTGTGTTACCACTGAGCCACCGTGGCCGCACAAATAGAGATTAGAAAAAGGTTATATGTCTTCACTTCTTTTGGTATGATACTGAAAAAATGTTGAATCTTTCATCAATCCTGTTCAAAAATTTCTTCTGTCTCTTGCTTATGGCTCATATTTCATGTCATATCCGTAATTTTGATCTAATATTAGTGGTATCAAGAATACATGAATTTGTATCCGTAATTTATAGCTTTTCCACTTGAGGCCGTGTCGGGACCCCAACCCCAGCCTCAGAGGTGGGAGGCGAGAGTGTTACCACTCTGCCACCATGGCCCCTGTTTGAACCTAGTAATGGTAGTTTGATAACTGAATGAAATCCCAATCCGTACCGATAATCACACCATAATCACCCGAATGTCACATATGAAACAAATTTGATTAAGTTTTTGAAGTGTAAGTATTGGCAAAATATATACTGGCTCTGAATCAAAGGACCTGCTGCAAAGCAGAGACCTTCATGGGGGTGTTACTATGGGATGACTTCTTTTGGTATGATACTGAAAACCATCTACCGACTCTATGACTCTAGGGTCAGTTTGAAATGTTGGGGATTGGTGACAAAAATCCAGAAAAATGCGCAAAACTTTTAGGTTGGTTACATTTCCTTGCCAAGACATAGCACATTCTGGCTTGTCTGGATCCACCTCCCCACCTGACTTGGGGTCGGGGTGCTTTTTTCCACGACCAGAAGGGAAACTACCAAGACAAGCTGTATCAAGCCATACTGACAAATCATACCATACTGGGGCATTTTCCTGATCCAAACCAACTGGACTGTTTCTGGAGTCGGGATCGCAAGTTGGGATCAAACCAACACTATATAAACCACTTCTGGTTGCTATAACTTGTCATTGTTCACTGCAAAGATGCCGGTTACACATCAGAGAAACTTTCAACAGAAGCTTTGGGTCCTTTTTATTAAGTTTAATATTTGATTTTCATTATAATTTGGAAAAAGGACTATGGAAAATGGCATATGGAAAAGGACTCATCTGAACCCTGGACCAGCACTAGCCCTACAGCCAACATCTTCACCACAGCCATAGCCACCACCCAGAAGAAGAAGAAAGCCACAAGACCCCTTGGTCATGCTCTGGATCCTTCAAAGAGGAGACAAAGGATGCTACAGAACCCTCCCGGATGACTTAATACAGACTGATATCCCAGGTTATCAGAATTTGGTCAGGATGCTACCTGCATTTTGTTACCTCATCAAAGAGCCCATACAAAACCGCAGCAAGAGGTCAGTCACCAATTTAAGGAAGCCCTTAGAAGTAGGACTGAAACTGGCAATAGCATTTAAACACCTGGCAACAAGTGAGACCTACACGTCCTTGGAATATCACTGGCTTGTTGGCAAATCACATTATGTAAATTCATCCCTGTTGTCTGCCGGGCCATCTTTGATGAATTCCAGAGTATTTGACCTACCTTACCAATCCTGAAGACTGGAAAAATGTGGAGGAGAAGTGCAGAAACAGATGGAATGTCCCCTATGCTCTTGGGGCACTAGATGAGTAACATATTGCCATGAAGAAGACAAGGTAATCTGGGAGTGAATATTACAACTTCAAGGGCTTCTTTTTCCTGGTGCTGTTAGCCCTGGTTGATGCAAAAAACCCGGATTCCTCGGGGTAGATATTGGGTCAAGTGGATCTCCATCATATGCACAAATATTTAACCACAGAAAGTTGAGGAAGAAGATCAAAGATATCACCTTTGGGCTTCCACCAACTGAACCCCTGGGCTAGCAAGGACCAGATTTGCACTATATTTTGCTGGGCAATGACTCCTTTGCCTTGATGCCAGAAGACAACTCACAAGGGAAGAGAGAATAGCCAACTACAGGATCTTCAGAGGCAGGAGGGTTGTGGAGAATGCATTTGAAATCCTGGCGAGCAGATTCAATGCATTACTTGGCACCATGGAGCAAAGGCCAAAGGTTGTCAGAGACATTGTTTTGACATGTGTGGTGTTTCACAACATGAACATTTGGTGTATGTGGCTGATATCAAATACGAGAAGCCTTGGAGGGAGGCCAAACATCAGCGAGACCTTACTCAAGGATTACTTCAATAATGTTGGCACATTGGCTGGACAGGAGGACAGGATCTGAGATGTGCCAAGAAACCACCCTGGAGGCAGAACAAAACTGGCATCTATCAGTCTTTTTTTAATTTTTTGGACAACTTGCAAAATATTTCAAGTATATTTCAAGTAAAAAAATTGAATAACCTCTTGTATTCATCTGTGTGGGATAACAAGCCGGATAAGGTAAATAGAAAATTGATTACAAACTCTTACATAAATGGGGGTCTTAATATGGTTGATATTGATATTTTCATAAAATGCCAGAAAGTAGCATGGGTAAAGCGACTAGTTCAGACTCCAAATGCTCCTTGGGCAAAACTCTTTTCAAGTTTGATTTCTATTGATAAGTTTTATTTACTGGGTCCACTATGGGCCAAAATTACTGCAAGTAACATAACAAATCTTTTTTGGAAGGACGTTTTAACGTCATGGAGCTTTTTGCTTTATGAAAGAAACCCAGCTAATATTGAATCCCTTATATGTCCAGTTTGGTATAATCCTCAAATTTCAACCGAACCTCTTTTTTATCCACATTGGTGCAAGGCAGGAATTACAACTTCCTTAGATCTCCTCAACAATGATGGCAGCATGAAAACTCTAGAAGAACTTAAAAATCAGTTCAATATTAAATCCAATTTTTTAGAGTACTTACGATTACAAAGATGTCTCAAAAGATACTTTACAAATTCTAATGTCCATACACTCAACCTTTCAAGACCTTTCCTGCCTCCAAATCTGAAAATTCTAATCAGTCAGAAAAAGGGCTATAGGCAACTATATCAACAATTGAACAAACAGGTTGAAAATCATGTCCTTAGAAACAAATGGTGTACTACACTAAATATTGATATTAATGAAAAAGATTGGGAACAAATCTACAAAATTTGCTTCAAAACAGTGCAAATAAACGACCTAGTTTGGTTCCAATATAGAATTATCCACAGAATTCTGGGAACTCATTCATATATGAGAAAATTAAAGATCAGTACCACCTCTTCATGTAGATTTTGTAATACATGTGAAGAGACATTGATTCATTTATTCACATCCTGCCCTGTCGTCCTGGAATTGTGGAACAATTTAAAGAAATGGCTCCAGCAGCAATTCAATTTATACCTGGACCTAAGTCCGCACACAATTATATTTGGTGTCCCAGAAATGGACATTGACTTTTTCTCAAGAAACTGTGTTATTCTCATTGCAAAAAAATTCATTTTTGATAGTGCAAGAAATGCCAAAATATTAAGTACTATGAGATTCAGAGCCTACTTCAAATGTAAGGCAAATTGGTCGTTGTTTAAAAATCTATAAGTAACCAATTAGCCTTGTGCTTCTGTACTGTTTAAGTATTTGTCTTCTTTATTATTAAATTATTTACCCATGTCAGTCATGTGTTTGCTTTTGTACTTCTTTCTTTAACTTTCTTTATGCTATTAGAGTGTAAACATTTTCAGCTTTCTTTCCATGTTATGTGCTTAAATTGATTTTCATGTATGCTGTTTGTATATACATTTTTTTTTCAAAAATAAAAATTTAAAAAAAAAAAAAAAAAAAAAAATTTCAAGTTAAAACTGAAAAGGCCGGATTCAAGGCCAAAATCATTTCCAAAAATGTCAAAGCTTCTTAAAATTGCTTTTAATCATTTTTTAAAAAAACTTTTTGAAGGCCAAAGTGTTATCTTAAGGGGGCCCACTTTTATGTATTTATTTATTTTTTTTGGGGGGTGGGAGGGGGACAAAGTCTCTTTTTTCTTCAATTTCTTACTAAAAAATTTTAGTTCTTTTTAAAGTCTTTTTAAAATTATACGAAATTTTTTAAAACTTGAAATTTTCAATCACTCACTCATATTTTATTTTATGCTCAGGTGTTATGTGTTTAATGTGGGACAAAGTAATGGCTCTTGGGATTTTTTCATGATAACATTCAGCTGAACAACTGTTTTCGGAAGACTCGGGTGGTCCTGAGAAGGACCTATAAATTTATCAGTAGTGGTCCAGAAAAGGACCGATTGTAGGCAAGTGCAGGTCTACTGCTGCTGCTATTTTGGGCTTTTATGACTGCTGGGGAGGCTGGGGTTGGACGGGTTGCTGCAGACACTCTTCCTGCGTGGTGGTGGTTGGAGGAGAGTCAAGGTGTTGATGTGTGTCAATTGGTGTTGACAGTTAAGGTGTATCTATCTGTGGCTAGCTCATAACTGATTTTATACTCTCGGAGTCCTAAGATGTTGTGTTCACTTTATTTGCCTGTGACAGATACTACTGAGGGTGGGCTGAAGTGCTTGGTGGGGCTGATGGTGAAACGTAGCTGTATTGAGGTCCAGGCTGATCGGGTTGTCTCCTGCCTTGGCCTGAGAAAAGCTGACAGCATGGTTTTCATCTGTACAAACTGGTCCATGACTTGCTGGTCTAATGTTGAACACTGGGAAACTGCACTGGGGCTTGCAATCGATGGCTGTTGTGTAGTGTCTGATTACATGCTCATCTCCGTACTATACATTTCAGTTAAAACCACTGGAGATGTTGTGTGCTGAGCTACGGTTACATTTGCTCCTCGGTCTGGGAACTTGAAGGCTGTAGATTATGTGTGTCTTCAAGAAGTCAAATTTATCCTGAATCCAGTTGTACCTCTCTGTCATTTCCTTGGGGACCTGGCCAGACTTAGACTGGATGTGTTTTCTGAAGCAAGTCCTTTGGGATTCAAACCAAGGCACCCTTTTATCGACCGGTTGCAGCTGCTGGCAAACCTCTCCCATAGGCAGTCCTTCTTTGCTAGTTGGTCTTGTGGTAAAATTCTTATTATGATCCTTCAGAAAGTCCAGAATAGCCTCCTCATCGGAGTCTAAAAAATAAATGTTCATCAATCGTCCTTTCTTGCAGCTGGATTTCAATTGAGATGTGCCCGCCTCTCCTCCACCCTCTGTGATCATTTCACTCTTACTCCTCTTAGATTTTTGGAGTTTCCACCTTCTTGGCTCCCTTCCTCTCCCTCTGCTCCCTCTGTTGTTTCTCTGCCTCCTCCCTCTCCATTTGTTCTCCCTCCTCCATCCTCCTCTGTATGTCAGCAAATGTATCTCCCCACTGAAACTCTGTAGGTGTGTCTGCCCTTTTAGGTCCCATATTATCAAACAAAATAAAGCAGCTTTTGCACAAAAAACAAAAGACTATCAACAAGTCAGCCCATCTTGTATCTGAAAACTAAATGCTAAGTTAATTTTTAAAAACAAGAAAAGCCTAAACGCTGCCAGGTGTAATCCGTCAGATGCCATAACCCAAACTAACTCGCCTTATATAGACAGAGATTGCAAAACATACAAGTCATGGGTTGATGAAATGAAGACGTCCTGTCCTACACAGTTCCTCGCTGGTCTGTTGCTCTAACTGATTTGGCTTGTTCTGGTGTGTTCCTGGCTTGTCTTACTGAGATGTTACCGACTCTGCAACCAAAGGAGGAAGTCTCCAAGTCAGGTTGGGGATGTTTCTGACGGGAATGTTTATGTGAAATGGTGTCCAGGTACTGAACCATGATGATTACACCATAGGACAAGGCGGGAATGGTGTTTGACAAGCCATAGAGACACATGACATTGGGCAGAGCCACAGTCGGGATCAAGAGTCAGGGAGGATTGGTGAAATATCAAACATATTTGATATTTTGCCGATCCACTGAGACAAGCAAGGAAACTACAACTGATCCTAACTAACTCTGTAAACATCGCTCCCAACCCTCGAAAAATCTGTAGTTACTGACAAGATGGCCCCAGCTGAACATCCCCCATGAATGAAGTAAATGGATTGTAGAGCTGTGAAAAAAAGATTGATATAAGGAAAGCTAAATACCACACTTTGATTTAGTTTAAAATAGCTCAGTGCTATAAAGCATTCCTTGGGGATTCGAAATAATAATTCTTTGAGCCTGACTGTTGACATGGTTGGTCAGAAAATGGATATCATGAAGTTTCATACAAAATACTATAATATGTCATGAAAACCAAATGTTGCAGTATTTGTGTCAAGTGTTTGTCCTCATTTTGCCACTGATTAACTGTTATCACTGAGGTTATGTCATCTGGTTTTATAACTGCTTTAGAAACACTTAAACGCATATCCCTGAGGGTCAAAGCCATACCGACATTAACCTTTACACTTTCCATAGAAGCCAAAAGGGTAACAAGGAATACATCACTGTTAAAAACCCCTCCCGTGCCTGTCAATAAGGCATGCAGTTCTAACATGTAAAGGAGATGTAATTATGATTAGGGATTACGATCTGATTCAGTTATCAAAATATCCTGGAAGGCATGTCAGAAAGACATTCAACCGCCCCTCTAAAATGTTATGTTTACATTGCAATTCCTAAATCACAATGTTACATGCTGGCCTTGAAATATTTAACTCATTGGGACTTGTCTGTAGTTCAAACCATTCGGCGTTTTAGAAGTATCCACTCATTGCAATAAGTCAGAATTTGTATTTGGGTAGAATTGGTTTGAAACTGCATTTTCGGAATGCAATGGCATTTTCTGCAAACCTTCTGCAAACTGTCACCGGCTAAAGTAAAATGTGCACCTCCCATGCACTACCCACATCGACGATCAGAGTATTCTGAATTTGAAGGGGATTCAGTTATACTCACAGTTGGATTTAATTAGTTTATTCAGTGTGTAACATGTACTATATATGTAAATTTGACATCAACTATGAATCTTACGTCAATATTAAGATTAACAACATTTCAATAAGGTAGCATTACAGCCACAAGTAAACCTTATAATTACCATTAAAATTTCAGGGCCATTTAAGGTGATCTTAACTTGAGTATTCATATTATTTAAAATAGCAAAACAGGGTTAATGACCTTGAAGTATTTTAGTTTAACAGATTAAGGTTCACCCTATATATTTAAATTCATGACTCATTGGGGGGGGGGGGGGGGGGGGGGGGGGGTTAATTTACTGGTGTTTTACTGAGGTGAAGGTATTTGCTAAAACTATTAATTTTAAGAGTAGTGTCTGGAAAAAATAGGTTGTTTTATAGATGCAAATTTGAATCACTCAAACCGCCAAGCAATAGCTAGGTATGAAGTAGGGATTTGAGATTAAGGGCAACTTGGTCAGAGGCTTGATAATTTTGTGTTATATAGGGAAACAAACACAGTCAGACAAGCAGGTGCCATGACTCTGTATGACCTCTATGGGAACATTTGAATTAAAAGCTAGAGTGGCACCTGAATGTTTGAGTGAGTGAAAGATTATTCTATAATTATGCAGAGATAACCCTTTTAATATTAAGCTTAAGTTTTTTCTCAGTCTGGAATCAGTGTGTAGTCCCATTTACCATGATTTAGGATTTGAAATAGAAGAGCATTGGGTGAAAATGTTTTTTTCTTAGTATTGCTTTAGAGCAGGCCATTGACATGTATGTGTTCCTTGCTATAGCTACCAGTGTAATATCCATAGTATATCCCATATTGAGAACTGTCACTACTGCCAGATTGTCACAGTGTATTGTGAGCGATTTTGATCTCCAGTGAGGACACCAGGTTCTTACAGTTACTAAAGTATTCAGCATCTCCAAATGAATCATGTTATAATTTTCATAGTTCAATGGAAGTGATATGGCATAAACTTGGTCCCCACATTTAGCTACAAAACCTTGAATCTAGCTCTATTTCACCTTGATAGATGCTTTAATGCTTAAAGAAAGTTGTCCAATGGAACAGCTGTAAAAAGGTGGTAAATCAATTTACACCTCTTTTAAAATCAGTTGTCAGAAATATCTTAACATTTTGAGAGGCTTTTCTGACAGCTGCTAACCTGATATTTAGTTACAGTAGGCTTCCATGGAGAAACTGAAGCTCCCTGTTCGTGTAAAGATCATTTTGTTTTACCCAGTCACTACATACTGCCTTAATTTCTAGGATTTTTTTCTGCAGGAACTGATACTATCAGTTTTGTTGTGTCTATCTACACCCTAAAACAGTGGCCTTTATAGTGAGATAGATAAGCTTATTGTGGTTTGTATTCAGGCCCAGTTCCTGGATGAAGTGCATCAAAAGAAGCCTGAATTTTTCAATATGTGCCATCTCTGACAAAGTCATCAATGTAGTTCATAGGAAAATTGAGGTCAACTATAACCAAAAGATTGCAACCCCTTGCTTTTGTTTTGTCATAAAAGGCGAAACACGCAGTTTGGTGACTGGAATCTGGCTTGGAAGTTGATTTTTTTTGGAAATATCAGCATTTATGTTTTGGGGAATCATTTGCAGATTTATGATTCTTAATTTCATGTTCTAAGGTAACTTGACGATCAAAATTGAAGGGAAAGCTATATTTTATAAAATATAAGAGCTGTTTAGCCCAATACCCCAGCAAGTATTTACCTTGACAATAAAGTCTAATTGAGAATATAGGTATTTGAGGTTTTATAAAATTATGTCCGGTTTTCACATCATCATGATCCTCCCAAATATTAGTATGGGGATGAATTGGTGCATCACATATTGGTAATACTCTCTGCATTAAACTCCATTCCTGAAAAAGTACTTTCTTCACATGACTCTCAGATAGGTCTTGTAAAAAGCAATGATTAAGTCACCGACAAAATCTTACTTGCTTAATCTTTTTGAGCCGGTTGCTGATTCATAAAAGCTATTGTTTGTCCAATGATTAAAAAGGCCTCATTACCACCTGATGAATTCAAGAACTACTGACCTATCTCTGGTTTCGGCTTCATCCTCAAACTCTTTGACCATGTAGTAATCATGTCATTTCCAATGAATTTGATAATATCAATCAGTCAGCCTGGAAGTTCATTCACTGGACTGAAACTGCATTGCTGTCATTGCTGAAGTCCATCTTGCTCTTGCTAGAAGTGAAGCCACCATAGTTGTTATCCTGAACTAATGTGCAGTGTTTGACACCATTGATCATAGTATGTTCATTGACTGTCTAAATTCCTGGTTTGGTGTTGGTGGTGTGGTTCTAGACTGATCCATGTCTTACATCTCTGAATCCTCTCAGTGCACCAAGATTGGTTCTGTTTTATACAATAATAATAATAATAGTAGGATTTATAGAGCGCAAAATTGATACAAATCCTGTAATGCACTTAAGCTGTAGAAGGGATGTTCCAGGGACAGACATGGGTTGACATTTAAAAAATGCCTGCCAGGGTATAAATAAGGTGGGGGGTATGCCAGCCTGAACAAGTGAGTCTTTAGCTGGCTTCTGAAACCATCTATTGTTTGCTGAGATCTGACAGTTTGTGGCAGCTTGTCCCAGTCAGCTGGTGCAGCTACTGCAAAGCCATGCCTGCCTATGTGCTTCTTAGGGCTGGTTGAGAAGACAGATAGCCTGTTGCCATGAGTGAGACTGCTCTATCTTATTAAAGCTAAAAAATATGGGGACTGTGAAAGATTCATAGCCTTGAATACCAGAAGATTATACTTAAGATCAGACAATGTTGAATTGGAAGCCAGTGGAGTTTTTTCAAAAATTGTGTAACATGACTCATTTTGTCAAGTCTGAAGATGATGTGGCAAAGAGCATTGTGGACTCTCTGTAGTTTAGCTATGTTGGACTTGCTTACCCTATGAAGTAAAGTGGTACAGTAGTCCAGACGACTAATGACCATAGCATTTGCCAGAAGTATTGCAGCCTCAACACAAAGGAATTTGCAAATTCGTCATAAATCACGACGATGATAGTAACATGCTTGACAAACTTTGGCAACATGATCGTTAAAGGAGTTGTCTGAGTTTAAGATAACACCCAGATTCTTTACTTCCACCAATGGATAGATATTGTTTTGGAGGAGTGGGACAGGGAAATTTGGTGTAAGCGGCTCTCTGATGGCTTTTGGACCTTTGAGGATAAATTTGTGTTTTTTCTGGGTTTAGTTTTAGTTTAACACCATCAATCCCCTCCTGTACTGACTTGAGACACTCGGTCAACTCTTCCATGCTAGAATCAAAATTCCTGGAGTCAACTGCTAAGTAGATCTGGGTGTCATCAGCATGTAGGTGATGAGTGGCATTGAATTTGGAAATAACTTGACTGAGGGGACTAGTGTAAAGAGTGAAAAGGAGAGGACACAGTATGGAGCCTTGGGGGACTCCGAAAGAGAGAATTACTTCCTCAGAGAAACTATTACCTATTTTATTTTTTTGTTTACGGTTTGAAAGGTACGATTTGATCCACAACAAATTTTTTTATAATTTATTATTACAAATATTTTTTTATATAAAACTAACGTTTGACACTGGCCTGTAGTTTTTGAGGATATTTCTAACAAGGCTTGGCTTGCCAATAGGCTGTGGTATGGTGTGCCCCGGGGCTCTATCCTGGGACAGATCCTATTTGCATTGTATGCTGCTCCCCAAAACAAAATTATTTAAAATTCACAAGTTTCCATTTTTATGCAGATGACACACAGTTATATGTTTATCTTACACACCAGATTGTCACTCAGGCCTTTGACAGGCTAACAAACTGCTAAGATGGCTCCAAACGTCTTAGTTGGAAGTAGTCTTAACTGCTCTAGTTCCTTTTGAAGGAGTCTCTATGCTCTTGATCTTCTTCCAGAGGTCTTGCTAGAATTGTTGCCACTATTACCCAAGTACTCATATATCAGTGCTGTTGGAAAGACTCTTCACTGGCTGCACACCAAAGCATTGTTCTGTATAAAGATGACCCCGTTAGTGTAAAAGTTCCTGCAAAGTAGTTATCCTATTTTTTAAACTTTTGCTTAAACTCAGACATAAGGTGTACAAAACTCACCTAAGTCAATCTGAGGTGTGCTGCTTGAGGTCCAACAGCTTTGCATATGATGCCCGATGGATTTAAAATGATATTTATAATGATGTACACTAAGCTAAATCTCTCTCTCCATTCAGGAAGAAGTTGAAAACCTATCCATTTTCAAAAGCAGACCCACTCTAGTTTTGTAATCTTGTCTCAGCATTTTCCTTGGCCTGCGATGTTTGTGGATAACGATTTGGAACTCTGCTTTCTGGTATTATTTGCCTTAGAGTTTGTCAATAAAGGGAGATTAAGTGCTATTATTAGAATTAGAAGTTGTAACATTTGATCTTAAAGGGGGACAAACCAAACCTTTCTGGATTCTACTATTTATCTTTGACTTCCACAGCTTGTGTATAGCAAGATAAAATCTATTATTTTTAAGTTTAAGTAGCTTTCTCTTTTTTAAGATGTTCATCATAATTAAGACTGATACATCGTTTTTGGATCCTTTGCAAACCAGATGCCTAGAGTTTTAAAGAAACCTTTATTTATTTTTAATTTGCCTTACTGTGTTGATATGTTGAATTGTTTTAGTGTCATTGAACCCAATTCAATAATTCCACATTTTTCCAGATTCAAGTTTCAGCCTGATATTTATTCAAGCTTTCACTGACAATTCCAATGACTTCAAGTCATTTACAAATATAATCATGCCATCAGTTAATTGAATGATTTTTACCCAAAGCCATTTATATTTATTCCCATTATTTAGCATTATTTGTTCTCAGCTTAACTGATAGCACTTCAGCAACGAAAATTGGGCAACCCTGTCTAATCCCTCTTGATAAAGTAAAATGTTTAGACAAATATCCATTATCTATAGGAGACGAAGATATATTTATATAAAGTAGTTGTATCCAGGTTATGAATGTTCCATCAAAGTTAAATTGTTTTAAATATGGTAAACAAAATCCCAATCAACTGTATCAAATGCTTTTTCAAAGTCTATGAATATAACTAGTCCGGGAATTTTATATTCATAAGTGTATATCATAATATCCTGTATTGTTCTGACATTTTGACTGATATAGTGACCGTTAATATAGCCTACCTGATCTTGATTTATCAACTTTGAAATATTTTTTTAAAATCTTAATTACCAATGTTTTTCCAGGATCTGGTAATCTGTTCCTAAAAGAGAGACCAGATCACCAGGATTTAAGATATCCAAGATCTTTATCTCTTTTGGTATCAATGATAAGACACCTAATTTCTTTTATGTCTGGTCAGAAGAATTTATAGAAGTGTGTGGTAAAGCCATCTAAACCAGGTGTTTTATCTTTTGGCATTTAGCACATTGGACATTTCCTTCACAGATTTTGGTTGATTTAAACTTGTTTGTTCATCAGGGTCAATTTTTGGAATCTGAACATTCTGAAGAAACTCCTTATGTAATTCATTAGTTTCAGTATCTAATTCTATGCAGCTCGAATAAAACTTTTTGAAAAAATAGCTTGTTTTCTAGTTTTGTGTTGGGATGCTAAATGTGAAACCCTCTGAAATCATGATTGATTTTATATATTGGATGCACCACTGTATCCGACAATCTGTCCTGTGCTCTGTCCGGTGTCCACTAACATGCAGTTATCTGTATCCTGTGATCTGTTCAATGTCTAATAACATTAAATATCCTTATCCTGTGATCCTTTTAATACACAATCACACAAAATGTCTATATAGAAATATTCAGAGAGTTTGCACAACTGTACTGTCTGCTCCAAGATATGGACAATGTCCAAAATGCAGTAAATTTCACCAGGTGAAAACATTTACAAGGGACACACCAGATATACCTTGCTTTCTTAATTTACCTTCATTATTATTGGTGACTGAAGACTCGACAATAGCATTCCTTATCTTATCTTTCCAAGGTCCCCCAATTAAAACAATGACGACTTGTATGTTGTACATGAGAAATATAAGTTCCCATTTCAGTAAACAAAGATTTGGTTGCTGTTTCCTGTATCAATTTAGTCAAATAAATGAACAGGATTAACCTCCTCTTGCACCCACAGAGAAAACCAATAATTGACCAAGTCATGGTTAATTCCTTACAAGAGGGCCTCTTTCTCTGTGTCTCTGTCAAATGTCAGCTGCTGTGGTCATTTTGCAATTTGTTCACATTAACTTTTAATTCTTAACTTCACATTAACTTCACAGTCGTTTAAACAAACATTGACCTTGTAGTGCAGAGCAGATGATATATTAAATGAGTTCAGTGAAGGCCAACTGACATTGGTTTCTGGAGGCAGAATTTGGCTGCAGATCCAGAGATGTTGTTACTATTGTTACTCTATTCGCTGAGTGATGTGTGGCATAGACCAAATGAAAATGACACTTGTTATTTATCATTTAGAGTGAAAGACATTGCTTTTTTCACCACTCATGGCAGGGGGATTTATGTCACAGGCCGAGAGAAAATAAGTCTCAATGTTGTGACACTTTTTATTTATCATCTAGAGTCAGGGATTGTTGTGCTGAAATGCATCCAAAGAATACAACATATTAGATCATAAATAAAATGAAAATTTATAATACAACATTATGCCTGATTGTGATTGTCCAATTATGCCTGATGTACTGACAAGGTGAGTTACATGATATATGAATGACGCCAAATTTGCAAATTTAATAAGTATATTAAATTTTTATAAGTTAATACCCTATCCAATGGACAATTGCTTTACCGGTCGGCGCGACCGGTCCCGCCAAACGTCAGAAAAAGACGTCCTGTATATACTACCGGCAGGACCGGTCACAGAGTGTGCATTCGTACTTCATTTCCTGTTTACGTCATAGGACCGGTCACAGAGTGTGCATTCGTACTTCATTTCCTGTTTACGTCATAGCATCTTTTTCGTGTCTAATCCTAGTAAGACCCCTAGTAAGCTGATAGCGGGGCTGGTTGGGTGGGCCTTGCCTGTCCATTGGATAGGGTATTAACTTATAAAAATTTAACTTACTTATTAAATTTGCAATTTTATTGCATTAATACATCCTATCTAATGGACAATTGCTGAATAACTACCGCTTGGTAGGCGGGTAAGCAGCTAGGGACTTATGTGAACTCATAACAACAAATTTGAACAGGCCCATTTGACCTAGGGTCAGAGAACCCTGAAAGGTCAGGGTCGGCCACGAACTCACCGGTTAACCGGAAGCCTACCGACGTTGCCCCCCCCTTTTTCTTTCCTTCCAGAGATGGTCTGAGAAGGGAAAGATAGAGAGAGAGAGGGGCTGAGTTCAGTCCCAGAAGAAATAAACTTCCCAAAGGAAGCAAGTCACAGTTTTTTTGTTTTTTTTTTTGGAAAATATATGTACACTCAACATATTTACATTATGTACATATCTAACATATTTACAATATGTACATATTTACATATATACAACATCCCCTCACTTCTGGGCCTGGTGGTGCACCTGCTGGGCAGCCACTACAGGTCCCAGGTGGAAAGGCTCTGAGTCAGCCCAGGCAACTTCCTTCAAATAGAATTGGGTGAAGGTGTTGTGAGATTTCCAGTGGCAGGCTGACAAGATCTGATCTAAGGAGATCCCTGATTGGAAAGCCTTAGAAGCAGCAAAGGCCCTAACATCATGGGCTTTGACCTGATGTAAGGTGAGGGCCTCCTGGTCAGAGAGCTCATAGCACAGAACCACAGTCTGTTTGATCCATGAGGAGATGGTGGCAGGTGAGATGTCTTTATCAAAACCCTTCTTGAAGGAGACAAAGACTAACTCCTTATTCTGCCTGAGGTCTGCAGTCCTGTCCAAGTAGTAGCGCAGGGCTCTAACTGGACATAGGGACCTGTCACCCTTGAGTGACCTATCCAGAGATGGTGCCAGGGCTGGGATGACCACTGGCGCCACACTATCTGGACCTTCCTTAGCCAGCTGGTTCTTGGATAGGAAGCTGGGTGAGGGGTACAAAGACACCTTAGACCAGTCTGACTGGTGTCTGATGTTCTTATGTAACCAAGCATGGATCTCACTATTGCGTTTACCTGAACCCAAAGCCAGCAAGAAAACAGTCTTGAAAGTTAAATGTTTCAAGGAGGACTCTTTCAGGGGTTCAAAAGGAGCCTTTGTGAGCTGATGTAAAACCAGTGAAAGGTTCCAGGAGGGGATGCACCTCCTGCCCTTAGGTCTGTCTCTATGGAAACTATCCAGACGAGTGAGATTCTCATCTTTGCTGACATTAATGGTGGAATTGCCCAGTTTGTCAGCAATGGCAGATCTGTAGCCATCAATAGTGCCTGGTTGTAACTTCTTGTCCTGAAACAAGTGCAGGAGGAAGTCAGCAATGGCTTTCAGAGGTGGTGCCCTGAAGTCCACCTGATTACTGAGGCACCACTTTGTAAAAATGGTCCACTTTGCCTCATAGACAGATCTGGTTGATCTTCTTTGATGAGCCTCAATTCGTGCTGCCACTGCCTCAGAGAAGCCTTGCTCCTTGATTGCTGAGGCTCTAGGAGCCAGGCATGTAGGTTCAGATTTGCCAGGTTCCTGTGAAGGACCTGGTTGAATGGCTGAGACACTAGGTTGGGTAGGTTGGACAGACACAGTGGGATCTGGCTTGACATTGCTACCAGGTCCCAAAACCAGGGCATGTTGGGCCACCCTGGGGCAATCAGGATTATTCTGTTGCAGGGGTAGTCCTGGAGCTTCTCCACCACTTTGCCCAAGATGGCTGCCGGTGGGAAGGCGTATGGGTCCAGGCCCTCCCAGGAGAGACTGAGTGCATCCACTGCCCAAGCCTGGGGGTCTGGCACCGGTGACACAAACTGGGGCAGTTTGTTGTTGAATCTGGTGGCAAACAGGTCCACTTGTGGCTGGTGCCACCTTGCGCATACAGCTTGGAATACTGCTGGATGAAGTGACCACTCTGTTTGAATGGTCTGGCCCAGTCTGGATAGCTTGTCTGCTATCACGTTCAGCCGGCCGGGGATGTGACGTGCCCTGAGGGTTACCTGCTGTCTGGTGCACCAGGACAGGATTCTCCACAGTAGGGCACACAGTGACCCCGACTTCATCCCCCCTTCTTTGTTGATATAGGCAACCACTGCTGTGTTGTCTGTAGCTATCAACACTGTCTTGTTGCAGACCAGGGTTCGAAACTCCTTTAGAGCTAGAAAAATTGCTTTTAGCTCTAAGTGGTTTATGTGAAACTTGCTCTCTGGAAGGGGCCAAGTTCCTCTTGCAGTGTGGTCATCCAAGTGAGCGCCCCACCCTTCGTTTGATGCATCTGTAAAGATCTGCAGAGCATGTTTTAGAGGGTGTAATGGTTGACCTAGTAGCACATTGCTTTCCTCCAGCCACCACCTTAGATGGGGGTGGAGGGACTTGGGGACCGGGATCACCTTTTCCACTGACTCCGGGACCCTCCAATTGTTTTTCAAGTGCCACTGTATGGGTCTCATGTGGAGTCGCCCTAAGTGGACTTGTTTTTCTGTTGCTGTGAGGAGACCTATGAGGGACATGAATTTCTGGACCGGACATACCAGATCCGACATCATTGATCTTATCTTGTCTGTCAAGGCCTGCCAACGTTCTTCTGTTGGTCTGACCTTGCTCTCTTTCAGGTCAAACTGGTAACCTACGAAGTTGAAGACCTGTTTGGGTGCCAGTTCTGACTTTTCCTTGTTCACCAGCCACCCTAGTTCCTGACAAAGTGTGACCAGGGTTTGAGTATGCTGGAGACAGGTATGGAGGGTAGAGGCTCTCACCAGCCAGTCGTCTAGGTACTGGTGGATCCTTATACCCTTCTGAAGGGCCATGAGTTTGACCTCTTTGGCCACCACTGTGAACTCCATGGGAGCCGTGGAAGGCCAAATGGAAGGGCTTTGGACTGATAGGACCGACCCTGGAGGTGAAAACGCATGTACTTCCTGGACTGACTGTGAATGGGTATATGGAAGTATGCATCTTTGAAATCTATGGATGTGACCCACTCCCCTACTTGGGGGGAGGTTCTTATGGTCTCTGGGGTCGCCATCTTGAACGACCCTGTGTTTAAAAAGGTGTTCAAGGTGCTCAGGTCTAGGATGGGTCTCCACCGGTTGTTGGGTTTGGGTACCAAAAATAGCCGGTTGTAAAACCCCAATGAATTTGGATTGTCCACCGGTTCGACTGCATTTTTGTTTATCAGCTGATACAGTGCCTCTATAAGGAAGGACTGTTTGGTTGGATTGTGGTAGTTGCTTAGTACAGTCGGTGACCTTGTCAAGTGGGGTCTGAACCGGAAGGGGAGAGTGTAACCCTCCCTCAGTATGTTTACCACTTTTGGACTTGAACCCAGGGTTTCCCATTTCTGCCAACACTGGTTTAACCTCGCCCCTACAGGGGGATCTAAAACAGCATGTTGGGCATTGGTGACAAGCTTTACAGAAGGTAAGTGACCTACACAAGAAACATCTTTCACATATTTTATTTCTGTGTACAATTGACATATATTGGGATTTACACCTTTCCTTTGTGGCAACCCGGTGACAATATGAGCATTTGCAACATGAGAGTCTACATTTAAAGTCAATTTGCTGTTCTTCTGAGCTGTCACTGGTGGTGGGTTCAAACCCTCCATCTTGTCGGATACAATTACAGAGTCCTTCAATCCGACCACATTTGAAACACAATAATTGTCATTTATGCTTCTTAAACCCTTTGGCCAGCTTCTGGTTGAAGTTTGAGGCTTTACCCCCACCTTTCTGACCAGTTTGCCGGTCTTTGATTTGTTTCCAAGCCGGTGTAGTGGGTTTCCGGTCCGGCTGGTGTGAAGGTTTAGTACTGGAGGGAACGTACGGATGGAAACGTCCGGGTTTCCTCTGGGTGTTACCCATAGAACGCCTCTCCTCACTACGGGAAATCTCATCTTCTGCCTTGACCAGTAAGCTGTCCAGGAACAGTGAGAGTAAGTGGACTGGAGATGTACGTAAGGCAGTTAAGGTGTCGGGTTTAACTCCACCATGGATAAACTCCAGATAGCTATCCCGACGTACCAGAGTGAGGTTGGCCATGCTGATGAAAACTCCCTCTGAGAGATCCTGCATGGTGCGCTGCATAGCTTGGGAAATTGACCGGTTAAAGGTCACCAGATATTCAAGTTCTTCAATAGCTTGCTGTGTTCTCTCAGCACTCTTGCCCTTTGATGAATCTGACCGGAGAGACTTCAGCTGGGTAACCATTGAGTCCTGAACTTTAGTAAGGCATCAAGATAGACCAGCAGCGTGATTACACATCACGGATTGCTCCCTGAATGCCTTCTCCCACCTTCTAAGGGTATCCTGGCTGAACATACGGGAAGCTGGAGCAGAAGGTAAACTTCTTCTTGCAACCCTAGAGAACATGCTGTTCAGCTTTGCCGGTTCCGGAGACCAGTGGGATACAGCCTGGGTAGACGCGTCGCCCTTCTTAACTGCTTGCATGTCGTACCACTTGGAAGAACGTGGAGTCTTTACAAACTGGTCACGTAGCAGTCCACTGGTTTCAGAATTTCTAGCTGGATAACCTTCAGCAATAGTTACATTCAGTTTCTCCAGTTTTTTGCAAAGCCATTCATCAACCGGCAATTTAACTGACACTTTACCGGTAGTCTTCACTCTAGAACCGGCAAAAGGATTATCATCCATAGAGGCAGCTGAGTTGTCATAATCTGGGATGTGATGCCAGTTCATGAAACTTCTAACCCCTCTAATAGTTTCCCTGTAATTGGCATCTTCAGAGAGGTCCTGATCTGTAGCTGTGTCCGGTAAATCACCCTGGCAGTGAATACTAGATGACGGAGATGACGGTTCCCCATCCAACTCAGCCTCACTATCAGATTGCCTAGCAACGTCAGAGTCCTGGCCAATGGGAGGCGACTGGTTATGCAGCGTAGTTTCAACACCGGCAGGTAGAATCTCAGGACCCGCACCAGGAGCCTGTGAAGGCTGGGTGGCCGTCCCTGCACCGGGAACCAGTAAAGGTTGGGTGGCTAACACTGTAGAGGTACCGGGGCCCTGAACAGGGTGGGTAGCACTCTCAACACCATCTCTCTCAACCTCAGTACCGGGAACCCCCAGCGGAGGTTGGGTAGCCGTCAACTGCGTAGCAACGTCACCAGTGCCCTCAGAAGACAAAACACTTGTAGAAGCACCCGGATCAAAGAAAGGGTGTTCTCTAGGCACCACAGAGGCAGAGGTCACTGGTCTCACCGGAACAGCAAAGGATTGGTTAATCAGCATAGCTTCTAGACGTGAAAATCTCTCACTCCACTTGTCATCAAGGGACTTGAGGTTGTCTGAAGTAGGTTTGCTGCTATGCTTCCGTTTACTCGACTTTGGAGAGCCATCAGAACGCTTCTTCTTCTTTGGAGTAGAATCAACAGGGGAGGACTTGTCACAGCTAACCCGTCCCAACAGTGTAACTTCTGAAGGGTCCACTAGAGTGGGGGTCGTGCTTGCATTACCTTCAGCCCTCTTCTGCTCAGAACGTTCCTTCCTTTCCTTGTAGGTCGGAGTTGCTAACTGGTGGATCTGCGCAGGCGTAAAAGACTTACAGATCTGGCAATCCAGCTTTTTAACACAGGGGTCGTCTCCCACCCCCTTGTCACGACAACGCGAGCATTTCTGGTGGTTGTCAAAAAGGGCCATAACGTGCCCGCAAGAACCTCGTTTCTGTCCAGGAGACGACATAATGATCAGTAACGTTGTATAATTACTCCGTACTAATAAAAAACAAGAAACTTGGAAGAGTTCGTTGTAAAACTTCAAAAACGTATCTCTGAAGAAAATCTTCTGCACACTCTTTCGCGCCAAACAAAAAAGATGCTATGACGTCAATAGGTAAACAGGAAATGAAGTACGATGCGCCACCTGGCGAATGCACACTCTGTGACCGGTCCTGCCGGTAGTATATACAGGACGTCTTTTTCTGACGTTTGGCGGGACTGGTCGCGCCGACCAGTAAAGGAATTTTCCATTGGATAGGATGTATTAATGCAATAAAAATGTTGTATCATGGTATTTTGAAAATACAATAATCCCAGCATGTTTGAAAGCTTCATTAATATCAGTGAAATTTGGGCACAGTAGCATTTACGGATTACTAGAAAAGACACATTCCATGCCATTTTACCAGAAACTTGTGAAAGGTTACAGACACAAGCTGTTTGACTAACGTTTTCCTTATTGTATTTCTGAATATGTATGCTGTTACTGCGGGAGGTCTGTTTGGAACAATTAACTGTTTTACCCTCTAGTGATGTCTTAAATGACATGGCTTGGTCATGCATCATTATAGTTTTACTCATTTCAAAACAATCAAATCAGTTTCAAAAACATATCCTATTTTGAAAAAAAAATAAAATATAAAATATGGGATACATTAACCAATTAATTAATACAAATACACTTATTGTACAACTGGGACAACACAAGAACATGGCAATGGGTAAAAATTATAAAGAAATCGGCCCTTTTCCAAATCGGACAGCGTCAAATCGGTCCCCAGAAAATATTACCTAGTCAAATTTGCCCCCTGTGAAAAAAGTCAAATCGCCCCCCTGGTCACATGGGAACCAAAATGTAGTAAATCAGAAGCTTATTAAACAAAATTAATAGGATAAATAATGAAATAAAAAATATGAAATAATAATTTCAAAATAGACTTAGAAACCTAGGTAATAAGATTAAATTAAACAAAAATATAAAAAAAGAAAATATAAAATTCTGATAATGTGAAATCTTTATTCATGTTTTTATCATATAATTTAATAGTGGGCACAAAAGCCCATTTTCCACTTTGAGGCTCAAATTTTAATCAAACAGTAACAGACATTTAAAGCTTATTGTTCTCTTTTATGTCCAAGCAAGTGAATGTATTAAACAATACTAAAGATAACATTTACACTTGAAATAATTTCTATATAAACAAGTGTCTAACATAAGTGAAAAGGATCTTATTACGGAATCTAAACATTTTTATGTGTGTCAGTCACACTTAGCCAAATATCAGTTAAGGAGTTATCACCCTTGTCATAATATGATCACACAGAATTATCCCTTCCCCTATTTTAATTGACATAAATAGGAATCAGATTATAATTAAGGGATGCAGTTCCTGCATAAAAGGGCCCATTATTTTTAAAACTATTTTTCAACTTTCTGAACACACTTTCCAGCCATAAATGCCGACAAGTAACTTTAATTTATAACGCTGAAATAAAAAATTTATACGAGAAAAGGAAATTATTTAAAGGTCATAGGAAACCTTTTCAGATCATTCATCAATAATTACATATGCATGTGAAAGTTCAATTTCTGTAAAAATAAGATGCGTCTGGACAAGGTTACATGGTATATTCAGTCACTTTCTGGCTATTTTTTCAAGATTTTCACAACTGTGCCATTATTTTTCACTCGACAACTCCCGTAAAAAGTACTAGCCCTGACGTCACAGGTTCATGACAATGTAAACAAAGTATTGTTTTTGTAAGCCTTTTAATACATACATATATATTTAAAAGATTGCAGTATCTGTTTTTATGAAGTTTATTTGTTTATAAAGCAAGACATCATTCTGCCACAGTAAGTTTCTGAAATAGCCTTGAGAACATTTTTTATATTTGTTTCAGATAAAAAAAAAATATTTAGAGAGGTATTGAGCAAGTTGGATAAAAATCACAAAACAATGCAGTCAACCAGGTTCAACTCTGAGATGAGTTTTGATAGTTATTTTTTAATTTTGAAAACTAATTATTGCTAGGAGATGAAATAAATACAACATAAATGTCTTTAGAACTGGGCCTCAAGCAAGGATAATCATATATGTTCCCCAAATTAGTTCAGAACTTTCCCACCAAAACTGTAAACAATGTTATTTTCATAGTATACATAATGCTGTCTAGCCATCTGAAATGTATACTGTTGATCTCCCAAACACAATTCCTTTTTCTTGGTCTCAACAAAGGCTTAAATGGAGAAAAAAATGTTACTAACTAATTTCCAAAACTTAAAATTATCCAAACATAAGGTCAAGAAGTACTGAACTACTATATATCTTAAGGAAAACCCATGATATACTGAATTATTTCATGAACTGATAATATAAAAGTTAGAACTTTAAGGATTCTTTCAGAATAAATTTAATAAATTTTACTACAACAGCATGCTTTTATAAATGATTTATGCAAATGAATCAAATTGTATATTTTGATTTCACTTTACATCATACTTTATCTTGATAGATCTAAGTACTGGTGATAAAAGGCAAAAAAAAATTCAGTACATTTTAATGACAACTTTTGAATTTATCAACAGATCCTTAGTTTTATGTAAATATTTAACTAGTGAAAGGCTACTTTCCCATCACAGTTTAAAAACCTTGAAAAAAATGGGAGGAGGCAATATCCCATACAAATGTTTATGCTTTCTGCATTCCAAGACAGGCCTACTTATATAGAGTATATCTATGTTTGTTAGAACTGTTAGTGGTTAAAAATTATGTAAAGCTTGAGAAAAAAAACAGCATCTGGAAAACATAAAGGCTAGTGGGCTTTTTTCTGGCAAAGAAACATGTTATCTTCCTTCAGTTTGTAAATATATACATTATATCTCCAACTAAACAGAACTTCGTTATGAACCTGTGACGTCATCAATCATCTTCTACGAGAAAAACAATATGTCGGCTTTTTACTCCACTTCGTGATATTTATTTTTCTAATGCTATTTATGCCTCTTGTACCATATATTTCTTAAAATAAACCGCACTTTCATTCTTATAGAGTCAAATGCTTTCTGGATGTCCATAAACGTCCTTGGAATCATTTTGGGGCTACTTTGCCGGGGATGATTTCTTTAAGGGCCGATTCATCCTAATCCGGTGGGTAAATGTTACAGCCGCTTCACTGGTTCTTCACTGAATTTGTTGCAGTAGCCCTTTTGCCATGAAAGAAGAAAATGTCCAGCTGAAGAAAGATTTAAAAGTTTGCCAAGATGAGGCCAAAGAATTCCAAAGGTAGTTATGGTTTGAGATTTCAATCAACCAGCAAACCAATATTATATGTTCATTTAGTGTCACATACATTTGATCTTATTTTCAATTTGTTTTATTCATACCTGCCATAATGAAGGGATAAAATGAGTAGTAAGTGAATATTCAATGCTACATCCACAATTTATCAGTATTTTCGCGTAACTGGGAATTTTTTATCTGATTCTCACATCTTAATTTTTAATCATCAGTGTTGACTATTAGTTATACCTACTAACTTATAAATTTGTATGAACTATAGTTATAATACTTTTATGTCTTCAGTGAAACAGATTTGAAGATCGAATCCATTCAGCTGGAAAATGATCGTCTAAACAATGTTGTGAAAGCACGTGAAACAGAAATAGAAGATCTTGAAAAAAGGTATTTCTGAAAGTTTTTGTGCAATATTAAACTGTAATGAGATATTTATAGCAAAAAAAAAATTAAATCTAAACCACTGTCAGGGCAAATACAGCAGAATTCTGTGAAAGCCTGCTACATGCTAGTGCTGGTCAGGTTGTTTACCACGTCAGCAATTCGTGGCAATCTTGTGGGCAATTTTGACAGGGTAACTTGGCCGAAAACTAACCAGAGAAAGTGATTGATGGTTAGTAATTTCAAACGAAAATATGCAACAAAATAGAAAACCCTAAGCAGTTCTATTTTGTATGGAACATATTGTCAAAATATGATTTTATTTTTCTTGTTTCATATCTTTTACTGGTTACAGAATTATAGAGATGATTCAGTTACAAAAGGAAGATGATGTGAAAACACAACTACAACGAGCTGAAACACTGAGTAGCACAAAGAGGAGAGAATTACAGCAATTGAAAGACAAGTATGGGTTCAACCTTCTACTTCTGTTTAAATTGGTAGCTACTTGAGATAATGACAGTGCTATTTTCTCTGAAAATATAAGTGCATAAAACAATTTGTGAGTTGTAAACTATTCCATATATCATCAAGCTATAATATCTAAATGTGCCCTTTGTCAGCTGCTTCAGTATATCTCTCTATAATTCCACTTTTTAAACTACAACCAGTCATAAGTGGTACAAATCTGTCAAATTAAAATTTTTCATTTAATCCTGTTGGGTAGGCTTTTAATTTTATCACTTTAAACAGATTGACTAAGTTGTGTCATGGGTCATTGAAGCCCAGGAGGCTACTCAGATATCAGGGTCTCAATGATGTTCATTGAAGCTCCAGCACTATTAAAATCTAGTGAGAAGCTGTACTTTACATTTAAAATTATAGTGCCCTAATGACCCTGAGCTAGAGACTATATCTACTTAAAATAAAACATGCAATTTAAGTGGGTGTATTTAGGTTTGTACTTGTAGGTGCTACTTTAATTACACACAAATAGAACCCAAAAGCTTAAAACTTGCTGTGACAAGATTTAAAGATTTCATTGTTTATGGCAGCTATCTATATCAAATTGCCATGACTTATTTTGTCAGTGTAAGCAGTAACATTTACTATTTGTAATGAAAAATCTAAGACACTGTTACTGAGTTACAGGAGAGCCTTCTGCTCTTCATAGATGTCATGATCCATACTGTGTCAATATTAACAGATAGAACGTTAACAGACAGAATGGCAATCGTGCAAATCATGAATATGAATATCACAATCCTTCCATGAATGTCACATTTCCCCACAACATGTACATGACCATTTGCACTTTTTTGTCAGTTTTGCAGCCATCAGATCCTGCCTAAACATAACGTCTCAGAAATACATCAGAGACAACAGAATGGATAAGTGTAAATCAGACATAACTGAGAGGTTTCTATTTCCCTCTATTTTGCAAAATATAGCAAATGATTACAAATCCTGTACCACTGAAGCTTGGCAACAAGACTTGGCAATTGTACCATGATTCAAGCAATCAACGACTAAATTGATGCAAGGTGTAACACAAAACTCTTTGTTTGGTGTAAAAGAGGCAAATGCAATGCTAATGTATGTAAAATACACTATTGATAATTAAAATAAGTAAAACCTGTGTCAAGTATCAGGTAACCAATAAGAGTGAAGGTAAATTGATTTTCAGGAGCATACAATTCATGAACAGCATCATTATTAGAATGATAGTGTAAAGCATAATAGTTAAGTAAACTTTAGAGCTTTAAGGTGAACACCTCCCCAGGGCTCATGTACACTAACAAATAAAAGTTAAATCCATCATGTAGTTTTGAAGAAATGGAAAAATCCACCATTCAAGTAGTATGCCTAAATCTTTGCAAAACTTTTTTAAGATAATGTGATAAATATGATATATAACATACTAGATAAATGAGCTGTCACAGTTGACCAAAAAATGTAGAAATAATCTAATGATCTAATATGAGCAATTCAAATAAACATGCCATGACATTATACACATTGATAGCGGCTAAGACAACTGAATCATCCCAAGGAAGTTGATTATTCAGAATAAACTTCCTGCAAAGTTACCTCTGAATAGCAAACTTTACTTTTTAAGTGGGCTATTATAACAGAAGCACATAGTGACTTCTGTTCATAATAATTTATTAATAATTAACAATTCAAAATGTGGATGAAAATTAGATACACTGACTTAAAATATCATGCAACAGTACTCTGTAGGTAGATTTTTCCTCAAATTCCAATAGTACTGATTGTATCAGAGCCATTGTTTCACAGAAGGCTCACAAACAGCAATTTTTGTTTTTGAATTAACAATTAACAATGTGAAATTAACACCTGAAAATGGTCTAATTATGAGATGTTTCGGTGGAAACAAGCAGATCAATCTGTTTCTTGGATATGTGAGATGAAACAGCCTTGTTTTGTACTTGTGAATAGATTAAAAGAGAAAGATGACAACATCCGCCAGCTTCAGATAGAGCTGGAACAAATACGTGGAGACCACAGAACACTGAGAAAACAACTGAATGAAGTCACACATAGGTACTCGGTACAAATAATTTTAGAAACTATGTAGTTCTTGCTCAAATACAAACTTAAAATCATAACATAAACCATCTACCAAAAGTCTCTAAAGAGAAGTATTTAGAAGTACATACCCTCTCCAAATTGAATACATTAAATTCAGTAAAACATTGAGTTGAAATTGCTATAAAATTCATTATTAGATTATTAGATAGGATCTCTCTCTTTGTGTTAATTCAAGTGATCAATCAATCAGATTTAGTTATGAATGATTCAATGATTTAATTTGTGGCTTTTGCCTAATATTTCATATTGGTGGTGAAGGTAGAATTTTAGTTGTTAATAAATAGATACATATTTACTGAATATAATCATATATTACATAAACTCTGTAAAAAGAAAAGATAATGAAAGAAAAGTATGTTGATATTGCAGTATTTGTCACAAACTGTAAACAGCATGAAAAACAGAAATTAATTTTGCTTCAAATTTTAGATGATGCAATTTAGATTTACGAAGATGCACATTTGTGACAGAGTATATAATCAATAACATAATGTTCAACAAAGTTTCACCTAAGGGCATCTCTTTTGAAAATAATTATAAAATAAGATAAACTGATTTCCCCTTTATTAGTTGATAAGAAAGATGATGTTCTTGTAGATAAATTAGACGCCATAGCTTTACCTGGTCTATGATATTTGAGTTTCCAAGAATGTATTAACTTATTCAGCCACCCCCTGGCAATCTAGGTGGCATGTTGGTATGGTATGTTTCACTTTGATATTTGCTGCTAAAGCTTATGTCACATCATCTCATATATCTAAAGAGTTTTCAAGAATGGAAGAGTATCTGCCATTTTGGTGGATCAATGCAGATAGAATTTCAACATGGAGCATTTCAGACTGCCATATTCATGACTTCTTTAAGAGCCTAGTACATTCGTAAAGGTACTCCTGATACTTTCCTTATCAATGCTGCTGCTAATGTTTATCCTTTTCATGTATTTCAGCGAATTTCCAGCAATGAGCTTATACCTAGTTTTACAGTAGAAATTTTGGTTGTATATTCTGAAGAGGTAACTCAGATCCATAAACTATCAAATATTGCCTTTACTATTGAATTTTGGGAGCTTCTATTTGTTGCAATTAGGACTTTTGGATTTATGGGGAAATAGAGTATTACCCCAAAGTCACCTTTTCCTGATCAAGCCACAAACATAACCTCACTTTTCATTACTTTACTCTCTTCTATGTGTTTTAGACTGGCTGCAGAAATGAACTCCAAAGTAAGCTGTGATGAAGGAGCACTAGAAAACATTGGGATAAAGAACAGACCGATGAAAATAGCTGAAGAATATCAGCTCTTTCTCAGTAATGACTGGCTCGAAGCAAAGGAAAGGCTGGATAATTCCAATGTCCCAAATGAAATAGCCTTGAAGACTCTTGTTTCTATTATGAAGGTATGTTATTCAAGAATTTATTTACTGTAACCCGCAGACAATTTGCACCATAAGTCATTTACCACTGTTGCCATAGATTTTTGTTCTAAAAATGTCTTAAAATATATAAATGGAGCAGTAAATTTGGCACGTTGTTCGATATGGGAAAGGACAAAATTTCTTTCTGGTTTTCTGGTCATATTTTTTTCACTAAAATTTGTTTCACACACTAGAGAGGTGTTACGTTTTGGCCAACAAAACATTAAACGCAAACATATTTACGTCAGCATTAGATGTATATCAGATGACTTTTAAGGTTTTGGGGGTCAATTACGTTACGTTTTATACGTAAAGGCTGGCTTATTTACGTTCACTCACCCCTATCTATTATATATAAAAACTACACACTACAAATAAATTTGCCACAACCCCATAGACAGATAAATATGTACACCACGTTTTGGCCAGGTTTCAGTTCACTATATTTTCCTATATGAATACCAGAGGTCTGTTTACAAACGATGCTTCTTTTTTATCACATCAAAGAAACTAAGCTGACCTGCACTCTTTGATATGGACGTATTGCTAAACCCTTATTTAACAAACCTATCCTCTTCAAACTTAACGTATCTCTTACGGAAATTATTTTGCGTTAGGTTGCTGTCAAACGCATCACTAAACCTCTCTATTAACAGAACAGAAACGCAAACGTAAATGTAATGAAAGAATGGTTTAGAAACTGTGGGGCTTTCACACTACACGAGAAATGGAACAACAAGGCAGAAACATTCATATGCCTGATGGTGATTTATAATTTTCCTGTGTTTTTTCTGGTTGATTATAATTCATATATTTGAATACCCAGTGCATTTTATTTTCCTTGTCTCAGGGTAAAACTCCTATACAACAGCCACTAACATGCAAGCCAAATCTCTGACTTGACAATCAAGTCGGAGATCATGAAAGTGCAAGTGTATAATCCCAAATTTATTATTCATGATAGCAGCTTCTATACAATAAACAAATCCAATGCCGCTGAGTTTGGACTGATTCATATAATACAAAGAGTTGTCTAAACTCCCATCTAATTATGTTATGACAGGTAATTGTTTAAAGTGTTAGTGGCAAATGTATTAATCTATTAGAAAAACAAATAACGCTATTTCAATTTCAAGCCAAGAAGTAAGCCAGGTTGGGATAAAAATTATTTATTAATACCGACATACACAGTACAAACAACATATACTAACATCTAACATTAATACTAAAACAATACTAAGATACTAAGTTAAAACTAACCACTAAGAAAGTTACTATTAATACTAAGTATAACAGATATGAGCGAACTTGTTGAGATTACTAAGTTACTAAAACTAATAAAAGTTACTAATACTTGAGTTTTCGATTAGTTAAAATGTACAATAAATAATTTTTTGCTGTATACAAATATAAATCACCCAGGCTTTTCTACCAGCCTTTCTGGAGTATATGTACCACAAAGATTACTAAGTGTAAAGTGTTCATAGTAGTTGGGTTTAACTGTGATATGATTTACCCAAGTGCCAGATAGTGGTAGTTATGGTTGTAGTAATTTTTTAAAAGCTAGAGAGACAGAACCTTGGGCTTGAGGATTGGCTACAATGTAGGACCATACGGCCTCAGAAGTCCATGTTCCCTGTTGTTGGATCGACTGAAGGGAAACGTCAGCATTAAAAGCTAAAGAGGCCCCGGATCGCCTAAAGCAGTGGAAGGAGTGGGAAGAGGGATCCAGGCCCATGGAGGTGATAATGGAGGCCAAGGTTTTTCGAACCTTACTTTCGGTAAGGGGGACAAAGGACTGACCCTGGGGAATGGCAAAGAGGGGGGCATTGGGAGGAAGTGGGAAGGAAGCAATCATGGCTTTGAGAGCAGTGACAGGGCATAGGTCAGAGGGTGATAAGACTGGGATTTGGACAGTAGCGAATTGGGACTGTTTCTGAAGGGTTTTGGACCACTTGACCACCATGGTTGCGAATTCAGGGTGGGGGATGAAATCAGCTCTACATAAGTGAATGAGAGGGGAGAAGGAGGACACAGAGGGAGGGACCAAGTTAGAAAGGCGGAAAAAGGCAAAGAAGGCAGTTAGGAATAGGGCCTTATAGGTAGGGCCGGAGGGGAGGAGGGCCGAAATTGAAATGATAGAAGAAAGGGACTGGAGGTCGAATAAACCTTTGACCTTTTTGGGGACAGGGACATGGAGGGCAATACTCCTGAGGGCCAGGGTGACCGAATGATGGGAAAGGGGGGCCAGGGAAAGAGACAAGAGTTTGAACTGGGACCTGAGGGAGGAGAGGTAGGATTGAATGCTAGCATGGGAGAGATTATTGAAACATAAAAATTCGATAAAGGCTAAAATGGAAGAATGGGTAATTTCCAGAATATCCACATTTATGAATTGGAGGAACTGGAGGAATAATGTAAAGTGGGAGTGGTGGGCCCTTGAAGTCTTTGGTCGATAGCCTGATGGAATTCTGGCGCTGGCCATCCTCAGCAGTGCACAGAGGGCAGGGCTAGAACCTGAAACAAGTGGAACACATCACATAACTAAATATCCAATTGAATGCACAACATGTCACTGGTTATATTGAACCATACAGGGCGATGAACCATTGCCATTAATTTATGCCAATTGTTGTTTACTAAGTGCCAACGCGACAATAAGTCAGCACATTGATTGTTTTTTCCTTTGACATGTATTAATTTAAGCTGAATGTCTTTCAAGGCTGTTTCCAGCCATATATTACGCACCAGAGCCCCTAGGCCAGTGTCTTTTGTCACTCCACTATTCACCACAGAAACAACTGCTTCATTATCACATTCAATAATTATTTGTTTTTTGGCCCACATATGGCCCCATAACCTCAGGGCTACTAGGACATTCCACATCTCTAGATGCACTATAGTAAACATTGAGGGTATTTCATTGTGTCTAAATTGGTATGTGTATACACATTCATTGAATCTGCCACCAATACCCGTAAGACAGGCATCTAATTGAATACAATCAGTGCTATACAACTTAGTATGAATGTACGTGGCAGTACCATTGAAGCTCTTTACAAATTTCAAAAACCAATTAATATCACGTTGAACTGGCTCTGACATGGGGATTCTTTCCCTATCCATTCCTCTTAGGGTTTCTAGTAACCTGTTTACAAAGTACCTAGCTGGGTGGACTACCTTGTGTATAAACATGAGGCTTCCCAACAGACTCTGTAGCTGTTTCTTTGTAAATTGGGTTAATTTTTTAAAATTCTTACAGGCCAGAAGAATTTCTTCTAGTTTATTTTCAGGAATGGACATGGATGCTTTTACTGAGTCTATCTCAATGCCCAAGCAAATGATACGGGTGGTGGGAGGGGTCAGCTTTGCAGGGCTAGTGGGAATATTGAGGTCCCTGAGTAAGGTGCACATGGTATCGAAGCTTTTCTGGGCTTTGTCGCCCACTTCCGCCCCAAGTAAATCGTCAATATATGACATGAGGTAGTATCCTTGCTTTGAATGTACATATCTTAAGAAATCTGTGAGCCTACTGCACCCCATTGCTCCCGTACGATGGCCGAACGCGTACGACCCGTCTACATAGTAGTTACCTTGCCAGAAGAGACACAGAAGGGGGTAATCTGCTGGATCTACCTTCAGCTGTCTGAAGGCCCGAGAGAGGTCGATTTTGTGCATCAAGGCTCCTCTACCGAGTTTCCGTAGTCTATCCGTAAAGGTATCGACAGAAGGGTAGCACAGTTTAAAGGCGGTACCCATGTATTCATTACTGTGTGTATAGTGATTAACACTGGCCCCATTGGGCCAGGAAAGGTCTATGATGACCCTACGTTTGTTGCTGTCTTGCTTCTGGTGAGTGATAAAGGGGGAAATGTGTGTTATACCACCAAAGGGTTTATTTTTGAAAGGACCGTATATAGCTTGGTGATCCATTTCATCTGTTAAATAAGCTGTAACATGCTCAGGGAATTGTAGTGCTGAGGGGTGACTGTCAGAAGCTGAAATGAGATCCCCATGGGAACCCTTAAAGTCCATAGGGAATCCGTAGCGTAAAAATAGTGGGAGATGCCAATCCCAGTAACCTTCAGCTAATTTGTCAATCAGGTCTAAATTCATATCATAATTGACTTGTACACGTGCTCCCAAAAAATTGGGGCATTGGAAACTGTTAACAATGTCATATAACTTGACAGGATCTTTACAAAGCTCTGGGTCATGAATACATTTGTCACATTCTTTAATTTCCCCAAATTGCAAGGGAGACAGAGGAATAAAACCCGTATGCTGTGTGTGTTGGTCCATGAAGCGTGAAAGGTCTTGACACTTATTGTCAAGTAATTGAATGTCAATTTGGTTCAATTGTTTTTTGGACACTTTGGCCCAAGAATGTTGACCTAGATCTCTAATTGCAATATTGGGGTCAAATGCCATGATGCATTTGGCACCTGGTTCCCACTGGGACCAGTGCAACCATTATCATTATTCTTCACATAACTGTGTACTGACGACTGATCTACTTTAACTACTTTTTTACAAATGTCATGTTCATGCTTTCTGTTATTAACATTACAGTTAGCCTCCATAGATGTTAACTCAACATTTTGTCACTGTTGTGGCATACCATTACTGTTTTTCCGTCTCTTGTTATTGCATTGTGCTTCAGGGTGGTTATACAGCCTGCTATACGTATACATACAATACGCACACACATGCTTGTGTGTTATGAGCCCCTGATCATGATCAGCTGTTTTAGAACACCTACCCTCATTATAGTCTTTACACGGGATGGAGCTTGATTTTCTGGGTCCTTTCTTGTTGCTACTGTTGGTGTTGTCTGGTTGACTGCTACTGGGGTTGCTAGTAGCCCTGACATATGTTTTTCTAACCTTATTAACTTTCTTGAGGTCGTTCCAAGCGATGAGCCCTTCCTCCATCTTGGTCATGACCACCAGATGGGCTCCTTTCGCTGCTTGCCAGCTGTGATCACAGACGTTCTGAAAGAGTTCTGTGAGGTACTCTACCATATTACCCTTTATGACACCATCCTGTTCCTCCAGGAAAGATCTCAGGAAGCCCAGCACAAATTGGGCTTGCGTTAGCTGTTCATAGCTTACCCTTGCTCTGAGATGGCCCACAAAAGCACAATCTTGGGGCCATACGACCTCGACCTTTTCCTTCTTCCCCTTGGGTTTGGTGGCCACATGTGTTTGGGTAACTTGTGGTGGGTTATAATGAATGTAGTTACCTTGCTGCTGAGGGAGGGCAAGGTGATTCAGTTCTTGAAGTCGTTGCTGCACTAGGTCCTGGTTCACTGCGGTTGTCCTCAAGGCTTGGATGCTGGGGATAATGGTGTGGTCCCGGGTCACTGCTTGATTGCTAGTTTGTGGAACTGTTGCATGAGCCATGTGGGTGTTAAGCAATGGTGCCTGTGTTATTCCTGTTGGTAGGAGGGGTACTTGCCCTACCCCAGGAGGTACTTGCCCTGGCAAGTGTGAACCCTGCATATGGGTCGCTTGGATGTGGTGTTGTTGCAGCCCATTCTGTGCGACCTGGGATTGCTGTGATGTGCCAACGACTGTCGCTTGGTGGGGAATAGAAGAAACTACTTGCAGATTTGTTGTGGGTACTGGCCCCAGCCAGGGTCCCGTACCTTGGATTGCTGTTGACAACACTGGTCCCCTTTGTGTGGTTGTAAATGTAACTGCATTAGGTGCTGTTTGTACCTGGTGAGTGTGATTCGAGGTACGACACGTGGAGAAGACAGTTTGTGTGTTAGTGGCTACATTCCCTTGCTGTGCACTCACTTGGTGGGCCTGGGCGAACAGGCTGGATGTGGTGGTAATGGTGGTGCTGTTGGAATGAACATGTACTGGGATTCGAACTTCTGGATTCCTGGGCTGAACTGCACTTTCGTCTACAGATGTATAGGCCCCTGTTCTGTTAATTGCACCAAACATTGAACTGTCACTTGCCTGTCTGTTAGGGCCTGTCCTCTTCCGCCTCCTGGGGGTGGAGGCGAAGGTATCCGTATGTAGCTCCTGTTCGACTTGAGTCATTCTAGCTGATAATTTCTGGAGTTCAGCTAGGATCAGTTCATCTGTCCTGAGGTTTGTGTGTTGAGTTTGTGAATTACTTGTAGTGATCATGGTGTTAGATGTGTTGCTATTAAGCGAACTACCTGAGGGGCCGGCCTGTATAGGGCTTGGGAGTCCTCCTACCGACTGCTGGGAGATAAGGGCACTGGCCGCCACTGTTGCTTGGTCAGATGTGATGTTTGTTGCCATACCTGTCCTATAACAGCGTCTTCCAACAGGTCTAATATGTGCCGTATCACACTTGTAACAAAATTGTTCCATAAAAGTTAGTGATTGTTAAGAATACTAAAAACTGATAACTAAAACACAATTGATAAAATAGCGGTAAAACTCTTGTTATTATTCCACACAAGATTTTCCTTTCCAATATTCCACGTCTGATCCCTTCCAAGTTCCACAGTAAACAACATAAGGCGCCAAACTATGGTCATGTGACAAACATCCCAACCTATTAAGGGCTTAAGGTAGGTCTACAAATACTGTCGTAACTTCTGGCTTGAGAGGCTAAGCCCCTATTAGGCCAAGCCAACAGGTTCAGTTTTAATTACACTTATTCTGATGTGAATAATTGGTATTTTTCCCAACAAAATTTTTATTTTAAATTCTCACCAAGATCAGGGCAATATAAACATATATAAGTGTGAAGTAGTTCATAAAAATGTTTCTGGAAATGTGAAGTACTGTTTATGTTCCTGTGAATGTGTAAAACTGCTTTATGCTCATTTTACAAATAGAGTAAAAAATATAATTGAGCTAATAGCATAATTTAAGAATGTTTGCTTTAATATTTTTTTATAATTCTCCATTTTTGGTAATTCCGCATCAGAAAAACAGGCTTTAAATATTAACAAACTTCATAATTATTATGACATTCAATATGAATAAAATTTACAAAATTATTACATATTTATAATGTTCAAGCATTTACTGACTTCAGCTTTTGTACTTGCTATACAGAGCGCTGAGTCTGAAGCTTTCATGAGACATCAGGAGATTCAGAATGCTATTTATCATGCCATATCTAAACAAGGAGAAAATGCACCAACTCCTCTGGATTTTTCATCCATTAACATGAAAAGTAAAGTTGACACCATGGCCGTGAAAAGGATTCCAGATGGGGTGAAAAATGGTATTGGAGATTTTCTCCGAATCACTGCTGATACAGCAGATGTGTCAATTATAGTACAGGTAAAATGCTATGTAAATCTATTTAGTACTCTTTCCACAGTGCTATTATTAAAAATCATATATTTAATACCATTGAGTATATTATGACTTAACAGGTCTTTAGTCTGTTTATTGCATATTGTAATGGTCAGTTTCATTGCTGTATTAAACCAGTTTTACATTGGTGGACAACAATTCTATCATGAAAAAAAGATAAAAACTGGCTGAAAATACCAGTAATTTTGAATTACTAACAGGGTCAATATACAATGCACAGATAAGAAATCATATTATTTATTTATTATTTATTTTAATCTTTTTATTTATTACTATCCCAGAAACACAGTTGACCTGGGTTAAATGTCATGTACAGGCAGATACATACTTTATTAGTGGCCTGGATGACCACTTTAAGTTGTGGTCCTCTGTCATTGGGCGCCAAAGCCAATGGCAGGCTAAAGAACCCCAGAGATGTTCACAAATGGTCCTCGTTGATACTTTTCAAGTTTGGGGAGTGTCAGGTAGTAGTGTTGACTCTACTTGTGCAGCCAGGTTTGTTCAAATGGAACTTTGAATCATGTAGTACAGGAGACCATAGACGTAATATAAAGTGACAATTATATGCTGAGTTCCTGTATGAATGTAGCCTAGCTGTTAATGTAAAACATCAACTTTGATCTTTGGACTAAGATTTAATATACAATGCAATAAATTAGTTTCTCAAGATTCTGCAAAATATTGGCAAGCAAAGTGACACCTGTTAACATTTCACTTTCACCCATAACTTCAGAGTTTAGAATTATGTGCTATGTTATACCTTATATCAGCTGATCCATCCTACCTCTTAAACAAGGTAAATAAGTTGTCTGCTCTTGAAAAATGTTTAATGCATATTATAGTACAAAATTATTTCAATGGCTTACTTCATAAATAAAACAATATTTATGTAAGTAATATATTTTCCATCATTCTTATACTTTCAAAGTTCCAAGTTGGGGTTTTACGTCCTGTTCAACAGCCAGGGTCATATTGGGACAGGTCCTCAGTATTGCCACTTTTGGGAGTCGAATCCCACATAGAGGTAACAACTTGTGGTTAGATGCCAAACTTGCTAACCACTAGGCCACTGTGGACCTCATTCCTATATTTTCAGGGAATCATGGAAAGTAAACTGAGACCCAGAGCAAATGCAAGCATCAAGAAACGTTGCAGCACTATACAAGGAAGTAAAAATTTCTCCATTGAAGTACTCAAGCTTGAAGAATATCTTACAACTTGTGCTCAACTCACCTGGAAGATGGCAATTCAGAGACCACCAATGTCATTCGACAGCAAAACTGGTGAGGAAAGATCACTCATGTAAATAACTATGAGATTTATATCCTTGGTCAGTGCCAAGGTTATTATCTCTCAATGGCCCACTTGGTATAAGATAATAAACTGCTGACTGTGCAAATGTACTTGCATTTCTTAGGTTTCCTAATTTTCACAATTACTTCAATTACTTTACTTTTAAATGTGCATGGTGGAATCAATTTATATCTACCATGTAGATGTACCTAGGCGTAAGAAAGTTGTCCAGTTTATTGCAAGCATAAAGTTGTTCAGACTTTTAGGACAATACTTCAATGACCAATATTATAAAATATACATGATGGAATTTATTTATATTTGAATATGAATGGGGTTATGCCCCTAAAATATGTTCATTTTGTGGCAGCATTTCAGTCAACAAGTGACTGGGAAACATTCCAACGGCTAATATTTCAAACCCTACAGGACAAATTTCATCTGTGCTGGGTATGTTGGTGTTCTTAAGCCACAGAAAGATGTCCACTTCACGGTGCCCTTAAACCCCCAAATGTAACTTCATTATATGAAACTTATGTATACCACCATTATGGCTTATATTCAAAAGTGACTGCATGGATTTCATTCATGTTTGGCATGTGCGTATATCCACTCCTTCAGAATATAATCAAAACAAATACCAACAAAGGCAGTTTTCTTGTTTTGACCTATTTAACATATTTATCTTGTGAAAAGGAAACCAACACAGAAGTATTATGAATAGATTTTAAAATTAATAGTTCTACCATTTATGACATATACTCTGGCAACAATCCAAACTTACTAAACAGCTAATTTTAGTATCTAACCTAGCCTTTTATATCTTTTGGAACTTTTACTGTGGTTAATCTCTTTACTGATTCAGAGGCACAAAATCACCATTCCAGAATGATACAACCAGTACTACCAGTATGGTATGTTTCCATCACTGTGGTCAATACTTTGATCTAAGCTATCCTTTTAAGCTGTTTAAGCAATGACAATGAATTAAAATGCTGAAAAAGACACTGAGCAAAATAAAAATTGGCTTGCAGTGGCTTCTAACCAGAGAGTAATTTTCCGAACAAGTGATGAAACAAGTTATATCTGTGCCAGATTTTTCCTTTCTTATAACCCCCCCCCCCCCCCCCCCCCCCCCCCTAAAAAACACTCCTTTATCCTTTATGAAATCAGTGAATCCATTCATTAAAACAACTCCAGCAATTTCAGCATGATGAATCCATGTAAGTTTGCTTTACCATTTTCCTATAATGGTTTTAACCACTGAGTGATTAGTTGTAGAGAAAAAGAAAATTTTGATAGAAGGACCTCAGTGATTTGATCAGGGGCTAGCATGTTTGGCATCTAAGTACAGGCTATCCCCTTTGTATGTGTTTGACATCTTACAAGTGGCAAAACTGACGGCCTGTCACAATATGACCCTGGCTATTGAGCCGGACATAAAACCCCCAACCTAAACTCTACACTGACTTGTGTGATCACAACACTATTATTTGTAATAGTAAAGATATGCTGCTTTATACTTTGTCTTCTGAAAGATAATGTTATGTTCACAAGTAGGCAAAAAATGTTTTTAACATTGATAGCAATTACAGTTAGACAAACCCCAAATGTTTTCTAGGTAAACATGAGAAATGGAAGGGTGATACGTACCAAGATGTGTATTTTGGCAGTGATGATCCAACAAAGCCAGGAAATGTGGTGAAGTTTTATGTACACCCTGCACTGAACCATGGGGACACCCTCATGACAAAAGGTCGTGTGTATATCGCACCCATGTGAAATGTGGCATGCATATCAAAACAAGCACTGAAGGAAACTACAAATTATAACTAGCTTTCGTCATTATGCTATTCCTATATTATCCATTTTCTGTGACTTTATAAAGCCGATATATGCACTGATAATCATACAGTTAACGTTTTCAGACTTTTCTCAGAAATTATACTTCCACAACACAAAAACCGTCATGAAACTAAATTTTGATAAAAATTAAACTATATCAAAAGAATAGCTCCAAACTAGTCACTTACTTCATGATATGATGCTGCCAGTTTGCAGTAATTTAATATTTCATTAGTATCTTTAAAATGTAAAACTAGATTAGGAATGAATAATTAAAAAATATCACAATTTCTATCATGATCTTAGATAATACCTGTTTTCAAGTGTGTGATTACTTTGAAGGTATAATTAAGTCAGTATTACTTTGCATATTTTATTGTTCACCACATATGCTATTTAACCTGACAACTCGGAAAGCATATTTTGACCCCCTGTTGCCAGTTAGAGGATTGTTCTAGTTTGGCAATCTGATCATATATCCTGATCCTGATGGGAATAGTTGGGATCAAACAAGATCCATGGAAGAAGCATCAGCATTTACTAGATCTGATAAGGGCTGTAGAAAGTTCAACCAGCTTAAAGTTATCTGGAAGACATATTTTTGGGAAATATGAGTAGTACACTTGATTTATATGTAAATTATAAAAAAATGCATTGCACGGATAATACATACAAATTTTAGCATCTAGCAGATACTTGTCTAAATAGAGAAAAAATTGACTATCAAAGCAGATTGGCGCATATACATCCACTATACAGAAATGAAGCACCATAGATTGAGGATGCATTATTCACCTTGGAGGTCACTGCCAAGGTCAACCATAGGGCATATGTATGTGAAGGGGCTGTAAGGGGCTGTATTGCTCAGTGACTTAAGGTTTAAATATTGAGCATGGCGGCTGAATTTGACACACCTTGTCAACATCACTAGTTAGAACTGGTGCATAGAATTATATTTTACAAATTTACATTTATACACACATTACATTTAATTAATTTTACAAGAATTGCTTTTATTTTGATGTTTACATATACAATTGTATCATAATGTATTTGATTTAAACTATACTCAGAAGGGGCCCTTCTCTCCTAAAATTACCTACATTTTTTTTTCCATTTAAGCACAGCTGAACTTAAACTCAATAGAAAGGTGTAATATTTTAGTTGTAAGAGTATGAGTACTTTAGAGTATGCCAACCTTAACTTAAATGCGTAAACTGAGCAGTTTACTCAACCTTATAAAAGTCTGTAAACTATAATCCAGTAAACTCACTCACTTGAGTGCAAGGTAACCTAAACTTAAAAGTAACATCACTCTAAGTAAACATATCTTAAAGTTGAGGCCACCTCACTGTTGTAAATGTAAATACTTGCGTAAATGTGTTTCTGTTTCAGTAATTTAAGGTGGCATGTAACAACTTATTTTGTATCAATGACTTATTTTGTATTACCTGACTTATTTTGTATCAATTTTTGACTTATTTCGTATTACCGACTTATTTTGTAGTAAAATTGCCTTACTTTGTATTACTTGGCCGACTTATTTCGTACCAACAGTTGACTTAATATGTTACAAAATGGTGCGCAGAATTTTCACAAGCTTTCAGGGTGATACAAAATAAGTTAATAATACAAAATAAACTGCTCTATAGACAACTTGTTTTGTATCACTGACTTATTTTGTAGTAATTTCAATTCACCTTTTATAGTGGCTTGTCTCCATCAAAGGATGGACTCAAAGGAATTTAATCCTTACTGGACTCAATCTTGTAGTCCATTTACCATTTGCCTGATAGTAATTCTTATTTTTAGCACTGATATTGATACAAAATAAGTCGATAATAGTACAATAATGTGATTTTGTATGGCATTATAGGTTTTTACAGGCACGCCATGAATCATTACAGCCCGAGGGCAAAATCACATTATTACTATTATTATTAGATCTGCATTTGTCATCATTATTCACCTAAGTTTTCATAAATGGTATTATTTTTAACATTTTCACTCTGCAATAGGTAGCGTATTTTTAATGTTAAAACCCTTTGGTTAAGATTGCTTAAAAAAGCTGAATGCAGAAAAAAAAAAAATAAATAAACTGACCTGCCGGGATTCGAACCCCAACCTCACGATTAAAACATTGAGCACTTAACACTCACGGCCACACAATTCAGTAATTTTTGGAACTGTAAAATGCTATTTATTCCTTCATCAATAATGCACTCATTCAAAACATTCACGTTTCACGATTTTTCATTTCTTATCTTTAACTCAAACTATTTGTACTCATACCATTGTAAAAATGCCTTTAAGCTGTTTATTTTCCTTTTATTTCATTAAAATCCATCAAATTATAAGGGAGATATGGCATTTTGAAATTTTCAAGTGGGAGCAAATCGCTTGTAAACAAACTTACGAGAAACATTAAAACATGCATTAATATTATTATTCCCAAAATAGCGGGCGGATAATGAAAGAACCTGTGCAAATATGGTGTTTTATGGACCTTTAAAAAAACATTAATGAACTAAGGAATGCCTGCCTATCTAATAATAATACAAAATAAGCTGCAATATAGACAACTTATGTTGCATCACTGACTTATTTTGTATTATCAGGTTATAAAACTCCAAACTGTGTAAGGAATTTTGTTTTTAAAACTGTGGAATTCTTTGTTTATTCATTATTTTAATGTTACATTAACACTTTGGCATAGATTACATAAAACATAGATCATAAGTTAGAAAATACATCCAAATTGTTATAATTATCAAAAATTTGCCTCTTATTAGCCATTCCATGAAAGACCATGCAATTTTCCTTGGATGTGTAACCATTCCTATTGCAAATTGAAGATAGCAGTCTTTTGGAATGATGATCAATGTGCCAAACTTAACATTATTTTTTTATCCTTTTCATGTAATTTTCATGATAATTTTGCAGAACGAGGACTTCTTACAATGGTAATTAGCACATAAGAATTGGTAAAATTGTATTTATCCCTGAAATTTTAGCATTGCAAAGATTTTGGTTATTAAAATGATACACATTCATTATTGTTTTCTTTCTGACACATAAAAAATGCTTAATGCTACCAATGGATCAACACATGTGCCACCTTCTCTATGTTCTATTGAATAATGCTGAGCTGACATGTGATTACCATTTGCCTGTTGTCTATAGAATTGGACATTTTGCAAAACAGTGTTTGGGACATATGTAGCTTTTACGCTGCACAATTATTGTTGTCACCCAGGTATTGGTGTCAGGCTGGGCAGTTGGGCGGTCTCTCAGCCAAGTGGACAGACTGGCTTCAGTAATAATTCATCCCTGCTGTATTTCATAAACCATAAGGGATAGGATGTTGAAACTTGATAGAGACATTGAGAGACATTTGTTAAGGGGTGTAGGTGTGCAGCATCATATTATGACTTTGATTTGACCTTTGACCTTACCGTAGTGACTTTAATCTTTAAAATCTTATCCAGCCCATATCTTCCAAACTGTAACGTGTAGGATGTTGATACTTTGTAGGATATTGGTTAGGAAGTATAGGTTAGCAGTGTGCAGTGTAACATGTTGACCTTTGAGCTTGTCATAATAATTCTGACCTTTATAGTCTTTAAAAGGTTGATACTTCACATGAACATTGGCCGGGGGACAGGTGTATTGTTCAACTTCATAGTCTTACATCAATGCTCCCTATAACTTTTACTCTGTAATGTTGAACATGAATATAATATTTAGGGAGATGTTTCTTGAGTGTACGAAGTGTACATTTTAACAAGCCACTATAAAAGGTGAATTGAAATTACTACAAAATAAGTCAGTGATACAAAACAAGTTGTCTATAGAGCAGCTTATTTTGTATTATCAACTTAGTTTGTTTCACCCTGAGATCTTGTGAAAATTCTGCGCACCATTTTGTAACATATTAAGTCAGCTGTTAGTACGAAATAAGTTGGCCAAGTAATACAAAATAAGGCAATTTTACTACAAAATAAGTCGGTAATACGAAATAAGTCAAAAATTGATACAAAATAAGTCGGCTAATACAAAATAAGTCGTTACATGGCATTTTTCATTACGTTTTATAATTGTGTACATAAATTGTAGTTGGAAAATAAAATATATATTCCCATTTCCTGGCCTTGAGGTAATGGTATATACAGTATACATGTAGACTTTATAGATCAATGGAGCTAGTTTTAATCGTACTTAGGTCCGAACAAAAAACAGTGCTCTAATTTTGGAGGTACAGCTGGAAAATAGTCAATCTTAGAAGCATTTCTTATGAATATTGGGTGTTCTTGTTATACCCTTAACATTTTAAAGACAAAGCAGTCCCAGAGCTTAAAAAATTAGGTAATTTAAAATAGCATCAGATCAGAAACCTAACAGCCTGGGGAAATGATATTAGGACATCATGAGATGTAGAAGAGGCAAAACAGTATAAAGATCACCAGAACAGTGTAATGTATAGCTGCACGAAAAAAATATATACTTACGAGAGAGAAAATGTATGCAAAGACTAAGTATGACAATTCAACAGCAGGGTGACAGCATTAATTAGGGATACTAAAAGTTATTAATCCGTAAAATTTCTTATATTGAGGTACATCTGTTAATGCAACTTGTTCTAGGTGGCCCAAATGTTCAGTTGCAGCAATCCATATGTATCTTACGGTAATACTAAAGCCACATTTTCACAGCAATAATGTAGTGTTTTACTTCCAAGCTTCACCAAAAGGAAACCTGCAAGACATGAAAATACGTTAGCAACTTAAAACATGTGACAGGAGACAATATGTTTCTTTTAATTTGTTATTCCATGGACACTTGACTAAATAGAAGCCATAAATCAACGTTTTTGTGAATAAAATAGAAAACCCAGCAGACATTTCTCATCTGTGGATATTTCCCCTTCCTTGGTAGTTAGTTTTGCCTCATTTGCATACACTGTTTACGATATAAGTGGAGATTCTCCTGGTCACTTTTGTGAAACACCCAGGGATAAGTCGATCATGTTAATTTGGTGTCAGCTGACATTATGCTAATTCAATGTGCCATATAAACCAATATAATTTTGAAGTAAATTATATAAAACACAAAGCCAAATACAACAAATGGTAAACCATGAACAGATTAATCAAGGTAGACTCTAATAAACATTAGGTTTACCCCTGTCCCACTTTTGTGATTGACCTCAAGACACAACCAATGTTAAAATTGGGGGAGATCAGGTAACACTAAAAAAAAATCTATAAAATTTTCATAAAATAAAAAGATTGGCTTCACCAGCCAAATATTGCACTTGTAACCTACTCTATGACTACCACAATTGATGAAAATAACTCGATATCACGGAGTTGCAATCACTCTTGGGAAAGATTTGTTGCATCATTGGAAATGTGGGCAACATAGGCTTTTTCACCGAACAGATTGGTCGTAAATGAATCATACATAAAATGGCGTTTTTACCAAATTGGCTCCCACCAGATTGATCCCAAGATAAAATAGTCAAATCCAATAGGCCCTCATAAAAAACCTGGTTAAATTGGCCTGCAGGATAAAAATACCTTCTTCAAATTTGCCCCAGAAAATTATTGTGTTTTCAAAGAGATTATGTTAAACAAAGGGAAAAGATCATAAAAGTTTACATTTGGTGAACGGAAGGTATGGGTTTAATCTAATGTATGATTCAATAAAACTTTTATAGCACTTAATCTCCATCAAACCAACTTCACTTTTCATGTATCTAACTAAATAAGTGAGCAAATGACAAACCATGAAAAGCATTGATTAAAACATCGAAAATCATCAAGAAATGATATGAAGGATGTTAAGCACCTTCATTACATTAATTGATTGTTTCCAACTAGAGACCAAGTTTACATTTTTCAAGATTTCAGGGGGTCGATTTGCCAAAATATCAGTTACAACAACTTGGGAAATAAATGCTTACTGAAACATCCTTAATGTATTTGACTGTCCCCAATGATCATAGCCAACATGATCAGGGCAGTCAAGAAGAAAACTTGCTGCAGTGGAACAGGGGTATTAGTTTTACAACAAAAAGATAATACTGAAGACAAATATATTTTTTTATATAATTACAAATAATCTCTTCAGTATTCAAATACTTTTATCCAAATTGTTTCTCTGCATTTGCAATTATGTTGGCTGGATGAACTTCATCACATATATTAACCTAACATTGACTCTCTTTTGTGGGCTTTCATTTGTTTTCTATACATTATCTACACCATACAGTATATTTTTAAAAGCATTAGTGCTCCATGTATGTAAATTTTATGGTTTTTAAAGCCTAAGAATTGTTTTAACTGCTTTTTTTGTCTGAATGAAAAGTTAAATTTCTGTTTGATTTGTTTATTTACAAATAATACTGGCAACACTATCAATATTAGATTTTATGGGTTTTGTACTCATTGACTTTGTGGGGAAAGCAAGTGTGTCAAAGAGAGTGTTTTCACTAGCAACTTCATTCAAAAATGATGACCTTTTGGCCCAAACTCTCAACTCAATGTTACAAAAGTAATTAAATTAATAATAAGAACAATACATAGACAATAAGGAAATACCTTTATTTTATCATAAAACAACAAAGCACATGAAATTTTATGATGATGGGTGTTCCCTTTTGGCTTATTTACTTTTAATATACCTAACTTTGTAACATGTAAAACTCAAGCACATGGTCTAGTCAGTTAGCATAATTTGCCCGTGGGTTTCACAAAAGTAACCAGGAGAATCTCCACTTTATATCATAAACAATGTATGCAAATGAGGCAAAACTAACTACCTAAGTAGGGGAAACCTCCAAAGCTGAGAAATGTCTAATGGAATTCCTTGACCTTATATTTTCTGGGGTCTTGTCATCACTTGCATATGCACAAAGATGGCCAACAAATAAGTGATTTTAAGGGGTGATTGATGTTCATGTTTAGTTTTTTTGTCGGAGAGAATTATAATCTTTGAAGTGAGCTGTACATGCGTATGTAAATGAATTTAATCTGCTGTCTCCCTCCAACACATTTTGATTTGCTTATGAATACTCGTGTTGCCAATGTTGCGCGGTTCACTTTTTATGGGGAGTGGAAATGGCGAGCCTCGACGTGGTTTTAGTCAGAATGATATCTTTGTGGTAGGAGAAATGTGTCTGAAATATGGTAATAGAAAACAATCTTGTAGAGCCAAGATTTGCAGCCCGTAATTTATGTCAGATCCCAAACCCTTTGGATCAAAATAGCATCAGAGATACCTGGTCGAAACAATGTTTAAATGGAGAAAATAATGTTTAAAAGAAAGATAATGCATGCAAAGATAAATAATTTTAAAAGAAAGATAATGCATGCAAAGATGAAGTGTTAAAACAAGATAATTCAATAACAAGATGACAGCATTAACCAGTAAACTAAAATTCAACACTCTTTATCTACATCTGCATGGCTGAATTATGGTTTAGATGTTTTGAATATTACCATGCATACAGAAGTGGTAATATCTGCGGCTCACTTGATGAAATTCCATCTCTTACAATGGGAAGTTATAAAAGTAAAATTCTTAATAAATTCTAATATGACTTTAACAGTGCTTAATCTGCATCAAAAGACAGATCCAAAGGTGCAACAAGATTTTAAAGGTCAAGGTCACTGCAAGGTCAAAAGTCAAATTAAGGTCACACCATGATAATACAGACCTATAGCCCCTAACCAATGTCCCTACCAAGTATCCTCTTCCTTCACCTTACGGTTTCCGAGATATAGCCCGGACCAAATTTTATAGGTCAAGGCCACTACGGCAAGGTCAAAGGTCAAGTCAAGATCAGACCATGACGTTGCACACCTACACCCCCTAACCAATGTCTCTACCAAATATCAACTTCCTACACCTGACAGTTTCCAAGACATAGCTCGGACAAGATTTTATAGGTCAAGGTCACTATGGCAAGGTCAAATCAAGGTCAGACCATGACGTTGCACACCTACACCCCGTAACTAATGCCCCTACCAAGTATCAACTTCCTACACCTTACAGTTTCTGAGATATAGCCTGGACAAGATTTTCAAACTCAAGGTCACTACAGCAAGGTCAAAGGTAAAATCAAGGTCAGACCATGACGTTGCACACCTACACCCCCAAACCAACGTCCCTACCAAATATCAACTTCCTACACCTTACAGTTTCCGAGATATAGCCCGGACAAGATTTTAAGGGTCAATGTCACTACAGCAAGGTCAAAGGTTAAATCAAGGTCAGACCATAACATTGCACAACTACACCCCCTAACTAATGTCCCTACCAAGTATCAACTTCCTACACCTTACGGTTTCCGAGATATAGCCCGGACAAGATTTTATAGGTCAAGGTTACTGCAGCAAGGTCAAATCAAGGTCAGACCATGACGTTTCACACCTACACCCCCTAACCAATGTCCCTACCAAGTATCAACTTCCTACACCTTACGGTTTCCGAGATATAGCCCGGACAAGATTTGCAAACTAAAGGTCACTGCAGCAAGGTCAAAGGTAAAATCAAGGTGTCCGATCCGGACACCATGGGTGAAAACAATAAAAATAAAATGGGAGATACAAGGTCTATATAGTAATTCTACTGCTTGACTTTGAAACAGTGTCGTATGTTAAATATGATTTGCCCCATCAGCTGCTTTCAAATTCTGAAGTGCAGGGACCAAAAATAATGAAGAGAAATGACATTTTCGGAAGGCGGACCTATTTTTGATTTTGAAAAAAAGTTTCCAAGTCAAGTCTGACACCATCAAAGGATTTGCAGCCCGTGATTTCCCAGCTCTTTTTGACATTTCCAACCTACAGAGGAATAAGAGAATAACGCATCCTTTGTAAGCAGGAATCAAAAGTGAATTCTGTCTCTGTTAAACAGATTTAAAGCCAGTTATTTTTGTAATGGGATTGACATCCCAAAACCATAAGGCCAATAATTATTTCGCAGGGAGATATAAGACATGATATCATGTGACCTCTGACCTTGAGGTGATCGACCTTGTCATGTTTTGTGTTTTATATGGCATGTAATAGTATTTAGTGTTGTAACTTGTTTAACAGGACATGTACAAAAAGAATTGTATTTATAAACTCAATGCTCCACAATGTTGTTTTTCACTTTCATGGGATGGGGGGGGGGGGAGGTGAAGGCATTTATGATATAAAAGTTTTATAACCTTGAAGCAGGGATCAAAGGTTTGATGAACAAGGGTCTTTGAGGTCAAGTCACTGATCTGTCCATTCATTGCTGCATATTTAATCTCAAAATAAGGTTTGCATTCTACAAAATCATCATCTCCTTTACATGATCACAACTTAAAAGAACTTTTGCTCCAAAACTATGCATAAATGTTACAATATTTTATATGCATATTAATCAAAAGTCTCAGTATATTACACCAACAAGACTCCTGTGTTTTGAATAAAATTGATCAGACCACTGTCAACTTTTTTGCAAGCATTCTGTCAAATAAAATACTAAAGCACAGTGAAGTAGTGACCACTTGCCTCTCAACTCTGAGGCTGTCGGTTCAATTTTGGCCCCACACCTTAAGGGGAAAGCCGGATGCTGATGCCCCAACATTGACAGAATATTGATCAACTAATTTGCATTGCTGCCATCCATGAACTGAACAACTGGTTGTATGTGATAAGTGTTGCCACACGCAAATCATCAATCAACCATAACAACTCGCCAATAACATATAACTGATACAAGTAATGGAGAAATGATCTGATGCCATAAGTATTTTAACTCACTTTCAAAGAGTTAAAAATGTCTCTTAACTGCAATACAAAATATTAAAACAAGAGCACACGGAGGTGAGCCGAGAATAAAGTGCAAAGTACTCATTTACTTGTTGCGCATGCGAGATTTAAAGGCATTGATATTTGTTACCGTGTAAGGAGACAGCCAATATTTCAAAAATAATTCTTATGTTAGGCTGTGAAGACAGCAAATACAATTACAAATTGCTTGCAAAAGCAATGCTTTTGGAATCTTGTCTGTGCAGTGAGATGTATTCAGTATTTGTATGTTACCAGCAATGTGACACAATCTCGAGGTTAGGGGCATTTTGTGTAACTGTACAGTTTGAATATTGATTTTGGAGAACATATTTTTAAGTTCAAGTTTACATATAAAAGGTATAAGGAATCAGTTTATTATAATAAGTATATAATAATTTGGATTATAAAAGTATTATTTGGATATAATACAAAAATAAAATTGAAGTAGTTTTACACAAGATTCCAGTTAGAAAACATATATACATGTATATATATTCTATATAATTGGTTTCAAATCTTATTGTCTGTACAAATGTAGCACATGGTATTAAAAACTGTTTTTCGAAGCAGCAGGAGCAGTGGCAAAATTTGGAGTTGTTTGCTCAACAAATTTGAACCTAACTAATATCCTTGTAAGATTAAGATAAGTGATCACAGGGATACTGTCCAGTATATATAAAAATGTGTGGACCTTAAAAATGACACATATTTTAAAAGGAAATGCTTCCATGGGACCCACATATATCATTATTATTTCTATAGCGCTTTATTATAATTACTCAAAGCACTTTAACAATGTTATAGAAAACTATTATCATATTGTAATTAAAATCAACAGTTGTAAACTTTTTAAAAAGAAATGTTTTCAATTGCTTTTTGAATTTGTCAACTGAGGTAGCAGTTCTTATGGAATGATCAAGATTGTTGCATAGCACTGGGCCCATGTAAGAGAAGGCTTTTACACTGAATCTGTTAGGGATGACCAGTTGATTGAGTCTATATTCCTTGCTGGATCTAGTATCTCTAGATGACTAATGAATCTGGAGCAATTCTGAAAGATATCTGGGTGCCTGGGAGTTTAGGCATTTGAAGACATAAGTGAGAACTCTAAAATGAATTCTTTCTTGCACCGGTAGCCAATGAAGCTGTTGTAAATATGGTTTAGCACTTTCATATTGAGGAATGTCAAAAATAAACCTGGCAGCACAATTCTGGAGATGCTGTAGGTGATCAATATTAACCTTCTTTGTTCCAAGAAGGAGGCTACAACAATAGTCCAGGTGTGGAATGACTAGAGCCTGTATCAAAGATTTACATGCTGTGACAGTTAAATATTTACGAATTCTGTACAGCTTTCTAAGTTGCCCTTGAATAGCAGCACATTTTTTTGTGAACAAATACATCCATTGACATATGCTCATCAAAGAAAGCACAAAGATCGCGAACCACTGACACACTTTCAATGTAGCTATCCCCAACTGCAATTGTAATTTCTTGGTTTTTCTTAATGAAGTAAGGGGAACCCAGAAACAGCAGTTCTGTTTTACCATCATTGAGTTTTAGCATGTTATTTCCCATCCAGGTTTTAATTGCAGATAAACAACTATTCAGAGTTGCCAAAGAAGGACTATTGTTAATATCCCTAGGTGATATTGAGACATACAGTATAAGTTAGCAATTAATTTTAACTGAAAAATGTTTTTGCTAACAAAAACAAAGTGCCCCAAAAGGTTAGATGCTTTATAGTATAAAATAGAAAAAGATTTTGAAAAGAAAAACATGCAGTACTGAGAGAAAAAGTTAAAATTAAGCAGTGTGGAAGTTTATGCAATAACATAAAAGAAAAATGTGAGCTTTATTTGGTTTCCTATGGTCATAAATTCGGTAAAGATAATTTTATTTAATGCTATAGTTTGTAAGAGTAGTTTTAAAGTAGATATAAAGCCAAAACAGAAAATCTGCTATTTTATGACCCCAGTTTGACCCATAAGTGTTAGGTCACTTTACCATACAGGTCTTCTTCAGGACTTTTCATATCCACAACCTAGGAACAGAAAAAAGTGTTGTCATGGCAACACTTGTTGCCAGATATTGCTGAAAAGCTAACCAGCTCCTATTCATTCAGGTGTTTGGAATGCAAAGAACCCACAAAAAATATGAGTACACAAAACAGAAAAAAGTGTTGCCATAGCAACACTTGTGGCTAGGTATTACCGAAAAATTAATCAGGTAATGTGTGCAGGAGTTTGAAATGCAAAGAACCCCAATGAAGATTTTTAAGCCCAAGAAACATAGTGTTGCCATGGCAACACTTGTTGTCAGGTGTTGCCAAAAAACTAAGCCACTCCAATGTGTGCAGGAATGTAGAAAGCAAAGAAACCATAAAAATATCTTTTAAATTTGTCCTAACCTTAAACTGAATGTAAGTCAATGCAAATGTCAAGAGTTTAACGTCATGTTAATCATGTAGACTCTGTTCAAGGTTACTTTTTGGAATCATACAAGTTGGCTCAGTAACATTCTTTTACACATGGGAGTTTAAAGTCATCTTAAAATAGGGCACACCTTCAGGACTAGATTCGTCAACATACCAAATTTAAATTAAATCTGTCCTGCAGATTTGAAATACTCTCCTGAAATTGGAAAATCTAAATTCAATATAGTTATATTATCCCTAGGAGTTTAAGGTCACCTTAAAATAGGCCACATTTTAAAGAACATTTACACCCACTTACAAAATTGATTTGAATCTGTGTTGCCATCTCTTAGCTACTGCCCACAATTCGCAAAAGTAAAATTCACTAAAAATGTTTTATCAGTAGGAGTTTAAGGTCATCTTAAAATAAGGCACATATCAATGACCAGCAACACCCACATACCAAATTTGAATTTCATCCTATAAGCAATTTTTGACATATTTTCCAGAAACAAAGTGTGAAGAAGATGCTAATCTAATAGGTGATCCATCACAGCTGAGTGACACCACACTGTTACAACCTTAAACTCACAAGTTCCTAAAATATCAGCGTTTTATTGTAAACTTACAAAAGAGACCCATTCTTTTGTCTAAATATATGTACATGATGAATATCGATGAAACAATCTTAGCACATCAAATATCTTCCAAACACTGAAACAATCGTCACAACCTTAAAGTCAATAATAGTTTAACGTAAGGAGTTTAATGTAATCTTTTCCGGAAGGTTCTGTCCAAGGTTTGTTATATCCACAACTGAAACATGCCTAGAATTGCACAGTATTTGAAACACTTTTCAAAAATTGCCAAACTTAAAGTGAATATCATTCTGTTATTATGAGCTTAAGGTCATCTTATTGCATGGCACTTACCTATGTCCAGTTACATATACATGCAAAAGTTGAATGAAATTTCTGACGTTATTTTCAGTATAATCCATGGAGAAAGAAAAACATAAACCCCTATAGTTTAAAGAAAGATAAGAAGGAAAGAAAAATTTGAAAGCCCAAGAAGTAATTCAAGGGAGGCCATAATCCTGCAGTGGCGGCGATCAGTCGAACTTCAGTGAAAACAAATGAGCGTCCCTGACAGGCCACTTAATTACTGGACTGACAGATTCGAATAGGGACTCAATTTCAATTTTTTTCATGGGAATGAGTTCCAGGGACTCGCTTTTAAAAATCCCAGCCCTAACACAAGTGACGATGGTGGAAAAAGTACAAAGATTGGGATACTTTCAGAGCAATGAAATTTGTATAAAGGTCCAAAAAATGTTTAAGTAGAGAAAATAACATCTAAGAAAAAAGAATGAATATAAAGATATATATAGAGTATTAAAATAAGACAATTCAATAGCAAGATGACAGCATTAATCAGTAAACTGAAAATTATGAAGCAGTGCAATTTATTAATTGGAGAACAGCTGTCAATGAAAATAGCACAATTATGTAAAAGTATATATAATAATATGTTGCAGCAATCCACATATCTTTGTTATGAAAGAAATGTGTCACAAATACGGCAGGTGAACACACTTTGGCAGATCCAAAGTGACAGGTCGCACCATGATGCACAGCTACACCCCCTATCCAATGTCCCTACCAAGTATCAACCTTCTACACCTTACAGAATCCGAGAAATAGCCAAGACAATATTTCAAAACTCATGGTCACTATAACAAGGTCAAATCAAGCTCCACAGAATAATGTTGCACACCTACAACTCCTGAGCAATATCCTTACCAACTATGAACTTCTGACACTTTGTGGTTTCAGAGAAATCGCCCGGATAAAATTTTAACAGTCAAGGTCACTATGGCAAGGCAGGGTAGCCACAAGATTTTCATTTTGAAATTCCATGATTTTTCCATGATTTTTTCCAGATTTTCTCAAGGTTTTCCATAAGTATTTAATGGCAATATCAAACAATATTATTGACATACATATACTAGTATGTACAACTGGTACATTACTGATCAATAACTGATATCATATGCCTTTATAAAGGATACTAAAAGAAACAACTACAGTAAGTAACTAGATTGGGCCAACTCGGCGCCAACATATCCCCAGACAGGTCATCACTCATGCCACAGGTTTTGATCGGGAATTTTTTATGTAAGCCATTTGTTGTATGCCATAAATCTTGGGAAAAGTTATATGAACTTCAGCACATCAATCTACTAAGTTTATATCTTCCCAAGGAAGAAGGTGTATCCCCAGACGCCAAATACATAACTCAACAGAGCATATTTTCAATCTTCCTGCAATGATAACTCTGAACCTATTTTCAAAGTATTTAAATGATTGATGATTGAATGTCCATTCCAAATTAATAATCCCAAAAGAGCATATCTTCCTGCAAAGGGTGACTCTGAACCTATTTAAATGATTCATAATCCCAAAAGCGCATATCTGTTTCTATATTTGTTGACAAATAAAATATTATTTAAAAATTATATATTATTTATATTATTATTTTGTTATATTATTTTTAGAATTTGCATTGTTTTTCAGTTATTCATTTCCTCAATTCCTATATATGTGGTCCATATATATGCAACCTAAATATGTGACACAATCTCAGTTCTGACTCCCCTTTGTCTTATTAGATAATGAAGCAAACCCCATCTCCCAACCCCACCCCACCCCTCTCCCCTTCTCCACACCTCTCTCACTGTTACAGAAGATCTGCAACCCCACTGAAAAGTCTGGTTCTTTGTTTCTCATTTGATATCATTCAATACCTTTGTTTATTTAGTGTCACTCAATAGCTGGAGGTCCCAGAGGTGGATGGGGGGGGTGGGACTACAAAGAGAGTGCTACAGCACAAATGGTAAACAAACAAAAGGGGTAATCAAATACAAAAAGCTCAGTTAATCTTATCACTACAATAAAATCAAATATATAAATAAGGAATGTCCAACAGGAAAATTATATACCTCCAGAATTAAATATAAATTATCAAACCACAAGAACAGATTTATAATAATAATTCAGAATTGAGAATTTTAAGAATGTGATTATCAACTGAAATGAGTTAGTAACTGTAGGAACTGTGTCAAAATTAACTGAGGCAAACTGAATAAAACTGGGCTAGTTGAGGGTTAAAAATCCCCTATTTTTACTACATAAGGCTATAATTTCATTAATATTGGACTTATAGCTCACCAGAAAATAACAGTGTCCATTTTGCCTACTTGAATATGTTTAACCAGTTTCATTTTAAAAAGTTAAAAACTGACACACAGATAACACACAAAAATAAGTACTTAAAAGCCTAAGATAGCCATAACATTATTAATAAAAATTTAAATAGACAGGCACTTCCTTTGAAAAATTCAAAGATTTCAGCTCTATGACCCACATAGTTCGACAGTTACAGGGCTTTAAAGTGGTATAATATCCATAAACTGGGTCTCTGTGGGCATTTTACAATTGTTAAAGAGACCTTAGCAATTAAACTACAGAGCTGAAACTTTTTGGGGGACAAACATAACAAACAAAAATTATATATAATACAGTTTAAGACTTGTCACACTAAGCATTTCCAAATAACAGGGCAAAATACGGAAAAAAATGTCAAAAAAGGTCACTTGGGTGAGTGTTTATGGCCCTCATACACAGGTTAAATGTCTACTAAAAGCCTTGATTTTCGGCACATGTAGAAAGGACATAATAATGCATTCCCAGATGGGATTTCAGCTCCATCAATCACATAGTTTAACAGTCACAGGGCTTAAAGGTGGCAAAAAGTCCAAATATTGGGTCTCTGTGGGCCTTTTAGAGATCTCGATGTGGCCTTCAAATTAAAGCTTCAGATTTATAATCTGTCACATACTAAGATTATACATAGAATATATATCTAATAAAGTTTGAAACTTCTCAGACTTACCATTTCCAAGTTACAGAGCAAAATATGTGAAAAATGTCTTAAAAGGGTCACTCGGGTGGGTGTTTATTCTATTCTATTCTATTCTAATTGGACTTTTATAGCGCTTAATCTCCCCAAACAAGAGGACTCTAAGGCGCAACAAAACAAAAAGCAGTCAACAAAATTCTGTGTCCAGGGACATAACAGGGGTCGAACACCACGGAGAACGCCAGGAGGATGATTCAGGCTAGGGTGGATATGCTTTTAGAAAATTTTTATGGTCCTCATACACAGTTTAAATGTCTACTTGAAGCCATGATTTTTGGCACATGTAAAAAGAACATAATAATGTATTCCCAGGTGAGATTTCAGCCCTATCAGTCACATAGTTTAACAGTCACAGGGCTTAAAGGTGGCAAAAGTCCAAATACTGGGTCTTTGGGAGCCCGTCAGAGACCTCAATGTTGCCTTCAAATTAAAGCTTCAGACTTCAAATTTGTCACATACTAAGATTACACATAGAATATGTATCTAATACAGTTTGAAACTTCTCAGACTTACCATTTCCATGTTACAGGGCAAAATATGTGAAAAATATCTAAAAAGGGTCACTCGGGTGGGGATTTATGGTCCTCATACATGGGTTAAATGTCTATTAAAGGCCTAAATTTTGGAGTACATACAAGAAAAACATATTGATATATTCTCAGATGATATTTCACTTAGATGAGAGACATTGTTTGAAAGCTACAGTGCTTGAAGGTGGCAAAAAGTCCATAAATTGGGTCTCTGTGGGCAATTTTGAGACCTCAAGTCGGCCTAACAGGTAAACCTACAGCCTTTAAATTTTTCACAGACAAGGATTACATATAAGAGTTACACCCAGAGCAGTTTGAGACTCATCAGAATTACCACTTCCAAATTATAGGGCAAAATATGTTAAAAATCTAGGAAAAAAGTCCTAAGTGGGGTCTTTATGGGCCCCAAACACAATTTTCTCCTCAACTTAAAGTCTTGATTTTCGGCACATGTACTAAGAATATATTAATGTGTTCTCAGGTAAAATTTAAGCCAGATACGCCTCATAGTTTGTGACCTAGAGGGCTCTAAGTGGTCAAAAGTGCAATTTCTGACCTTAAGGTGGCCATAAGTTCTTTATTATTGGGAGTTTAAGGTCACCTTAAAATAGGGATCTTCCTTTGGGCATCCTGAACATGTGTACCAAGTTTGAAAAAAAAATATTAATCCCTTTTTGAGTTATCGCGTCCACAAGGAAATTTCTACGGCGGCGGCGGCGCGACGGACCTGAATCCAACATATCCCCGACTTTCGTCTGGGGATATAACTATATGAGAATACCCCTATGACATGGCCTTAGAGAAATTTTCAAGGGGAAGGGGGGTAGGACGGCTGAGTTGGAGACACAGGCCGTACAACACCCTGTAATATTTATGACCTGAGAAAAATAGCTACAATATTTACATGGGGACTTACCACAGCAATATAAAATTATAAAGCTAAGTTAAAGACTCCTACTTGTATCAAGTTATATCAAGTTATAACCCATTACTTTGACCTGTGCATGGAGGGCACACTCGAAATGTGATGGCCCTAGGCATAGCTGGGTAAACAATGCCAGAATGGAGTGCCTCCCCCTTTTCCTCAACAAAAGATAGGGAAGAGAGAATTAGAGTCAAGTCTCAAAGATTTTTGAAAAATAGTATCAGAGATGCCTGTACCCCACAGCCTAGGGAAATATTTTCAACACCATGAGAAGTATTGTACCAGTACAAAGTTCAGGATACTTTCAGAGCACTGTCAGTTATATAAAGTTCCAAACAATGTTTAAATGAAGAAAATAATGTTTAAAAGAAAGATAATGCATGTAAAGATGAAGTATTAAAACAAGATAATTCAATAACAAAATGACAGCATTAATCAGTAAACTAAAATTCAACACTCTTTATGTCTCTACCAAGTATCAACTTCACACACCTTACGGTTTCTGAAATATAGTCCGAACAAGATTTTATATGTCAAGATCACTACGGCAAGGTCAAAGGTCAAATCCCAACGTAACCAATGTCCCTACCAAATATCAACTTCCTACACCTTACGCTTTCCAATATATAGCCTGGACAAGATTTTATAGGGCAAGGTCACTGTGGCAAGGTCAAAGGTCAAATCAAGGTCACACCATGACGTCGCACACCTACATCCCCTAACCAATGTCCCTACCAAGTATCAACTTCCTACACCTTACGGTTTCTGAGATATAGCCCGGAAAAGATTTTATAGGTCAAGGTCACAACGGGAAGGTCAAAGGTCAAATCAAGGTCACACCATGACGTTGCACACCTACACCCCCTAACAAATGTCCCTAGCACATATCAAATTCCTACACCTGACAGTTTCCGAGATATAGCCCGGACAAGATTTTATAGGTCAAGGTCACTACGGCAAGGTCAAAGGTCAAATCAAGGTCACACCATGACGTCGCACACCTACATCCCCTAACCAATATCCCTACCAAGTATCAACTTCCTACACCTTACAGTTTCCGAGATATAGCCCGGACAAGATTTTATAGGTCAAGGTCACAACGGCAAGGTCAAATCAAGGTCAGACCATGACGTTGCACACCTACACCTCCTAACCAATGTCCCTACCCAGTATCAACTTCCTACACCTTACGGTTTCTGAGATACAGCCCGGAAAAAACTTTTTCCCGCCGCCCGCCCGCCCATCCGGACACCATGGGTGAAAACAATACCCCGACAGCCCTTAAGGGCTGTGGGGTAAAAAGCCTGTGGTGGTTAATAATGAAGTTAACTGGGGCCTAAATCCTGACACTCCTGATTCTAAGGTAAAAGGTACAAGAGGAAGATTAAGGATCTTATTGCTAATTTAAGCCTTAAAGTTATATCAAACTAAACAAATACTGAACACACTATAGTAGAAAAACACTCGACAAATTTGAGGTCTAGGGGCAAATATGCTGGGCAGCAACCACAGGACTGAGGAGAAAAAGTTCAGTCAGGCCAGACCATGGCCCACATTCTTCATGTAATACTGTGTGAAGGTGTTGTGGGACTTCCAATAGCAAGCTCAAGAGAATTAGCTCTAAGGAGACCCCCCTTGGAAGGTCTTCCAAGAAGAAAAAGGTTCTAACATCACAAGCTTTTACCTGATGCAAGCTAAAGGATTCTGGTCAGACAGATGGTAACACTGGACACCTGATGCAAGAAGAAAGAGTTGAAGAAAAGATATCCTTATTGAAATTCTTTATTGAATGAGACAAAAACAAGCATCTTCTTGTCCCCCAGGATATTTGTTTTGTCCAGATAATAGCAAAAGGCTCTGATTGGGCAAACTGACCTGCCCTCCTTGAGAGATTTGTCTGGAGCCAGGGCTGGAATGACCACTGAGGCCACATTATTAGGTTCTTGCTAGTTGATTCTCAGATAAGAAACTGGGTGAAGGGTAAAGGAACTCTCTTAGAATGTCTAATGTGTATATCCGCAGGTTGCCAATGCAAAACCGTACCGATTCCTGAACTCCACGTTTTAGTACACCCCAAAGAACATGGATGGACATCTCAATATAAGTGGCCAAATACACAAAATATGAGTTAAAGCTTATAATTTCTTCAGGTTTCTTGTTATTTTAAGTTTTCCTTCAAATTATATGAGCTGACAAGCAAGATTGAGGTTATAAATTGTCGTAACAAAAATATAGCAGATTTACTCTACGTAATCGCTAATACTGTATAAAATCTGTAAATGCATGAAAATTGGGGATAAAAGCTTACAATTTCTTCAGATTTTCTGTATATTTCTAATATTTTAAGTCTTCCATATATGTGTTGACAAGCAAAGTGGTGATTGTAAAATCTCATCACATCTGTTGAGAATAGAATTTCCTGGTCTTGTCTGCAATGGCTAACCTGTATCTATCTATTGTACTGGCCTGCAGGCTTTTCTCCTGTAGGAGGAAATATGTGACATGTTTTAAAAGGTGTTTTGAAGTCCATCGGATCTAACTCACACCATCTGACAAAATGGACCACTTAGCCTCATAGATACTCTGTTTGAGCTTCTCTGAGGAGCCTTAATTCCTGCTGCTACTTGGTCAGAGGTGCTATGCTGTTTTGATAGTCACTGTTCTAGTAGCCAATCATATATGTTCAGGTTTGAGGTCCTTGTGCAGAATCCCTTAGAACAGTTGGGTTAACAGGTATCTGGGAGAAAAACATTGCTAGGTTACAGAACAAAGACATTTTGGGCCAGCCCAGAGCTATTAAGATTACTTTACAATTGTGGCTCATGATTTTGCTGACCACTTTGCCCAGAGAAGATACTGAGTGAAGGCATAAAGATTCAGACCCACCTAAGATAGGCTGTGAGTATCCATTGAGTTCCAGTTCGTACCTGGTGGCAAACGAGTCTATTTTGAAATGGTACCACCAGTTACAGATCTGGTTGAATGGCTCCTGGAGGAGTGACTGAAAAATCTGTCTTGTGTTGTGACACCTCATTTTCAGTTACATTCAGTTGACACAAAACATGCCAAGCTTTTAAATCATCTGTCAGAGCTTGCAGCAAAGAGGGGCCTCCACAGGAGGGCATAGACAGCATGATCTCATACTTCCCCCCCCCCCCCCCCCCCCCCCCCTTGATTATGCAGGATACAACTGTGGTGTTGTCTGTGGCAATCAGAATGATCTGGCTGAAACACAAGTGCTCAAACGTTCCTTCAGTTCCAAGATGTTTATGTAGTTTGCTTTCTGGAACTGACAAAACTCTTTTTGCAGTGCAATCTCCTAAGTGAGCTCTCCAATCTGCCATTGATATGTCTGTAATAATTTATACAGCATGACTGTTTAAGGGATGTAGAGGTTCATCTGGAAGCATGTTTGTTTCCTCTAGCCACCAGTGCAAGTGTGGAGAGACTTGAAGGCAGAAATATTCTTCTCTGGGGACTTAGGCACATGTCAGTTGCTTTTCAGGTGCCACTGAATTGGATCCCTGTAAAGAAGGCCCTTGGCACTTGCTTTTCTGTGACAGTCAGCAGACCTATTAGAAACACGAGTTGTCATAGTGAACAAACTGTCTTGACAGCAGGTACTTTATTTTCAGACCAATGGCCTGTCACCTTTCTGTGGTGGGTCTTTAAACAGTTCATCCTGACAACCCACAAAGTCAAAAACTTGCTTGGGGTCCACCTCGACTGCTGGAGATTCCCAACTTCTGACAGACAGCTAGTGGGATTTTGTGTCTTGGAAACAAATCCATCGTTGACAGATTATTCAGTTTTCTAGGCACTGGTGGATTTTTGTACATTGTTACATGTAAGGGTACTGTACCAGAGCATAGTTGTGTATAGGTCAAGAGTTCCTTTAATATAGAAGGATGCTGAATCATTGATTTTCTCTGTATTTTGAATTAGTGGCTTTGTCAGCACTGATCTGTCTTGTACTCAACTGGAGTGATTTATTTTTAGGTCAAGGGAAAATACTGCTAAGCTTCTAGAACCTTCTGTGCATTTGTTTTTCCTGGAAATGTACTGATGTGTTTATAATTGTTTCCAGAACCAGCTATAATAAACTTTAAGGGTAAAAGACCCGATTACAGTTAGTGTTGAAATAATGTGTGCTACATACGTCTCTAAAACTTCGATATTTGTCTGGATTTATTTGCCTGTGTGTCAAGTGGATACAAACTGCTTGTATGCAGAAGGTGGTGAAATCTAATAGGAGTGAACTGGATTTAGTAGCTGGATATCCTGAACAGTGGATTGTTGCTTATCAACGAACATTGTTCATATTTGGGAGCAACCAGTTGAGTTCTACAGACATACGGAACACTTGGATACAGAGATTTTGTGTTGGTGAACACCAGACAGATCACTGGACAGATTTCTGGACAGAGTGGACAAACTAGTAGGTGGATAGGACTATGACTAGGTAGGTGGTTGGACTAGTTTCATTTTGTTTATTATTATTGTATTTTTAACCATCATGGTATCTTGACTGTAATTATTACTGTAATTGTTAAATAAATTTGCAAAGTGAAACTCTTTTCCTGATACAACTTGAAAGTAACCGTTAATTGCTTTTGTATTTGCCCCGTAGACCAGAACACCTTGACCTCTGAGTTATATTAAGTCTTTGACCGGGTGGTCGGTATTCATGGTTGGGGTTGATTTGGGAAGATCTTGAGTGCTTTTTTGTCCAATCAATAGTGATTAACTCCTACAATATATTATATTGTCACCACTTGGTCATGTTTTTAAGAACAACAAAACATGACAACACTGTAAAATGTCACAATTCTTTGATTACCTTTCACCACTATTTCAATGCAAAGATTTCATTTCCAGAAATCACTGTTTTGTTTATGGAGAGGAAAAGATGTGCACACGAACACAAAAATACCGAACTGCGAGACGAATTTGGGTAGCTTGAATAACGGAATGGATTTTAACCACTCCTCACAGCCTTAATTTATAGGGATGTGAAAGTGAGCATTGCTGAAGTCTAGAAAGATCACCTACTTCCTTTCTGCAGGAGAGAATGTATTGCCTTGCCCCCCACCAAAAATGTGACATTCTGGATAAAAGATGTAGGCTGTAAAACATATCTTCTGTGACGACCTGACATGATTTATCCACTGATTTCCCTTCACTCAGTTATTGGTATAGAATCATGACATTACATGTTGTATTTCATCCAGCAACTTATGCACCTATTGAAAGTTACTGCAGAGTTACTGATGTAACTAGTTTCTTTGGCCGCCAGTCATATTGAGATAAAAGTGAACGAGTGATAAGCATTGAAGAAGCTACACCATATTAAAAATTAAAGCTATTAATCTGTGACTGTTGGACTCAGGACTGCAAGACTTTGTTTGATAACATACTTTAGACAGTTTACACACCACTGGCTTGAATATGGGGCTTGGCATCTGATGAAGTAACATCATTTGTTTCATTTTATTTGCCATTCATTGGTGTTTACTTCATCATGGAATCACAAAAATTGCTTTCAGAATAAGTATGAAACAAATAGTGAAAACCAAGTTGAGCTCACATTTCACTCCAGTGATAAAGGGCAGGTTCTCAGTTCTCCTGCAGGTGTTTTCAAAAACACAATCAATAGAATGACCATTTAAAATTATCGCGAGCTTTGGAAATAAAATTCCATGATTTTTCCATGATTTTGCCCAAATTATAAAATTCCATGATTTTTCCATACCTGGAATTTTTTTTTAGCTTTTTCCAGGTTTTCCAGTGTCCATGGCTACCCTGCAAGGTCAAAGGTCAAATCAAGGTCACACCATGATGATGCACGCCTACACGCCCTAACCAATGTTCCTACCAAGTATCAATTTCCTAAACCTTACGGTTTCTGTGATATAGCCCGGACAAGAGTTTGTTGTTCAAGGTGGCTACAGCAAGGTCAAAGATCAAATCAAAGTCATACCGTGATGTTGCGCATGTACAGCCCCTAGCCAATGTCCCTACCAAGTTTCAACTTCCTACACCTTTGATTCCTGAGATACACCCCTGACAAACTTTTTCTAGTTGCCAGCCTCCTCATCCGGACAGCATGGGTGAAACCAATACCCTGACAGCATTTGAGGACTGTGGGGTAAAAACAAAAAGACAGAACCAAAAACAAAACTAATTTCAATGTCCCTCTCCTATCGTCAAGCATTAAAAAATCTATACATAGATATACAACAATATTTTATTCTCAGAATATTTAGTCATTATGAGATCCTCTGGATGACTGAATAAGTTACTAATTTATGTGATAATAATACCTTCTCATATCAATATAATCTAAATTACTGCAGAATTAATTTATTCTGAGACACTTCAAACCAAAACTTTAACAAGAGGGTCAAAGATGCCCCAAAACGCGAGTTGCACAGGCAGCAATAAGGTTAGTGACTGCTGTAATTACATTTAGGAAAGAAACGTTAGGTCGCCAAGTTAAGATGAATGTGTTAGACATGCTAAGAAATATAAAACTTGTAATCTAGGTTACATAATTGTATCTATGCTATAAACGGACAAATGAAAGAACGGAATTACACCACTTTCGAAAGCAACTTAGCTATGATACTGATGTATCTCCCTGTCAAGTTTGAATTCGACTGGACAAAGCGTTTTCGAGTTAAAGTCTGGAAATGGAAATGTTGCCAGACAAACTTAGCTATGATGGTGATGTATCTCCCTGTCAAGTTTGAATTTGATTGGACAAAGCATTTTCAAGTTAAAGTCCGGAAACGGAAATGTTGCCGGACGAACAGACAATTTCAAAAGGAACCTGGCTATAATGGTGATCTATCTCCCTGTCAAGTTTGAATTCGATTGGACAAAGCGTTTTTGAGTTATAATCCGGAAATGAAAATATGGACAGGCAGACAGATGGACAAACAGACGTCGAAGACATCAATGTAACACACAAGGTTGGTTACATGCAACCTGCCTAAAAACATAAAAAATAAATGAGTACATCTGACTCCATCCAATTTGTTAAAATCTACTACACACTAATGATCAATATTTATGAGAAGCCCAAGGATTAGGTATTGATTAGCCATAGGTCGGTTCCACATCCCAAAACTCTAGGACCAATAATATGCGAGTTATATGCACTTTGAAGTTTGGCAATCCTAGTTTGACCTTGAAGAAGGGGCCCAAGGTCAAATCTTACCACATCAGAAGACTCTTAGCCAATGATTGGCTATAGGTGGTTTCAGATCCCAAAATTCAAGAGCCAATAATAAGCAAGTTATAGACACTTATAAGTTTGGCTATCCTCGTTTGACCTTATGGGAGGGGCCCAAAGTCAAATCTGACCACTTCAGAAGACTCCTAGCCCATGGCTTCCTAAAGGTCAGCTTCACATCTCAAAATTACCTTGTCCTCCTCTGCAGTGGCATACTCATGCATAATCCATAGTATCCATCAGATGCATCCAATGGATACAAAAATCGCATTGACAATTCCTGTGCCCCACAGTCTGGGGAAATAGTTTTGCACACCATGAGATATAGAACAAGTGAAACAGTACAAAGATCAGGAGACTTTCACAGCAAATAATGTGTACACAATTTGGAAGGGCCAAGGTTAAAGATCCCACCATGACATAACATAACTACAACCCACAACCAATTACCCATCCAAGAATCAATTTTCCACACCTTACGGTTTATATGATCTGGCAATGTTTTAAATGTCAAGGTCAACACAAGAAGGTCAAATCAAGGTCACACCATGACACTGCATACCTACACCCCAAAACTAATGTCCCTACAAAGTTTCAATTTCCTACACCTTGCAGTTTTTGAAATATCTCCAGACAAGGTTTTGAAACACTATGGCAAGGTCAAAGGTCAAATCAAGGTCACAGCATGATGCTGTACACCTACAACCCAACCAATGTCCCTACCAAGTTTCAACTTTCTCCACCTTAGGGCGTCTGAGACATTGTCTGGACAAATTTAAAGGTCAACATCACTACGGCACTATCAATGTCACACACTGACCTTGCACACCCGCACTGCCTAACTAATGTCCCTATGTCCCTACCTTCCTACACCTAAGGGTTTCTAAGATACAGCCCAGACAAGACTTTAAGGGTCAAGGTCACTACAGCAAGGTCACATGTTAAAAAAGGGAACGCTGCACACATTCATCGACCAACTAATGTCCCTGCCAAGTCTCAACTTCCTACATCTAATGGATTCTATGATATAGCCTAATATCCCTAATGTCAACTAATGTCCCTACCAAGTCTCAACTTCCTACATCTAACGGATTCTATGATATAGCCTGGACCAGAATTTCAAGTTCAAGGTCACTACAGCAAGGTCAAAGATGAAATCAAGGTCACACCATAAAGTTACACACCTACATCCCCCAACCAATGTCCCTACCAAGTTTCCACTTACTATACCTAATGGTGAGATATAGCGTGGACAAACTTTTTCCAGCTGCCCGCCCACCCATCCGGATGCCTTGGTAGCAAACAATACCCACACAGTTCTTAAAGGTTGTGGGGTAAAAAAGCAACCCCAGTATTCCCTTCAGCATTGCTGCTATTGACACAAACAAGATGAATCGATCCAGTTACAAGACTCCATCACTGTCACAATAACAGAAGTAATGGAGTAATGTTTCACATCATATCAATGTGTTTCTCTTTAACATGGTCTGAACAACAATAATCCTTCAGATATCAAAGAAGCTGGAACTTTTGATCAAATCTGACTGAAATTGAAACATGCAATGGTGCTTATAGTCTAATTGTTCTCATCAAACTTGAAGCTCTGTTTTAATACAAAATATTCCCACTCTACATCAGTGGCCTTGTTAAAAACAGAGACAGAGACTTGACTTAACATTAAATTTGCTTAAACTGCATGATTTTTTGGATTAACTTCAGTTAAGTTGGAAAATGGATAAGTTTTTGTCACACATTCTACAGTTCTTATTTAGCAACTATGTTTTCTGTTTCATCTTCAGTGCAGTCACATTTTTGCTCACAGTACTTACTACTATTGGAAACAGAAAGGTCTTTTTAATTCCAACATAATTTATTCCCCTGGAAATACTTATAACTGGAACCTTTATCACTGAAATCCTCTGCAGTTTATTTCAACTTGACACATTCATAATATCTGGAAATTAACATGACATCCTAGCATCATCTATGGTTTATTTAATTTTGACAAACTGATGCTCCACTTCGTAAATACCCACAGATTCCTGAGTCTTTTCATCGTAGTCAGCCCACTCCTGCAAAGACATGGAACTGTGCAATGTAAATCCTATAACACCAAAACCTCATTCAAAGGAACCAACTTAGATGACATGTTATTATACATTATAAAAATATTTATTTATTTTAGGAAATGATTTGATATCAGAATCGAGAGTCACATTTGTCGCCATCCTTGACATTTTCAGTTTATATATACTTTGTTTATATATATTAGTTTATATTATACTAGTTTATATATATTTTGAGATATTTGGAAAGCATAACTACTGCTACTATTAATAAATGTTCCAAACGATGGTAGCACATTGATCAATAATGTTGGGGGGAGCAGGGGGAGGAGAGGCGGCATGCTATTGGATTTGTCACAACTGTTGTATCCTGCGTAGATGTGATGAATGTTTCAAAATGTTTGAAACCTTTGGTTACAAAACTGTCATTTTCAGGTGTTCAGTGCAGGGTCAGGTTATTTTTACCCATTAACATCAAGGAAGATGTTATGTAAACAATATAATTTATATAAAATACATTCCCACAATGGAAAACACATAAAATCATCATAGTTAGTCTTTGAAAGTTGGCTTCTTACGTCTGGGGCCATATTCACACTTAATACTTACACAATTCCTAACTTACACTTTATGTATTACTTAAATTTCAAGCAAAAGAAATTATGAAACCATATTCACAAACATTCATAACTCCAAGCTAACTTTTATACATCCTAAGGACAGCTTAAAAATGTCCATTACTGGATTATTTCATACATGAAATCTAAGTAACACCTAAAATCCAAGTTAGGAATGGTCTGAGTATTGTTCGATAAACAATCCCTAGCAGTTTCAGGCTTCTTGGGCCATATTCACAAGACAGTTCAATCAAGGATGAACTAAATATCAGCTCAAGCGGGGATGAAAATGGTATTGTATTCACAAAGTTATTGAGCTTGATTGTGGCTACTATTTTTGTCTTAACTTATTTTTTTAAGATTTTATAGTTCAAGGTCATTATGGCATGGCCAAAGGTCAAATCAAGGTCACATCATGACGAGGCACACCTACACACCCTAACCAATGTCCCTACCAAGTATCAACTTCCTACACGTAACGGTTTCCGAGATAAAGCCACGACAAGATTTTCAAACTCAAGGTCACTATGGCAAGTTCAAAGGTCAAATCAAGGTCACACCATGACGTTGCACACTTACACCCCCTCATCAATGTCCCTACCAAGTATCAACATCCTACATCTTACGGTTTCCGAGATATAGCCCTGACAAGATTTTATAGGTCAAGATCACTACGGCAAGGTCAAAGGTAAAATCAAGGTCACACCAAGACGTTGCACACCTACATCCCCTAACCAATGTCCCTACCGAGTATCAACTTCCTACGCCTTACGGTTTCTGAGATATAGCCCGGACAAGATTTTCAAACTCAAGGTCACTACGGCAAGGTCAAAGGTCAAAACAAGGTCAGACCATGATGTTGTACACCTACACCTCCTAACCAATGTCCCTACCAAGTATCAACTTCCCACACCTTATAGTTTCTGAGATACAGCCCGGACAAACTTTTTCCAGTCGCGCACCCACCCACCTGCCCGCCTATCCGGACACCATGGGTGAAAACAATACCCCGACAGCCCTTAAGGGCTGTGGGGCAAAAAAAAATACTTTTTTTGGAGTTCACCAAATGGATTGTAAGATGTGTTTGATACCCATCATCTATTGTAAGAAATAGGAAAGTTAATAATATTTCTAAAGATTTGCCATTTACACCCTATTCAACATTCAAAACTGAAACTTCAGAGGTGACAGAGAAGTTATTAACCCTTTCGCTACCATCTATGACGTCTAGCAGTCGACGCTTATGTGTATTACCAGGTACCATGTCTGTCGACACAGGGTCGACGGCAATAATATTGATTTCTTCTTTCCCTTCGATATACTGTAATACGTTTTCTTTGGTTTATCAGTATTAAAACGATTGCTTAAGTAAAATATATGTATGTTATGCCATATTTTAAACAAAAATCACTATTTTTAGCTATTTTAAATGGTTTCTGTAAATATTGCCGTATTTACCGCATATAACTGCATATTGTTTACTTGTGGTTATATTTATTTGGGGAATTCCCACGAATTTCCCCATTCGAGTTTCATCAATTCCTAATGAAATATGCCGAAAAATACCGCAAATGAAGTGTATAAGGTAGGGAGTTAATGTTTTACTTTACTGGCGTTTCTGACGTGATATGACGTCCCCCAGAATAACGATCCTTCAGTAGCGAAAGGGTTAAATGCCACATCAATAGTTTACACAGCAAGTGGGATGTCATTTTATAAAGTTAGTTTCACCCGTTCGGTCAGATCCACATCTGCAAACCTGGTTCCTGATTCTGTACCTTCTGCTTTCCATCCAACCTGCAGAAGGAAAAAGTAAGAAAATTCATTTGTTTCATTTTCAAAAAAACTCTGAGTTTCTTTTTGACCATGTAGTAACCCAAATTAGCACACCCACTGCTTGAGTTTAACACTGAAAACACAGTGATAAGTTTGTACTTTTTGTCTGTTTTTAATAGAAGATACCCTACTTTTATAATTTAACAGACTATTAGTTGTCTTCAGTAGTGGTAAATACAGACCAAGGGCCATATTCACTTAGAATAATCTAATCTGAGTATGGGCTTAATTTCTGTACCAGCTGATAATAAGGTTCAAAAATAAAATTACTTTTCCCAGAATGATTTAGCCATTGAGCCATCATAAGCAACTAAAACCCAGGTATTCCACTTGCAAATCCTTAAAACCCTATGCAAGATGTATATTTAATTTTTGCACGGCACATGGCCATCAAACCTGATGGTATGTAAAATCAAGGTCACATCATGACACTGCACACCTATTCTCCCAACTAATGTCCCCACCACTTATGAACTACCCATACTTTAGCATTTCTGAGACACAGCATGGACAAAATTTTTCAAGCCCGACCAATAAGATACCATTGTTGAAACCATACCTGCCCAGCATTTTAAATACTGTGGGTTAAAAAGCAGATTACCAGTTTACAATACTCATGACTATAATCAGATAAATCATAAACGCCATAAAACTGCTAATAAACTCACAAATGTAATAGGATGAACCATCATGCAAAGAAATGGAAGTTGCAACTATGGCTGGAAACAAGTAGCATTTATTTTTTTTTTTTGTATCGAAGAATTCTTTATCCTTGTTCTTTCAGTTAAACCAGTTCTCTTTTTGTGTAAGAAAAGCCAAATTTACATATATGTCATGTAAAACGTAACCGCAAATAATTCATGCAAGGTTTATTTTGTGGAAAATTTGCAAAATTGTTTAATATCAAAAGACGAAATGAGTATCCTTTTATTTGTGATCAAAATAGTTCATTATTCTGTTCTTGAAATAAGCATTCGAGTACTAATGTCAAATACTGTCAGTCCTAGTGGCAAATACTGTGGTGACTTTTCTTTCATGATATGGAACACTTTACCCGGGTTGAGAGATCTGTGGGCTCCACACCTCTGCAGTCAAAGATCACCAGAGTTTTGAATTTCGGGCAGTCATCAATTGTATAACAACTTATACTCTCTTTTATTATGTCTGAAAAAAAAAACAATATTCATGGATATGTACTTTCACACATAAATCTCAACATAAGTGGAATAGTATATACATAATTATATATGTATATCAAAATTAGGTATCAGGACCACATTCACGAAAAGATCTCAGCTTAGTCTTGGATCTAAGACTTTGGTCATGAATTTGGATAAACTTTACTTTATGATATTTACCTTCATCTTGCAACCAAGTAGCTGAAACTTTAAAAATGAGCCAAATTTCATGAAAATTTACTCCTAGTATTAAGGCTTGAGTGTTTCTGCATATATAAAGTACCATTAAAGTGGTTATGTTTATACCTAGTAAACATTAACAACACACTTTTCTTACATCAAATTGCATAATACACCAATTTTGGACATAATAATCAGTAATTTATATGGTGAAATCAGCCAATTCAAACGATTTAAGGCTTTTATCTTTAAACTTTTTGTTTACGGCAGCCACCATATTTGATTTTGTTTCTTGTCAAGGTAAATTATACTAAATATCACTAGGATTCGATGTCGAGTTGAAATTTACCCTCGATCAATGGATCTCAAATTCCTCAATTATCTGACAATAATTGTACTCATCACATCCCTGCCATAACTGTTAACTAATTGTGATGGAAACTTATCTTGGTCTCATCCTACATGAGCAAGAAATGATGGCAAAATCTGTACTTTTTTTAGAACTGCTTTAAAAAATTTCCAGTACTTTTTTGTTGGGGCTGGTACAGGGTCCCGAATACTGTAGGTGTGAAAAAATATGATCAGGTATATCTTATGAAATAACTGACACAAAATCATGCTTACACAAGTTATACTTGCAATCAACTGGAAGTACCAGTGAATGAAATATAGCAGATGAGAACAAATTTACCAAAAGCAAAAATATCTGTGCAAACAAGGAAAACTAGAAGAATGTTTTGCTAACAAAAACTAAGCGTCCCAAAAGGTTCACCGCAATATAATATACAGTAGAAAAAGGTTTTTGAAAATAAAAATATGCAGTGCTGAGAGAAGAAGTGAAAGTTAACCAGACAGTGTGGAAGTTTATGCATTAACATGAAAGAAAAATTTAAGCTTTATTTTGTTTTCTATGGTTATAAATTGTGAAAAGTTAATTGAATAAATGCTCTGGCTCAGAAAGCATAAAGCATCAATACTTATAACAGGTTGAAAATTACACCATAAAACTAGAAATAGGCCGCCCTGTTGATAGTAGATGCGAATAGAAACAGGATAGCATAGAAGAACACACATTATCATGTGTAATGTCCACCCATGAACCTTTTGCCCAAATTGTACAGTAGTCTTACAAGACCCTGTTTCATTTGTAAAATATATCAATGATGCTTAAATATTTGTTAGTGTAGATGTAAATTATTTCAGCTTCATGCCTTTTTGCATTGGTTGGGTTGAAAATTTTGACGAAATCACTCTATCTTGCACGGTTAAGAAGATAGAAGCAAATTCCTGTTTTTCTATTTTTGGCAAAAATTTGAAAATTCAAAATGGCCGCCATTTTTGGGAAAAGGAAATTTTTTTGAAAATTGCCAAGAGTACATTTCTTAGATACCCTATGGGTCGAAAATTTCAACGAAATAACTCTATTTTGCACGGTTAAGGCCAGTTTGTGTTTTTCCATTTTGGGCAAAAATTCGAAAATTCAAAATGGCTGCCATTTTTGGGGAGGGGAAAATTTTTTGAAAATTGCAAAGATTACATTCCTTAGATACCCTGTGGGTTGAAAATTCGACGAAATCGCTCTATCTCGCATGGTTAAGGAGATAGAAGCAAATTTGTGTTTTGCCATTTTTGGCAAAAATTCGAAAATTCAAAATGGCCGCCATTTTTGGGGAGGGGAAAATTTTTTTTAAATTACCAAGAGTACAATGATCAGATACCCTGTGGGTCGAAAATTTCGACGAAATCGCTCTATCTCGCACGGTTAAGGAGATAGAAGCAAATTTGTGTTTTGCCATTTTTGGCAAAAATTCGAAAATTCAAAATGGCCGCCATTTTTGGGGAGGGGAAAATTTTTTAAAAATTGCCAAGAGTACAATGCTCAGATACCCTGTGGGTCGAAAATTTTGACGAAATCGCTCTATCTGGCACGGTTAAGGAGATAGAAGCAAATTTGTGTTTTGCCATTTTTGGCAAAAATTCGAAAATTCAAAATGTCCGCCATTTTTGGGGAGGGGAAAATTTTTGGAAAATTGCAAAGATTGCATTCCTTAGATACCCTGTGGGTTGAAAATTTCGACGAAATCGCTCTATCTCACACGGTTAAGGAGATAGAAGCAAATTTGTGTTTTGCCATTTTTGGCAAAAATTCGAAAATTCAAAATGGCCGCCATTTTTGGGGAGGGGAAAATTTTTTGAAAATTGCAAATATTACATTCCTTAGATACCCTGTGGGTCGAAAATTTCGACGAAATCGCTCTATCTCTTACGGTTTCTGAGATATTAGCAAATTACTCAAAAGTAGTACTGAAAATACACAATGAAGTACCTAAATGGCTATTACTCATGTACTGACAAAGCTATCAGTCCCAAATGCAATACCAAGCGAGCTATGGACATAACAATCTTGTATTCAAAATTGTAGTAAAATATCTCTTATTATTTTGGCTTAAATGCACGGAAACCAATGGGTACTGAAAATAGCTGTACTTAAGTATTACTCAGTAAGCAAAAGAGGCACAACAGCCAAAAGCAATCCCAAGCAAGCTACTGACCCAATAAACCTGCATACCAAATTTGGTGACAATAGCTCTAATACTTTTCCTTTAAATGAGCGGAAACCATGCGTGACGCCGGACATCGGACGCCGGACGGCGAAAAAAGCAAAAATAATATATCCACCCCCCAGGGGGGTGGACATAACTACTTAATTAAAGAGTAACAGTGCTTTATAAATGTCATATACATTTTAGAAAAAGGCATAGTAAAATTTAAGCCTTTGGAAAGGCAAGAAGTTTATGACACAATGCTGTGACCACATCTATCCCAATGAGTAAATAAAAGGTCAATGTTCCCACAAGCCTATTTATATCTTATGAATAATGCTCATTTCTATTTAGATATAATTGAAAATCGGCTATTTTATGACCCCAGTTTGACCCATAAGGGAGGGTCAGAGGGTAAATCTGACCGGCTATCTAGACTCTTCACAAAAGGTTTCCCAATACCTCTTAATAAGCTGTAGAAGCAAGACTAAAGTAGATGTAAGGCAAAAACACAAATTCGGGTATGTTATGACCGCAATTCGACCCATGGGGGGGGGGGGGGGGGGGGGGGGGGGTAGCAAAAACAAAGCGTCCCGAAAAGGATATAAAGGTGAGTGCTAAAGTATTAAGAAAATGCTTCGTTTCTAGCCTTATACTGTTGTGGCAACCAAAGTCAGCGCAGTCTGCTCTATCTAGCACGGTTTTCAAGATATAAGCATTTTTGTGTTTTGCAAAAAATAAAAAAATTAAAAATGTCCGCTATATTTGGCGAGACAAAAATATTTTGAAAATTGGCATGGCTACTCTGCAGAGATGCCCAGCAGGTCCAAAATTTTGTTGAGTTCACTCCATATAGCACGGTTTTCGAGATATAAGCATTTTTGTGTTTTGCAAAAACTTTGAAAATTCAAAATGGCCACCATTTTTGGGGAGACAAAAATTTTTGCCAAGACCACTGCCGTGGTGTGTATCTCCCGCCGAGCATTAAAGCAGAAGAAATAGCTTTTCCGAGATATTCACAATTTTTCATTTTCGTGTGTGAAAGGTCTTCCAAAAGTAGGTGAATTAGTTATTTGAGAAAAATTGGCTATCTGCAATACTATTAAGAGATAATTCACATTTACTCATTTTGAGTAGGTGAATAATTATCTATGGGTCTGAAACTTCACCAAGTGAAAGCTCTCCCAAAAGTAGGTGAATGAGTTATTTGAGAAAAATTGGCTATCTGCAATACTTTTAGAGATAATTCGCATTTACTCATTTTGAGTAGGTGAATAATTAGCTATGGGTCTGAAACTTCACCATGTGAAAGCTCTCCCACAAGTAGATGAATGAGTATTTGATAAAAATTGGGTATCCGCAATACTTTTACAGATAATTAGCATTTACTCATTTTGAGGTGAATAAATAGCTATGGGTCTGAAACTTCACAGAGTGAAAGCTCTGCCAAAAGTAGGTGAATGAGTTATTTGAGAAAAATTGGCTATCTGCAATACTTTTAGAGATAATTCGCATTTACTCATTTTGAGTAGGTGAGTAATTTGCTATGGGTCTGAAACTTCACCAAGTAAAAGCTCTCCCAAAAGTAGGTGAATGAGTTATTTGAGAAAAATTGGCTATCTGCAATACTTTTAGAGATAATTCGCATTTACTCATTTTGAGTAGACGAGTAATTAGCTATGGGTCTGAAACTTCACCAAGTGAAAGCTCTCCCAAAAGTAGGTGAATGATTAATTTGAGAAAAATTGGCTATCTGCAATACTTTTAGAGATAATTCGCATTTACTCATTTTGAGTAGGTGAGTAATTAGCTATGGGTCTGAAACTTCACGAAGTGAAAGCTCTCCCAAAAGTAGGTGAATGAGTTATTTGAGAAAAATTGGCTATCTGCAATACTTTTAGAGATAATTCGCATTTACTCATTTTGAGTAGGTGAGTAATTAGCTATGGGTCTGAAACTTCACAGAGTGAAAGCTCTCCCAAAAGTAGGTGAATGATTAATTTGAGAAAAACTGGCTATCTGCAATACTTTTAGAGATAATTCGCATTTACTCATTTTGAGTAGGTGAGTAATTAGCTATGGGTCTGAAACTTCACCAAGTGAAAGCTCTCCCAAAAGTAGGTGAATGAGTTATTTGAGAAAAATTGGCTATCTGCAATACTTTTAGAGATAATTCGCATTTACTCATTTTGAGTAGGTGAGTAATTAGCTATGGGTCTGAAACTTCACCAAGTGAAAGCTCTCCCAAAAGTAGGTGAATGAGTTATTTGAGAAAAATTGGCTATCTGCAATACTTTTAGAGATAATTCACATTTACTCATTTTCAGTAGGTGAGTAATTAGCTATGGGTCTGAAACTTCACCATGTGAAAGCTCTGCCAAAAGTAGGTGAATGACTTATTTGACAAAAATTGGCTATCTGCAATACTTTTAGAGATAATTCGCATTTACTCATTTTGAGTAGGTGAGTAATTAGCTATGGGTCTGAAACTTCACAGAGTGAAAGCTCTCCCAAAAGTAGGTGAATGAGTTATTTGAGAAAAATTGGCTATCTGCAATACTTTTAGAGATAATTCGCATTTACTCATTTTGAGTAGGTGAGTAATTAGCTATGGGTCTGAAACTTCACCAAGTAAAAGCTCTCCCAAAAGTAGGTGAATGATTAATTTGACAAAAATTGGCTATCTGCAATACTTTTAGAGATAATTCGCATTTACTCATTTTGAGTAGGTGAGTAATTAGCTATGGGTCTGAAACTTCACCAAGTGAAAGCTCTCCCAAAAGTAGGTGAATGAGTTATTTGAGAAAAATTGGCTATCTGCAATACTTTTAGAGATAATTCGCATTTACTCATTTTGAGTAGGTGAGTAATTAGCTATGGGTCTGAAACTTCACAGAGTGAAAGCTCTCCCAAAAGTAGGTGAATGAGTTATTTGAGAAAAATTGGCTATCTGCAATACTTTTAGAGATAATTCGCATTTACTCATTTTGAGTAGGTGAGTAATTAGCTATGGGTCTGAAACTTCACCATGTGAAAGCTCTCCCACAAGTAGATGAATGAGTTATTTGATAAAAATTGGGTATCCGCAATACTTTTACAGATAATTAGCATTTACTCATTTTGAGTAGGTAAATAATTAGCTATGGGTCTGAAACTTCACCATGTGAAAGCTCTCCCAAAAGTAGGTGAATGAGTTATTTGAGAAAAATTGGCTATCTGCAATACTTTTAGAGATAATTCGCATTTACTCATTTTGAGTAGGTGAGTAATTGGCTATGGGTCTGAAACTTCACCATGTGAAAGCTCTTCCAAAAGTAGGTGAATGAGTTATTTGAGAAAAATTGGCCATCTGCAATACTTTTAGAGGTAATTCGCATTTACTCTTTTTGAGTAGGTGAGCAATTAGCTATGGGTCTGAAACTTCACCAAGTGAAAGCTCTTTGGGATAGCTGCTCTGCAGAGATACCCTGAAGATAAAAAATTTTGTCGAAATCGCTCTATGTAGCACGGTTTTCGAAATATTAGCATTTTTGTGTTTTGCAATTTTTGCACAAAAATTCGAAAATTCAAAATGGCCGCCATTTTTGGCAAGATAAAATTTTTTTGAAAATTGGCATGGCTACTCTGCAGAGATACCCAGTGGGTCAAAAATTTCGTCGAAATCGTTCTATCTAGCACGGTTTTCGAGATATAAGCATTTTTGTGTTTTGCAATTTTGCGAAAAATTCGAAAATTCAAAATGGCCGCCATTTTTTGCGAGAAATTTTTTGTTTGAAAATTGGCATGGTTACTCTGCAGAGATAACCTGTGGGTCAAAAATTTCGTCGAAATCGCTCTATCTAGCAGGGTTTTTGAGATATAAGCATTTTTATGTTTTGCAATTTTTGCGAAAAATTCGAAAATTCAAAATGGCCGCCATTTTTGGCGAGATAAAATTTTTTTGAAAATTGGCATGGCTACTCTGCAGATATACCCTGTGGGTCAAAAATTTCGTCGAAATCGCTCTATCTAGCAGGGTTTTCGAGATATAAGCATTTTTATGTTTTGCAATTTTTGCGAAAAATTCGAAAATTCAAAATGGCCGCCATTTTTGGCGAGACAAAAATTTTTTCAAAATTGGGAAAAGTACTCCGCAGACATATCCTGCGGGTCAAAAATTTTGTCGAAATTGCTCTATCTAGCACGGTTTTTGAGATATAAGCATTTTTGTGTTTTGCAATTTTTGCGAAAATTTCGAAAATTCAAAATGGCCGCCATTTTGGGCGAGACAAAAATTTTTTGAAAATTGGGAAAACTACTCCGCAGAGATACCCTGTGGGTCAAAAATTTCGTCGAAATCGCTCTATCTAGCTATTCTAGCACGGTTTTCGAGATATAAGCATTTTTGTGTTTTCCTTATTTGGAAAATTCGTAATGATTAATTAATCATTAATTACTCGGCCATTTCTTGACCAATCAATGCCAAAATCTAATGATTTCCAGATTTTAATAGAATGAATGTATTTGCCAAGTTTCAGGTGAATTGATAAAATTCCTTTCAAGTTATCATCCGGACAAGCTTCCCCATCGAAAAAAGACATTTTTGGTCATGTGACCTCTCTGATTGGTTGAAATGTCACTGCAGCATATTCAAAAAAATTCCCCAAGGATACTGCCTAAACCTGCCAAATTTGAAAAGAATCCGCCTAACGGTTACAGAGTTATAAGGAAAACAAAATGCGGAGCCGGCGGAGCCGGAAGCTCTCCCATACACAAACAAGCGTCCCTTGCGGGACGCTTAAATAGATATAACTAAAGACAAAAACACAAAATTGGCTATTTCATGACCCCAGTTTGATCCATAAGGGGGGGTCGGGGGTAAATGTGACCGGCTATCTAGCCTCTTCACATAAGGTTTCCCAACACCTCTTAATACATTCTAAAGCTCTAAAAGCAAGAACAAAGGAGATAAAAGGCAAAAACACAAAATCGGCTATTTTATGACCCCAGTTTGACCCATAAGCGGTGATCCGGGGGTAAATCTGACCAGCTATCTAGACTCATCACATAAGGTTTCCAATACCTCTTAATATATTCTAAAACTCTAAAAGCAAGAATAAAGGAGATAAGAGGTAAAAACACCAAATCGGCTATTTTACGACCCACAGTTTGACCCATGGGGGGTGATCCGGGGGTAAATCTGACCAGCTATCTAGACTCATCACATAAAGTTTCCCAATACCTCTTAATACATTCTAAAGCTGTGAAAGCAAGAATAAAGGAGATAAAAGGCCAAAACACAAAATCGGCTATTTTATCACCCCAGTTTGACCCATAAGGGGGGATCCGGAGGTAAATCGAGACTTTTCACATAAGGTTTCCCAATACCTCTTAATACATTCTAAACTCTAAAATCAAAAATAAAGGAGATATAAGGCAAAAACACAAAATCGGCCATTTTATGACCCCAGTTTGACCCGTAAGGGGGGGTCCAGGGGTAAATCTGACCAGCTATCTAGACTCTTCACATATGGTTTCCCAATACCTCTTAATGCATTCTAAAGTTGTAAAAGGAAGAATAAAAGTGATAAAAGACAAAAACACAAAATAGGTGATTTTATGACCCCAGTTTGACCCGTAAGGGGGGGTCCAGGGGTAAATCTGACCAGCTATCTAGACTCTTCACATAAGGTTTTCCAATACCTTTTAATGCATTCTAAAGTTGTAAAAGGATGAATAAAAGTGATAAAAGACAAAAACACAAAATAGGCGATTTTATGACCCCAGTTTGACCCGTAAGGGGGGGTCCAGGGGTAAATCTGACCGGCTATCTAGACTCTTCACATACGGTTTCCCAATACATCTTAATACATTTGTACATTGTAAAATTCTAAAAGCAAGAATAAAGGAGATATAAGGCACAAACACAAAATCGGCTATTTTATGCGCCCCAGTTTGACCCATAAGGCGGGGTCTGGGGGTAAATCTGACCTGCTATCTTGACTTTTCACATATGGTTTCCCAATACCTCTTAATTCTAAAGCTGTAGAAGCAAGAATAAAGGAGATATAAGGGAAAAAGACGAAATTGGCTCTTTTATGACCCCAGTTTGGCCCCCACAGGGGGGTCGTAGGGGAAATTTGACTTGCTTTCTAAACTCTCCACATATGGTTTCCTACTACCTCCCAATACATTTTATGGCTCTAAATGCAATACTTAAGAAGATAATAGGGGGGTTCACATGAATTTTAAGCTTTCTGATTGGTACCTGTGAGAAAATCGCCCATAAATCGGTCAATTTTCATCGGATTGCTCCCAAAATCTAATCAGCTCGCGTTTTTGATAGTATGAACACATGTATGAAGTTACAAGCCTCTGCGGTCAGTAGATTTTCTTGAACTGCGATGACGGGCGGGTGTACCCGAAAAAACTATTTTTGATCATGTGACCTTGATAAAGATGAAAGGTCAAATTTAAGCATGTGGAAAAATTTTCCCACACCTAAGGTATATAACTGCCAAATATGGTTAAAAAGCCTCCAATAATAAGGGTGTAATATTCAAGGTAGACCATAATGCGGCGGCGGCAAGGAAACTGACTCGAAACCAAATAAGCGCCCTTTTCAGGGACGCTTAATTAACTAGATTGGGCCAACTCGGCGCCAACATATCCCCAGACAGGTCATCACTCATGCCACAGGTTTTGATTGGGAATTTTTGATGGAAGCCATTTGCTGTATGCCATAAATATTAGGAAAACACAATTACCCACTAATATATGAACTTCAGTACTTCAGTCTACTATGATTTTATTTTCCAAGGAAAATGGTGTATCCCCAGACGTCGAATACATAACTCAACTAAAACAAAAATTATTGTACATATCATATTTTCAATCTTTATGCAATGATAACGCTGAACCTATTTTCAAAGTATTTAAATGATTGATGATTGAATGTCCATTCTAAATTAATAATCCCAAGAGAGCTTATCTGTTTCTATATTTGTAGGCAAATAAAACATTATTTTAAAAAAAATATTATTTATAGTATTATTTTGTTATATTATTTTTAGAATTTGCACTGTTTTTCAGTTACTCAGTTCCTCATTACCTATATATGTGGTCCATATACATTGCATATGCAACACAATCTCAGTCCTCCGTCCCCTTTGTTTTATTAGGTAATGAAGTCCCCCTCTCCTCCCCCACATCTCTTTCTGACACTGTGTCAATAAATATAGATAACAATTGAACAATATGGCTCAGTGGGTGTTGTGAATAGTGTTTTTCTTCTGTAGCTGTCTCAATGCTCCAATCTATATGCAATTTGCACAACTTATCCCCAAAGATCTGTTTATAAAAATCAGAAAAAGTGTTATATTATGTTGTATAATTGGGAATTTATACATGTGTGACTATTAAGTGACTGAAGTGAAATTAGTTCTAATGGGACTTCAAGGTGACCACAAATGAAGAGTATTCCTCTTTGGCAATTTTAATAGGGGTAACAATTTTGATTTTCAAATGTTTAAAAACTCAGTGTGCATAGGGATAAAAACACCATTTTTAAAGTGTAAGATAGCCATAATATCATTAATATATTGAAAGTAGACAGGGCTTTCCTTTGAAGGATTTTAATATCAATGACAATTTATAGAGCTAAAGCAATAAAAAATCAAATAAATATCAATGAGGAATTCCCGACAGGAAAATTATATATTCAGATTTATAAATTATTAAGCCACAAGAACAAAGTGTTGGATAAGAGATACTGTACTTAAAATTGGAATTTATAAATGTGTGATTATCAACTGAAATAACTTCATGGCTACCAATGAAATCCCCGTACACTCTAATGTATGTAAAAGGGGTAAAAAATACTCAGAAATAATCAATGGTTGATTTAGTATCCATTTTACAAATTTGCCCCCAAAAGGCTTGGTTAATCTAATATTAGCAACTAGAAATAGGACGCCCTGTTGATAGTAGCTGCGACATATGAATAGAAACAGGATAGCATAGAAGAACACACATTATCATGTGTAATGTCCACCCCATGAACCTTTTGCCAAAATTGTACAGTAGTCTTACAAGACCCTGTTTCATTTGTAAAATATATCAATGATGCTTAAATATTTATTAGTGTACATGTAAATTATTTCAGCTTCATGCCTTTTTGCACGGTTAAGAAGATAGAAGCAAATTTCTGTTTTTCTATTTTGGCAAAAATTTGAAAATTCAAAATGGCCGCCATTTTTGGGAAGAGGAAAATTTTTTGAAAATTGCCAAGAGTACATTTCTTAGATACCCTATGGGTCGAAAATTTCAACGAAATAACTCTATTTTGCACGGTTAAGGCAAATTTGTGTTTTTCCATTTTGGGCAAAAATTCGAAAATTCAAAATGGCCGCCATATGTGGGGAGGGGAAAATTTTTTGAAAATTGCCAAGAGTACATTTCTTAGATACCCTGTGGGTCGAAAATTTCGACGAAATCGCTCTATCTCGCACGGTAAGTAGATAGAAGCAATTTTGTGTTTTGCCATTTTGGGCAAAAATTCGAAAATTCAATATGTCCGCCATATGTGGGAAGAGGAAAATTTTTGAAAATTACGAAGAGTACATTACTCAGATACCCTGTGGGTTGAAAATTTTGACGAAATCCCTCTATCTCACACAGTTAAGGAGATAGAAGCAATTTTGTGTTTTGCCATTTTTGGCAAAAATTCGAAAATTCAAAATGGCTGTCATTTTTGGGGAGGGGAAAATTTTATTTAAATTTCCAAGAGTACAGTGCTCAGATACCCTGTTGCTTGATAATTTCGACGAAATCGCTCTATCTCGCACGGTTAAGCAGACAGAAGCAATTTTGTGCTTTGCCATTTTGGGCAAAAATTCGAAAATTCAAAATGGTCGCCATTTTTGGGGAGGGGAAACTCTTTTGAAAATTGCAAAGAGTACATTTCTCAGATACCCTGTGGGTCGAAAATTTCGACGAAATCACTCTTTTCAGCCTTTTTCAGTACTCAAAATAGCCAATCACTCATTTATTTAATTAATTACTCGCTCATCTATGAAGCAATTCCCCCCAAAAGCAATCACATACAAGCTATTAACCCAATGAACCTCCATACCAAATTTCAGAAAGCAAGGCTTAATAGCATTCCTTAAATGTCTGGAAACCAAAGAGATACTCAAAAGTAGCAAAGTAGCTATTACTCTGAGTTAGCTATAGAGCTATCATCACCAAAAGCAATCCCATACAAGCTATTAACCCAATAAACCTGCATGCTAAATTTGGTAAAGATAGGATAAGAACTGTTGCCTAAAATGTCTGGAAACCAAGTGTGACGCCGGACGGCGGAAAAAGCAAGCACTGGGGGGTGGACATAATAATAAAGTCAAACATATCAATAAGGGGTGCCCAACAGGAAAATTGTATAATCAAGATTTATAAATGACTAAGCCACATGAAAAAAGTGTTGTAAAATGTACTTAAAATTTGTGTTTATATATGTGTTATTATCAAATGAAGTGTGTTCATGACTGCATGAGCTGTATCAAAATTAACTGAGGTAAGTTAAATTGTACTGGACTCGTTAAGGGCTGAAAATCCCCTTTTTCACTGTAAGTAGGCTATAATGTCATTACTATTAGCAGTTTAAGCTCACCAGATGATAAAAATGTCCCTTCAGCCTGTTTTAATGTATGTAAGCAGTTTGCTTTTAAAAAGTTAAAAACGCTTGAGCGGAGGAATAAAAACACAATTTCTTAAAGCTTAATATAGCCATAACATTATTAATATTCAAATTTTAAGTTGGCAACTTAGCAGACCTTCCTTAGAAAAATTTCAATGTCACTGATAAATTAAAACAATAGATTAATATATTCCCCGATGAGATTTCAGCTCTATCAGTCACATAGTTTGACAGCTACAGGGCTTCAAAGAGCCATTAGTCTATAAACTAGGTCACTGTACACATTTTAGAGATCTCAAGGTGACCTTAAATCAAAGCCACAGACTTTAAATTTTTTACAAACAAATACTGCATATATTTATTTATTTGGGGTTTTACGTCGCTTTCAACACTATACAGGTCATATCACGACGGGTAGTTGGAAGGGCAGAGGAAACCAGTACATAGAGTTCGCTAGGGTTGTGTACTGTAAACTGCCGACCAACGGCAAGCAACTACCAGCTTTCCCACTTAAAGCCGTCACGGGGATCGAATCCCGGCCTCAGAGGTGGAAGGCAGGAGTGTTACCACTCTGCCACCGTGGCCCCAATACTGCATATAGAAAATATATTTAATACAATATGATACTTATCAGACTTACAATTCCAAGTTACAGGGCAAAATAAGTGAAAAATGTCAAAAAGGGTCACTCAGGTTGGTGTTTAGGGTCCTCATATGAAGGTTAAATGTCTATTTAAACCTTTATTTTTGGCATATGTAAAAAGAACATATTAATATATTCCCGTACGAGATTTCAGTTCTATCAGTCATATAGTATGACAGCTATAGGCTTAAAAGTGGCAAAAAGTCTATAAATTGGGTCTCTGTTGGCATTTTAGAGGCCTTAAAGTGACCTTAAACTACAGACTTTAAATTTTCTACAGAGGGAGATTACATATAGGAGTTATATCTAACATAGTTTGAGACTTTTCAGACTTACCATTTCAAAGTTAAAAGGCAAAATATGTGAAAAATGTGGAAAAACATCACTTGAGTAGGGTGTTTAAGGTCCTCATTCACAGGTTAAATGTCTCTTAAAGCCCTAGATGTTTGGCACATATAAGGAAAACATATCAATATATTCCCAGATGATATTTCACTTAGATGAGAGACATTGTTTGAAAGCTACAGTGCTTTAAAGTGGCAAAAAGTCCATAAATTGGGTCTCTGTGGACAATATTGAGACCTTGAGTCGACCTTATAGTTAAACCTACAGCCTTTAAATTTTTCACAGATTACATATGAAAGTTATATCCAGTGCAGTTTGAGACTCATCAGAATTACCACTTCCAAATTATAGGGCAAAATATGTGAAAAATACAGGAAAAAATCCCTAAGTCCCAGTAGGGTCTTTATGGGCCTCAAACACAATTTAATCCTCAATGTAAAGTCTTGATTTTCGGCACATGTACTAAGAGTATATTAATGTGTTCTCAGGTAAAATTTTAGCAAGATGAGCTTCACAGTTTGTGACATAGAGGGCTCTAAGTGGCCAAGTCAAATTTCTGACCTTAAGGTGGCCATAAGTTCTTTATTATTTGGAATTTAAGGTCACCTTAAAATAGGGATCTTCCTTTGGGCACCCTTAACATGTGTACCAAGTTTGAAAAAAAAATACTGACCCGTTTTGAGTTATCGCGTACACAAGGAAATTTCTACAGCGGCGGCGCGACTGACCTGACTCCAATATATCCCCGACTTTCGTCTGGGGATATAATTATTGGTTAGACTGATATTGGGTAGCAAATCTGATGGAATATTGGGTTTCACCCATGTTATTTGTGGAAACGAGCTATGTATATAGTGGGTAAATCATTTGGCTGTGTGCATATAGATATAATGAATGTAAAATATTTCAATATCGGCCAATATTGGAGGGGGAGATATTGTCTACCAAATAGGCGGAATCTGGGATACCGAAAATGTTTTATTCTTGCATACCCCAACTTCTAACAGGGAGTAAAATTTATCAAAATAAAAACAATGGCAGTTTTGACTAAAATAGCATCAGAGATGCCGGTACCCTACAACCTGGAGAAATAATTTCCAACACTATCAGATATAGAAGTAGTGAAAGAGTACATAGATCAGGATACTTTCAGAGCAGTCTTAGTTATACAAAGGTCCAGTTATATAAAGGTTCTACTAAAGAAAATAATATTTAAGCAAAAGAAAATGCATGTAAAGATGAAGTATTAAAACAAGACAATTCAATAGCAAGATGACAACATTAAACAGTAAACTAAAAATTATGACGCTGTAAAATTTATTAACTAGAGAACAGATGTCAATGGAAAATAGCACAATTATGTAAAAGTACATAATTATCAGTTGCAACAATCCATATATCTTTGTCAAAAGAGAAATATGTCACAAATATGGCAGGTGAACACACTTTGGCAGAACCAAAGCTAAAGATTACACCATGATGAACACCTACACCCCCTAACAGGGTTTGAAATTAACAAAAATCTGCCAGTCCACGACTGACAGAAATACCTTCAGGTCAAAAAGATAAAGAACCTGCAAGCCTGCTTGTTCTGCAAGCTGTTTATATACACACATCTTGCACAGTGGAATTATGGTTGGGATATTTTGAATATTGTCCAAACATACCAAAGTGACTCCCATCTTTATACATGTTTGCATGGTCGAATTATGGTTTGAATTGTTTGAATATCACCCATAGACACAGATGTGGCAATATAATGTCCTCACCAAGTAACAACTTCAATACCTTATGGTCTCTGAGATACACACCGGACAAACTTTTTCCAGGCGCCCGCCCGGGGTTAGGCTTTATTTCAGATAATTATTTGAAGTATAAGTACAGTTTTATTAAAATGGTGATTTTGATGTACATCTTTAGACATCGATATCGGCAACGCTGTCCCAAAATAATAAATTTGCAAATTTAATAAGTAAATTAAATTTTTATAAGTTAATACCCTATCCAATGGACAATTGCTTTACCGGTCGGCGCGACCGGTCCCGCCAAACGTCAGAAAAAGACGTCCTGTATATAATACCGGCAGGACCGGCCAGGAGAGTGCATTCGCCAGGTGGCGCATCGTACTTCCTCTTCCTGTCTAGACATCGTCACGTCATAGCATGTTTTTCGTGTCTAGTCCTAGTAAGACCCCTAGTAAGCTGATAGCGGGGCCGGTTGGGTGGGCCTTGCCTGTCCATTGGATAGGGTATTAACTTATAAAAATTTAATTTACTTATTAAATTTGCAATTTTATTGCGTTAATACATCCTATCCAATGGACAATTGCTGAATAACTACCGCTTGGTAGGCGGGTAAGCAGCTAGGGACTTAAGTGAACTCATAACAAAACAAATTGTGCAGGCCCATTTGACCTAGGGTCAGAGAACCCTGAGAGGTCAAGGTCGGCTACCAACTCACCGGTTAACCGGGAGTCTACCATCGTTGCCCCCCCCTTTTTCTTTCCCTCCCAGAGTTGATCTGAGTAGGGGAAGATAGAGAGAGAGAGGGGCTGAGTTCAGTCCCAGAAGAAATAAACTTCCCAAAGGAAGCAAGTCACAGTTTGTTTGTTTTTTAAATATATACATTGAAACTATTTACACTATGTACATATCTGGCATATTTACAATATGTACATATTTACATATATACAACATCTCCTCACTTCTGGGCCTGGTGGTGCACCTGCTGGGCAGCCACTACAGGTCCCAGGTGGAAAAGCTCTGAGTCAGCCCAGGCAACATCCTTCAAATAAAACTGAGTGAAGGTGTTGTGGGATTTCCAGTGGCAGGCTGACAAAATCTGGTCTAAGGAGATCCCTGAATGGAAAGCCTTAGAGGCAGCAAAGGCCCTAACATCATGGGCTTTAACCTGATGTAAGGATAGGGCCTCCTGGTTGGAGAGCTCATAGCACAGAATCACAGTCTGTTTGATCCATGAGGAGATGGTGGCAGGTGAGATGTCTTTGTCAAACCCCTTCTTGAAGGAGACAAAGACCAACTCCTTATTCTGCCTAAGGTCTGAGGTCCTGTCCAAGTAGTAGCGTAGGGCTCTAACTGGACATAGGGACCTATCACCCTTGAGGGATTTATCCAGAGATGGTGCCAGGGCTGGAATGACCACTGGAGCCACACTGTCTGGACCCTCCTTGGCCAGCTGATTCTTGGAAAGGAAGCTGGGTGAGGGATACAAGGACACCTTAGACCAGTCTGACTGGTCTCTGATGTTCTTATGTAACCAACCATGGATCTCACTCCTGCGTTTACCAGAACCTAAGGCCAGCAAGAAAACAGTCTTGAAAGTCAGATGCTTCAAGGAGGCCTCTTTAAGGGGTTCAAAGGGAGCCTTTGTCAGCTGGTGAAGCACCAGGGAAAGGTTCCAAGAGGGGATGCCCCTCCTACCCTTGGGTCTGTCTCTATGGAAACTGTCCAGGTCAAAGTTGGGCCAAAGTTGGGGTTTTACGTCCCGTTCAACAGCCAGGGTCATATTGGGACAGGTCCTCAGAATTGCCACTTGTGGGACTCGAACCCACAGAGGTGACAGGAAACTGTCCAGGAGACGAGTGAGATTTTCATCCTTGCTGACATTAATGGTGGAATTGCCCAGTTTGTCCGAAAAGGCTGATCTGTAGCCATCAATAGTGCCTGGTTGCAACTTCTTGTTCTGAAACAAGTGCAGGAGGAAGTCAGCAATGGCTTTCAGAGGTGGTGCCCTGAAGTCCACCTGATTACTGAGGCACCACTTTGTAAAAAATGGTCCACTTTGCCTCATAGACAGATCTGGTTGATCCTCTTTGAGGAGCCTCAATTCGTGCTGCCACTGCCTCAGAGAAGCCCTGCTCCTTGATTGCTGAGGCTCTAGGAGCCAGGCATGTAAGTTCAGATTTGACAGGTTCCTGTGAAGGACCTGGTTGAATGGCTGAGATACCAGGTTTTGTATGTTGGGCAGGCACAGTGGGATTTGACTGGACATTGCCACTAGATCCTAGAACCAGGGTATATTGGGCCACCCTGGGGCAATCAGAATTATTCTGTTGCAAGGGTAGTCCTGTAACTTGTCCACCACTTTGCCCAAGATGGCTGCTGGTGGAAAGGCATATGGGTCCAGGTCCTCCCAGGAGAGGCTGAGTGCATCCACTGCCCAAGCCTGGGGGTCTGGCACCGGTGACACAAACTGTGGCAGTTTGTTGTTGAACCTGGCGGCAAACAGGTCCACTTGTGGCTGGTGCCACCTTGAGCATACAGCTTGGAATACTTCTGGATGAAGTGACCACTCTGTTTGAATGGTCTGGCCAAGTCTGGATAGCTTGTCTGCTATCACGTTCAGCCGGGCGGGGATGTGACGTGCCCTGAGGGTTATCTGCTGTCTGGTACACCAGGACAGGATTCGCCACAGTAGGGCACACAGTGATCCCGACTTCATCCCCCATCTTTGTTGATATAGGCAACCACTGTTGTATTGTCTGTAGCTATCAGTACTGTCTTGTTGTAACAGAGGGTTCGAAACTCTTTTAGAGCTAGAACACTGCTTTTAGCTCTAAGTGGTTTATGTGCAGCTTGCTCTCTGGAAGGGACCAAGTTCCCCTTGCAGTGTGCTCGTCTAAGTGAGCACCCCACCCTTCTTTTGATGCATCTGTAAATATTTGCAGAGCATGTTCTAGAGGGTGTAATGGTTGACCTAATAGCACATTGCTTTCCTCCAGCCACCACCTTAGATGGGGGTGGAGGGACTTGAGGACCGGGATCACTTTTTCCAGTGACTCTGGGACCCTCCAGTGCCATGAGTTTGACCTCTTTGGCCACCACTGTGAACTCCATGGGGCTGTGGATAGGCCAAAGGGTAGGGCTTTGAACTGGTAAGATCGACCCTGGAGATGAAAACGCATGTACTTCCTGGACTGACTGTGAATGGGTATGTGGAAGTATGCGTCTTTGAAATCTATGGATGTGACCCACTCCCCTGCCTGTGGGGAGGTTCTTATTGTCTCTGGGGGTCTCCATCTTGAACGACTCTGTGTTTAAAAAGGTGTTCAAGGTGCTCAGGTCCAGGATGAGTCTCCACCGGTTGTTGGGTTTGGGTACCAAAAATAGCCGGTTGTAAAACCCCAGTGAATTTTGTTTTTCAACCGGTTCGACTGCATTTTTGTTTATCCACAAGGAAGGACTGTTTGATTGGATTGTGGTAGTTGCTTATTACAGTCGGTGACCTTGTCAAGTAGGGTCTGTACCAGAACGGGAGGGTATAACCCTCCCTTAGTGTGGTGACTACTTTTGGACTCGAACCCAAGGACTCCCATTTTTGCCAATACTGTTTTAACCTCGCCCCTACAGGAAGATCTATAACAGCATGTTGGGCATTGGTGACAAGATCTACAGAACACAAGTGACCTACACAAGAAAAATTTTTCACATATTTTATTTCTGTGTACATTTGACAAAAGGTGGGATTTATGCCTTTCCTTTGTGGCAACCCGGTGACAATATGAGCATTTGCAACATGTGAGTCTACATTGAAATTTAAAGTCACTTTGCTGTTCTCGGACACCACTGGTGCTGGGTTCAAGTCTCCCCGACCGGTGACATGTACAGAGTTCTTCTGAATTTATACAGAATTTACACATTGATTGTCATTTATGAGACTTGAACCCCTTGGCAGGCTTCTGGGAGAACGTTGAGGCCTTGCCACAACCTTTCCTGGCTTGTTGCTTGTCTTTAATCTGCTTCCAAGCCGGAAGGGTAGGTTTCCTGTCGTGGTGACTCGTAGATCTATCACTTGCAGGGTAAGGCCGGAAACGATTTTGCTGTCGGTGTGATGTACCCGACGAACGCCTCTCGTCATTCCTACTGATTTCCTCTTCAGCCTTGGTGATAAGCTGATCCGGGAACAGTGCGTTTAGATGTACTGGAGACGTTCTTAGGGCATTCACAGTATCTTGTTTCACTCCCACGTGTAGGTAGTCCAGATAGCTATCCCTGCGAGCTAGAGTGAAATTGGCCATGTTGATAAAAATACCCTCGGATAGATCCTGCATGGTTCTGGCCATGGCCTGTGAGATTGACTGGTTAAACGTGGTCAGATACTCGAGTTCATTGACAGCTTGCTTCATCTTCTCTGATGACTTGCCCTTACTGTCGAGATGTAGAGTTTTGAGTTGAGTGGCCATAGAGTCTTGAACTCTAGTCAAACACCTTGACAAACCAGCAGCCTGGTTACACATTATTGTCTGTTCTCTGCCACCTCCTGAGTAGTTCTTGACTGAAGGCCCGGGAGGGTGGGGCAGTAGGTAAATTTCTTCTAGCCACCCTGCTGAATGAATGGTTGAGCTTGGCAGGATCCAGTGACCAGGTGCGTACTGTTGTGCTCTCAGAGTCCTTCTCAGCATGCATCCCGTACCACCTTGAAGATCTGGGAGTTTTAATGAACTGATCTCTGAGGAGACCGGTATTGTCTGTGTTTCTAGTTGGGTAGCCCTCTGTGAGTGTGAGGTTAAGACTGGACATCTTACAACACAACCAATCGTCAACCGGAAGTTTCACCGACACTTTACCGGTTGGTCTAACACATGCACCGGCAAAGAGGTTGTCATCAGCAGTGGAGGACACAGTTTCAAACTCAGGAACGTTGTGCCAGTTCATGAAACTTCTCACACCCCTCATAGTCTCCCTGTAGTTTGCCTCCTCAGTAGGTTCACTGTCAGGATCATCTCTGGAGACATCCCTGTCTGCTGACCGGTCCCGGTGATTCTCATCATCCAGGGAACCGGTATCACTGAGGTGGTCAGCTTCACTATCAGAAGCTGCACTCACATCTCCCTCACCGGTTGGCTGAACTTCAGGGAACGAACCGGGGGCCTGAACAGGCTGGGTTGCTATCCCTGCACCGGGAGCCCCAAGGGGCTGGGTGGCAGTCTCCATCTCCTCTACAGCCTCACCGGTGACCCGATCAAGGCCGGGACCGGGTTTTTCTACAGCCAGCTTGCTGGTGGTGGCACCAGGATCAAACAAGAGGAGAGTGCCCGTGAACGGGCACTGTGTCAGCTGACTGAGTGTTTTTGATTTGTGAAGGTGATTAGAGGACAGAATAATTATCAGGAAAAGGGCTGTACAGAAATACAGTAAATGGTAACTGAACAGCAAGTTCGAAAGAAAATCCGAAGCTGACAGAAGAAAAGGATAAAAAGTTGTGTCCTGTAAATGGTATTATGAAGGAAAATAACAAGGTAATTGTTTAAGTGTAAAAAATAGGTTAAACATATTTACAGAAATACTACAAATGCAATATCCTCGTTCGACCTTGAAGAAGGGGTCCAAGGTCAAATCTAACCACACAAATACATTCCCAGCCCATGATTTCCTATGGTTTCTCTAGGACCAATTATAAATGAGTTATAAGCACTTTTAAGCTTGGCTGTCCTCATTTGACCTTGAAGGAGAGGTCCAAAGGTCAAATCTGACCATACCAAAAGATTCCGAGCCAATGATTTCCTATGGGATGGTTTACCATCCCAAATCTCTGTCACCAATAATAAGCGAGTTGTAGGCACTTTCAATTTTTGCTATCCTCATTTGACCTTGAAGGAGGGTTCCAAGGTCAAATCGGACCATATCAACAGATTCACAGCCCATGATTTCCTGTCTGTTTACCATCCCAAACCTCTGGGACCAATAATAAGCGAGTTATAAGCACTTTTAAGTTTGGCTATCCTTTTTGACCTTGAAGGAGGGGTCATTGAAGGTCAAATCTGACCACACCAAAAGATTCCCACCCCATGATTTCCTACAGGTTGGTTTATCATCCCAAACCTCTAGGATCAGTAATAAGGGAGATATAAGCACTTTTCATGACTGACAAAAAACACCTGTGGCGGCCATCTTGTTTCTCAAAATGAGGCCAAAAATATTCCCAGACAACATTTTATGGTTATTAATATATACTGCAAACTTAAGAAAGCTAGCTATAATATTTTTTTTCATCAGAGCAGTAATGGTGAAATCTCTCTCTACACACTGCGGCTATCCAGTGGATACAATGATTTACTCAACAGTGAGAACCTGAAAGTAGCTATTGCTCAGCTATGCCATGACATAGAGGTCTGCAATTTCACTATGTTATAGCTGGCCAAAAATTCTGTGAATAACATATTTAACAAATTACTCTAAATGTAATAGTTTTCAAGTTACAACTGATTTACTCAACAGTGAGAACCTCAAAGGAACTATTACTCAGCTATGCAATGAGCTACATGTCTGAAATTTTACTATGTTATAGCTAACCCAAAAGTAGGTGAACAACATATTTAAGCAAACTACTGTAAATGCAATAGTTTTCAAGCTACAACTGATTTACTCAATAGTGAGAACCTGAAAATAGCTATTGCTCCGCTATGCCATGAGCTATAGGTCTGTAATTTCACTATGTTATAGCTGACCCAAAAGTAGGTGAACAACATATTTTAACAAAATACTCCAAATGCAATATTTTTCAAGTTATAGCTGATTTACTCAACAGTCAGTACCTGAGAATAGCTATTGCTCAGTTGTGCCATGAGCTATAGGTCTATAATTTCACTATGTTATAGCTGACCCAAAAGTAGCTGAATAACATATTTGCACAAATTTCTGTAAATGCAATAGTTTTCCAATTATAACTGATTTACTCAACAGTGAGAACTTCAAAGTAGCTATTACTCAGCTATGAAATGAGCCACAGGTCTGAAACTTCACTATGTAAAAGCTGACCCCAAAATAGGTGAATAACATATTGAAACAAAATACTCTAAATGCAATAGTTTTCAAGTTATAAGTGATTTACTCAACAGTGATAACCTAAAAGTAGCTATTACTCAGCTATGCCATGAGCTACAGGTCTGAAATTTTACTATGTTATAGCTGGCCCAAAAGTAGCTGAATAACATATTTATACGAAATTCTCTAAATGCAATAGTTTTTTAAGTTACAAGTGATTTTACTCATGATGGAAGTTACTGAAAAGCCCAAAAGTAGCTATTACTCACTTAGCTATTGAGACAGACACCCAACTTACACACCATATTGTAGCTATGAAAAAAGTAGCTGAATAACATATTTTAACAAAATGCTCTAAATGCAACACTTTTTAAGTTATAAGTGATTTACTCAACAGTGATAACCTAAAAGTAGCTATTACTCAGCTATGCTATGAGCTACAGGTCTGAAATTTTACTATGTTATAGCTGACCCAAAAGTAGCTGAATAACATATTTATACGAAATTCTCTAAATGCAATAGTTTTCAAGTTATAAGCGATTTACTCAACAGTGATAACCTAAAAGTAGCTATTACTCAGCTATGCCATGAGCTACAGGTCTGAAATTTCACTATGTTATAGCTGGCCCAAAAGTAGCTGAATAACATATTTATATGAAATTCTCTAAATGCAATAGTTTTTAAGTTACAAGTGATTTTACTCATAATGGAAGTTACTGAAAAGCCCAAAAGTAGCTATTACTCACTTAGCTATTGAGACAGACACCCAACTTACTCACCATATTGTAGCTATGAAAAAAGTAGCTGAACAACATATTTTCACAAAATGCTGTAAATGCAACACTTCTGAAGTTATAAGTGATTTATTTAGTGCATGATTACATGAATTTTAATGCATTAAAAATTATTAAAAAAATTTATTAAAAACAAGACCACTGCCGCGGTATGTATCTCCCGCCGAGTAGCGCAGGGGAAGAAATACTACATTGAAATTTTTCCCCTTTGCATAGGACACTGTTGTACCATCCTGCAGGTCGAAAATTCACTTGAAACCGCTCTATCTGTTATGCTTTTCGAGATATTGACACTTTTCCATTTTCAGCAAAAATCCAAGATGGCCGCCGAAAGTGGCGAAAAATGAAATTTTTCCCCTTTGGACAGGACACTCTTGTATCACCCTGCGGGTCAAAAAATCGCTCGAAATCGCTCGATCTGTTACGGTTTTCGAGATATTGACACTTTTTCATTTTCCGCAAAAATGTAAGATGGCCGCCAAAAGTGGCGAAAATTGAAATTTTCCCCCTTTGCACAGGAGACTCTTGTACCACCCTGCAGGTCAAAAATTTGCTCGAAATCGCTCTATCTCTTACGGTTTTCGAAATATTGACACTTTTCTATTTTCTGCAAAAATCCAAAAAGGCCGCCAAAAGTGGCGAAAATTGATATTTTACCCCTTTGCACAGGACATTCTTGTACTACCTTGCAGGTCAAAAATTCGCTCGAAATTGCTCTATCCCTTATGGTTTTCGAGATATTCACACTTTTTCATTTTTTTCCGCTAAAATCCAAGATGGCCGCCAAAAGTGGAGAAAATTGAAATCTTTCCCCTTTGCATAGGACACTTTTGTACTACCCTGAAGGTCTAAATGCAATAGTTTTCAAGTTACAAGTGATTTCACTCATGATGGAAGTTAGTGAAAAATCCAAAAGTAGCTATTACTCACTTATCTATTGAGATAGACACCCAAGTTACTCACCATGTTGTTGCTGTGGGAAAAAGTAGGTGAATAACATATTTTAACAAAATGCTCTAAATACAATACTTTTCAAGTTATAATCGATTTAGTGCATGATTTCATTAACTTTAATGCATTAAAAATTATTTTAATAATTCATAAAAAAACTTTAGCATGTGAAATATCTCCAAAATGTAGGTGAGTGAGTTATTTGAGAAATACTGGCTATCTGCAATACTTTTTGTGATAATAGGCAATTACTCATTTTGAGTAGGTGAGTAATTAGATATGGATCTGAAAATTCACTAATTGAAAGTTCTCCCAAAATATAGGTGAAGTGAGTTATTTGAAAAATACTGGCTATCTGCAATACTTTTAGAGATAATTCGCATTTACTCATTTTGAGTAGGTGAGTAATTACCTACAGGTTTGGAACTTCACCATGTGAAAGCTCTTCCAAAAGTAGATGAATGAGTTATTTGATAAAAATTGGGTACCCACAATACTTTTAGAGATAATTAGCATTTACTCATTTTGAGTAGGTGAGTAATTACCTACGAGTCCGAAACTTCACCATGTGAAAGCTCTTTCAAAAGTAGATGAATGAGTTATTTGAGAAAAATTGGCTATCTGCAATACTTTTAGAGATAATTCTCATTTACTCATTTTGAGTAGGTGAGTAATTAGCTATGGATCTGAAACTTCACCGTGTGACAGCTCTTCCAAAAGTAGATGAATGAGTTATTTGAGAAAAATTGACTATCTGCAATACTTTCAGAGATAATTCGCATTTACTCATTTTGAGTAGGTGAGTAATTAGCTACAGGTCTGAAACTTCACCAAGTGAAAGCTCTCCTAAAAGTACATGAATGAGTTATCTGAGAAAAATTGGCTATCTGCAATACTTTTAGAGATAATTCGAATTTACTCATTTTCAGTAGGTGAGTAATTAGCTACAGGTCTGAAACTTCACCATGTGAAAGCTCTCCCAAAAGTAGGTGAATGAGTTATTTGAGAAAAATTGGCTATATGCAATACTCTTAGAGATAATTCGCAGCTACTCATTTTGAGTAGGTGAGTTATTACCTATGGGTCTGAAACTTTGCCATGTGAAAGCTCTTCGAAAAGTAGATGAATGAGTTATTTGACAAAAATTGGCTATCTGCAATACTTTTAGAGAGAACTAGAAATAGGACGCCCTGTTGCTTGTACCTGCGACATATGAATAGAAACAGGATAGCATAGAAGAGAACACACATTATCATGTGTAATGTCCACCCTATCAACCTTTTGCAAAAATTGTACAGTAATCTTACAAGGCCCTGTTTCATCTGTAAAATATAGCAATGATGCTTAAATATTTATTAGTATACATGTAAATTAATTCAGTTTCATGCCTTTTTGCATTGGTTGGGTAGAAATTTGAAAATTCAAAATGGCCGCCATTTTTGGGGAAGGCAAAATTTTTTGAAAATTGAAAAGAGTACATTGAATTTCCTTAGATACCCTGCAGGTCTAAAATTTCGACGAAATCACTCTATCTCGCATGGTTAAGGAGATAAAACCAAATTTGTGTTTTGCCATTTTTGGCAAAAATCCGAAAATACAAAATGGCCGCCATTTTTGGGGAGGGGAAAATTTTTTGAAAATTGAAAAGAATACATTCCTGAGATACCCTGTGGGTCCTCAGAGTACCTTCCTTAGATATCCTGTGGGTCGAAAACTGTGACGAAATCGCTCTATCTCGCACAGTAAAGGAGATAGAAGCAATTTTGTGTTTTGCCATTTTTGGCAAAAATTCGAAAATTCAAAATGGCCGCCATTTTTGGGGAGGGGAAAATTTTTTGAAAATTGAAAAGAGTACATTCCCTTAGATACCCTGTGGATCGAAAATTTCGACGAAATCACTCTATCTCGCACGGTTAAGGAGATAGAAGCAATTTTGATTTTTGCCATTTTTGGCAAAAATTCGAAAATACAAAATGGCCGCCATTTTTGGGGAGGGGAAATTTTTTTGAAAATTGCAAAGATTACCTTCCTTAGATACCCTGTGGGTCGAAAATTGCGACGAAATCGCTCTTTCTCGCACGGTTAAGGAGATAGAAGCAATTTTGTGTTTTGCCATTTTTGGCAAAAATTTGAAAATTCAAAATGGCCGCCATTTTTGGGGAGGGGAAAATTTTTTGAAAATTGAAAAGAATACAGTCCTGAGATACCCTGTGGGTCGAAAATTTCGACGAAATTGCTCTATCTCACACGGTTAAGGAGATGAAAGCCAATTTGTGTTTTGCCATTTTTTGGCAAAAATCCGAAAATTTAAAATGGACGCCATTTTTGGGGAGGGGAAATTTTTTTGAAAATTGCAAGGAGTACCTTCCTTACACACCCTGTGGGTCGAAAATTGCGACGAAATCGCTCTATCTCGCACAGTTAAGGAGATAGAAGCAATTTTGTGTTTTGCCATTTTTGGCAAAAATCCGAAATTACAAAATGGCCGCCATTTTTGGGGAGGGGAAATTTTTTTGAAAATTGAAAAGAGTACATTCCTTAGATACCCTGTGGATCGAAAATTTCGACGAAATTGCTCTATCTCGCACGGTTAAGGAGATAAAAGCCAATTTGTGTTTTGCCATTTTTTGGCAAAAATCCGAAAATTCAAAATGGCCGCCATTTTTGGGGAGGGGAAATTTTTTTGAAAATTGCAAGGAGTACCTTCCTTACATACCCTGTGGGTCGAAAATTGCGACGAAATCGCTCTATCTCGCACAGTTAAGGAGATAGAAGCAATTTTGTGTTTTGCCATTTTTGGCAAAAATCCGAAAATACAAAATGGCCGCCATTTTTGGGGAGGGGAAATTTTTTTGAAAATTGCAAAGAGTACCTTGGTTAGATACCCTGTGGGTCGAAAATTGCGACGAAATCGCTCTATCTCGCACGGTTAAGGAGATAGAAGCAATTTTGTGTTTTGACATTTTTGCCAAAAATACAAAATGGCCGCCATTTTTGGGGAGGGGAAATTTTTTTGAGAATTGCAAAGAGTACCTTCCTTACATACCCCGTGGGTCGAAAATTTCGACGAAATTGCTCTATCTCGCACGGTTACGGAGATAAAAGCCAATTTGTGTTTTGCCATTTTTTGGTAAAAATCCAAAAATTCAAAATGGCCGCCATTTTTGGGAGGGGAAATTTTTTGAAAATTGCAAGGAGTACCTTCCTTACATACCCTGTGGGTCGAAAATTGCGACGAAATTGCTCTATCTCGCACAGTTAAGGAGATAGAAGCAATTTTGTGTTTTACCATTTTTGGCAAAAATCCGAAAATACAAAATGGCCGCCATTTTTGGGGAGGGGAAATTTTTTTGAAAATTGCAAAGAGTACCTTGGCTAGATACCCTGTGGGTCAAAAATTGCAACGAAATCGCTCTATCTCACACGGTTAAGGAGATAGAAGCAATTTTGTGTTTTGCCATTTTTGCCAAAAATTCGAAAATTCAAAATGGCCTCCATTTTTGGGGAGGGGAAAATTTTTTGAAAATTGCAGAGTACCTTCCTTAGATACCCTATGGGTCAAAAATTTCGACGAAATCGCTCTATCTCTTACGGTTAAGGAGATAGAAGCAATTTTGTGTTTTGCCATTTTTGGCAAAAATCCGAAAATACAAAATGGCCGCCATTTTTGGGGAGGGGAAATTTTTTTGAGAATTGCTAAGAGTACCTTCCTTACATACCCTGTGGGTCGAAAATTTTGATGAAATTGCTCTATCTCGCACGGTTAAGGAGATAGAAGCAAATTTATGTTTTGCCATTTTTGGCAAAAATTAAAAAATTCAAAATGGCCGCCATTTTTGGGGAGGGGAAAATTTTTTGAAAATTGAAAAGAGTATATTTATTAGATACCCTGTGGGTCGAAAATTTCGACGAAATCGCTCTATCTCGCACGGTTAAGGAGATAAAAGCCAATTTGTGTTTTGCCATTTTTTGGCAAAAATCCGAAAATTCAAAATGGCCGCCATTTTTGGGGAGGGGAAATTTTTTTGAAAATTGCAAGGAGTACCTTCCTTACATACCCTGTGGGTCGAAAATTGCGACGAAATCGCTCTATCTCGCACAGTTAAGGAGATAGAAGCAATTTTGTGTTTTGCCATTTTTGGCAAAAATCCGAAAATACAAAATGGCCGCCATTTTTGGGGAGGGGAAATTTTTTTGAAAATTGCAAAGAGTACCTTGGTTAGATACCCTGTGGGTCGAAAATTGCGACGAAATCGCTCTATCTCGCACGGTTAAGGAGATAGAAGCAATTTTGTGTTTTGACATTTTTGCCAAAAATACAAAATGGCCGCCATTTTTGGGGAGGGGAAATTTTTTTGAGAATTGCAAAGAGTACCTTCCTTACATACCCTGTGGGTCGAAAATTTCGACGAAATTGCTCTATCTCGCACGGTTACGGAGATAAAAGCCAATTTGTGTTTTGCCATTTTTTGGTAAAAATCCAAAAATTCAAAATGGCCGCCATTTTTGGGAGGGGAAATTTTTTGAAAATTGCAAGGAGTACCTTCCTTACATACCCTGTGGGTCGAAAATTGCGACGAAATTGCTCTATCTCGCACAGTTAAGGAGATAGAAGCAATTTTGTGTTTTACCATTTTTGGCAAAAATCCGAAAATACAAAATGGCCGCCATTTTTGGGGAGGGGAAATTTTTTTGAAAATTGCAAAGAGTACCTTGGCTAGATACCCTGTGGGTCAAAAATTGCAACGAAATCGCTCTATCTCACACGGTTAAGGAGATAGAAGCAATTTTGTGTTTTGCCATTTTTGCCAAAAATTCGAAAATTCAAAATGGCCTCCATTTTTGGGGAGGGGAAAATTTTTTGAAAATTGCAGAGTACCTTCCTTAGATACCCTATGGGTCAAAAATTTCGACGAAATCGCTCTATCTCTTACGGTTAAGGAGATAGAAGCAATTTTGTGTTTTGCCATTTTTGGCAAAAATCCGAAAATACAAAATGGCCGCCATTTTTGGGGAGGGGAAATTTTTTTGAGAATTGCTAAGAGTACCTTCCTTACATACCCTGTGGGTCGAAAATTTTGATGAAATTGCTCTATCTCGCACGGTTAAGGAGATAGAAGCAAATTTATGTTTTGCCATTTTTGGCAAAAATTAAAAAATTCAAAATGGCCGCCATTTTTGGGGAGGGGAAAATTTTTTGAAAATTGAAAAGAGTATATTTATTAGATACCCTGTGGGTCGAAAATTTCGACGAAATCGCTCTATCTCGCACGGTTAAGGAGATAGAAGCAATTTTGTGTTTTGCCATTTTTGGCAAAAATCCGAAAATACAAAATGGCCGCCATTTTTGGGGAGGGGAAATTTTTTTGAAAATTGCAAAGATTACCTTCCTTAGATACCCTGTGGGTCGAAAATTACGACGAAATCGCTCTATCTCTTACGGTTTCTGAGATATTAGCAAATTACTCAAAAGTAGTACTGAAAATACATAATGAAGTACCTAAATGGCTATTACTCATGTACTGAAAAAGCTATCAGTCCCAAATGCAATACCAAGCGAGCTATGGACATAACAATCTTGTATTCAAAATTGTAGTAAAATATCTTTAATTATTTTGGCTTAAATGCACGGAAACCAATGGGTACTGAAAATAGCTGTACTTAAGTATTACTCAGTAAGCAAAAGAGGTACAACAGCCAAAAGCAATCCCAAGCAAGCTACTGACCCAATAAGCCTGCATACCAAATTTGGTGACAATAGCTCTAATACTTTTCCTTTAAATGAGCGGAAACCATGCGTGACACCGGACATCGGACGCCGGACGCCGGACAGCAGAAAAAGCAAAAATAATATATCCACCCCCCAGGGGGGTGGACATAATTCGCATTTACTCATTTTGAGTAGGCGAGTAAGTAGCTATGGGTCTGAAACTTCACAATGTGAAAGCTCTTCCAAAAGTAGATGAATGAGTTATTTGATAAAAATTGGCTATCTGCAATACTTTTAGAGATAATTAGTATTTACTCATTTTGAGCGGGTGAGAAATTAGCTACAGGTCTGAAACTTCACCAAGTGAAAGCTCTCCCAAAAGTAGATGAATGAGTTATTTGAGAAAAATTGGCTATCCCCTATACTTTTAGAGATAATTCGCATTTACTCATTTTGAGTAGGTGAGAAATTAGCTATGGGTCTGAAACTTCACCATGTGAAAGCTCTTCCAAAAGTAGATGAATGAGTTATTTGAGAAAAATTGGGTATCTACAATTCTTTTAGAGATAATTCGCATTTACTCATTTTGAGTAGGTGAGTAATTAGCTATGGGTCTGAAACTTCACCATGTGAAAGCTCTTCCAAAAGTAGATGAATGAGTTATTTGAGAAAAATTGGCTATCTGCAATACTTTTAGAGATAATTAGCATTTACTCATTTTGAGTAGGTGAGTAATTAGCTATGGGTCTGAAACTTCACCAATTGAAAGCTCTCGCAAAAGTAGGTGAATGAGTTATTTGAGAAAAATTGGCTATGTTCTATACTTTTAGAGATAATTCGCATTTACTCATTTTGAGTAGGTGAGAAATTAGCTAGGGGTCTGAAACCTCACTAAGTGAAAGCTCTTCCAAAAGTATATGAATGAGTTATTTGAGAAAAAATGGCTATCTGCAATACTTTTAGACATAATTAGCATTTACTCATTTTGAGTAGGTGAGTAACTAGCTACGCATCTGAAACTTAACCAAGTGAAAGCTCTCCCAAAAGTAGGTGAATGAGTTATTTGAGAAAAATTGGCTACCTGCAATACTTTTAGAGATAATTCGCATTTACTCATTTTGAGGAGGTGAGTAAGTAGGCCAAAGTTCACCAAACCATTTTCCCCTTAGCATAGGATACTCTAGTACTACCCTGTGGTTCAAAAATTTGCTCGAAATTTCTCTATCTCTTACAATTTGAGAGATATTTCTGATTTTTCACATTTTCACTAAAAGTAGCAATAAAGTAGCCATTACTCACTTGTACATTGAGCAACAGTTGTGAAACTTAAATATGTTACAGTTCACAAAAAAGTACATGAACAACATATTTGAGAGAAATTGTGTAGCTGCAATACTTTTGAAGATATAAGCCATTTACTCATTATGGTTATCATTAAAAATTGAAAAAGTAGCCATTACTCACTTAGCTATGGAGATACACTTCCAAATTACTGACCATGTTATAGCTGTGGAGAAAGTAGCTGAACATCATATTGGAACAAAATTGTGTAGCTGCAATACTTTTGAAGATATAAGCCATTTACTCATTGACAGTTAAAAGTCATAATTATATTAGGTAAAAGCGCTATTACTCACTCAAATGTAGGCCAAAGTTCACCAAACTTTTTCCCCCTTAGCAATAGGATACTCTAGTACTACCCTGTGGGTCAAAAATTTGCTCGAAATTGCTCTATATCTTACAGTTTGAGAGATATTTCTGATTTTTCACATTTTCACTAAAAGTAGCAATAAAGTAGCCATTACTCACTTGTACATTGAGCAACAGTTGTGAAACTTAAATATGTTACAGTTCACAAAAAAGTACATGAACAACATATTTGAGAGAAATTGTGTAGCTGCAATACTTTTGAAGATATAAGCAATTTACTCATTATGGTTATCATTAAAAATTGAAAAAGTAGCTATTACTCACTTAGCTATAGAGATACACTTCCAAACTACTGGCCATGTTGTAGCAGTGGAGAAAGTAGCTGAACAACATATTGGAACAAAATTGTGTAGCTGCAATACTTTTGAAGATATAAGCCATTTACTCATTATGGTTATCATTAAAAATTGAAAAAGTAGCTATTACTCACTTAGCTATGGAGATACACTTGCAAACTACTGACCATGTTGTAGCTGTGGAGAAAGTAGCTGAACAACATATTGGAACAAAATTGTGTAGCTGCAATACTTATGAAGATATAAGCCATTTACTCATTATGGTTATAATTAAAAATTGACAAAGTAGCTATTACTCACTTAGCTATGGAGATACACTTCCAAACTACTGACCATGTTGTAGCTGTGGAGAAAGTAGCTGAACAACATATTAGAACAAAATACTGTAAATGCAATAGTTTCAGAGTTATAAGCCATATAATTATATTAGCTAAAATAGCTATTACTCACTCAAAAGTAGGCCAAAGTTCACCAAACCCCAAAAATATTGAAGAGCAAAAAAATTCATTAGGACTTGTGATTTACCAAAAATGTGTAACTGTAGTAGTTTCAGAGAAAACTGCGTGACACACGCACGCACGCACGCACGTACACACGCACATGGTGCAAATTATGATCTCCCTCCGGCGAGCCGGGCGGGAGATAAAAAAGTAAGACAGATCCAGGTCTCATACTCACACTTGTAAGAGAATCTACCTCTGGCCTAGTACATATATGCAAGATATGAGAGAAATCCCTGCAATAGTCACTGAGAAAATTGTGATAAAAAGTTGAAATTTTCACACTTTTGGTGGGGGTACCCCCCTTGTAATGTCTCTAGCAAACAGACGAACAGACAGATTTGCATGCCTTGAACAATTTTTCATCCTCGATAGATAAGGTATCTTTTAAAAAAAACAGCATGTCTCTAGGCCTTGTAGTTTTGGAGAAGAAGTTGTTCACGCGGACGCGGACGCCCACGCCGCAGAGTGATGACATAATGTCAGCTGACTGACAAGTCAGCTGACATAAAAATGGCTTCTGGCTGGTAGTCACATCTGAAGCTGGTTTCACAACCGGTTCAACCGGTACTGTGAAAGTCTTGGCCAATAACATTGCCTCAAGACGAGAGAATCTTTCTGCCCACTTCTCATCAAGTTGCTTCAAATCTTCAGCTGATGGTTTACTGCTGGAAGATTTCTTCTTACTGGCAGAAGGCTTGGGGGATTCACTACACTTCGTCTTCTTGGTAGTAGGGGTAGAATGAACAGCCTTGACCTTCTCCACTTTACCCAGCACATTAACGTGTGCAGGGTCCACGAGATTGGGAGTGGAGGAGGACGCAGTCGCCTTCTTGTCTTTCCTGTCTTTATCAGTAGGGGTAGACAATTGCTGGATCTGTTCAGGGTTAAACCCTCTACAGATAGCACATTCCTTCTTCTGGACGCAGGGGTCGTCGCCTAGCCCTTTGTCCCTACAACGTGCACACTTGGAGTGGGAGTCGAACCTAGCCATAGCGTGTCCGCAGGAGCCTCGTCTTTGTCCTGGAGATGACATAGTTGTAGGTAATACTTCTAAATAACTTTAAAAGTGAATTTAAAAAGTTGCGTTCGGTGTAGAACAAAATATTCGCTTGTCGAGAAAACATGTCTTCACTCTCCACACGCCAAACGAAAAAGATGCTACGACGTCACGATGTCTAGACAGGAAGAGGAAGTACGATGCGCCACCTGGCGAATGCACTCTCCTGGCTGGTCCTGCCGGTATTATATACAGGACGTCTTTTTCTGACATTTGGCAGGACCGGTCGCGCCGACCGGTAAAGCAATTGTCCATTGGATAGGATGTATTAACGCAATAAAAATCCAATTTACCCACTAAATGTATATATAGTTTTTCCAAGTACGTGGTTAACTAGATTGTAAAAGCTTTTTCAATATAGTTTGACTGCCTTTTGTACCATAGTTATTAGTTACCTTGCCACAGTGCTACATTAAATCCAACTAAAAAATAAAACAAATACCTATGGAATTCTCCCTTGAACAGAGTTTACATTTCAGTACCAGACTGGCATGACCTCTCCCTCCCTTCAGAGGGCTATTTTCCTGAAATAATCAAGGAAAAATCTATAGCCAGTGAAATATAATAAGTAGCGCCAGAGAAGAACTTACCTCAAAATGAAGAACAAGAAGCACATTCACAAAACATTACATTATGTGAAAATAATATTACTTAGTCAGTTTCTATGACATATACAAGACAGCAAAAGAGCTGTAACATGATTTATTTGCTCGCACTGTTAAGAAACCAACAAAGTGATACTTATTTGCATTCAACAATTCAGTACACTGACAAACCAGATGTGATTTACAATTTGGGTTTTTTTTGTTGAACAAGTACACATAATTCTATTGAAGAAAAAATTGGGGCTACATGTTACACCCTTGCAGACTGCCAAAGTAATTACTAAATGGTGATCATAAATATGGACAATGTTCGAATACTTGGGGAAGAATATGACAATCTCTAGTTTTGCCTTTTTATATAACTGACCTCCATATTACAGGAGACAGTCTGGATTATAGTAAATATAATAACTCTCCTTATTTTTTACCTGCTCCTAGTTTTAACATAAAAACTTAACAAAAAGTACATAATGCATAAAGCCTTAAATATGCTCAGAAATCCCATCACCGCTAACCATTCATAGTACACACTTGAACAACTAACAACATTAATGCTGTCAAAAGTGAAAGATAACAGTGCTATAAATTTTGATCAAAGAATTCCACCTGTCTGCTGCAATACAGTTATTCAGCTGTCATGTTGCAACATAATTTAGTGCATAATTTAATACACTTACAAGTTACAACCACAGATTTTAGTTCCTCAAATTAAGTAAAGAAGATGAATTATCCAGAATTCAACAGCTAACTTTATCTTCTGATAAAAAAAAATGTGATAACTTTTGAGTCAGTCAAATCAACAATTTGGTATAATGGTAAATAAAAAATTATTCGTTTTACAAATATATGTTTAGTACTTCACACATTTTTGCACATACAAACTTTGCACTTAACTGAACTGTGAACACCACAAACAGAACATACCAACAGTGACAAGTAGACAAATTCTGGTGTTTCGGATGAACAACTCATACACTTCAGCTGACAAAGAAATAAAATAACTTTAAACAAAACTTTAAAAACATTTTCTCAATACATGTATAACTTTTAAAACTTACTGTGGAAAAAAAATCCAAAATATTTTAAGAAGTGATATCTGAATCGATAGTAGAGCTAATTTCCAATAACTGGTAGTTCTTCACAAATGTTGGAAGGTGAAATACCTTCAAGAAATTACAGTTGTATGGGTATTTTTGCTGTAACAATATGAAACTGAATGCGACCAGAAATAATATAAATGTAGCCTTACATTATGGTATGACAGTCATGAAGCTTGCATCACTAGTGAAATTTTTATTTTTATTTGGGGTGTCACATCCTTTTCAACATTGCACAGGTCATATCACGACGGGCAGTTGGAAGGGCAGAGAAAACCAGTACATACAGTTGGTCAAGGTTCTGTACTGTATAAACTGCCAACCAACGGCAAGCAACTACCAGCTTTGAACTTTCCCACTTGAGGCCGTGCGGGGAACCGAACCCCGACCTCAGAGGTGGGAGGCAAGAGTGTTACCACTCTGCCACCGTGGCCTCTGGTGAAAGCTCAGTGTCTTATTCGGTGGACACCAAACACTTGGCAAATTGTCCAAACAAATTTCTGCCAAATGTATCCAGCTAAATTATACATACAGATTTGTTTTACAATAACTCAAGATATTTTCCATATAGCGGCTCAGCTTGTTAAATATTACAGGCTTTATGAGATTGCTTACAGAAAACATTGAATCAATTTCAGGGAGGTTTTTTTTCAGATATTACAGGTATTATAGGTCATATTGGGAAGTCTGATAATGTATCACTCATTAGTCATTAGGACTTGATGGACCTGAATAAATAAATTGAGGTTTATATATTAATATCGTTAAATGGTGGTATGTGTGGTGCTACTTTGAGAACATAGGACTGCCTAATAACCTTTAACTGGGTAACTTTTAAAGAACATTTTATTGCGGTTGAAATGCCACAGATCGCGATTTTGACTTGGTGTGGGTGTTGAATCGGTTCCGTACAATCGTTACTGCTTGCCAAGCAATTATAGTCAGTACACCAATTATGGTCACCTCACGTTTTCTTCGTTTTTTTCCAGATCTTAAACTCTATTATTGTGTAAAATGATTTACCACCGCAAAACAGTGGCTGCATTTAGAAACTTCAAAAACAGGAGTATGAACAGCTGGAGTGTCCATAATTTTTGCTATGACCATAATTAATTGGGAAGATGTACAGTACTGCTCAGCCAGTACATTTCATCACCCCAGTGAAGTTAGTCACCTGCCATAAAAATGATGAAATGCCTAATTAAGGATCGACTGGCAATATCATATTTAAATAAACACTGTGGCTTCAGAACAGTCACTGACGGATCGGAAAACAATCCCTTTCAGAACTGCCAATGGAAATGGCTCACAAATTATTTGCTTTAAGACCCGTTTTAAAGAAAAATGTCTTTACCCTTGATATATTTTATAAATGTTTTCATAAAATCGGAACCGCAAAATTTCTATTCTAACATGACATTTTAGAATATCTTTAGTTTTGAAGCTATTTTGTAGAAAAATATACAAACTTTGTTATATAGTCAGGTATCCTTGATTCGAGGGTCTTGTTAATTCGATTATGGCCGTTTTTCATGGATATAAGAGCATATATTTTCACTTTTCATAACATAAAATGGTGCTTTGGTATTTACAGTTTCATAAAACACATCCAAATTGCTGCAAAATACAGTATTTAGATGTGAAATAAGCTCTTAACTAAAACGTTAAAACTCGCGATTCATCAAGACGTAAGGCGATTTCAGTAACAAATCACGTTTGCAGATGAAAAGTAGGGCTGCAAACGAGTCCGAAAATGCGCCTCGATTACTCATTTTAGAAGAACCGACTCGGACTCGGTTAATCGCTTGATTATCGCTCACGAAATAAACTGCATCATATTTTGATATACCACGCCTTATAAAATGGTTAAAAGGCACACAACATAAAAGAACTTTGATAATTTATTGAATTTCGGGGAAAAGACGCATTTGTAATGACAAATATAGGAAAATTTTAACCATTTTTATATTGCGAGATTTGAGGCGTCTTCGAAATACGTTATACAAAATTGACATCTATAAAAAACATTGTTACACATACAATAAAGTTTGCAAATGCTTAAAATATAAAAAACTGGAACGGAAACACCTTATATTAGTAAAATATATAAATATATTGATATATTTAAAGAAAAAATTTAATTTTGTAGTAGATTTTACATCTATTTTTAGTTGTTTTCGAATAGCCGGTTCACTTTTCTTGACTCGAGTATTGAACTGAATCGTTTCGTTTCCGAGTAACCGAAGAATCGTTGCAGCCTTAATGAAAAGTAGACTGGTTTCCTAGTTGTATCTATTTTCATCGACAGCATGCTTTAATTCAACAGCCACACATCAAATAGTTATAATATGAACATGACGGTTCTGAAATTAAAAGAATTTTGACCCGTCCTGGTCGGTTCCGAAGACACTCTGTCAAACAAATGGAACATATAATTGGCTGCTTTGGACAGCAAGGTGGGACTGTTTAATGTACAATCATCGTAAAGAAACTTTAATATTGTTATACAATGCAAGTGAAGAACTTCACTAGGGTGGCAAACTTCACTGGCTGACCAGTACTCACTTACCTTTAAGTACCAACGGAAATCCTCACCCTCTGGTTGAAGGTTGGTGACATTTTCCAACTGGGCTTTTATCTGAAGACCAATTTTCTACAAAATAAAACGACAATATTGGTCATCAGAAATATAAAATTATATTGAAATGACATACTTAAAGAAATGTTTTAGAACAATATTTTAGAGTAGCGATAATGCCACACTTACCACCATTTTAGCGGAAAATTGTAGATCTACTAATGAAGCCGCAGATAATAAAAGTATTATTCAAATGTGAAAACCTCGACATTCAAACGGAATTCTGTCAAAAGGGTAAAAACTGTTTGTTTATCGCCTGGGCCTTATCATATAGTCTTAAGTCACGGTTTCATTATAAAAACCGTCATTAAAACATATTTCATTTATAGTAAATGGGCAAGGTATTTTCCTTTGATGTTTATTTGAAATATTCAAACATAATTGTGTAAAAAATATTTCCATTGGAAATAAGGAACACCACATCTTAGCATCATGCAGTTCAGTTTAAGGTGGCTATTGCCCAGAAATCACTTAGCCATCGCACTGACTGTTGATCACATGGTCAGCAGATTTTTCCAATGTTGGAGCAACAGTGGATTTATGATCAAGATGGCAGAAAGCAATAACAGGTGATTCAGGAAACCTTGGTATAAATTATTTGTCATGTTATCCCAGCAGGCACGCAACTTTGAAATCAGGTTGAATTCAATGGATGAAATCTGGTTGAAATACGTGTAGATTTTGCAAACCATTTTTGGTTTTATCCAACCAGTGAAATCATGTTGAAACCAATATTGAACTCAGGTTGAATTGAAGGGTGAAATTTGATTGAAATACATGTTGATTTTGCAAACTGTTTTCGGTTGAATCTAATGTATGAAATAGGGTTGAATTCAATGGGTGAAATCAGGTTCTTTACACTGTCTTCTTTTTTTGAATCATTGTAAGTTGGGTGCCATAATTATAGCTTCTTAACAATATTATACAATAACCCAGCACCCAGGCACGCAACTTTGAAAGGTGGTTGAATTCAACGTAAAAATCTGGTTGAAATATGTGTAGATTTTGCAAACCGTTTTTGGTTGGATCCAACCAGTAAAATCAGGTTGAATTCAATCGGTGAAATCAGGTTGAATTCAGTGGATGAAATCTGGTTGAAATATACGTGTAGATTTTGCAAATTGTTTCTGGTTGGATCCAACCAGTGAAATCAGGTTGAATTCAATTGGTGAAATCAGGTTGAATTCAATGGGTGAAATCTGGTTGAAATACGTGTAGATTTTGCAAACTGTTTTGGGTTGAATCCAATGTATGAAAGAGGGTTGAATTCAATGGATGAAATCAGGTTGTTTACACTATCTTCTTTATTTGAATCATCGTAGCTTGTGTGTCATAATTATAGCTTCTTAATAATATTATACATTAACTATCCATATGCATATTTTACAATTTGGATACATCTTCAAAGTAATTAATTCTTTCCAATATGACATGTTTTCATGATTCATTGTATATTCAATATCCTATTTCTGATGACATTGTAATAGTACATAATTTTGCATCAGCTTTCAAATATAATTGCTCAAGATATGTAAATCTATATTTTCCAACTAGATATCCATTTTTATATTATTAATAGGACTGGTATTATTCAGTGCCTTCAGTTAAAATTCTTTTTGTAAAATTTAAAATAGATTTTTTTTCTTTGTAAATAACAAACAATTTTGACATTATTTATATCTTCAGTATTTTATCCAATCAGTTTCTTTTAAATATTTTATTAAGTTGGCTATAATTATATTGTAATTATAAAGAAGCTATAATCATGTAGCAAAGTCACAATGCTCAGTTCAGATCCTTGTGTCTCATACAACTTTGTCATATAAGCTGAAAATAAAACCACAAGAATAGCCACATGATTAGAACTCCACCCATTACTCCCCACCTTAATTAGTTAAAAAACAGACCTAAAGAAGTAAACACCATGCATGCAATTGAGCAAGGGTAAACCCCCACCTCAACGCCTGCTGTGTTATCTGATTACTTTTAGTCACAGGCCTAATGTTCTGTGTAGCAGGGTACAGATAAGAAAAACCAGGAACCCCTATGACCTCACTGCTCTGTGATAAAATATTATAGCTTAGGTTCTCTGTATTGAGAAGTTTTCAGTGTAAAGTTGTACACAAAAAAGCTAGTTATTGGAGCATGGGAGCATTTGAGAAACAAATTCAAATTACTAGATGTCTATACAATTCTCGTTTTCCGACTAGTGAGTTTGAGTTTCATGCTGATAAAGATACTGCTGTGTTTTGGTTCAAAAATTTGAAAGCTTTTGACTGAGTAGAAAAAAATAAATCCTATGCTGAAGCATTATCATATAACTTGAATGAAGGTGAAATGAAATGTTGGAAGACTTTGCAATTTCCAAACAATACCATAGCAAGTTTGGCAAAAAATTTCATAATAACTACCAGCATAAAACCTTAAAAAATTCTCAAAATCCATGTGAATTGTCGAGTTTGGCAAGAAATTGTAAGAAACCCAACAGTTGTGACAAAATTGAGAATGGTGACAGTGTGACCTGGGTCACTGATGCTAGAAGGCCGGTGCAGTTAACTTATAGATTTCAACCCTTACTGCAATTGCCCAGTATGGATGATGCTTGCATCCATCAGTCCGTGTTGACTGGTCAGACTAAAAATATTTTCGTGGGAAAAAAAATGAAACTGGGTCTTTGAAAGGGGACTCTAAAATATATCATCAATACACAAGAGCAATTCATGAACAGTTGTGCGACAAAAATTACTACATTACAACAACCATGTTGCATTGATAAGCCCATGTTGGCTATGTAGTCAAAAATTAAATTGGTGGGAAAAAACCAATCCGGGCCTTTGTAAGGGGAATCTATTTTACAATGCAACACCAACCATGGCCCTAAGGCAACGGATTGCCATGACACAACCACGGATAGTCTCAGCATGCACAAGCTTGTTATTGATCATATTCCAACCAGAAACTCAGAACCTCAATATCAAGAGGCGAACTTGGATTTGGCCCTTAACTTAGAATATGATGCACCATATGACCATATGTTTGAGCAATCAGACATGGAACAAAATACAAAAGATTTTGGTTTCATTCCCAAATCTTCATGTAAATTGTATGTAGGACCCCCAGTTAAGTGGGATGATGTTCTAGACATATTACAGGCTCATAAACTAGTAAAAGCTAGTAAGTTGCCCAACTACTTAGGTTGTCGTATACCGGTTCAGTTGGGTTTGAATATTAAGAAATGGAGGCATTATTTATCCAATTACTTGGATCAACAGTTGTGTGATCTTCAGGAATATGGATTTCCACTTGACATTGACAGAAAATGTGTATTAAATTCTGTGGGAGAAAACCATACTTCTGCAAATGAGAATATATGCCATATCTCAAAGTTCTTGAAGGAGGAACTTGAACATAAAGCTATATTAGGCTCTTTTGATGATAAACCTATTGATATGCATACATCTCCTCTACTTGTAAGAGATAAACAAAATTCCAGTGCAAAAAGAACTATTATGGATCTTAGCTGGCCTAAGGGTGCTTCTGTAAATAATGGAGTGGCTAAGGATATATGTCTAAATACTCATTTTGAACTGAAATTTCCATCTGTTGATCTTATAACAAATTCATTGCAAAATCTTGGCCCTTCAGCCCAAATGTTTAAGATTGATATAAGCAGGGCTTTTTGCCATATCAAAGTTGATCCAGGTGATATTGATTTATTAGGCATAAAATTCGAAAATAAGTACTTCCCGGATTGATCTTTAGCATTCGGATTTTGTCATGGTTCATTAATTTTTCAACGTTGTACAGAAGCCATTTGTTACATCATGGCTGAACATGGTTATCCTCTATTGTTTAACTATATAGACGATCTGATTTATACTGGTTTGCCCTCTCAAATGGATGCCTGTTTCACCTTTCTTAAGGATCTTTTAGCAGAACTAGGTTTGGAAATAAGTACTAAGAAATTAGTTCCTCCATCTACATCTGTTACTTGCTTGGGTATCCTAATAGATTCCATCCAAAAAACTGTGTCCATTCCACAAGAAAAGCTCACAGAAATCACCAATCTGTGTACACAATGGAGCACTAAAATATATTGTGTAAAAAGGGACTTACAATCATTGCTTGGTTCCCTTCTGTACGTTTCCAAATGTGCAAAACATTCAAGGTTTTTCCTTAACAGAATGTTAACATTGTTAAGAGATAATTATGAAAATACAAAAATTCTAATTACAGCCGAATTTAGAAAGGACCTATCATGGTTTAATTCATTTTTATCCCATTATAATGGGGTTACATATTATGAGCAAAAATGTTGCCATTCTGAAGTTCACCTTGATGCTTGTCTCACAGGCCTTGGTTGGAGTTGTGAATCATGGTGTATGCACTATCAATACCCAAGGGTTATATGAATTACAACATTGCACATCTGGAGATATTAAACATTGTGGTGGCCCTCAAGGTCTGGGCTGAGCACTGGGCCAATGAACGTATCAAAGTTCACTGTGACAATATGGCAGTAGTAGAAGTATTATGTAATGGTAGGGCCAGAGATAACACCCTGACTTTATTAACAAGGAATATATGGCTAATTTGTGCCATGTTTAATATTCATATAGTAGTGTTACATATACCAGGCAGAAATAATGTCCTTGCAGATCTGCTTTCCAGATGGCAGTTTTCCTATGAAAATTATGAGGCATTACTCCAGTTGTTATCAGATCCTCTATGGATCCCTACACATCTGGATCTTACTTTGTTAAACTATACTATATAAATTCCTTTTGTAGATGATATGGGAAGAGCGGCCCAGCTGGCCACTTCTGCTATGGCAAAACTACTGTCTAGCTTTCGTCCCTCTACCTTGCATCAGTACCACAGAATGTGGATGGATTTCATAGCTTTCCAAGTGGCAGCTGGGCTGCTGTCTTATCAGGTAACTGTAAAAATTCTGTTATCTTTTCTTGAGTATTTCTAACCAAACTATATCACCTCTGGTCTGCAAAACTACTTAACAGCCATTAGGGCTATGCACATAGTTCATGACCTGGAAACTGCTGATTTTAGAGATGAGCAATTGCTTCTATTCTTAAAAGCCATTAGGATTCAAAAACCTTTTAAACATAGGGTGTTGGTTTACCTAGATATCTCTTTGCTTGAACATATAGTCAAGCAGTGTGACCAATTCCAGTTTCCAGTAGTTTTCAAACCATTGTACTTGCTCATGTTTTTTTTTCTTTTCTTAGATTGTCGAATGTTTTGCCTCATTCTGTTGCAAAGTTTGATTACACTAGACAATTAGCTGGAGCAGATGTCATATTTGGGGCCACTGGGGCTGTTTTATTAATTAAATGGTCCAAAACCATGAAGAATAGGAGGGACTGGATCCTTTTTGTGTCCAGTCCTAGCTTTGAAAGTAATCTTCCAGAGATTTCCAGGGTCTGATAATTCTCCAGTATTTGTAATCCCCAGATCAAAGGGCTTGGTGCCTTTAACTGACTCAGTGGCCCGTAAGCACTTGAAAGATATTTCCAGGTCACTGGATCTGGATATACCACTTACATTCCTTGATTTTCGTAGGGGTGGGGCTGCTTGGGCTTTTCAACATGGGGTGCCCCTGGAGCATATAATGAAGCATGGTACCTGGAAATCAGATGCAATTTGGGCTTATCTTTCTTCTGCTGTCACTGTGGTATCTCCTGTTGCCCTTGCATTTCAACAGGCTTTATGTCCCTAGTTCTACTGGGGTTTGGGTACTTTCTCTCTTCACCCTGTACATCGCTTATACATGATTGCCAAAAAATTTTAACACAAATAGTAACTTTTAAATGGTTAAATTAAGATCCATTAAGATCAGGAATTTAGAATACACTGACTTTAGTTACTGTCCATCTTACCATACCCTCCCACGTTTATCAGCTTGGAATTTGACCTCTGTCTGACCGTGGAGGTCTTGCTTTGACCTGGTATAACCTTTATTGTCTTTGCATGATTGCTGCTCGATTGGCTGCAACTTGGACAGTTTATAGAACCAAATGACTTTAGAAATGTAAATAATTGATCACTGCCCAAGCTGCTTGCCTTTTGGTGACCTTGTCATGTGATCTTGACCTTCAAGAGTAGAAGGTCAGGCTTTCACCTTGGAGCTGACCTCAGTGAAAGGTTAAATGCATATTTGGCAACACAAGAATTATAACATACATTTTACAAGTATTTAAAAAATAATGTGCCTGGTTAAGATCATGTAGATATAAATTATAAAAATAAAAATAATAATCCCATATTCTTTTCTTAACTTCTTGGGAACTGAAATTATATTTGGGTGCATCAGTTTTGTTGTTGCTATAAATTAATAAAGAGAATAGATAAAATGTACAAGTACATGCACACATAATCTTCATCATCTTTATAATCTTAAGTTTAAAAATTAGTCTTTGCTTTACAAATACTTATAAATTCAAAAACTATTGCAATAATAGTTCTTTCAAAAAGATAGACTTAATCACTATTTCTTCCTCTAGAAAAGGAATTTTCAATCAACAATCACTAGTAATTCATTTCCCAACATTCAACCTGTTTTCTGTTCAATAACATAACTAAGATTTCATGTCGGAAACCTAACTTGATTTAATGTTGATTTTTTATGAAGTATCATTACTTTTCCAGTCAGAAAACCAACTTTGAAATAGTGTTGAAATTGTGTCAGTGTAAATTTTTCAACCCAAAATCGCCATGATTTCTGGTCAAAATAGCACTTCTTTTCATGTCAGAAAACTAACTTAGCTTTAGTAGTTCATAGTGTGGATTTCAATGTCAGAATCTGTTTTCAAATCTAAATCTGTCTGCTGGGATGTCTAATAGTCAGATTTCAGTAAGCCCATAACTTTTAGCTCATTATTTAACAGTTTTAGACATAAAATAATATTCACATTATAAATTCATAATGTAAAAAAATGTAATTGAACATTATTATTCTATCACAGGATTATAGACTAAGGCTCTTTAGACTCTCATCCACTAATGTTATACCGCTTTCACACTACAGACAGTATCACCCATGGTAACCCATGTTTGGGGAAACGTCCCTGTCATTGTATCATCGTCTGATGTCCGTAGAAAACATTACAGGTCAGTGGTGAAACATTCATTATCTTGCCAGTCCTACGGAAGTTTTAAACTGTTTAAAATTTCCACCCCTGATTTTGGTACCATGAGCATGCGCAACTGATATTATGCATGCGCATATGAACTTCTTTATATGGTTCCCGAAGGTGTGGTCCTCGGTGTACTTAAGGTTGTGATTTTGTCGTCTTTTGGTGTAATACAGCAACATAAGGTGAGTTAAGGTATTAGTTGTTTCACCGAAGGTTAGTTAAGGTTAATGTAGGTTGTCTCTGGGTGACCAATGTTTGTAGTACTATCATCCGAATGTTGCTGACAGTTAAAACATTGTGTCCAATCAATGGCCGTCTGTAGTGTGAACAACTTGGACGAAACTAAAATTTACCTGCAACCTGTCAGTCATTTGCCTTTTCTACACAATGGTTACATAACTCATGCGGCAATCTGATTGGCTAGTTCTAAATGAAGAGTACAATATTCTTATGGATGGCTTGCCAAAGTTGGATCATTGTCACATCCACCAGCCAAAAAGCCATTGGATCAGTGGTGGCTGCAAATGTTTGACTGACTGATGTGCCAGGTAAACCTGTGCCATGATGAAACTGACCCAATGTCTTAGACGATAATTATCAATTCTATTAAAGAATTAGATAGAAGTGGAATTAGTGATATTGACAATGTCTAAATTACCTGAGGATAATTATTTTGCTAATTCGGACCCGCATTTGGGTGCTGGTGAGGTCATTCCTTGTGAAGTGCTACCCTAACAAAAAATTTAGTAATTTTCCGTGTATTAATTATGTGTCTTCAGATTGGTCATAGATGGCCTCCCTGCATTTATATGCTGAAACCTCTGCTACTTTGGCTTTGGCAGCACATGGGGTTACAGTATAAAAAAGTTAACTTTAAATTTTTTGTTATGTTTTTAGTTTGTACATTGATTTATTGTCTGTACACTGTGCATTGCTGTACCGGTAGTTTAGTCTGATGACTGGGGGTGGCAGAAATTTCTTAGTACAGCTTGCGTTTCTCAAAAACGTACCTGTCCAGCGCCAGTTTTCAGATGATTTACAGTTCATTTCACATTCACTGAAACAACAGGAACAATGAGTCTAAGTATCGGATTCTAATTCATCAGCATCCGATTTAAACTATAGTGATCTTGTACAATCAGATGGTGAAACAAATGTTGCTAATCATAAAACTGTTGCAAATTCTGATTCTGTTGTTTCTGATAATCCAAGTACTAGTGTTACACAAGAGATGATCAATGCACAAATTTTAGCACAATTGCAGAGCATTGGCCAAAGATCAAGAGTACTCAGTGCAAGAAAAGTATTGAAAAAAGTACTTCAAAGAAGGTGGTTAAATCAAAACTCCCAGCCACACTGCTACTGGTACAAGAAAAAATGAAGGCAAATGCTTCAAAATTGGATCTGACTATTCAACATATGTCACGAACTACCTCCAATGTTCCTAATACATTGGTGGCTATGGCTTTTTCAAGTTTCAGGTTTGAATCGGCAAATGTTCAATCATTGGCTTTTCAAGACCCAGTTGCTACCATCCCTTATTTAAATGACCTCAGACAGGATATTTTCATCCAAAATCAAGTAGAAAAACAGTTGTACGAGTTAGCAGAGTCTGTCAAAACAGGTATCTGTAAACAAAATTTACTCAGAGGTGGCCCTGTAAAAGTGATAGCACCTAACAGAGTTAAGTGGCCACATGAGTACATTTTGTCTGACTCTCAAAAAGAAAGGATCTCATACAATCAGTTGTCGGTCACCGAATAGATGGATGGCTTTGTTTGCATAATGATGGAATAACAAAGTTCACAGAATCAAAAATTCATGCTTGAATATCGCATTTCACGTTTGAATGATGCAAATGATTTCTCCTTGGATGCTGCAAAAGCCAGCCATGCTGTGCTCTTACGTAGGATGGAGCAAGGGGAAGTTGGTAGTTATCATAAATTTATTAAATTGATTGCATTAGAAAGGGGCTAATGCCCAGAGACTTACTGCACAAAATCAATACAGTACTCAGACCCTGAATAATTCTAGAAAAAGTGCCAATAAATCTGCCAAGTCAATCCATTGTCAATACTTTAATCAAGGTTCTGGTGTACTTTATACTAGCACTCTATGTGTGCTGCTTGTTTTGCCTCAAATGGCAGAACTTAGTATTGTAGGAATAAAACAAAAATACTAAAGCGAGTTTTGCAACACATGCCCAAGTTGTCAATGCCAATTTTGTCTTTTCTAGTGTTTTCTACTGTCACAATGTTGATCAAAAAGAGAGGTTACTAGAACAAAATGTAATTGAAACTACAGCCATTTTATGGTTTCACAAGAACACAGCTTTTCAGCATATTGTTCCTACTCTTATGTGCAGGCTCTTACAAAGGGTTCGAATCTAATTTAGTTTACTGCTTTGCAGGCCCAGAAAGTATTTATCATAAGGAGAGTCGAGGGGCGGTCAAGGTCAGTGATCCGGAGTTATGGGTGTGAGGAACTTAAGTTTGGGGGTGCTTCATCTTGTATTTCTGGAAGAGGTGTATGGGTGAATTAATTCTCTTAGGTAAGCTGATTGACCTTGGTTGAGAATTTTTTTATGTAATGAGGCCTATTTTAAATTGTACCCAGTGCCTGCCTGGGAGCCAATGGAGTTTTTTCAGTTGAGGGGGAATGCGTGAGAATTTAGTGGAACGGGGGACAACCCTGCAGAGTCCAATTTCCAGAATACCTCTTAAGGGATCTAGTGTGGCTGTCACAGCTTCTATTCCTAAAGTTATTCATGTTCAAAGTTTACCTTCACATAAACACAATGATCGATTGTTTCGTGGAAAGAGTTCATTCACTGAATGTGGCAGTGTGGCCGATGGTGCAGCCAAAACACAAACTAGAATAAAACAAGGCATTTCAACTTCCAATGGGTTTCTAATACTTAATTATGGACGTTCCACAGGGGGGATAAGTTTACATCCCCTTTGGATGATTCGTTGTCCTCCTCAGATATTTTAGGGAACAGCACTGATAGAGTTACTAGAACCACTAGCAGTGTCAGTATCTAAGACTAGCCCTTGTATAGAAATTTGCAAACAATCACCTGAGCACCAGCCTTGTTCCATTCGCAAGACGAAAGTACATAATGATGATGACATAAGAAAGTTTCATTTGATGGGAAATAAAAACAAAACTGAATTTTTAGATCAAGAATCTCAATATAGTCTTGCGTTAACAATTTTCTATGACTCAACACGTTTTATTATTCATAGCTCATAAAAAGCTATACCAGATCATATTTGGGTCAACAGGTTTAGGTATGCAAATTTTCAGGCATCATGTAACACCATAATTTTTTCTTGTGGCTATGTCAGTGTGACCAGGAGTTTTAATTTAACCACCTTCTTTGAAGTACTTTTCATTTTTGTTGAATCGGTACTTTTCTTGCACTGAGTACTCTTGATCTTATGCCAATACTCTGCAATTGCGCTAGAATTTGTGCATTGATCATCTCTTGTGTAACAGTAGTACTTGGATTATCAGAAACAACAGAATCAGAATTTGCAACAGTTTTATCATTAGCAATATTTGTTTCACCATCCGATTGTACAAGATCACTATAGTTTAAATCGGATGCTGATGAATTAGAATCCGATACTAAGACTCATTCTTCCTGTTGTTTCAGTGAATGTGAAATGAACTGTAAATCATCTGAAAACTGGCGCTGGACAGGTACATTAACTGGATCGGTCTTTGACAAACGCAAGTTTATGAAGAACTTTCTGCAACCCCCAGTCATCAGACTTAACTACCAGTTCAGCAATGCACAGTGTACAGACAATAAATCAACGTAAAAACTAAAAACCTAACTAAAAATTTAAAGTTCAATTTTTTTACACTGTAACCCCATGTGCTGCCAAAGTCAAAGTAGCAGAGGTTTCAGCACTTAAATGCAGGAAGGCCATCTGTGACCAATCTGAAGACACATAATTAATACACAGAAAATTACTAAATTTTTTGTTAAGGTAGTACTCCACAAGAAATGACCTCACCGGCACCCAAATGAGGGTCTGAATTAGCAAAATATTTATCCTCAGGTAATTTAGACATTGTCAATATCACTAACTCCACTCAGGAGATTCTATCTTTATTAATTCTTTAATAGAATTGATAATCCTCTGTGACATTGGGTAAGTTTCACAATGGCACAGGTTTACCTGGCACATTAGTCAGTCCAACATTTGCATCCACCACTGACCCAATGGCTTTTTGGCTGGAGGATGTGACAATGATCCAACTTTGGCAAGCCATCCATAAGAATATTGTACTCTTTATTTAGAACTAGCCAATCAGATTGCAGCATGAGTTATGTGACCATTGTGTAAAAGAGACAAATGACTGACAGGTTGCAGGCAAATTTTAGTTTCGTCCAAGTTGTTCACACTACAGACAGATGGCCACTGATTGGACACAGTGTTTTAACTGTCAACAATAGTCAAATTACAGTACTACAAACACTGGTCACCCAGAGACAACCTACATTAACCCTAACTAACCTTCAGTGAAACAACTAATACCTTAACTCACTTATGTTGCTGTTTTACACCAGTAGACGACCGAATCGCAACCTCATGTACACCGTGGACCACACCTTAGGTTACCTTAAAAAGAAAGTCATAACGTGCTGATGGTACCAAAATCAGAGGCGGAAATTTTAAACAGTTTAAACTTTTGTAGGACTGGCAGCTGATGGATGTTTCACCACTGACTCGTATTATCGTCTACAGACATCAGGCGGTGATCCAAGGACAGGGACGTTTCCCCAAACATGGGTTACCATGGGTGATACTGCTTGTAGTGTGAAAGGGGTATAACATTAGTGAATGAGAGTCTACAGAGTATAATCCTGTGATAGAATAATAATGTCCAATTACATTTTTTTATATTGTGAATTTATAATGAGAATTTTATTTTATGTCTAAAATTGTTAAATAATGAGCTAAAAGTTGGGCTCACTGAAATCTGACTATTAGACATAACATGACAAACCATTTTTACCAAGTTTTCACCTGTTATTTTTACCAATTTATCACCTGTTATTGCTTTCTGCCATCTTGATTATAAATCCACTGTTGGTCCAACATTGGCAAAATCTGCCGACCATGTGACCAAAAGTCAGTCCGATGGCTAAGTGCTTTCTGGGTAATAGCTTCCAAGTAACAGGTTTGTTCTGCGGGAGAAGGAAGATTCAGATCATTGGGGACATTGTGAAAAATACTCTGACGGAGGTTTTATCTTCTCAAAGGAGGGGGAGGGGGGTGGCATGACTCCACACACTCCTTCATCACTAGATCTGCTATTGTATTACTGTTATGTCGATATTTTTAGGAATGTAATGTGTGTTTACTGAATAGATACGCTACATTTTCAGGAAATGTGTTGGAAAAATGCAAGGATTGAACACTGAAATCACAATATAAAAATGCACTAAATCATTGTTATACAGCTTTTATTTCAGTAATATGCTGTTACTTCAAAAATTCAAGAACAAAGGGCAACAGCTGTAACACCATTGCATTTCACTGAGAAGCTCAAAACTTAATGCAGGAGGAATTGAGGAAAATAATAATTGGAACATATCACTGAAATACAAAAATACGCATGCTATTTAAGGAAAAATAAGGAAATAAAACATCAATATTATTGCATTAAGAAATTTCAATTTAAAATGTAGGAAAAATGTTTTAAATACTCACACCGTCACGAAAATTCAAGCAATAATTAATAAATATCAGAGTAAATTGTGGTCAGCAAACAAAAAATTTAAAAGAAACCACTAACAATAATTGTAGATTTTTCAGTAAACTTTTTTTAATGAAACTGATATGTTGACTTATATGCATTGCTCTGTGGCAAAGACTGATTTTAGGTTCACTTTTTACCTTTACTTAGTAAAGTAGTATCATTTCCTAGTTAAACAATTTTATATATAAATTCAAGTCGTCACTTCCAAAATTTAAGCCATGAATATTTTTTGTTGGAATACTTCTGCCTGTGAAATTCAGTATTAGAAATATAAATTTTAAAATATATGAAATATTTGTTCCTCATAATTGAACAGGTAAGTCTCTTTTTTGTTATTTTTTATGGTTTTAGTCTTTCCTAAAATGCTGTAGATCTTATATTCCAAAGGAAAAAGAAGTAAATTCCTCCAGACACGACACATGAAGTGCAGAGTTTAAATAATACTATGTGGTTGGCACCAAAATACAAAAAAGTGCTAGATAGTCTTTTATCGATATCCATAAGGTTTCTATATTTTCCCTAATCTGACTTGACTTGTCCTTACACCACTCAAATATCAATTGGAATGATTCTTTCAATGAAAGAGACTGGAACAGTCTCTGCTCTATCCAAGAATGTTCCAATGCTTCTCCATGATACCCCTTAAGTTTGGATTTAATGGGTGGTATTGAGTGATGAGTACTGGCCTATACCCGTCAGATTTGTCCTGCTTACGTTCTTAAGGAGGTGCATTTTTGTTTTTTCATTTGCTTTTTTTCATAATAATGGGTGAGTAATCGGTTTCCTGAGTACCTCTTTTAAGGTATTGGTGAGAAAGGATTTCACATTGTTCTGGAAAGTCATTTAATTAGTATTACTTTTAGAGGCAACTACTGTGGTACAATGTTCTGATGTGACATGATTTGGAACCTTTGAGTATAGACTACCTCTATCTGTGTTTTATGTAATGCCTAATTCCTCCATTTATTGCCCCACGTTTGTTGGTTACTTTCACAAATTGAGGCATTTTTGTTCTCTGTGGCCAACTACACATTTATTTTTAGCTTTTCAAACTTTCTTTCTATCCTGGATAACTGAGTGTAACTGCAGTGTTTTGTTTCATTTCTGTAGTTTTTCTGCTGCCTTTCCTGCCCCTTCTGTGCTATTCTACATCCTTCTGCGCCTGCAGTCAGGTTGTATGTGTGCCATAAGGTTACTGTATCTTTTCTGAAAATTTACAGTATCTTTACAGTGTGAAACCGTGGCCATTTTCCTCTATAATCCTAATTGTCTTTTGAAATAAAACAATAGTTTAGAAGTGTGTGTGTTGGTTTTGTACAAAGTATAGTCATCTCCTGTGTTTTTCCTGATGTTTATAACTGCCAGAAATATAGCCTGTGTGGTTTGACAGTAGCGTTACGTTACCTGCTCAATGTAATTTTTCTATCTGACTGAGTACTTATTTACTGGTTTGGGTAAAAATATTATACTTTCCAAATCTTATGGCTGATTGAAAACATTTAACTTGAAATATATATTTATGTTCAAGGTGAGTTAAGATTGCTGCATACTTAATATATGATAGCAAAGCTCTTTTTAAATTCTAGTGGCTCTCCAAAAAGGTCAGGAACAATTTCACATCTCATTGATCACCCCATCTAAATAGGCCTAAAAACTATTGTATTTGATTTTGCTTTTTCTATTCTGTACTTTTTGCACATGACAATAATCAGGGCCACTGTTATAAAGTTTGCAACAGACTCGCCTCCTACATCTGAGATCAAAGTTTGAATACTGGGCCAACCTGAAGCGGACAAGCTGGTGATTGCTTGCATTGGTTAGTGGTTTACAGTACAAAACCTTGACCAACAGTATGTATTTGTTTCACCCACCCTCTCAACTGCACATCAGTTACATAAATGCACATGGCACTGGAATGTAATGAGTACTTTTACAGGGCAGAAAATCTCCATCATGATCAACAATACTATAAAGTAAGATCCCTGAACAAAATATATGCAACAAAATTACAGAGGTTTTCAACCTGAAAACATATTATCAATGGAAGCAAATGTAATGTTATATACAATCAACTACTGCCCTTTCTATAACCTTTACTATTGACATTATCCTTCTTCTGAGGGACATTCATGGTGGAATAACTCATTGAGATACTGACAATATTTCCATCATTCATGATGGGATAACTCATTGAGATTGCTGATAATATTTAGAAAAATTATAAATATTTAGTCTCTTTCCATGTTTCTCATTTGGATGCAATATTAAATTTGTGTCTACGTGTTACAATGTACACTATCAAACAGGAATCATGGCAGTTGTTATTAATGAACTATTTCATAGAACTACTTTCTATTAAAGTTATAGGGAAAGGAAATTCCTTTCATTAAGTTTTATTGGCGTAGACAATCTTTTACAAAAGAAAAGAACATATTCAGTAATTTTCAGGGGACAGAATTCCAAACAAAAGATTTATCAATAAGGAAGTTTTGATTGTTGCTTCTTTTTGTAGTCATTTTCTTCAAGAATATATCTGCTCATAAACCCAGACTGTCGTGTGCGCAGCAATAGTTTGGCATGAGAAGTCTGAGCATTCCCAGCTTGTAGAAAAAAAGGAAGGTTTAAATTGTTTGGCAGTTAAAATGGACTTAAGGACAGTATTCAAACTGTTCATTTTTACAAGTATTATAAGGACATCTGGTAAGGCAATCTCTGTTATTAACAATGACAAAACTGAATGTGAAATTTATTTACCTTTTCACTATCAGGTTATCTGCCTGTTAACACAAAATATAACATATTATTTGGTTATGTTTTAAAAGTAATTAGACTGAAATTTTGAAATACCACTTCATTACCACATGTGTATGAATTCTTACATGCCACGTGTACTTTGTGGAGATTTGATTTGATTTATTTAGGTTTAACTTTGCTTTCAGTGCAATGTATAGGTTATAATATGACAAGTAGGGCAAATCAGGACATACTTGTGGGTCAAGATTCTGCACTGTAAACTGCCAGATATTAGTAAGAAGCTACTACCTTTCCCACACAGGGTAGGGTCCCAGATTTAAACTGACAACCTCAAAATTGAGATGTGAGTGTGTAAACCACTACACCACTAAGCCCTCTGTTTTTCTGGAATTTTTAAAATTTAATTTAATTTTATTAAAGTGACCTGCATCATACATTTTCATAACTACATTCATATTTAATCATAAATTACAGGATACCCAATCCTGTAAATACGCTTATAAATTACATAATATACAAGTGACATATAATAAAGACATTAACAAATTTTAATAAAGAAGTTAAACAGAATAAAGGATCAACTTCCTCTTATTCAAGATGGTTTTGACCTTTAAAATCTGGACCTGGCTATATCTCAGAAACTGCAAGGTGTAGGAAGTTAACACTTAGTAGGGACATTGATTGGGAGTTGTAGGTGTGTAATGTCATGATATGACCTTGATTTGACTTTTTGATCTTACCGTAGTGGCCTCGACCTTGAAAATTTTGTATCCCGGTCTTTGTACTGTTTCACTACTTCTATTTTTTTATGTTGTTGAAAACTATTTCCCCAGGCTGTGGGAGGTACGGGCATCTCTAATGCCATTTTATATGTTATTTGTATTGTGAACATTAAAAGTATTTCTTTATATTTTAGTTTGCAGAACAATAATTGTGTATGCAATATAGCAAATGCTAAAAACAATAATAATTTTGAAATAATAAAAGTGATATGTAACTTTGAAAGAGTTTATGTTTGCAAATTGTATTATCTGAAAAGGACTGTTATCCACAGTCTCAAAAATGGTGTAGGGTGTTCTCAATGAGAGTCCACAAATTGTATGAGTTTTTTCTGTATGGGTTTTCTCTGCAGGGCTTTTCTATACTTTAAATGATGAAAAACTGGTGCAGGATATTTTGGAAAGAAAGAAGTACCAAGAAATTGTTATTTGTGTAACGTGATCAATTTTACACACCAGTGAAATATGTCATTTATTTTAGGCTCTGTGAAAGGAATTCTGGTAGACATGTTATAAATAAAGTTTTGTCAAACTTTACAATTGATCAAGTAATATTTTAAAACACCGACCCTAAACTCTGGTGTATCATAATATCAATTCAGTGCACCAATACCTCTTGCCTTGTCCATGATCTGTATCAGAGCCCCTGGCTAAATACATAAAATACTAAATAAAGTCTGTACAAATACAATGCTGGCTTTAACATGAAACATAAAAGCTTGTATTTGATCCTGGACCTTAAGCTTATTGGTTCTATTTAGAACTAAGTAGAATGTCCCATTTGTTCCATTCTGATTCCCTTTGAAAATTAATTATGTTTTCTACAGGTCAGTTTTTTTTCAGTCACACTTATTTCCAATATTCAATTTGCTCTTTGAATATCATGGATACTTGCTATTTGAAAAATATAAAAATATGTGAAAATATATAAAATATAAAATTTTAAAAATATGTAAGAGCCTAGAACAAGACTACCAAAAACCAAAATGTGCACAATACTGTACATACATGTTACTTTGCATTAACCATTTGCATAGTGAAGAACAGTAATATTTGCCCATGCTGATTGTGAAATGTCTTACTAAGTCCTTCAACCCTCCAACATAATGGTTTAATGTTAAAATATGTTTTGTTAATGAGCTGAAACACCCCTTGTACACCACCCATACTACCCTTGTTGGTTACTTTAGGCTCCACCCACATGCCTGTTAAATGATTTCATTGGTAATTCACAAATAGGTCAGTGTACTACCCTGGGTAGGAACGGTTACAATGTAAAAACTCTTATTAGAAAACTCCTTAGGATTAGTTTGACTGGAATTCTCAATTTTGGAAAAGAAGACTTGGTTATATCGTCTTTTGGCCTGTCTTTATATTTTATTGAAAGCTTTTCGAGATTTAAGAAACTTACACCTCAGTCTATTTTTTACAATTTCTAACCCCCCTGAAATTTTGAAATTCTTCTGCATGATTAACCATTGCCTGTCATGACTTTTTAAAAGAATATCTAGCTTTCAAACCTAGTGTCTCCTTTGACAAACACCATGATGTCTTCTGAACAATCAAACCTCAAAAACCTTGGACCTTGAAGTGTCATAATTTTTGTTTCGACCTGCATTGTCTCAGATCCAAAAGATATCACTAGCTAAGTTCCGGCTTATCCTTGACCACGGCCACCCCAGTGAGGACATGGAGATCAAGGTTGTTGGCAATCCCCTTTCATCTCACTATATGATTCATCTCTTACCTGATTTGGGGGAGACCAGGCATCAGATACTCAGGAACTCGCCCTTCCCCACACCTGCATTCCATTATCCCATTCACAATTGGTGAAGGAGGGGGAGTAATTCCACCTAAGAAGGCACCACTAAGCAGTCTCATTGCTTCATGCCCTATCAAATGTAGCCTTTTAATGGCCCCTGCCATAACAGAAGAGGCATTCTCCTTTTATAGGATTAGCTGAAATAACAGAGGCAACAAGGATCACTTCAGACCAATGCAATGGCCCAGGGCGTGACAACCCCTTTAACCAATGGCTATCAAAGCTCAGACATTTTTTCAGGAGAGAATGGCTTGAATAAAAATGCTCAAATAATATTTTGAACTTTATCACAAATGCTTATTTATCAAGACAAGCCCGCATCCTCTCAAATTACAAAGACCATTGAAATTATCTAGCTCTGGTATCTTGTATCCAATCTATCCTGACAAAGAATGCAATAGAAAGTGTAGAAAAAGCAACGCCACTTAGGCTTAACAATCGTTTATTTCTAGTTTAAAAACCTCAACAGAGATGGAGACCTGAGCTAACACCTTCTTGAAAACAGACTGAAATACTCAAAATGGAAACTCCAGAGTCCATAAGAGCCTCTCTGACTCAAGGAGAATGGGTGTCCTCAATAGACGTTTCAGATGCCTACCTTCAAATCACCACCGACTCAATTTCAAAAAAAAAAATTCTTGCAGTTCTCTCAAAAGTCTCAAATTTACCAGTTCATTTGGGATAGCAACAAATTAATATTCACATTAGTGCTCACATTAATTGTCAAAGAAGTGAAGTTTATCACCCTCTCCAGGGTAATCACACTCCACAAGTACCTGGACGACTGGCTCATCAGAGCCTAACCTCTGGGAGAGGCACCTCTGAAAATAGAATCCATTGCGAAACAGAGTATTTGGGGTGGATCATCACCCAACAAAAATCAGAGTGGACTCCAACTCAGGTGTTCTCGTTTTAGGGCTACAAATACCACCTGGAATCAGCCTTTGAAAACCTCACTCAAGACAGATGGCAAAAGCTGCAGGCCTTGATCTTCAAAAGAAACTCAAAGTATGCTTTGATTGAAAAATATTTCATATCACTAAATGGGTTGCTAGAATCAATCGAGAAAGTGGCCCCAGAGAGTTGCCTTCACATGAGATCTTTTTCTGCAGAGGAGAAGGAGGACTGAAAATTTCCTCAGTTGCTGCACAACCTCTTTCCACGGTCAAAAAGATATCAGATCACCTAGACTGGTGGGAAAATGCCTTCAATGTACTGAAGGGGTCAGACCTTCATTGACAAGACAACAGCATACCAGCCGTAACAGCTCAAATGTAGGTTGGGGGCGCTCATTTCCATCACGACTCGGTTTAAAAGTCTAATAGGCTACACATAAATGTACTAGAGCTAAAGCAGTATTTTTTGTCTCTAAAACAGTTTGAAATTTTATGCCCAAATCAGACAGTGTTAACTCAGTGAAGATGTGCTCTGCTGTTGAGAATCATGAAACCCTGCCATCATCACTAAATATTGCTATGTGAAAGAAACATCCAAGGTTGCCTAAATGTGCTGACCAACTCATTGACCAGGTTGACTCAGATCCAATCAACAGAATGGTCACCGCACCCTCACATTTTCAAGCAGATCGTCAAAAGTGGTTCACTCCTCAAATAGACCTATGTGCCACTCGTCTGCACCACAAAGCTCCACTGTCTGTATTTCAAATTCCAGACCAACAAACATGGGAAACAGATGCTCTGAACATGGACTTATCGGGTCACATAGCATACAGTTACCCTCCCACAGCTCTCCTTCACAGGGTCTAGGAAATATGCCAGTTCAGTTGCCTCATAATCCTAATAACCCCACGCTGACCCAACTACAGATGCACCCTATTTGAAAAATGGTTAAGAATTTGGTTGACTTGTCCTTACCCTCTGTGAAACAAGTCACAAACTTTTTCATGTACCTGTTCCAGGACCTAAGTAGACATCTGTCAATTATTGATAGCTACAGGACTGCTATTGTTGATTCCTGGGCATAACAAGGTTCGACATTTCTCAAAGCTCTGAGATCAACAGGTTGCTCACCGGGTTTCATAGGGATAGACAAAAGAGTTCAATAAGTCTACTCAAATGGAACCTCTCTGTTGCTTTAATCTTGAACTTGATCCAGGTCACAGCTCATGACATTAGAGCTTTTGCGACTTCTAAATTCTTTTATGGTGGGGTTTCGGTCGATCAAATCCAGCAAGCTTCTCACCATTGGCAGCCAGGCCTTCAAGAGTCTAACAGCCAAGTCTATCAGCCCTACATCAGGTTCCGTATATACCATCACAGGGTGTCTGGTAAGAGTGTGGTATTACTCCATCTTGTGTTTTAAGTCTATATTTAATAATATTTGTTCTCCAACATGACCAAACATACAAATTATAAATCCTTATTACCAAACCAGAGTGACAAAATGAATGATTAATATCAGGGGTGAACCAAGCCTGAGAGGTTTGTTGTCAGAGATAGTAAAGCCTTGGTGAGCTACTTCTATGGTGAGCATAGGTATCACAGACTCACTTCATAAGTCCAGATGTCCAGACAGTATTGTACTGTCTTCTGTCTGTGACTATCATTAGGTTTTTGGCTATAACTGGTTTCAGACTGGTATTCTAAAATTGATACCTAACATGAGAAATTACAAGAAAAAGACGCTAAAGAAATCCAGTCTAAGATGTAATTCCTCTGCCCAGTGGTTGGATTCAGCACTTAGTCCCAGATGGTAAGATATTGTAGTGCAAGAAAATTGAAAATTATAATAAACTGAATGTAGCTTTTATAAGCAACAGACTTGCAATCTGGGACTAACGAGCGTCCCTCCTCGATCCTTCATTGTATTACAGCTGAGGGATATTCTTTGTCACTATCTACATCACCTCGGGCTGCTTGTTCTGCCACCTAGCAGGCGACTTGGTCATTATATACTGACTTTTCTTCAGTTGGCTGAGCTCACAAGTAGCTTCCAGAGATAGCACTTTGTCTCACATGGTAAGATTGTAGCTTATAGAAGCTACATTTAACAAATTTTCAAATTTAGTCCATGTATAGACTTAGTTTACATGTAATTTAAAGAGACTGTTGGATAATAAAGGTAAAATGATCCTTGTGGAGTATATATTTCAAAATTCTACCATTCAATAAAGACCAAAAAATCACTTTCCTGTTCAACGGAACTGGACCTTAATTTTGAGGCGTTTACTTAATAATTTAAAAACACACATCACTTGGGTAACTGTCCTATTGTACACATGAACACAGCTTAAATATTTTGTTGTTGCACCAGAGGTTTATACAGTCAAGTTCACAGTTGAAACTGGAGTAAATTTGAAGCAACAACTTTTCATCTGTGTGACTGTGATATGAGTTACTTTCCTGAACACATACTGACCTTTTTGCTCTGATTGCTGCAAGGGAAGTAAAACCCTGGCTTTAACCTTTGACCTTTAGCTGAGTGCTATTTTGTCTTTACAGTTTCTTGCGGAGCAGCGGATGTATTATTCATTGTGGAGTCCAGCAATTCTACTGATCTTTTTAGCTGGATTGTTTTGAAGCAGTTCCTTTCTGATATTGCATCCTCCTTTTCTGGTGGTATTGGTCCTTGCTCTGGTCAGGTCTGTGTGTTCTTTTATTCTTGTAATTGATGTTAATGGTTCAGAATGTTTCCTATCTGGTTTTAATATTTAATTATAATATGTTAATCGTACGCTATGATGGGTAACAAACCCTGGAAAACAGAGAATTTAGGTTCTATCCCAGACAGATACGCATTTGTTCAGATAGCCACTCAAATTGGTGGCCTTCTGTCATTGGTTCCAATCCCCAGTGACTGTTAAAGAACCTTGAGATGTTGATAAATCCCCATCTATGAGAGTCTAACCTAAAGTAAGGGAAATGAGAGCACGGATAGGCGAAATATTGCCATAAATCTTGAAGTCAATGAAATGCTTAGTATGAACACAACACATCTGGCAAATTCTTTTCATTGTGGGGCTTTTTGCATTTCATCTGTATGAAAATGTGATAAATATCTTTCACAGTTGTCATATTTAGGTCATAGCATTTTCATGCAAAATATCTTGTTTTTTCAGAAAAAAATAGATTGCCGCCTGTGAGAACATACTGTACTGTGATAATTTTTATTATCTTTTTATATTTTACAGTATATCTATGAATGCATACCCAGATATCCATTTTTTTTGTTAATTTATTTAACATGGCACTGGTCTTTCAACCAAAATTCCTCACAATTATAAATATCTTTGAAATATAAAAACTATTGTCCGCTAAATATCTTTAAAACATATTTGTTGTTCCTTTTATATAATTCTTCCTTATCTAATTTGTGCACGTATCTGAATTAATTTCAAATTTATACTGATTTTACACGTATTTAAAGAAATGTGAGATAAAATTTAGGAAATGTAAAAAGTATATCCAACCCATATCTGGTTTTCATAGTCATTTCCAAAAGTACATTAATGTTACTACAACAATAATATGATAATGGTTGATGACATTTTTGGCTGTCGCTTATAATTTATTTATCTGTCAATTTCGTTAGAGCAAAAGGGTTTTTATCAGGGATAATATTTTTCAAACAAGGCCTATATTCTTTCACTTTATTAAAAAAAACAGTTTTCATATCAGTTTTAATCCAAATTCCAATTGGTGCAATTTATTTTTTCTCTTTTTGCCTATATTGATGATTTCGATTTATTTCAGTTTGCTGTTATAACAATGGGATCTACTACAACATTGAATTGGAACTTTCAAAGTGCTCAAACTAGAAATGGAAGTAATCTGGATGCTGCTCTTCAGTCTTTACCCCATATAGGTGGTACTGTTCCCAACTACGCCAGTGCTGTGGGCCTGGCCCTACAGAAAGTGATGAAAAAGCCACCAGCAAGGTATTGTTTTGACCTTAATCTTGACCTTAACTAATTTAACTTCTTGTAGAATGTATAATGGATGGCAATATCCAAGTCGCAAGACCTCAGGAGAAAAAGAGACTGAATGTGTATATATTTAACTTGGGTGTGCACCATGATTTTATATAACTGGAAGAGAGTATATTTTTCTGTTTATTATTTCCTCTATAATATCCTCCCACAAAATGCACAAAGATGCATTCTTGTCAACCATACTGGTCTTCAAAATGACAAGGGACTCACACACCAAGAGTTGATTGTTATGAGTGAGAAATACTTTTCTCAAAATTTAATTTATCGTTTTATCTATTTTGATGGGATGATATACAACTGGTTAGATCACAATGGGCAAACGAAAGGAGTCCCCACCTTATAAGAGTGCCACTAAAATAGAAATATTCATTGCGACCATAAATTGTGTCAATGAAGATAAAGCGTCTTTTGTAAAGGAATCTGATATAATCAAGGAAACACATTGTTTTGACATTTAAACTCAAAACATTTCCACTGGGCATATTCAGATGAGTTGACTGACGATACTTTTGATCACAATGTAACAATAAAATGACATGACCTAATTATGTCAGGACTAGAATAAAAAAGATTTGGGGGATCACATGTTATCCTTTTTTGTTTTCTAATGGGCAATAGAACAGACTTTTCATACAACCAATGAGGTTTATTTGTTCAATGTTAATAATTGTAAAGTCTGTGCAAGGAAATCTGGTATAAAACAGTTGAATAAAGGCAGGAAGACTTAACCTTTGACGGAGTCATTATGTCGTCATGCCATCCAATTGCTAAAATCATTTCCTATCACTTTAGATCATGAATTGTCACCCTATTCATATACAGCTAGCATATTTCTAAATTGTAGACAGAAGAGTATTCGAAACACAATATTCGTTATTACCAGTCGAACAACAGAGAACAAGAGGAAATTAAAGAAACGTGTGAGGAAACTCTGCAAGAAAAACAAGAAGTGTGTATAAATTTTGCATCTGTTTTTATTCTTTTAAAATCTGGTATAATCATAAAACTTTCAAGTAATAATAAGTGTATGTAAAATTTCCTGGCATAACTGTTCTTATATATCAAAAAAAATAATACGTTGGTCATACTGAGGTCATAAGCTGCAAAGGAACTGCCTAGTGTACCTTCAGTTGAGAATCATTGAACTATGGTCAGTTTCCTGTCTTCATAGGGCGTCTTCAGTGTGATTTAATAGGATTTGCATTTTGTTAGGACAAATTTGACACAATACTGAACAGAAGTTTCCATGCCATGCTACTTTTGAAAAATGACTGAAAAACCCTCCTTTGACCTCTCAAGAGCTGAACTACAACATATATTCTGGCTGGATGAAGAGGGGATTAATATATGGGGTGGCTAATTCTTCAACATTCCTTAGCCAGACATGTGGTACTGTCGATTTTGTGTCTTGATGGGGCATCTTTTTATGTGACTTTTATTTGCATTTGTGGACCACATTTTAAAACTGTTTTTCACAAGGTTGAAAATGGTTTCGGTCTACTAGCGCTAGCCGCAAAGCCATCAGAGATATGAATAGTGCACCCAACGTTCACCCATTCAAGTACTAATGTTGCCCACTGCTGCTAAACGTCAGCAGAAGATACATGTACTCACCCAGTTATGCCAATTCTCATGAAAGTCCAGAGACAAAAACAGTGGTGTCTAGAAGCGTGAACCTTGTTAGACAAAAATAAGTGAGGTCTAGAAGCACGAATCTTGCCAGAGGTCTGGCTTAAAAATCTCCCACTGACCACTCACGAGCTGTACTAAAAGATCCACACTGCAGCACTAAATGGGAAGTGGGGTGGGATGTACATACTAGGTGGCTCATTCTTCAATGTACACTAGCCAGATATAAGGTATCTGTTCTCAGCCATAGGGACAAAGTCACAAAGTAGAAATGACATATGTACAGAAACGACAGCACAGAATAGTGTGACGAAAGCATAATGAACAGCAAAATTTAAAGGTTTAATTAAAATTTTATTGCATTTTGACAGTGATTGCCTGCTGTTTGGTATTGTGAAAAATGTTTGTATATTTTATGTTGCTGTTGTAATATTGTTAATATTATTACAGGGTCATTGTAGTTGGCATAAGCACTGCAGTAGACTATGAACAACTCAAGGTTTTGGCATGTAATAAGGAAAAGAATATATTCACCGTAGCTGATTTCCCTGCAGTTGTTGATGCCATTGCTTGCTCCAACTATACAGGTGAAACACTCATTAAGTATTTTCTTAATTACAACAGACAGCGCCTTTTTATTGTTTACACTAAGGAAGATAGGTTTTTGGTGGCGTGGGTATTTTTTGTCCTTTTGAAAAATAACCCGCAAAGTTATACCCAAATTTTGATGGAACTTTCAGGAATAGTTGACAATAGCACATGGAATACATAATTCGATTCTGTTGGGGATCTATATATCACTGTCTGGATCCAGGAAATTCTTAAAGCTTCTTTTACCATTGCCAGATGGTGCCATTTTCAGTAAATGTGTATATAACCCCATTATTAATCATCAGGTTGCATGGCAAAATATATTCACTACATTCCACAATAGTGTCTATTATATACATTTAGTTTGGTCTGCATACTATGACCCAAAACATGAAAAATAGTGGTGGAAATGAGCTGTTTGGTGGAGGTCTTCACTCATTTACTAATACATTTTATTGCAATTAGCCTTTGTTATATATCTGTGTTTATATTGCAGTTTGTCCTTGATTGTCTCAAATGAGAGTTAGCCGAGTCAACACAATTTTATAAAACAAAAAACTTACTGTGAAATTTCAACCTTTTTAAAATTTAATTTATTTTGTTTTAATTTACTTTCAGCAATAAATGTGTGTTCAGTGACACAATTCTTTGATACCCTTATTTATATCATACATAATCGTTAATCAGTTTATGGGTCTGATTTTGGTGAATTTTTGAGTTTGAACCTCAATTACACACAGTCCCTGTCCCCATCCCCAAGAAAGACGCACTGGGGTTATATATTTTATTATACAATAAATGTTGGTACTAAAAATACTTTTAAAGACATGTAATACAGAAAAACATGAAAGAGTACATAATGTATGTTCATAAAGGAGTATTAAAATTACATTATAATGGCATTAACACAGATGTGGAGACCTCCCCATGACCCCAATCTAACTGGGGTTGACCTGAAGGTAAAATTCTAAAGTACTATCTGAGGTCATATGTACTTGATACCATAAATAAAGTATGGCTTTATAAAGCAAGTTGAAGGTGAAAACAATACCCAGAGGTCAAGACCCAGGTGAATCGAGGTCAAAGGTCAAGGTAACCCATGAAGTAGTATTTACTTATGCTTAGAAATTAAGGGGTGAAAACAATACCTTGATCAATGACAAACAAATGTGAATTAAGGTAAAAGGTCAAGGTCACCCAAGCAGATCATGAACCTCGAGTTAATAAGTGGAGAGGTCCCACCAGGTGAGGAGGTCATAATATAGAAAAACATGTAGGATTATGACAGAAATGTGATATAATAATGGAAAGAAGGGCCCCAAACACCCAGTGGAGGTAGAGAGAAGAGGCTAGGAATACAAGTGTGATCTGAATGCAGCTGAAACTCGTGACTGGGCAGGAGGAAGGGCAATGTATCGCCAGACACAATTGGATGTCCAGGTACCCTGGGCCTGGATATCCTGAATGGGAACTCCATGCTGAAAAGCCCAAGAGACCCCCCCTGCGAAAGTCATGGAAGGTCAGGGACCTATGTAGGCCCAGAAGTAGGGACACCTGCTTCAGATGTTTTCTAGCAGCCGAATCTGTGAGGGGGGCCAGTAAATCGGCCTGTGGTATCTGAAATAAAGGAGAATCTGGATGAGAGGGATGTGTGGCCAGCATTCTTTTCAGAGCTGCAATTGGGCAAAGAGCAGAAGCCCCTAAATAAGGCATATCTACTGTAGTGGTCTTCACCCGGTCCTGCAAAATCTTAGACCATTTCACCACAATAACCGCCCTCTGAAAAGCAAAGACCACATCCCCCACACAGAGATGCCTTGTTTTATCAAAGTTCTTAGCAGCATGAGGTAGTATATTGGATATCCGGAGAAAGGAGAAAAACGCCAATAAGTACAATGCTGTATAAACCAGAGGGAATTGTAATTGGGCTGAAACTGTAACTATTTGCAAAAGAAAAGTATGATCTATAAGAATTTAACAACAGGAGCCAAAGGACGGTTGATTTTTAAGGATTTAACAAACAAGGGAATCCTTTGGTCTCTAAATGGTGTAGTGTCGATGCCATATACAATGGACATGGATCTAATGCCAGTAATATGGTTAGTGATATTATCAGGAGACACACCAGACTGGGCTAGGAACTCCATAAAGGCAAGCACATCCATAGTTGAGATCCCAGGAAGCGACAGGTCCACCACCACCAGGAAAGCTAAGAAGAGTTGGAACATTCGTTCATAGGAAGCCAAGGTATTAGGGCGGAAGCCAAAACGCAACCTTCTGCAAGCCTGGGTAGCCAGTGGAGCTGTCGCCGCCTGAGAATCTGAAAAACATAAGGAAATGTGTCTAAATATCATGACTAAGCAACATGAAATCTATATGTGTGTCAATTCATACAGGATTTTTAACAAAGTTATGTAATTCCTGTATATTATGTACAGTTAGGTGCCATCTTGAAAGAAGGTCAGCTATAGAATTATCCCGACCTCTGATATGGCTGACAATAATGCTAACATTAAACATAGCTCCCAACAGCCAAGCATTTCGGGCACAAGTTGCCATAACAGAGTCCCTTGCTCTGCCACTGGAAAGGACCTCCACCACTGCCATATTATCACACATAATCTGGATGGACTTATTGGCCCAGCAAGGAGCCCAAATTTTAAGGGCTACCACCACATTAAGGATCTCGAGATGTGCTATATTGTAGTCCTTGTAACCTCTGGGAATGCTTAATGCATATACAGAGTTATCATAACAACCGCCTAAGGCTTCTAAAGAAGCATCTAAATATATACGCTTATGAAGGGGAGGTTGATGGTAGAATGTGATATCTCTCAGCAGCTGAAGCATACGATTGAGAAAGTATCTGGCTGGTCTTTTGTAATATTTTGTAATATGTAACAGTAAACCTAATAATGACTGTAACTCATTTTTAGCGACAATTTTCTTATCCAACCATGCATCACATGTTTAACATATTTCCTGTAACTTCTGATCCGGAATAGAGATACTTCTATTGACAGTGTCAAACATAATACCCAAACATACGACCTTTGTACTAGGAGGGCACAATTTTTTAACACTAATGTCGAGTCCAAGTTCTTGGAGGAGATTCAACAAAAATTGATAAGAATAACCTATATTGGAAGGCAAGCCACAGTATATGAGGTCATCAATGTAATTCATGAGTGCAATATGACCATTTTTATTCATGATATACCTTACAGCATCGCTGATCTTACTTACGCTTATGAAGGGGAGGTTGATGGTAGAATGTGATATCTCTCAGCAGCTGAAGCATACGATTGAGAAAGTATCTGGCTGGTCTTTTGTAATATTTTGTAATATGTAACAGTAAACCTAATAATGACTGTAACTCATTTTTAGCGACAATTTTCTTATCCAACCATGCATCACATGTTTAACATATTTCCTGTAACTTCTGATCCGGAATAGAGATACTTCTATTGACAGTGTCAAACATAATACCCAAACATACGACCTTTGTACTAGGAGGGCACAATTTTTTAACACTAATGTCGAGTCCAAGTTCTTGGAGGAGATTCAACAAAAATTGATAAGAATAACCTATATTGGAAGGCAAGCCACAGTATATGAGGTCATCAATGTAATTCATGAGTGCAATATGACCATTTTTATTCATGATATACCTTACAGCATCGCTGATCTTACTAAAGAAAAAAGCACCCAAGCGATATCCGAATGGGAGAGAAAGATCCAGATAGAGCTTATCCCTATGATGCAAGCCAAGTAAGTCAATATCTCCCGGATCTATGCGAATATGCCTAAAAGCTCGGCTAATATCGACCTTAAAAATTTCAGCCGAAGGACCCAGTTTATTAAGTGTTCGTATAATGGAATCAATAGATGGGTAATGCATCTGAAAATCTGTGCCCAAATATGTGTCCTTGAGTACTCCATCATTGATGGGTAAACCTTTTGGAAAACTAAGATCCATGATAGTCCTTCTAGACTGAGAATCGGACTTAGCCCTAGTCATGAAGGTGATATATGGATATCAAAAGGCATAAAATCTAGGGGGTCTAGCATTGCTTAAAAGCCGACTTCCTCTTCTATATACTTGTCTACATGATCCGGATACAACCTAGCAGAAGCATGGTTGACAAAAGTACTTTGGAGGTCTCTGGATCTATCAAAATCGAGAGGGAATCAAAATTCAATAAGGTCCGGAAGCTGTTGGTCGAAATAGTCGACTAGATGGTGCCTCCAATTGGTGACATTTAAATTGGTTCGAACTGGTATCCTAAGTCCCAAAAAATTAGGGAGTCCAGATTGTCGGATGAGCTTATGAGCAGTTAAGATATCTGGAATGACATCCCAGTGTTTTGTAGGACCTCTATAAACATATATAGGCGCCAGGGGAACGCAGCCGAACTTAGTGCCAATCTGCTGTTTACATTTTTGATATTCTGGAATGACAGACGGGTCAGCTACATTCCTTTCCGGATCCGATTGTACAATAGTTTGTGCAATACTCGGGTGAGTAGCTGTTGTTTACAGACATAACTATCTACAATCTGTGAGTCGACCTCGCCGGTTGTGTTCACCTGGAGGTCATGATTGTCATTTATAGCCACCCTTCCCCCAAAACAATAATATGCAGAAGTGGGATATATAATTTATTATTAACAACAAGTATGATGTAATAATACATAATATAGCATCACATTTCAAAGGCAGTACTTACTGTCTAACTCTCTGCCCCATACATGCAGAGGTGCTGTACAAATTAATACACATAAATTTGGCAACAAGGCCCAACCCCAAGATCTAATGACCCCAAAAGGGTCGGGTTAGTAAAAATATTTCGCTATCCCGACCACCAAGAATTTTGTACTTTACCAAATGGGAGTAACCACCAAAGGTGGTAAGCACTAAAGTGCTAAATGTCCATATGCAGGAGGACATGATGAGTATGTATGTACATACTCTAACAAACTTTTACTGTAACCCTGTCACTCCAATACTGTACATTCAGTACACCTAGTCCAAGCCCAATTTTGAAGAAAAAAATAAATCCCAGATTTTATATCAACCCAGGCAAGTTTCGGGTGAGCAAGTACAGTTGCTAACCCGAAGCAGTAATTGCTGTTAAGAACCCAATTTTTTACAATACTGGCTACCCAATTATTGCTGGATGACAGGGAAGCCATGCATAATGATAATAAGTTACTGGCCATTTACACAGCCCAGACTACATGGCTTAGCGTAAAATGTATGGGTTTATATAGTAGTACAGCAAAATGTAAAATATGCAATAAAATATGTAATAAAAGAAACTGCCAAATGCCAAACTAGAGGGAGAGATGATGCTGGAAGGTACGTGAGACCTGTGAAGAAGCAGAGGGCACAGACTTGACATATTTCCAAACTGCGTTCGATGACCAAGTGCCATGCTTCATGATCTCCTGTAAGGAAACCCCATTGTGGAAAGCCCAAGTCGTAGCAGACCTTCTAAAACTATGAAATGTTAGATGTGGCGAGATATTGAGAAAAGATGATACAGACTTCAAATGTTTCCTAGCTGTTGAATCAGGGAGTGGGGATAGAACTCCTTGCCTGTAAAGTGCAAACAATGGTGAATTTTTGGAAGCAGGAATGGTGGTGAACATGGTTTTTAATGCAGCTACTGGGCATAACTGAGATACACCCAAAACTGGAATGTTTATGGTTGTGGTTTCTTTGCGATTTTGCATTGTTTTGGACCATTTTATTAAGATAGTACACATATTTTTACTAAACACCAGGTCACCTCTAGCCAAATGTCTTGTAATGTCAAACTGTGCAGAGGAATGTGGTAAGATGTTAGACAACCTCATGAAAGAAAAGAAACAAAACAAGTACAGAGCTTTAAATACTACAGGGTCTGGCAAAGCCTGGCAAGCTTGTACGATATCATGTAGAGTATCTATGGATATAATCTTTGTCAATGTGGGAGTAAATTCTGCATTGATCTTAAGAGATTTTATGTATAAGGACAATCTATCATCTTTGAAAGGTTCTGTATTCAGACCATAGACTATGAACATCGCCCTAATGGCTGACATGTGGTTGGAGATGTTGGCCTGTTTTAAACCACTTTGGTAACAGAACTCCATAAATGAAAGCAAGATAACAGTGTTCACCTGTAGAAGTGTGAGGCTCTCTGTTTCAAGGAAAGCTATGAACTGAGAAAACATTCTGTGGTATTGAGCCCAGGTGGCTGGCCGAAAACCTTGCCTAAGCCTAAGAATGGCTGAAGATGCAAACCTGGAAGTGGTTGGCATAACATCTGTAAATAGAAAGTACAAATTAAATATTATCATTTAATTTTGTGTGATCTAGGTGGGTTTGAACCCATTTATAATGAGGGACTAATTGTGACAGTCGTTGTAACTGTACTGCAGTACTCTGCCATCTAGATAACATATCTGCAACCTGATTTTTAACTCCAGGAATATGATTAACAATGAGATTTATGTTAAACAAAGAAGTCAAAAGCCACACATTCCTGGCACAGGTAGCCAGTATGGGGTCTCTTGCTCTACCTGACCTCAATACTTCCACCACCGCCATATTATCACATTTGACCTCTATGACCTTGTCTGTCCACTGAAAACCCCAAAGTTTGAGGGCAACAACAATATTTAGAATTTCCAAGTGAACTATGGTATAATCTTTATAACCAATGGGAATGGGAAGGGTGTAGACACTATTTGCAAACTGACCGCCAAACCCGGTTAAACAGGCGTCTAAATGTACTGTATGCTGTGGTTTTTGATGGTCATAGAAAGTAACTCCATTGTATTGGAGCAAAAAGACATTAAACCAGTTTAGATCTCGATGAAAGTTGTCATTAAGATGAATTTTGGACAATTTATTGTGATCTCTAAGTAGTTGTAACATCCTGTTAAGGAAATACCTAGCTGGTTTTACACATTTAGTTATATAGAGAAGGGAGCCAAGCAAGGACTGTAATTGATTTTTGGTGACTTTATTTCTAGATGCAAAACTTTTACAAATATTGCCAATCTCTTGCAATTTCTCATCTGGTATTTTTAATGTTTTGTTAACCGTGTCTATTTCAATTCCTAGGCAGACAGCACGAGTTGTAGGGGCAACAAGCTTGGATTCACTAATTTCCAACCCTAATTCGTGCAACAAAGCAAGAAGAGTATCATAGGACTCCTGTATCTCATCTGGCAAGCCAGTATAGATCATATCATCAATATAGTTGTACAAGTGTGAAAACTGAAATTTTTTGCACATAATGTAGCGTATGGCGTCGGTGCAGCGCTGAAAGATTACGGAACCGTGCCGAAATCCGAACGGCAACGTACAATCAATGAATAGCTGTTTATGTTGAAGTCCTAAGAGATCCAGATCCCCTGGATCAATGCGAATATGCCTAAATGCTCTGGAGATCTCTACTTTGTATAGTAAGGCTTCAGAACCTAGGGACTTAAGATTATTGACAATTGTGTCGACTGATGGATAGTTTAATTCAAAATACGTGCCTAAATATCTAGATTGTTATCAAGTAACTGAAACCTATTAGTCGTAGGTATAGGATAGCATTCGCTCAGCTGTGTGCTACTAGGCTGTAGTTGTTTATTTACACTGGTTAAATCCACCTTACTATTGGCAGCCTTGTCATTGTTAACTATGTAGTTCTGGCCAACCTTATGATAGCTCTGTTTGTTGATGCTAACACTACTTCCCTTGACCTTAAAAGTATTGGAATCAGTATTAACCACCAGCTGTTTAAGTGCATTCTGGTCACCATGTAGTGTTGTGTGGTGTGCAGTGGTGTGACCAGTGTCACTTATATGGCCATTGTCCTGTTTGGAAAGTAAAGCTTGGGCATAGGTTCTATGGTCTCTGACTTTAAAAATTGTCATAGCAGATTCAAACTTTTGCTTTATGTAAGCTTTGGACCAACCAGAAAGTGCCATCAAGTCTTTGTGAGAGTATTGAGAATTAAGTATAGTCCTGACCTTATGGACATGACTCGAACGCAGGGTCATGTCCAGGGTTACTCACTTTTTGTATTCTTACGACATTCACTTTGTGGGTGAGGGTAAGATTTGCCATCCTTGGTCCAGCATGACATACAAACATGCTTATATAATACCCCTTTGGTTTCATGGGTTTGTTTGTGAGCACAAGTACCTTTGTTATAAAAGACACAAGTGGTGACCTTGCCAGATGAAGATTTATCTTGACCTTTTTGAGCATTACTATTTGAGCAGTAGTATGTCTTTGAGCATGAGCCCTGCGGACTCTATCTATTTTTTCAGTGTCTGACCAACATTTGATTTCACCTTGCTCCATACGGCATAGCAACACTGCATGGCTGGCCTTTGCCGAAGCCCAGGAGAAGTTAGTGGCGTCATCTAGTAAGTCAATGACATAATCCAACATATGGTCCCTAACTGTGATATCTGACTCCTCCCTGATGGTTCGGCAGAAGCCAGCCATCCATTGAACTGGTGACAGCTGATTATAAGTGACCCTATCCTTGTTTTGGCCTGAAAGTACAAATTCGTGTGGCCACCTGACTTTATGGTTGACGAAAACATCAACTGATCCACCCCTTTGTGACTTTAATTTGGTCATACCCGGTTTGGCGTTATCTGCCAAGTGTCTGAGCCTACTTTGGACCTCTTCTTGAATCCTAGCCTCCTCTCTCAACTGACTGGGTGGGGGAATAGCATGAGGAACATGAACTGAAGAGGGAACCGCCCCAACGTCCTGGGATACCATTTGCACGCCACTAGCCCTAGGTTTGATTTTTCGTTTTTTTAATTTTTGTGACATCATTTGTCTTTCTGACCGATTTTTTCTTAGAATTTTCCATGCTATCTAACCTGGCGCCTAAAGCACTGAGTTGGGTCAAAATTTGTACATTGATATGTTGTTGCTCCATAAGGGCAACATTCGAACCCGAGGCCTGTGAAGCCTGACCTTGCCTAGCTTTTTGAACACTGGGACCAGAAAGTACGGGACTAGAGGACAAATTTTGATCAGAATGTTCAATTAATGCTGATATGTCAATATCGGATCCAGTGTCAGATAAATCAGTAACCACTTGCCCGGATTGTGAAGAGTCAGCTCCCTCCCCCGACACCGTCAAAAAGTCCACATCTGACGCCAGCTGTTGGATTTGGAGTTGGATTAGAATACGACACTCCCCTCTGTTTCTGAGATTGTATCTGGCTTCATTCATATTTACATGTAAAAAACTAAAAGCAAATAAAATATCACAGTAAAAGTAGAAGGAAAATTTTTCATGTGTTCAGGTCACCTTCTAAATTCAAAGTGACCAGTTGACCAGCTATTGGGAAGGTCACGCCTCACTGACCAATCACAGAGGTGGTAACAAATGCACATGGGGACAAGAACCTACAATAAAAAATACATTAAGGTGGCACCCCAATGTCTCCCAGCAAAGAGTATTTCAATTATTTTTTATGTTAACAGCTCAAATAATAGGTGTGTTATCCCTTTATCACTGTACCAATAATATTCCTCCAGTATTTATGCAAATATTAAAAATATTACTTTTTCCATCTCTAATTGATGAAAACCCTTGCATCAGTTTATGGGTCTATTTTGAAAAAAAATCACACCTGACTGAACCCCTACCTGTATCAAGGTCACCATATATGGACCGTAACTCATGGAGAGTGGCCAAATTGTGAGCCTATTTTGGCAGTTCTAGAGTAGTGTGTTTGATGTATGATTACAAATGTAAATATAAAATTATGTAAGGGGTGTTTTACAATATTTTTCTTTTCATCGCTCTTAACTAAATTTAACAATTGCCAGAAAAGCATCAGAGATTCCGGTTCCCCATAGCCTAGGAAAATAGCATTGGACACCATTAGATATCAAATTACAGGTTAAGTTATACAAAAGTACAAGACAAATGACATTTTCGAGAGAGAAAATGTATCCAAAGACAGAGTATCAAAACAAAACCATTCAATAACAAGATAAAATATTGTCAATCTGCTGAAAATATACTAAAATATAAAATCTTGGTATATTTGGAATTAACACACCATGATGTATAAACGTATTGCAGAGTCCGAATTTCAGACAATTGAACCAAACTTCGAAATCGGGAGAGTAAGCTAGTGACCTATCAAACTTCTATAAACATTGTTGTAGCTCTATTAGATATTGCCCTTGAGAAAATGTTGAAAACTTGTACCAAAAGCTATTAAATGTTAGCCAAAATCTTTGTTATATGGATATGCATATGCATTTCGTGATAAATGCTGAATGAAGTACCTGTTAGGGCATTCAGTAGCATGTAGGCTATACTACTCTATGACTATTACATGTTTTAAATTTAATTTATCAAATTTTGTGTTATATGTCTATGTTTGTATGTTCATTGTATGTTGTTTGTGGAACAAATTTAGTTTACAATGCTGCTTTACTTATTTTCAATTAACGACTGATAAAGAATTTTTAGTATGTGTTTGGAATGATTCAATTCAGAGCTTAGAAGTGAGTTTTTATTTGTTTGTTTGTGGAACAACATTACTTTTTATTGCAATAATGCAGTGTCTTATTTGTCCTGATGTATAACAATAAAAATGTAGCTATAAACTCCTTCAGCTGTAGAGGTCTCAGAGATCCAAGAAAAAGGCAAAATGTTTTTCAGTGGCTTAAAAACTCATACAATGGAATTGTTTTTCTGCAAGAAACCCACTGTACACAAGCTGATGAAAATGATTGGATAACTGATTGGGGAGGGAAAATTTATTTTTCAAATGGGGATAACAGAAGTCGAGGAGTAGCAATCTTGCTTCCACATAACTGTGACCTAGACATACACTTAAATACAGTAAAATCTGATCAAAATGGCTGTATACTGTTGATTGATTGTATATTAGAAGGCACAACATTAGTTTTGGTCAACATTTATGCACCAACTAAAGATCATATACTCCAACAAGTAAACTTCATTTCTGAACTTGATGACCTCCTACAAACTTATTTGGAGAAAAATGTGTTACTAGGGGGGGACTTTAACACTTGTTTAAATGAAAGAATGGATAAGAAAGGTGGAACAAGTAACATGCAGTCGGCATATAATAAAAGAGTAAAGGGGCTAATGGAGGATATGAACTTAGTAGATATCTGGAGAACAAGGTATCCAAAGGAAATGAAATTCACTAGGAGAGAAAGATCTAGGGGAGGCCTAGTTCAAGCTAGACTCGATTTTTGGTTGGTTTCAGAACAATTAAGTTTTCAAATTAAAAAGTGTGAAATAAAACCAGGAATTAAATCAGATCATAGTTTAGTCAAAATAACTCTTGACCTATTACACACTCAAGCTCAGGGTCGCAGTTATTGGAAGTTTAATAATACTCTTCTTAAAGACCAAAAATATGTCGAAATGATAAAAAATGAAATATCCACAATTAGGAAAGATGTTGTGATGGAAAATAAAAACACACTCTGGGATTTTGTAAAATGCCAAATTAGAACCCAAACCATTTCCTTTTCAAAACAAAAAGCAAGAGAAAACAGAGAAAAAGAAAATAACTTACTAGATAGACTAAAATATTTAGAAAAACACATAACAGATAACCAAGAAATACTGGATGAATATTACCAAACAAAAACAGAATGGGAAGCGTTACAAACTATAAAAACAGATGGTATCATTTTTAGATCAAAGGTAGACTGTATAGAGCTTGGGGAAAAGAATACTAAATATTTCTTGAGTCTTGAAAAAAAAAATTATAATGTAAAATATATTAAAAAGTTAGAGAATCAATCAGGTGAAGAAATTGTAAACCCTGAAAGCATTCTGTCAGAACAAAAGTCGTTTTATGGAAACCTATACTCAAGTAGGCAAAATAATGAAAATTCTTCATACCAAAATTTCTTGTCTGATGATACTCTTCCAAAATTGAATGACTCTGAGCATAAGGAATTAGAAACAGACATACAAATAGATGAAATAGCCAAGGCTTTAAAAGAACTTCCGAATGATAAAACACCAGGTAGTGATGGATTTACTTCAAATTTTTTCAAATTTTTCTGGCCTGATCTCAAGGAATTATTATATGACAGTTTTCAGTACTCTTTCCAAAATGGTATGCTATCAGCAGATCAACGCAGAGGTGTTATTACTTTGATTCCAAAAGAAGGAAAGGATCTTAGATTTTTAACCAGTTGGCGGCCAGTAAGTATTTTGAATACAGACTACAAGATTTTAACAAAAACATTGGCAAACAGACTTCAAAGGGTTTTATCAAAATTAATTAATCCAGATCAAGTAGGATATGTCAAAAACAGATATATAGGTCAAAACGTTAGAATGATTAAAGATGTGTTATTGTATGTCAATCTAGAAGGTTTAACAGGCTATGTATTGCTACTGGATTTTGAAAAAGCCTTTGATAGTATTGAATGGCCATTTATGATGAAGTGCCTACAAAAGTATAACATGGGCAGTAAGTTTATAAAATGGATTAAAATTCTTCACAATCAGACCCAGTCATGTGTTAGTAACAATGGTTACCTGTCTGAGTACTTCTATCTTGGGAGAGGCATCAGGCAGGGATGCCCAATATCGGCATTACTTTTTATATTAGTAGCAGAAGCACTTGCTGTTAAAATAAGAAATTCAAAAATAATCAGTGGAATTATGATCAACAAAGAAGAGTACAAAATCTGTCAATTAGCAGATGATGCTACTTTATTTTTAAAAAATATTCCTTCAATATTGTCGGTAATTTCAATTGTTGAAGACTTTCAAAAATGTTCAGGCCTAAAAATAAATATGCAAAAAACCGTATTGGTCCCTATAGGCACAGCAAGAGAAAAGAAAGTCATCTTAACAAAACACTGTAACCAAATCTTGATTCAAAAAACTCCATTTAAAACCTTAGGTATTTGGTTTTCGGATAATGATGATGAAATGGCTAAGCTAAACTTTGAAAAGAAGATTGAGAAAATGGAAAATCTAACAAACACTTGGACAGCAAGACACTTATCGTTAAAGCAAAGGTGACGGTTATAAAATCTCTGATTTTACCTCAAATTAGCCATCTATTGTCAATGTGTTATTGTCCATATACAATGCTTGAAAAAATAGACAAGGTACTATTTAACTTTTTATGGGGTAAGAAACCATCAAAAATCAAACGGGAAACAATAATTGCAGATTATAGCTTGGGAGGGTTAAGAATGCCTGATATTTTCACTGTACATGCTGTAGCCAAAATTAAGTGGGTTAACAGGTTAATATCAGAAGGGGTAAAACATAGATGGTCAAAATTATTTTGGAAGATGGTGAACTTAGAACAACACCTTTTTAAGTGTAAAATTCCAATTTCCTATAAAAACAGATGCATTACCATTTTCCACCAACAAATTATAGAAAGCTGGTTCAAAATAAAATGTAAATCTCCTCTGAACCCGGAAGAAATTGGAAATGAATATATTTTTGATAATACATATATACGATCAAATGATAAACCCCTAGATTATCTACAATTTAAAATACCACAGATTATTGCCAAAGATATACAAGTAAAACATCTCATGGATAATACCGGCCATTTATTGAACTTTCAACAAGCTAAGAATAAAATTAAGTGGAACATAAGTATATTTAGTCATAACATCATCACCCAAGCTATACCAAAAGACTGGAAGAAAAAAATGAAAGGAAAACCCTTAAGTATGAATCTATATAGTGATTTTCATGTCAGAATCAAAGATGATCTTGTCTCATTTGAAGGTATTGGGAATAAAGTCTTATATTGGGAAATGATATATTGCACAGAACCTTCATCTTTAACAACCTGGGTAGATATGTTTCCCTTTCTTGAAATGGTGTCCTGGAATAAAATTTTTAAGGCAATTCATTATACATGTTTGGAAACATATTTCCAAACTTTTCAATACAAGATAATGCATAGAATACTTAACACAAATTATAACCTTTACAAATGGAAAATTATTGATAACCCCTTGTGTAATTATTGCAATCATGTTGATACAATTGAACATCATTTATATCTTTGTGGTTATAGTAAGCAATTTTGGGAAAAATTAGAAATATGGATGCTAAATTCTCTGGATCTTCACAGTAATCCAAACTTTACAATATGTGAAGTCCTTTTTGGAACTAAACCTAAAGGAGAAACACAATCTCATAATCACATAAATTAATAAATATTATAATAACAATAGCAAAATGGTACTTAAACCACTGTAGAACAAATAAACAGGAATTAAATTTTACTTATTTTATAAGTATTGTAAGAGAAAAATTAGATATTTACAGGTGCATTTTTATGGCAGAAGCTGAAGGAGTTAATAGAGACCTTTATCGGCTTTTGGTAGAAAAATGGAATAGCTTGAATAGCAAGACTTAAAATTATAAAAGAAATGTTGTACGTTAGGTAACACACAAAGTATTTGATTACTGTTCCTTATATTAATAAAAGGATACAGAATATAGAAGAGCAGCAGAATAAATGTGTTTTTGTCTGAAGTAATTGAAATTGTTCCAGTTAAATTCTGTCACTGTTTTCCTGTGAATTTTGTACATCTATGTACTTTATTTGACTGTATTGTACTGGATTTTTTGTATGAGTATGTAAAGTGTGCATCGTTTGTCCTTGTTTTTTTTGTTGTTTTTTTTATGTGTATACTTTCTTCTTTTTGTATGTAATGCATGTCAAAAAAAAGAATAAAAAAAAAAAAAAAAAAGATAAAATATTTTTTTTAGTAAACTTAAAGTTATAAAGCTGTAAAATTTATTTATTAAAGTATGGTTCTCAATGGAAATAGCACAATTAAGTAAAAATACATATAACAAGAGCACTCAGAGAGTGCACATCTCTGTCATGGCATATAATAATAAGTAAATGGGAAATCCGGATAATTTGTTTGTGTCCAGATGATAATTTTGCAAAATTTAATGGGATCTAGGTTGGACCAGGACCACTCATATGATTTTTTTAGGAATATCCAACCAGAAGTATTTGTATAATCCTGCTAAGAAACAAGTAAACAAAAAAACAAGAACACTCGAAGGAGAGAGACAAGTGCAAACTTGGCAAAATTTTTGCGCTGGGCATTAACTGAATGACCTCATTTCGCCCATGCTCACATTAAGACCCATGGGCACTAATATGGACAATTTCAGTAAAACATCACTCCAGAATCAAGGGTATTGAACTAATCATGCTCAAATTTTAATCAGTTCTTCCTTGCAACAGTTCCTTGAAATTTTCACAACAATCCATGCAGTAGTTTTTGAGTTATGCTGTAAATAAACGAACAAACAAGCAAACAGACTGAGTAACCTACTGTAAAAATTTTTTGCAAAAAAACAAAAATGGTCATGAAAATAACTCCTTAGTGGAGGTAATAATCAGTGGGCAGAACTCCACATATGTCTGTGTGATAAGAGAAACATGACAATAGAAAACATTCTGGCATAGTCAAGGTCAAAAGTCGAACTAAGGTCACACTATGACATGGCAACTGTGCAACCCCTAACTGATATCCCAACCAAGTTTCAGCATCTAACACCTTACTGAGATACTCTCCAGACAAGATATTTAACCCTGTATGGCTGCCTGCCCACGCAGATAGACACCATGGGTGAAAACAATAATCTACATTTGAACCATGTAGAACCACAATTTCTACCACAGGGTAACCACAAGTAACAGTACAAACATAATTTCTTTGAAGTAATCAGTCAAGTCTAACATTTTGTTTTCAAAGTAGACCCATAAACTTATCACATGGCTTTCAGCAATGAGAGACAAAGAAAGTATTTTTTTTTCAAATTTATCTACAAATACTTGAGAAATGATATCTAGCACAATGATAAAGGGATGACATCTGAGCTACGGACATTAAAATACATTAAATACTGAATGTGTTATCAAGGTTCAAATTCATAAATTCACCAAGATTAGACCCATAAACTGATCATTACTTGTACCAAACAATACTTCATTTCCTAGAACTAGAAACATACAGAGACACTACTTCATACTTGAAATTGGTAAACAGGCACATTATTTGATTTCTGACAACATATAATTAAACCATATATGGTACACTTGATGTATTTATTCAGTGTTTACCTTTTTTCAAAATAGACCCATAAAGTGATTTAAGGGTTTTCATCAATTAGAGACAGATAAAGTTATATATTTTTTAAATTTGCATAAATACTATTGGTATAATATTTGGTACAGTGATAAAGGGAAAACACACTTATTATTTGAGGTATTAAGATTAAAAATAAATGAAATACTCATTTTGTAATTGAGGTTAAAAGTAAAACAATTACCACAATAAGTAGACCGTTACTGAAATAATGTAAGTGTTAAGCAGTGTTTCGAGTTCTAACCCCAAGCCCCTAAGGATCATTCCAGGGAAAAAAACATCCATATCCTGTCTACAAAGCTATAAACCTGAAGAGGTGACTGAAAGTGGTCTCTGGAACAAAAATTCAAATTTTATACTCATGATAACCCAGTTCCTATCCTTGCAAAAGGCTCGAGTATCTTTGTAAATAAGGGAAAATATACAGAATAATCACTAATGTACTATATACACAGAAGATCCAGCTATTTTAAAAATTATTAGCAGAAAATAAATTTGCAATGTTATCCAGATGGCTGGATTACATTCATTCATAGTGTTATTGTGCCTCAGTGTGAAATCTGTAAATTTGAATGGTTGAAACTTAACCACAGGGCACTTTATAACTTTAAAAGTTGCTGTATAACTTCCTGTTCAACAGCCAGGGTCATATTGGCAAATATAGTTTTACTGATAAAGGTTTAGAAAGTGAAAACAACAATGACTATTGTAGGGTAAAAGATGGCTTTTGATGCTTCCTGCAAGGTCAAATAATGTTTTTTCGTGATGTTGATATTCTTTATTCCTACAAACAGTGTATAGTGAGCAACTGAAGTGGTTAAGTAGTTCCTTCTATTTTTTAAAGTCATAGTTTGTTGTGTTGCCAAAAAAGCAAACTTTTTGTCAATGTCTGGCTCCTTTTTTAGGCCCTGGATATTTCCAAACAACTCAGCACACCTGCATCTCCAACAGCAAAGATACCACCAGTGAATAGCCTAGCCCTTAAAATGTGGGAAAGATTTAGAATTGAACACAACATCCAGGGTATTAAAGAGTTTATCAACATCAAACTGGACAGTCCAAATTCTGCCTCTATGAATTGGTCCAATTCTACAAAGTTGACAAGGACAACATCTTAAACCTTGTTCTATGTTTCAGCATGTGAACAGACACAGGTGACAGCAGAAGTTTTAGCAGCCTCAGCTTAGCCAAGCAGCAAAGCACACACTACCAACCATAACCATGATTATAAATGCTATGTATGTCCAAGCAGCCATAGCTGAGCTTATAATTTTACCTGTTAGGACCACTTTGTTTTCTGCCCCAGAAACCTGCACAGAAGGTTTTCATCCACAAGCCACCACTGGAGACACCATAGAGACAGGCAACCGCGGCTTCAACACACATTGCAGTCTTAATCATGAGTAGATGGCCAGGGGCCGGTTTCATGAAAGGTCTCAAGTCTCAAATCTAAGATTTTGGCCTCAAATCTAAGATTTTTCTTAGATTTTTCTCAGATATGAGACCTTTTGCTCAGCTGGGATTCACAAAAGATCTCAGGCAAAGATTTTTCTCAGAGTTTGGTCTTAAATCTAAGACTGCCTAGGGGGTGACTTAAGTTTTCATAAAATAGAGTATATGTAATAAAAAGTCACAAAATAAAAGAAAAATAGTGAAGTATGACATATTATTTAATTTTTAACATAAAATATGAATATATATTAAGAGTTTGTACAAAAACAACAGTAAACATTTACATTACAAATTTACATGAGTGGCTTGTTTAGCTGTTATAATCATTTTTTTTTGAATGTCAGTACAAATTATAGTAAAAAGACAATGTTTTGCTTGATTGAAAATATTTTAAAATGGTAGAGTGGTAAAATATAAATGCATATACTTTCCACTAATCTCAACAAAATGTTACATCAGTTTTGATTGGTCCAGACTCAAAACATGGCTGAGATTTTGGTCTCAGTTGAGATTCCTTTCGTGAATCTAAACTTAAGCAGAATCTCAGCTGAGACAAAAATCTCAGATTTGAGCAAAATCTCAGCTGAGATTTGGCTAAGACTTGAGACCTTTCGTGAATCCGGCCCCAGGTCATGTCTTCGAGTTCACCACCAGTCACGGTCATGTTTCACCACTGACAGAAGTTGGGCTCAGGGTTGGAGCCTAAACTCCATCCACTCTCTAATGAGGAGCTGCACATCACTTCCTCAGCATTTTCCTTCATGTAGACCCTGTGCCCCAGATACACATATACCAGATATAATTTTACAGTTTTTACCAGTTTATACCAGCCACACCAGTAATATCCAAACCACAGCCTGACTACACATCAGAGAATGTGTAAGACCAGTGGCAAGCCTCAACCTTCTCTGATATTTTACCTTTATTAGTCTTTCGCAGAGCTAACCAATCATACCATTTCATTTATTTATTTATTTGAGGTTTTATGTCACTTTCAACACTGGACAGGTCATGTCATGATGGCTATTTTTGTGAACAGGGGAAACCAGTACATACAGTTTGTCAAGTTTCTGTACTGTAAACTGTGGCCCATCGGTAAGCAACTACCAACTTTCCCACATTTGGTTCGGGGTTTGAACTATCCACCTCAGAGGAGGGAGGCGAATGTGTTACCACTGCTCCACTGTGGCCCCTTACTATTTAACACCCACCTATATTTTTTAGAAACAGTTAGTTGGTTTAATGCTGAATAGAAATAATCAGGACAAGAAGCCAATACTCCAAACTTGGAGTTTGGCCGAGTAGTTATTTGGTTTAGCAACTTATCAGAGGTTGCCTGTCATGCCTGTGTGAATTCCATCCCCTCTAAGTGGAAGTACTGAAGACCACTGGCTGTTGGATGGTCCGTAAAACATAAACTTTGGAGGAAGGGACTTCATGTTAGATATGCATCTGTCTGTCTGTCTGTTGTGTATGACAAGTGTACTGGAGAGTCTTCGTTTAACTCTTTTCAGAAGTCTATCCAGTTTAAACATGTACAAACTGCAGTGTATCCGAAACACACTCACTAGCATTATGAAAAACTGTAATAGATGTTCACGGCATCTCCTGTTCTCAATGCTATTGGGTGCCAAGTCAAATTTAACTGTATCTTCAAGTTCTTTCACAATGGTCAACCTAGATATTTTGGACATCTGTTGTCTATTCATTATGGAAGATATAGCACAAGATACAACCTTCCAGATAAAAGGTTCCTGGAGGTTCCTAAATATTATTCATCTGTACATAAGTAAAAAAATGGTGTCTTGCCTTCGAGTCTGCCTTAGAGTCTACCTTGACAAAGATTAAGTGCCATAAAAGGACAAAATCGAATTTGGAAAGTTTCATGATTTTTTTCTTCAATGCACAAGCATATAGTCTTTATGTAACGTCTGTAAAGGAATTTTGCCGTCCATATTTACACACCAATAGAAGAATTTATGTTTCTACAGCAACATTTAAAGAGTGTGAGCATATATACTGGCTAATGGATGCATGAATGGATAAAAGTGTGGATTAATTTGTCTGAGCAATAAAGTAATTACAGGTGAATAACTAGTTTAAGTATCTCAGTAAGAATGCATGCACTGTATGATATAAAAAATGTCATAAGATAAATTAAAACACACATTTCATGTAAGCTGATAATCACTTATCAGTCATGTATAACCATACATATCTGAGAATTTCTGTAGTCTGTAGATATGTGTGTACTTTACTTGAGAAAGATTAAATGTCAAGTTAATGAACAGGAAATAATTTTAACATGGCAAAAAAAGGTTTGTTTATTGAGTTTCTGACAGAATTTTCTAAGTAGATGATACTGCAAAAAGACAGACAAAAAGAAAGCAATGGGACATTTAATACTTGCTTAGTATATTGCAAAATCATCAAACATGTGTCAGCATATAGTGGCCACAACTGTATGCTTTATTATTCCAACAGTTTTAACTTACATTCCACTAATTTGAACTCCAACATAAATGTTGTAACTATATTTACATACTTGCCTGCAGCTGAAGTGGGGTATAACTTGAAACTTTTGGTCATGACACCTCGTCAACCTTAATATGTCTTTCACAATACAAGCAGTATCAACCGCACTTATAGGCATGTAGTGAAATGTCCCTGTCTTTGCATCACCATCTGACATTCGTTTGCAAACTTGCTAATCAGTGGTGAGCCCTCCATTACCTTGCACATTCTATGGAAGTTTTGATTTCTGTACTTAGATATGCACAGATAATTCTGAGCATGTGAAGATGAATTTCTCGCTACAGTAACTTAATGTGTGGTCCACGATGTATATAAGGTTGTGACTTGGTCGTCTTTCGGTGTAATATGGCAACATAAGATATGACAACATAAGGCGAGTGGAGGAATGTCCAAATGTTGGGTTTTGGGGGAAGTATAAGGTGGACTCCAGCAGTGCCTTGGGGCAGCTGTGGATTACCAGATCTCCACTATGTCCACTTCTGTCTGTACTCGCTTGGCAGCAACTATTGAGAGGTTTAGGATCATCACAAAGACAGAAGCGAAACACTTGATAACTCTTCCCAGAATTTATTCTAGTTCAATAAACACGAGTCCCAAATATACTTCAACACATTCTCACGAGTGGGAGAGCAAACTAAGCTCTCCCCCTCTGCATACTAGTTCATGTTCATTCACTTGTTATTGTCCTGATCTCTCTTGATGTCCCCAGCTCAAGGCTGAAGTTCTTATACTAGTCACTGTACACTATCACATATTATCTGTCACCAATTACTGGGTTTATTTCTGAGAGGTCTATCTCACAGAAGCGGGGATTGGCTGAGGCTATTATTAGAGGCGGTGTGCTGTGTGACTATTGATTTCTACTGTTAAATCCAAAGAGAGTTAATTTACTGAGGCACTTTGCCTGTGTTTTATGGAATTTAAAGATTGTTAATAATTAAGCATTTTCATCTAAATTCTTCACCATTACAAGGAACATGGACATTTCACCACTGTGACACAAGGTGGCATGCGAACCTCGAACGGTAGTTGAATTTCAGGGGTGTTTTGCCAAACCCTTTTTCCAGCAAATTACACTGCCTGTAGTTTTAACAACTTGGACAAAATGGGACTACTGCTGAGGAACATCTGTAACCACGAGATGTACCGCCAGTAGTGTGAAAGGAGTATTAAGGTCTAGCAATAATTAATATATGTTTAAACATTTCACCCAGTGGCCTTTCAAAAGGTCAAACTTTGTCTACTAAACATACCCATATTTTAATATCATCTCTAGATTAAGGTAGTTGAAATTTCATTTAAAGTAAATTAAAATAGTTAAAAGTTATCTCCAAGTACGTATGGACTTCAGCAGGCATAACAGACTAGCAATACATTGTCTTCTGCATTTGTAGGTTGCAGAAGTCCAAGGTGGCCTGATGGTTAGCACGTTTGGCATCTAATTACAGGCAGTCCCCTCTGTGTGGGTTTGACTCCCACAAGTGACAATACTGAGGACCTGTTCCAATATCATCCTGGCTGTTGAACGGGACGTAAAACCCCAACTTTGACTTTGTAGCAGGTTGGAATAATGTTCGCATATGAGCCTTGTGTCAAAGGTGAAATAGGCCACACCTTATTTGATGTCTAGAACAATTGGTTAACAGGAAGCTGAAGGCTGAATTGTACAAATATGCAAGAGCAAAGGTATTCTGTCTGTCTTGGATGTCATAAATATTTCCTAACTTTATATGTGATGTTTGGCTGTTGGAAACAGCACAAGCAATGACAGATTTTTCTGGAACACCATTCATGCATCCTACACTGTCAATACATACATCCTCAGGATTTGCATCAGACTTTTGATCACAACATACCCATATGAACAACTGAAATATCTACTGGGAAATAACACATGACAGACAATTAAAAAATAGAGGGACAAATATTTTGACAAAAGACTAAATGATGCAATAGTTTCTTTAAAAAAACATAAAGAAACACGTATTGTTAATTTTTATTTGATTTCTGAAGCATGGCTTTTAAATATAAAAATAATCAAATCCATCGTCAATGTGGTTTTTCAGGAATTTAATTACCCATTACTCATAAAACTCTCACATGAGTAATTGAAATACATACTGGGAAATGACATATGCCAGACAATTAAAAACTAGTTAGACAAATATTTTGACAAAAGACTAAATGATGCAATAGTTTCTTTGATAGTGCGAGCGAAATGAGCTATTTCTCAGAAACCACAAAAAAAAACTTATTGCTGACTTCAATTTGATTTCTGAAGAATCATTTTTAAATATAAAACACAAAGAATCAAATCCACTATCAATGTGATTTCTGTGAATTCAATTACTCTTAACACAGGAATTATACCCAGCTAAATTAAGGATCTGACCTTGAAATGAAATACAAATATAAGAACATTTTTCTTCAAAGTTTTAGATGACAGTAAATGAGACAGTGTTGAACACTTGTTGACTACTTCCTTCTGAGTGAAAAGGCATGTGTTTCACTTTTTGTAGTATTTTTCTTTCATGTTTTGACTACGAAAACCACTATAAAGTGTGGATTCCTTTGCCAGTTTTAGTGAAGATAGTGAAGTGGCAAAGATGACAAGAATAATCTTGGTCTTGAGTATATTTTGCGTGGCTTTTGTATTGACTGAAAAGGTGTCCTACAGAGGGTGAGTGTTTGTGCAACTTTTAAAATCAAGCAAGGAAATTTTCAGCAAATATAAATAAAGTACAAAAGAGTCACTTATTACTGATATAACATTTTACTGGTAAATATTGTACATGATTTTCATTATAGACAAAATTCTACTAATTGCAGGTTGTCTTACATATTAAGTAAATTATTAAGGAAATACAATTTTTTTAAAACAGTAGTTTATCTCACACTTCTTATAAAAACTTTTTCCAGTAACTGTAACCTTAGACAATTTCATTCCAAAGCTGTAATGATAACTATTAAATCAAATATAAATACTTTCTAAAAATCCAATGTCACCATTATAACTTTGGCTAATATTTATTTGTTTATTTGGGGTTTTACGTCGCTTTCAACACTGTACAGGTCATATCACGACGGGTAGTTGGAAGGGCAGAGAAAACCAGTACATACAGTTCGCTAGGGTTCTGTACTGTAAACTGCCGACCAACGGCAAGCAACTACCAGCTTTCCCACTTAAGGCCATGATGGGGATCGAACCCCGGCCGCAGAGGTGGGAGGCGAGAGTGTTACCACTCTGCCACCATGGCCCCGATAACTTTGGCTAATAAGATTTATTCTTGATAGTTGTTGGCTAACTTGAACCCATGGGGAATTGATTTCAGGTTTGAAACAACAAATCAAAACTAATTTTGATCTCTCTGTATTATTCTACCGGCATTGGTCTTAATGTATTTCTGGATAACAAATCTTACATATGTTTCTGCTACAGTCAAAACAAGAGTGGTCAGAAAGCACAGACTTCCACCAGGCATGTAATAATAAGTAAATGGGGAATATCCGGATTTCTAGATATTTACAGATCAGTCACACCATTCGTGAACTTCCAACCAGTAGTATCGGTGTAATCTTTCTAACAAAAAACAAACGGTCATGAAAATAATACCTCTTTGGCAGACATAATTATGTAGACTTTGTCTTAGTAGTTACTGTTGAACTATTTAAAAAAAGGGAAATCTCATTCAAACCATTGAGTTGCCATTTCTTCCATTTCTAGACATAAGGTACTGAGGATCCAACCCAAAGATGTGGAAGAATTGACCTTCCTGAAGAGCTTGGAAGACGAGGTAAAAATAGTTAATTTGTTAATTGTGTAACACTGGCAATGAATGATAGTTATTGTAAGCAAATTTATTAACTTCTAGCTTGATAACCTTGGTCTGTAATCCAGATGGTTATGTGTTGAAAATGACAAGCTGGAAAGTAAAAAGCAAGATTATTCTGTGTGGTTGTATCAACACCTATTTGAATTTTGCTTCATAACCTTGTCCTTATTGTTCCTTCAATATACCTTATATGTGGGTAGTACAATTTAATAATGAGCTTCTCCCTAAAGCGATATCGCAACCCCTCAATCCCCATGATGAATATTTTTGTTTAGTACATGAGAGCTCATGAGAGGTAATTTAGAGAAAGTTGTTTGTTTAGGTATCAGTTGAGTGTCAAATATATCCTAATCAAATATGAATCTTGATTATTTACACTTATAGAGCTGAACAAATGCTACTTCAACACGAAACGCATGGAGCCAAGGAGCATAGGAACCCTGATGTGTTAAATAATTTATGCTCTTATGAAGCTTGTATGGCCAACAAAGAACAGTGTGATCTAGGTTTTATGATCGCCATGCTATTGTATTGTATTAAATATCTATACTCAGTACGATATCTCCATGTACAACATTAGTTAGATCGCTGTTTAACCCATCCAACTGCACAAGTACAGTCCAAGCTTACAAGTTACTAACATCCAATAACTGAGAATAAGATGCTCAAGAAAAACCATTTATCAACATCCTTGAGGTTCTTTAGCTTGTCACTGGGGAAAGGATCCAATGACAGAGGATCGTCATTTGTAGTGGCAATCCAAGCCATTATGCATCTGATTGTACCTAGGTTTTCAAGCCACTAGGCCACAGTGGCAGATGTTATTGTTTAATGATTACTTCTATTTCTAATGTGTTTTTTACTTCTGTCAATCTTGGATTGTGGGAAAATATTATGAAAAGACGTTGCATTTTTGTTGTAAACTTTCTGTTTTAAAAGTAAAGTGAAGGGGTTATATTATATTGCAGTATGATTTCTGGAAGGAACCAGTCAATTTGAAACAGCCAGTTGATGTAAGAGTGTCTCCAAAGCAGTTTGTTGTTCTGACAACCAAGCTGACAGTAGGTTTCAATGATTCAGCTTTTTATTTGCAATTACTAACTTTCTGGCAGAGAATGTTACATAAAGTAACTGTAAATTTGTACCAAACATATAGAAAGTATTATCATATAATAACGTAAGTAAGTGTAAACCTCAGTAATATTGTGATCTACAGATAAGAAAACCTATTCTTCATCAATTTATTTTCATAGTTTCCATATAGAAAGTATTATCATATAATAACGTAAGTAAGTGTAAACCTCAGTAATATTGTGATCTACAGATAAGAAAACCTATTCTTCATCAATTTATTTTCATAGTTTCCTAACGTAAATCTGATGCTACCTCCATCTATTTAACACAACCATCTTTCTGCCTTAATGTACATACTGGAGCCTATCAATTACAAAAAACGTGAAAACTCTTAAACATGTCACAACAGACTACAAGAACCTGGTACAATTTTTACACAGTGTCTAATAAGTTGCCCGTAATGACAGATGGCAGAAGATAAACTGTATGGTCACAGGAACATTATATTAAAATACAAAAACCATACGGTTATTCCTACTTGATAAGAGTATTCAACTCAACAGAGTTCCATTAATTTGAATACGACTATTCATTATTGATAAAAATATCCTTCGAAACAGACTCTGCAATAAAAAAGAAAACAAAAAGAAATAACTAATCTGTCTATATTGATATCCTACCAAGATACCTTTCCTGAGACACTGCTTTCGAATGGCAGGTAGATTACATCCACAGGAAGTAGGACAAGAGTATAGTGATGATCAAGAACATTTTTTGTCACATTTTGAGCTGGAATTGAAGTTTATCGATAGTGACCATCAGTAAATTGTACGGTGAAATACAAAGCAAAAACACTGATAATTGATTTATATAGAAAAGAGCCATCAAGTACAGTGTGATGATTGAAGATGTAGATGCAGCAATACAGCGACAGCTCCAACGTAAAGATTTGACCGATGACACTGGGAATCCAGCACTACGACTGGATGAGTACCACACTCTGGAAGAGGTATTAATAACCCCTTGTGTGTGTTTTTTAAATGGCTAAACTTCTTGTCTCATCTTTCTATTCTGGCATAGGTGAACATGTGCTTTGATTTGATTTATCTGGATCAAATGTCCCTTTCAACACATTATATAGGTTATATCGTGACACAGACTTTTAAGGACAGGGAAACCAGTACATACTGGCTGGTGAAGATTCTGCACTGTAAACTGCCAGGCATCAGTAAGCAAATACCAATTTTCCCAGGTTCCACGGCTTGGAGCACAGCTCTCAGAGGTAGGAGACCAATGTGTCATGTGAACACATTCTTAAACATCGCATAAAGTCTGTAAATGTGGCAGGTTCTGATAAATTTTCACAACCACAAAGATCATTTCAAAAACCTGAACAGTGTAGTTGCTGGTACAGCTTAGGTTACAATTTCTTGCCTTTGGTTAACTGCTACGTCATTGCTGCATTTTCCATTTTACAATTTCCCAGTAAACATTTTTCAGTTTTGGAAATGTTTGAAAGGAAACATTTGGCAAAGGTTAAAAATGATGTGTATTTTATTTATAATTAAACTTTCCCAGAATGTTTTATGTGTTCCATATATTAAACATTTTATGACAAATGTTAGAAAAAGGTTACAATATTACTTTGGCATTGCTTACCAATATTAACCTTAATTGGGGTCAGAGGTCAACTTCAATATCTTTCAGGTTATTCACAAATGAAAATATAACTTGTATGTGTAATTATAAGCATTCTGAAAATGTGGGTATAACAACGTTTGTGATAAAATGTTGCCGAAACATTTGATAGAAAACATTTCAAAACATTTAAAATGATAGGTATGAAGACCAATTGTTATTAAACATTTGCAAAACATTTTCAGAGCAAATATTTACAAAACATTGTCAACAAACGTTGTTAGAACATTTTTTAAACTGTTTAAACATAATTCATGATGGATGTTTGAAAACATTTCCAGCATAACCTTTCTTTCAGCTATTTTGTTTGAAAAAGTTTATCCCATCCAACTGCACGAGTACAGTTCAAAGGATGGGAGACAGAAAGCGAAGGGAGTCATTATATAACATTACACCGGTTACTAAAATAATGTTAACCAACGCAAAAGTACCAATACTGTACTTTTCAGATATCCATATTGGAATAACTTTTACTGAGATGTCTGGTTTAGTAAAATGTCATTTTTGTAGTTACTGTAATATTGCTGTGAATTACTGTGAATATTGGTACAAAATAGAGTAAACAAACATTTCCAACAATGAACTAACAATAATATACTATACCCTACAGCAATTTCAATAAGTCCATCAAAAATTCATTGATCCTAATATAAACTTCTGTTGATGTTATACATAAGATTGTTATTTTGATATTCACCAATCTTTTCCAGCTTGATTTGAATCTTGTAATTAGAGAAAAAGTTTGTTTGAAATTTACACACTATATGTCTTGTAGATTCAAACATATATGAGGCAACTAGCACAAAATTTTACGAATTTGGTGGAGCTGATTACATTGCCAGAACCATCATATGAAGGAAGAGAGATCCTTTTGCTGAAGGTAAGTGATATCCCAGATTCTTGTAAAATATTACCATAGTGCATTGCACAGAGCAGGCCCTACTGAATACATTTGGCAAGACAGTTGCTGCCAGAAATGTTCAGAAGTCAAGGAGCCTTAAATTGAGAGCATAGTAATTCACGACAGGCAAAGATGGATAAATCCAACTGTACACTAAAAATCTGACAAAATAAATCCTGTAACCAATAAGCTTACACTTGGCCATATTAGGCCATTTTAGTAGGGTGGTCGGGAGGCATTTTCTTGTGAGAGTTCATGGAAATTGGACTGGACAACAAATTTGTCTCCACATTTTACTTTTCCCTGGCCCTCAAGTAGGAATGTTGATATTTATTTGTTGATACATGGTGGCTTGTATATTGTAGATTATAAACCAACCAGTATCTATTGACTACCCGTTGTTATTTGAGTTATGAAATTTGGCAAACCCTCATTCGTCTCTTACTGTCAACTCGAGCTATTTACAATATGTGTGAGAAATCACTGTTATCATAGCATTTTGACAAACTAAATACTCCAACTTTAACTTTCAAAGCAATATTACACTCACATATATCATATCAAATCCTTCATGCAGTTGTCTACTGGTGGTACGGGTAAGCCTGGCTTCTGGTTTGATAGTGCAATCAATCCCAGGGAATGGATAAGTTCAGCAGTGGTGGTGTATATGCTGACCCAGGTGAGTGACAGTAGTCATATTTTGATAATGGTAATTGTTAAGCACTTAAAAGGGTTAAAAATAAGTCTGAATAGAGAGGACCCAGCCATTGTATAATTTATAAGATTGACAAACAGAATAAATAAATTACTTAAACTAAATGGATTTCACCAGTGTACCAAACATAATGTATGTCTATAAATGCATAGCATATTAATCATTTCATTTCTATTTAAAATGAGTACTTGTCCTCTTACTTCATGCTCACCAGAGTGCACAAGCATATTTTGTGATTATAGGACGAATCTCAGACCCGTAGTTTATTATGTCCACAGAAGTTTAAGTTTCAGTACTATAGTAGTTGACTCATCAGACCAAAATATACTTTATTAAAGAAACTAACTTTTAATTAATATTGGGAGTTAAAAGAAGATATTATCAATGAAATATGTGTGTGAACACTGACGAAGTAATCCTTGAAAATAAGCTATCACATGTGGTCAAATTGTCAATATGGTTTTATGTACATATATAAATAAACAATCAATACAACATTGACGAAACTAAGAGGGTAAAATGACATTTCTTTCATTCAAGGTGTGAAAATTTGCAACTTTTAATCACCAAATAAATAATCATAAATCAACCTTCAGATATATCTGAAAACTGTTAAGGACTATAGCAATACCAAATCCTGTATCCAGAAAAAAACGTCTAAATTTTTGGTGTTTGGAAGGCAAACTGAAGATCTATTTGTTCAGACCATCATTTCTACCATGTTAGCCACAGATGCCCAGATACTGACAATCTCTTCTGGTCTCACACTGACACTTCTAATGCTTCAGAGAATGCATAGCGTAAATCGGGTGCTATGTAAACCCCCCACTAGAACTGAAATACATGTGTTCATGATTTCTGCAGATGGTGAACTTATATGGAAATGACCCTGACGTCACCATGATGCTTGATTCATTTGACTGGTACATCCTCCCTGTTTTCAATGTTGATGGCTATGAGTACACATGGACTGATGTAAGTACTACAGTTGTTTTTTTGTTTTTTTTGCACTCACACTGTCTGAAGACAAGGGATGAGGATATTGTAATAGTATCCATTCTGTCCATGTTTGATACACAGTAGTCTCTGTTGACAAGATCCTCCATTTATCCAGAATGTATTCCCTACTCACAGCTAACTTTCACACATTTCAACATTATCTGTTACAAGTAGTTTTTATTACTGTGGTTATTTCTCTTTTACTGGTCAAAGAAGGTTTTCACTGTGGAGCAAAATCTTACTGAATTTCACTCTCGGAATATTTATAGGTGTCAACTATAAGAATAAACAAACCAAACTGGTTGCTGAGGTATTGCATATTTTATGTGTGACAGCAAAATATTCTGTAACCTTTATTTTAGCAGCACATTTGCTTAAAGAATGACTTGCAATGCTGTCTGACCTCTGGACTTTGGGATTTAAACAGAGCCTGCTGAAAACCATGTACAATATAAAATGTCGTAAAGCCACTTGCACCACTTAAAATTGTTACAACCTATTCTACGCATTGAAATCTTTAATAACTACATGATATATTAAAAAGTTATTTTTAAAAAAATGGTGTTACAATTGGGAGAGTAATGGCAGATATTCATTAGAGTGGAGGGACATTAAAATTCATGCAACCCTTTGACTTGTTAAGGTTCTGCTTTATTCCCTGTATTTATACAGGGTAATGCGATTGTATTCTAACCAAACCAATTAACACATTCATGGGAGAGGTATAAAAATTCCATAGAGGGATGTGTGATCTGATTTCTGCCAAATAAATTTTCTGATTTTTACTGAGATAAAAATCATTGATAAAATGGTCATCTCGCAGAGTCTTTCAATGCAACTGGGATGAGTCAAATATCTTGTCCAGTCCTACAATAAAGAAGACTTTACACTGAGTATATTAACAACCAGCAATGCAATAAAACATACTAGTATAATTGACAATAAATGAGAATTTTATTATTGATCAGAGTTAAAAAATCATTGATAAATTTTTCATTTCCCAGAGTCTATCTTTCAGTGCAGCTGAAATGAGTCAAATATCTTGTGAAGTCCTACTACATAGAAGACTTTACACCTAGTATATTAACAACCAGCAATACAGCAAGACAACAACAAATACTAGTATAATTGACAACCAATGAGAATTTTCATATTGATAAGAGTATGGTAAATGTGTTAAATATTTTATTTCAGAAACTAGCATAGCAATATAACTTTTGCTGTAGACAATCGGTGTACTTGCTTGACATGTATATTTAAATTATAAAATTAATATGCTATAAATGTTTTTTTACATTCCAATATACAAAATTATGTAATCTAATATTGCAATGACTTTTCATGTGATTCTTTGAAAAAATAGAAGCCACCCATTATATCTTTATCTCCTGTAATTTATCTCTCCTTGCTAAGAAGGCAGACAATTGATTTCTGTAATCTTATTACTGTTACTGTTCACTTTGGACTCACATGGTACTTGCTTTATCTGTATGACTTGAAGAGAAAATGGGTTAAATTAATCTATTCTTTCTGTTCAGTGTAAATGTACCAGACAAACAATTGTGCAGAAGAAACAATTGTAGTATTGCGAAGAGTCAGCCATTATTCCACATATATGAATTGTGCTAAATATTTGTTGACATAAACTGCTTATTGTGTAAGCAGTTTGTTGACATAAACTGCTTATTTTGTATATTTATGATCTGCCCCCCCCCCCCCCCCCCCCCCAAAAAAAAAATAAATAAATAAAAAAATAAAAAATAAAAATGTTATGTTAATGATACATTTGAAGACCTAAGACAAAGTTCAAGTTTGTGTTGTAATTCCATTCAAAAGTCGGGGCCACATTAAGACATGGCCCACAACATTTTCCATTTGCCGGGTCAAACCCACACAGAGGTGACAGCCCGTGATTAGATGTCAAGCTTACTAACCACTAGGATCTTTGAAAGTGCAAAGAAAGCAATTAATAGTATGACAAAATAACCTTTTTTTATGGAGAATTTTTTTTTCTGTACAAAGGTCAAAATTTTACTTTATAGCCTTTTCATCAGCTATTTACTTATCACAACAGACTCATTTTGAACCACCATGTTTTAACCCACCCTGAAGATATTTTGACTTATAACTCTTTGAATTTCAACTGGCACTCTAGACCATACAAAGAAATGCAACAGTTTATTTAAATCATTTAGAAATGTTTCTCTGGCTTTTCTAATGATGCTAACATGTAAATACACTTTGGTATGAAGAGTTTATAATTAAAATAATTTTACTTACAGATGTGAGATATCTTATATTTATTTTATATTCTCTAGTTGTAACGAAGTTAATGCTTTTAGAATGGCATATAAGGCATAAGGGTCTCAACGTAACATGTTGTCATTATCACTTGTTGTTACATATTCTATTTCGGGGTGACGGTGGCAGAGTGGAATCACTCTTGCCTCCCACCTCTGAGGCTGGGGTTCAGTTCCCGGCATGGCCTCAAGTGGGAAGGCTAGTAGTTGCTTGCTGTTGGTCAACAGTTTACAGTACAGAACCTTGACCAACTGTATGTACTGTTTTCCTCTGCCCTTCCAACGACCCATATTGATATGACCTCTACAGTGTTGAAAGTGATGTAAAACCCAAAATAAATAAATCAAATGAATAATTACAGATACTATTTCTGTTTCATAGGAGCGTTTGTGGAGAAAAACCAAATCTCCAAATGAAGGATCTACTTGTATTGGTACTGACCCCAATAGGAACTGGGATATCGACTGGGGAGGTAAGAAAGCACTGATCTATCTTGCTGTTAAGTGTTTCACCATTTTACTAATTGTAGTGACTTTGCTCAAAAATCATCACATTTATATATAATATTGGTTTTTATTAAAACAACTTAGATCTAGGTTAAACCTTTCAGCGTCTGCATCACAACACAGTCTTGTGGTTTTTGTCCACTTTGTATTTTGGTAGGACGCCTTTATGGAATTTGAATTTAGATAGGGCGTCCTCTTAGCATTTACAAAACTCAGAATGTGTTTTGTGTTCGGGATCAAAAGTTAAAAGTTTTTTTTTAATCTTTACACAAGCCTCTGAAAGTTGTAGTATACACGTTGGAGGGGTCCAGGATGGATATGAAGGGTGGCTCCATACTCCACATGTACTTGCTAGTTAAAAGTTCTCGACCATGTATGACCATGTACAACCATTAGGAATGGTGTGACCTTACCATTATCTGCGAAATGACAAACCTTTTCAACAGTCTTACATATTGTGGCCCATAAAAGATGTAAATAACTGTAATATTATTTAAATCTGAAAATGACGGAACTTGCATTTGAACATAATAATGAAGTGCTGTTATTTAGCTTTTACCTGTTTATATTTTGCATCTCTGCCTAAGTTTTTTTCGTTATCTTTAAAAGTAATAAGGTATCTCATAAGTTCAAAAATGTTGAACTGGTTGTCATTATTATACCTTATTACTTTTTTGTTGTTTTAATGCAAGTGTGACAGCAATAAACATAATGCCACTGTATGCATACATATAGTTAAAAAGTGTCTGGAAGTCGCTACAACCTTTTTTTTTTTTTTTTGGGGGGGGGGGGGGGGGTAGAGTGGCTTTCAACACTGCATATGTTACAACTATTTTCAAGTCTCTTCACCATTTTACTAATTATGGTTATTAATTATGGTAAAGATACAAATACAATGTAGAAATAATCCATGAGTGATCATGGTATGTGTTCGGCATCTAACCATGGTACTTCCGGTAATAAATTTACCAAGCCGAAGGAAGTACCATGGTTAAATGCCGAACACAATGCCGAACACAAACCATGAGCCTAAATGGATTATTACTATTCTAACATGACATTTAAGATTATTTAAGAGACTTTTTTCTTTTTATTTTTTTACAGGAACATTTTATATAAATGTAATATATAATATTTAATATTCAATAAATATTTCATATTCAATGAAATATAAATAAAAGTACCATAACAACATTAGCAATAAAACCCAACCACAAAATATGTACGGTGAATGGAAGGGCAGTGCGATTGTTGCCAGAAAAATGTGTGCGCATAGAGCTGAAAACTCATTTCTGCGCAGCTCGTCATGTTAGAATAGTCATTAATGGTTGTTTTCTTGAAGACCCTGTTCCAAAGGACCAATAATCTATCCAGCCCTTCGTATCTGATATGTGTTTCATCTTTAAATGCGGCCAAATGGGCTGCATTGCCACCAATCCTGTTATTATTCCCGTGGGATGAAGCTATACATTGTTTATTTTAAGTTTCTGGAGTTTCTCATGATCCCTGTTCTGAAATATACTGTGGACCCAGCGCTTTCTCTGAGATAGAGGTGAGAACTGTTGTAGAGTATTTGGAAAGCATCGACAACATGCAGGCCTACCTGGCCTACCACAACTATGGCCAAATGTACATGGTGCCTTATGGATTCCAGCAGGAACCTCCTCCAGACTTTGATGAACTGGTAAGGAACCCTATTTGGCTGCATGTCATTTTCGATAATCGGAAGATGTGTAAAATAAAATATGGTCTAAATCTTTATTTATGTCTCTGTTCTTATCTGTCATATCTAGATAAATATGTAAGTACATAAAACATGATACTATCAGTTTAATGTATCTTAAAAAATGTATTTGGTTGCTGACACTTTCCACTTTTCCATACATGTTAAAGGTGACTAATAAAAAACTTGGAAAAAAATTAGTTGCACAATCATTAACCAAAAAACGAATTTGAGAAGAGGTCAATATATGGGAAAAAATGTTGTTTTTGTTATGTGGTCATTATTATCTATAACAAGAGCATTGTGAGTGGCCAATATCACCACTAGCTCAGAGAGAAAGATCCTTTAATAATTTCTGGATCCCTCATTCCCAAAATAAAATCAGTTCTATGCATTCGCAATTTTACTAACAAAGAGAATTGAATGATATATGATCTCTTTAGTACGAGTAATAGTAATTGTGCTGAATAAGCAAAATGGCACACTTTTCTGTTCATTTCCATGCTTTTATTTATCATATCTTTACAAGAAGTCACCCTTTGAAGAAAGTGGTTTTCCTCTCTGGTTGACATGTGGATGTTGTTTTCACAGATGGAGGTATGTATGCAAGCTGAAGCGGCTATTGAAGCTGTCTATGGCACACTATACGTATGTGACCAGCTGTTTAATCTTGTGGGTAAGTTACATTTCTCAGAAGCACATCAAACACAAACATTCCCTAAGGGTTTGTTCATTACTTTCAGTCACTGCAAAATAAATTAGTGAAAACTGTAAGATACCTGGTCCTAGGTCCTATCTCTCTTATGTTCTTTTAGTTGCCAATTTTCCAAGGGGATTGTTCAAATAATTTTTCGCAAGAATAAGATGTAACTTTTAGTGTATGATTATGATGCTTATGTTCAGATTTCATTGTGTGTGTTTTGTGTTGTTCCAGGTCAGATTTAACTGCACTTTTTACATATCCCAGTTCAGACTCTAGTGCAGATTCTATCCATGCTTTTTTTATTTTTTACAGGTCCTGTTTTGGGCTCTAGTGCAGACTGTACCAGTATTTTGGGTTTTAACAGGTCTCATCTAGTGCAGACTATAAATGTGTTTTGTGTTTTTACAGGTCCCATTTCAGGCTCTGGAACATATTCTACCCTGTGTTGTGTTATTCCTGGTGAGATTGTACTGCACTTTTTACAAATTCCAGTTCAGACTCTAGTACAGACTCCACCACTATTTTGAGTTTTAACAGGTACTAGTTCAGGCTCTAGTGTAGACTATAACTGAATTTTGTAGTTTTACGTGTCCCGGTTCAGGCTATATTACATATTCCACCGATATTCTGTGTTTTACAGGTCCAGGTTCAGGCTCCTGTGCAGATTCTACCCATGTTTTTTTCTTTTTACAGGTCCTAGTTCAGGCTCTGGTATATATTCTAAAATAATATGTGTTTTATAGGTCCTAGTTCAGGCTCTAGTGCAGATTCTACCCAAGTTATGTTTTGTTTTTACAGGTCTTAGTTCAGACTCTAGTGCAGACACTCCTGTACTTTGTTTTTGAAAATTTTCCAGTTCTGATTGTAGTACTGGATGTAATGTTTGTTGGTATTCTTATGTATATAAGTATGCATTAATGGTTACAACACAACAAGCACATCTACCTACTTTTATTCTGTGAGAGCAATTGCACACTTATGTACATATACATACAAACGAAATGAAGTATAGTGCACACACAACATCCCTCTTATCAAAAGAAAACAAGTTGAAAACAAATCAGAATACTGGGGCTAGTTCACTTTTTCATATAATCGTTAATCTTAAGTAATTGTATATTAAACAGTGTTTTTTCTTAAAGCATGTCTAGTCCACTGTTATTAAAAACTTCAAGCAGTATACACAAATTACTGTTTTGTTCTTAGCATGCAGATGTAATAGATATAGTGTCATTTGAATCACACTTAAGGTTGCATGGTCTGTATTGTTTTCACACTCTATGTTCCACTACTCTCAAGGCTTGTATCTTATGGGTGGATTCACTGTCTGTTCAGATTTGGTAACATAATTGTCACTTGTTTTCATTGTATCTGGTGCTTTGGCTACTAAAGTGTCTTCAGGTGTATTCTCTGTTTATTTCCTTCTGAGTAGAAATTGTTCAGATCTTCCACTGATTTTTTGCTTATTGCATTTTAGGGTGTTACCTTTAGGGGTAACTATCACATAAGAGCGAGGTTGTTCACACTCATCCTTCACCACACCTGGTATCCATTTCTTGAAGACATGTCCTGGTATCAAATGGAATCACCAGGTTTCAATGTTGTTAAGTCCTTTGCATGAATGTCATGGTAACGCTTCTGACTATTTTTTATCTATTCAAGTAATTTTTGTGGATAATATTCTTGTCAAGTGTGTTTGGGATTTTATCAAGAAGGTTTGACTTGAGTTTGCGGTCAAAAGGTAGCTCAGCTGGAGATTTTACTTGATGGTCAACTACAGTGGTTCTGATACATAGAAGTCCCATGTCTAAATCTCCTTTGCTCTGGTAGCATTTTTGTAAAAGCCCTTTCACAGTCTGCATTTGTCTTTCTACAAAACCATTTGATCTTGGGTACTTTGGTGATGATGTGTTGTGATCAAATTTCCACTTCAAGGCAAACTGAGCAGATCCCTTCAGATATTCCAGTATATAATCTTATCCTTGGTGCTTTAGAAGTCGTTGTAGTCTTGGTGGGGCACTTGAGTGTTTTTTTGGACAATCATTGCAAGTGGCTTGTGATGTGTCAACATTTTGAACTGACGCCCATACTGATATGTGTGAAATCTGATCATACCAAACACAAATGCCAAAAGATCCGGCTCTATGCATGCATATCGTTTCTCGACATCAGACAGTGATTTTGTAGCATAGGCCACAGGGTTACCATCCGGGTTTAATGGAGCTCCAAGACCACATAGGCTACCATCAACTTGAAGCACTACTTGGTTATTTACATCAAAGTATTGTAGTATGGGTTCTTTTGTGACCTCTCATTTCACAGCATCAAAGCATGCTTGGTGGTGAACATCCCACTGCAAATGTACATCTTGCTTGAGGAGACATCTCAACATCTAGGGACATTTAGGATAGATTTTGTACAAATGGTGACAGATATATTATCCGACCAAGAAATTCCTCTTGTTCCTTTTTGTTTGAAGGTGGTGGCATTGCCTGTATGCCCTCAACCTTTGCAGGGTCAGGTTTTACACCTTGGTCAGTATATGTCATTCCAAAGAATGATGTGCTTTTCTTTTTAATATGGCATTTCTCTGAGTTGAAGACCAGACCATTTTCAGATGAAACTTTCATTAACTGGTGCTTGATTATGTCATGTTCAGTCTCAGTCCTACCATTGACTGCAACATCATCAGTGATTCCAATGGCACCTTCGCATTGTTCCAATATGCAGTCCTTTCAATGTTGGAAATCATCTTGTGAAATGCATAGCCCAAATGGTAGCCTCTTGAACGCATAACACCTGAAAGGTGACTGGAATGTTGTCAGCAGTTGTAACTTTTTGTCAAGGCAAACTGGCCAATATCAAGGCTTGACATCCAGTTTGCTGAAATAGGCTGCACTGCTAAATTTGTGGGTGAATTCTTCCAGAGTTGGTGTTTTGTGGTGAGGCTGTTTTAATGCACAGTTTAGGAATTTTGGATCAAGGCAAACATGTAGTTAGCTATCCTGCTTCTGGAGTATACCAGACTGGAAACCCAGTCAGTTGATCCTGTAACTCATTTGATAATACCATCTTTTTCCATGCAGTCGAGCTCCTGTTTGATTGAATCCTTCAGTGCAATTGATGTTTTTCCTGATGAGTCGACATGCGGCAGCACTTCTGGATCCACAACTATTTGATATTCATCCTTGAACTTGGATTCGTATCAAACTGGTCTGGATACATCTTCTGTAAGTCATTACACTGTTTGCTAGAACTGTGTTGCTGCGAGTTTGGTTCACTGCACAGTGCAGAGCTACAAGCTTAAGTTTCTCTCATGTCAGAAGACCAACAACTGTTGGATCAGTGACATCCACTATAAAAAATCTGTGTTTACACTGACTGCTTGAATTGACATGGCATTTCAGTTATTCCATGACAGGGGATCTCACTTCCACTGTATGTTGTCAACTTAACATTTGGCATTGGCCTAATGTGTTCATCATACTTTTTTCGAAACATCATTTTGAGTATTCTGACAGGTAAAGTGTTGCATTGAGCCCCTGTGTCAATCTAGGTTTGTAGTGTAAGAACCATCATATAGTTGGATCTGAAGTTTTTGCAAAAACGTCATCCCTTGCATCATGTGTTAGTTTTGAAACAGTTATATTGGAGAACGAGAATGAATCAGCTGGTTCCCATTTCTCACTAGTGTCCTCGGGCTGCATTTTTGTGTCCTCAGGCTGCATTGAGTGAACATTGGCTTTTCTACCTTTTGTAGTTCCTTGCTTCTCATACTGATGGTATCGTTGTTTACTGGTTCTTTTCACATTAAATTGTTGCTTTTGTCTGCAACATTTTGCCCTCTGGTTATTTTTGTAGAATCTACACTCGGTGCCAAATGCTGGACACAGCTCTCTTGGATTGAACTGATGTGTTGCTCCACAAATCCTAAATTTTGGTAGTTTTTTGTTCTGCTGGTATGGACCATTTGTGGTGTACCCATCATCTGTAATTGCCTTATGTGTGATGCTGAAGACTCATAGGTGCTTCCCATCTTTATTGCATCTTCCAGGGAGTATTTTTTATTTTTGGATAGCAGTTCCTTCTGGTAGTCAGCCAAGGGAGTACTTGCAATGATTTGTTATATTAGTCTTTCCTCTATTTCCTTCCTGGTGAATTTGCATTTCATTGTCAACAGTTTGCAACGGTTCACAAAATCATCAAGTGATTCATTTTCATCTTGCCTGTAATAGCGCCATTTAAGTCTGCTCACTCTGAAGTTTTCACTTGGCTCCAGTTGAGCTTCAAATTTCTCCCATATTGTTTTGGGGGTTTTCTGTCAACTGCAGAAAGATTCCAGGAGTTGAATCTCTTTAAACCTTCATCTCCAACAGCCAGTAGAATATGATTTACTTGATTTTCTGCGTTTATCTTCTTTACACTGAAATAGAGGTCTTGAAGAATTAAAAAAGCTTCACCAATGTTTGGTGATAACCAGTCCATGCGCAGCATACTGTCAGCCATTGTGGTGTGAATTCAATATAATTCAATGTGAATTCAGTGTGTATCCTCAAGTCCACCATACATGTACTTCTTTTGCCAAGCAAGGCACAGTTTGTATAACAGGCAGTGACAGTACTCTGTTACATCAATTCCCAAACCTCAGTGCACTTATTTCACTGATGTATTTTGAATTATAAACTGGCACAAAACACCTTAAATGATATTCAATGCATGCAGTGAATTTCTCGGTATTTGTTTAAATTAGCATATCCTGATGTACCCAGTAGGAGCATGTGCTGTGAATGCACAACACAGGATTCTGCCTGCTTTTTGCATGTTTTTAAGTCACCAAGCCAGACTAGTGCAGACTACCCATGTTTTAAGAGATATCATTCAGGTTTAGTGCAGACTTTGCCTGTGTATTGTACTTTAAAGTCTCCATGTTTGGCTCTAGTCCAGGGAATGCCTGTGTTTTATGTTTTACAGGTGCTAATTCAGGCTCAAGTGCAGACTATACCTATGAAGTAGCAGGAATCAAGTACTCCTATGGTGTAGAACTCAGAGACACTGGGGATTTTGGATATCTCCTCCCAGAAGATCAGATCATTCCAACATCTGAAGAAAGCTTTGAAGGTTTAAAGGTAATCTTAAGATTTAATCTTCTATATCATTTCATCTATCTACCAACAAAGCCTAAATTTTGACTAGTGGAGATGGTTCACAAACAATATGAATATTACTGTTGCATTGGACCAACAAATGGCCGTTAACCATTGGGATGTGCAAAAGATCAGCTGACAAGAACATTTCAAACCTTTGTCTGAAAAAAAAAGGATGGAGAAGAGGCACAGTGAACAGTAAGAGCTAATTCTTCTCAAAGGTTCCAAATAATCATATGAGAAACGGTTTCAGATCTCCATAATTTGTTAAGTAAACTGGTGGTTAACATTAAAATTATGCTTATCATCTCAACAGTTTCAAAGTTTTAAATTTTCTACTTGCAGGTTTTTGCAGCAGAAATTCTTAACAGACTTCCAGCTAAGAAGTAAATACATGTGACAGGTTTCTGTGGCAGATATCAGTAATGTGATTTTCCCAAAGCAATTCAAAATAAATTGATCTAAAGAGCAGCAAACCTTTGCCTCAGTATTGTTTACCAAGACATTCTCAAACTGACACAATACAATAACAAGATAGTGGCCCTGCATCTTTTGATTACTATCACCCATTGAAATCAGGCATGAAACTTAAGCTTAATTTTAACTTAAACCTGTGAGGTTTTTTGGGCTAAAATGTTTAATATCTTTCAATAATGTTCAGTTGTTCTTCTTTGTGATCATGACTACATATTCTAGAATTTCTGAGACAATCGTTTACTTTTATTAAACCAAAATGATAATAAAATACGTACCACAAATATAGAAATTAAAACCCACGAGTTTAAACAGCATCAGTACAATTTCATGTTAAGGAAAGGGTATAACTTAAAGAGGTAAATAGCCCCACAAGTGTCCAATATTTGAAAATAATAGCCTGTTTTTGAGGTCACTTATTACAAGGTCTATTATTTCAAATATCAGACATTTACTTGCTTCATTAATCTGTACATATACCTCATTTCTCATTTGTTTCAAAATGCTGTATAACTGGAAACATGTTTTTATCTTGTACCAAATGTGCTTTTGGATTACATGAACCTGTTTTCAATACTTCCTACTTTCAATACTGTTTTCAATTCTGTAAATGTTGAAACCTTAAAAAATTTCTAATGTTTAATGGGTCTAGTCTACGACTTATCTTATCAGACTAGCCTAACCCACTCCAGTCTTCTCCCCTATTGGATGCTATCATGGAAACAGACTGGTAATCAGACTTTCCCTTAATGGATATTGGTATCATATAGGATGTTTACATGGATATGTCACTTTATAACCATTTGCTTATCAGTATTCAGTATTATTGGAGAAACTTCAAATTAGACCAGAATTAAGAGCACTTCTGCCAAGGCGCATTATGATAAGTAAATGGGAAAAGTCAGATTGTTTTATTTGTATACAGATTTCGATCACTCTCAAAATTTAAAATTTAATTGGATCTAAGTTGCAGGAAGACCTATTGTTTGAATTTTTCATGAAGTTCCAACTAACAGTATTTGCACAATCCTCTTAACTAACAGACAAACAGAACAAAAATAAATGTTCATGAAATTAATACCTCCTTGGGAGAGGTAATGAAAAAAACCTCACTAAAAATCAGACCAGAAATAAAGACGATCTGATCATTTTAATTGAGACCCTGTGTAATATGCTGATGATACTCTCCTATAAAAGTTAGAGAATGTTTCAAAAATATATTTTAAATTCATTTCATTTAAAACAAATTAAAACTGCCACCCTGGAAAGCATTTGACTATTCAAACTTTATTTTATTCAAAAATTTCAGAAATCAGATAAAACTGAAATGTACCTATAGAGGTAATATGCCATTGAAAGGTACCTTTGACACGTCTTTAATACGCTGTCATATTGTCAAAATATCTCCAGATGAAGAGCAGAAAGACATAATCTCCTACTAATCGTCTCGAAGCAGTCAGTGGAAAGTTATATTATATTTTTGTCTGACTAGTCTTTATGGTCATTGAATATTTTAGTGTTTTTAATTCTGTAGGGCAACAAACATAATCCTTCAGTCACTAATTAACTATGAGGCAACAAGCTCGCACTTAACTCAGCCAGAGCCCCGCAAAAAACAACTGTCAGAGAATATGTGTCATTAGTATATGTATGTCTCTGGTCCACATGATATTGGCTTGAGGCCTGACTCACACAACCCAGGGTAAAAGAGACATATATCCCAGGAGAATGGAAAATTGTATTTATTGTATCCCAAAAGGTACTAAAACACTAAATACCATATCACCATTTCTGATATAAGATGATATACGTTGGCCACAAATAAAATTGCATAGCATCCAACACCAAATTTTGCTCGTCATGTAAATATACAGCAGCAATTTCCCTTAGTTATTATTTTTATATAGTCATGTTTTATTACTGTTGGACTGCAGATATTTTTGTGATCTGATATTTGTTATAACATGGGAATACCATTTATAAACTTTTTACTATCAAGATTTTATGTGGATTATGAACTACAAATTTTGATTCTTCTTTAAACTTAGTGAATTCAGTAGGTTTGTCACAGATGCAACAAGCATTCAAAGATTTAAAAAGTCTTAATTTTAGAAACCTTATTATTATCATTAATTATCAGGAATTCTAAGTATCGAGTGACAGTGTTGGCAGCATGGCCCAGTTAGGGGCCTGCTGGAGCAGTTTGTGGTTGACCTTAAATCTTGAGGTATCCTGGACTAGCCTCATTATACACATGTGTAATAAAATCTCCCAATGTGCGTATTTCTGTGTTTTGGCAATGTAAACCTTATGTATGACCTTAGACCTGGGCACAAGGTCATGCGAGATATGACCTAAACATTGATCTGTACCTCTGTGACCGCTATCAGTGCATCAAGATTGGTTCTGTTTTATCCGATGCTAAAAGGCTATTGTACGGTGTGCCCCAGGGCTCTGTCCTGGGGCCGATCTTGTTCTCATTATACACTACCCCCCTCAGTAAAGTTATTCAAAATCATCCTGGCATATGTTTCCACTTTTATGCAGACGACACACAGTTATATGTTCATCTCACACATAACCATGCCACTCAGGCCTTTGATAGACTTAAAAACTGCTTGGATGATGTCAGAAAGTGGCTTTCTGCAAATAAGCTTAAACTAAATCCAGACAAGACAGAATTTATTCTGTTTGGCTCAAGAAATGTCCGCACAAAACTCAGGAAATTTTTCCCAGTTAATATACTTGGCAACCTCCTTTCACCTGTTGATGCAATTAAGAACTTAGGTGTCTGGTTTGACTCCGATTTTTCCTTCTCTTGCCATGTCAGGAATACCTGTAAGGCTAGTTTTGTTCATATCAGGGATTTAAAGCGACTCAGAGGATATCTTACACGTGAAGCTGCTCTTTTAGCTGCAAATGCCTTGGTGGGAAGTCGTCTTGACTACTGCAATTCCTTGTTCAGAGGTCTCTCTGCTCTAGACATTCGGAGGCTCCAATGTGTTCAGAACAGTCTTGCAAGAATTGTGGCTAATACCACCAAATACTCACATATCACTCCTGTAAGAAAGAGTCTTCATTGGCTGCCTGTCTTGCATCGCTCTGTTTTCAAGACAGCCCTGTTGGTGTACAAGTTTCTACATAGTGGCCATCCAAAATACTTTGAACCTTTCCTTAAACCCAGGCATAGTGTGTATAGAACACGCAGAAGTCAATCTGATGGTGTGCTGCTTGAGGTCCCACATTGTGCTTCAATATATAAGTCTAAAAAGCATTTTGGCCTTAGCTTTGCATACGATGCCCCAAGAATTTGGAATGATCTTCCTGATGATGTACGCTCAGCTAAATCTCTCTCCTCATTCAGAAAAAGGTTGAAGACTTACCTCTTTGAAAAAGCTTACCCACCCTAGATCACCCCTAGTTTTTCATTTTGTCTCTCCGTGGTGTCGACCCCTGCAATGTCCCTGATTTAACGATTACGATCTCTGATTTTGGCTTTCTGCGTCTTAGAGTCTATCATTAGATAGAGATTAAGCGCTATAAAAGTACTATTAGAATTAGAATCTGCAACATATAACCTGTGACCTTATGGTCTAATGATTGGGTTTGAATCTGCAAACTGCCTAATAAAGTCGTCCATTAATGTATCTGTGGTAGATTGATTGCACTAGTTGCTTAGCTCTGCACAAAGGAAGTAACCACTGGACCCTCTCTATGACTCAAATTGGAGAGAATAAGATCCACTGAATCTTCCGAATGTAAAACTTCAAGTTTTAGTTTCTCCAGATAATGTTAGCAGAAATAAATAGCCTTATCACATTTAGCATTATTGTTGATTTATGTTTTCATTAATTTTGTTAATTTGAGTTAAATTTGGGATTTTTCATTCAAACCCACTTAAAACAGTGAGGCCAAGTTTGCTGAGTTAATGTAAAGCTTTACCCACTAAATTTTTCAGGGAAAAAATTGAAGGTTTAATCTGTATTCTCAGGTTCTAAATGCTATATGTAGTTATTGAGTATGTAAGCAAATCAGTAATAGTTTACGAAACTTTTCAATGTAAAACAGAATATACAGGAATTCAGGAGTACCTCAAAAATATTAAAATACTATCAATATCACCACTTAATGGACTGTGAAAATGACATTCTTCCCAGCTGATGTTTTCCCTGTTGCAAGGAGATGGCATCCATCAATTGAATCGGCGTTCTTTGAGAGCTAACAACCTTTTGCTCTCTTAGCCAAGATTTAATCACACCTCGATAGAGCTCGAGCTTCTACAGATCACTATTTCTGTCTCCACACTTTCATAAAACTTACCTGTGCATTCTGAATGTCCCTCTCTTGCTCTCCAATAGCTAAAAGGACACATGCCCTTTTGGCTTTCTCCCATACATATGTCCTTTTTCATCAGACTTTCAGGAATTGTGGCACAGAGTGATGACTATTTGCTCACTGAAGTTAAGCGGCAATGGGCTATGTTAGTACTTGGATAGGTGACTGTCTCAGTTCAGGACCAGCTGTGGGATGTATCTAAGTTGGAATTTCTTTTTGTCACGAGACTTTCGTAAATTCTAGTGCACTACTCATGTCTCTGATGGCTTTGCTCTCATGCTAGGGGACCAAAACACCTTTTGGCCTTGTTTAAACTTTAGATATGGTTAACTATGGATGAGATGGCATGAGCTATTGCTGGAGTGACAAAGGGATATTTGACGCAGCAATTGGTACATTCCTAAGTATGGAAATTGTCTCATTATTAGATTGCAACTGTTTTTGACAGATTGACAGAGGCTCAACTAAAACCAGAGGTTGGATTTGTTAACTGAGGCACTACTTCAGTCTTTGAAAGCTGAAAAATGACAAACTTTTGTGGCTTTCTCCATGAACTGGTCACACTGAAACATCTCAACTTTTTCTGACAACTGAACACAGGGTTTCCAAGGTGACCAATTTCTACAAATTTCTTAAATTGTTTGATAATATTGCAATAAGTTTTGATTTAGTTGACACCCCATCTATACCTGTGCTTTGAGCCAGATAAGTTACATGTTCATAAGTTACCTCAGACAACATGGCATAAACAGGTATCAACAACTATTGTTTCTATGACGTATTTTTTTTCAAAAAGAAATTCACTTTTTAAAATGTAAAAGGAGTTAATCCACCAAAATTTCTAATAGTTATTTTTACACAACGATAACTATTAGACACATCAATACATTAAGTTTATTATTTAGAAATGTTACCATATTTTTGTGTGCAAAAAAAAACGCAATTATTTTTCATGATTTTGTTTTTAAAACAAAATTTAGTTCTAAATATTTCAGCATAAAAAAGTTTTTTCTTGCAATTAATTATTTCTCAATGCCTTTTAATCAAGTCTTTTCACTGGAAATGGATCAGGATTATGTAAAGTTAAAGTCAATGATTGCGTTGGCCTGTTGATTGGGTGGCTGGATTTGTGGTGACATTCTATCAACATCCACCAGCATGCACTCATCACTGGCAGATTATCTAGAGGACACCTCGGCACACAGGATTAAAACCTTGAACTAGTCTCCAGCATTTCTGAAGCCACAAAATCAGCTGCTCAATTTTAAAGGAAACATTTTGAGCCCTAGTGAGGTGTGGGACCATGCATGCGGGAAATCAAAAGTTGAAATAGAATTGTCAGCAAAAGGTTCCAGTTTGACAGAATAACCCTTTTGACATCCACCCCTCACTGGAAAGTAATATTGTCTGTGGTTAGGTAGTAGCTTCCTAAATTATCTCAAATATCCATAAAACCTGGTGTGTGTTGATTTTTGTCTCACCAGTGCTGACATTTAAAAAGTGTTTTTGGTGAATGTTTTTATAGAAGTTTTGAAAATATCAATGATAATACATTGGTTTTGCTCGATATTTGATGCATTAAAATTCATGCATATATAGTGAAGTAATCTAGAATAAAACATGGACTTATTTTACCTGTTAATTATACAAAATGGTGGGTAATAAAAAGTAAAATATCCCTCATTGGGTGAATACAGAAACTATATATATTCATGAAGATTAACAACAGAATACTCAATGCTACGCACTCTATAGTATTTTTGTCATCCACATGTGTTTGATATAGATTTTTGTATCTGTCATTTGGGAGGTTTTTTTCTTGGCTTTGCTGCTGAAAAAAATCGAAATAAAAATTTTTGACAAGTGAAGTACTTTTCCTACATATCTTCATCCAGAAGGTCTGTCACAGGGTCAGATCAATATAGGAATAGCAGCTGGCAAACTCCCTTCGGGGCTTATAATCTCAAACCATGGTAAAACCCTGCGTACACCATGGTTTGGAGAGTGTTATTCCTATTCTAACAAATTAAAAAAATATTCTAAACTGAATGATTAATCCAAATATTTTACAGCAAAACTAATTTGATTTTTAGGCGGTTATTGCTGGAACAGCCAAAAACTTTTGTGATTCTCATGAAATATTTGTTGCAAAATCTTTATAGCCCTTAGATTTGAGTAATTTATTTTGTATTATAACTTGAAGAGATTTTAAACATTATAAATGCAATTATTTAACACATTTTAACCGACAAAAAGGGCCGTTTCATCAATTTGACATTGCATATCCTAGCCATAATGAGCGATAATTGAAACCCATGGGGGGGTTATGCTGGTTTTTTTTAGATTAGCAAATCAGAATCGCTGACACAGCTGTATCATGTTAGAATATGGCTTATACTCATAAACCATATTGGCGGTGTTTGGCATAGGAGGAGGTCTGCACTCACTGGGTGCTTTTCTAGTTGTTAGATGTTAAACAAAGGTGTAAAACAAAATAATATATCAATATTTACAATGAAAAGGTGTTGCCTTCAAATTATCTATATTATCACCTTTGTAAACCCACACCTATAGAAATTACCAACAAAGGTGACATTAATCAATAAGATTTCCTTACAGCAAAGGTCTTCAAGTCATTTATCATGCATCTTTCTCTTCTTCTTCATTGAAGTTTTTTTGTAATATATCGCACCACTGTCACCATTTATCATACAAATCAATAGGTTTTGTCATTTACAAATTAATAATTTTTTTACATTGAATCTTCTTGCCTTTTAAACACATTTTTTTCTCAAATATTACTTCACTAGCCCAGGTATCTGGTAACAGCTTCAGGACTGCCTTTGGTCAAAATGGAAGTGAACATAGTATTCAGACTGTTAATCTTTACAAGCATCTTGGGTCCAGTTGGTAAGAGCAATTATTTTAACATTAACATTTGAAATGTTACATATTTTACTGAGGCTGTGGTGTATAATAGAAAAGGTACCCGAGTAGTGTATATTGTTACACATTTTCAATAAGTAAATTCTAATTGACTATGATGTTAGTTTTGTCCATTCAACTGACAAAGTTTAAAAATATATCCCACAAGGGTTAATGTACATATATCACTTAAATTATGCAAAAAATATCCATGTGAAGGTTGCGCCATTGAACAAAAAGAACTTCAATAACGAACTGTTTTCTCAGGCAATTCTAAATGGAATGTTTTGCAACAATGACCAGTAGAGCAAAAAAATATATATCTTTTTTTACTATATTATATTTTTATCATATCTTAGATTACATAGTTTTAGAAAAATCAATACTTATTTTTAAAAAACCATGGCTATGACTTCCAAAAGGCTAGATTCTGTTGTGAAGAATTACAAACCAAAGATTGGTAGTTGAGTTAGGGATCTGCAAAGATATATCTAAGGAAGGCATCAGATAAGCTTTACTTTATGAACATTTTATTGCAACATTACATCAACTTCAGTTACAAAAAGATGAGACAATCTGTCAAAAATGAAGAATCACTAGAAGTATTATAATAAAGATCCCCAGATGAAAGTTTAACATAAGCAAGTCATTTATGAAGTGCCCAGTTCAAATGGCTGGAGTGGGGTTGCGGAAGGCATGAAAACCTTTTTGAAACATTTAACAGTAGTAGAATCATTTTATGTCAACTTGATTTACAAAGACCTGACTAAAATGTAAAATAACAGAAAAACAGTTCTAACCTAAGAATTTTGTTTTCACTTTTATAAACAGTTTGAGAAGTGCTTACTTTTATATGTTCTGCTGTTCACATCACAGACAGGCACCAGGTAGTTTAATGACTCGTATATATACACATTGTATTGTTAAGATGCCATAATTATTTATCAAGATTTTGTATACACACACACAATAACATAATAACAACCATTGCACTAAAAGCTATGCCAAATAGACATTTAATAAGAAACTGTCAGTCGCAACATTAAAGTTATGTTGCAAGCTACAAGCATTTGAAAACGGTAAATTACTGACACACCTGGTGAAATACAATCTGAGAAAAAGATTTGCATTGGCAAATGTTATAGACACTCTTTTACATTATTAACTGCAGTTCAATTTAACACTGGTAGCATGTGTTTTAATTGGAACTAAACAGAGAGCCTTGTTCTGCAGGCTAAAGCAACTGCTTTTGACAACATGCCCACATAATACACGTTTTTAAGTAGTGTCAAGTATATGCATGATTTAAGATGGTAACAAGAACTCTAAAAAGGTTAAAAAATAATTAGATACTCTAGCAAAGTAAACAAAGCACACATGGAGATTGGGATGGGGAAAATTGTAAAAGTCCCGTTCAATCTCAACGAAGATTTAAAATGTTCCATTCAGTCTCACTGATGGGTGGGAGAGAGGTTCACTTTCTTTAAATGGTTATTATCCCTCAAAAACAAAAGGCCTTTAAAACATGTATTATTTTCTGGTAAATAATGCCCTCAAACACTTTTGTTTTCTTAAAAAACCATAAAAGAGTATGTATCAAATTAAAACAAACATGTATCTTCCATATATGGGAAACTGGGCCAAAGCTAGTAAAATTGGCAGAGAGAAGTGTTACCACAGATATTTGGTGCACTACACATTTGAATGCATAAATCGAATAAAGAATCAAATGCCCACTAACACTTCACAGGATTTTAGGGAAGAAAATTATATAATTATGAATGGCGATTTAAATTATTTTGACCCAATAAACGTTTCTGGTGTTTGCAAACGCTTGAAGGGGGACATTTTATGAAGGTTAAAAATGATAGGTATGAAACCCATTTATTTTAGAATGTTTATGTATACTATTTATTAAATGTTTAAAAAAATGTTACAAATGAACATTACAATGTCTCAGAAATATTACTTCAGAACTGCTTACCAATGCTAACCTTAATTGGGGTCAGAGGACAAATTAAACCTATTTTAGGTTGCACACCAATGAAGATATAATTTTTATGACTAAAATTACATTATAGAGGCTTAAAAATCTTCTAATTCTTACTCTTAGGCATTGCATGTTGGACAATTTTTAACAAAGTTCTATAAAATCCCTGATTACTGCTCATCAACATCTTTGCAAATGTTTGAAAGTAAATAAGCATCTGGAAAATTTGGATACAAAAACTGTTTGTGATAGAATGTTATTAAAACATTTGATAGAAAACATTTCAAAGACATTTTAAAATGATGGATATGAAAACCAGTTGCTATGGAATGTTAGTAATTAGTCTTGACCCCAAGTTTAAGATTTACAGACCTATATCCAATTTATCATGCATCTAATGAAATCTCCAAGAACACATGCAATCAACATATCATAAAACATTAAGCACTGAAACTGCATTAATAAAGATGCATACTTATATGTTGTGTGCCCTGGAAAATGGATAAGGTACTACTCTTTGTATACTTGATTTCTCTGCAGCGTTTGAACTGGTGGACCCTTCTTTTGCTTTTGAATGAGTTAACACTTACGTGGATCACTGCATATCTGCTCAACAGATCTCAACAGTGTTTCCTAGGTATCAGTCTTTGGGCTTTCTTAGTACTACATGATTAGATATATAATAATGTTACCTTGTCTTGAATCATACATTTTGAAAATCCAAAATATAGAGAACAAAATCAATTTTCGCTAAATTCAGAGTAGGTGTCATGCCACTACAAACACAAAATGGGTCTTTGGCATAGCGCCAAAGTTGAAGATAGAATATGCAAATCACGTAAGCAATAAACAAAAACAAAATAAATTTTATCTTTAATTGTTCTAAGTATCATGAATATGAATACCTTAGAAAATAGAATGATACATAAATACCAGCAATGGGATAGTTTTTTCCTGACTGTTAAAAACTAGTTATGTAAATGGAAAACACAATTTACTAATTTTTAGTGACTATCTCCTGGCTATGTTTAAACACGAAAAAAATTGTGTTATACAAAAACACTCCAGAGTGTTTGCATATTATCCTTTTATCTTATTACTTAAAGGTTATACCTAAGCATATTATTGGTTGCAGCCAAGGTATAGGCTGACCGCAGTAACTATTTATGTCCTATTTATGTCTGTTGGTAACGGTTCTGTGCTAAAGTTACTTTATGTCATGTATTCATAATAAATGCTGTTGTCACAAAAATAAACATTTTTCTCGCCCTCAGCTACTGTCTCTCTCTCTCATTGAAATATTTTCAAATATATTAACCAATTGATATGTCATTCTATTTTAAGTTTTTTAAGTCATATGTTTACCATTTCTTTGCAGTTTCAGGGCCTGTTACCTCAGCAGACATACTGATAATAGCAGAGTCTAGTAGTGTATTTGATATGATGTGGTGGGGTGAAATAACACAGGGTCTTAAAGACACGATTGATGTGAGCCCTTTCCCTATTGGCCCTTGCTTGACTCAGGTTAGTTTTATTTTTATGGATGGTTTACATATCAAACCCTCTGCTAATGAGGTGAAGTGATCATTGAATGGGGTGTATGTGTGTGTATTTGTCTATGTGTTGGTTAACAAGATTACGAAAAGATCACTGCACAGCTTACATTAAGTTTTCACAGTATGTGGGTGAAAATACAGATCTGATTTATTTTGGGGAATGCTCTGCAACCACTTCTGGGTCAAAGAATATTTTTTCAAGGTTTTTAGTGGTTATTACACTAATAATTACTAGTGGAGGTATATGCTGTCTGAGTACTCTCCAGTTTATCTCCATCAAGGAGGTATTATTATCATGACTGTTTTTTTCTGTTTGTTTGTTAATGAAATTACGCAAATACAACTGATTGGATCTTCCTGAAAATACATCATAACATCAGTCTTGGTCCAACTGGAATCCTATTAAATTTAGAGAGTGACTTGGATCACCGTCTTGTTGTAAAAAAAATTATATGGATTTTCCCATTTTCACAGTTTATTCAAACCCTTTTGAAGTGTATCAAAACTTCTGATTCTACAGACTGAGAAAGCAGTGTGCAGTGTGAAATTTTATCTAACCTTTATAACTGATATTATTCAATATACAATCCAAGTACATATATTGTTATTTTCAACAATTGCAGGTTTCTGTCATGACAGTAGGATCTTCTACAAAACTGAATTGGAATTTCCAAAGTGCTGAAACTAGTAATGAACCTAATTTGCTTAGTGCTGCTGCTGCCCTACCACTAGTAGGGGGTAATGTTACCAGCTTCAGAACTGCAGTGAAAAAGGCCTTGAAAAAAGTATTGGTTGATCCTCCAGCAAGGTAATGTATAGGTTACCAATGAATGTGTACTTAAACCATCATTCACTTTTTCAAGTACCTTTTTCCAATTGGTATCTGCCATATCTGTACTGTATCCCTTAAGATTGATTGTAAGTAAAAATTACATATATGCTGTTGAAATTATGGAAATTATTATTATTATTATTATTATATCTTTATTCGTACAAAAATATGCACATACAAAATTAAGAACCAAAAAGTTGACACTACATCCAGTAGTTCAGTATTTACAAACAAAAATAAAGAAAAATGTCACTCAGTACATAGCGTTTTTATAATGTATTGTAGTTCACTACAAGTTAGCAGGCCTGATCTTTCATCTTTCATAATGATACAATCTTTGATCACACTGCATATTATGTTATCTTCAGTTCTTGTGAAAAGACTCCTAAGTCTTTCCGTTATTTCATTAAAATGAATGAAGGCAAGGTCATGCCTTTTGGATTTTAATAAGTTTGAAATATAATTGATATTGTTACATACAGATGAGGCACTTCCAGAAAAGGCTAATTTACCACATAGAAATGATACAACATTGTCATTAGTCATCACTTGGTGTAAAAATTTACAGAATCTTTTAAAAATACTGAAGATGAATTTGCCCTAGATGTCATAAACATTTTCTTCATTTTTCGATTAATTTTGAACTGATATCAATTTACTTAGCAGCATGCCAGAAACACTGTGTGTGTTGTATGTTAGAGGGACTTAGATACCCATCTTTGCTACTCAATCCCCTTTACTGTGAATGAACTTCACGGATGTACAATAAATTATTGTAACTGACATTATGTTAATTTAGCTTTGTTTGTTAGTTTTTGTTGCTTCAAACATTTTTTGAAATTATGATATCTTTGGCATCTGTACGCATGTGTGTTGTGAGATGACTAAAGTAATACCGATATCATCAATATTGGAGGCAATCTTTACTTTTTTTTCTTTCAAAAATTGTGCAGTTTTTTTGGACTATCATTGAGGAAACAACATGTTTGGATTAATGGTATGGTGAATTGGTCATGAGTAACTTTGAAAGACAAATCTGTTGCATTATCAGATTTTTTATTCATGTCATATTATTATCTTGAATTGACATAAAATAAAGAAGCTTCGCGGTTCAATATTTTGTACCCTAGAGGTGAAAACAAATGAGACTTTTTCATTAGCCTATGATGGGAATAAACACTGCAATATTCAAATTAATCAACTATATAAAGTGATATTTATAAAGCACAGGAGTCATGCCCTTATGCACTGACTTATATTCTTTAACTACAAGCCTAGTTATCTTAAGAGTGCTCCATATTTTATTATTATTATTTTTGTATTTTGCAGGACCAAGAGAATTCGAAATACAATATTCTTCGTTGTAACTGAAACATCGGAGAATATGAGAAAATTAAAGAAATCGATGAGGAAACTCTGCAGGAAAAATAAAATGTGTGTGAAATTCACAGCTATCTCCATTCATAATTTTATGTGTTCTTTTATAATTAATCCCCTAACAGTCATGCATGGTTACTTATTATATTATGTACATCAATACCACTGTATCTTTACAGAGATTCTGTTTGTTTTACTTTTTTATTGTTTTTGTTTGCTTTAAAATCTAAGCAGAAATGGTGGAGAAATGTCAAGTAACTTTTTCTGAGATAATTTTAGAGACTTTTTTAATTTTTGGATTTATTTGACTTTTTATTGAAGTAAATTGGTGGATATTAAAAGTAAAATAACTCTTTTTGCACTCAGATATTGTATTGATGTGTCTTCTCTTATGATAAAATTAAAAAATATACACATATTAACCCAGAGAAACTTGTCTCTTTTTATGTGACAGTGATTATGTGCAGGTTATTTTGTTATCATGTGTTTGCAGGGTCGTTGCGGTTGGTTATGGTGCAGATATAAATGTCGATTATCTGAAGGTTTTTGCATGTGGTAAGGAGGAGAATGTATTTTCAACAGATGATCTAACTCAAGTGACTGCTGTACTTGCTCGTAAGGGCAAAGAAGGTAAGACTAGAGTTCCCATTAAAAGCAGTAATCTCTGATTCTAGAAAGACTCCAATGGTCGCCAGTCGAATAGAACTGTATCTTCAAAACAGCCACATTTGTTCATGGGGAATTCAGGGGGTCTTTTTTGCTTATTAGATAAAATCTTTTTGAAGGTTCATTCTGCCTCCACTCTTACGCTTTTCTGGAAAAAGCTAAAATCTTGTTTCCCTAAAAGACTTACCCTCCATCCTTAGCCGACAAACTACACTGCATCTCCATGGTGACCTGACTATGTCCATGGAATATTGATTATTGAACTGGTTTCTGCCTTGCAGAAATTAATAGAATAGAATGGAATAGAATAAGCAGTATATTAACATTATAGTAGGAGTTGCTTGTTTTCATGTTGCTTTCAGTGCAATTGTCATAATGATCACTGAAACATTTCTTGTTATATTTTGACTTTATTACATTTTGTATCTATTTTGCAGTATGTCCTTGAGTTTCCATAAAAGAAGATTGAACTGAGAACATGGAATCACAAAAACACCAGAAAATATAATGTACTTGTGTTTCCGTTCTTGCAAATTGTTCGCAATTCAATAATAAATAGTTGTTTACTGTGTTGTCATTTATTTAATATCACATAGATAACCAAAAACAATTTTCACTGGATTTTTTCACCTCAGGTCCATTGTATATCACTATTAAATATCATCAGTCACTGTGCCCCGTTAGGCAACACCCTCACATAGGAAAATGTAGGATCTGGGTTCAATCCCAACCGTATGCAGATACATGTACATAGTGACTTCAGTGACAACCTAAAATGGCTTCTGTTATTGGATCCTCTCCCCAGTGGTAAACTATTTGAAATAATTCCAGGGATGGTACTAAATGGTCATTTCTGATACTCTGTGTTTCAGTTTGGAGAAGTGTAAGCCATCACAAAACATTCCAGTAAACAATTTTGGGTTTTGCAAACATTTAAAAGGAAACATTTGGCAAAGGTTAAAAAATGATGGGTACGAAAATCATTTGTAATAGAATGTTTTTAAAATGTTTTATGAAAATCGTTTATTAAACATTTTACGATAAATGTAAGAAAAACGTTATAAATAAACATAATAATGTCTGAATAATAATTGGGCCAGAGGTCAAATTCAATATCTTTGTATGGTTGCTCACTATTGAAAATATTAGTTTTATGTCTAAAATTGTAAGAGGCTTAGAAACTGTGCCCCCCCGTCAATTCTTACATTTAGGGATTGCATGTGGGGCAATTTTTGACCAAGTCCTCTAGTCCCTTATTATTGCTCACCACCATCTTTGTTTGGACATGTTTGAAGGCTTAAAATTATAGGTTTAAAAAACGTTTTTGATAGAATGTTTTTAAAACATTTGACAAGCAATGTTGTTTAAACATTTTATGTGTACTGTTTATCAAACATTTCATAATGAATGTTTGAAAAATGTTTTCAGCAAAACCTTAATTTCTTCAACATTTTAAAAACGTTTCCAGTCATACCTAGCTTCTTGAGTTATTTTATAAATGTTTAATAAACATTTTCAGCAAAAAAGTTTGTAGAGAGAATGTTTATAAAATGTTTTTAAACGTTAAAGCATAAATGTTTACTTAGAAACGTTTAGAAAACCAAAGACAGGGTTTAATTATGTTTTTACAACGTTTTGTAAATGTTTAAACCATTTAAAAATGTTTCTAATGTTTACTGGGATGGGCTGCTCTTGTACAGGCAGGATTGGTCAAATAATACTTTGAGTCCTGCAGTGAATGATATACGGACAGTAAATATATAACATATATATCAAATATCACATGAATTTCACTGAAAGTATGGGGATATATAATGTGAATTTTAACAACAAAATCATACCAAGAGACATAATTAATGCAATATACTTATCTATTTACTGTTTTATGTCATGCTTAGAACCTTATCATTTATATTGTGATGGGTGGTTATGAGGGCAGACGTAACCTGTACAAACTGTTGTTCAAGACTCTGTACTGTAAATTGCTAATCAACGACAAACAACTACTAGCTTTCCCACATGACGTCAGGCCAGGATTCAAACTCTAATCTCTTAGGTGGGAGGCGATTGTGTTACATCTGCATCACCGACATCAAGACTTGAGTTTATTATGAAGGTAGTTGCACACTGAAACAAAAATGTTCAGTGTGAAATAGAAGGAATCTTCCCCAAAGGTAGGTTAATAAATATCAAGGAGTTCCTTAAAACTTGGGGGTACTTCATTTTATTTCTTTTCCATTAAAGGAAAAGGAAAAATATTCAAAGAAAACTAAATCAATTAAATGGATTCATAGGTTAATTAATAGGTGTAGTGAATGTAGATTATGATCTATAAAATATCTAGGAAAATTGAAATGTGTTTGGTGTTTCAGTTCGCCTGCCATAATTTTTGCTCATCAGTTTTCCCATTTATCACCACTTGTTGTCTTCCATAAAGTAGACAGTACTAGAAAAAGGCACTCACCTTTGAATTGAATCAGGTGTAGCTTAATCAGCATGCTTCTATACTAAGCATAAAGGGAATTTCCATACCAATTAATACACTACAGACTTATAGATAAACAGAGTCAAGTCTCAAGATTGGAGTCTTTTTTCACAAATATGCATGGGCTGGTTTACGTATTTGTTGAATAGAAAGTACATTGATTTTTTTTCTGATTCTATAAATACAGTGGAATTGTTAATGGTCAGGTGTTTATATTTATATGCAGCTTCTGGGGTAGTCCTACTTTTCTTCTAAAGGAATGTATAAATATACTTATGTTCTGCCATATGTTACTAAGATGGTAAATGTATCACTAGCTTAAGGTTGTTTTCCACATTAAGTCAAGACGGCTGTTGTCACTTATAAAGCCATCTCACCCAAGTGAGAATCTTGAGAATTGTCACCCTGTGCCATGTATTTGTTTTATGTCAAAACTGATACAGCAAGTAGTTACAGTTGAATAATCATATCAAGAGTAACCAACTTGCCAATCCAATTCAATCTGTATGTAAAGTTGGATACCTCAACAGAGACTGCCATGCGATATATTAAAAAGGAGGTCTGCCTCTCTTTGGCATGTGATGCACTAGCAGATCCAGGGGGGGGGGGTCAGGGGGTTCGACACCCCCCCCCCCCCCCCCCCCCCTTTGAAATATAATGTAAAGGGGTTCAACCCAAAGTACAAATTATTTCTTGAGAGTGGTGTTAAATTTACAGGAAAAGCACTATCTTTTTATCAAAAATTATTTTTTTTTCCCGGGGGGCATGCCCCCCGACCCCCTTAGTTATAATATGTCTGATGTGAACCCCCACCTTACTCAATGTGAACCCCCACCTTACTCGATGTGAACCCCCACCTTACTTAAAGGCTGGATCCGCCCCTGTGATGAGCTTACTGCACTTATCCTCAAATCTGCGGTTCTTGCTAATCTAGACTATGGCATTTCCTTTGACCTCCTTACTACCTATTTTGGGGGTCACAATGGTACACTGGTAACATACATGCCTCCCACCTGTGAGATTGGAGTTCAAATCCTTACCAGACCTTCAAGTAGGATATCTTGTTGCTTGCTGTTGGTAGGCAGTTTACAGTACAGATCCTTGACCAAATGCATACAAATGTTACTTCTGTCCTTTCAACCACCCATCACAATATACTCAAAAAGGTACTTGGCATGACGTTAAACTCTACTTCCTGGTTTGAAGTGTGTGGAGCAGCATTACACCTGTTTATCTCTATCTGAACAATCAGCGTCAGGCAATTAAGATTCGCTCTACACTGTAACAAGTCTGTGATCTCACTTGTGGGGTACTCTAGTGCTAAGTCAATTATTCTTGTTATCTATGCACCTCCCATCTGCGTAAGGTTATTGAAAGATACTCCGGTATTAAATTCCACTTCTATGCTGATGTTACCCTGTTATTTGTACAACTGTCTCAAAAATGCCACTTCAGTTTTTGACAAGCTGAATTCTTGTGTTCATGATGTTCAAGAATAGACGTATTTCAGAAAATTAAAATAAAATCCTGAGAGACCTGAGTTGATATTTTTGGGTCTCCAGTTCAATGGAAAAGTTGATCTCCTTTACCCAACTAATTATTTTTGGAAACCTTTTACATCTAGCTGAGAAAGTGAAGAATCTGGGTGTCTTGTTGAATGCAGACTCCTCTTTTGCAGATCATGTGTGTAACATTTGCATGAACTGTTTTGTTCAGTTGCATGATCTCAGGCATATGAGACAGTCTAATGGTTGATATTGCTGTCCTTGTTGATCTTGTTATCAGTTTATTGGACTACTGCAATTCCCTTTTCAGAAGTTTGCGTAATTTTAACCAACGAAAACTATAATGCAAACCAAAATATTCTTGCATGGATTGTAACCACCCATAAAAAGTACCCCATGGCTAACACAATCCTGAAGAATCTTTATGGGCTGCTTGTTAGATACACCTGAACTTTTAAGGTGGCTGCACTTGTCTACAAGTTACTTTAATATATTTCTACTACAGCAGTAAATATACCACAAGATAGGTTTTTCCATCGTTGCACAAATCCTGTCAGCAATATGGTCATATTATTTCTTTTGATGCTTGTACTATCAGGAATTGTCTGATAATGTTCCTTCTGCGTCTTCAGTTGCTTCATTTGGAAAGAAATTCAAATCATGTTTTTGCCAAAGCCTTTCCACCACAGTTTCTAGTTTACCCATAGTGTCCATGGGAATGACCACTGTTATGCCCAAGGACTGGTGAATTGAAATATGGCTTGTATGTTGTGCCTTTGAGTCTATCTGAATGTAGAGATCAAGTGTGGAAGTCTAGAAAAGAACAGAATAACGTAAGTACAATAATGTTACACTGGGAATAGAATAGAATGTTTGAAACTGTAACAAAAACTAGCCAGAATTTTAAATATATGTTTTACGGACAATGGTCAATATGAAATTTTACCATTGTGTTTGAAAAGGTATGATCATTAACACTCTGAAAGTATTATCATACCGACTGGAACACTGCATTACATGATGTGCAAAGTGCAATCAGCAGCCTTGTGTACACCCAATCTGAACATTTGTAGATACTGAATCAGTCCAAAAAATTCAATTTCAACATTATGCTTCTCTTTAATGTCAGATCATACTACAGTTTGGAAACATTATAGTGCACAATATGATCAAAGGGAGCTTTTGTTTTGTGAGTCAAAGATCAAGGTTACTTTTTATGTTCCTTTCAACAGCTATGGTCTTATTAGGCCAGACCCTCAGTATTGTCACTTGTGGGAATTAAACTCGCAGGGAAGTGGCAGGATATGGTTAGATGTAAACCTTGCTAACCAGTAGACCACTGATGACCTCAGTCTGGCAGAATCAAAATCGGGAACTTTTCAAGAAAATTCTATCAAGATTGTCATGCACCTTGTTGTAACAGAGTTGGCCTTATACAAAATATATTAACAATCATACAATGGCAAAAGGAATTTGAAAATTTACTGACCTGTGTTAATATGTACTTAAAATAACATAAACTTAATTTGTTTTGCCACAGAGACTATATGTTTCCTCTATTGGATATAAACATTGGTCCAAATGAAGGCAGTCAGCCAGAAATAAAATATTAACATGACCAAACTTTTACACATTTTAAAGGTTAATATGTCTTCTCTAAAATGCATTTAATATTTGTTTTAAAAACCTATTATTTTATATCCAAACATTGTTACCATCATCTTATTCTTGTACAATAGGGTAATGGTTAAAAGAATCTGATATGATGAGGGACACTCTTGTTCTGACGTTGAATAGGTCAGATCCAATCTTGATCAATGGCTGTGCAGTTGTTTCATGCATCGTGAGGGGTTATTTTCAGTTTCTTTGGAAAAAATTCATAGTAAATACTACAACTTTCACAAAGAATGCAGATGTCTTTGTTGATTGCTTTCCAAAAATGACATTCAGCAGGTAAGTTTTATATTTTTCTTATGCCACCCACAGGTAATGACATTGCACACATTTTATTCTCTCTTGTCTGGTAAGCTCCTCAGTGGGTTAGTGGGTAACCAGGTTTGGCATCTAATCACAGGCTGTCATCTCTGTGTGGGTTCGACTCTGACAATTGACATATCTGTGGACCTGTTCCTATATTCCCCTGGATGTGGAAGTGATATTAAAACCCCATCGTTGACCTTTGTCTCTTCTCTGGCAAATGTGAACTATATGAGAGAAATGTTGGCACATGGTCATTTGATTAAATTTTATTTGTGACCTCATTTTCCTCATTTATGCCATATTTCAAACGTATGATAGGGCATCAATAATAATTATCGTTTCATTTTGTCCGTATTTCATATTATCACCATATTCTTAGTTTTTATCATTTTGTGTTACATATGGGGAAGTGCCATATCAAATGACTCTTTGAGGGGCATTTCAAGGAGGTTGCAATCTATTATGTGTGTGAATTTATTGCCATTAATGCAGTTAAAATTGTCAGTTTCATTTACTTACAATTGCAAGACACCCGCATTTCATATTGCTGTATTTTTACTGAAATGGTGAGAGACCTCCCTCTAAATGCAAAGGCATCAACTACGATGAATATGTTTTCATCTCTTGGCTCATAGCATTTAACCAATATTGACTGCTACTGTTTGATATGGGCTATCAAATGCAGATGGATGTTCTGTTAACAGATAATTGTGGTATCTTTCTGCTTCAGGTCAAGAAGGTAAGAAATTTGTGATGAGAGAATTGGAATGTGGTATGACAGGAATGACAGAAGACAAAGGGACTTTTGAAGGCTTTGGTGTTGGTGTATCAATATTTGTAATGCGTGCTCAACCTTGCTATTATTTGGGAAGACACCTTTGATGTGTGTAGACATACAAAGAATGTAATTCTTTTGGTTTTGATGATACAATTAGCTTAGCTAAGTAAGAGACTTTTTTTATATATGACTTTTGTAAATTAAATAAAACTGTGATCATGTATCTAATTTGGTTTCACTAAAGCCTAAAATTTCATCACTGATGCAATCAGGTTGTGCATTGGTTCGTTACTGTCGAGTTATCATAAAGACAAACAGCCTTATATAAGTCTCTTAATTGGGTTCTTAGCTTACAACAGGAAACACGCAGTTTCTTCACCATAACAATAATCAGTACCTCTCTCAGAACATTTAACATGTCATTTAACTTTTTGCCAATTTACAATGTCACTAGTTTCACTAAAAATGTTTATCTATATTTTAACCTTAATATGCTACATACCTATATAAAAAATAAAAGCCAAAAGTGTAGGTTTGAGGTGGACTGCACTCCCCTACATGTAATGCCAGGTATTATTCTGCCCTATAATAGTTCAGTATAGTCTTTTGAACTGGCTATTTTAAAATTACAAATCCAATTTTACTGGTGCCTTCACATTTCGTCCTAATCTTGTTGTAACCTGACTTGGATGTCCTGGTTTTGTAGCTTGCTTTAAGGAAAAGGATGGACTATCCTAGGCTGGTGATTCAACTATTGTGTCCATTTGTTTTAACTGATTGTTAAAGAGGTCTGAAAGGTTCTGTCTGTTTCCTCTGAAACTTCTAGATGGCTTTTGCATTATGTAGGAACGCGGGGTTCCAGCTTTTCCAAAAATCTCTCCCTAAGCCTTATTGTCTCTTAGCATAACTTTACTTCCATTTGGTAAATTAGTATTTATTTTTACAGCATGTCTGTGATCAAAATTTCTCTTGATTTTAGATTAAAACTGCTGTTCTTCCTGTTGGATATTTTCTTAAGGTGTAAGTTTTGGGTCAAGCAGTTTTGGAACAATCGGAAATGGAGTATGAGAACTTCCTATTCTGTGACAATGATATAAATATATACCTTCTGTTGGTGCATAGATAGATTGATAGATATAAATTTATTTCATTTCTGTACATAAAAAAGAACTGCAATTTCACTATAACAATGCACATTATAATACCAAGAACATTGACTATGAACAGAAACATATGAAATGGAAACAGCTGAAGCCAAGCTTATCGAGGCTGTTCCCAAAGGACTCATCCAGAAAACATAATATTACTGCAACATAGATACAAATTAGGACTTATATTAGCATGTATGGTTCATATTAAAGATTATATATTTGTGCAAGATAATGTAAATTACACATTAATAAACAATAAATTATGAATACTCAATATGTTAGTAATTATTTCGAAAATATTTATTTTTCATGCAAAAACACTGTAGCCGCTGTTTGAAACTGAAGCAGAGTAAAAGCCACATTAGGAGAGAAGGAATCATTTGAATTCACTTTGTTTCTTGAAACTAGAGATATAAGCACCCACCATATTTTTTGAAAAATTATTTTACCAAGTGGTATGTAACTGCAACAAATTTCACGTGAATCTAGATCTAGACAGCCTTCTTAAATTGACGGCTGCATGTTATCGGTATCAATATTTTCATTTATGTTCGAATATAGTCACATTATCGCTCAATTATGTTTTCTTCAAGAGTCTTTAGTTACAAGACATTATCTGTCTTCAAATCGAAGGGGGCACAATGTTTTAGTCAAAGTAGTACGTGTGGAAAGTGGTTGAAGTTTCATTTTTCAAAACGCTGGCTTTTATTCCCACTGACAGGAATTGTTGGTGTTTCTTGTTACAAGCACAATCGGGGGAAAGTCGCACAGACCGTCTTATGTGATGGACACATCAGTGGCGATGATAGAAAACAATTACAAGTAGTGAGAGATATCATACAAAAAGTCAAGGTTTGACATTAGTAAATATATCTTTGATTTCAATCACCCATGTTAAGTAGTCGCTCCAGAATTCCTGTGCAGTGTCACGACATATATCATCGTATATTTTTCAATGTGCACTTTATACATAGTGGCATTCTACCAGTAAACGCCCAGGCTGAAGCTAATATATTAATTTTAAATTATATTTACAGCTTTATATTTTATTCTTTTAACAACAGATTGTCAAATAATATAAACTGCAATTTTTAACTGAGGCACGGACATATGTTGTTTTATTTTTTTCAAAGCTTTCTATTTTTATAATTTAGATCTATTATCGGCCGTTTCCACTGCAAAAAGGAAATGCCAATGAACACCCATTTTGTAGTTAAATGGAAGCATTTGCCCTTGACCTCCAACAAAGAAATAGTAGGCGGCGTTCACTGGTAGAAAGCCACTACAAGATACATGACACAAACACAATATATAACAAACTTACTTTGATGTGAACTGTTTGGGATCAAGACAACAAGTGCTGGCCAGCACAAGGGTCTGCAATACTAGGGCCACTGCACATGGACCACTTATGGTGCAGCTACACTTCTCTGAATGTTAAGGGACAGTCACACTTCCCCAATTTCACAGCTTACGATAATATGAAAACGTCAAGAAACAATTGCATTTTGCTTAGAATAGATGAAAATCCAGACATTTTATTTTTGATAACATTACACAACTGACAGCTTGTGTGGCATAATCCATGCATGCAGTACAAAAAAAAAAAAAAAAATTACTCCCTTAAATTGCCAGCACTACCTATTATCACTGGGTGCCAATTATCCCCAGATGAAATTCAAATAGATATAACTTCACCAAAAGTAGCATCCAAAGTTTAGCAAATATGGTAGAACTATTTCCAAATTCAATGGAACAAATATTAGTGGTGTGAAGGGTAAACTGGTATACCGCATTTCGTTTTGTTTAGGTAGAGATTACGAAATTCGCAAAGAATATTTTAGTACCAGTTATTGAAATCATCATTATATTAGGCTTTCTACTGGTGGATTTATCATCAAAACAATAAAGAACATATATTTCAGGAAATACATTACATTTTCGCTTTATATTCATGGTAAATGAAGTTTACAAATATCTTGGGAATGCATATTTCCTATTGAAAATGTAGCTCATGTACGCTCGCATACAACTTTTTATCATATCTCTGTAAACTTTTGAAATCCTGGGTTTCGTTCGGTTTCAAAGCCCCAAAAACCGGTTTTTAGGCGGGTTGCATGTAACCAACCTGCCTATTAGATTGATGTGTTTGACGTCTGTCCGTCCGTCCATCCACATTTTTCGTTTCCGGACTCTAACTCGAAAACGGTTTGTCCGATCGAATGTGTGCCATTCTGTGGAGAATCCTGACCGGGTGATCCAGAAAACAGATTACTGTCAAGGCCCAATACATTCCAGACTGGCTGAATGTGGTAGCAGACAAGCTATCCAGGCTAGGCCAGACCATCAAAACAGAGTGGTCTCTCCTTCCAGAAGTCCTCCAGTCAATATGCAAGAGGTGGTTCCAACCTCAAATAGATCTACTGGCTATGAGGTTCAACAACAAACTAGCCCAGTTTGTACAACTGGTTACACATCCCCTGCCCTGGGCAGTGGAGGCACTTAGCATTTCATGGGAGGATCTACACCCATATACCTTCCCATGAGTAGCCATCTTGGGCATAATGGTCGCAAAGCTGCAGGACTACCCATGCAGGAGAATCATTCTGCTCCAAGGTGGCGAACGTGCCTGGGTTCTGGGATCTAGAGGCTATGTAAAGCAGATACTCATGTGCCTTCTCAATGTGCCAAACCTGCTAACACAGTCTTTCAAGCAGACTCCTCACAAGAATCTGTCAAACATAAATCTTCATGCTTAACTCCTGGATCATCCACTTTCAAAGAGCAAGGTTTCTCTGAGACAGGGACATCATGAATTGGGGCTCCTCAAAGAGAATCAGCTAGATCAATCTTTGGGGCAAGGTGGACCATTTTTACAAAGTGGTGCCTCCGTAATTAGGTGGACTTCAGAGCAACCACTGTAAAGTCCATAGCCAACTTCCTCCTGTATCTGTTCCCCGACAGTAAGTTGCAGCCAAGTAATATTAATGACTAGAGGTCAGCCATAGCAGACAAACTAGGAAATTCACCCATTAATGTCAGCAAAGATGAGAATCTCACTTGTCTCTTGAATAGTTTCCACAGAGACAGACCCAGGGGTCTGAGAGGCATCCCCTCCTGGAGCCTTTCCCTGGTACTGTAACAGCTCTCAAAGACTCACTTTGAACCCATAAAAAGGCCTCCTTGAAGCATTTGACTTCAAGGCTGTCTTCTACTTGGCCTTGGCCTCCAGCAAATGCAGACGTGAGATCCATGCTTGGTAAAATAAGGACATCCGACACCAGTCAGACTGGTCAAAGGTGTCTCTTTGTCCCTCACCCAGTTTTTTGTCCAAGAACCAGCTGACCAAAAGAGGTCCAGAGAGTGTGGCCCCAAAGGTCATTCCAACCCTGGCCCCAACTTGTAAAGATTTTATTTACTTCTTAAATTTTCAGTTTTAGTGTAAAATGCTTTTGGATACCTCAGTAATTGTTCATTTTTTACATTTAATGTATTGGTAGACAGATGTGAATGTTATGAAAAATTTACATCATGCTATATAAATAAAATAACCCGATTCTTTTAATAAAAAAGAACGGAAGTTACAGTCTTCAAATTCAATTAATCAAATTGAATGTAGAAAAATTATCTACACACACTCAAGTTGAGGCTGTATATCTGAATCTTAAAAACTGTTTGAAATGATGCATAATACATAGCTGCATTTGTTTATTTTGATATATGTTAAATTCAACAATTTTAATATTTTCTTTTTGAAATTTTCCCAAGCTTCATAAGGGGGACATAGACCATCTAAAATGACACTGTGACACATTTAAGGACATAGTTATTATGCAAACATATAGCCATTGTTTTTCTTTTTCAATTTTTCATGAATTTATAAAAATCTAATGAATAAAAAATAGATTTTTATCATGGTATAAAGGAATAAGACAAAATTTTTGACAAACTAGTCGATTTCATGAATGTTTTATGTAAATATGCTTCAAAGATTTGGTCCACTAATAGTTGTTAAATGTAAAATATATGAATATTGAAAATTTACTTGGCATTGAAAACACATTAAAAATCGACCCACCTAATGCTAACCCGTGTGCTTTATAGCCAATCAAAAACATGCACAAGGCCTATTAGTGACATGAGCAGTAGTTGTAAAAGTGAACACATGTCATATATGTGTGATTTTTTATTTTCTTTCAGGATGAACATGGCTCACCTGGGGTAGTTGTGTCTGTTAGTGTTGATGGAAAAACTGTATGGACAGAAGGTAAGAAATGGTACAATTACTGAATATAAGGTATTCAAGAGGGCTATGAATCCTGATATGGCTCTCTGAAACATCTTTTATGTATATTCCCTTTATATTCTATTCGGAGGGCCATATCAGGACAGGAATAAAATATTTGATTGACATTTAAAAACTTTTAAAAATCTTTTTTTTTCTGAATAATTGACTTAGACGTTTGGTATAGCTTAAATTACACTGTAATTTTTTTAGGTAACAGCCAATAACTATAGTGATAAAAATAAAACTACAATATACCTTTTTCAAAGTTGATACATCCTCATATGTGAAAGTTGTATAACATTTTCTTGGTTATTCATAACGAAGGCATTGAAATTAATACCAACATTACACATATATTTTTGTATTTGGAAAGTAACTTAAATTTTTTAAATCGTTCAGCACAGAACAATTTGCAAATCTCTAGTAGAATGGAGTACCGCCAATGTCAGATATCCCAGTCCTCATAGTCGTACATCATTATAGCATGGCCTCTGGTCAATACTAGTTGTCAAAACCTGTATGTACAAAGGATAATGTGATCTGATTTCACTTAAGGGTATTCAAAGATTTGGCTTTGAGGTATAATAACACTATATAATATCATTCTATGTTGGATCATTAGTGTACCCAGTCAGTTGACACACACGAAGGTTAAATGAATGTATTATGGGACACAGTTTAGTCAAATTAAAGAAAAATTACAGTCTTGCTAAAGCCAGTCCTTGTGTTTCACAATAAATTTTAACAATAAACTGATAAGTCACATTTAACTGCATTTAATATAGTATATTAAATTTTTGTTTGAAAGAATTTTATTTAGTGCATAACTATGTTGGTACATGACCTTACTTTTACACTTTTATCAGCATTTCTTGCATTTGGAGTTTAAAAAAGTTACATAAGTTTAATGTTACGTTGGATTTATTGTTCAAATGTTTATTATTGCATACTTGTATTTCATAATCTCTCTGCTATGTGATTTACTTAAAATCTGGCCATATGTAGCAGGATCTAGTGAACTGTAAACAACCACTCACCTAAAAATTCTCCACACATTCCACGTTCTCATTTTTGGCATTTGACTTGTAGTTTAAATTCAGTATCAAATGATCCGAACCATCTGCATATTCTCAAGTTGTTGATATCAAAGTAAAAAAAATGATCACCTCAAGCTGATTCTTAAACATTGGCCTGTCCTGTTATGAAGCCTAGCTGGTGAAAGAGAAGTAAAACCCCAACATTGACTATGTTTTATGACATCTGCACTTGAAGTCATCATTATTTTTGTGCAAGGTTTTGGATATGCTAACTTGGAATCGAGGACCAAATGTGATGGCCATTCTGTGATGAGGATTGCCAGTATCAGCAAATCCATGACCATGGCCATTGTGGCCAAGTTATGGGAGGAGGGCAAGCTGGACCTAGAGAAGCCAGTGAATGAGTATGTGAAGGAATGGCCAGAGAAGATGTTTAATGACCAGAAGGTATAAACACACTTATCAAATCTTAGAAGGCCAAACTATTAAAGTGTAGGTGCTTAAAGTTGATCGGAATGTAATTTATGGGTAAATATGTGGTAAGCAAAGTATACTTTTGCAATAAAAACTATAATTTACAATATTATGATACACTGAGACAAGATTGAGGAAGTATTTGTAAATCAATTTTAAGTGTCTCTTTCTCAATATGCTGTTGGTTACATGTGTGCTAATCTCGGAATACCAATTTCAAGAGTTTGATACTGAAAATATTGTGATCCTGCAGTTTATGTTTTTAACCCATATTTAATAATAATAATGCCTCACTGAAAACAGGATAAGTTGCCATTAAATTGGTCACATGGGTACCTCAGAATTTTGTTTTAGACACAACAACTAAAATAATATTTTTGATGGAGCTTTCAAATTTGGCGTGTAGTTAAACATTTGGGAAGGTAAACTTTAAACCCTATTGTGTGACCAACTTCAAGGATGTTAGGTCAGTGACAGACCCAAGAATGACCATTTCTTCCAATTTGGCTTCTTTCTTGTGTGTGATTGCTGGCCCATTCTTAAAGGTTAGATGGGGTTTACCACACCTAAGAGCCACTATATCTTCCTTATTATTGTTCCCAGTGGTTTGGAATGTGAAGACAACTATGAAAAGTCATTAGCTGTAGATCATCTGTAGTTATTATTGACTGGATTTGAAACCACAACCACAGAGGAGAGAGGCAGGTGATCAGATGCAAAATTGTTAAGCACTTTGTCACTGAGACCTCTACTTATGCTTCAAGGTCAAACGGGGTTAAAACTAAAAAAGGGACGATGACATATTTTCCCCAGCGTGCCTGTATATCCGATAACTGGTAATCGAGCAGTTTATATAATTTATTATGTAGCCATCAGCAGTATAACAGGGGCGTAGGAAGCAATTTTTGGTTGGGGGGCGAGGAACTAGATTGCACCGACTGGACTCGACACCAACAATTTTGGTTAATTTTACAGAATATAAGAATAATAAGAGTCTATATGTGTATTGACTAGTAGTTACCCTCAGTAACCTGCTTTATATTATCCAAAAATTTATTTGGCAATATTTTGAAAAAAATATTTGATTATTTTCATCAGAGGCTGAAAATTTCATTCCATTTTGCCCTAAGGTACAAAAATCCTATCTGGTCTGAGCCACTAAACTGAGCCTCTCTCAGGCGGATTGAGCCTCTTTATAGGGGATCAAGGGGATAAAATCAATAAATGTTAATTATAGATTGACAAAACATTATTTGTTGTGGAATAATGGTTAAAAATTATTTTTAAAAAATTATAACTATTAAGTTCATCCATGAAATGAGCTATACAGAAATTGACTTTTTGGACACCACAGTCAAACTTGGCCCAAACAGAGGACTTATCACCACTCTGTATAATAAACCCACAGATACTCCCCTGTATCTGGAACATAAACTCTGCCATAGCCAGTCCCAATCCTGGTTGAGAAAGGAGGAAGGTTGTGCCAGCACCCCATTCTTGTGAAAAAACAGAGGCTCTATTTTCAATATCTAAAATTCAGAAGGATATGCAGTCTAGATAGTGACTTTGAAGCCAATGCTAAAAACCTCATTGGATTTTATCTTAAGAGAGGATACCCTTTTCCTAGCCTAAAAAGACACTACCTTAGAGCTAGGATGTTTAACCAAGATAAACTTTTAGATACAGTCTGAGAAGCCACCAATGAGGCACCAGTCATGGTAACACAGTTTAACCCTAGAAACGCACAAATAGGGGCTCTAGATAACTGGACCATTATCCAGAAGAACTTAAACAAATCAAAACCAAACCCTTAATGGGATACAGAAGACTACCAAATCTAAAGGATTTGCTGACTAGTAGCACTATTTCTTATGCCTCAAATCCTAAAACTGACACTAAACAGTCAGTTCGCATCCCTGTCTGCACTAGACTAGGGAAATGTACTAAAGGTGAGGAAAGTGGACCAAATAACCAATTTTCACAGCAAGCAAGCTTTCAAATGCAAGTCCTTACCCCCCAAGCATAAAATTACTTGTGAACTCAGTGATATGATTTACATTATAAATTGCAATAAATGTGGCCTACAGTACATAGGAGAGACCAAAAGACCAATCAAGAACAGGATGTATGAACACTACAACAGTGTTCAAAAGTTCCATTCAGAAAAGTCCACTCCAGCCTCTAGACAATTCACACAGAATAACCACTCTGTGATTAATATGGAGTTTAGCATTTTCCATTAGATGGCGGATCCAAAAGCCCAAATGCCTCCACTAGATGCAAAAGCCAAGAACTATATTGTATTTGGGCATTCCCCACACTCCACCCTACAGGCATCAATATGTTTGTATGAAGACATGCCTCTCATGGCACCCCCAACCCAGGTGCCCCCTTAACCCCTTTATAATTTTACAGAATATATTGCATTTGGGTAATACAGAAATTCAAATTGTCCAATTAAAATAATTTTAAGTTCCTTTACCAAAGGAAATCGTTGTGATAACAGTGTGACTGACAGTAATCCTAAGTTTCCCTGACCTTGTCCTGGTATAGAAATACATATAATCACCTCTGTATTTGAAAGGTATTTCTAATGTCTTTACATGTTTCCAGAAATTGTGACCTTTACTTAAAATGCCGAGCTGATACAAGATCTATTTTTAGCAAGGTTAATCCCCAAATTGAGGTGGATATACAATCATTGGACTGGCTAGGTCCAATAAACACACACCAAAGAAAGAAGAGTCTTCTGAGAAAAATGTTATCAGCTGACCAAAAATATTGCTGTGATAAACCATTGCTCTGTGTGAAGTTGAAACTAAATGTCTAAGTTCTAAATGACTAGCAACATGGTAAATTAAATGTAGAAGATAACTATATGTATGATTTTGGTCTGCACAAGTGAAAGTTTCACAGAATTTTACAAATCCCTGTAAACTGAAAATGTTCCTTTTACAAATCATAAAAATAACACTGGTACATTTGAGCAGTGCACAAGGTAAAAGTGTAATTTGACCACATATTATTGAGTTACCTGTAAAAATTCACATAAACTTCAAAATTGGAATTTACTTCTATTGCAAAAAGTTGGGGGGGGGGGGCGAAAAGATATCGCCAAAGATGTCGCCCCCGCTGCCCCCCCTGTTCCTACGCCTATGAGTATATGAAGCGGTTTCAAATGAGCGATAATTTGGAAATAAAGTGATTGCAGTACTAGGTTTACCCCACAACCTTTAAGGACTTGGTGTGTACTGTTTTCATCAGGGCATCCGGATTTTGGATGGGCGACAAGAAAAAGATTGTCTGCGCTGTATCTCAGAAACCATAATATGTAGGAAGTTGAAACTCAATAGGGATATTGGTTGGGGGGTGTAGATGTGTAAGGTTATGGTGTGACCTTGATTTGACCTTTGACTCTGCTATAATTAGTGGGGGAACGATTTGCCGAGAACTCGATTTCCAAACTCGAGTCTGCATTTTAGCATCTACATCTATCCCTATTGAAAACGTCGGCGACGAAAAGAAAACTAAACCACGGAAGACGTTTTGAGTGGACGATAATAGAAATACTGTCTACCATGAAGGAATAACACACAATTAGCACGGTTTTAAACGAATAGCGATATAAGTAACATGAAGGTGAACTAACTGGCTATGAGATACAGTTTCAGAAACGTTAGCGGTAACTAAAGTGGTTTTAAATGGGCGATAATCGGGAATTTATGCGATCGCGGTACTTCGTTTTTATTACCCCACAGCCCTTAAGGGCTGTCGGGGTATTGTTTTCACCCATGGTGTCCGGATGGGCAGGTGGGCGGGCGGCGGGAAATAGTTTGTCCGGGCTGTATCTCAGAACCGTAAGGTGTAGGAAGTTGATACTTGGTAGGGACATTGGTTAGGGGGTGTAGGTATGCAACGTCATGGTCTGACCTTGATTTGACCTTGTCATAGTGACCTTGAGTTTGAAAATCTTGTCCGGGCTATATCTCGGAAACTGTAAGGTGTAGGAAGTTGATACTTGGTAGGGACATTGGTTAGGGGGTGTATTTGTGCAACGTGATAGTCTGACCTTAATTTTATCTTTGACCTTGCCGTAGTGACCTTGACCTATAAAATCTTGTCCGGGCTATATCTCGGAAGCAGTAAGGTGTAGGAAGTTGATATTTGGTAGAGACATTGGTTAGGGAGTGTAGGTGTGCAGCATCATGGTGTGACCTTGATTTGACCTTTGACCTTGCCATAGTGACCTTGACCTATAAAATCTTGTCAGGGCTATATCTTGGAAACCGTAAGGTGTAGGAAGTTGATATTTGGTAGGGACATTGGTTAGGGGCTATAGGTGTGTAATATCATGGTGTGACCTTCATTTGACCTTTTAACTTGTTGTAGTGACCTTGACCTTTAAAATCTTCTTTGGGTCTGTCTTTTGATGCAGATTAAGCAAAAGTCATATTAGAATTTATTAAGAATTTTACTTTCATAACTTCCCATTGTAAGAGATAGAATTTCATCAAGTGAGCCACAGATTTTGCTCCAACACCACATATAAGCATTCATTAAATGTATTACCACTTCTGTATGCATGGTAATATTCAAACCATCTAAACCATAATTCGGCCATGCAGATGTAGATAAAGAGTGTTGAATTTTAGTTTACTGATTAATGCTGTCATCTTGTTATTGAATTATCTTGTTTTAATACTTCATCTTTATACGCATTATCTTTCTTTTAAAGATTATTTCTCCATTTAAACATTGTTTGGACCTTTATATAACTGACAGTGCTCTGAAAGTATCCTGAAGTTTGTACTGGTACAGTACTTCTATATCTCATGGTGTTGAAAATATTTCCCTAGGCTGTGGGGTACGGGCATCTCTGATGCTATTTTGTTTAATGTATGTTCAAATAGCCATAACTTCCTCATTTCTAGTCCAATTTTTATAATTTTAGTCGAATCTTTGATTCAAGTTATGTACTGAGTTGTGGCTGTGATTTTAAATTGGCTGTTTAAGCCCTTAAATATAAAATTCTGCATAATATTTGAACACATATCTGTACATTAAGGTGTATATTATACACTCGGCCATTTGAAAATTTTTAATGCTTTTATTAAGGTATATTTTATAAAGTTAGAAGCTTGTCTAGCACTACATCTGGCTTTCTGTAAGGTCCCGTATGTCCTAGAAACTATTGTGTTTCCCATTGTGATGGCCAACTCGAACGAGTCTTTTTTAACGGTTTCGTCTGGTGGTTTGTAGACGTGAAAGCAAAATTAAAGTATATATATTTATTCATCTGCTGGTTTATCGCGCAGACACTGTTAATGTAAAATCGTTGTCTGCGCATCTACGTAATGTCACGTGACTTTAAAATGTATTTATTATGAACCATTCACATCGCTTGACAGATATTTGTGTTTGAAATAGGTAGTCACAGCCTTACTCATTTGTCAAACAAATAAACCGCAAGCAAATTAATGAATGAAGTGACATCACGGTAGCACTAGACATTTGTCCTTTAGCCAATCAGAATCGAGGACACATCTGGCCAAGACAATGAAAATATGCACAAGTTGGTAGTTCTACATTCAACCACTCGAAGGCGCTTTGGGTTTGCATTTCCTAGAAGTTATCACGTGATTTCATTTTTCTGTCAATCCGTTTCTTATTTTGGAAGAAGTTGTCTTCCAAATTGTTTTACAGTATATTTACAAAATAAACCAGTTCACTAATCTTATTTTATTCACATTCTAACATGACACGGATGTGTCCTCGATTCTGATTGGCTAAACGACGAAATACTTCATTGGTAAATACAACATAACCTGTTACTCCCTATTATCGCTCATTATGGTTATCGTAATAATGCAGATAACACACGGATATTTTATTAAAATACTTGGGACAAGTGAAGATAGAGGCGCCGCTCGGAAAAACCGAAGGAAGATCTCCCCCCTCGACCCATGTTTTAGTGGCGTTTCCACTGAATGCGCCTCTCCTTACTTGATCCAAACACTTACAATTTGCTTCTGTAAGCGGTTTCCAAATGTGGACGATAATACCGAGTACAGACCCTTTATATTTGTAAACCTTTCATGTCACGTCACTACAAATACCCATCTCACTACAGACATCTGAAAACTTCCCTCAAAGCGGTTTCCAAATGCGGGCAATAATACCGAGTTTACAGATTTCAACACCCAGTGTTGTCCTAAGATTTGACTCTGTGGTTGGCAGAAAGCCAGCCACTGCACCCTTGTTTCACCATTGTGTTCAGTTTAATTAGCTGTATTCTGTCACAGTGAGGATATTTCATGTTATTCCAACACATTTGTCACTGTTTAGAAGTTTACATGTTAATTATCATCTATGAAACTTAACTGCAAGTTGTGAAACTTCTTGACAATAAAGTGACAGAACTTACGTCCATTTTATTTAAAGAATATAACTATTATTTCAACTGGAATTATTTCTACTGGAAACCAAGATCATTATTTGTAAATCCGTCCCTGACAGTAGCCCAGACCATATTTTTTGTGGAAGGAATTTTTTAAAATTCCCTGTATGATCCAAAAATCGATTCGAATCGATTAATCATCTCTGGACTTTTCCGATTAATCGATTCAGATTTTCAAGTCCGATTCCCACCACTAGTTATAATGACCTTGAACCTTCAAATTTGATTCGGGCTATAACTCAGAAACCATAATATGTACAAAGTTGATACTTGCTAGGGACATTGGATAGGGGGTTTAAATGTGCAACATCACGGTGCAACCGGGTTTGACCTTTGACCTTGCCATTATAAGTGACCTTGAGTTTAAAAATCTTGTTCGGGATATATCTCCAAAACCGTACACTGACAGGGACAGTGTTTGGGGAGTGTATGTGTGCATCATCATTGTGTGACCTTGATTTGACATTGCTGTAGTGACCTTGACCTTTAAAATCTTACCTGGGCTTTTTCTTGGAAACTGTAAAGTGTAGAAAGTTGATACTGGGTATGGACATTGGTTAGAGGGTGTAGGGGAGGGAAGAACTTGATTTGACCTTGTTGTAGTGACCTTGACCTTTAAACTCTTGTGTGGGCCGTATCTTAAAGACTGTAATGAGTAGAAAATTGATTCTTGTATGGGTCATTGGTTGAGGAGTGCACGTATTCCAACTCATGATGTGATTGTTAACCTTGGCTCTGCCAAAGTGTATTCACATACCATAATTGAGACATATTTCTTTTATGACAAAGCTATTTTCTGACTTTTCAGTACCTTACATGTTGAGTAAAATCATTTGTAACTTGCAAACTATTGCACTTAGAAAATTTTCTGTTAATATGCCATTCACAAACATTTGGGTCAGCTATAATAAAGTAATATTGCAGACCTGTAGTTCATTGCAGAGCTGAACAATAGCTTCTTTGAGGTTTTCACTGTTGAGTAAATCACTTGTAACTTGAAAATTATTGCATTTTGAGTATTTTGTTTCATGTGTTATTCACCTATTTTGGGGTCAGCTATAACTTAGAGAAGTTCCAGACCAGTGGCTCATTGGATAGCTGAGTAATAGCTGCTTTGAAGTTCTCACTGTTGAGTAAATCAGTTGTAATTGGAAAACTATTGCATTTACAGAAATTTGTGTAAATATGTTATTCAGCTACTTTTGTGTCAGCTATGACATAGTGAAATTACAGACCTATAGCTCATGGCATAGCTGAGCAATAGCTATTTTCAGGTTCTCACTATTGAGTAAATCAGTTGTAACTTGAAAACTATTGCATTTGAAGAATTTTGTATAAATATGTTGTTCACCTACTTTTGGATCAGCTATAACATAGTAAAATTTCAGACCTGTAGCTCATTGCATAGCTGAGTAATAGTTACTTTGATGTTATCACTGTTGAGTAAATCACTTATAACTTGAAAATTATTGCATTTAGAGTATTTTGTTTCATGTGTTCTTCACCTATTTTGGGGTCAGCTATAACTTAGTGAAGTTCCAGACCAGTGGCTCATTGGATAGCTGAGTAATAGCTACTTTGAAGTTCTCAATGTTGAGTAAATCAGTTGTAATTTTAATACAAGAGTATTTTGTTTCAATATGTTATTCACCTACTTCTGGGTCAGCTGTTACATAGTAACATTGCAGACTTGTAGCTTGTTGCATGGCTGAGCAATAGCTAATTTCAGATTCTCACTCTTGAGTAATCCCCTGTAACTTGAAAACTATTGCATTTAGAGTATTTTGGTTAAGTATGTTATACGTCTACTTATGGGTCAGCTGTAACATAGTAAAATTCCAGACCAACACCACATTGAATAAATGAGCAATATCAATTTGAGATATGTCCTTTTCTACTTTTACTTGCATTCTGAATTTGAAACTCAAAACATACAAAGCCCATTGACAGGCACTGATTGCTTGTTATTGTTATAAAAAAAATTTTGCTGTTTGTTATAAATTATTATATTATAGTTAGTAGGTAGCAATATTTGTGTACAAGCGGTGGTACGAGTGAGGAGTAATGAGTTCTTGTGGTCACAAGAAGCATGAGAAACAACAGAAACAACATCCAATATCCTTGTAAACAAAAAAAAAATAAAATAAAAATTTAAAGCCTTAAATCGTTGGAATTAGCTGATGTCTTGATGTAAAATAGTTAATATCATGTCAAAATGGTCCATTCTGCAAAATTTAATGTAAGTAAGGTGTTTTATTAAGGTTTTGCTCAGTAAAAACAACCAGTTCTACTTGGTAATATGCGGGGACTTGATCCTTAAAAGTGGAATCAAGTTTTCATGAATTTTACTTTGTTTTGGCAAGCATTGACCGCTGGAGAACACTAGTGTTGGTATCGAATAAAATGTGTATCGATATCAAACCAAATTTTAGCTCCATATCAATCAATATTGAAATATCGGGACATGAGATGCTTTCTGGGGGGAGACCTTCCAAACTCTTTCGCGAGGTTTAGTAGTCTCCCGAAACGTAAACAAATATGGCAGTTCCGTTTTTGCGGTATATAAGTAAAAGTCTCGAAATGACATGAAAATCAACATAGTTTTCAAATTTTGTATTTTGTATTAATGGAAGACAGCAGAGATGCATCTATTTAGTACTATGTTCCGATGTTGATATTGTACCCTGCATTATCGATATCGGCGTATTTAGCAAGAATTGATAAATATTTCAATATCAGTAAACAATACCAGCAGTAGAGAACACCCTAGTGGTGAAAATGAAGTTTTGTGTTTACTTTTTACAGATGACCATAACCACCAGGCAGCTTGTGTCCCACTTAGCGGGAATACGGCACTACGATAAAAACTGTGGTGAGACCACAGTGCCTCGGGGAAACAAAGATGCAAAGAATGAGTCAAAGAAGGAAACTAAAGACAAAGTGTCAGAGGAGAGGCAGAATAGTAAGAAGGACACACAGTCTGGTCACAAGGACCATGAATTCAAGGAGTTTCACTTGAAGAGAAACTTCAGCAGTGTAGCCACAGCATTGGACATGTTTAAACATGACAGGCTGTGTTCCCAGCCAGGTTAGTCTTGGAGTATGTTACAGTCTGTTGAAATTTAATGACATCTCTAAAACATTCAGGAAGTTTAAATTTAACTTTAAATTTATGTTTCAAAGGAAAGATCAGTTAAAAGAAAATGAGGAAGATAGCTATTTCTACAAAATCATGAATACTCATTGGGACGCTTTGTTTTTGCCATACAAAAACAATTTCTTTTTCTCTTGCTTGAAGCAATACTCTAGTTTCATTTGGATAGTTGGCTGAGGATTATTGCTTTGGATTCCTATTAGAAAGATGGGTGTCATTACTTTACCAATTTACCATATGGAGAGTTACAGTTAGACACCCACATTCCCTGTGCTGAAGGAGTGGTGGTGGGAGTGTTTATGGGTTATTGGAAGTGATAGTAAATAGTTTTATTCACAATCTGTGTTCCTATGCCAAAGATATTGTAAAAAACTGTTTTAAGTATATGCATCTTCTGTTTGCCTTCAGTCTTCTGATTGTCCCATCTTCTTGTTGATTCTTATCACTTGTTGTTTGTTATTGTTCTATTATTGTTTGTTTGGGTATTGTTATCTCTGCGAGGGGATATCTTTATCAACTGATTTTGTAATCTTGGGTGGTTGTGTGGTTGTTTCAGTGAGAGGTGAATTTGTTCGGTTGTTTGGATGTGTTTCAGAGCCTTCTAGTTTTCATCGGAGGGTGAGATATGCATCTTCTGAAGTTGCACTTGGTCCATAATCATGCCTAAGTCGTCTTTGAAATAAGATCCCTCCAGGATGGTGAATTTCTTTTTGGTGTATCCTGTGAATGGCGAGGTTGTATATTCTCTGTTCTTTATATTTTTCCTCCAGGTACCAAGTTCCTGTACACTTCCCATGGCTGGACACTGGTCAGTGCGGTGGCGGAAGCTGCAGCAGGAAAAAAGTTCCCAGTGCTTGCCAAGCAACTGTTCAGAGAACTGGGACTGCAGGAAACATATCTAGACCTACATGACCCTCTCATCTATAACAGAGCCAGGTGAGTATGGGAAGAGCCACCAAATGCCTCTTCTTAGTGGGGATGGGATGATAGAATTTTTTATGTTGGTTCAAGTATAGCCAAAAAAAGCTGTTGTTCTGGTGTTGTTAAAGTCTAATAGATCCTCTAACAGGAAATGAGTTTAACAAAGATAAACCATCATCATCTTGAAATCATTGTTATTCTTTAAAATATTCACAAATGTAAAATACAAAGTTAAAATGTCTTCAGATTTTTTTTCTAATATTTTATGTTTTCCTAAAATTTTATGTACTGACAAATTAACGAATAATACTTTGGTGGAGTATATCAGTGAAATGTATGATTAGACATCCTTTCGATTAATCACACATGATGGTTTTATTGTGTCCAATCACTGTTATTTTTAAATTACTGATTTTTCATTGAAATCCTTACTCTAATTATCAAAAATTCCTTCATTTACAAAACTTGTTTCATTGATATAGTAAAAGAATTGTTACTTTTTTGTGTGTTTATGTCTGAATATCTAAAGTAAGGTGGAAAAAGTTTGCAGGGATGCTCATTGCGGGATCTAGTTGTGCAATGTCCTTGTATTATCTTGGTGATCAGATTTATGTGGATTGATGTAACTAGTTATTATATGTTTATACTTTACCTAATAGTATTCTGGCTATTGACTGTTATCCTTCAATTTCCGGTTTTGAATTTTAAAGCTTTGTAACCCTCAATTCACAGGTTAATCTGGCATCTTGCTTTTAAATTGTTTTCTTTTTGCTTTGTTCTTTTTCACCTCTTGTGTACCACATGGCATCCAACATTGTCTAGGTTCTATGGACATCTTTGATGTTATTTTTATGTCAGCTGACTTGTCAGTCAGCTGACATTATGTCATCACTCTGCGGCGTGTATGTACGCGTCCGCGTCCGCGTGAACAACTTCTTCTCCAAAACTACAAGGCCTAGAGACATGCTGTTTTTTTTAAAAGATACCTTATCTATCGAGGATGAAAAATTGTTCAAAGCATGCAAATCTGTCTGTTCGTCTGTTTGCTAGAGACATTACAAGGGAGGTACCCCCACCAAAAGTGTGAAAATTTCAACACTTTATCACAATTTTCTCAGTGACTATTTGAAGGATTTCTCTCATATCTTGCATATATGTACTAGGCCAGAGGTAGATTCTCTTGTGTGAGTATGAGACCTGGATCTGTCTTATTTTTTTTTTAATAAATTTTTTTAATATTTTTTAATGCATTAAAATTCATGAAATCATGCACTAAATCACTTATAACTTGAAAAGTGTTGCATTTAGAGCATTTTGTTAAAATATGTTGTTCAGCTACTTTTTCCATAGCTACAACATGGTGAGTAACTTGGGTGTCTATCTCAATAGCTAACTGAGTAATAGCTACTTTTGGGCTTTTCAGTAACTTCCATCATGAGTAAACTCACTTGTAACTTGAAAACTATTGCATTTACAGAATTTTGTATAAATATGTTATTCAGCTACTTTTGGGTCAGCTATAACATAGTAAAATTTCAGACCTGTAGCTCATGCCATAGCTGAGTAATAGCTACTTTTAGGTTATCACTGTTGAGTAAATCACTTATAACTTGAAAAGTATTGCATTTAGAGTATTTAGTTTCATATGTTATTCACCTATTTTGGGGTCAGCTATAACTTAGTGAAGTTCCAGACCTGTGGCTCATTGCATAGCTGAGTAATAGCTACTTTGAAGTTCTCACTATTGAGTAAATCAGTTGTAATTGGAAAACTATTGCATTTACAAAAATTTGTGTAAATATGTTATTCAGCTACTTTTGGGTCAGCTATAACATAGTGAAGTTACAGACCTGTAGCTCATGGCACAACTGAGCAATAGCTATTTTCAGATTATCACTATTGAGTAAATCAGTTGTAACTTGAAAACTGTTGCATTTACAGTGTTTTGCTTAAATATGTTGTTCACCTACTTTTGGGTCAGCTATAACATAGTAAAAATTCAGACATGTAGCTCATTGCATAGCTGAGTAATAGCTATTTTCAGGTTCTCACTATTGAGTAAATCAGTTGTAACTTGAAAACTATTGCATTTGGAGAATTTTGTATAAATATGTTGTTCACCTACTTTTGGGTCAGCTATAACATAGTAAAATTTCAGACCTGTAGCTCATTGCATAGCTGAGTAATAGCTACTTTGAGGTTATCACTGTTGAGTAAATCACTTCTAACTTGAAAATTATTGCATTTTGAGTATTTTGTTTCATGTGTTATTCACCTATTTTGGGGTCAGCTATAACTTAGAGAAGTTCCAGACCAGTGGCTCATTGGATAGCTGAGTAATAGCTGCTTTGAAGTTCTCACTGTTGAGTAAATCAGTTGTAATTGGAAAACTATTGCATTTACAGAAATTTGTGTAAATATGTTATTCAGCTACTTTTGGGTCAGCTATAACATAGTGAAGTTACAGACCTATAGCTCATGGCATAGCTGAGCAATAGCTATTTTCAGGTTCTCACTATTGAGTAAATCAGTTGTAACTTGAAAACTATTGCATTTGAAGAATTTTGTATAAATATGTTGTTCACCTACTTTTGGATCAGCTATAACATAGTAAAATTTCAGACCTGTAGCTCATGCCATAGCTGAGTAATAGCTACTTTTAGGTTATCACTGTTGAGTAAATCACTTATAACTTGAAAAGTATTGCATTTAGAGTATTTAGTTTCATATGTTATTCACCTATTTTGGGGTCAGCTATAACTTAGTGAAGTTCCAGACCTGTGGCTCATTGCATAGCTGAGTAATAGCTACTTTGAAGTTCTCACTATTGAGTAAATCAGTTGTAATTGGAAAACTATTGCATTTACAGAAATTTGTGTAAATATGTTATTCAGCTACTTTTGGGTCAGCTATAACATAGTGAAGTTACAGACCTGTAGCTCATGGCACAACTGAGCAATAGCTATTTTCAGATTATCACTATTGAGTAAATCAGTTGTAACTTGAAAACTGTTGCATTTACAGTGTTTTGCTTAAATATGTTGTTCACCTACTTTTGGGTCAGCTATAACATAGTAAAAATTCAGACATGTAGCTCATTGCATAGCTGAGTAATAGCTATTTTCAGGTTCTCACTATTGAGTAAATCAGTTGTAACTTGAAAACTATTGCATTTGGAGAATTTTGTATAAATATGTTGTTCACCTACTTTTGGGTCAGCTATAACATAGTAAAATTTCAGACCTGTAGCTCATTGCATAGCTGAGTAATAGCTACTTTGAGGTTATCACTGTTGAGTAAATCACTTCTAACTTGAAAATTATTGCATTTTGAGTATTTTGTTTCATGTGTTATTCACCTATTTTGGGGTCAGCTATAACTTAGAGAAGTTCCAGACCAGTGGCTCATTGGATAGCTGAGTAATAGCTGCTTTGAAGTTCTCACTGTTGAGTAAATCAGTTGTAATTGGAAAACTATTGCATTTACAGAAATTTGTGTAAATATGTTATTCAGCTACTTTTGTGTCAGCTATGACATAGTGAAATTACAGACCTATAGCTCATGGCATAGCTGTGCAATAGCTATTTTCAGGTTCTCACTATTGAGTAAATCAGTTGTAACTTGAAAACTATTGCATTTGAAGAATTTTGTATAAATATGTTGTTCACCTACTTTTGGATCAGCTATAACATAGTAAAATTTCAGACCTGTAGCTCATTGCATAGCTGAGTAATAGTTACTTTGATGTTATCACTGTTGAGTAAATCACTTATAACTTGAAAATTATTGCATTTAGAGTATTTTGTTTCATGTGTTCTTCACCTATTTTGGGGTCAGCTATAACTTAGTGAAGTTCCAGACCAGTGGCTCATTGGATAGCTGAGTAATAGCTACTTTGAAGTTCTCAATGTTGAGTAAATCAGTTGTAATTGGAAAACTATTGCATTTACAGAAATTTGTGTAAATATGTTATTCAGCTACTTTTGGGTCAGCTATAACATAGTGAAGTTACAGACCTGTAGCTCATGGCACAACTGAGCAATAGCTATTTTCAGATTATCACTATTGAGTAAAACAGTTGTAACTTGAAAACTATTGCATTTACAGTGTTTTGTTTAAATATGTTGTTCACCTACTTTTGGGTCAGCTATAACATAGTAAAAATTCAGACATGTAGCTCATTGCATAGCTGAGTAATAGCTATTTTCAGGTTCTCACTATTGAGTAAATCAGTTGTAACTTGAAAACTATTGCATTTACAGTGTTTTGCTTAAATATGTTGTTCACCTACTTTTGGGTCAGCTATAACATCGTAAAAATTCAGACATGTAGCTCATTGCATAGCTGAGTAATAGCTATTTTGAGGTTATCACTATTGAGTAAGTCAGTTATAACTTGAAAACTATTGCATTTAGAGTATTTTGTTTAAATATGTTATTCACATAATTTTTGGTCAGCTATAACATAGTGAAATTGCAGACCTGTATGTCATGGCATAACTGAGCAATAGCTACTTTCAGGTTCTCACTGTTGAGTAAATCATTGTATCCACTGGATAGCTGCAGTGTGTAGAGAGATTTCACCATTACCGCTCTAACGAAAAAAATGTTATAGCTAGTCTTCTCAAGTTTGCAGAATATATGAATAACCATAAAATGTTGCCTGGGAATATTTTTGGCCTCATTTTGAAAAACAAGATGGCTGCCAGGGACGTTTATTCGACTTTAAACAAGGACTTTTGTTGGCCCTCTAGAGCAAAGGATATTATGGATAGAGATCTTAAATTCGCAGGATATGTTCCTCATTATAAAATCTTGACTGGGAATGTTTTTGGCCTCATTTTGAAAAACAAGATGGCCGCCAAGGGCATTTCTTTGTCAGTCATGAAAAGTGCTTATATCTCCCTTATTATTGGTCCTAGAGGTTTGGGATGGTAAACCAACCTGTAGGAAATCATGGGCTGGGAATCTTCTGGTGTGGTTGAATTTGACCTTTGATCCCTGCTTCAAGGTCAAACAAGGATAGCCAAACTTAAAAGTGTTTATAACTTACTCATTATTGATCCTAGAGGTTTGGGATGGTAAACAGACATTTTGGAATCATGGGCTGGGAATCTTTTGATGTGGTTCGATTTGACCTTGGACCCCTCCTTCAAGGTCAAACGAGGAAAGCCAAACTTAAAAGTGCTTATAACTCGTTTATTATTGGTCCTAGAGGTTTGGAATGGAAAACCAACCTATAGAAAATCATGGGCTGGGAATCTTTTGGTGTGGTCGGATTTGAGCTTGGACTCTGCCTTCAAGGTCAAACGAGGATAGCCAAACTTAAAAGTGCTTATAACTTGCTAATTATGGTCCTAAAAGTTTGGGATGGTAAACAAACCTATAGGAAATCATTGGCTGGGACTCTATTGGTGTGGTCAGATTCGACCTTGGACCCCTCCTTCAAGGTCAAACAAGAATAACGAAACTTAAAAGTGCCTATAACTCGCTTATTATTGGTCCTAGAGGTTTGGGGTGGTAAACCAACCTATAGAAAATCATGGGCTCAGAATCTTTTGGTGTGGTCGGGTTTGACCTTGGACCCTGCCTTCAAGGTCAAACGAGGATAGCCAAACTTAAAAGTGCTTATAACTCGCTTATTATGGTCCTAGAAGTTTGGGATGGTAAACCAACCTATAGGAATTTATGGGCTGGGAATGTTTTTGTGTGGTTGGATTTGACGTTGGACCCCTTCTTCAAGGTCAAACGAGGATATTGCATTTGCAGTATTTCTTTAAATATGTTTTAACCTACTTTTTACACTAAAACAGTTACCTCGTTACTTTCCTTTATAATACCATTTGCAGGGCACAACTTTTTTGTCCTTCTGTCAGCTTCGAAATTTCTTTCGAACGTGCTGTTCAATTACCATTTACTGTACTTCTGTACAGCACTTTCCCTGATAATTATGCTTTCCTCTCATTATCACCTTCACAAATCAAAAACACTCACTCAGATGACACAGTGCCCGTTCACGGGCACTCTACTCTTGTTTGTGCTTGTAGCTACTACTTAAAGAACAAACAAGGCAAGATCCAGAATGCTCCTTATGTGGACAACTCCTACAAGTGGGCTGGTGGTGGCTTCCTCTCCACTGCGACTGATTTAGTTAAATTTGGAAATGCCATGTTATACAGCTACCAGTATCCGGAGTCGCATAACAGTCTCTCAGCCAATGGGATAACAGATAAGAAACAGGAAAATACGGTGTCCTCTCTTCAACAAAGTGAGAATGAAACTGGCAGTCAGGTGACTAAACCCAGGCCAGCTGATACAGTTGGTATTGGTCATAATGCCAAAAGTGGCAAGAATGCAAATGTGATTGATAAAGATACCTTCAAACAGACAGTCGATGATGGGGAAGAAAACAGTACTCAGTTAAAGCCGGGGTATTTGAAAGCTTCCACTATGAGAATGATATGGTCTCCTGTAGATCTCACCCAGTGTGGCTGGGACGTAGATGGGGGTTCCTATGGCATGGGCTGGGGTGTCATGCCGGATATCAACCGATATGGCTATGGCAAGCAAAGGCCATTTTACGTGTCACATACGGGTGGTGCCATTGGATGTTCTAGTGTGTTATTGATCATGCCTACAGGTGATAATAATGGTGCTGTTGCTAATGCAAATAACAAGGCTGATGCAAGTGTCCCAGCTATAGTGATACCGCCGAAAGGTATTGTTGTAGCAATAATAGCAAATATGCAAAGCATTAATTTAAATCCAGCTGCCCTGGAGATTGCAAATACTCTTGTTCAGGGATCGTAAAGAGAATAAGACTGGAAAGGGCCGAAAACAGAACAATAAAGTGCAGAAACTGCATATAGGGTTTCAACATTAATGTTCAGTAATAAAACAGAATGGACAATGCAACTGAATTATGCAAAACTTGATTTTTTTTTTCAATTCTTAGTTCTATATGTCATGGTAGAAATTGCAGTCTGGAAGATAAAATTCTTGATGGACATGTAGTCTTTCAGGAAAGGTTAAGTGTGATGTATTGGAACATCCTATGGCTTACTTGTGCAGTTAAAAAATTATTATGCAATTTTTTCTACATGAGGCTGATTTATTGGGTAGAATTTTAATATTTTGCGCTATTGCTATATTTTGTTATTTTCTTTCTGTGTGAAAAAAATCTTTGTTACTTTTTTATCTCTGTACATATCACAAGACAGAGGTGGCCTTATTACCACTTAAGTCAGCTGACAGCATGCCTGCTTAGGGCTTGTTACCTCACTTTTATGGTTATGAGATCAACTTTAAATAATGGTATATACAGTTAATTAAGAAAGACAGTGTTGTAGCAGAAGCTTGCCATTAACTTCTGTTGTGAATAATGAAGATGTTTTAGGACTGTACATACCGGTAACTTTATGCAAATATTTATGTGCCAAAATGTGCTTTAGGAATCATACAAATGAAGTGAATCAGGAACATCAGGATTTAATGTCCATGAAAAATGGCTGACATATTGTAGTAGTACTGAATGTCAATACTGAATGTTCAACATACACTGCTGAAAACTGGAAAATACCTTTTAGAAATGAAAATGTTTGTCCAGTATCTTCAATTTTGTGTTTGCAGCTGACAGAGGACTAAAAGGATGATGTTTATATTTCTGTTAAAATCTACAAAAATCCTTGTATATTGCACACAATTTCAGTTAAAACGCTTTGGGTATTTTGCCAAAGAAAAATATTAGAGAGAACACACACTGCCTTACTGTTTGTGAAATGTTTATTGCTGAAAAATTTTGAACATGTAATTCACAGCTTAGTTAAGAGTGGACAGTAAAATCTTTTATTGTTTTAGCAGTGATACAATAAGAAAACTTCCTGAATGAAATATATGGAAAATTTTTTATCACAAATGAAGATAATACTATACGAGTGCGCAGCACGATTATTACATTGTTAATTTTCATGAGTGATGTATTATTTTTTGTGTATATATGTAATGGGGGATATTGATATATAATACATATTTGTGAGTAACTTGGTTTCCGAGATGTTAGTGAAAAAAACGTAATTTATTGACACAAGTTATCCATGGTACAAAGGCACTGTTGTATACAAATGAAATATATCTCTCTCTGTATATCCCTCTGTACGGGTCAAATATGGTGTGCCGTGGATAATAAATGAATATTATTAATTATCATTGTGACATACACTCATGTGCTTCAATGTTTTTTATAGAAAAATATTGATTTGTATCATGTTTCTACAAGGAACTGAACATCAGTGTTTTTATATCAGGAAAAATCACAAAATATAAACTCTTTAATATCTATAATATGGCAGTAAAGTGTAAAGTATTGTAATGTTAATTTTTAATTTCTCTTCAATATGTTGTTGATTTATGGAACTTCAGGAAATGTTTATAGTTCTAGACATGGTATCATAGCGATATGATATTTGAATTTGTTTATATTGAAATGCTGTAAGTAGTAGTGTTGGGACTCACCTCCAACTGTCAGGGTCGATTATTAGTCCATTTTTCCGACCAATGGTCAACCCGCAATCGATTATTTTACTCCATTGTTGATCATTAATGAACAAACACTTTCCGGGATAAAGTATAGGTCAATTGGGTAAGAATAACGGTGTTTCGACATTTAGAATCTACCAAAAGTACCCACTTCCTGTAAATATGGCAGAAGATATAACAAAGTCGAAATTCAAGACAAAACTGACAATTTATTAAGTAAAAATACCTAAGATATATTAAAAATACGTGGATATTAAGGCACACTATGGAAGGCAAGATTTCAGCTGAAAATTCGATTATTAGAAAATGATAATGACCGACCGTCTTTGTACACTGTCACCGACGAATAATCGACCGTTCGTCTAATCGCCCCAACACTAGTAAGTAGTTTAAAAATGTTCTTTATGTAGCCATATTCGATACATAATTTATAAAAAAAGGGTCAAAGATAAAGTCAGAAATTTGACCTTTGGCCATTTAATGTCTTTTGGTCAAAAACAATGGTGCTCATCTGGCTCAAATTTGGCCTGAGAACATATTAATATATATTCTTCTAACATATACCAAAATCAAGACTGTATGTTGAGGTTAAAATTGTGTTTGAAAAGACCCTACTTAGAAATTTTTTCAACATTTTTAGAATATTTTGTCATCTAACTTGGAAGTGTTAAGTCTGACAAGTCTGAAACTGCATTAAATGTAACTTCAGTATGTAATCTTTGTCTATTGGAAATTTGAAGTCTGTAGCTTTAATTTTAAGGTCACCTTAATGTCTCTAAAATGCCCACAGAGACCAAATTTATGGACTTTGGTAAACTTTTAAACTTTTGTGACAGATAGAGCTGAAACCTCATGTTGAAATATATTGTTTGTTTTACATGTGCAAAAAATCAAGGCTTTAAGTATACATTTGACTTGTATATGAGATCCATGAACAATCTACCTGGAGGACTTTTTTATGCATTTTTCACTTGTATATGTGATCTTTCTTTGTGGAAAATTTGGGCTCTGTACTTGTAATTTTCAGGTCACATTAAAGTCTCTAAAATTACCACAGAGACCCAGTTTATAACTTTTGGACCACTTTTTTGCAGAAACCCTATCTTTACCTCATGCCAGTCAAAATTAATATCAGTCAGGTGATAAATGATTAATTATCTGTGTTTATGAAATTTTTCCTACTTTTATTACCCCACAGCCCTTAAGGGCTGTTGGGATATTGTTTTCACCCATTGTGTCTGGATGGGCCGTTGGTGGGAAAAGTTTGTCCAGGCTACATCTCAGAAACCATAAGGGTTAGGAAGTTGATACTTGGTAGGACCATTGGTTAGGGGGTGTAAGTATGCAACATCATGGTGTGACCTTGATTTGACCTTGCTGTAGTGTCCTTGACGTATAAAATCTTGTCTGGGCTGTATCCAGAAACCATAAGGTGTAGAAAGTTGTTACTTGGTAGGGACATCGGTTGAGGATTGTAGGTGTCCAAGGTTATGTTGTCACCTTGATTTGACCTTGCTGTGTTGACCTTGGCCTATAGGGTCTTATCTTGTCCATGCTATATCTCGGCAACTGTAAGGTGTAGAAAGTTGATACTTGGTAAAGATATTGGCTGGGGGTAGTAGGTTTGCAAAGTCATGGTGTGACCTTGATGACCTTTTACCTTGCCGTAGTAACCTTGACCAATAATATCTTGTCCAGGCTATATCTTGGCATCTGTAAAGTGTAGGTAGTTGATACTTGGTAGGGACATTGGTTGGTGGTTGTAGGTGTGCAGCATCATGGCCTGACCTTGCTTTAACCTTCTGCCTTGCTGTAGTGATCTTGACCAATAATATCTTGTCCAGGCTATATCTTGGCATCTGTAAGGTGTAAGGAGTTGATACATGGTAGGGACATTGGTTGGAGGTCGTAGGTATGCAGCGTCATGGTGTGACCTTGCTTTGACCTTTTGCCTTGCCGTAGTGACCTTGTCCAATAATAGCTTGTCCAGGCTATTTCTCGACATCTGTACGGTATAAGGAGTTGATACTTGGTAGGGACATTGGTTGGAGTTTGTAGGTGTGCAGCATCATGGTGTGACCTTGATTTGACCTTTGACCTTGCTGTAGTGACCATGAGTTTTAATATATTGTCTGGGCTATTTTTTGGATTCAGTAAGGTGTAGAAGGTTGACACTTAGTAAGGACATTGGGGGTGTAGGTGTGCATCATGGTGTGACCTTTAACTTTGGCTCTGCCAAAGCGTGTTCACCTGCCATATTTGAGACATGTTTTGCTTATAGTAATCAGATTGCTGATACTGTTTATTGTATGTACTTTTACATAATTATGCGATTTCCATTGAAAGCTATTCTCCAATTAATAAATTTTACAGCTTCATATTTTTTAGTTTAATGCTGTCGTCTTGCTATTGAATTGTCTTGTTTTAATATTTTATCTTTACGTACATTTCCTTTCCCTTGGATGTTATTTTCTCTACTTTATTCTCTACGTTATTTGGACTTTTATATAGGGACGTCATTATGTACCGGTGATATCATCATATCGCTGATGGTTCAAGTCCACACACAATATCAAGCATTGTCTTCATAACCTGATTTCTGGGGTTTAGTTACCATGTTAGTGGAAATCAAATATGCGGGTGTACATGAGCCTGAACTCGTAACTGGAAATAGCTCTGAAGTTTATTCTAAAGTGAAGATTCTAGAAGTTTACCCTTAATAAAGTAAAAATCTATGTTATTTGCGAAAATTTGATAGGCTTTATCATGTTTTGAATTAAAAATATGAGTTTAAATGTGGATAATAACTTAGCGATCAGTATCGTGATATCATCCACTGTTTTGCACACGGTATCGAGACATCAAACTTTTACATGATGACGTCCCTACCTTTATGTAACTGACACTGCATTGAAAATATCCTGATCTTTGTATTGTTTCACCACTTCTATATCTCATGGTGTTTTAAATCTTCTATATCTACTACACTACTTCTTATCTTGCTCATAGCGTCTAAAAATGAACGACTTCTCCTATTTTTAGTGTAAATCTGAGCTCCTTAGCTGTAATACTATTTTGGAAAGTACTGAAAACCATATAAATACTTAGACAAAGGATTAATGTTATCACTGCGGAAAGATTGTCAAAAAATGAAAAGTGGTTTGGCCAAAAAGAGAAAGAAAAATGATTAATGATAATTGTGAATCACGCAAAGTGGGTGCTAGAAAAATACCCAATGAATGCCTGTGGCATGAGAGATGGCCTGTCTGGGAATATGTTGGCATCGGTGCAGTCTACCGATCGGTGGCAATGTTTTAATATTAAATATTTAACATGCTGCAGTCCTGGTTTTCTTATTATGCACAACTCCCATATGACAGTCAGTTAAGTTTCTATTTCAACAAAGGGGAATGTATGATTTCTATGATAGTTTTTATCAGTTTAATTCAGGTATAATATTTTGTCCATAATATTTATTTATATTTTATGAAAAGAAATCTATCTACATTTGTATCAGGAATTCATGGGTTTATTGTGTTCTGCTGAAAAGTTATGATTCATTTAAAACTTTGTAGCCCTTCATGTTTATTCAAGTTTTCGAACCTTTATGGTTTAATAAAAGTGGGTTATTTTAAAATAAAGGTATTTTTATAGAATATTATGGCTGTGAGTGGTCATGTTTGGTCACTGACAATTTTAGATAATCAACGTTACTTTGCTAAAAGTAAGAAACTATCCAGCCATTTTCTGGTGATTCTTTTCTTAAAATAATTTTATTGCAGTGAACCAATAGAGTAACTGTTTGTTTTGTTTACATGTGGTGCCATATTTACAAGAAACTTTTCCACACATGACTTAATCCTTCAACTACTGTGCACCAACTTTTTCCAACTCTCTGCCTTTTCATACAAGAACCAGTTCCTTAATAATATCCTTTTATCTTAAGACTCACCTCTTCAACTTAAAACCCTGGATTACATGTCATCCCTTGACTATCCTTAGTGCCAATAATTTTGTTAATTTAGCACACTAAGTTCCCCTATGTGAGAAAGATATTGTGCCTGCATAGTATTTAATTACATTAAAGGAACTGCACAGGCATTTTGTGGTGTTTTATTTTAAATCTTTTTGTGCAATAAACTGTATGCTTGGTTTGTTTTGTGCATGGCACCGTATTTACAAGGAAAAATTCTTACCGGGGTTATGAATATTTCCCTTGAATGTGTACTGGTTAAGGACCCACAGATTAGCAAAATAAAGTAAATAACCAATTCTGGCTTGATCATCAGTTATCAAAATGGGTGATTAATTAAAGAATAATTCTGGATGATTCCCAACACTACTTGAAAACAGTTGAAACAGTCTCATCAATGATTGAAAAGTTTTATAGATCCAACTCAGCCATGACTGAATTGTCAAATATTTGAAAATTCATCAAGCCGTTTGGTGTGGACATGCTGGGATTCCTCATCCCCACTGAAAAGTATTTTTATTGTGTTAGTTCATTTTGCCTAATGGACAATTTGCTATAATGGTCGGTGGAGACTGGTTCACCAAATGTCAGAAAAAAAATGTTCTGTGTTTGCACTGGCAGTGTCAGTCCAGTACTGTGGCGCATGGTACTTCCTTCCTGTCTAGACAGCATCACGGCATCTTTTTTCTTTGGTGCATGTGCAGTGCTCAAGCATTTTTGAAAGCCTGCAAGATTCAAAGAATTTTTTTTAAATAATCCTGGTAAAACACTTTATTTGCAAAAATACTCTAAGCAGCTATCATTTACGAGTAATTGACAATTTAATGGAAGAAATGTACCACATGCTGGCCTCAACACAGTATTCAAGTAGCATTGGTTGGTACTTGAATGGTGGGCATTTGTACAGAAGAACACTTTTTACCATACATCCCTTGAGGGCTGTCAGGGTATTATTTTCACCCATGGTGTCCAAATAGGCAGGCAGACGGGCAGCGGGAAAAAGTTTGTCTGGGCTGTTTCTCATTGGTTACATTGGTTACAGGGTGTAGGTGTGCAATGTCATAGTGAGGCCTTGATATGATCTGTAGTGACCTTGACCTATAAAATTTTATCCAGGCCACATCTCAGAAAAAGTAAGGAGTAGGAAGTTGTTACTTGGTAGGGATATTGGTTGGGAGTTGTAGGAGTACAACCGTATGGTGTGATCTTTGACCTTGACCTATAAAATATTGTCCAGGCTACATCATAGAAACTGCAAGGTGTAGGAAGTTGTTACTTGGTAGGAAAATTGGTTGGGGTTTGTAGGTGTGCAGCGTCATGGTTTGACCTTAATTTGACCTTTGAACTTGCCGTAGTGACCTTTACCGTTAAAATTTTGTCCAAGCAATATCTGTGAAACATAAAGTGTAGGAAGTTGATACTTAATAGGGACATTCCTTAGAGTTGTAGGTGTTCAGCATCATGGTGTGATCTTCCTTTGACCTTGTCATTGTGACCATTAGTTTTAAAATCTTGTCCAGGCTATTTCTTGGATTCTGTAAGGTGTAGAGGTTGACACTTGGTAGGGACATGGTTATAGGGGGTAGGTGTGCATTATGATGTAACCTCTACATTGGCTCTGCCACAGTCTGTTCACCTGCCATATGTGAGACATCTTTCTCTTATGACAAAGATGTATGGATTCCTGCAACTGGTTATTATATGTACTTTTACATAATTGTGCTATTTCCATTGAGAGATATTCTTTAGTTAATAAATTTTACAGCTTCATAATTTTTAGTTAACTCATTAATGCTGTCATCTTGTTAAAGAAATGTCTTGTTTTGATACTTTATCTTATCATTCATTTTCTTTCTCTTAAAAGTTATTTTCTCTTCTTGAACGTTATTTGGACCTTTTTAAACTGACACTACTCTGAAAGTGTCCTAATCTTTTTCTGTTTCACTAATTCTATATCTCAAAGTGACCAACCCTCAAGAGATCTTTAAATAGTTGGGGCTAAGGATGGGATCACCACTGGGGCCACACTCTCCGGGCCATGTCTCCCCAACTAGGTCTTTGAAAGCTCAGGGAACGATACAAGGAGAACTTTGACCAGTCTAATTGGTGTCAAATGTTCTAGTTTAGCAAGTATTTCACTCCTGCACTCAGCCACACTCAGGGCCAGCAGGAAAACAGTCTTGAAGGTAAGATGCTTCAAGGAAGCCTTCATGAGAGGTTCAAAAGGAGGCTTAATCATTTGATGAGGCACTAAGGACAGCTTGCAGGAGGAAAAAAATCGGCATTCTTTGGATCTGTTCCTCTACCTTGTGATATTAAGGGAAGAGTTTTCTACCTTATAAGCAATAGCAGTCTTCTAGCTCTCTTTGGTGCTAGGCTGCAAATTCCTCTCCTGGAAAAGATACATGAGAAAGCCTGCCATCTGTTCTATAGGTGGTGAATTGAAATCCACCTTACTCGATTAACATCACTGCCACTTCAATTCTCTCTGCCGCCTGGTCAGAGATGTCTTGTCACCTCATAGACAAGACTCCAGGAGCCAGGCAAAAAATCAAGTTCAGCAGGTCAATGTAAAGAATGTCCTTAAAGGGCCGGGTAACAAGTTGAGCAGGTTATGTAGGCACAATGGTATCTGGAATGACAGGTCTAACTAGTCCCAGAACCAGGGCATGTTGAGCCACTCCAGGGTTATGATTTTCACTCTCCAAAAACAGTGACTGAAAGTCTTGTTTATCACACAGTCCCCCACCACACCAGGAAGACAACACACTACTAAATATTTATAGAGTAGAGTTGCAACAGAGCTCAGAGATTTTCAGAGCCCCTTAGTGACAAATTGGCTTCTCCACACCCAAAGGCATAATTCACAGTGGTTATCAACTATATTACACAATCAATATACAAGAGATGTACAGACACAGGGATCCACACTGGATTTTCTACTAACAGACCTAACGTGTCATACTCATTGGTTGAAATTCCCCACCTGGACAGCAAATATGCTGTCTGATATCAGTATCACTGAGGGCAAGCTCCAACCAAATATTCCTCACACAAGCATGTCAAATGATTGTAAAGCATTTGCCTTGCCAGAATTTAGCACTTTCATTACTATCACATTGTCGCATTTTGCATTCAGGCATTTCTTGGCCTAGTGTGCTCTAAAGATGCAAGATGCCAAGTGGATATTGGGCATTTTACCTAATGATAGATAGTGAACTCATTTATGTTTCTCAGTGTTGCCAAATCTTCTATCTTTAACAATCTTAATTATAGCAATGTGTTAATTATAATTAGGATGTGCAAACAGATATTAAATCAGAAGCAAGTAAATATATAAGAGCATTTAAATAGCATATCAACATATAAAAAATTTATATCAGGGTGAATGTGTGATCTCAACTGTTTATGTGTGAAATAATGTGACAATGACATTAACAAATGAAATGGATAACATCAAATAAAAGATGTCCAGAGTATTTTTGTGTTATAATTGACTTTCCATGGAGTAATCAAAAGCTCTCATTTGTCAAATGTCCGCATGATAAGGCAGTCGTGTGCCACTTCTCTTGCACCAATTGAAGATTTTAGGATAAGACAAGTGAAACTTTGACACAAACAAATTTCATCCAAAATATGGCATTACAACATGGAAGTATTTCTAGGTTTAAGATATTCATTTCAATGCAACCTACAAACATTTTGAAGGATGGCAATATATACAATATCCTCTTCTTCTATTGATGATTCATTGAAATGATATACATTGAAAACCCCTGAACACCCCCCACAAAATCAACAGCAAGATTGAAATGCCCTCAATTACTTGTATTAGGAGACAGCAAAATAAAATTGGGCTGACCTAAAATGTCAGAAGGCCCATAGGCTAAATCGACAGGGTGTCAATAAGGTACCAGTCGGCAGAGGAGCAAAGCATCACAAGTTCGATGATAAGAATGGAGTTCCTTGTACATATTCAGTTCAAAAACGATTCCATAGTACAATATTCTATGACTGTTCCTTTTACAAACATGCAAAACATAAAAGATTAATGATATATGCTACAAAACACAATAATTTCAACACATTTTGTTCAAAATATAAATTGAAACTGATCACTCATAAATTGTTTAATGCCCCTACAGGTGCCTACGGGCGCAGTGCCCCTACTATTGCATAGTTATGTAAGACAATGTATAACACAGTAAATGGGATTAATATTTTTATTATTATTATTATTATTCAACTATATTTATGTACAATACTAAAAGGCATCTATGTGTAAGGTCACCTTAAAATTTGAAAAGCTAAGTTTAAGGCCACCTCAAAGAAGTTTAAGATTATCACAATTTAAGATTACTTTACATTACTGAGTTTACTGTCCATAGTCCATCATGATATAAGTTAGGGTGGCCTTAAATGCAGAAATAAAGATTAAACTTACTTTGTGCCAATGTAAGGTGACCTTAAGTATTTATTACATGATAAAAAAGAATAAAAATATGATATTTGAGGTAGATGCCAACCTCCACAGTTAAAAAAAAAAAAAACAATGATAAGACACGTTCCTGACTAAAATAACCCTATACTCATACATTTAAAGTCCATTGGTCAGCCTAGCATCCTAACTCAAACCTAAATGACCGAATAATACGGCCCCTTAGTACCAACATAAGACAGTGTGAACGTGCCTTGTTTTGAATCATAGCCCCTACATTACATGAGCCATCAAAATCGAAGAATTCGAACATAAATTATGTATATATGTGTGTATTGACTTCTTTGAAGGCCTGAGCAGTTTGTATGGCAGCCATCTTGTGTCGTGGTTGCTTTGACAGGCCATTCAGAATCTACAACTACAAACACTGTGTTAGCAAACTGTGACAGACTATACAAGTTACCACATAAATACAAGGTTATTGCCACTGATGCATACAAATACAAAGATCAGACTGTGGCAACAGAAATGCCAAAACCTAATACAGTACCCTACTGACAATACAGAATAGCAACTATAGAACATTTGACAGATTGTTTTTGCTGCCCTATGATTTATGACATATTACTTGGTATTGACACCCTGAATAATGAAAAATGACCTCAAAAAAAAGGACCCCGAGGGGTCAACTCAAGGAGACAAGGAGGAAGGCCCCCATACTAGCTAACAAGCGCCAGTGCTGTGAACCCCATTGTTAACTAGCCAGGAGCACATACATGGAACTCACCCCCTCCCCTGCGCCACAGGAGGTGTTAAGTTAGGTTCGCAGAAGGCCAGCCTCCTGACACTTGCTCCTATATGAAATGAGATGAACCAGGATGGGAGGTGGGAAAATTCTGTTACTAAAAATGGCGTCTTGCCCCTTTGACTTCCCAATGTTGAATGAAGGTTCAATTAAAAAAGGCGCCAGAATCAATAACCAATAACCCCCTACCCAATTGAGGGTATTGAATCACAAGAACAATCTTTTTGCTAGGGGGCACTGAATAAGGTGGGGCCTATCGCTCCACCCCCCACAGTGCCCCTACTATTGCATAGTTATGTAAGACAATGTATAACACAGCAAATGGGATTAATATTTTTATTATTATTATTATTCTTCAACTATATTTATGTACAATACTAAAAGGCATCTATGTGTAAGGTCACCTTAAAATTTGAAAAGCTAAGTTTAAGGCCACCTCAAAGAAGTTTAAGATTATCACAATTTAAGATTACTTTACATTACTGAGTTTACTGTCCATAGTCCATCATGATATAAGTTAGGGTGGCCTTAAATGCAGAAATAAAGATTAAACTTACTTTGTGCCAATGTAAGGTGACCTTAAGTATTTATTACATGATAAAAAAGAATAAAAATATGATATTTGAGGTAGATGCCAACCTCCACCAATGCCCAACTAGGAAGTAGGTGGACTAGGGACGATGGAGGAGACTTTTGAAGGACTCAGCTACCTGTTGTGAAGCATTATGGTCTTGAATAATGTATCTCCAGACACAGTCAGACGTCCAGGTGCCATGACTCTGGATGTTTTGTATGGAGACATTCGAGTTAAAAGCTAGAGTGGCACCTGAATGCCTGAAGGTGTGGAGGGACATGCCTGAATGCTGGCGACCTACTCGAGTAAGTATTTGTGTAAAATTTCGCCTGACCTTAGTGTCAGTAAGGGGTACCCATTGGGCAGCTTCATTTTTTATTTGAAAGAGAGGATCATTTTTTGTCCCTGGTGTAATGAGTAACAAATTTTTTATAGCTTGGACTGGACATAAAGGGGAGGACCCCAGGGACGGGATTTTTAATATTCTGATGGTGTCTCTAGTCTGAATAGTCTTGCTCCACTTGATTAACAAATGAATTCCTGGTGGAGCAAAAAATACATCCCCTCTCGCCATTTGTTCGATTGGTGAAAAAGCTTTAATTGAATGGGGCACTAGATTGGAGATTCGTAGGAATGAAAAAAAAGCAGTCAAATATAAAGCTTTAAAAATCTGCCCCATCCACATGGTGTCACAAATACTTGTAATTGAAGCTAGCAATGGAATATCAATAATCTTTTTCACTACAGGTGCAAACGTCTTATGCAATGACAATGATTTCTGAAAGTACATGATTCTAGGGTCCTGAAATGAACACAGTGGAAGACCATATAGGGCCAAATTGGCCTTCACTGCTGACAGATAGTTGGCAATGGCTGAATGAGAGAGGTTATTTTCCACTAAAAATTCTAGGAAGGACATTGCGATAAGGAGGGTGAGGTTTTGAAGGTGAACCCCAATGAAACAGCAGTAAGCTACAAACAAGCGAAATTTCCTGGTTTATGAAGCCTGAGTGGCTGGTCTGAAGGCCTGATGTGTCCTTGCTGTTGCTTTCGAGGCCAACCGGCGAGCTGTATTTGGTACACCTGTATTATATAGACCAATCAACTTTAAGAAATTCATGATTTACAGATAACCATAATGGATTTTTTATAAATTGGTACAACTTTTTATCTGGATTTTCAGTGATAAACCATCTGGATAAGAGATCAGCGACCTTGTTGTCAGCACCTAATATATGTATGACTTGCAATTCAATATCATGGATCGCCAGTAACATTGAAATGTTTCTGGCCATGTCCCCTAGGGTCAGGTCCTGAGTCTTCCCTGAGTTTAGAACTGAGACCACTGCCTGGTTGTCACATTTTAAGAGAATTTTGTTAGTCTTCCATTGATTACACCATACCCTTAATGCCACCAAAATATTTAACATCTCCAAGTGTACAATGGTGTAATTTTCAAAATTCTTGGGAATTTGGATGCTGTAAACTTGATTCTCAAAAATTGCCCCCAATCCTTCTAAACAAGCATCTAGTTCAATAACTTTTTTGATCGGAGTGTGATTGAAGAATGCTGTTCCATTAAAGTATGGTAAAAATCTTAAGAACCAATTTAAGTCCCTATGAAAATTGATATCTAGCAGAATTTCATCTTTACCAAAATGTGACCTTAGGGTGTCTAACATCCAATTTAGGAAAAAACGAGAACTGTGAACACATTTTGATATGTACAGCAGAGAGCCCAACAATGACTGGAGCTGCTTTTTGCTACATTTCTGTCGACCCACCCATTCAGTGCACATTTGATAAATATTAGCCAATTTTTCTTGGGGAACGGCCACTGTGAAATTCCTGGTGTCCACTTCAACCCCTAAACATGTAGCCTTAGTACAAGGTTGGACTAATTTTTTAACACTGATGTCTAAACCCAGTCTTTGAAGTAGATTCAGTAAAGTTTGGTATGAGGGGTCTGCAGTGGAAATAGTGCCAAAACCAATGACGTCATCAATATAGTTGATGACGTCATAACCCATATTACTCATAATAAAGCGGATAGCGTCGCTGAGCCTCTGAAAAATTCCGGATCCGTTTCTGTATCCAAACGGCAAGCAAGTGTCCAGATAGTAATTTTTGTGCTTCAAACCTAACAAGAAATAGTCTCTGGGGTCTATTTTTATGTGGCGGAAAGCCCGACTTATATCTACCTTGTATATAAGTGATCCCTTTCCTAACTGTTTGATCTTGTTAGTGATATGGTCAATAGAGGGAAGGGTTAAGATGAAATCTGTGCCCAGGTAGGTATCTTTACTGATATACGTGTTTACAGCCCGACCCTGGGGGAAACTCAAGTCCATTATCACCCTTCTATGAGCCCCACCCGGTTTTTCCCTGGTCATAAATGGTGAGATGTGGAGTTCTTGGAATGGAGGATCCGAAAAAGGTCCGACTAGAGCTCCCAATCCAATTTCCTCCTGTATACATGCTTCCACATCATCAGGGAACATTGTGGCCGACCTGTGATTTTTTGAATTTTTTCCCAACTCTGAATTTCTATTGAAGTCTAAGGGGAAACCATATCTGATGAGATGACATAGTTGGGAATCCCAATAGCCTTCCAAACACTGTTCCCAGACATCCGGATTTAACTGAGATTTGACTTGGATTTGATTAGTCATAAAATTAAAAGAATCCGAATTCTTGGTAATGTCATAAAGCTGAATCGGATCCGCATGCAAGACACATTTAAGATTACTGTTGGGGAGAAGTAATGGACTTAAAGGTATAAACCCGAATCTTTGTTGATTTTGCTCTGACCATTTTTGATATGTCGGATCCGAGGATGCCTGTTGAAGCCTGACCTTATTTTTATTCTTCACTGCCAAGGCTAACTCTTATTTATCTTCAGGCGGATGTTTTTTGGGGCACATTTTTCCATGTTTTTGATCTGCCGATTTAATGACTTTTGGAATTGAGTTCTGTGGCCATAAATCACTATTGTGTTGTTTCTGCATTAATTGTTTCGCATGTTGGCTGACCTGGGTGCACTGAATACCGGTATTTGACACTTGTGTGGTGTCATCTGTCTGTTTATCAGTATTTGACACATTTTTGACAGGAGGGCTAGTATTTATATTTTTGATCAAGCTTGAGGATTCATACTCAGAAATCTGATACTGTCTTTGTGAGTCCTTATAGCCAACATTGCTGTTGTTATTTGCAAACTCACAGTCTATGTTCTTTTCATCGAGCATACCTAAAGATTCAAACCTGTTTGTCACAGGGATACAAAAGTGTGCATTACCATGTTTAGGACCACTGATCGTATGTTTACTGACGGAGTATGGTCTCTGGGTCTTGTACCTGGCAGTAACTGGATTACTTTCACTCAGACAGGTAGGTCTCTTACTTTTGTTACTTCTACCCCTATCAATAACTGACAAGTTTGTTATCTGCTCTACATGAGTGCTGTACCTGTCCAATCTCGACTTGGGGTTTGAACTCACAACCTGTGCATAAGTCCTACCTAAGAACTTTGACCAATCAGCTCTCCAGTTACTGCTACATCCATTATGTATATTAGTGTTACATATAAATCTAGTGCTAGTATATGATACACCATTTTTGTACACATTATTTACATTACATTGGCTCTGCACTGCTTTAAAGCAGTGCCTTACTCGTTTTTTGTAACCCTGGAGGATGCCCGACAATCTTTAACCATATGCCTATGTTCTCTACCCATGGCATAGCAAGCGGAACAGACATGTTTATAAAAGACCCCACCAGTTTCGTGGTCTTTCTGATGATGGCAAAGGCCCCTCTGGTAAAAACGACAAGCTGTGGCCTTTGGTTCAACTCTTGTTTGCTTTGTCCCTCCCCCCCCTGAATTTTGACCTACCCCCCTCTGAGCATGTGCTCTCCTGATGCGATCTAATTTATGGGTTTCATGCCACTCTACCTTACCTTCCTCCATCCTGCATAACAACACAGCATGGGAGGCTTTTGCTGACTGCCAGCTAAAGTCGTTGGCATCCTCCATAATCTCACTCAAATACTCTAACATAGCATTTTTAATATCTAAATTTTTCTCTTCCCTAGCAATAGTAGCAAAGCCCGACACCCACTGACACCAGTTTAAGGCATCGTACGAAATACGACTTTTATTGTTGCCCCCTAAAACAAAGTTCTGAGGCCATGGTACCTGCCTCTTAACCCATACAATTTCATTCCCCCCTCTCTGGGATTTTGACTTGCCTGCTTCATTTAGATCCACTAACTGCCTGATCCTCTGGTCCACCTCTGATTGAATGCTCTGGCTTCCTTGCAGGGCCGCCACTGTGGGAACCACCATCTGATCAAGCTGTCCAGGACTAGGGCTGCTGGCTGTCGCTAACGGCTGCTGTGTGGGCTTGGGGTCTTGTGTGGCTTCCTTGGTGGCCATCCTGTCCTCCATAGCTGACATCCGCCCACCCAAGCTTTTAAGCTCAGCTAGAATCTGCATATTCAGAGCACCAGCCTCTTCTGAATTAACAGGTGAGTTCTCAGAAACATATACAGAATCATCATTTTTTGCTGGAAATGGGCATTTGCTATTGATTGGACGCTTATGGACGTCCCCACAGTTCTTGCACAAAAATTCTTTCACAGGTGCCATATTATAAGTCACAGTTCACAGTTTAAGAGTTCATGCACTCGAATCACAGAGAGCAAGCAATGCTGCTGTTAATTTTAGTTTCTATATATTTTTAGTCACAGTTACTGAAATGCAATATATGATAGCACACCGTGCTTTTAATAATGCGGCTCTGACCAATGGATGAGTTATAAAAGCATTTGGTAAAATATCAGTAACGTTTACATAACAATTTATATAATTAACTGTAAAATGACTGTAAAATTATAAAATACTAAAAAACTAAAATACATAACAGGATGACAAATATAAAATTGAAAGTAAACTCATCCCTTTGTCGTGGCTCCAGCACCCCAGAGCAAGATTCGCATTATAAAAAGCAACTAATCCTCCAGGATTCTGTGCTACAAAAGATTCCTCGTCAGGTGGTGATGATTAAACTTAACACGCCAGTTCTATCCAACACTGGAGGGCGAAAAATAAAGTTCTAAAAGTCCGAAAATTCTGTTACTAAAAATGGCGTCTTGCCCCTTTGACTTCCCAATGTTGAATGAAGGTTCAATTAAAAAAGGCGCCAGAATCAATAACCAATAACCCCCTACCCAATCGAGGGTATTGAATCACAAGAACAATCTTTTTGCTAGGGGGCACTGAATAAGGTGGGGCCTATCGCTCCACCCCCCAATATGTCTCACGGTTAGAAGTTTTACTCAATGGCAGAACCACTCCTAGGTTGTCCCATTTCATCCAAGTTGTTCACACTACAGACAGACGGCCACTGATTGAACATGTTTTTTTAACCAACAATAACAGAAGTACAACAGCACTACAAACGTTGATCACCAAGAAGCAACCTTCATTAACCTCAACTCACCTTCGGTAGCTGTCGGATGAACACCTGGCGAAATGGCTAATACCTCAACTCACCTTTTGTCCCCATACTATGAATGAATCACAACATTAAAGACAAGCGAATCACAACCTTATGTACACCATGGTCCATACCTTTTTTATTGTTGTAAGAAATTCATATTCACATGCACAAAATCAGCTGCACACGCGCCTGGTACCAAAATCAGAGGTGGAATTTTTAAATAGTTCAGACCTTCAGAGGGGCGAGCAAGGTAATGGATGGTTTGCCAGTGACTCGCAAGGTTGCAAACAGATGTCAGGCAGTGATCCAAGGACACCGACATTTCACCAAATGTGGGCTACCGAGCGTTATACTGACTCTAGTTTGAAAGGGATATTAGGTAGCCAGGCCCCAACTGGCTGACTCCTAGTTACTAGGGAGATGCTCACTGAACCTGTTACATAGCTCCAACTTGTGAGTGTTAGACACACTAGAGCTTAACATGCAGCCTAATCCTCCTAAGCCAGAGGACTGAAAACAGTTATGTGTGCACATCACTAAGGAACAAAACCTGTAATGTATATAAAAAAGTCACTATATGTCCCCAAAACTACATCTCATATTTTATTCAACTTATCAACTTTTATAATACAACCAAGCAGAGAAATTCTCCATGTAAGATGAATGGTATTGTTATCCAGAATTTTAAATGATTTGGTTAGATTTTGTGTCTTCATGGCAGCATTAAATAATCACTCCAAGAACCATCCTCACACAGTCTCTCAGTATTTTTAGCATGTCTCATATTTCTCCGACAAACCAAAATAACTGTACTAATAAGTAAGACTACAGCCACCATTCCTAGTGATGCTAATGATATCAGCCAGCCATGCATATCAGTTGAGTCATTTTTAATCATCTTCTCAAACACAGCCAAGCTGCCATTACACTGGTTATTTGGTGTCACCTGAAGCAATCTGCACATCAGGGGATACAAGTCCACTTGGCTAAAAATAGGAAATGCAAGTTAAAGAGATTTAACTTCAACATCACTTTGATACATGCAAACAGGCCTTGTGTTATGATGAGTTTTAAGAGATCTAAGCATTATTTTTTGCATGAAATATTTTATAAAGCCACAAATTCACTGCAAGTATCTGGTAAATTTACCATTGACAAATTAGGCCAGTCCAAAGAATTAAACTGGCTTCAAGGGTGACAGAATACCGTGTTTTACACAAAACGATAGACCACCCTTCATTACTACGGCATAACTTTGGCAATTTTTGTTTATTTTTCATCAGTATTATATAATTAATTGAGTTACTTTGAATAGTTTGTGATAATAATATATAACTTGCAATGTTTACAAATTCCCAAATAACTATGTCATAGTACAATTTCTATATAGTTATACATTTTTACTTCTTTGCTGGCTGTAACAAATAAAGTTTCATATGAGCTAGTATATCAATAATTGAGCAAATTTGGATCAAGTTGAATACATTACTTGAGGCTAACACAGTAGCAGGTTTTAAAATAATAAATGCTGTGTCTGTAGAATAAGCTTCTCATCATGAAAGGATCAAACAGTGTGTTTTGTTTACAAAGACTATTGCGTGATTTTGGATATGACTTGAGCAATGGTCTACCTGAATTCCTGCAATTGTACTTGTGGCATAATATTTGGACCCACAGCATAGAAGAATGCCTTCATTGACATCAGTTTATTGTCATAGCCATGTGTTGCTTTCACTGTACGTGTATGATCTGATACATTCTAGGACATTTACAAAATGCATATATATCACTGTACATAATAACACAGAGGGTGATAAAGGTATATTCTTATATACATTCTTTCAACAATGGAGTAGAGATATACAATATTGTAATCATGCAAATCATGTTCTGCCATCATGTGAAAGGTTGTAGTAAATAATAATAGATTTCCTTTACTTAAAAGTATGCCTTAATATATATATATATTTTTTTTTTTTCAAATTACAGTTACTTCTGTAATATGTGATGTGTTTAATGTTAACTTTTGTACCTTTGTAATAACTTGCAATGTTGTGAATCATAAAGAAATAAAAGAGTAGATATTCATCAGAATGCAGTACATTTTACCTAATGTGTTTATATTTGATTGTTACTGAAGATGTGAGAGGTCTTTGGTAACCTAGTGATATGAATGATAATAGTGATATTGGATTACAAGCACGCACCTTGCTGGCTGACATCTGCATATTTGTCAGAGAGGTCAAACATGCACATTTAGGAACATTTGTCAGATTATTTGATCAATTTGTTGGATGATGCAAATGACTTATCTTTGTCTTCTGCAAAAGTCAATCAAGCCATACTCTTTCGCAGAATGGAACAGAGTAATACCCCAGTCACAAAACATGGGGTACATATCACAGTTATAGGCATTGGTCAAAATGCCCCTGTCTTTCAACTCCCATCCAAAGTTTGTATGCAACCTTGTGACACAGTGGATAAACTGCGTTCTACAAAAGTTTTAAAATGTTTAAAATTTATGCTTTCAACCACATGTGCAGATGCATTTTGAAGATGTGGTAGACAGTGTATATAAGGTTGTGACTTGGTTGTGTATCAGTGTAATTCTGGCGACATAAGGTGAGTACATAGAACCTTGGATGGTAGTTGTAGTACAGGGACAGTCCGCCCAATGACAATGGGTTGTACTGCCTGAAGTTTGATGGATACATTAAATTGCTAAAGGTATTAGGTGTAGTTGGAGGCAGTTTTGTTGCTAATAACTGTGGGATGTACTGCCTGTAGTGTGATTGGGGTATAACAGTGTATTTGACAACATCCAGGTCAAATACCTTCATTGGCTTGTCTGCTAGTGATGTTTAATATCTTTTTGATAGAAGTTTGAAAACTTTAAACCACACTTTTGGTTTCAGACAATAGAAAAAGTGTGAATTCTTTTTCACAAATCCACACTTTTCAGCTTCACAATCCACACTTTTAAGCTTCAGAATCCACACTGTTAAGCTTCAGAATTCACACTTTTTAGGTAAAGAATCCACACTTTTTAGATTAAAAATGAATTCAAAAGTGTGAATTCGTGAATCAGAAAATTACTCGGCCTTCGGCCTCGTATTTTCTGATTCACGAATCCACACTTTCTTGTGATTTCTCCTACACTGAGACCATAGGTCATGTACACAGGTAGTGTTGCAAGCAGGCGGACATAAACATAGCACTCTAATGAATAATAATAAGTTCTAGGTGTTTTTTACCCAAGATGAGGAAGATCAGGATTTAAGTGAAGATTCAGAAGTATTTACACAGATACTAGGTCCCTTACTTGATTGGTTGATCCAGATATGCAATGTGTTTCTTTTGGGGTGGATACCTTATCAGCACATCATCCATTGTCACCAATTGTAAACAACAGCTAGGCGGACACTATTGTTGTGTTTCCTTTAGATGAATTTGTCACCCATATAGGTCCAGATATAAGGTGGAGGGCAGTTCTGGATATTCTGGAAGCTCACAGATTGGTCAAAGATAGTGATTCCTAGTTTTCTGGGGAAACGGATGCCTGTGAAACGTAACTTTAATGTATCTAACTGGTGAAAACATGTGTGTGATTATTTTGATCAACAATTACTTGACCTGATATAATTTAGATTCACTCTCAATTTCGACAGGAACTGTACTGCTTCTAGGCACAACTTGGCTGCGGACATAACTTGCCCGCCATCATCATATTTTGAAATTTCTATAACTCTAAATGACTGTATCATTCTTGAAAACTCTATTATAATAAGATTTATTATAAGTACCACTTTAAAAGCATGTGCAACCACACATCTGTCTGTTTGACACATTCAAATGATTGGCGGCCAAGTTATGCCTGCGGCCAAATTATGCTTAGAAGCAATACACTAACTAGTACATTTTTGAATCATCCTCCAGCCATACAATCTGCTTCTCATGTGGATTAGTACCTAAAGGAGGAACTAAGATATGAGGCTTTTATAGACCCATTTGACAGTCCTCCTTTTGACCTTCATATCTCTCCTTTCATTACCAGACGTAAGTCTGCTTCGGATAACAAAGACCACTCAGTTAATGATGGAAACATCCTACTTAGGTACTGGATTCAAACTCAGCTACAAATCAGTAGAGTCCATTATCTTAACACTCAATAGATTGGGACCTTGAACTGGTACACAAGTCAGAATGCTTCAATTGCTCAGAGACAATGTGGATTCTGATAGCAAAACACTCACTGCAGATTTCTTTTGTAACTTGAAATGGCTGAAAGTCTTTCTTGGAAATTATAAGGGAGTGACATTGTATGACATCACACCTTTGCATGAACAAATGCATCTGGATGCATCTTTGCAAGCAGCATATGGATCCTTTCAGCCATATATAACAACTTTTTTGTCTTTGCACACATAAGGTTGCCAAAACACTGTGCATAGTTGCTGTCCAGGTAGCAGAATACTTTGAAAAAAATTCTAAGCTTCTGTCCCTTCACCTCAGCATCTTTAACCAACCTCTTCAACCCAAATTACAATTTCTCATAGATAAAAATAACTTATACTCCATAGTTGCCTACTGTCATTCCTTAAGTCCTCCTGCCACTTTAATAGCACTCTATCTTTTGGCTTTTTCTCCTTTTAGAGACTCCCTAACAATTTACCCCATTCCATTGCATCATTTGATATATCTAGGCACCTCTATGTGGGTGATATTATCTTCTGTAAATAGTCTGATTTTGTGGAAGTTAAGTGGTCAAGACAGACCAAAAACTACTTTATTATCAATACTAGTTTTTGACTTATCACATGGCACATGCTGATGGATAGGATTAGGCAAAAGGATAAACATTTACTTCAGATTCAGAATCCAGATGGCTTCACTCCGTTCAGTGACTCAGTAGCCAGAAAGATTCAGGAGAAAGGCCTTAAGAATTTTGTGTTTGAAGCTCAACATCTCTGAGTTCCTGTTGTACTTGGGTTTGGTCTATTTGTGACTTTATTTCAGGACCTTCACCTTCTTTTGACCTTTGACACTGATTCTTACACCAGGATCCCAGCCTGGTGGAAGACCCAACATGACCTTGAATTTTGTGCTTGTTGTTGCGTCTTAGCTGTGGTTGGATTTAACTTGTACTTTTACTTTACACCTATTTCACTGGGAAACTTACAGAGTGTGTGGAGGTGGAGCAATGAGCCCCACCTTAGTCAGTGCACCACACTGAAAGATTTTCTTGTTACACAATACTGTCGATAGGGTATTAAGGTATTGGTAATTTATTTGGCGCCAAATTCCTGGCAACCTTCATTCAACACTGCAAAGTCAAAGGGGCAAGACGTCTTTTATAACAAATTTTTATAGCCAGGACTTTTTAAGTTTTATCTTGAAGCCCTCAGTGTTGGATCGTATCATCTGGCTACATGATTACATTTATATAGAGATTTTGTTGTGCTTGCTATATGAGGACCTGCCACGGTGTGGAGTACAGATTCTGGATTCAGTGCTCTGTTTAATGCGAGACTTGCTTTGGGATGCTGGAGCCCTGTCAAAGGGATGAGTTTATTTGATTTTATTTGATTCAAAACTTATTTTACATCTATTTTAGTATTTTATCAGTTTTTATGTAACCCATTGTAATATATTGTTATTTTAAAAATATTGGCTTGTACCTTTATACGTGATTAGCAAATCATTTGATTCATGACTTCGGGTTAGATTTATGTAAACGTGACATCTGTGGGGTCATGCATTAGGTATCAAGCTTACAAATTGCTTCATCCTGAATTCAAACTCATTCACTTCTGTGATCTCTTATTAATCAGAGCACGGCCCTGTCTATATTAAGTTTCAGAGACAGAGACATATTATATGATATTAAAGTGATTAACAATGCCAGCAAAAGAATTTTTATGCAAAAAATGCGGAGACATGCACAAGAGACCTATTAATAGCAAATGCCCGTTTACTGATGCCCATATGGACAGTGAAAATCAAGTTGAGAAGTCGCCCACAGCTAGTGGGGGGCCTGGGCTCTCAGATAGTAATGATCTGAATCTGCAGATTTTAGCAGAATTGAAAAGCCTGGGAGGAAGGATGACAGCCATGGAGCAGAAGATGTTGGAGTCAGATTCTGCAGAGGTTAGCCAGCTGGCAGTCAGCTAAAGCATCGCACGCAGTTCTCTTATGTAGGATGGAGGAAGGGAAGGTTGAGTGGTCTGAGACCGCAAAAATTGATAGGATTAGGCGTGCTCATGCGCAAAGAATTCCCTCTCAAACTAATGTCAGTCAGAATAGGTCAAAATCTGAGACAAAAACAGCTGTTTGTCGTTTCTATCAAAGGGCAATGTGTCAACACCAAAAAGACCATGAAACTGGGGGTATTTTTTGTAAACATGTGTGTGCAAATTGTTTTGCGATGGGTAAGGAATACAAACACATGGCAAAAGATTGTAGGGTGTCAGTGAAACCAGCAAAAAACGAGTAGAGCACTGCCAAAAGGCAGTGCATTTGTCTGTAAATGAAAAAGTCAAATCTAAAAAATTGTCTGTAAATAATAATTGTGAATCTAAGGAAGTGTATAAAACAAGAATTGTAGTGTCTAAAAATATTCACAATGGTTGTAGTTTTAACTGTAGAGCTGACTGGGCCAGACTTCAAGGTAAAACATATGCTCAAGTTGTCAAAGCAAACAATGACCTTTGCAGTCAGGGTCAAATTTGGGCCGGGAAAACTGTGGCCAAAAAAGTGTGGGCAACTAAAAAATTCACCCCAAAACATAGTAAAGCTCCAGTCAGCTCTCCGGCTTTAGAAAACAATGTAAACAAACTACAGATCAAGTCAAAAAAGGTTGCAAACTTGACAAGTCCAAAAATAGCTCAAGAGAAGTCGAGACCTGGTGACATTTTTAATTGTTACACCAAAAATAGATTTCAACCACTTGACCCTCTTGTCGATAGCCCAGAGAATGTCATAACAATGGCCATAAACCCAGTGGCAAACCAGTCGTGTAAAACTGAAACGTACCTAAAGACACAGAGTACAACAGACAAAGCCCCCAATAAACCAATTATAGGTCAGGAGTCAATAAAGTGTCAAAAAACTCGTCAAAATCATAGTAAAAATATTGGTGACAAGTGTCAAAAACCACGAAAATTGTGCTCTGAAAGCAATCCACCCGACGATAAGTATGATTTGGCATTGCAAATGAAAAGTAAAAATAAAACAAAAATGGAACAAGCAAAAGGGGATCCCACTTTCGAACTTTGGAATCAACAGACTGAAGGCAAGTTTGGATATATACCATTGTGTCCCCTGGTCCTTCCAGAATCGGATAAAAAAGTAAACATGGACTCGGATCTGATAAAATTGTATGACATCACAAGAAATCAAAACACATTTAACTTTCTATCCACCCAGGTAGAGGTCCCCTCCCAGTTGAATCCGGATATTTGGCAGGAACTTTTACAAGGTTATTGGGACCAACAACTTCCATTTTTGATCAGATATGGTTTTCCCTTGGATTTCGACAGGCACTCTAAACTGGGAAAAAATACCAAAAATCACATGTCAGCAGTAGCCTTTCCAAAGGATATTGATGCTTATTTAGCAGAAGAAATTCAATATGGGGCGATTCATGGTCCTTTCAAAAATCCACCATTAAGCAACCTTCACATTTCCCCATTTATGACAAGAGAAAAGCCAGGGGCACCACATAGAAGAGTTATTATAGATCTGAGATTCCCCCACGGTGAGGCAGTTAACTCTAACATTAGTAAGGACCAGTACTTGGGCACGAATTTTATTTTGACCTTGCCCTCAATTGATCTCATAACAGACAAATTAAGAAACTTGGGTAAAGGGTCTTTATTATACAAAATAGATATTAGTAGGGCTTTTCGCCATGTGAAAATCGATCCCAGGGACTATTTCCTTTTGGGTTTAAGACATCAGGACTACTTTCTGGACACCTGTTTACCGTTCGGATTCAGACACGGATCCGGAATTTTTCAGAGACTCAGCGATGCCATACGCTTCATCATGGCGTCAAGGGGTTATGACGTCATCAACTATATTGATGATGTCATAGGATTCGGTACAGTTTCCACAGCAAAATCATCATTTGACACTTTGCAAGCATTGCTTCAAAAGCTTGGATTTGATATCAGTATTAAGAAATTAGTTGAACCCACCACCAAGGTCACTTGTTTAGGGGTTGAAGTCGATACCAAAGAATTTACCATCTCAGTCCCTCACGAGAAATTAACCAATATTATAAGCATGTGTAACAAATGGTCTAGAAAATCCCATTGTACAAAAAAGGAACTTCAATCTTTATTGGGATGTTTACTGTATATTTCAAAATGTGTCAAAACATCCAGAACATTTCTGAATCGCATGTTGGACACCCTTAGAGCTCACTTTGGTAAGGAAAATATCACCTTAGATATCGAGTTTCAGAGAGATTTGAATTGGTTCCAAAAATTTTTACCAAAATTCAATGGTACAGCCTTTTTCGTACATCGCCCTGTCAAGGCTATCATTGAATTAGATGCCTGTCTCCAAGGGTTAGGTGTGGTTTACCTAAATCAAGTATATGCAATATATATTCCCCAATATTGCAAAAAAATTTTCCATAGTCCACCTTGAAATGATAAATATAATGGTTGCGGTTAGAGTATGGGCAAACAATTGGAAAAACCAACGTGTTTTGATAAAATGTGATAACCAGGCAGTGGTTTCAGTATTGAATTCCGGTAGAACCCAAGATCTCACACTGGCTGCAATTGCCAGGAATATTATGATGGATATCTCAGAAAATGACATTGATCTTCAAGTTATACATATTCTAGGAATACACAACAAAATTGCGGATCTCCTATCAAGATGGTTTATCACAAAAAATCCAGGTGATGTGCTTAAAAAATTTTTACCAAACCCTGTTTGGCTACATGTACCGGAAACAATCACTAATTTAGACTGGTCTATATAACAGGTTTGAACCCAACAGCGACACATCTGGCATCCAGGGCTGTGTCCAGGCTTCAGCAAGCATTCAGGCCAGCCACCACGTCTTCCTACACCAGAAAATTCAGAATATTCGTAGCTTTTTGTTGTTTCATAAATGTCAGTCTCCATCATCTTACCCCACTCATTCTCCTCTCTTTCCTTGAATGTTTAGCTGTAAATCAAATCTCCACTTCAAATATGGCCAACTATATCTCAGCAATCAAGACAACTCTGGCCATGCATGGTGTATCCACCACAGCATTTTATGACCAAAGAATCTCCTTATTTCAAAAGTCTATGAGAATGACAAGGCAATTCACAGTAAAAATTAAGAAAATTATTGACATTGACATGTTGAAAAATATTGTGTCAACTTGTGATACTATGTGGATGGGCCAAATTTTTAAAGCTGTGTATCTGGTGGCTTTCTTTTCCTTCATGCGCATCTCAAATCTGGTCCCTCACAAAATTTCTGCTTTTTCACCACTGGAACAGCTTACAAGGGGTGATGTGTTTTTTGCTTCACCTGGCCTTCATGTGTTGGTCAAGTGGAGCAAGACAATGCAAACTAGGGATTCAGTAAAAATCTTAAAATTACCAGCCCTCTCTCATTCTCCTCTCTGCCCAGTTATGGCAGTTAAAAATCTGTTAATGTTAACTCCTGGTCACCAGGACACTCCATTATTTCAGATAAAAAATGCAAAAGCACAGTGGGTACCACTAACGGATACTCAAGTCAGACGGCACTTTACCCAGGTCCTGAATCGACTTGGCTTGCAGGACTCTGGCATGTCTCTCCACACCTTCAGGCGTTCAGGTGCCTCGTTGGCCTTTAATGCCAATGCATCTCTGCAAAACATCCAGAGTCATAACACCTGGACGTCTGACTGTGTGTGGAGGTACATTATTCAAGACCACAATGCATCTCAACAGGTAGCTGATGCATTTCAGGCCTTGTTATCTTCCACTACTTCCTAGTTGGGCATTGGTGGAGGTCAGCATCTACCTCGTTTTTCTAATATATATATATATATACATATACATATCCATGTGATTCTTAACAGTATTAGTAATTTTTGTCTTTAAGGTTACCTTATCTTGGCTATAAGTAAGTAGTAATTGTATGTAATCTTTTAAGGCCACCTTAGCTTGAATGCTCATCTTAAACTCAGTAATTTTTCATCTAATGACTTTATGGTTACAGTAAAGTATTGCAACAAGTAATTATATTTGAGGTGGCCTCATACTTAGCTTCTTCTAACTTTTAAGGTGACCCTATGTTACAAAGATGCCTGTAGTATTGTACATAATGGTAGAAAAAATAGAAATAAAAATTAATCCCATATGGGTGTTATCACTGAATAAATAGCATCAGAGGTACATGTTGGTACCCTGATATACATGGTCATATTCACAGGTAGGGGCACTGAGATTTTTAATCTGGTTTGGCTTTTCCTCGGCCTTTAGATTGGCTGTCTATTTCCTTGTATTGACATGTCATAAGTTATAAGTTATACCTTAAAAGATGGTAGTAGTAACACATATACAATATGCATATATTAAGTGTTGTATAATTAAAAATAATGTGTTATCCCAATTTTGTCTTTATGTCTTTGATGGGGCCTTGGGGAGTATGATATAAAGTTTAGAGTAGAAACTTGGCTCATAATTATAGATAAACGTCAATACATCAAGCCAAATTAATAAACAGATGGGGGAACACAATGAGCCAAAATGTAGTGAATTTACTTCCACCAGGATACAGTTATCCAAACAGTACAATGAAACAATTTTATTTTTTACTATTTGTAGTCTAATACTTTTTACTGTCCACCTGAGTGTCAACTGATACCACTAGATGATTGTGCTAACCAGTAATATAGAATGAATGAAATGGGAAGCATTAAAAGTATTGAAAAAAGAATATCTATCTCACTTTGTCAACCAAATGACCAAGTACATGATTGACTTAAGTGCTGAAGTGATGCAAAATACAAAACAATGCATGGATCAACCATCCCCTTGTGTAAATACGATATGGTTTGCGTTAATAGTAGCCTACAATTTCATATAAGCAATTCCCTAAATTTGAATACAAGCTATATCAAGCACAATCATATTCTGATGCATCTTTTCTATATATCTGTTCTATTTGCTTGTTCCTTTAATTTGCTTTTATTTATTAATAAATTGTTCAAGTCATTTATACAACAAACAGTACATAACACTTACACTGTAAATAAGCCAACCTTCATCAGCCAGTCCAAATATTGGCAGCACATGGTCATGTCTGCTGTAGTGGAATCTCTCTGGAATGTCTTCTTTCAAATAAACTGAAATGTTTGGATGTGTATCTTTTATGTCATTATAAACCTTCTCCAGTTTTCCCGCAACAGGAAGGATACTCATCCGTGATCCACCTGGCACAAGAATTTTAATATCTGAATGATCAAGGAACTTGTACAGTGGAATAAATCTGTCTTCAGATGAGACTGAGGCCATTCCATGGTCTGACATCATCAAGACATTGACTTCATTTATTATGCCATACTTCTCTAACTGATCTAGCATATATCCAGTGACTTCATCTAGCTGACGGATCATGGCCAGTGTATCTTGGGAAACAGGAGCTGGTCCAGTCATGTGACCTATTATGTCTGGCTCATGAGAATGTAATATGGCCAAACTGACATCATCTTTGGAGAACCATTTCATTGCGAGATCCACCTGATGCCTTATGGAAATGTGCAGAGAGTGTGACTTGGGAAAGTCCACCTTGTATCCAGAAATGACTGCATCACATCCAGGCAAGTCAAAGCATGCTGTCTTCAATCCAGCTTTCCGGGCAGTGACCCAGATGGGTTCAGTTCCCACATAAAGTTTGGCTTTGATATCATAGGTGGTGTTGAAAATATCAAATGTAGCATTGTTTAATATTGCAGGCTCATAGAACCTGTTACCAATAATACCATGGCTTTCTGGGTATTGACCTGAAATAAAATAAACAACAGGTAATAAACACAATACAACAGAATTAAAGGGAAATTAGCGATTAATGATAATGAATTTTTCACATTTGTGTCAATATCTTACTTTTACAGATTACAATTGAATATATAGTTAAACTACATCTGGGGGAAAATCGTAGCTATTTAAATTACATATGCTGTATCTTCATCAGTTTAATTTTACCATAGTATTGTAAATACCATAGCGAGATTATCAGCAGCTATGTTGAGGCAACAGTCCCACAAAACACAAAAACCAAAACTCTTTTTACTTAGTGAATAAAATTGCCCTCTGAAATTAAGGCTTTGTATTGAACACTGAATTGGGCCTTCAATTGGTGTAGGCATAATCTAAATTAAGTAAGAATTACATTAGGGTAATATGTTATAACTAAATGTGTATGGAACAAAGTTTTACTTAACATATTGGAGGTTATATTATATTAGCAGTAGTTCAAATAAAAAGAAAAGTTTTTGCAATTGTTACACGTACTTATTATAAGGTAGATGTGCAGTTAAGAGTGATATCAAACAATTATCTGAGTATTTTCACAAAGTCTAGCCTAACCTTGTAAATTGCAGTTTGTGCTTAAAACGCAGCATGGAGTGAAAATAAACCATTGTAAATGATAGTTTCTTCAAAACTAGATATGTAGCCAACAATACCGCATTAAGTGTGTTTGACCAATCCTTATCAGGAGGACTTCAAGTGATGGATGCTAAAAATAGCTTTCAGCATGACTGTGAAAAAGCAATTGAGAGATGAAACGTAGTATCACTGACATCATAGGCCTTAACCTCACTTTTAATTTTTCAAATGAACCTAATATCTCTAAAAAACCAATTTTCAGTTGATCATTATAATACCATAAGAAAAGAAAATGAAAATGACTAAAGACAGTTATTTAAAGTTGTAGAAGGTTTGTGCAGATCATTAAAGGAACCACCATTACCTGAGCATGACTCCAAGGGAGAATTAGTAGAGAATTTTGGAACATCCAGAGGATGTGATAAATATGATACAAGAGAGTTTGTTGTACACATGCTGTCACAGTTCACACCAGTGACTGTTGGGGAAATTCAAAAAAAAAAGTTTTGAAGTCATCATCCACATCACATCACGTTAGATCCTACAACCACCTCAATACAGAAAGAATGTTAGTCTGAATTAATACCAATTACTACTCAAATAACTAAATTGTCCATTAAAACTGCTGAGATGCAACATGACTTTAAACATGCTGTTATTACTCCTTTCCTCAAAAATAAGAGTAGAGAGCTTATTTACAAAAACTTTCACCCTGTGTCTGAATTATCCTTCTTATCCAAAGTCATTGGAAAGGTTGTACCACATTAGTTAAATCAACATGTGACTGCCGGTAACTTAGATGAACAATATCAGTCTGCAAAATCACAGCTATATTGTTAATGTACAATATCTTTAGGAATATTTTATTCCACATGTATGCAGATGATTTGCAGTTGTATAAATATTGAGAAAGACCAACAGACTCCTGTAATTCATCTTCAAAATTATATTTTTTGAGATACGTGACTGGACAAGTTGAAATTAATGAAGATAAGACTGAATTCCTGATAACTGGAGTATTATTTTAACAGCATGCAAAAATGTTGTTTGACTCTCTCAGTGTGAGTGGAACAATTATACCAGCTAGTCCATGTGTTAAAAACCTAGGTGTTTTGATTGATAAGGAGCTGACATTAAACAATCACATTACTTACATCTGCAACATCAGCTATTATTATCTACAGAATATTCATACAGTTCAACCACATTTGACCACATCATCATTGTACATTCAGTTATTTCTGCAAAATTGGATTACTGCAACTCTTTCTTTATCAATGTCCCAGATTTTTAATCACAAAGTTACAACATGTGTAAAATGCTACTGCTAGGATTGGAAGAAGTACGGCTCTGTAGCACCTTTATCTAATGAAACTGCACTGGTTACCCATAAAACAGCGAATTATCTACAAACTGAACCTCATTGTGTTCAAGGCATTAAAGGGCGAAGCCCTTGATTACAATTCTGCTAGAATTGGAAGAAGGACGACTCTGTAACACCTTATCTAATGAAACTGCACTGGTACCTGTAAGACCCTAATAACATTCAGTTCTTGCCTTCCATAAACCAACTACCAAGACCACTATGTTCTGGTGACAAAATGTATAAACTAAAACAGAATTTATGGAACCTGAAAAGCAAGGGATACCAATCTTCTCATGTTACAGCACCTTACTATTGGAATAGCCTTCCGCAACACCAAACTGGATTTAAACGACTTCAAGAAAAACTTAAAACCGTTCTATTTAAGAGTGCTTTTATTAGAGTAGCACAGTTATTAGCCAGTCAGTGACTAGAATTACACTGTATAAGATTAATTGTTACTAAGGGTTCGGAAAAACTGGGGTCATGAAGAAATTTGTGATTATTCATTTGAGAAAGCCAAGTTACCTGCAACTCTAACCCAGTGAGTAAGACACTTTTCTAGAATTACAAAAGTCATGGATTCATTCCTATGAGCAGGCTTTGCCAACCACTTAAAATGCCAATTTTATATCATTTCGCACGGTGGGAGGTTCCTCATGGAAAATCATAAGGTAATAATCAGTCATTCCAGAAATAGTTTTTAATGTAGGGGCATGTCAGTCACTATGGCTTGAAAAACAATCTTTTGAAAAAACACTGGTTATAAAGAATACTGGATCATGATGGGTATCTTGCAATAGCTTTCACTGTACTTTAAAAATCAAAGTCATTGATATGGATTGTGTCATTGTGTTATCATTACGATGAAATATACAAGTGACAAAAGTGTCTTACATGAGAATAAACAAAGGACCCCTGTGGCAGTTTTATTTACCATTAGTTTGTCTTATCTCTTTAACTTACAAATCCAGATTATTTCGGTTTTACTGAATATCTCCATGTGGTTAGATTTTTTTTAATTTTAATTTTTATGCATATATATTTAATATGTATACACAGCGCAAGAGTAATTATAATAAACTTACAGTTAGTGTTTGTTAGTTCAAAGATTTGTCTAAGCTATTTATGCAAAAATACAATGATATTAAGACAGACAACCACATGTGCTACTACAGATTTTTATTGTAATTTATTTTTCAATCTAATATACTTATGGTATTATTCGAACAAGTGTTCCCATAGTTCACTTTTTTAATTTTTGTATTTTAGTCATATTTTTTTCTTGGAGCAGCAGTGTATATAAAACCTTGCAGTAATGGATATATGCAGCTTTTCCAGTTCCTCATAACCAAGAATTTATTTCAGAAAACTCAGTTAATTTGGGATCCATCTAGTTAAATTCTTCACTGAGAAAAAAACACGCAAAATATTTTCAGGCTGCTAATTACAAACACTGCAGAGGTTAGAATCTGCTATTTTAAATTTACAGATATGATCTTTAATGTCTAAAACTATATTACATAAATTCTTACAATGGAACCAAACCAAGCAGTTATCTGACATGCTATTATGACAGTCCCTGAAGATATTTTCCAACATATTCGTGTTAACTATCAAGTTTAGTTTTCAGCCAATCCTGATTCACAAGAAGGTTCTTCAAATTCATTGTACATATAAGTACAATATATATATGGACATATTGTGTACGATCAGATAATATAGATTTGGTGCACACAACTCATTACACTTAGTTCCCACATTTCCATGTCGGTGTCACCAGCTAAATACAAGCTGTACATATGTAACTTGTCCAGGCTCATTCTAGTTTGACACATTTTGTGTCTTTGTTGTCCTCTTATGTTTTTAAGCCGTTATTTATATTTAAGGAATGATGCATCTATTACAGCATAGATTACATTTCTACTGCGTATGTGGGTTTTTAAAATGGTAGAAAAGCCTTACTCAACCTCTTTTGTTGTTAAATGCAACAGGTACAAGGGATGAAAGAGTAGTGGAATGCCTACACGGGGTGCCCCATTTTTGAAGGCTCACTACCAAGATATAACTTACATTTATAGGTCAGCTTGTGGAGCAAAATTCAAATAGAATTGGTACAACCAACCATTTAGAGATAAGTGATAAGGAAAGTAATTTGCTCAATTTTGACAGGATTGTAGGTAATGGGATGTTGTAAAGACAAAATATAGCTGTCCCTTCTCAACTGAATTTTACTATTACGAAAATTATTTGTTTAAGTACTGGGGTTGACAGTGGAAATGTTTCAGTTTTAATGAACTTCAGACCTGAAATTTGATTATTAGAATCACAACTCTGTGGGGATGGCATGTCGGGTGCCAGACCAGTCAGTGGCTATTAGGTGGGATATTCTTGTTTACTGTGTCCTAATTTTTGATTGGTCGACCTCTGGTTGACCCTTGGCTTCCTATGATTTCCCGCCCTTGGAAGCCATCTTCACTTGTTTTAATAAATTCAAGGAGGAAACACCTCTTTTAGCAAAACAAAATTTTTCGATTTCAACTAATTGTTTTGGAAACTCTGGTGTTTCAGCAGAATACTGAAACCTCAGAGTTTCAGTGTTTTTTAGAGTGGGTGACTGATGACCTGAAGATGCATTCTGTGTGCTGATCCGTCAATTGTTGTTGATAGTTGACATATGCGCGTTTGCTCTGGGACCAAATCTTGGAGCTTGATTTGAGGGCTGTATAATATTATTATTTATTTTGGCTAACCAAATTTACTATTCCACACGCATATTTCAAGTATTAATACAATACTGATTGTTCCAGAAGATGCCACGTAAAGTTTTCCAGTGTAAGGCCTGTGGTGACCTACATGAAAGACCAATCAATTCTAAATGTCAATATGTGAAAGAAAGTGACAATAGTGATATGGACAGTGATAATACTAGTGGTGGTGGACAAATGGACATACAGATGCAGATTTTACATGAACTGAAACAGTTAAATAGGAGAGTGGCTAAAGTTGAAGAAAAGGTCGAGAACCAAGAGAAAGAACAGCTGAATTCACCAAGATCTTCCAAGAGTGGGTTAACGACGGCGTCAACGAGCCAGGATGACGCTGACTTGGTATTGCCATCCCTCACGAGCCTGAAGAACTCCACACAGCTACAAAGCCAGGTGGATAGGAGATTGCAGGAACTACAAGCCATCAATATGCAAGGCAAGTTCAAGTCACAAAGGGGGGGATCTAGTGAAACTGTGTATTGTAAAAGGGAAGTTCCATGGCCACACAACTTTATACTCTCGGGTTAGATCTCGAATTTCGTATGATAGCTTGTCTATGTCCCAATGGGTATCAGGTTTCAGTGCAATTATTCGAGAACAGTCAAATGTAGAAACTAAAAATCAAATGCTCGAGTATCTGTCTGATTTGATGGATGATTCCCATGATTTTGGGTGGCAGTTGGCCAAAGCTGTGCATGCAGTACTTCTATGTAAAATGGAAGAAAACAAAGTAGATTGGAATGAAACTGCGAAAATTGATCGCGTTCGGAGGGTACACACCCAAAGAATCGTGAATACTAGCAGTAAGAAATCTGCTAATTCTCACAAGCCTATGCCATGTCGCTACTATCAAAAGGGCACGTGTGGACAGAAAGGTGACCACGAAAATAATGGTCAATCATACTTGCACGTGTGTTCGGTTTGTTTTACGTTTGGGAAATCACACGCGCACCCGCAGAAAGAATGTAAAAGGTCAAAAAACGACCAATGTAGAAATGCGAAATGTAGCAAATATGGGACATGTTAAAAAATTTAACAATAGAATTGTTAATTCTAGAAATGTAAATAATGGTCAGAGTATGAACTGGCATCATGACTGGTTAAAGGTGAACAATGTATCTTATGCCAATGTTGTAAAGAAAAATGTGTGTAAAACGATGGAGGTTCAGGTAGAAAATTATCCCTGCAATCCCACAATGGATGGCAATAGTAAACTAGGAAAACTCAATACGAATCGTGGTTCCAAAGCTGTATGTACACGATTTGTAAATACGGATGGACATGATCTAAATAGTGGTTCACGTAGACAAAACAAAGGCAGTTTCGGCAAAAATGTAAATAATAAGCGTGACAATGTCTGTCTACAAAGAAGTTCTGGCTTTGAAACACAGATCAAGGTGAGAAATAATTTGTGTACACAAAACAGCAGTAAACCAATTGATTCTAGACGTGTCAATGACACTTCTGCAGGTTGTAGTGGTTCATTAACACCTGTCGTGGACAGTAATAGATTTTGGCCATTAATTGACACAGATAGTGAACAAGAGGAAAAAGTAGTAATAGGTGAGTCCCAAGGTGTTCAAAATTTTGAAAGAGGTAAGACTGTGAAAGTTAACAACTGGGATGTCAGGGGCCATACTGGCAGTGCAGTAACAAGCACCTGTCACAGTAACACGGTAGGTGGCGACTGCGTTCGTTTGGACGCACCTACAGAGACAAATAGTGGCGTCGTCGACCATCTCAGTAGTGTTTCCACAAATCCTCAAGACAAGTATGATTTGACATTGAGATTCAAAACCAAACATAGAAATAAACTTAGCCAAGCTGAAAATGTGCCAATTTTCCAATTATGGGACAAGCAAACTGTAGGAAAATTTGATTACATCCCTTTAGCCCCTCAGATCGTGGGTAAAAGGGTCAAATAAACATGAAGGGTTCTAACTTGTTGCACATTCACAGCAAAGTCAAACAAACAGGCACTCATAACTTCATGCAGGCTCAAATTGACATACCATCTCAGTTGAAGGTGGAAGCCTGGGAAGCCAACTTAAAAGACTACTGGGACAAACAGCTTTTGCAATTAATCAGATATGGCTTTCCCTTAAGTTTTGACCACAACATTGCTCTCATACCATCAGACACTAATCATAGTTCAGCAAAACATCATCCTAAGGATATTGAGATATATTTAAATGAAGAAAAAGCATTCAATGCTATACTGGGTCCATTCAATGAACCCCCTATTTCACATCTCCATACATCCCCATTTCTTACTAGGGAAAAACCTGGAGCTAATAGTCGAAGAGTAATAGTAGACCTTAGCTTCCCTCATGGGGCTTCTATTAATGATGGGGTGGGTCCTGAAACATATCTAAGCTCTGAATTTCTGTTAACATTACCTTCAATTGACTATATCACTAATAAAGTTCTTCAGTTAGGCAGAAGTTCTTTAATTTATAAAGTTGACATCTCCAGAGCTTTTCGTCACATCAAGATTGACTTAGCTGACTATAATTTATTGGGTTTGAGTTTCAATGGCTATTATATTGATACATGCCTGCCTTTTGGGTTCAGGCATGGTTCAGCCATGTTCCAGCGCCTAAGTGACTCAATAAGATACATTATGTTACAAAAAGGTCATCACGTGACCAACTATATTGATGATATTATTGGGCAATCCACAAAATCTCAGGCAGAGGCTTCATTTCACACCCTTTATAACCTCCTGGGTGAACTTGGCCTTGATATCAGCAGAAAAAAGTTGGTCTATCCCTCCACTAAGGTTTCCTGCCTAGGGGTGGTAATTGATACAGAGAAATTTACAATATCAGTACCTAGTGATAAACTTAAGGAAATCAAACTATTGTGTGAACAATGGGAGGGTAAGAAGAGCTGTAACAAACGCGACCTCCAATCCCTATTGGGTAGATTATTATATGTAACCAAATGTGTCAGGGCATCGAGACCTTTCCTTAATCACATGTTGGAAATGTTAAGACAGGCAGATAAACAATGCAAAATAAACCTAAATGAGGCGTTTATGCGAGATCTCACATGGTTTCGAAAGTTCTTACATATCTTCAATGGAGTGGCATTCTTTTCTTATGATCCAGTCCATAGTCACATCGAGTTCGATGCTTCTTTGCAAGGTCTAGGAGCAGTTTGTGATAATAAAGTCTATGCTATTCCCCTGGCCCTAGGGGTAGGGGGGTATAACATTGTACATTTAGAAATGCTGAATATATTGGTGGCTTTGCGAGTCTGGGGTCATAAATGGGTTAACAAGAAGATTGTCATCCATTGTGATAACCAAGCAGTGGTTATAGTGTTAAAATCAGGCAAAACCAGAGATCCACTATTGGCTGCTATAACTAGAAATATTGCAATGTTAACTGCTTCCTGTGATATTAATCTCGTAACAGTTCACATACCAGGCAAACAAAATGTAGTAGCAGATGCACTTTCCAGAATTTCCATTAACCCTCAGTATAGACAACAACTCCAACGCTTAATTCCCCACCATGTGTGGCTAAAAACCCATGAGACAGTACTTGATATAGACTGGTCTATTTAATTTCAGATGCCAACCCTCACACCAGAGTCCTCTCCAGAAATGCTACTGTTAGAATTCAAAAGGCCTTGGCTTCTTCCACCACAAAATCCTATGACGACATGCTGAGAATCTTCCTGGCTTTCACAATTTTTGCAAATTTCAATCTCCATGCAGTGTCCTCTACTAACATCTTGTGTTTTATGGAATTTTTGACACTGAATAAAGTCTCCCCTTCAGGTGTAGCAAATCATATTTCAGCAGTCAAGACTAAATTGTCCATGTATGGCATCTCAGTGGTGGGATTCAGTGATCCAAGGATTAAGTTCTTCAACAAATCCCTCTCCAGGAACTCTGAGTTGAGGTTGAACCTCAAGGCCATTATTAGATATCCCCCTCCTTACTAACATAGTCCAAGTCACTGATTCAATGTACATGGGTTTAGTATATAAAGCAGCCATTCTCTTGTCCTTCTTCAGCTTTTTGAGAATTTCTAACCTAGTTCCCCATTCTATCTCTTCATTTCAACCATTAAAACAATTGGCCAGAGGTGATGTCTTCTTTGCTTCCCCTGGAGCCCATATCTTACTTAAATGGTCGAAAACCATGCAAATGAACAATTCTGTCAGAATACTTAAGATTCCTTCATTGGGCTCTTCCTCCATCTGTCCAGTTAAAGCTTTGAAAACACTGCTGGCAGCTACACCTGCTGGTTCCAATAAGTCTTTGTTTCAAATAAAGTTCAGACAACATTGGGTTCCGTTATCTGATACAAGATTAAGAAAGCAATTTAAATCCATCTTATCCAGGCTCCAACTTACTCAGTCCAACATTACATTCCATTCCCTCCGGCGTTCGGGTGCCACTTGGGCTTTTAATGCTAAGGTTCCAGTCCAGAACATCCAGAGCCATGGCACCTGGACGTCGGATTGTGTCTGGTCCTATATTACACAGGACCACCAGGCCTCAGATGCAGTGGCCCTTACCTTCCAACAATCCCTACAAACGTGACTACATATACTGGGGTTTGGGGTTCATATCTCCTACCTCTATAATCAAACTGCATTTTAAATATTCTTATGTGCTGATGACGTAGTTTTCAGACACATATATATTTTCAAGTGTAGAATACTTACTAAGCCTAATTTAAATGGCTCACATAGTATGTATATGACCTTTAACCTACTGCAAACATCAGTGAGGCCACCTTAAGGGGCCAATAATGTTAGGGTCACCTTAAATCTATCACTTCAATGTAACAGGACATATGGTCCACCATTTGGGTCTAAAGGTACCCACTCTTAAACTCACTATCCATTAGTAACATGACTTGATATTAGCAAATTTAGTTATGGCTACTTTAATGCCTTTCAATTAGTCATGTAACTGTAATTTAACTTGAAACTCACTATCATCTGTAATGTAACCATCTTAGTAATTTTAGTCAGGCCACTTTAGGGCTATCATATTAATGTAACTGTAACTCAAGTTTTAGTTCGCCCTGTTTGGGCTTAAGCTTTACTTAGGGTCACCTTAATGTAAACTTAAGTAAGGGTGATCTCATGTACATCTAGTCAAAAGTAATTATGTTAATCCACAGCTATTGCTGAATGTACATGTTAAAGTAACTTTATAACAGAATGTAAATAATTTTAGTATTTGTGTTTGATCTAATATAGTAATACTAATAAAAGTATAAACCCCACCAGTGTGTTACTGTGTATATGAATATAGGTCACTGTGCTTCTTTTCAGGTCCCACGTGTGTATGAAGTTTTAAAATGTGATCATTCTAATCGGCACTCTGCTTTGCAGTTCCCACATATTTCTGAAGTTTAGAAATAAGCTGATATCAAGATGGGGATGGATAAAGAGTCTATGGAGCAGTCATTTATAGCACTGTTTCATATTGAAATAGTACCTTTGTTTAGGTTTCTCCTCTTTGTCAAATTTTGTCCATCATAAGTAGCATGAGTTTGACTAGTGCTCCAGGCATCTGTCCTGGTGAACCATTCTGGACCCTTGAACATTATATCCTATAATACTATGCAACTTGTTAATACATGCAGTGATTCTTCTGGTCAAGGGTTCATGTAATTGTCCAGTATGTCAGATCCAAGACACTTCAGCTCGTCCCTGCTCATGCTTTCTGGTACTCAAATTGTTTTTTTTTTCTTTACAGAAGCAGTGTTATAATCTAGGAAATACACAACAGTGACATTCCGGACAGCAGGTGGTGTGTTGAGGTAGCTGTCATAGTATGAAGCTTTGCTTTAATGTCCTACGAGAGCTATGATTTTTCATCTCTCCATTTCATGTTTGATGTCTGCTATATAATCATTTGTCCATGTGCTAATTGTTGAATACATTATTAAGCTGTTTTGAAATAAACATATTTTCTGTATTTTCTCTAGCCTTTAATATTTGTATCTGGAGTTATATTACGTACTTAATGTAATTTATTAATTTGCAATAAATCAATAGTTCTAGTCCTTTTTCTCGTAATCTTTAAAACAGGGTGAGGACTTACTATATATTTTTCACATGTGAGTAATATTTTTTGACTGGCCAATAAAATAAAATATGCCTGTAGCTTTTATAACTTTGTGTATTTTAATATTTTGCTTCATATGATTTAAGTACCCAGAAGTGTACAATAGGGCATTTGAGTATTCTGTAGACTACAGGTCCCCATCAAAAGCTTTTTGCAGGGGAACTCATTGCAGTAAAATTAAAACACAGAAGTTGAAAAGATTTCTATTATGGTTTCTTATCTATTGTTTATTTGTTATTTATTGCAAAAGTAACAGGCAAATTTTAAGGAAGACAAATGCAACACCTATTGAGGTCTTCCCTTGAGATGAGAACTACTTGCATAAATTTGTGATAAAAAATCTTAATATATGTTCTCTCCCTATTTTGAATATAGAATCAGAGTACCAATTCTTATGCTAAATAGGTTCATATATTTTGTGTCTATAATTTTTATATAAATTTGAAATTTTAATTACAATTTTTGTTGATGGATGCCTTTTCTGGACATTAATAAGAGTAAAATGACTATGGATATCTTCCAGTCTTCCAGTACCAACTGCAAAAAGTATTGATGACATTAGTTTAAGACGTGAGATAGTCTAGGTGAATAATTTATCCATTGCTTAAGCCCGAACTCTAGCGAGGCTTGCGCTTCTAGAGATCACTTTCTTTTTGTCTCCGGACTTAAATAAATTATGGCATGGTCACAATGACTCTGTCTTTTACAGAAGTTAAATGGTGATGGACTACATTAGTATTAGAATGAGTTACTGCTTCAGAGCACATGCCAAAAACCTTGGTCTTGTTTATGTAAATTTTCAAAAATATCAATGCTGAGGGCCTGCACCAATATGGCTTGCTGTCATATGGGATGCATTCCCCTGATATTTTACCCTTGAAAGCAAATCAAAACGAAAACAGGATAAACATTACTTCCCAGTGAAGGTAATTAGTGTTACCTGGCTAGTTTTGACATATGTACAGCATTTTGCCAAGCCTATTCAATGGTGCCGAGGCATTAGCATTACATAATTTGATGTTTCACTTTTGAAGGTCAAAGCTTTCTTCTACATCCAGGGTCATATAAATATAAACCAGGAAAAATTAGTTCCTAAACACAGTTCTGTAATAGCAGTTAATTGTGGTTAAGTAGCTTGTATCGAAGACATTAGAGTGTCAAAATGATTGGAAACATTGTTTGAACTGCGAAGGATAAAGCCAGGTATACATTTTGACTTTTGATACGTTTGATGTCATTGATACCTTCACATGCATAATATCATATTTTTCTAACCAGAAATAAATACTTTATAGCACCTATGTCATAAAAAACTGATTTTACTAAGCTCCAAAGTTTGTTCATTTTTAGAGGTAGATACAGGATTTCCCGAAATAGCGGGTATGGATATTTTTCATACTTAGACATTTTGTATCAGGACATATCACACGGTGCACAGACAAAATGTCGGTGGACAAAATACTGGGGGACAAAATGGCAGCTAAAATTGCAAGGGAGACAAAATGCTGGTCATTTTATGGGACAGGTAGGGCAAAATGTCAATCTTATCGAAACACTTTATTTATGATACTGATGCTGAATTTTATATTTAGGATGATAGTCCTCGGATGAACACACCAAGTTCTGGATTCATAGTTATTCATTTTGTGTTTTATGTTATGCCTAGTACCTTTGTGCTGGTGACAGGTAGTTAGAATGGTGAAGGAAACCAGTGCATACAGTTGGTGAAGGTTCCGTATTGTGAAAAGCCAAGCAACGAGCAACTACCAACTCTCTCACTTGATGTCTAGCTTGGGTAAAATTTAGAATCTTAAATGTTGTAGGCAATCTTAATAGTTTTTAACATTTAAAAAATCTGAGGTAAAGTGTTTATGGATCTAAAGACAATCCGATCAGCTGGTATATACAGCTGGTCAAGGTTCTGTACTGTAAACTGCTGACCAACGGCAAGCAACTTCCAGTTGTCCCACTTGAATCAGGCCAGGATTTGAACTCTAATTGCACACAGGTGGGAGGCAAATATCGCCCCTCTAACGTTCTTAAGATTTTATGGATTTATGTTACGTCACATTATGGCAAACTTTGGCCAAGTATATGTTTTAATGTTTATGTGCTTATTATACAAAATTTCTGTATATTGTCAATAAATGATATATAGCAATGTATATATGATGTAGGTTCTATAAAGGAACTGTATAAAAGTGGATTTTAGCTGGAATCAAACAACAGTAATTTTCTTAAGTTTTAAGAAATTAATTTAAATAAATTTTGCTAAAGGTCATTTTCAATTTCAGATTGAAATTTCACCGTGAAAATACCACGTTAAAATTTCTTTCATACAGTATTATTATTTATTCATTCAGGAATCTAAGGTACAAGTATAATATCAATAAAAGCAACAATATAATACTGCCCTGTTGGATATATTATTTATTATAAATACAATATATTGAAACAAATCACTGTTATTGTAGTTTAGACAAAACACTTTGCAAAACACAGATTGCTACTCTAAAAATACATTTTACCATTTTCACTATATTTGGCTCATTTAAACAAATTAATTATGATAGAAATTTCTATGAATAACAATCTTCTCGAACCTTACCCATAGTTATAATATGGTCTTACCTGTTACTATAGAGTACATTGTTGGGCCTGAATTAGGGGGGAATACCGGATTCATGTGATGTGCTGTTGTCCCCATGGAGGCTATCCTATCCAGATTGGGTGTATCCGTAAGGCTTGCATAATCCCAACGAAAACCATTGAATATGACAACCAACAGTTTTTTTCTGAATGAACTCTCTGACATGTGAATATTATGACTTAGGAATACTAACAAGAAATATACAAGTTTGTAACCTGCTGAAAATATATCCATAACCATTATGATTTAAAGTTAAATCCTTCATATATTTATTCCTTTTATATTATTTTTTCCTTTTCATTGCACCCAATTCATTACTTGAGGAGATACATACATCAATGCAGATTCAGTGAAATTATCGATTATAGTTTTTGTTTACCCTTTGCAAAAAACAGGAAAAATTGTCAGCTTGATCTGTGAAGCCAACGTAATCATATCTAAGAGAACACATGTTAAAAAAATATTAGTCTAGTTTATACATGTTCTGCAATTTGCTTTGGCAATTTAAGTGATATATTTTAATAGCAATTCAAGCGATACATTTTTAGTGATATAAATATATTGTTTTGGTGACATAAAGATGAAGTTTTAATTTAAATTAAATATATATCTTGTTCACCATTTTCACTGATGACTCAGTAAATTCCTTTTTAATTCAATTATTTTGTTTATAAAATTGAAAAATAAGGGTGACACCTGGGTTAGAATTTCCTGCGAGGGGCTTGATTCTGACACAAACATATTGATTCCATCTGGGACTAGGATGGGGAAGGCCCAGATAAAGTATATTTCCTGGCTTTGGTGCCTTATGCTGTGCTCAAAGCACGCTGTGTGGCTTACTGTATGTGTGTAATGGAAAAACTGGACTGCATTTTCCAATTTTCAACTTAAACATGGTCCCTCCCTAAAATGGTGGCATCTCCAGTTTTTCCCTTGATAACTATCACTAGACACTGTTACATGAATGAAAAGACCTCTCTATCCCACAGGTCAGTGTCTCTGGACCTCCTTCCAAATGACAAGCTACTGGCCATTTCACCATGTTGGTGGTATGTCGGAAGACTTCTCTGGAAGTTTTTTGCCTTTTCTCCTCTTGGTCTCACATTTTTTCCCTTCGACATAGCCTCCCATCTCTTAACCTCTCTTTCCCTTTATATAATTAGGTGACCAATGGTGTTGTACAATGACAGGAAAAGGACACCATCCTATTACGTTTTATTACATTGCTTTACTTTTATCCCCTTCTTGATAATGCGTCCCTCATGTTGCTATATTTTTTTATATTCATATACCTGTGTGTCTGTGTGGGAACCCTTACGGTGCCTTCTAACTATGTAGCTGCAAAAGTTGTTTCCTGTTGCTATACCTAAGAAACCGTTGCTTATAGCCATGTGGCCAAGCCTCTTTTCCTATTCGTTGGTACACCTCTGTATATACATAAGGAATTCTGCTCAAAAATGGTCAGTACACTTTAAGACTTCATTATTGACAGAGCATTCTAATAATTTCTTTAAGCCAATGCAGTTATAATGGATGGACAGAATGATATTCAGTTTATGTGGCTGTAGATGCAAGTTGTAGGTGCCAGGTACAGAAGAATAATAAGTCCAAAGCATGATACATTTTGTATCTGAAAGTCAAGAAAGGCAAACAGGAATATAGAAATTTAAGAGTTGCATTTGCCTCTTCAGTTATACATGTTGTAGACGGGGAACCAGCCAACCTTTTACAATAAAGGGACTGGTATCGCCCATGATGGCCTTGTTGCATTCTTTTTTTACGTTGTGAGATGGTGCTATTTTCCCGCAAAACAATTGTTTGCATTTTCAAAGACATTTTTCTGGGCTGTGAACTAGTCAGTACCATAGCTGAATAACCAAAAGCATCATTGCTAGCTATCGTGTATCGGGAAATCTCGATCATTATTTTAATTATTTATATGCATTTTGTATGTATTTAATATATTTTTAACATTTATTATTGGACTTATTACAACAAATATTGAGAATTTAACTTAAAAATATTTTGGGATGGCAATAATGTTTAGAAGTAAATACATATTTTGGGCGATAATAAAAGACAGACAACACTTAAACAGATGCACATTTTTATTTATCACAAATGGTGTTTTATTGTTGTGGGATATCATTACACAGTAAAAGGGGGGTATTGTGTCAAAATGTGCAACAAGTGTGTCAATTAGAAATATTTTTATTTAATTTCTTCTTGATCATTGCTAGGTAGTAACTATGGAAGCGTAGCACCCAAGATAGTGGGCGATACCTGACCCTATATTCCAGAGTAGGGTCGGGAACCAGACTATAAATGTTGATGAAATATTCATGACACGAATCAGAAATGTATATCACTAACAGCTACATAATCAAATTTTAAAAGTTTCGTTTATGAACAGCATTTCATTATTGCTTTTGCTTAGCAGAGGCATAAAATACTATGACACAATGTCAATGAATGATAGCTTAATATAAGTGATCTATATGCTACTCGTATTTTAACTTTGGTTAAACTTTCACAGTGAATAGCTTATTGAATTATGTGACAGGGGATATGGTCTATGATATTCATTGACTATTTTGGTACTACCTTGGTAGCCCATGTGCTATAGCAGGTTCAATTGATACACATGGAATATATTTCGAGACACGTGTTGTTAACCTATTTTCAATTTTATATATGGTACAAAGATTAGCAGGCATCGATGACCCACTATATCTTGTCATAAACTGGATTTCATCCTCCCAAAAACAAATTAGAGATAATTATTAATACCCAAGCACTTTATTATTGAAGATTTTCCTATAGTTTGTGTACAATAGCAAATATGATGGTTGTATTTTATACATAATTTAATGATACACAGAGCTGGTACAAGGGCCACAATGTAGGCGATCTGCATGTTGTTACATGAGCAATGAAATCACCTGTGACAGGCATCACACCCAGTCAATTTTGACACATTGCCTCAGTATTTTAACCATTCCCTTACAGAGTGGAAACTGTATATATGAGTAGCGTATAAATTGATTAATTTTATCAGGAGCAGGGAATAAAGGCTTAAAAAGGTCAGTTACGCAAAACACCTGCAACTCAAGATTTGACCTACGATAAAATATTTTCAGAGAATTCTCTTTCAAAATCTGGCATTTTAACATTAACTTAACACTTATTATTAAGGTAATGCCCCTGAATTATTCTTTGTTATTATTATTACCAATTTTAATCTGTTTAATTTTTATGTGTATCAGATTCTGAAAACATACAAAGGATAGAGGAAATATCAATAGTCCATGGGCAAAAAAAAGTCGACTTAAAAAAAGTCGCTTGTGGTTACTTGTGTTCTGCTGTAGGACGTCTGTGTTCATTTGTGGATCATTTGTGGGTTTGTAGGTAGTATGTGACTGTATGCAGCTCCTTGTCATATATGTTTGTACTTCTTTGTAAGTGAGGTCAAAGAAGGTGATTACTGGGGTCATACCTGACTTATATGTGTTTCTGGATATAACTTAACACTTATATGTGTAATGTATGTGGTACCTATGTGACACATTTGTACAAAGTTATGGTCTTTTACGAGTGGTTTTAGGGCCATGCAGGCTGAGCGCTTACATTTTGGTAATTGGAGAAGTTTTGGTTCTACAGAAAGACATTATACAGAGATTTCCTTGCCTATTGTAACTTTTTTGTCTTGAGTCCAGGAAATACCTAGGAATTATGTAGTATGTAAAGTACTAGCAGTATTTTAGGCCAACAAAGAAGGAATTCTAAAGAAAAGTGAATTTTTGTCCCCGTATTTGTCACAATGATTCCCCCATCTGAGCTTATATGTGCATAAAAATTGCCAAATAAGCAGTACACTTGCACACGATGGTCCATACTTTCCAACACCCTCCAACTTACTGTACCATCTGCCCCCAGACTGGTAGAAGCGTGAATCAGTTTATGGGTCTAATTTTGATGAATTTTTGACTTTGAACCTGAATAACACAATGAGTATTTCATATATTTTCAATGTTAATATCTCAAACAATAGGAGTGTTATCCCTTTATTACTGTGTCAAATATTAATTGCCTAATATTTATACAAATATTAAAAATATTGCTGTCTCTAATTGACCAAAACCTGTGAATCAGTTTTTGGGTCTATTTTGAAAAAAATGTCACACTTGACTGAACCCCCAGCTGTTTAATGTTCACTATATATATAGACTGTAACACAAGGACACTGGCCAAATTGTGAGTCTATTTTGGCCAAGTATTTTGGGTAGTGGTGTGTCAAGTACTTCAATTATAAAAACTTTTTTGTGTTTGATGTATAATTACAAATGTAAACATATTTCATAGTTGGGGTGTTTTATTACAACATTTCCATTTTATCTGTTCATCACTCTTAATAAAATTTAACAGTCTGTTGAAATAGCATTGGACAACATTACATAAAGAACTTTCATTGTAAGCTATACTAAGGTGCAAGACAAATAACAACTAAGAGGGATAAAATGTATGCAAAGTATCAAAACAAGGCAATATCAAATCATTAATTGGAAAACTAAAAGTTGTGAAGCTTTAAAATTCATTAAAGTTCATTAAAGTATTGCTGTCAATGGAAAAAACAAAATTAGGTAGAATTATCTATAACTAGAGCACTTGGAGAGTGCATACCTCTTCCAATGCATGCAGTAAATAGATAAATCCAAGTAATTTTTTAATATCCAGATGATAATCCAGATCAGTTTCCTACTTTGAGGTTAGGCCAGGATTCAAACTCTGATGGTGGGAGGTGTGTTACCACTGCACCTCCGTGGCCCCCTTTATAAGGGCCTCCTTGGCGAAGGTAATAATCAGTTGCAACAATCTATATATCATGGTCATGAGAAATGAGAAATATGTTTAAAATATTACTGTTGAAAACATTTTGACAGAGTCTTGGTCAAAGGTCAGACTAAGGTCACAATATGACATTGCACATCTATAACCCCTAAGCTATACCCCTATCAACACCCTTGGTAATATCTAACAGATTCTGAGATACAGGCCAGGTAAGATATTTGCCCCGGCCCACCCATCTGTTCACTGGTCAGCACATGCCATGGGTAAAAACAATACATGCATTTGGACAATTTGAAATCATAATGACCACAGGTAACAGTACAGATATTGTAAATCTCTGAAGTGATAAGTCATGTGTTAATTTATTTAAAAAAAGACCCATACACTGATCACAGAGTTTTCAGCAATAAGAGACAAAAAAAACCAATGTGTTTCATATTTCTACAAATATTTAGAAAATGATATCTGGTACAATGATAATGGGATAACATCTCAGCTACAACCATGAAAACAAATGAAATACTGAATGTGATATTGAGGTTTGAACTAAAAAAGATACCAAAATTAGACCCATGAACTGATCATTACTTCCACCAAAAACACTTCATATTATAGAAATATAAATATGCAGAGACACTACTTCACATTTGAAATTGGTAAAACAGGCTCATTATTTGATTACTGACCACATACAATATGCCATATATGGTACACTTCATACAGTTGAAGTATTCATTCAGTGTTTACCTTTTTTTCAAAATAGACCCAAAAACTGATTCAAGGGTTTTCACCAATTAGAGACAAACAAAGTAATATTTTTAATATTTGCATAAATATTAAGGAATTATTATTTGGCACAGTAATAAAGGGATAACACACCTATTATTTGAGGTATTAACAATGAAAATATATGGAATATTCTTTGTTATTCAGGTTCAAAGTAAAAAATTCACCGAAATTAGACCCATAAACTGATTTACGCTTCTATCTTTCAGAAGCATGATTAAGGCTCACCTGTTTCATGAAGTTTATCATGCTTAGCATCAATTCCTCTGGTTGTACAAACTTTATGATGCCAACTTTTTTATTGGGGGAGTTAAATCCAGCTTATGACAAAATAAAGTGGGTAATCAATGCCTGCAAATGTTGTTACTACACATATGAAATGGAAAATAGGGGCCTTGTCATAAAAACAACATGTGTCTTAAAATAAATTCCATGTCTATCAATTGTACCTGCTATAGCAAGACTACAAAGGTAATACCAAAATAATAGTCAATGAATATCCCAGACCACAATATCCCTCTCCAAATTCAATGAGATATTCAATGTGAAACTTTAGCCAAAGTTAAATTATGTTTTAGCATAGATCACTTTATTTTGCTGTCATTGACATTGTGTCATAGTATTTTATGCCACTGCTAAGCAAAAGCAATAAGTGAAATGCTGTTCAACTTTTTAAATTTGATTATGTGGCTGTAAGTGATATTTCTGAATCCTTTCATTAAAATTTCACCAACATATGTAACTGAAGATGTCAAATAAAGCTTTAAAATTTCACACATTCCTGTTTGCATATCTTCAGTTTCAGATACAGAATATTTCATGTTATGGCCTTGTTAGGACAAATTGGCAATGCTGGAGACCTGTCCCAATGTGAACATGGCTGTTGTATGGGACCAAAACCCTTAAATTTCACCACTGACCTTAGGACAAAATCTCAGTCAAACAAAGAATGGACAGACACTACAACTATTAGCAAGACTCTACTTATGTAACACCAAAACTTGTTCATGTCAATCCACATAATTGTAACATAGGTTTATATATGCTACATTAATAGTAATAATTTATTACATAAATATTTCTGCAAGAAATATTTTTATTGTACAAGACAAAGACTACAAAAGTTAACCTGCCGCCTCAATATATAGTAATAATAATAGTGTAAGGTTTTTAGAGTCTATTGATTAAATATACAAGTTATCCTACTTTGATTAAATAATTAAAGATATTTAAGGGTTATTTAATTATCTATTTATAGCATGATTATGAAGCGGCATCTGCAAAATGCATATAGTTTTTTTTACTATAGCTTTGAGTCATTCCCTTATTGCTAATACAAAAAATAATAGAGGAAATCCTTTTGTTTGCCACATTTTATATATTTCACTTTTCTCAGCTTATACTTTTGGAAACTTTTATGTTTATTTTGTAGGATTTTATTGATATTTATCCCACCACATTATATCATTTATACATTGAAATAATGACATATCAAAACAATTATTCTTCTGTGTCAAGTGGTATAGATATAACACCAGCCAAATGCTAATGATTTTACCCTGTGGCTGCCATTTTAAAAGGATCTGTTATATCCACATGTCTGTGTGGAAAAACAGTTTGCAACTGCCTTAGTCTAAGCAACTAGAACCAGAACTGAAAACAAAAACAAGACCACTCAGAGAGCGTGTACCCCAAAGATGAAGTCCTAAAATATTGTTTATCTAATCTAATCTACTGCTTTGTAAGTGCAATATCGTCCTCACAAAGGGGAACTCAGTGCACTAATTAAACAAAATCATTATCATAGGGAGAGTCAAGGGGTGTTCATTTATTTATTTGGGGTTTTACATCACTTTCAACACTGTACAGATCATACCACGACGGGTAGTTGGAAGGGCAGAGGAAACCAGTACATACAGTTCGCTAGGGTTCTGTACTGTAAGCTGGCGACCAACGGCAAGCAACTACCAGCTTTCCCACTTGAGGCAGTGCTGGCAACCGAAGCCCAGCCTCAGAGGTGGAAGAGGGGCGTTCAAGGTCAGTAATCCAGGATTGTGGGTGTGACCAGGAGGGAAGAAAACTAAGTTGGGAAACTAGAGCTGAAGAAGTGGGTTTTTAGATGCTTCCTAAAAGATGCAACAGAGGGACTATTTCTTACATGAAATGGAAAAGAGTTCAAAAGGACTGGGGCATAGTGACTGAAGGCATTAGAAAAGTGTTTGATTTATAAACTCGACGGTCGAAAGCGGGAGTTTGAAGGAACTTGAGTTTGGGAGTACTTCGCCTTGTATTTCTGGAAGAGGTGTAGGGGTGGATTAATTCTCTTAGGTACACTGGTTGACCTTGGTTGAGAAGTTTGTATGTAATAAGGCCAATTTGAATTTGTACCCTATATCTGATTGGTAGCCAATGGAGTTTTTTTTTAGTTGAGGGGTAATGTCAGAGAATTTAGAAGAATGGATGACAACCATGCAGTGTGAGTTTTGGACTAGCTGCAACCTCCTTAACTAAAAATCAGTGAGGGATAAAAGGAGTGAATTGCAATAATCCAACTTGCTCCTCTCCAATGCATTTGCTAACAGCACTAATATACTAAGGTCTAGAAGGGGACAAATTCTGTAGAGGTCTCTCGCATATACTCTAGTAGACTTTATGACATGTCACACATGGTTTGAGAAATTGCACTCTGAAGTTCCTGACACTTTGTGCTGGCGGATTTCCCAGAATATTGATAGGCAAGTGAGGGAGGAGTTTTTTTGGAGAATAAACTTGGTTTTATCTGGGTTAAATTTTAATTTATTTGTAAATATGAAATTTTAAATGTCATTTAGGCAGTTCTTTGCATTGAGTGAGAGAAATTTGCAGATGAGAGTGTTATGCAGAACTGGGTGTCATTGGTGTAAAAGTGAAAGTTGATACAACTATGGGAATGAATGATTGAGCTGATTGGACTAGTGTAGAGAGAGAATAGAACTGGTCCAGGACAGCGCCCTGGGGAATTCGATACTAGGACACAGCAGGATGCGAGAGTGTACTACCTACCTTGACCGAGTGAGTCCTTCCCGACAGGTGTGATTTGAACCAGCAAAGTGCTAGCTCACTGAATCCATTAAGTCTGTCCATGAAAATGGTGTAGTCAATGGTATCAAAAGTGGAGGATAGGTCCAGAAGGGTAAGGGCAGTGACAGACCCTTTGGCCACATTAAGAAGAATATCGTTATGAATATTAAGTAGGACACTTTCAGTAGAATGGTGTTTTCCATAAGCCAATTGGAAGGCAATCATAAAGCCCGCTTCATCAAGGTGAGCATGTGTCTGGACAGCTACTATCCTTTTGAGTATATTTGAGATAAAGTTTAAATTAGAGACAGGCCTGTAGCTTTTGAAACTTCTTTGTCTAAGGATAATTTTTGAGGAAAGGGGTAACATGGGCCTGCTTGCTCAAGAGAAGGATTGATTATTGAAGTGATGGGGGTAATGAGAATATCCAGATAATCAAGAACAAGGAAAATGGGCCAAGTGTCTAAAGAACATAATTTACTACAAGAGTTGGTAATAATTTTAGTAACTTGATCCTCTGGTACAGTAGCAAAATGGAGAACATAGGGGGGAGAGTCAGGGGTGATGTGTTGCAAATTGACAGAAGCAGAGAATGTTAAGCATATTTTTTCAGTTTTTTTTCTGTGAATAACTCCATAAACCGTCAGCCAAAAGCTGAGGAGGCTTTATCAATGGGAGGATCTTGGCTGGAAGTCTGTGTAACACATCACCCAGGACATGCCATAATTTTTGTGGGTGAAGGTGATTATCCTGAATTTTTGCTTTAAGGAATTGAGATTTGGCCTGCATGCAGATTCTATTGTGCTGGTGGATTTTTTGCATGTATTTGCAGCAATTGAAGGTGGATTTATTTCTTTGCCAAATGCGTTCAAGCAAATGTTTGGTCTCTTTTGCCGCAATTACAGTTTTGTTAACACATCATGGAATGTACTTCGCCTTGGTGTGTTTGATGTGTAAGTGGAGCATGTTTGTTGATAAGGGACGACAAGGTGGTGTGATATTATTTCTAGAGAGTATCATGTTCTTTGGATGGATTGTTAATCAGTTCAGAAGCAAGGAGATCTTCTTTTATTTTCTCTTTGTCAATTTTATGGTATTTATGAAAGGAGACAGTAGCATTATTCTGGGGTCTAGGGGATAAAAAATTTAGAGTGAAACTAACTGAAAAATGGTAGGAAAAAGCATTGGTGGTGTGGACATTGGAAATATCATCATTGTTATATTTGGTCAAAACCAGGTCAACAGTATGTCCATGAATATGAGTCGGGAAATTAACTTTCTGAATTAAGTCAAATGAATCAATCAGTGAGTGAAAGCTTTTTGAATGTGAACATGTTGTTTCAAGATGAAGATTGAAGTCACCAGATTTTCTGTAGTGTGATGGATATCCTCTAAAAGTGACTGAAACTGTTCAAAAAAGGTTAGCGTACTAGAGGAAGGTGGTCTGTATATGTTCAGAAAGTAAAAAGATTCTTTGTTCAGGGATATCTTGATAAGGAAGTTTTCAAAGGTGGAGCAGGCCTTTGTTTGAACAATGGATGCATATAGTCCATCTTTAAAGAAAAACCCCAGTCATTCACCATAGCAGGCCTCTCGTGGCTGCTGATACAGATTATAACCTGGTGGGGTGATCTCAGACAAGTTGGATCTTGTGGTGTTAGGTCTACTCCAGGTCTGTGACATGGCGAAGAGATCAGTGTCATTGTCTGAAATAAATTTCGCAGTGGCTGGTTATTTGTTGTTTATTGATCTGATGTTTGCAAAGGTGATATTCAGACACCTGGGTGGTCCTGGGTTTGGGTTCATATCACCAGCAAGGAGGAGTAGGATGAAGCCACGGGAAGGTGACAGAGCTGATGAAATAAATATTGAGGACTTGATGCTAAAATATAAACAGAAAGTGGTGGTAGGGGTTTGAAGGGGTAGAAACTGACAATATCAGGACATTGAATGCTTGAGTTAATGTGGTGCTGATATGCAGCAATGACTGGTTGGATTGCCAGTAAGATATGGAGGAAAATCATTTTTGAGAACTTGGGGGGGGGGGGGGGGCTTTAAGTTTGAAACTGAACATAAAATTTAGGGAATTGTGGGGTTAGTGGGTGTATATTATGAGAGTGATGGTCCCTGATAACGGGGAATGTGAGCAATAAAAGGAGATCACACGAAAAAGTGGGCAGTTTTAGGTGTAATTATCTAATAATTTTATCAAAAAGGGAGTATAAAAGATAAAAAGTTATTTGTGGATTGAAAACTAGAATTAAGGCACACATAGAGGGAGTTTTATTAAAGATATTGCTTTAACGATAGATAATTTAGAAAAAAAAACACATTCCTCAAAAATGGATAAGTATAATTTAACATTATATAAGCATAATGTTAAAGCATCTTTTAAAAAGTTTCCAGATCCGGATGTTGATGCGGATAAGCATCAAAACTGAATCACTTTTGTTCATGTATAAGTATTAAACTATCTCTCTGTAATAAAAATACAAAATGAAATAAACATGTCAAGATAATATTCTTCAATGACTGTGTTTAAAAAGTGGGGAATCACGGGGGGCCTATTACAAAAGTGAACTTCACTTTGGACATTACAAAGACTGCAGGATAATAATGTTCATACTTTATATATCAGTAATTTCTGTTTTAAAATTGGTTGATTTCGACTGTATTTAGTGCTAATTTAAACATTAATAAGCAAAACTCTACTTATGTAACATCAAAACTTATTCATGTCAGTCTGTGTAATTGTCACATAAGTTTATACATGCTGCAACTTTTTCAGATAACATATATTAATAGTAATAATTTATAAAATGAGTATTTCTGCAAGGAATATATGCCTTTTATTGTACATATTTTGATGGACCAAGACCACTTCAATCAACCTGTCACCTAAATATTTAGTGATAATAACATTTTAAGGTATCTAAAGTCTATTGATTTAATTTATATGTCATGTTACTTTGTTATAATAATTAAAGATATTTTAGAGTTATTTTATTATCCAGGCATGGTATGATTATGAAGTGGCATCTGCGAAGTGTCATATATTGTTTCTTATTACTATAGCTTTGAGTCATTCCCATATTGTTAATGCAGGAAATAATACAGGGAATCCTTTTATCTGCAGCACCTTATACAATTCACTTTTCTCAGTGTATACTTTTGGAAACATTTTTGTTTATTTTGCAAAATGTTATTCCATGTTAAGCTGTATAGTTACAACACTAGCCAAGTGCTGACAATTTTTACCCTGTGTCTGCAATTTAAAAAGGATCTGTTGATGTCAGATATCCACTTTCTGTGGCAAAACCATGTCATATCAGAGTTTTTTCAAATGCAGTACTGATAATACTAACTATGTGCATCACAGTTTACAAAAATTTTGTTTATTTTGTCTGATTTTGCTCACATTTATTCTAAACCCTCCAGTATTGCTGTATTTCAAATTCCTGTCTTTTGCATACTTAAGATATCCCATTGTTGAGTAAAGCAGGGGTAACTTGAAAACTATTACCCCTTGTAGTGTTTTTGTTCGCATAGGTTGTTCACCTTTCTTTTGGGTCAGCTATAAAATGGTTAAATTGTAGATGACCAACTAGGGTAATAGCTACTTTCAGGTTCTCACTGTTGAGTAAATTGGTTGTGACTTGAGAAATATTGTATTTTACATTATATTTATAAATATGTTCTTTGGCTGCTTTTCAATTAGCTGTAGCATAGTGAGACTTCAGCCTCATTGCATAGCTGAAAAGTAAGATACTTTCGGGGATGCAGTGGAGTAAAACAGTTGTATAAGATTTGTTTTAAAGTATGTTATTTGCCAACTGATATGTCAGCTAAAATAGTATAAGAGCATACTTGTATCAGATGGCATAAATTGCTATTTTCAGTTCTTAATATTGAATAAATGAGTTCTAACTTGAAAAGTATTGCATTTACAGTATTTTTTGTTTTTAACTATGTTATTCACTGGCTTTTCGGTTTAGCTGTAACATAGTGAAATGGCAGATTTGTGGCTTACTTGCAGAAACAAGAATTAGATACTTTTAGGTTGTCACTATTGTGCGAATCCGTTTTGTCATGAAAAGTATTTCATTTGAAATGTTTTGTTTACATATGTTATTCATCTGTATCTGGAATGTGTTTTTTAAAGTATGTTAGTCACCAACTTATGGGTCAGCTAAAGCATAATAAAATTGAACAGATGTAGCAGATGGCATAGATGAGCAATACCTACTATGAGTTCCTAATGTCGAGTAAATCAGTTGTAACTTTAAAATTATTGTAGTGGATGGCATAGAAGTGCAATGGCCAGTTCCATGTTTTCTTTATGGAGAAAATCGTTTGTAACTTGAAAACTGTTGTATTTACAGTATTCACCTCAAATGTGTATTTATCTGCTTTTCCAGTTAGCTATAACATAGTAAAAATGCAGACTTGTGGCTCATTGCATAGCTTGAGAACTAGAAACTTTTAGGTTGTCACTGTTGGGTGGGTCGGTTGTATCTTGGGAGCTGCAGCTTTTAGAATATGTTTTAAAGTATGTTATTCACTAACTATGGGTCAGCTAAAACACTACAACGTACTAAAAGTGCATACTTTTAGTAGATGGCATAGATGGGCAACAGCTACTTTCAGTTCTTACTGCTGAGTAAATGCATTGTAACTTGAAAACTATCGCTTTTACAGGTTTTTTTTTAATATGCTATCCACCTATAAAATCCTACAAAATGGTTAATTCGTAGATGGCATAGATGAGCAATAGCTAATTTCAGGTTCTCACTGTAGAGTAAATGAGTTGTAAATTAAAAACATTTGTATTTACAGTATTTCAAATATGTGACTCACCTGTATTACACCTTGCCATAAATCAGTTGTATCTTGAAAACTGTTGCGTTTAGAATATTTTGTTTACATGATTAATTCACCAACTTTTCGGATCATCTATGAGGCGGGAAAATTGCAGACCTGTAGCAAATAACACAACTGAGCAGTAGCTACTTTGTGGTTCTCACTGTTGAGTAAATTGCTTGCAACTTGAAAATTACTGCATTTAGAGAGGTTTCATTCCAAATATCATATTTATGTTTCTTTGGCTCAGTTTCTACAAAGTAAATTTGCAGACATATGTCTCACTGGATAACTGAGCATTAGCTACTTTAAGAAATTAATGCATTTGCAATTGCATTTATGATAATTTCCTCTTCATGAAGTATGTCACTCGTTTATTTTTCAGTCAGCTAAAACAAAGTGAAATTGAAGTCTGGTAACTCAGTATCTATGAAATAGCGAACCTTAGGGTATCACTATTGAGTAAATCACTTGTAACTTGAAAATTATAGCGTAAACAATATTTGATGTAAATATGTTTATTCAAAATACTTTAGAGTTCGTTATACCATAGAAAAAGTGTTGGATCTGTAGCTCATTGAATAGCTGAGCAAAAGTCACTTCAAGATTGTCATTTTTGAGTAAATCACACAAAAAATTACTTTTACAGTTTGTTTTAAAAAGACTTTCCAATTACTTTTTACACCTCTAATAGTTACCCAACAGGTACCTTACTTCTGAATATCAATTCCATTGAACAACCTATAACTCTAGTTACTCCTTAATTTTTACTCTGAAAATCGAACCACACAGCCAACACAGGGCCCTTTCATGGGAAATAATTTGACCCCCTGGTTTCATAAAAAAATTGAGGTTAAAAACTCCAAATAATTTTTAAGATGATAAATTAGGAAAAACATCCAACAGTAATAACACTTCCAACTGATTAATATGTGTATTAAACATAAACTGGGTGGTTACATTGGTGTCAAAGGTTTTGCAAAAAAAAATATTATAATGATATCCTGTCAAGATGAAGTTTTTCTTTCAAATGGAGTTATGTTCTTTTTTGTTTTTCTTTTTTCTCTGTGTTTTTCACTGTTATTTTTGTTTTTCCATTGTGAGTGTGTATGTGTTTTGTCTTTTTTCCTTCACTATTTTTTTCTACAGCTAAGTGCAGTTCGTTCTTACAACTGGCTAGCAATGTTTCAAACAAAAATCAGATTATTTGACAGTTATTATGTTAGCAGTAGTAGCATACAAAGATATGATTACAAAGGTGTTCAGGTCAGTTGTTATAGCCATGTACAGCCATGGTATAGCCAAGTACGTGCAAATGATGAATTGTATTAAGGGGTTACTAATACTTTTTTACTACTACTATTTTTATGTCACAAAAAGATTCAAATTCAGATAGAATGATGTTGATGTACAAGAATGGCAAATGGACTTAAAATAGCAAGCATGAATGTCAGAGGTTTGGCAGGGGAAATCAAAAGAAGGAACATCTTCAACTGGTTAAAAAGAAAACAATTTGCAGTTTACTGTCTCCAGGATATACACATCAGTTCTCAAAATGAAAGGGCATTTATTAAGGATTGGGATGTGAAGGATATATTTCATTAGTATCTTCAGAAAGTAGAGGTGTTGCTATTCTCATTAGAAAGAACTTAGATTATAAAATGCTGAATGAAGAGAAAGATAACTGTGGTAACTTACTTATGATTAAAATCCAAATACAAAATTTTACTCTTTTCCTAGCAGTCACTTATGGGCCAAATACTGACCAAACTTTTATAGCAATTTGAAGAATAGATTGCTACAGACCAATGGGAGCCCCATAATCTGTTACGGTGACTGGAACTTAGTTTTGGATTTTAAAAAAGATACATATGCCTATGTTTGAGAAAATAGTATTAATGCAAAAAGTGAGGTAATGAAAATGATTCAAAGTCTTGACTTAATTGACATTTGGAGAGCACGCAATCCAGAGGTTAACAAATATACCTGGGTTAGTGGGAAGCGGCCATTAAAATTGGCTAGGCTAGATTTTTTCCTTGCCACCTCAGACATTTATGCAAAAAATATTTGTTGTAACATAAGTCATGGTTATAGAAGCAACCACTCACCTATAGGAATAGAACTTGATGTACATGAGGTAGTACATGGAAGGGGTTTCTGGAAATTCAACCACTCTCTGCTCCATGATAGCGAGTGTGTTAAATTAGTTAAACAAACAATTGAAGATGTAAAAGAGGAGTATGGAAAATCGTTACATAATAAGCAAATGACACTGGAAATGATCAAATTAAAAGTAAGAGGAGCCACTATTCCTTATTCCTCAAGAAAAAAAAGTTGGAAATTGAAAAAGAAATACATATTGAACAAAAAAATCGAAGAATTACAAGCACAGCTGCAAACTAATCCAGAAAACAATTCCCAATTAAGAGAGCAAATTGAAATTTTAAAAGAAGATTTAATGAGTATTAGGAAGGTAAATTTAAAGGGAGCAATGATTAGAGCAAAGGCAGAAGCCTACTGTAACTTTGAAAAACCAACTAGGTATTTTTGTAACCTTGAAAAACGCAATTATGCAAACAAGGTAATCCATAGATTAAAACATAAAGACAGAGTTATTACAAATCAACAAGAAATTCTGGATATAACAAAGCACTTCTATTCAAAACTCCTTCAAAGTAAACGAGCCAGTAATCCGCTCAGGAAAAGAACATTATTTATAAATTAGTCTAATGTAGAACATCTATCAAAAACAGAGCGAAAACAATATGAAGGGATGGTAACATATACAGAATTAGGACAGGTATTAAAGGATATGAAAAATGGAAAGTCACCTGGGACAGATGGTTTTACCATTTTTGGGGGGTGATATAGGACAAATATTACTGGAAAGTTTAAATGAAGCTTTTCAAAAAAGGGAGTTATCAATCACACAAAAAATATAGCATAATTACGCTGATTCCAAAAAACAATAAACCGAGGGAGTTAATATAAAATTGGCATCCTATGACTCTTTTGAATGTAGAATAGAAGCTCTTGTCCATTTTTTTTTTGCAAATCGAAAAAAAAAGTGCTTCCAAAATTAATTCGTAATGACCAAAAGGGATTCAGTAAGGACAGATACATTGGCAAAAATATCGGGACAGTTTTTGACAAAAACTTTTTGTTGGATTGAATATTTAAAAGATATAAAATTGTAGGGTATATTACTTCTTATAGACTTTAAAAAGGCCTTCGATTCCCTTGAATGGGATTATTTAAAGTTGATTTTGACAGCCTACAATTTTGGACTTGAATTTATATCCGGGTTTTCAACTTTATACGTAAATAGCAATAGTTGTGTTATTAACAATGGTTTCTTCACAAATTTTTTTGATATAAGTAGATCATGCAGACAAGGTGACCCCTTAAGCCCTTATCTATTCATTTTGGCAGTGGAACCATTGGCACCAGCAATAATGAATAGTGACTCAATACATGGCTTAGGTCTAAAACGAACAGAGATACTTATCAGTATGTTTGCAGATGATACTCTACTATTTCTCGATGGTAGCGAAAACTTGTTGAAGGAAAGCTTAGAAATTCTACAGTCTTTTCACAAATGCTCAGGGCTAAAAATAAATTTGGGTAAGACCAAAGCAGTTGGTTTGGGAATAGCAAAGCTAAACCCAAGTTAATTGAGGAAAAATCAATGCAATGGGTTAAAAATTTTGACCTACTAGGTATATTGTTTGATACAGACCCCATGCCATGGTAATGAAAAATTATGAGAAAAATACAGATTGACAGGGTTATTAACCACTTTAAGAGATTTAAATTAAGTATTATTGGGAAAGTGAATGTCCTAAAAACTATGGCACTGCCAAAATTAGTGTACCTTTTTTCTCTTCTACTGAATCCAAGAATACAAATAATGGACAAAATAAAAAGTATATTTAAAGAATTTTTTATGGGAAGGTTGACAGACTAAAATCACTAAGAAGCAGCTTGAAAAAAATATTGAATATGGAGGTCTAAAACTAATTAATCTCAATGCCTTTTTTAAGTCAGTAAAATTGACCTGGATTAAAAGATTATTATCAACATTAGGTAGCTGGCAATATATATTTGAATAACACATCTGTCAACAGAAAAAATTATTTGGAAGTTAGACAGTACAGCACTACATAGGTTTAAATTAGGTATAAAAATCCATTCTGGAAACATGTGATAGAAAGCTGGGAAAACTATAAATTAACAATGTCAGATAATGTTGACTCTAGAACTCTCCCCATGCAAGTTTTAGTAAATGACAATCCCATAAATATGGACAATGTGGTGAAAATACTTCAAGATTGTGGCGCCTTACGTATAAATGACCTTATAATGGAAAATACTGGCTTTTACGGTTACACTGATTTTAAACAAAAGTATAAACTTCATATAAATTTTCTCCATTCTTACAGTTTGATACACAGCATCCCCAGACAATGGGATCTTAATACATCCGCAAAATTAAAACCATCAGAAGTGAAACAAAATATCCTAGAGAAGGTTATACTTGCTCCTAAAGTTTATAAATTTGTATATCAAAATCTGGTTGAACAGGTCGAAATTAATAGAGATCATGAAACTATGTGGGAATTGATTTTAGACATGGAGATAGAGGAAAGTAAATGGAAGAAAATATACAGTATTAATTTTAAAAGCTGCATCAAGTCTTCTTTAAGGACATTCCAATATAGCATTTTACTTTGAACATTACCGACCAATAAACATATCTTTAGATGTAATCTAGTAAATATAAAAAAATGTTTTTTTTCTGGCAAATTCATACAGAAACAATCGAACACCTTTTTTGGTCATGCCTTGTTGAAAAAACAGGATTGGTGCAGTGGATTTATTACTAGGTTATACCAGCAGTTTAACTCATAAAAACTTAAATTTTCTATTTACCTTGATAAAATCCAGTGGGAGCCATTTGTGTGTTAATAGATTCAAGGGAGAGGTAAAACACTACTATGACCTAGAAAATTGTGTTATTTTATACAATTATGGAAAAATGAGTAAACACATGGATAAATAGAATGGTCTTATGTCATTATTGTAATTTTTTGATGTACCACTTTGACTTTGATGTGCAATGAAGATTGTTTTTAAAATTGCAATTTTTTGTGTTGTTTTTTTTATGTTTGTTTCTAATATGTGCACAATAAAAGTTTAGATAAAAAAAGAAAATAAAAAAAATTAAATTTCAGCCTTTTTAAGCTAAGAAATTGTCTGAAATTGAAAAACAGTCTTTTTCCAGAAAGGATGTGTCCTTTTCACAGAAACTACAATACTTAACTTTGTTAAAAGGATGTGTCCTTTTCACAGAAACTGTAAATCTTGACTTTTCTTAAAAAGATGCGTGCTTTTCACAGAAACTGCTAAATCTTGACTTTTGTGAAAAGAAAAATCCCTTTCAGAAAAATACTGAAAATCTTCACTTTTCTAGAAAGGATGCATCCTTTTCAGAGAAACTGCATATCTTCACTTATCTGAAAAGGACTCATCCTCTTTACAGAAAATGCAATGCTTACTTTTCTAAAAAGTAGGGGACCTTCTCACAGAAACTGCAAATCTTCACTTTAAAAAAAGGACATATCATTTTCAGAGAAACTGCATATCTTCACTATTGTAAAAAGGATGCATCCTTTTCAGAGAAACTCCAAATGTTCACTTTTCTAAAAAGGATGCGTCCTTTTTACAGAAACTGCAAATCTTCACTTTTACAAAAAGGACATTCCCTTTCAGAAAAAAGCTGCAAATCTTCACTTTTCTAAAAACGATGTGTCCTTTTCACCGAAACTGCAAATCTTCTCTTTTTTTAAAAGGATGCATCATTTTCAGAGAAACTCCGAATCCTCATTTTTCTAAAAAGGACACATCCTTTTCAGAGAAACTGCAAATTTTGACTTTTGTAAAAAGGATGTGCCCTTTTAGTCGAAACTGCAATTCTTCATTTTTATAAAAAGGGCACGTCCCTTTCAGAAAAAAACTGCAAATTTTTATAAAAAGGACACATCCTTTTCAGAGAAACTGCATATCTTCACTATTCTAAATAGGATGCATTCTTTTCAGAGAAACAGCAAATGTTCACTTTTATAAAAAGGATGCATCCTTTTCACAGAAACTGAAAATCTTCACTTTTATAAAAAGTATGTGTCCTTTTCACAGAAACTGCAAATCTTCACTTTAAAAAAGGACACATCCTTTTCACTGAAATCTTCACTTCTCTAAAATGGATGCATCATTTTAGAGAATCTGTAAATTCTCACATTTCTAAAAAGGATGCTTCTTTTTAGAGAAACTGCAAATCTTCACTTTTCAAAAAGGATGCATTAAAACTGCAAATTTTTACTTTTCTTTAAAGGATATGTAATTTTCAGATAAACTGTAAATAATCACTTTTCTAAAAAGAACGCATCCTTTTCAGAAAAACTGCAGATCTTTACTTTTCTAAAAAGGATGCATTCTTTTGAGAGGACCTGCAAATCTCCACTTTTCTAAAAAGGATGCAGCCTTTTCACAGAAACTGCAAATGTTGACTTTTCTAAAAAGGATGCATTCTTTTGAGAGGACCTGCAAATCTCCACTTTTCTAAAAAGGATGCAGCCTTTTCAGAGAAACAGCAAATCTTCACTTTGACAAAAAGGATGCATCCTTTCTACAGGAACTGCAAATCTTCAGTTTTCTAAAATGGACACGTCCTTTTCACTGAAACTGTAAATCTTCACTTTTCTAAACAGGATGCGTCCTTTTAACAGAAACTCCAAAACATCACTTTTGTAAAAAGAAATTACAAATCTTTATATTTTCTAAAAAGGAGACATCATTTTCAAAGAAACCCCAAATCTTCAATTTTGTAAAAGTGACACATCCTTTTCACAGAAACTGAAAAACTTTCTAAACGTTTTTCACAGAAATTGCAAATCTTCACTTAAGACTAAAGAAACCTCAAGTTTCACCAAATTGGTAACAGCTTTTGGGCCATGTTTTTAAGCTTTTTGCCCCATTTTGGCTTTTCAGTAAATTTAAGCTTTTTGTTAAAAGGGTGTGCCCTAAACACAGAAACTACAACTTTTGTCTTTTTATCTCATGCTAGGCTTTAGCTCAGGAGGGATATTATAAGATGCACTGTGTGTGAGGGTGTGTGTGTGCATTAATGTGTCATTCAGATTTCTCTGTAACTACTGCAGCTACAGAATTTTTGTCAATTAAATGTCCTGATGAATTTTCACGCCCTTGAAAACTTTTGGGATTTTGTGGATTTGGTTCTAAAGATAAGTGAGTAATATCAGTTTTAGCTGCTTTAAGTAAACTTGTAACCCCGAAACTACCACAGTTACATTATTTTCTTAAAATAAGATGTTTAACTTTCTCTTTAGCTAAAAAAATGGTACATAGTTTGGGGTTCCATTGTTTGCCATAAGGGTGTAATAACTGCTTTCTTATTTGCAGCAAAATGATAATGTCAAATATCTTCAAAAGTATTGAAGTTAAGCATATCATTTCAACATATTATTCAGCTGGTTTTTGATAAGCTCTCACATAGTAAAGTTTTAGACCTGTTGCACATAGTATAGCTGAGTGATAGCTACTTTGCAATGCTTACTGTTAAGTAAATCCATAATAACCTCAAAACTACTGCAGTACGAGTATTTTCCTAAGGTATGTTGTTCAGCTACTTTGTCCTAAAGTACCAGGTGGCACATAGTTTGGAACTCCATTGCATATAATAAATGAGTGACAGCTATTTTCTCATAGCTAAATAATAGAAAAACCCAAAATAAAATATGTTTCAAAGTTAGGCTTATTAACGATCCTACAGGTTTGGTATATTAAACCAACCTGTTGGAAATCATGTGCTTCGAACCTTTTGATACTGTTGGATTTAACCTTTCAGCCCTCCTTTAAGGTCAAACAGAGACCAACCATCTTTAAGGGCCTAAAATTCACTGATTTTTACTCCTAGAGGTTTGGAATGGTAAACTAACCTGTAGGAAATGATGCACTGCGGATCATTTCATTTAGTCAAATTTGATTTCAAGGTAAAACGGGGGTCAACCATCTTTAAAGGCCTTAAAGCTCACTTATTATTGGTCATAGAGGATTGGGATGTTAAACCAACCTTAAGGAAATGGTGTGGTGTGGATGTTTTGATGAAGTGATATTTGACCTTTGACCCCCTTCAAGCTTAAACAAGGGTCAGCTATCTTAAAATGCCTAAAGCTCACTTATTATATAGGTCAAAATCATGTGCCTAGAGGTTTGAGATATTAAACCAACGTATAAGAAATCATGTGCTGCAGATCTTTGGATGATGTCGGATTTAACCTTTGACCCTTCTTCAACGTCAAACATGATCAGTCATCTTTAAAATGCCTAAAACTCACCTATTATTGGTCCAAGATGATTGGGATCTTGAACCAACCTAAAGAAAATCATGTACTGCAATCTTTTGTTGCTGTCAGATGTGACCTTTGACCCCTCCTTCAAGGTGAAACCAGGGTCAATCATCTTTAAAGGGCCTAAAATTTACTTATTTATCCCAGAGGCTTGGGATGTTAACCCAACCTGTAGGAAATCATGTGCTGTCGATCTTTTGATTGGTCAGATTTGATCTTTCACCCCTTTTTCAAGGTCAAACAGAGATCAACCATCTTTAAAGGGCCTAAAATTCACTTATTTTTCTCCTAGAGGTTTGGGATGTTAAACTAACCTGTAGAAAATCATACACTGTGGATCTTTTGATTTGATCAAATTTGACATTTGATTCCTCCTTTAAGATCAGACAGGAGTGAACCACCTGTAAAGGACTTAAAGTTCAATTATTATTGGTCCTTATTGGTTTGGGATGTTAACCAACCATAAGGAAATCCTGTGGTGTGGATCTTTTGATGAAGCGATATTTGACCTTTGACCCCTCCTTTTAGGTCAAACAAGGTACAACCATATTAAAAGGGCCCAAAGCTCACTTATCATATTGGCTAAAGAGGTTTAGGATGGTAAACCAACCTATAGGAAATCATGTTTTACAGATCTTTTAATTAGGTCATATTTGACCTTTGACCCCTTCTTCAAGGTCAACCATCTTTAAGGGCCTAAAACTCACTCATTGGTCCTAGAAGCATGGGGTGTTGAACCAACCTGTAGAAAATCATGTGCAATGAATCTTTTGATGGCGTCAGATTTGACCTTTCATCCATCCTTCAAGCTCAAACCGGTGTCAACCATCTTTAAAGGGCTAACCTATTATTCGTCCTAGGGGCTTAGGATGTTGAATTTAGTAACTTCCCATTGTCAAATATTTATTTTTCCAAACAATATGTATGACATCTTCAGAACACGTGTCCAAACATTTGTCCTTTTCATCAATACTGCCACATTGATTAATTTTTAAAGTACATTTATCTTTATAAAAATACAGCCAGCTTCATTTATTGAATATACATTTATCGGTGGGAGATAAATGACCACGTCAGAAGGTTTGTTGTAAATAGGGTGTGCCCTAAACATGGAAACTGCAAATTTACTCTTTTTGTAATAAGGATGTGCCCTAAACATAGTAACTGTAACTTTACTCTCTCTGTTAAAAGGGTCCACCCTAAACAAAGAAATTGCAAATTTCATCTTTTTGTATATAGGGTGTGAAGTAAACATGAAAACTGTAAATTTCATCTTTTTGTTAGTAGGGTATGCCATAAACACAAAAACTGCACATTTCACCAATCTGTAGTTAGTTTGCACCTAAACTGCAAATTTCATCTTTTTGTAACTAGAATCAACAAGGAAAAAATATATTAACCATCACAAATAGTTAAAACAAATAAAAAGGATATTGTGTGTCAAAATTCTGTTTTTCATCTGGTATATATTTTAACTGATAATTTATTCACTCCGGTATTTAATTACTACTGCAAAGTGTGAGGTTTCATACCATACTATTGGAGCCTGATTGTAACAGAGATCAGTACATATGTCACAGCAAACAGATGAAACCATTGAATTTCCAATTGTTGGCAGGGTTTATAAATATCCATATTTTCTAAAAATAAATATTCTCTTCGAAAAAAAAGTATAAAAATTAATTTACTAATTGTATATTTAGATGTGGTACATCTGGAAGATTAAATCAACAAACCTAACTGGACATCTTAGTATTTTACTACATAAAATACACCCAATTTTTTTCAAATGGAATGTAAACATGTAAATATTAACATCAAATAACTATATAAAACCATATAACTCTGGTCATCACAAAAAAATGGTAAAAATAAGCCTTACTTCCATAACTCTTGTTTTATTATTTGATAGCTTCATATCTTCAACTAAATCTTAGGGGGCCACGGTGGCAGAGTGGTAACACTCTCGCCTCCCACCTCTGCAGCCGGGGTTCGATCCCCGTCATGGCCGTAAGTGGGAAAGCTGGTAGTTGCTTGCCGTTGGTCGGCAGTTTACAGTACAGAACCCTAGCGAACTGTATGTACTGGTTTCCTCTGTCCTTCCAACTACCCGTCGTGATATGACCTGTACAGTGTTGAAAGCGACGTAAAACCCCAAATAAAATAAATCAACTAAATCTGATGTTTTTTTGAAGTCACAATAACCTGATGGCTAATGACTATTAATTGCCACCTTGCATCCATTATAAAAATCCAATTTCCACCGTGCTTCCACAATACAAATGTATTTAAGTTATTTCCAAAAAATGTGAGTGAAACACACAAAACATTTTGAACACTCAACTTTTGCAGAACATATGACTTTCAGCCTAGTTTGAGAAAATACCACACTTCATATGATACTTTTGTAATCTGAGTGTGTCCCTTAATTAACTTATCTAGGCACTCTCTTGTAGATATACAGAACATGCCAGTGGGTTTATCAATCCAGAGTGTATCTCTGATATGATAATGACCCCTGACCCTTCTACACATACTTGATTTACAGAGTCTTGCATGGTAGATTCTAGCCACTATACAGCAGCAAAATTGAACACACATCTCTGAAGTTTCATTGAAGCCAGTATCAGTATTTATTGATAACTCATATTCACGTTACATGATCAATGAGGTGTGATGCGGTAAGCTGTAGGAAGTTGATCCTTGGTGGGGACATTGGTTAGGGTGTGCAGGTGTGCAAGACCATGGTGTGATGTTGATTTCAGCTTGCCAAAGTGACTTTGACCTGTGAAATCCTGTCCAAGCTATATCTTGGAAAGTGTAAGGTGTAGGAAGCTGATACTTGGTAGGGACATTGGTTAGGGGGTGTAGGTGTGCAACGTCATGGTGTGACCTTGATTTGACCTTTGTCATAGTGACCTTGACCTATTAAATCTTGTTTGGGCTATATCTCGGAAACCATAAAGTGTAGGAAGTTGATACTTGGTAGGGACATTGGCTAGGGTGTGTTGGTGTGCAACGTCATGGTGTGATCTTGATTTGACCTTGCTGTAGTGCCTTGACCTATAAAATCTTCTCAGAGCTATATCCCGGAAACTGCAAGGTGTAGGAAGTTGATACTTGGTAGGGACATTGGGTAGGGGCTGTAGGTGTGCATTTTTGGCAGCCATCTTGAATTCCTTATAAAGAACAAAAACGCATTTAGTGCGAGATAGAGCGATTTCAACACAATTTTTGACCCACAGGCTATCTTCAGTGTCTACTGGCAACTTTTCCCAAAAATTGTTTTTCCGCCATTTTTTACAGCCATCTTAAATTTCTTTGAAACTAAAAAAAAAAATTTTCTTTTTCTCTTGCAAATCAATACTGTAGTTTTTTTATTATATATACTGTATATAAAAATGTATACAATAAGTACACATCTCCTTTCTTGGGTTACTGGTGGCTGCTGAGCAGCCACCATTGGCCCCAAATGGGTTTGAATCCGCCCAAGCCACATGCTTCAGATAGAACTGCGTGAAGGTTTCATGTAACTTCCAGTGACAGGCTCATAGGATTTGTTTGAAAGAGACTACCGAATGGAAGGCCTTACCAAGGCCCTCACATATTGGGCTTTAACCGGATGTAATGTGAGAGCATCCTGATCAGAGAGCTCGTAACACAGGATCAAAGTCTGTTTGATCCATGAGATCGTTGCAGGGGAGATGTCTTTGTTGAAGCTTTTTCTGGCTGAGGCCTGAGGTCTTGTCCAAGTAGTAACACAGTGCTCTGACGTGATATGGGGACCTACCAGACTTGTGGGACTTATCCAGAGTTGGGGCCAGGGCTGGAATAACCGCTGGGGCTACACTGTGTGGACCCTCTTTGTTAAGCTGGTTCTTGGAAGGAAAGCTGGGTGATTTGTAAAAGACACCTTTGAGCATGGATCTCACTCCTGAGTTCGCCGAACCCAGAGCTAAGAGGAAAGCAGTCTTGAAATTCAAGTGCTTTAAAGAGGCCTATTTTATTGGTTCAAATGGAGCCTTTGTCAGGTGGTGTAGCACCAGAGAGAGGGTTCAGGAGGGTATGTCCCTCTATATCTAGGGTCTGTCTGTAGAAAGTATCCAAGAGACGAGTGAGATTCTCATCTTTGCTGACATTAATGGGCGAATTCCCCAGTTTTTGAGCAATGGCTGATCTGTAACCATTAATGGTACTTGGCTGTAACTTCCTATCCTGGAACAGGTATAGAAGAAAGTCGGCTATTGACATTAAAGGGGGTGACCTGAAGTCCAGCTGGTTACTAAGGCACCACTTGGTGAAAATTGGTCCACTTTGCCTCATAGGCTGATCTGGTTGATCCTCTTTGAGGAGCCTAAATTCATGCTGCCGCTGCCTCAGAGAGACCCTGTTCCTTGATTGCTGAGGCTTGAGGAACCATGCATGTAGATGTAGTTTTGACAGATTCCAGTGTGCAGTCTGATTGAAGGGCTGAGTGAGCAGGTTGGACACATGGCCAGGCACAATGGGATCTGACTCGACATGGTCACTAGATTCTAAACCAAGGCATGTTGACCACCGAGGCAGAATCACAATAATTCCCCTGCATGGGTAGTAACTTCTCCACCTGTAACTTCTCCACCACTTTGCCCAAGATGGCTTGTGGTGGGAAGGCATATAGATCTAGATCATCCCAAGACAGGTGAGTGCATAGACTACCTATACCAAAGAGGTTTGACACTGGGGACACAAACTGGGTCAGTTGTTGAACCACGTAGCAAATAAGTCTATCTGTGGTTGATGCATCTTGTCTTGAAGACCTCTAGGAGAGTCCACTCTGTTTGAATGGTCTGGCCTTGGATAGTTTGCCTGCGACCACATTCAGCTGGCCTGGAATGTGTAGGGCTTTGACAGTAACCTGTTTTCTGGCACACCAGGTTATGATTCTCCACCAAAGGGCACACAGATGGCCTGACTTCATCCTCTTTGTTTATGTAGGCAACCACTGAGGAGTTCTTGGAAGTTCTTCGGATGCCGTTAAGAATTTGGGTGTCTGGTTTGATTCAGACTTTTCCTTCACCGAGCATGTTAACAATGTATGTAAACTTTGTTTCATCCAGATGAGGGATCTTAGACAAATGCGACAGTACTTGACTTGTGATGCTGCTCTTATGGCTGCAAATGCACTTGTGGGGAGTAGGCTTGACTACTGTAACTCCTTGTTTAGGGGTCTATCTGTTGCTAACCTACGCAAGCTACAATGCATCCAAAACAGTCTGGCTACCCATAAGGCATCGTTGCATCTTCAAGACTGCCCTGTTGGTATATAAATACCTACATACTAACTGTCCAAAATATTTCAGCCCATTTCTAAAAGTTAGAAAATGTGCCTATAATACTCGGCTGAGTCAATCTGATGGTATAATTCTAAATGTTCCTCAGTACCAACCATCGATTTACAAATCCACAAAGCAGTTTGGTTTAAGCTTTGCATATGATGCTCCCAAAATATGGAATGAACTCCCAGATGATGTACGATCTGCCACTTCTATTGCTTCCTTTAGAAAAAAACTTAAGGCATACTTATTCTGCCAAGCTTATCCTCCTTAGTATTTTCCACCTCATATGGCGTTCTCCGTGATGTCGACCATTGCTATGGATAAGGATAATGATTTTCGTAACTATCCCTATGATGTTGCGCCTTAGAGTCTGTCACTATGGCAGAGATTAAGCGCTATAAAAGTGGAATTGGAATTGGAATCTTTTAGGGCCAGAAAGACCGTCTTTAGTTTTAGGTAGTTTTTGTACAACTTGCTTTCTGGAAAGGACCAGGTTCCCCTTTGCAATATGCTTGCCAAGCATCCCGCCCTTATTTTGATGTATCTGTAAAAATCTGCAGAGCATGTTTTAGTGTGTGTAATTGTTGACCTTGCAGCACATTGGCTTCCACCAGTCTCCACATTAAATGTGGGTTGAGCGATCTGGAGACAGTGATCACCTTTTGAAGTGATTCTTGAACCCTCCAACTGTTTTTCAAGTGCAACTGTATGTGCCTCAGGTGTAGCCAGCCCAGATGGACTTATTTTTCTGTAGCTGTCAGAAGCTCTATGAGAGACATCAGCTGCCAGCCTGGACAGGGTTGGTCTGTCCAGTAAGTCTTTGATCTTTACTGTTAGAGCTCTGCCAGTGCTCTAGGGTGGGTCTGACCTTGCCCTCCTTCAGGTCGAATTGGTAACCTATGAAGTCGAAAACTTGTTTGGGGTCCGGCTCTAATTTCTGAATGTTTACCAACCAACTTAACTCCTGACATATAGCTACTAGAGTTTGTGTATGTTGGAGACAGTTTGGTGGGATCTAGCTCTGACCAACTAGTCCTCTAGGTACTGGTAGATCCTCATACTGGTGTTTAATGCCTTCAGTTTATCCTCTTTGGCTACTACTGCAAACTCCATGGATGCTGTGGATAGACCAAATGGTAGTGCTTTGAACTGGTATGTTTGACCCTAGACGTTAAAACACAGGTATTTTCTTAATTGGTTTTGTATGCATATATGGAAGTAAGCTTTCTTGAAATCTATGGACGTCCCCTACCCCCTGTCTGGATGGAGGTCCATATTGTTTCCGGTGTCTCCATTTTGAATTTTTCTGGACCAAAAATAGTCTGTTGAAAAACCCCAAAATAGAAGCATTTGAGAATATATTTGGCTTTTTCATCGTTAAAACACCAAGTTTTCACATTATTGTATTAGACTACTCTGCTAGTTACTTTATGCAATATTCCCACTCAGTTACTGCTTCAAAAGCAAATATCTGTTTTTTTTTTAAAACTTTCAACAACTGGGATGGGAATTACAATGCTTTAAGACAATCAGGACCTCACAGTACCAGATGCTGTAGTATTGCAGCTAATAGCCATTACTGTTTAATACTTGACATACCATTATATTTTAAAAGTCTCTTTATCTTCAAAAACTGATGCATAACCCTTTAAAATCTAAGATTTGCAACTTAGCTATATCAGGAAGCAATGCCTAGCAATTAAAAAGATTGCAAGTACATTACTACTAGACAAAGCCCAAGCATGACCTTTACAGAGGTCAGTCCAACTGTAACGAAATGTTGGCAAAGTAAAACAGTAAGCTATACTAAATGAAAAGTATCAAGCCAAAATGTAGGTGATAGGAAACAGTTTAAGTTATATGGCGTTGAAAGGTTTGTGCTACCAAGCCTGCTATTTTGGAAAGACCTTTAGGTAAGACCAAATGGCCTCTGATTTCCAATGACCATGCATTTTTATATACTCTAAAGGAACCTTCATTTCAAGAGCCAAATTAGCTCCACTTCTTCTGAAAAATGGAACCCATAATCTTTGGGGATAAGGCCCATACTTCTAATGGCTTTGTTAACACATTACATACTTTAAAAGCAGTTAATATTACCTTTTCACCAAGGATATAGTATATAAAAAGTGGGTCATCAGCAGAAAGGTTAAACTTCCTAACCAACCTATTGGTAGCAAATACAGGACAAATCTCATCACATGACAATTTATGTATATGAATAACTTTAAATTCATCACAATTTTGCATGTTTAACATACTTTAAAATAAATTAAAGTCCATCTGAAATCCACACAACATTTTTTACCAAAGGAAACCTAGTAGAATTAATTTACTTTGCATGAGATGGAGTTAGAGATGCCAATCTGAAAAAAGGCCAACAGATAAATTGCTTTAAAAACTATTAAATTAACATTTTGATCCAAATTTAACATCAACTGTTTCAATATAGTAATGGATAAAACACGATTAATTTTCGGTTTCATTTGATTATGCACAAATAATAGCCATCATTCCTCTCAAAGAAGCATCCACAAAGATAGTATATTTTGTAACATTTACTTAATGTATTTTGAAGTAGCATTAATGCTTCTAAAAACTGGCAGAACCAGGCATTATCTTTGTAAAAATTTCTTTGGCATACTCCTTAAGGTAAAGAGTATTCTATTTACAAAAAGTCTAGCTGGGGGAATACATTTATGTATATATATCAAATGGTCTACCAATCTTTGTACTTTGTGCCAGGTCCTTGTAATTTTTTAAGTTTATCAAGAGGAATAGCTTGGGTGCCCATTTTAGCATTAATTTCATTGCTTAAGCAAACTATCCTATGACTAGGAGGTTCAACTTTTTTATCATTACTAAGGAGTCCTAAATGTTGCAATAAATGGGTAAGAGTTAAAAAGGCACTGTTGGCCTGATGGGGAGGGAAACCCCTTGATATCATCCAGATAAGCCATTACCCAGAATTTCTGAGATCACATAAAATACACAATGGCGTCTGTACACAACTGGAAGCTAGACGCTCCTTGTCAGAGGCTGAACGGCATTATTACGTCAACATACGTCTGCTGATGGCAAGACAAACCTAATAGATGATAATTGGCTGGATCTATTGACAAGTTGTCAAAGGCCCTCTGTAAATCCACCTTAAACAATAAGGCATCACTCTCATAATGTTTATTTTTTCCACTACTTGGTCAATAGTGGGATACTTTAGCTGAAAGGTCATAAAATCAAAAATATTAGCAGGTACACAACTATTAATAATATTATAATGTGCCCATGATAAGTCTACAATCCCTCTTGTACCCCCATCTGGTTTTAACCTAGCAATAATAGCATTTTAAGTCTGTTCAACAGCCAGGGGCATATTGCCACAGGGTGTCATCCTTGCAAATTGCTGGGGTTGAATCCAGGCTGTGCTGACAGCCTATGACCACTGGCTTGATATTGTTTCACACAAGAATGAACTTTCTTTTAACTGACTTAAAAAAGTTTATTTATTTTTTTTTCTGTATAAGACTTGCCCTATGTAATCTATATCAGTCAGTGTTTGGCCAGTGTTCCATTGCTCGGCTGAAGCAAAAAAAAAACTATTAAATCAATAAATATAGAACAGAAAAATCATCTCCAATCCATTAATTAGGCTACCTACTTTTGCTCGTTTCTCTGGGATGTAAGGGTTTTTGGGGTTCTCTTACAAACATCAACAACCATTGCCAGTTCCTGGGACTTTTCCATCTTGTCCTTTTCTTTCTGTTTTTCTACCTCATCTAAGATATCCTGCAAGTCTTGTAGAAGCATGTCTTTTTCTCCATATTCCTCTTCAATTCCAGAACTATGAACAGAAACATATATTTTATAATCAATAACATAGCTGAGGTCTACAATCTTAGAGGTCTATATATATATATGTATGCTATATATATTATGTGTATATAATATATAATAGATCACAGCCACAATCATGTATTTGTATTTTATGAGATGTTTGCAAAGGGCTTCTGTAAACAAAAATAACTTGCGTAGTCTGACATCTGTGTCTCCCAGTATGTAGTGTTCTTGATATAAATATCAGTCATAATGGTTTCTTAGTTTATTGTAAGCACTTTATTTTAGTAGTTTTCAGCTAAAGCAAGTTAACGTTCCTCTGTGCTGTGTTTTTTCTTGTTTACTGCATTCAGATAAAGTCTTAAGTAAAAGGTTACATGTAATTGTTTGCATTACCCAAGATTACATGGGTGCGTTATGTTATTCTTGGAATATTAATAATGTTCACTTTTATATATGGTTCATGTTTACAGTACCAACAATTATCTTTTACACATTAATATGTTTAAACGTAATACCCTGATCTGTGATCTCATGTGTATTCATATTCTGGTCTTGTGTTTAACCAGTCCTTATAATTCAACATCATGTTTACGTTGCACAATTTCTTTGATTTTGTTCCTAAAAGATTTGTGTTTTAACACTGTTTTTCTTACTTGAAGTCACTCTAGTCACTTTAAAGTATGTAACTGTTGTAACTTGGTTTAAGAGCCTTTTAATGGTTATCCAATTGTAAATTTCTATTCATTTATCATGAATCTCTGTTTTTTTTTTCTTAATTAGTCACTGAAATAGCATCAATTTCTCATAGTTCTTATTCTCTCTAAGGGGGACTTCTTGGACAATGACTTTGTAATATCTTTCCCCCCTCACACCATCTTAAAATTTTTAAAAATTTTAACTTTAAATCATTTATAAGTTCAGTAATCTTAAACTCAAACATTTTGGATACTTTCAATTTAAGGCCACTCTCATATTGCCTAATCGTAAGTTGTAGCTAAACTTAGGGTGACCTTAAGTTCACCCATCATGTCTAAATTTAAACAAACCCCACTGGGGCCTCTTAATCTCACTCTCATTTAAGGTGGCCTTAATTTTTCAAGTATCCCTCATAATGTTTGTTTTCTAATATTCAAATGTACATAAACATTGGAAGTCTTGTATTATGTAAATAAATATATTTTACCATACTTTTGCCTTTTTCCTCTGACTTGAGGCAATGTTTTATGCTGCAATCTCAACAGCTTTAATACAACTGTATAAACACTAATTAATAGCTTAGAAGATGTAACTCTTTCAGGGTTGTCTGTTGGCAATAGATACTCGTGCATCAGTTGCTCTATTTTACTGGTCGGTTAAGGTGGCACTAGTGGTTTATCAAACTCTGATTATGGATATAAATAATATATGCAGACAATGTCATTCAGTTTTAGGGTAAACCACACTGACCGAACCAGGATTTTTTTTAAACAAAACAGTAAACATTTAACTATTCAAATATATAATGGCATATCTGGATTCATATATTCATCTGATATACAGATGATGACATGATTAATGGCTATAAAATAAGTTGTAATTACATGTTGTTGATTCGTTGAATTGAGTTAGAAAGTGGATTACATATGGAACAGGAGTCAGCGTATTTTTAATTGACAATTTAAGATAATCTTTGGCCATATCTGGTTCAAATATTTTAATCTGGATTCAGATAGTCAAAGAACAAACACTTTTTAAATAAATACAATGAATGGTGTTTTATCAATGAACTTTGTTCAGTAGCAAATAACACCAAAGATGGAATTCATAGATTTTCCTGTTTCAGTTGATTAGGTTAAGTGTTGAAGGGGATTTACAATTATAATGTGAGACTACACACAGGTGTTTGCATAATATGAAATTATGATACACAGGAAACGAATCATCTTCAAAATCAAAAACACCGAAGTTCATATGATTAGTTTTTGCATGTGGTTACTAGTAACCTGAAGACTATAGTCATCACGCCTATGAACAGGTGGCAAATTAAGTCAGCAATGAAAAACATTGCTCTGTTTTCCAATAAAGGTGCAATGGGTTCCAACACAACACATTTCTTTTTATTTAGAATTTTTTTTTAATTTTACAAAAATTGGGCTTTTACTACATATTATGTGTGAGTATACCTGCTCAATTTTGGTTGTGTTATTTATTCCCAGTTTCAAATATTTGAGTTTTCTTAATAAAAGACTACTGAACAGACATATTTTTTGCGAAATACACAAAATGAACAGAGATAGATATATATTTATGAATTACGATAGTAACTGACCTCTTGTATAAAAAACATTCTTGTCAAAGCTATTTATTTTGGAGAGTTTAAGTACTTACAATATGGCTTATTGCAATATATATTCACACAAAAGTGGTTATTGTGTAATTTTTAACATATCAGTTTTTTAAAAAATGCCTTAAGACACAAGTGTGGGTTATAATCCATACCATACCACATGTATGGCTAATTTCCACTCATGTGCCAGCTCCTTTTGTATGTAGTATTTTCTGGATCATGGGATTATCAGATTGCTTATCTGTTTTCCTTGTTCATGCATGGGAGAATCCAGTGAACACTGGCTAATGTTGGGGAAAAGATGGATTTAGCATTTATAAAAGTCTTGCCTGAGATTTTAAAGGTAAGATAAATTATTTAAAAAATTGAATATATATGAAAATATATATGTTACACCTTATCCAGGTAATTTGAGAAAATATATTTTTAACTTTTCTGCTACGTTAATTTTAGATACTAGTCAAAAACCAAAAAAAAAAATAGTCAAATCCACTTGATACATTATATAATGTCTTCTGTTAAATTTTGTAATGTTTTCTGATGGCAAAGCTTTTGTCTTTATACTTAAGTGCTTCAGATTACTTGTTTTATCCTTATACATATGTTTTATAGATTCAGTTCTGAATGTAGCAAAGCAACATTCAATTTGCTGGTTATGTTATACACAATTTACTGTAATGATCTGCAACAGCATCCATGTTTGCATTATCACCCACCCCCCAAAACATGTGAAACATGCCTTAACATCCACTTTACCCAAAATATTCAGGGGGCTTATGTTTTAGGTACTTTTGTCCATCTGTCTCTTTTTCTGTGTTCGGCAGTACACCAAAATTAATGACTGGATCTTTCTGAACTTTTCTTATGTGATTAGGCCCTGATCAAAGGAAGAAGTAAAACAAATGGAAAGATTAGCTTCATATTTTGTAAACAAAACATTTCTAACAACTTTGACTTTCTTTTTGCATCATTTGAAAATTAATGAGCAGATCTTCATGACACTTTTACCCAACAGTCTTCAAGGGCTGTGCAGATGTTATTGTCATGCATGGCATCTGGATAGACAGGGGGCAGCAGAAGAAGTTTGTCTTGGCTGTATCTCAAAAACCATCACATGCAGGAAGTTGAAACTGGGTAGGGCCATTAGTTGGTGGTAGAGGTGTTGAACATCTAAGTGTGACCTTGACTTAAACTTTGACCTTGTTATAGTGATTTTGATCTTTAAAATATGGTCCGGGCTATATCTGAGAAACTGTAAGGTGTATGAAGTTGTAAGGACTGATTTGGAGGTGTAGGTGTCTAATGTCATTGGGGGACCTTTATTTGACTTTTTGACCATGCTGGAGTGACTTTGAGCTTGAAAATCCTGACTGGGGTATATCTAAAAAAAGTGTTGGTGCTCAGTAAGGACAATTATTGTGGGTGTAGATGTGTAACGTCATGATGTGACCTTGATTTGACCTTGAATTTGTCCTTACAGTAGTGACCTTGACCTTTAAATCCTGTCTGGCCTATATCTAGGAAAATATAAGTTTTTTTATACTGGGTAGGAATAATGGTAAGGGAGTGGAGGTAAGCAACATTATGGGTGACCTTGACTTGACCTTTGACCTTGCTGTAGTGCCCTTGATTATTAAACTTTTATCCAGAATACATCTATAAGGTTTAGACAGTTGGTATTTGGTATGGTTTTAGTTAATGGGTGTAGGTATGCATTGTCATCTTGATTAGACAGTTGACCCTCCCATAGTGACCTTGAACTTTAAAATCTTGTCAAGATTACATCTCATAAACTGTAATTTGCAGGAAGTTGATAGTTTGCAGGTACATTAGTTAAAAGGTATAGGTGCGCAACGCAATATGTTTCACTTCTTCTTTTCTTCATGGTGTCAAATTTTCCCAGGGGTATGGGTATCACAAATGCTATTTTCTATGCTTTATTTTTTGTGTGTAGTGCCTAGTCAAAAGGAAGACGTGATTATATTTTGGGAAACATCCAGATTATATTTTGGGTTAAAAAATCGGACAAGGCCCCAGGTGCAACTTCAAAAGTATTCAGTTTAGAGGTTTTTTTTATCAAATATGTCGGCTACTTTTTATGCTATGTGTCATGGCAAATGTTCAGAGCTGTGGCTATAACAACAACTGAGTAATAGCTATTTCAAAATTTTTCCTGATGAGTATATAGCTTGTATATAGAGTATATATTGCTTATAACTTCTAAACTATTAAATTTAGCTTTTTTATAAAATAGGTTGTTCAGCAACTTTTTGATATTCTGTGTCATGGCAAATGTTAAAAGCTATAGTTCCACAGCTAACTGACTAATAGCTGCTTTGCTATTTTGCTAATTAGTAAAGTACTTTTTACCACAAAGCCCTTCAGGGCTGCCCGGGTATTGTTTTCACCCATGATGTCCAGATACTGGGCAGGCAGGAGGGCACCCGGAAAAAAGTGTGTCCGGGCAGGATCTCAGAAACCATAAGCTGAAGGAAGTCGGTACTTGTTAGGGATATGGGTTGGGGTGTGTAGGTGTGCAACGTCATGGTGTGACATTGATTTGACCTTGCCGTAGTGACCTTGACTTATAAAATCTTCTCTGGGCTGTATCTCTGAAACCGTAGTGTGTAGGAAGTTGATACATGGTAGGGTTGTTGGTTAGTGGGTGTAGGTGTGTAACGTCATGGTGTGACCTTGAATTGACTCTTGACATTGCCACAATGACCTTGACGAATAAATCTTGTCTGGCTATTTCTCGGAAACTGTAAGGTGCAGGAAGTTGATACTTGGTAGGGATTGATTGGGTATGTTAGGTGTGTACCATCTGGGCGTGAACTTGAGTTGACTTTTGACCTTGCTGCAGTGACCTTGGCCTATAAATTGTTGTCCAGGCTATTTTTCAGAAACCGTAAGGTGTAGGAAGTTGCTACTTGGTAAGGACATTGGTTGGGGGTTGTAGGTATGCAACATCATGGTGTGACCTTGAGTTGACCTTTGACCTTGCTGTAGTAGCCTTGAACTGTAAAATCTTGTCTTGGCTATATCTTTCAAACCGTAGTGTGTAGGAAGTTGAAACTTGGTAGGGATATTGGTTAGGGGTTATAGATGTCCAACGTCATGGCGTGACCTTGATTTGATCTTTGATCTTGTCATAGTGACCATGAGTTTTAGAAACTTGTCTGGGCTATTTCTTGGATCCCATAAGGTATAGAAGGTTGGCACTTGGTAGGGACATTGGTTAGGGAGTGTTAATGTGCATCGTGGTGTGACCTCTAACTTTGGCTCTGCTTTTATATAATTGTGTGTGTATAATTTCCATTGACAGCTATTCTCAAATTAATAACTTTCACAGCTTCAAAATTTACTTATTAATGCTGATTAATGCCTTCATCTTGCTATTGAATTGTTTTGTTTTAATATTTTATCTTTATATACATATTCTTTTTCTTACATGTTATTTTCTCCACTTGAACATTGTTTGAAGCTTTATATAACTGTCACTGCTCTGAAAGTATCCCGATCTTTGTACTGTTTCATTACATCTAAACCTTATGGTGTTGAAAACTGATATGCTATTTTTGAATGCTAGCTGAGTAAAAGTTACTTTGACATATTGACAATGAGTAAGTCAATTTTAACGTCAAAGTATTCAATTCAGAAGTTTTTTTTATAAAATTTGTTGTCCTCAGGGTACTAAGGACTACTCCACTCTGTCCTCTGAAAAATTTAGACTTGTCCAAAATTCAGCCTCCATTTTGAATTTTGGCGGAAATGAAAAATGTTGTTTCTCGAAAACCATAAGAGATAAAGTGATATCAGGCATATTTTGGACCAAAGGGGTACTAAGGGCTACTACTCTAGGACCTCTGAAAAGATTTAGAATTTTCTGAATCTTTTCCGTCATCTTAAATTCTGGCAGTAATACAAAATGTCGTTTATCTCAAAGATATAGTGATTTCGGATAAGTTTTGGAACCCTCCTTGTGTACTTACGTATACTCCTTTGGGCTGCCATCTTGAATTTTTGCAGAAATGAAAACTGTCATTTATCTCAAAAACAGTAAGAGAGATGTAGCTATTTCAGATAAAAATTAGACCCCCAGAGTAATAAGACCTCTGTAAATTTTGTATTTTTTCTGAGTTTTATATTGTTACGGTCACGGGCAAGCACGGTAGCAATTACCGGTTGTCTTTAAGTTGTAACAGTTTATCCGCCGTATCCCGCAATCTGTTCTGTAATCCGTCCTGTGGTATATTCTGTGATCTGTCCAATGTCCTGTGGTCTGTCCCGTGATCTGTCCAGCGTTCACTCGCACACAGATGTCTATATTCTGTGACCTGTCCCACACTCAACAACACAAAAGGTGCTTGTCCTGCTATCCTTTATATATCCAGTCACACAGAAGGTGTGTCTGGAGATTTTTTAGAGAGTTAACACAATTGTACTGTCTGCTCCAAGATATGGACAATGTCCAAGATGCAGTAAATCCACTCTCTGTTATATAACTGTACAATATCCAAAAATATCCAAAGTGCAATAAATCTGTCCAGACAATGTATCTAGTTCACTCCAATAAAAGTTCACAGCAACACAAGTTATATTATATTCCAAAACACAATAGCTCTCCTTATAGCCAGCGAATACAAAGTTTTTTTGTGGTCAGATGTACATTCCTTATATACATTCACAGATTCCTTCTGGAATTGTACAGAACCAACTCAAAAAAGCTTGAGCCATCTAGGCCAAAGGAGGAAGTTCTAGAAACTACTGGTAATTGGGTTTCCCCAAATCTAACATAACCACTGAGGGGGGATTTCCCCCAGTCTGTGAACAGATCAATAAACACTAAAACACAAAAGTCAATAACTCCCTTACTTTAAATGTCAACACACAAAAAGAACCAACAACACAATTATCTTTTATGACAATGTATAAACATAAAGCTTAAATTAAACAATGCAATAATATAGTGCCTAATATATGTAATATACAATGTACTAATATAGTGTCCAATATATGTAACACCTCCCCCCTTAAAGAAAAATTTTGGAAGCCAAGGAGTTACAAAATTTTACAAGAGATTTTTACCAGGTATATATACACAGGTAATAACTTTTTACAAAACATATTTATCTAAATACAAAAGTAAAATTAGTACCATGTATAACCTTTATAAACTTGCTAATTACAGGTATATATATTACAATTTAAATACAGCTTCTGGACAGGGCGTCCGCACAGATATTATCCTTTCCTTTAACATGTTCTATTTGAAGATTGTGTTCTTGCAACATTAAACTCCAGTTCAATAATCTTCTATTTTTGTTTTTCATTTTGTGCAAGAAGACTAAAGGATTGTGATCTGTGTATACAACGGTGGGTTTTGACGATGAAGATATGTATATGTCAAAATGCTGGATGGCCAAAATGAGTGCTAAACATTCTTTTTCTATTGTAGAGTAGTTCTTTTGATGTACATTAAATTTTTTTGAAAAATAGCAGATGGGATGTTCAATATCTTCATTATCACATTGCAGTAAAACTGCACCTGCACCCACATCACTGGCGTCTACAGCCAGCCGGAAAGGTTTACTGAAGTCCGGAGCAGTTAGTACGGGCTCTAAACAGAGAAGGTTCTTTACTTTGTCAAATGATTTTTGACCAGTCTCTGACCAGTGATATTTTACATTCTTTTTCAGTAGCTCAGTCAGGGGAGCAGTGACTTCTGAAAAATTTTTGCAAAATTTTCTATAATATCCTGCCATTCCAAGGAACCTCATTAAGCTTTTCTTATTTTCAGGAACGGGGTAGTCAATGATGCTTTTGACTTTGGCTTTGATTGGTGTCACAACTCCATGACCTACTACATGCCCTAAGTAAATAACTTTGGCTTTTACAAAGTCACTCTTTGACAAATTTACAGTGAGGTTTGCCTCTTTGAGCCGAAACAAGACTTGTTCAAGCCTTTTTAAATGTTCTTCCCAAGTATCACTAAAGATGACAATATCATCCACATACACTTCAACACCTTCTAAGTCTTTTAAACATATATTCATTAGTCTTTGAAATGTGGCTTGGGAGTTCTTCATGCCAAATGGCATTACCTTGTACTGATATAGACCATCAGGGGTCACGAAGGCTGATATTTCTTTGGCCCGCTCAGTAAGAGGCACACACCAATATCCTTTCAGTAAATCACACTTTGTGATGTATTTGGCATTGCCAATCCAATCAATACAGTCTTCCATCCTTGGGATAGGGAAGGAATCCGTTTTACTCAAAACATTGACTTTTCTGTAGTCAGTGCAATATCTGATTGAACCGTCTGGTTTCGGGACCAAAACACAAGGAGATGCCCAACTACTTTGACTTGGTTCAATTATATCTTTTTCTAGCATATATTGCACTTCCTGCCTTAATTTTTTGAGTTTGATAGGATTTACCCAATACTGATGCTGTTTGATCGGACGGGCATCGCCGACATCGACATCATGCATGAGTATATTTGTTCTATTAGGGGCATTTGGGAACACTGACTTATACTTTAAGAGCAATTCAATGAGTGGAACCCTCTTATCTGGTGGTACATGACTCAGCTTGGTTTCCAAATCATCAAGGATCTCAGAATTACTCAACCTAATTTTACATTCAACATCAAGATCAGGAGTGTCGTCCCATATTTCATGCTCCTGATTACTGTTACTTTCTATATTACAGTCAGTAACCATAACAGGTTTTTTCACACCCCTTTCAAAGTATGGTTTTACCATATTTACATGACATAGTTGGGTTGACTTTCTTCTGTCCGGGGTTTCAATGATATAGTCCAGGTCACCTACTCTCTTTAACACTTTGTATGGCCCGTGATATCTGGCCTGTAACGTATTTCCCTGGACAGGTAGTAACACTAAAACCTTGTCACCTGGTTTGAAAATACGGTTTTGTGACTTCCTATCATAAAGCATCTTCATTTTTGACTGAGAAGTTTTCAAGTTTTGTTGCGCCAGCTCACAAGCCTTCTTCAACTTATCTCTGAACTTCAAGACATAGTCTAACAGATTTAGGCTCTCGGTGTTCTCAGATAACCAATTTTCCTTCAACAGCTTGAGAGGACCACGGACTGAATGGCCAAAGACCAACTCGAAGGGACTAAAGCCTAAAGACTCTTGAACAGACTCTCTAACTGCAAACAATAATAAGCTGATGCCTTCATCCCAATCTTTTTCATTGTCTAAACAATATGTCCTAATCATATTCTTCAAAGTGGAATGGAACCTTTCAAGTGCACCTTGGGATTCTGGGTGATAAGCACTAGATTTGATCTGTTTGGCACCTAACTGAAATACAACCTGTTGAAATAGTCCTGACATAAAATTTGACCCTTGATCTGACTGGATCTCTTTTGGTAAGCCAACTAGAGTAAAGAAATTAACCAGAGCTTTTGAGATTTTGGGAGCTGTTATGTTGGTCAATGGTATGGCTTCGGGAAATCTGGTTGAGGTGCACATAATGGTCAAAAGATATTGGTTTCTGGATTTAGTTTTTGGTAAGGGACCTACACAGTCAATTATCACTTTGCTAAATGGTTCCTCAAATGCTGGAATGGGTTTGAGAGGAGCTACAGGAATTTTTTGGTTTGGCTTTCCTACCATTTGACAAATGTGACAAGTCTTGCAAAATTCTGCCACATAGTGCCGAATTTGAGGCCAATAGAAATGTTTGGTTATCTTGTTGTAAGTCTTGTTGATGCCTAAATGGCCACCCATTGGAGATTCATGAGCCAATTTTAATATCTCACTTTGGTACACTTTTGGCACAACAATCTGGTGTACTACTGACCATTCTTCAGATGCAGGGATATTTGGTGGCCTCCACTTTCGCATAAGCACACCATTTCTGACATAATAGCCTACAGGGACCTTATCTAGCTCTACTGGTGGCAAGACCAACTTGAATAAAGGAGCTAATTCAGGATCATCTTCCTGCTCTGAAATCAATTTTGATTTTGAAAGTGATACATCTTGACAGTCAATTGAGTCTTGTTTTTCAGAATCTACCCTGGCCTTGGGATTTGTATCACTAGAATTCTGCACCTCATGGTCATAGTTGTTTAAGAATGTATCTGACAAATCAGCTAAGACATCTGTAGATTGTTTACAATCTTTTGGTTCTTCTTGGGCCTTTTTGGCCATAGCTCGAGTCACAGCACAGGAGGGAAAAATACCAGGAATAACCTCTTCTAATTTCTCAGTGCTAACCAAAGTGATCAGCTTAGAAGTAACCTTAGGATCAGCAACTACCTTTCCACCTGCAAGATCATTTCCCAACAACAAAGATACCCCTTTAATGGGTAAAGTGGGCCTGGTACCCACAACAACAGAACCAGTAACTAAGTCTGATACTAAGTTGACCTTATGCAAGGGAACGTTCACACAGCCTCCTTCAATACCTTGAGCAATGACACTCTCACCAGTAGATGTGCTTACACTCAATGGCAATACACCTTCTAAAAGTAAGGACTGAGTAGCTCCAGTGTCTCTTAATATCTTAATGGGGACCTGACTGGAACTACTTTCCAAGGATACAAAACCCTCAGACACAAAAGGTTTGAACTCTTCCCTAATAATCTCAGACTTGTCTAAACCAATACTAGACTCTGCTCTATTGGGATTTGAACGCCAGTTAGACTTGCTAGACACAAAGGCGTTGGGCGTTGCCTCCTTTTCTCTTCTCTTCTTTAAGAGCCAACAGTCAGACATAACGTGCCCAGGTTTCTTACAATAATGGCACACAGGAGCAAAGGATCTGGGCTTCCTATCCTTACTCATAGTCTGATTTGAAGTTTGACCCTTATCTGAACTCTTTTCTGGAGCTACATTTTCAGATTTCTTTCCTATTTCTGGATAAGACTTTTTAGCAGGACCAAAGGACTTATTCTTGTTGAAAGTGGACTTGTGAGTTAGCGCATAGTCATCAGCATAAGCTGCTGCTTTTGCCAAAATTTTCAACTTTCTGTTCATCTAGATAGGTTTTAATGTCATCACGAACACACCTTTTGAACTCTTCAATCAAAATAACTTGCCTAAGTTTCTCAAAGTCTGTACCTACTTCCCTAGAATTGCACCATCTGTCAAAGTACACTTCTTTCTCATGGGCAAATTCAACATGAGTTTGACTTTCTTGTTTACGATAATTTCTGAATTTTTGACGATATGCTTCTGGTACCAACTCATATGCTTTCAAAATAGCATTTTTGACAGAGTTATAGTCCGCACATTCAGAAATTGGCAAAGCCGTGTATGCCTCCTGGGCCTTTCCCCTCAAAACACTTTGCAGCAATAAAGGCCACTGGTCTATAGGCCATTTCAAATTTTGAGCTACTCTTTCAAAGTGTTGAAAGTACTTATCAACTTCTGATTCATTGAAAGGTGGTACCAGTCGCACATTTTTACCCAAATCAAATTTGGTAGCAATGGACTCTTCATGGGCAATTCGACGAGCATTTAATTCTAAAGCTTTCATTTCTCTTTCATGTTTAAGCTCAAGTTCTTTTTCATATTTTTGAGCTTCAAGCTCTTCTTTTCGAGCCTCAAGCTCTTCTTTTCTTTGTCGAGCTTCAAGCTCTCTTTCTCTAGCTTCAAATTCTCTGAGTTTTAGCTCTCTCTCAATTTCTAATCGCCTGATCTCGTATTGCCCAGAAGGTTCCATTGGTAGAGGCTTATACACTTCTAAACAACTATCAGGTAAAACATCTTCATTGACTAACTGTTCAACAATAAGCCTTTTAAGTTCATGTTTACGTGTTGACCTTTTCACCTCTAACTGTAACTCTTGTGCTATCTGCATTAACATATCTTTTTTAAAAGTTTCTAGAACTTCCATAGATGGTGACTGTACAAACTCTTTAGCACTAGCCATTTTGAGCACTGTTGACTGTAACCAATTACTAAATCAAATGGATTTTCAAAATGTTAATTGAACGGTTGGTCAAATAGTTGTAATCAAATGGTTGGGATCCCGGACGAGCCCCCAATTTTCCTGTTACGGTCACGGGCAAGCACGGTAGCAATTACCGGTTGTCTTTAAGTTGTAACAGAAAAAGCAAAAAGTTGAACTTAACAAATTTATTTAATAGTCAACAATAATGATTACAGTCAACTGGTATGCCCTTAACTAAGCACACTAATACAATAACAAGATCTAGCTGACCTGACCACTGAGATTAAGAATAAGTTTATCCGCCGTATCCCGCAATCTGTTCTGTAATCCATCCTGTGGTATATTCTGTGATCTGTCCAATGTCCTGTGGTCTGTCCCGTGATCTGTCCAGCGTTCACTCGCACACAGATGTCTATATTCTGTGACCTGTCCCACACTCAACAACACAAAAGGTGCTTGTCCTGCTATCCTTTATATATCCAGTCACACAGAAGGTCTGTCTGGAGATTTTTTAGAGAGTTAACACAATTGTACTGTCTGCTCCAAGATATGGACAATGTCCAAGATGCAGTAAATCCACTCTCTGTTATATAACTGTACAATATCCAAAAATATCCAAAGTGCAATAAATCTGTCCAGACAATGTATCTAGTTCACTCCAATAAAAGTTCACAGCAACACAAGTTATATTATATTCCAAAACACAATAGCTCTCCTTATAGCCAGCGAATACAAAGTTTTTTTGTGGTCAGATGTACATTCCTTATATACATTCACAGATTCCTTCTGGAATTGTACAGAACCAACTCAAAAAAGCTTGAGCCATCTAGGCCAAAGGAGGAAGTTCTAGAAACTACTGGTAATTGGGTTTCCCCAAATCTAACATAACCACTGAGGGGGGATTTCCCCCAGTCTGTGAACAGATCAATAAACACTAAAACACAAAAGTCAATAACTCCCTTACTTTAAATGTCAACACACAAAAAGAACCAACAACACAATTATCTTTTATGACAATGTATAAACATAAAGCTTAAATTAAACAATGCAATAATATAGTGCCTAATATATGTAATATACAATGTACTAATATAGTGTCCAATATATGTAACAATATACATAGCATACATAATAACTTTCATAGATGTGTCACTTACATATGATAATGTTTTCATGTCTGGTATTTTTAACCAGCCAAGTTTTCTTGGCCATCAGTCAACTGTTATTACTTGTGTGTTTTACCGTCTTTGTTTTATTGTCTTATCATTTCACACACACTTCTGACTAAATCAAGATACTTTTATGGTTTTAATCTCAATATCTACCTATACATCCCTCTCACCTCAGCCTCATGCGGGGCTCTCAACTCAAACCTCTACTCCTCTTCTTTGCTGTATTTTGAAATCAAAATTTTAAATTATCAACTAAATTCTGTACATAAAGTTATTTACCTGTGATAAAAATTTCATACACCAGTCTAAAATGTATACCTCAACTTAAACTCATAGGTTATCTGGAAATTTCAAGTTTGAGGTCACCCTAAACTATCATTATCTAAAAATTATAGGCTTAACATATAAACTTTAGGTTGACCTTAACTCTCTCTAAGCCTGGAGCTAAGGCCACCCTAACTTATTCACATTATTTTGGCTCCAACACAAGTCATTTCAACCCTCCTTAGGGTCACCTCAAACTCTTGCATAGCTATGCTAATGTAATATCATCAATAAGATATCTCAACCTTTGCTAGACATTGACATAATATGTATAAGAATATGTAAATATCTGGTCAATGGGTAATTATGAAATATTAAAGTAATTTTAGTAAATATGCCATAAATGTAAATAAATTATAGAGTAGTACTTGTTAATGTATAATAAAAATATTATTCCCCATACTGGGGTTTTATTCACGATTTGACCTAACTGGAGGCAATGTTGTAGTTTTCTGAGTTTTAGCTGCCATCTTAAATTTTGACGGAAATGGGAAGTGCCATTTATTTTATTAAACAGTAAGTGATAGAGGCAATTCAGGCAAATTTTGGACCCCTAGAGAACTAAGGACTACTCGTCTGGGGCCTCTGCAAAATTTAGACTTCCCCATATTTTGACGGCCATCTTGAATTTTAATGGGAATGAAAAATGTCATTTATCTCGAAAACTGTAAGGGATAGGGCAATTTGGCGGCAAAATTTTCACCCCAGGGAAGTAATGAGTACTCCTCTGAGACGGAACTCTGCTGAGTAATAGCTACTTTGATAATTTGCTGGTGAGTAAATGACTTATCTCTTAATCAGGAAACGATGCTGTTTATCTTCAAAACAATGTTAGCTGTTCTTTTCCGGTGTCCTCTAGACCTAATATCCCTGGGTCTTTTTGTATTCACATGCAACAAATTTTCAACCCAGGACGCTGTGTAACACATAATTAAACATGGGACATAGGGATATGGTCCTATTTTTTCATCTTTTTCCCACTCTTGAGTATCTTGTGTCCAAAGCTTTCAAAGCACCATTACGTTCCTAATCTCTGCTTGGCACTTAGGGTCGTATTTTTAATATTCTAATAATTTTTTTACGCAGCATACTTTATTGTTAGCAATGTTGCAGAAAGCTTAAAATTTAATGTTGTTCCAAATGTAATTTTTTTTTTCAAATAACTCAGGTACCTTGGTGTATATAGCAGGCAAAAGAACAAACTTCTGCAAATAATTTAACAACAGCTTACACATAAAAATGCAAAACACAAAGCATAATAGTTTAATACATTATATACAACCCCTGTCTGTATTTTTCATGTCTCGACCACCTAGGCTGCTAATGTGACGATTTCTACTTTTACTGTTCTACTAGGACTCTCCCCTTTTCACATATGCACTTTACAGTTCAACTAGTGTGCTAATATGGCATATAACTATTCAGTTATCTCAATTGGTAGGATGACGCTCAACTATATATACATATGTATGTTATGCCCAGTCTATAAAATTACTAATAAATAATAATGTTTAACTCTGAGTTTCTTGGTTAGGGTCACCCTGACTTAACCATTAATTTTTGGGTGGCCTTATCATGATGTTAGTGTTATGAATGTAAATATTGGGCGTAATGGTCACCTTAAAGTGTATTGTGCTAAGGTCAGCCCATTTGACAGTAGTCGTACATAGAATAAAATTGTCATCCTGTCCCTCAATAAATTGTTTATTCTGTCTTGCTAGCTCTTAGGAAATGAGGGTTACACTAAGCCTGCAGGAGCATGTTTGTATTAGAATAATTGAACATCTGTAAATGATAAAGTTTAATTATTTACTAAACATAGATTTAGAAACGCAAAATGGTTTTTAAGAGAGAATCTTCAAATAAAAAGGTAGGTATTAGAGCTTTAACTATTTTATTTGATAAATTTCCCCAACGTTTGAAAAAAATGACATACAGTGACATTCCTGTTTACATGATTTTCAAATAATTTGTCAAAATATGCTGTATTTTTACAGAATGCAGTTATTTGAACGAAACATTAGTCTCAGTCTGTTGTTATGTGTTTTTTAGCTTGTGGTACAAATATCTTCTTTCATCTTCCTCATTCAATCTCCTGGTCTCCAAATCGTCTCTAAGGTGTCTTCGAGATTTTTTAATAAATATAATAAGAAACAGTAGTGCCACCATCCCCAGTGACGTCATTAATATCAGTGCTACACGCATGTCAGTTGAGTGCTTTTTCATCATCTTCTCAAAGGCAGCCAAGCTGCCATTAACCTGGTGACTTGGCGTCAACTGAAGAAGTTTGCACATCAGAGGATATAAGTCAACCTGACTAAAAACATTAAGCACATTTATGGCTGTATCAGATTTAACATTATGTTTATGTCATTGTCCAGATTTCTCTTATAAGTAACTTTTAGCACTTTAGGACCAAGTTACATTCAATCACAGACAACCATTGAATATGTACATTCGATGGTAAACTATGGAAGTGTACATTCCAGAATCAAGGTCATTATATGTATACGTAAACTTTATAATGGATATAACTTCAGCATATATACTTTGAAAAGTGTGATTAATTTTACATGTGAAAATTTAAGACAAAAATATTGTGATCAGTTCATTGCACATAGTAGCTTACATACTTACATAAAATAAAAAGACTGCCTTATACAAGAATTTGCAATCTTAACCTATTTTATAATTACATTGTCACAAAAAAAAAATCAACATCTTTGTCTTCTAATAGGATTAGATGTAGGAAGTAAAATGTTCTACGCAACAGCAGAACCTTGCAGTAGAAATAACTGATATCCTAGACAATAAGGACAACAAAGAAAGAAGTGTGATAAAATATATAAAAGTTATTTCATGTCAGATTCATGGCATAATATGTTGTAAAGTTCAATAGTGTTACAAAACGTACACTTTCTTATTTTTTATTTTGTTTACTTGAAATTTAAATATGTTTTAGTGCTCCAAATGGAATAATGGCATAAATCCAAATGGAAGTTATTTCATTGTCCAGACACACAATATTAAGAATCAGACAAAAAAGTTAGTTTTACATTAAATATATTTATTAATTTATCCCATATCAGTTTCTGAAATGTATCACTTTTATTTAACTTTATTAAATTGTTAATGATAATGCTAGCAAATAGCAAATGCATGTTATAAACTAAAGTTGTCTACCGACAAAATTTATAGTTGCATTATATGCTCTTTGCATCAGCACTTCAACCTTAATCATTTATACATTACATGCCTTGAGTCATTGAATGTGCTAGCATGGCCCAGTGATAGGCCTTATCCAGCAGTTTCACAAAACTTTAAGAATTCCGGGTATTCTCTGGGGCTGTAAACCCCACCTGACCTTTGAGCCAATGACCTCTGACCCAATTAAATCACTGGTCACAATTCATTTGGACTGGGTTTTAAATGTTAATCACTTTGGTATCAGCAGCCATTGATAGAGCACCAAGATTTCCCCCCCTCCCTCCTCTATTCTATTCTATTATATTCTGTACTTTTATAGCGCTTAATCTCTGCTAGGCAGACTCTAAGGCGCAACACCAAAAATCAAATTTAAGAAATCATCAATTTTTGATGATTTTTAGTACCTCGTCCTCCGAGACCTCATTGAAGCAAGGTAGGTTGGGAGGTGTACACATGGGTGATATGACTGTTGCCGAAGAGGCTGTGAACATATCACAAATCCTTTTGATTTTTTTATGAAAGAAAGAAGCAAATTTGTTTGCTAAGGATTTCTCAGACTGATGAGGAGGGAGAGTAATCTCCTGACCACTATTGAGGACATGACGAAGTGTATGCCATAACTTGTTTGGGTCATGGCTGTTATCACTAATGATGGTGCTTCGGCCTTGTCTCTATTTATGATTGCATTGCACCGGGAAATCTGTCTGCGCAGTCTACTTCTGCTCAACTGAGACCTATCCTTACGCCACATGCGCTCAAATTGACACCTGATAGATTTGGCCCTACGATAAGAATCTGACAGCCATCCAGCTGGTGTTTTCTTAGCTCTTCGACAAATCAATGGTGCATGCCTGTCTAACACACCACCAAGATCACGAATATACTGGTCATACAGGTCTGCAGCCATTATAGCAGGAGATGTGACAAAGGATGTGTTTGCAAGATCCTCACAAAAGCTCTTCATATTGATTTTATGGTACCTGCGGTAAGAAATACTGTCAACCTTCGGTATTGCAGGGCATGCAAAATCCAAATGACCTTTCATCAGTGCATGATCTGAGACCATTTCCCCAACTGCCACATTGCTGACAAAGGAGGAATCGCTTGGGCTAAGTATCAGATCCAGTATATGACCATGCAAGTGGGTAGATTTATTAACATTTTGGGCAAGATTAGACATATCTAATAGATTGAGAAATTTTCTTTGGTCAATACAATCTGTGTCCACATGGACATTGAAGTCTCCACAGATGATGAAGGAGGAAGTGAGAGATGACAGAAAACCACAGAAATGCAGGAAATCATCAAGAAAGGCAGAGGAACATGAACCTGAGGTGCGATAGACACAAGCCACAACAAATGATTTTGAATGAGTGTATGACGATGTTTTCAAAAGTGGAATGTGTTGGTGCATCAACAGTCTTAGCAGGTAAGTTTTTCTTGGTAAGGAAGCCCACTCCGCCACCATGACCAATCGTCCGGGGCCTATGAGTGAATTGAAATCCAGGGGGAGTTACTGACTTCAGTAGGCTGTCGGTATCAGAAATGTGAATGTGAGTTTCTGCAAGTGCCAAAATATCAAGATTATTCGAAACAATTGTGTCACAGATCAAGGGACCCTTATTCCTGATGGAACGGCAATTCACAAAGCCAAAGTTTATAGGACCTGGATTAAGGGCGATGTCACCAGATAACAACCACAGAATCAAAAGACATTTGACCCTGGCATATGCAGGAAACTTATTTGAGAAAATTTTGCAGGAGTAATCCCTGACCGGGGCAGGAACACGAAGGGCACAGGGAGAGACTAAGAACTGACTTTGGTCAGCCACTTTCAGCCAAAAGAGGAGACTGAAGCACAGAAAACCCAACAACATCATGGCTAAGGAGCAGGCAAGACAGAGTAATAGACACCTAGCAAACTAAGTGATTGGGGTGACTCATGATAAATGTCCCTAGTAAGCTCACGTTCTGATCTTCGTCCCTTGGGCTACTCACGGGCACCCTATTCACCCCAATAAGCCTCAGAACCTTAAAACTGCCCTCAAGATAGCCACAATAACTTATATAACACAAGAACCGTACAACAATGCAGCAAAAAAGATTACTGGAATAACTCTGTGAAAGATAGATAATAGGGACGATACACCAATAGTTTAACAGTGTCCCAGTAACCCAAAATAAAGTGGAATATAATACACACTTTGGAAGGAATGGGGGAAAAAAGGCTGTAGTAAAACCGCATAAAGAGTAATAAAATCACAAGATGGTATTAATAACAAATTGGACAGTTACACGGTAATTCCCGGTAAATGGGCGATAATACCCGATTATGGGGTAATAAAAGAGCAGACAGCTATAAACTACATAAGTGGTGGTAAAATGGAAACATGGTGTAGTAAAACAATAATTGAAATAAGTGGACTGAGAAATGTGTACTAATATGCTGAAATGGTGTTAGAATTGAAGTTTATAATTTTGTTTTCGAGAAAAACGACGTCTCCGTGGTTCGTACTAAAAGCCTCTGGCACATCTCCTTGCTAAAGTCCCATCTCCAGATCAGGACGATTTCAACCTTACTTATGCAGCTTACCTCACTGTCTCCACTCACAGTCTGAGACACTTCAGTTCATGGAAATGCAATTTTATCAGTATCTGGAAACTATGAGTTTGTCGGCCTCTCAGGGATTCTCCCCTACACCAGGGATTGATATAGATACTGTAGCCCAGGACTTAAGGCAGGAACAGGCTGACCTGGCGTCCCCCCTATCATACCTTAACAACACCCAGATTTGACTGTGACTACACAACTGCCTTGCAATCCTTGACTGGACTTTGAGATTCATTCACCTTGTAATTTGTAGTAAGATTACATTTATGAGCTGTCACTGGACTCCAGGTCCATTATTTACTATACATTAATGTCTGGTTGCTTACCAATAAGCTGTTCTCACCCTTTGTGGTTTTAACTTTACGTTTTTTATGAGGCACGTTGGCTATCTTATAATTTTATGCTCCCCAATTGGGGCGTTTAAAATTATCTACTATCATTTTAAAATGCATTTATCATAATAATTTGTAAATAAAATATGCCAGTCATCTCTCTCTTTGATCTCTGATCCTTTTCCTCCTCTAACCTCCATCACAGTAAATAAAGTTCATAACTGGCGTTTTCTTGTCTCTAATAATTACTGGAACTGCTACACATTCCACAGCTCAGCCATTGATGTACACATTCAGTGGTTTGTCTATTGAATGTATACATTCAATGGTGTGGGGGTTTACAAAGTGGGGGCTTGACATCCATTTCAATAAATTTTGGCATAGCAGGACAGACATTCGGCACAACCCGGGTCTTATGAAGAAATTACTCATCCAGGTTCATTGCAGTTAGTCTATATGTCAGTAGGCCTGTTGCTGAGTAAATACTGCTTGTACAGCATTCTTGTGCCGCAAAAGGCTTTTTAACTAAGGGAACTCTATAGTTTCGATAGTCCATATTTGTTTGAGTCTGCCTGGGTGGATGTACATGGGATTGTCATGGTATATTTTCTTCACAGTAATTCTAAACTACTTGATGTAGTTCATTGCTTATTGATTTACTGGCATATCATCATATTTCACCATTGACAACTCGCCAGCAGGATTTCAAAGTATTCATTACTACATTATTTTTTCAAATGATTTATCAGTATGTGGCAACAAATTACCTAAATTCCTGTAATTGTACTTGTGGCATAATATCTGGACCTATGGCATAGAAGAATACCTTCATGGACATCAGCTCATTGTCATAGCCATGTGCACCCTTCAAAGTACGATTCTGGTTTGGGACATTCTGCAATCATTTAGAAACATAAACAGATAAATGTACATAATAAAACATAGTGTTTTTCATGTGAAAAGTTGCAGTGATCGATAATAAATATTTATCAGCATAAAAAGGGCGCCCTGGTTTATTCAAAGTTGAGTATCACTGTAAATGTATGTATAAGTAACAATTTTTTTAAGAAAAATTAAGTCAGTTATATTACCGTTTTATTATCCCATGATGATATATATAATACTCTACATAAAAATAATCAACTGTATATTTATGCATATTTATGCACTCTAATATCATATAATGGTTCTTCATATTCTTGTAATTTGTTTCTCCCTTTATAACATTTGGCATATATAAATTAATTCATCCAATAATAAACAGAATAAATAACTATATGCCACTTACATTATAAATCAGCCAACCCTCATCAGCCAGTATGAATATTGGCAGCACACGCTCATGTCTGCCATAATGCAATCGCTCTGGTATTTCCTCTTTCAAATACACTGACATGTTTGGATGTTTACCTTTAATGTCATTATACACCTTCTCCAGTTTTCCCTCAACTGGAAGTATACTCAAGTGAGCTCCCCGAGGGACTATAATTTTAATATCTGAAGGATCAATGAATTCATACAGAGGAATATATCTGTCTTTGGTTGATACTGAGGTTACTCCATGGTCTGACATCAGCAAGATATTGACTTTTCCCAAAATACCATGTTTTTCCAACTGAGCAAGCATGTACCCAGTGAGTTCATCTAGCTGATGGATCATTGCCAATGTATCTTGAGATTCAGGAGCTGGCCCAGTCATGTGTCCTGTTTGGTCTGGCTCATGGCAATGTAATAGGACCAAACTAACATCATCTACTGTGAACCACTTCACTGCAAAGTCGACTTGATCCTTTGGAGAAATGTTTACATCATGTGAACCTGAGAAGTCCGCTTTGTATCCAGAGATATTTGCATCGCAACCTGGAAAGTCAAAGCATGATGTCTTTAGTCCAACTTTCCCTGCAGTGACCCAAATGGGCTCAGTTCCTTCATAGAGTTTGGCTTTATTATTGGAGGTAGTACGGGTCATATGAAATGTGGCATTTTTTAGTATTTTGGGATCATAGAGTTTGTTACCAATGATCCCATGGTTTTCTGGGTATTGACCTGCAACATAAAAAGGAAAGTAGAAGAACTCCAACATAGAAGCAGTGATGTTTTACTTGACCAACTTATTCTTTTCTGTGAGTTACTATTTGTGGCTCTTAAAAGATTGCTTTCTTTAAACTGTCAGTAATAACACGCAAGTCAGAATCTCCCAAACGTTTTGTTTTTATATCAAAAAAGTACATATGAAGGCCATATATGGACAATAATTTACATAAAAATTAATTCATGAAAAAAATTATATTGGATTTTAGTTTTGACTGGTATTATTTGGAATTGTTAACAATAATAAAAGCCTGTTACAGAGTTACTAAATCTGATGGTAAATGCACTCATGCCAAAGGTAATTGGGGTATCAGGTTCGGTTTATTTGGTGTTTAATGTTGCTGGTAACACTGTATAGGTCATATCATGATGGCTTGTTTTATGGGCACAGGAAACCAGTACATACAGTTGGTCAAAGTTCTGTGCTGTAAACTGCCAATCATCAGTAAGCAACTACCAACTTTTCCACATAGGGTCTAGAGTTTGAACGGCAGATCTGAGAGGTGGGAGACAAATGTGTTACCACTTCACCCCCGGGGAGCCCTAATTGGAGCATCAAAACATGACCCATATACTTTTTACTGAGTTTTAGTTTTTTTATTTTTCTATAGAGTATACTGAAAATGACTTGACAGATTTCATTTATATTTTGCATCTATGCCATAAATTAGTGCCTTACATTAAGGTGACCTGAAACTCCCAGTAATAACAGAATTATATTCAGTTTAAGTTTGGCAATTTTTAAGAGTATTTCAATTAGTACGCAATTCTGGACATGTTTATGTTGCAACCTAACATTAAATTTCAGGTGAGATATGTTTTGGTGTTTTGAAGATATTTGATGTGGTCATTCAGAATTTTTCATTGATATTCAATTTGTGCACATATCTAGACAAAAAGAAAAAAAGTCTCTTTTGTAAGGTTACAATAAACTGCTGATTTTTTTAAAACTTGAATTGAGTAACTTGAAGTTGTGACAGTTTTATGTCACTAGCAGCTTTGATGGATCACATAAATGTCCAGCATTGTCGTTGCACTTTGTTTCTGGAAAATATCTCAATTGTTTTTCTTCAAGGAGTACAAATATAATTCATAACATATGGTTGATAAAAAAAAAACTTTTAAGGCATAAATATTGCTACAATCACATATATCTTAATGAGATACACATGCACATATAATACACTTAATATTGGTTTTTCAACATCAATATATAAATATTTTTGCAATGTTGAAATTTGTAAAGAATATCTGAAAAAGACAGCAAATGTCATATTTGGATTAGATGGAATAGAAAGAAATCAGTCTATTACAAAATATAAAGGTTTCCCCAGTGACCCTGGTTTTATTAAAGATGTCTTTGTATCCATTTAGTTCAGAGAGAAACTTGTTCATAAAATAATAGACCTTCCCAAATGACGTATACAGAAAGAAATATATCACTAATGAAGATAACAATACTATAGGAATGCACAGCATGATCATTATATTATTAATTTTCATGAGTGATATATTTTTCTGTATATGTCTAATGGGGGATGTTTTTCTTTTACTCTCCACCATTTTGTATAATTTATATCTTAATTAACATGAATATTAAATGAGGGAATGTGAAAAGGCTGTAAAAAAGCACATGCAACAGTGAATATAAAACTTCAATCTTTAACTTGCAATATCTCTTTTATTTCTGCGTGGATTTTTATACAACAAAGACAAGCAGAAGCGCTGCAAAATCACCTTTCTAATAATATGTAATACATATTTGTAGATAACATAGTGTCTGAGGTATTAGTGAAAAACTGAAAGCTATTGATGCTAGTTATCCATGGTAAGGGGGCACCGTTGTATACAAATAAAGTATTTCCCGCTCCGTATATCTCTCTATTGTGGGTGTTCTGTGGCTGTTCCACCACATGACTAATGCCCTTGTTCCACCAAAGGATTAAGCCCCGACCCTGTCGGCGACCCTTATTGTGGACAGTCGGTGAAAAAAAAAAAAAATGGGCGGGAGAACTGGATCGGTTTCAAAGTCTGGGATTAAGTACAGATCATTCTCAGGAAGCCTCAGGACGCCTCAGGCGGCCCCAGACAGTCCCTAACTGGTCTGGGACTAAGAACCGACTAAGCCATTTTTCTGGTCGGTTTGAACCACAATCCTGTCGTAGACAAACCGACTGGGTCCCAGGACGCCTCAGGCCTCCTGGGACTAAGCCCCGACTAACCCAGGATTAAGTCCCGACCCCACAAGGTGTCCTGAGGCGTCCCCAGGTGTCCCCAGACCGAGATAGCCGATTTTTGTTTTGCAATGGGACTAAGGGTCGCAGGAAGCCTGGGACTAAGGAATAGAGGGTCTGGGACTAAGGGTCGGCGACTAAGGGTCGCAGGCGGCCTGGGACAACATAGGACTGTGTAAATTTGGTCTGAGGAGGCCTGAGGAAGCCTGGGACTGGACATTTTGTTTATGGCGGGAAAAATAATTGGTTGGGGTCGGGAGAAATATCAAACATGTTTGATTTTTCACACAGCCTCAACCGACCACAACCGACCCTTACAGAATGCCTGGGACTAAGCAAATTTTTGAAACCGACCCTCAAAATCCCTTAATCGGGAGTCTTAGTCGTGTGGTGGAACACCAACATAAGCTTCCCGATTTAGGGCTTTTGGGAGTCGGTTTCAAACATTTGCTTAATCCCAGGCTTCCTGTAAGGGTCGGTAGTGGTCTGTTGTGGCTGTGAGAAAAATCAAACATGTTTGATATTTCTTACGACTCAGACTGATTATTTTTCCCGCCGTCAACAAAATGTCCAGTCCCACGCTTCCTCAGGCCTCCTCAGACCCAAATGTACACAGTCCTATGTTACCCCAGGCCTCCTGCGACCCTTAGTCCCAGGCGTCCCAGTCCCTGACTCATAACAGATCATTGAAGTTTCATTAGTCCCAGTAAGCCTCAGACTGTCTCTGGTGTCCTGTTACTAAGAAATCTGGGTCTTGGACTAAGCCTTGACTAAGAGAAGCCGATCCAAACTGATTCAAGCCGGCCTCCTCAGGCCACCTGGGACCACACAAATTTAGTCTACGAAGGTCTGAGGACGCCCCAGGAGGCCTGGGACTAAGTACAGATTAAGTACCGACTCTTTTCTGTGTGCTTGAAAGCAAAAAGAGGCAATGAGAGGGTCTGAGACTACATGAGCGACCGCGCACATGCTTTCTGTGTTTAGACTGGTTGGCTACTGAGAGACATGTGTTACTTTTCTGCTTTGGGTCAAATACGGTGCATGGTGGATAATAAAGATTTAATTTCTTTTTGTAGATTGAACATATTTAGATACAGTTTCTCTTTTGAGCACCGATATGGCCCAGAAATCACCATCATACATGGTGTATTCAAGCATTAATTTGTGTTATTTAGTTCTAGATAAATATTAGTTTGATTGGTGATCCAATGGTTTACATTATTCCACAATTGTTCTACTTATCACATCGGGAAAAATAAACAACTTATAGTTCTTCGAGGCCCGTGACAGCAATCAAGTTGATGACATCATAATGTAGTTCACTTTATAGTATACATCGAGAATTAACTGGCATTCCTATTCAACATAATTGTGTCACAGAAATACATACGAGATTTTAGGAAATGACCTAGGAGTGATTGAAGTTGCTTACAAGTACAAGAACGCTTGTTAACCAAACTTTCAACTAGATCTAAAATTTGTTTTAATTTTTCATCAGGTACTGCAAAAGGGCCTGCTACAGCATCTATCAAACCCCCAAGCAGACTGCTTTGGTAGTGGGTTCGACCAGTTTTTTGTCACTAATAGCAAACCCCAATTCACAGAGAAGGCTCTGAAAACAAACAAACGACCTGCGTGCATCACTAGTGACGCCAATTCTGATGAAATCATCCACATAGTTTATGACTTTGAATCCATGTGTTCTTAAGGTGAAGTGTGAAGTCTTTGAAAGATTTGCATCCCGTGTCTGCTCCCGAAGGGAATGCAAGTGTCTACATAATCGAACGCACCCCAGTGTAGACCCAAAAGATCATGATCACCTGGATCTACTTTCACATGGCAAAACGCACGACTTACATTTATGTTATACAGGTGTGCACCCTTGCCTAATTCTCTCAGCACATCAGTGATGGTATCTACCGTGGGAAAGGTCAAACAGAAATCTGTGTTGAGATAGGAGTCTTTATGAATGCCATCGTTCACAGAACTACCCTTTGGCCATGACAGAGCAATTACAACTCTGCAGTTTTTGGATCCTGGCTTGTCCCTGGACATAAAGGGAGAATAGTGGGCTTTGTCAATTGGATATTTGCGAAAAGGTCCCAGTATGGCACCACAAGCACGTTCTTCCGACAAATACGCTTCTATGTCATGTGGATATTGAACAACAGAGGCATGGTTGTTTTTATCACATTCCACACAGAACGCACATGTGTGCTTCTGTGTTCTGCCACTCATGATCTTTTATCATACTGACAACTATTCTGTTGGAAAGCCTTGCAAAACCATGGATATTGAACAGCAGAGGCATGGTTGTTTTTATCACATTCCACACAGAATGCACATGTGTGCTTCTGTGTTCTGCCAATCATGATCTTTTATCATGCTAACAACTATTCTGTTGGAAAACCGTGCAAAACCATGGCTTTCTCACGTCATTCTTTGACCACACAGACTTTGCTTGTTTGCTATGCTTCTTGGCATGTGCACGTCGCAATCTATCTAACCAGCTCTTATCATTCCAGTCTAGCAACGCCCTCTCCATCTCGCATAAAATAACTGCATGCACAGCTTTTGCGCCCAAAAAAATCACTGGCATCTACCATAAGGTCGGCCATGTGAGTCGGCACATTTTCATGAATCAATTGTCACTTTCAACCAAAACGCCTGGACATAAAGGGAGAATAGTGGGCTTTGTCAATTGGATATTTGCGAAAAGGTCCCAGTATGGCACCACAAGCACGTTCTTCCGACAAATACGCTTCTATGTCATGTGGACAGGTGAAGTGTGAAGTCTTTGAAAGATTTGCATCCCGTGTCTGCTCCCGAAGGGAATGCAAGTGTCTACATAATCGAACGCACCCCAATGTAGACCCAAAAGATCATGATCACCTGGATCTACTTTCACATGGCAAAACGCACGACTTACATTTATGTTATACAGGTGTGCACCCTTGCCTAATTCTCTCAACACATCAGTGATGGTATCTACCGTGGGAAAGGTCAAACAGAAATCTGTGTTGAAATAGGAGTCTTTATGAATGCCATCGTTCACAGAACTACCCTTTGGCCATGACAGAGCAATTACAACTCTGCAGTTTTTGGATCCTGGCTTGTCCCTGGACATAAAGGGAGAATAGTGGGCTTTGTCAATTGGATATTTGCGAAAAGGTCCCAGTATGGCACCACAAGCACATTCTTCCGACAAATACGCTTCTATGTCATGTGGATATTGAACAGCAGAGGCATTGTTGTTTTTATCACATTCCACACAGAACGCACATGTGTGCTTCTGTGTTCTGCCACTCATGATCTTTTATCATACTGACAACTATTCTGTTGGAAATCCTTGCAAAACCATGGATATTGAACAGCAGAGGCATGGTTGTTTTTATCACATTCCACACAGAACGCACATGTGTGCTTCTGTGTTCTGCCAATCATGATCTTTTATCATACTAACAACTATTCTGTTGGAAAACCTTGCAAAACCATGGCTTTCTCACGTCATTCTTTGACCACACAGACTTTGCTTGTTTGCTATGCTTCTTGGCATGTGCACGTCGCAATCTATCTAACCGGCTCTTATCATTCCAGTCTAGCAACGCCCTCTCCATTTCGCATAAAATAACTGCATGCACAGCTTTTGCGCCCAAAAAAATCACTGGCATCTTCCATAAGGTCGGCCATGTGAGTCGGCACATTTTCATGAATCGTATTGTCACTTTCAACCAAAACACCTGCACGAACTGTGTAAGTGATAACTGGTTGTATGTGACCCTTTGCTTTGTGCTACCACCAAGAATGGCGTTATGAGACCAAGATACTTTCTTATGAACCAATACCTCTACACCACCACGTTTTCATTTTACTTTTTGTGAACAAAATTTACCTTGCACATACGCACACTGATTCAGCTGAGCTAGCCTATGGTCAACTTGCCTTTGAATACTCTTTGAAGTTTTAAGATAAGATATATCAGGTACATCAGATTCATCCGAAGATGAATACGCTCTAGATTTATGATATACAGAGTCTTTACCATGTAATTTGCTAGATAGTTATTTAGTTATTTGGGGTTTAACGTTGTTTTCAACACTGTACAGGTCATATCACGACGGGTAGTTGGAAGGGCAGAGGAAACCAGTACATAGAGTTCACTAGGGTTGTCTACTGTAAACTGCCGACCAACGGTAAGCAACTACCAGCTTTCCCACTTGAGCCTGTACGGGGATCGATCCCCAGCCTCAGTGGTGGGAGGCGAGAGTGTTACCACTCTGTCACCGTGGCCCCTGTAATTTGCTAGAACACTGATCTTTATTTAACTTCAAATTGTCCACTTTGTCCTGCTCCACTCCAGCCACTCGTTGCTCTACTTCACTCAGACTTCGATATGTTGCAGCTGAAGCAAGATCTGTTACTGAATGTTCTCTTGCAACCCGTTGTCAGATGAAGCTTCTGTAGAGGTTACCATCGTCTTCTTGGCAGCCTTCTTTTTCTTCACCCCACGCACGTGCTGCACCAAAGGTACCCCATCATCACTAGATGAATCTGCATCGAATAAAGAGTCCTTGTGAGGCTTGAAACTTATTTTATACAACTTCTTGTTCTTTACAACATGTAAATTTGATTCTTGCTTACTACTCTGTCCTTTGGTCAAGTCCTGTTCACTGTTCAACATACATTTTTTCCCCGTTGCTGGCAAATGTCGTATTTCACATTTGCTACAATAGTTTTTGTTTTTTCCCCATTTTAAATGTTATTTAGTCTATGTTTCTGAAAGAACAAACACACAGGTCCTCAAAAACCTGCTCACGCCTAATTTGACAAGAATCACTACTCAATTCGGCTTTCAAAGCATAAGAATAAACTAGGGTAGTTACGAGCTGAAAAAGCCCAAATCAAGCAGTGTTTTGTCAAGAAAGGCGTCTGGCTCGCAGAAAAGAACGCAGGATCACACATCCTTGCACAGATTGTATTATCAATTGTTCAGTCCAGTTCATCCTCTTCATACACTTCTTAGTGAAAACATAAAGTGATATAATGAAACATTAAAATGAGTAGTAAAATCAGTTAAAAGGAAATCATCATAAGAGTCGGGAGACAAAAAACATGTCCTCTCCCATCAATTTCAAAATTCAAACTAAGAAATTTTTCTAGAAATCTGAACATTGTATGGGCTCCAATGAACCATAACAAGGTCATTACCAGTAATTCTTTAAATAGCCACTAAGTTTTAAGGTACCTCACTTAAAGATTCCCAGGGAGAGGACTGACCCTTCCCAGTAACCATTAGAAATGTTTTTAAATGGTTTAAATGTTTACAAAAACATTTTTAAAACCTATTTAAACCCTATCTTATGGCTTTCTAAACTTTTCCAAGTAAACGTTTGTGCTGTAATATTTAAAAAATGTTTTATAAACATTCCTTATACAAACGTTTGTACTGAAAATGTTTATTAAACATTTATAAAATAACCCAAGAAGCTAGGTTTGACTGGAAATGGTTTTAAAACATTTATAAAAATAGCTGAAGAAATGAAGGTTTTAGTGGAAATATTTTTCAAACATTGATCATAAAATGATTGATAAACAGTACATATGAAATGTTTAAGCAACATTGCTTGTCAAATGTTTTAAAAGCACTCTATCAAAAACGTTTTTTAAACCCATATAATATTGTTAAACGTTCACCTTCAAACATGTCCAAACAAAGATGGCAGTGAGCAATAAAAGGGTATTTTAGAGAACTTTGTCAAAATCTGCCCCATCTGCAATCCCTAAAAGTAAGAATTGAATGGGGGCACAATTTCTAAGCCACCATCTTACAATTTTAAACATAAAATAATATTTTCATCAGTGAGCAACCTTAAAAAGATATTGAATTTGACCTCTGACCCCATTATTATTTAGACGTTATTATATTCTTCTGTTTTCCAACATTTGTCATTGGGGCCACGGTGGCAGAGTGGTAACACTCTTGCCTCCCACCTCTGAGGCCGGGGTTCGATCCCCATCATGGCCTCAAGTGGGAAAGCTGTTAGTTCCTTGCTGTTGGTCGGCAGGTTACAGTACAGAACCCTAACGAACTCTATGTACTGGTTTCCTCTGCCCTTCCAACTAATCGTCTTGATATGACCTGCACAGTGTTGAAAGCGATGTAAAACCCCAAATAAATAAATAAATAAACTAATATTGGTCATTAAACACTCAATAAACGGTATACATAAAACGTTTTAAAAACATTCTATTACAAATGGTTTTCGTACCTATCATTTTTTAACCTTTGCCAAACGTTTCCTATTAAACGTTCGCAAAACCAAAACATGTTTACTGGGTCGTGGTGTCTTGCTACACCACTAATGATTGGTTTCAGAAAACTACCTATTCTTAGTGATTTACTTACATCCAATAAAATCACATACCCACCCAAACCACTAACAGACACTAAAAACACCTCACCACCAGCGTGTACTAGATTAGTTAAATTTATGCACATATCTCCCCAAATTACACAAAGTAGGTGGCTTTATCAGCTCACACACAAAACAGAACACTGGTGTAAAAAAAAACACCAAAACCTAATGTAATATATTTAATACATTGTATTAAATGGGAAAACAATACCAATCAGAAATGGGATCTACGATCACATTGCCAGTGTCAAAAACAATAAAAAGACACTTATCACCCCTGTATCTAAACATTTTACCTTTGAGGGACACACTCACAAACACATGAGATTCAGTGTAATGCAATGGTTGGGAAATCACACAGGACCATAATAAATGTACAAGTGCAGAAGACATGAGCTCAGATATATCTGGGATGTGCCCACCATTGCTCCCATTGGCATCAATCAATATGTATAACTTAATTACCTCTCATAGGTATATTGTGTCCATATACCCCCCCCCCCCGCCCCCCCCCCCCCCCCCCCCCCCCCCCCCTTAGCTTTTCATATCAGTTGAAACTTTGGTGGCAAAACAGGTTAATAATTAATCATTGCATAAGCTTGCTTTTTTTGACTGTACATCTTGTTTCCATTTAGAAAATGCTTACCTGTTGGTGGGCAAGCGGGGGGGGGGGGGGGGGGGGGGGGGAGATTGTCTGGGCTGTATCATACAAACCAAAAGATAATGGATGTTCATACTTGGTGGTTACATTAACTTGGCAGACATCTTGGTTGCAAGTTATAGGTATGTATTGTCACAGTGTGAACTTAGTGTGATCTTTACCACTGGCTGTGCCAAAATGCGTTCTACTGCCATATTGGAAAAAAAATCTATTCTGTCCCAAAGATGCATTTTATTTATTTTATTTGGTGTTTTAATTCACAGGTGGGAGGAGAGTGTTACCATTGTGCCACCAAGCCCATTTCAAATGTAAATACAGTTGCTCAGAACTACAATCAGGCTTACTGTTATAGTTTCAGATACTTTTTATATAAGAAATTTGGTACAGTTTGCCTAACAAACATGAAAGTGTTGAAAATACCAGACAATTTGTGTTGGAAAGACATTTTTTTCACAATGAAGCAGCATACATTAAACAGGTGACTTAAGTACTACAATAATTATTATGCAGTGTATATCTATGGATAAATTTTTTTTTTAATATCTGCACAAGTTGCATGAACATCTTTGTACATCCTCCATTTTCTTAGAAACTGGATACAAAAATTAACATATATCAACAACAAACATACAAATAGTTCATGCAAATATGAATTTTAATTAATTCTTCCTTTTAAAAACTGTTCTTGTTGGCGTACTAATACATAGAAAGTGGTGTGCAAGTACACAATGGGTCACAGATACCACCGTATTTGAGAAGGATTGAGAAGGATCGTTTGTATCTTTCAAGGAACAAGAACCATATTCCGATAGTAACTGAAGTTCATGAAGTAATTTTTTACTGGTTTTTAAGTGGTAACCTTAGAGCTGGTGTAAGGACTTTAAGGTCACCATAGAGAAATATTCTCCTATAAGACCTTCGGATATTTACCTAGCGATGATGATCTGGATCAAACAGGTTTGGAATTATTTACTATTTTGACCATACAAAAATTACAAATACCAAATCAGAGTGCCAATCATGCATTGTGACATCACGAGCATGCATGACGTCACACATTGATGTGTCAAAAAAGTGCCATTTTTCACAAGCACATGCCCCACAAGCACTTTCCATGTAGGAAATGAGTATGTTTGTGGGTTTTATAAGTTAAGCTAGATAAACAGTAAATGACCATTTCACTACTTCTGACTATTGAACTCATAAGAATTAAATCGGTGGACAATACTTTTCTAAAAAATTCCAAGAACATTGGAAATAGGTAAATAAATTCACGGTAGGTCCCTTCATTCTTATGCACACGTTGACCTTATTATGTGACAGTTGAATTATTTAGCTGGAATGTTATACAAGACGGGTCAAGGGGCAACCAATAATCAATTTGGTGTTAATGTTTATTTATTTGGGGTTTTACAACGCTTTCAACCCTACAGGTAATATCACGACGGGTAGTTGGAAGGCCTGTTTGATATTTCTACGACTGTTATCGACTCTTATATCCGACCCTATTTTCATCCCCCTAGCATCCAGGCCTGTCGGTTAACTTAAGGGCCTGTCAGTTACACTTCAAGGCTTGTCTGTAACCCTTCCAGGATTGTCGTTATCACTTGCAATCCTGTCGTAACATGAAGCCGGCTTGTCTTTTGTAACTTAAGTACTGCTCATTAGCAGTACATTTGCAGCATGATGTGAGGTAAAAATATGATCAAAAATTATGTTAAGAATGCTAGTGATCATCTTTCTCTGCTTCTTTCCACAGGATATAACATTTTTCATATTTTAAATGGCTTTTTCGTTCATAATCTGCATCAGACATACGTTGATTTATTTATTTATATAATATCAATGCAAAAACGTGGAAACTATAATTAAAATAACAAAAAAATAAATTTGGACATTTTGGTCACGTGATGGGATCCAAATATTTACTAGAGGCCTATTTTAAGAATTGTATATTGGTTGACACTTGATCCTCTTTTTTTCCAAAAATTCATCGAAAACTGTCGCAATACTGTCTTCAAGTCTTATCGTCGGGTTCTGTATTTTTCTCAAGGCCTGTTTGTTTGTCAATACAGCTTGTCGGGACCTGCTACGGCTTGTCTGTTAGGGATTTAGGGCTTGTCCTGGTAGTTTAAAGACCAGTCTGTACAAAACATCCCGACCCCATGGCCGATCGGCCTCTAGATCCAGACAAGCCTGTGTGTTTCACATCCTGTCGGGGAGTTGAAGCCGACTCAAAAATTTCCCACTTTTTTTTTGGATTTTTGTCCCCGACCCTCCGACTTTTGAAGCTGACCTTATAATTATACAGAGTAGTAGGGTCGGCCTCCAGTGGAACACCTGCATTAACTTGGGCTGTTACTAGCATGGCTATGTAGGAGCCTGCTGGGGCAGTTCACTGGTGACCTTAAACTCTGTGGTTTTATCTTGAGGCTATCCCTAGTTACTGTTTATAATTCGTCCAAACCAATAAGAGGGAGTTATGCATCATTAGTTCCCGCCATCCTTAGTGTAAATCACTTTAAACTTTGGAACCGAAGAGAATACATGAAAGCACCCACCGTCCCACCCTGCACAGAAATGCACCCCCTTGTGGGTATCCCTACCACCTGGGGGAGTAAGAAGGGATCCATCACTTGGCGACAACTTTCGGCTTTTGACCTCAGTGACTGGGACCCCCTTCTCCTTTATCTTGGTGAAGGGGAGTTCTCTGATTTTGGGATTGAGGTGGGTCACTGTTTATCTTGAGATTTTTCGATTTTAGTAGCTGTGACCCCCTTCGCTTGTCTCTTCCAAGGACCGATATAGGTTACTAAATTTTGAGACTTGTCAATTAGGGCAAGTCCCTCTCTCTCTTTCGGATCCGAACGGATCCTCAGGCCGGCCAGGCAGACCCTGTGTCCTCCCTCTCAATTGTGACACTTAAAACTTTTAGCAATCTTGAAGGAATACACAGAGGAATACACAGAGTTCAGATCTGGCTTCCGAGCAGTGTTGGTTGTATAATCCATTGGTTACTAATATATGGCTACATAACGAGCTTATACTATAGCCTGTATGGGTGAACATTTTAAAGAATTTTATTGTTAAATTTTTTTAAATCTTGTCTTTATACTAATGTGTGTACTAACATGTAAATAAAATTACCTCAATGTGTTTCACTGTTGTCATATATACTGTGTGTAAATAGCCTATCATATCAGAGTTGGGGTTCGATGCCTCTCACCTTTGACCTCTGACATTTGGGTTCATATCCGACTGTACTGGCTCTGGACTTGCCTTCCAAACTTCCAGCAATATGGTCTCAACTTTTATAGTACCATCTTACTGGTCAGGTATATATTTGGTCAAGTACATATGTCAGAATATTTAAAAATGAATAATAATAAAAATCCAATAAGCTGTATAAAAGTATAAGCTAAGCTGGAATAAATTGTTCTAATTTTAAAATTTTATATTTATTTTTACATATCACCAGCTTTTTCTACTTCAGAGATTGAATCACCTTTCCGGGATTTTTTTCCCCGAATTTTCAAGCAATTAAAAACCATGCCAAGTGAAACTTTCTGCTGACAAGGTACACAAATCACTGTTATTTTAGCCTTAAAATGCTATAGAATATGTCACAAAATATAGTTTTATCATTTCTTCTTCTTTTTTAAATTTCATAAAATATTAATAACAAGAACACCCAGACAGCAGACAGATGAGTCATTGGCAAACACCTCCAATACTATACGAGTGGAATTTTTCACAATAGATTAATTTATCTTCTTAGCTGAAGGGCTTGGGATAGTGAAAATTAATTCCAAGTGAAATTTTAAATCTGTATTAATCTCTTGACCAGAAACTAGCCATTTGTGAAAATTAATTCTAGTAAATTTCTTGAAAATGAAGAATTAGTTAAATTTGTTAGTTAAAATTGTGCATGTGTACTATACGAATAAAATGATTGAGAAAACATTCAGTTTCCTGGATCCAGATAATGATCTGGATCACTACCAAAAATCTAATTTCACATTTTTGTGTCATTATTGACATTTTCTGAAAATTTCGTAACAATCCGTTCAAAACTTCTCTAGTTATTTTGCAAACAAACAATCAAAAGTGCACGCTGCTAAGCATAATGTAATCTAATAATCTAATCCAATAAGGACTTTTTAGCACTTAATCTCCATCACTATAACCTCATTGGTGGAGATAAAATAATATCTGTCATTAATAACCTTAAGTATAGTTATAATTTTGTCTTACCTGTTGCTATAGAGTACAAAGCTGGACCAGAACTTGGGGGGAATACCGGGTTCATGTGATGTGCTGTTGCCCCCAAGGATGCTATCTTATCCAGATATGGTGTATCCGTAAGGCTTGCATAGTCCCAACGGAATGCATCGTATACGACCACCAATAGTTTATTTCCAAACAAACTGTCTGAAACATGAGCATTATAAATTAGAAATGTTGCCAAGATATATAGTTTATAACCCAATGAAATAGCCATCTGGATATTTATGTGTATTCGTATATATTATTCTATAACTTAAATCGTAGCTTTTCAAATAACCATCTGCATACATATCACATAATCTGTTTACAGTCGACTTCTTATCAGGTTATAGTAAAACAGGAGGGGTCTCAATAAAAACAAGCACAGTGAAAATATTGATTTTTATTATTCCACAGATTTGATATATGTATACATATTACACCCAATCCGTGAAATTGAGCATTTCGTGAAATATAACTACATTAATATGATACTTCTTTACTCATACAGTTTGTACATATGTTCTGTTTATTTTTATTTTGTATTACCATGAAGGAAAATTACTGCAGAGACATAAAATTTTGGTCATTTTTCAAAATATATTTCTTTGTTGTTTATTTATAAATGTACAATTATATCACATATCATGTTTGGTGATTTCTAGAAGGAGTTGTTCCATGGGATATTTTCTTCATTTTGTAATGGCATGTCAGTTTCTTGTCATATATTGTTTTTCATTACTTTCAGTTTTATTTGGTTTATCAACTTTATAATCCTGACTACCTGATTAAGATTGATGGTGAAAGTCAAAATTCTATCCTCAAATTGCCAATGTCCCAGGGACAAAAATAAAAGACATGATGTTATAAATTACTTTAATAAATCTAAGGCTGGTATAATATGCCTCCGAGACACCCACTTGACTGTAAATGATGCAAAAGTCATGAGACAAGTGTGTAACTGTGAATGTATATTGAGTTGTTCCAGTAAAATGGAAGAGGTGTAGCTATAATCTTGAAAAAAATAATTTTGAATATGAAATCACTCAAAGTGAAATAGATCCAGAAGATAACTATATATGCCTAGATTTAAATATTTGTTTTCAGTTAGATTAATTTCCATTTATGCACCAAATGTAGATCGAAGAAAATAACCAATATATTAATATATTATGCATAAATATGTGGACATTTTAATCTTGTTCTAATTGCTAAAATGAAAACTTACAATGATATCAACATCAATAACCGAAGGTCTAGAAATAAATTATTGCAAATAATGCAGTTCCAAAATCTTACAGATGCTTATAGATCCTTACATCCAGAAATACGTAGATATACATGGAGAAGAAAACATCCAGTTAAACAAGCTCCTTTGGATTATTTCATTATTTCAGAATCAGTGTTAGATATTACTGACAGCTCTAAAATTAATCCAGATTACAGATCAGACCGTTCCATCATTAAGATTAACCTTGTAATTAATCATTTTCATTGTGGGCCAGAGGTATATGGAAATTTAACTGTGAGTTACTGAAATGTCCTGAGTATGAAGCAATCATGAAATTTTGACTGAAGTATGCACTTCCTATATATAATATTGAACTTTCTGATTAAACATGCTACTGACTTAGAATTCTATTTTTTCTGTTTGATGATGAGATTCTTCCAATATATCAGATTCCCAAACCAGATTCATTAAAGGTCGCTATATTAGTGGGTCTATTCATCTTGTGTATGACATCATGAAGTATACAGAAGAAACAATGTTGATAGATTTTGAAAAGGCCTTTAATTCGATATCATTAAAATTTCTGTATGAAGTTCTCGATATTTTTGGATTTCTTCAAAGCTTTATTAAATGGATACATCTATAGTAGGTGCAATTGTGCAAGCCAATGTTAAATCTGAGTTTTAAAAGTAGAACCAGGCTGTTAACAAGGTGATCACATTTCCCTATACCTATTTATTGTATGTGGTCTTATTCTGTATATGATATATATAGTTAGTTTATTATAGTGACATGTATTATTCACAAATAAATTATGCACTTCAATAAACACCTAAGTACAGTAAATACCCAGCCCTACATGGGCTTATATGTCACTCTAAATATGCAATAACAATGAACAGCGTGTGAAATAGAAAATATATAAAAAAACTATATGTAGATATATGAGCACAGCATTTTTCTGTTTTACACTACTGTAATATGTATATACATTAGATAAGAACACTGTCTATTTGTTTATTGGTGAACAATGACTTAGGTCATCTGAAATGAGATATAATTACAATATGATTAGAACTGATTACAATGTACAATAATTATGATATATCATTAGTCTCTATCTCCCCCCAAGTCTTTGGTGCATGTATCCTATAGCAAAGACTGAAATTACAAGTGTCAAGTACTGAGTGTCCTTGTTAAAGTGGAACATTTGTTAAGATGAAATAAACAGTCCGTGGTACATAGGTGACGGTATATGCAATTTCATAATGTCATTTCATAATCAGAGTGCCAGGCTGGTTGGCGGGTTTTGCGGGTTGAGCGTCTTGGTGTGGTTACAGGATCATTCCTAATTGAACCAGATGGTAGGTTGCAATCTGCTTGTTGCGGTGTGCGTTGTTGATCTGGCTTAAGAGTAGAGCTGGCAGAGACATCAGGTGCATCATTGGGGGTTGGTAGCTGAGGCAAATCACCTGTGGGTGTTTGTTCTGGTTTTGAGGTGATTTCCATGTCATCACTTGGAGCTTGGCATGGGGGCACATCCACTGTTGTGCTGGTGGGGGATACAGGTTGATCTCTATGTGTGGGACTAATCTCTCTGAGCTTTAGTAGGGTGCCTTTGAGTGTTGGCATATGGACGGGAAGGTACTTGCGTAAGAACTTTCTGTTTCTAAGGGTTACCTGTCCAGAACTATCGACTCTCACAGTATACTGATCAGTAAACTGCCGGACTTCTATGACTGTTCCAATTTTGTCCCATTTCAGTGGATGGGGCCTAGTTTTGTTTTGGATGCGTGCAAAGTCACCCACCTTAAGGGGAGGGAGTCGTTTTGTGTGTTCATTCCAACGTTCAGCTGCACGCATATGTCGATTCCTCAATGCCTCCTCTCTGGCAGCTAAGGTTTCACGCAAGGTGTTGTGCGGCTTATATTTCCGTGGGAGGATGGGGATAAAGTCCCGTATTGGTCTGCCAAAAACACATATAGCAGGGGAGAGCTTGGTGTCCCTGTCTGGTGTATTACGATATTGGAGAATAGCACACTGGAATTTATCAGTGTTCAGGTCTCCATTGGGCCCGGTGTTATCCATCAGCAATCGTTTCACGGTTTTTACACTTATTTCAGCCCTGCAATTGCTGTGTGGGAAGGCCACTGAAGAGATTCTGTGATGTACCCCCCCCCCCCCCCAATCTGTAAGGAATTGGCGTGTAGTATTGGAGGTGAATTCGGGCCCACCGTCAAAAGATAGTTCATCTGGTATACCAAAGGTTACAAAAGTTCGTCTGAGGCAGGCAATTAGTCCTGCAGTTCCATCCACGGACTTTTCAACTATGGGCCAGTTGGAGTATCAGTCTACTATTACCAGATAATTAGTCTCTTTGTAGTGGAAGAAATCTGCACACACATTCTGAAATGGGTAGTCTGGTATAGTGGGTGGTATGGGAGGGCTGTTTAGATTTGAGGGTGCTATTCGATTACAGTGGTTGCACTGGGCACGATACATGGTTATGGCTGGTGTGATCCCAGGCCAGAATACAGATGCTTCAGCTCTTGCAATCATGGAAGAAACACCTTGGTGGGCTGCATGCAGGCTTGAAAGCACTTCTGGTCACAGTGCAGGTGGTAAAAGGATACGGTCCTTGTAAATTATCACGCCATCTACTGTATATAAATCATTGCGAAACTGGTGATATTCACATATTGAGGCTGGGTACTCGTTCTTGGCCTCAGGGAGACCACTTGTGATAAGTTCATGTGTGCATATCTTTATCGCTGGTGGTTGCGCTCCAAATAGTATCCCATGTGATCGATCTTGTTGCAAGGGACTTGAGGGATGACACGGAGGATGACAGAATTGTGTCCTCAATGCTCTCTTGGTATGTGGCGGAACTACAAGAGCTAACTGTTTGTACTCTACCACAGGTTGTTATGGCCTCTGTATCATCATCTAGTAGAGGCAGCTTCGCTGGGTCACCAGCAGGGTGCCTGGAGACACAATCTGCTGCTCGATCTTTGATACCAGGGATATGTACCATTCTGAAGCGATATTTGAGTGTTTTCTCCTTAAGGTTTCTGAGTTGAGAGTTGGAGATGTCTTCGAGGGAACTGTTGCCGAATAACCTCAGTAGAGGCTTGTGATCTACTGCAATTACCAAGTCTTCACATCCTAAAATAAAGTATCTTGCCTTGTTCAAGGCATCAACAACAGCAAGGGCTTTGCCTTCCACAGGGGCGTATCGTGATTCGGCATTATGGGTGAAACGACTGCCAACAAGTGTGATTTTCCATCCATCATGGCAACAGAATGGCTCTATTTTGTGGCATCTACAGTGTTTTTGAAAAAGCCAAAATCTGATGCCAGTTTTTGACCAGTCGGTAGCTAGGCAGGTAGGTTTGCTGGGGTCATTGGTGATTACGGTTTTTGACTCTTCAAATATGGATTGGAGTTGGTCATCTCACTTGAACGCTGTTCCAGGTTTGAGTAACTCACGGAATGGTAACATCCGGTGTGCCATACTGAAGGCATAAGATACCTGATTGATGAGACCAAACCATGAACGCACATCCGTGATGTTCTTGGGGCTTGGAAAATCTAAGATGGCCTGCAGGTATTTTGAGGATGGTCTAACGCTGTCAAAGGTTGTTTTGAAGCCTGCGAATTCTACAGTGTCCTGACCAAATATGAATTTGTCAGGGTTTAGTGTTATCCCATGTCGCCCACAGATATCCAACCACTGAACGGTTTGGAAAAAGCTTTCTTCTAGGGAATCTGCCCAAAGTAAGGTGTTGTCCACACATTTGGTTTTGTTGGGGATGTCAGACACGATTTCATCATAGCGACGTGTGTAGCCATCACCAAAAGCAATATAACCTTGAGGTGCAGTTTTGTACCTGTACCTTCCCCATAATGTAATAAAAGTGGTAAGGTGTCTGTCCTCCTTGGGTATTGGCACGCTATGATACCCGTTCCAGGCATCTAGTACAGTTTTTTTCTTGCCATGAGGTACAGATCTAGCTTGATGGAATGGTGATGGGGTATGGTGTCTCTCCCTCTTAGCATGGGCATTTAATGCCTGAAAATCAATCGTTCTCCGTGGTTTGCCATTCTTTTTGGCACACACAACCATTCTGTGGCACCAGGTCACGGGTTCTCCTATGGGGACCTGTTCAAGGACTCCTAATTAGTGATCTCAACGGGTACCCGGATATCCGGGTACCCGAACCCTGAATACTTACCCGAATCTGAAATCTCATACCCGAGTACCCGAATCTAAGCTTATTTCTGTTAATATCGCCCACATTGGCTGACCAAGTACAGACGTATCTGGACTTCATTAATTCACTCTAAAATGAAACTATTCAATTAAAATGCATAATAATATTGTTTTCTCACCCTTGTACACCGTTTATAGTATTTTATTTGTCTTTTATTTTAGTTGTTTATACATTGTCAAATACCGGAACCCTTTGAAAATCGTCAGTATATCAACACAGTTTCTTAATTCCGAGTCCATAAAACGCTGTATATTGGCCATATATAGTGACATGCACTCCTTAAATAAATAAGAGTACAATATTTTCACACAGTAGTTAATAATTTTACGTTAATAAAATTAACTTACATCCTGAAATAAAAATAAAGTTTCAATTCCGAAACTACATTCGAGTTGTAGTGTAATGCTCTTGTGATAGGTCATGTGACTCCATTTTTATATAAACAACCGTGTTTTGAATGTACAGATGTCTTTTTTTATTTATTTAACCTTTCTTTCATGCAATATTGTTTTGAATGCAAAACCGTGGCCAACAAGAAATAAAGCAAATGGTTGCATCCCATTATTTCTGTAGGTTTTAAGTCTGTAAATATGGAGATATTTGTAGTTTCAGCTATTATCGCCCATCGGCGCGGGTACCCGGGTACCCGCCCGCTGAAACCACTGCATACCCGGTCCTAGTAAAAAGGGTTTATTGAGAACACTACTCCTAATCTAACATCATGGTCCAGTCCTGCCTTGACTTGATCTTGCCAGTGGTACAGGGACTGGTGTATGATGTGCAGTAGGGGTGGCATCTGGGTCCACCATCAGTTTCATGGGAGGTCCTTCCATTAGCGGTAGTGTTTGGTGTTCGCAGGTGTTGAAGGTGCTCGATTTGTAGTAATCTAACAGGTACTCTTGTACCTTGGCACGATTTGTTCCTATTGCAGGAAATGGTAAGTTTATAGGTGGTGGGGGTGGTTTTTGGCGTGCGGGACAGTTGCAATCCCTGTTGGAAACATCATTGTTTTGATCATACGTAGGGTCATATGATTCACAAGGCTTTGGCACCTGTATGGTGTTGCAAGTTGTACTTACTTCCGGGAAGTCTTTGGGGATAATGCCAAGTGTGATACAGGCCTCTCTGCTGAGGAAGAACTTCTTGGAGTTGTCTGTTACATACGTCATCTGCCTGGTCTCAATTGTTTGGCCATGTTGATCCTTCCCAAGGAGACAAAGGAATGTGGCACCAAGGATGCAAATTCCCTTATTGTTTGCTGCATGCATTTTCATCTTTACTGGAATAAGGTCTTTCTCATGTAAACCAAGACGCTTCACTATTCTGATGCCAGTTAAGCAGCTTTGACAGCCTGTATCGGCCATTGCAGATATCGCCACAGTGTTGGTATCAGCCGGCTGCCTGAATCCGAGTGCGTTGTAGTCCTCTAGGGCAACTTTAGCTGTGAGGCTGATATATGGCTGGGGTTTGGAACCCTTGTTGATCCATGTGTCTGACAGCTGATCATAGATGTGGTGATCTAAGGCAACTGAATATCTAGTTTTGTGGGGCAAAGGTTTTTTATTGCGCACAGAGAGTTGAAGATGGTACCTTCACATTCATCCAATTCTAATGTGTCAGTGTTACTGTTCTGCTTGTTCTTGCTTTGACAGACGAGTTCAAGGTGGTGGTCACGACTGCATAGTTGGCATCTGTGTCCATATGCTGGACATTCTCTTCTTCGGATGCAACCTGGAGCACTTCTGCCATGTCCTTTCTTGCCACAATAAGAGCAGGGTTCCTGATTTTGTTTCTGGGTTGTTTGTTTGCTTTTCCTGTATGAACTGCTTGTTGATTCAACTGTGTGTGAGTCAAGCAAACGTGATGCAGAACGTTTCCTGGCCTCCTTAGTCTCAACAAATTTAAAGACCTCTTCAAGTGACATGTCTTGATTGTTGCTACCAAGTAGGTCCAGCTGGATTTCTGGATCGGCTATGCCTTTGGTGAGTACATCGCGTAGCACACTCTCTGTGTAATTAACATCAGTATTGCATCCTGGGCATTTTCCCAGGAATTTACAAATGCCTGCTTGTCCGCGTAAGTGAGCACCAGCTTCGTACTGTCTCCTCACGGTCCTGATGTATATTGTGCAATATTACTCTGGCAACCATTGTATTTTCTTCACGTACAGCAAGTTTTTTCATGGCACTTAGTATTTGTTGCTCAGTTTTGCTGGTTAAGCTTCCCCCTGCGGATCTTGTCAGGTCTGTCCAGAGCTTTTCATCACAGCATTCAATGAGCTGGACAACTATCTTGCCCTGTGATTTTTGTGGCATCTACATAGTCTTTCCAACATGACTCGAAGTATGACCATTCCTCACTGGAGCCAGCAGCGGATACTGTTGGCCTTTTGACTTTTTCTACTTTAGCAGATGCCCCCAGGTTGGGGCTGTGTGTAGCGCTATGTGCATTGAGTAATGCAGCAACAATAATAGCATCCAGGTCATCTGTCTTCTAGGTACATCCAGGGATGGGGCACTCCACAGCTGACATAATTGTAGATGGTGTGTGTGTCCTGTTTTCACAAGTCTAACTTGGTATCTTTGCCTCTGGTTTGAGTTCTGGCCGTGGTCATAGATAAGAACACTGTCTATTTGTTTATTAGTAAACAATGACCACGGTCATCTGAAATGAGATATAATTACAATATGATTAGAACTGATTACAAGGTACAATAATTACGATATATCATTAGTCTCTATACATGATCAATATGTTACGTATACAGTTGGATTGTCCTCTCTCCTCTCTTAGATTTGAGGTTATTCTTCCCAAACAATTAGAGAGGCCCAAAAAACATGTCCACACTGTTCAACACCTAATTCAAACTGAAACAATCAAACTCAAACAATGAAGGAACAATGACACACCTCAACACGCTGAAATAACACTCGATTTGATGTTACACAACTAACTAGAAATGTGAGTAAAGGACAATAGCAATATTAAGGGTATATATATGTTATGACCCAGGTGTGAAATTGTCCATTTCATGAAATGGACAATCCAACTGTCCATTTCGTCAAATAGACAAAATATTTGTCCATTTCATGAAAATGACGTAAATGTACGAAATTTTTACTCTCATTCACAGTGAAAAAACATTTTTTTTGTTTTTTGTATGTGTGTGTGAAAAAAAATGGTTGTACATAAATGGTTGTACTTTAACTACTAGTGATGTGCAAGTAAATATAATTGCTTTAACCTTTTCTTATAAAATCTAACACGATCCTACTATGATTAAGCTACAATATTAGTTAAATATCTGTATTTATATTTATTAAAAATTTATGAGTTTAGCATCTAGGTGAGACTAACCCACAACATATATTTTATAACATTAGGAACTTTTAACACTAAGCCACATTGGTAGTTTATTTACATTAATAATTGCAAATGTTGATATCACTGTTGTTATTTACTTGTCCACATTATCATGAGGTTTATGACTATTACAGCCACTGAATTAACCCTTAGATCTTATCCTCAAAAGGTTGGCTACAAACCACAGATCTCATTTAAAGAAAGCCTCACCACTTGTACGTTGGATTTAATTGTAATTAGCCCACTTCTTTTTGCAATTTTTAGGATGGCTTCAACCTTTTTAAATTGATAGTTACTTTTAATAACCCTCAGAGGTAATCTTCAAAGGTTAGGCTACAATTCCTCACATCTATTCATTAAAGGAAAGTCTTTTAAACAAGACTAGTGCACAAAAGAGACAAAGTTCTCTTATAATTTTTAAGCAAAAGTTAAACAATATACCAGATACCAATATGCTTTTTAAAAGTGTGAGTGTAATTTTAAATAGTTATTCCCATTAAAAAGTATGATTTAATTAACACTTTTATTTCAAATTGTTTTAACTATTTAACTATTAACTAACTTAGTGTAAGATATTTCAGATACATATTATTATAATTATAGGGGAATAAAGTGGATAACTTAAACCAAAAGATTGGCGATGAATGAAATTTTAACTTTCATACATAACTTTGTCCATTTCATGAAATGGATAGGAAAATACATATGGATTTGTCCATTTCACAAAATGGACAGTTTGGTTGTCCAATTTTCTTGTCCATTTCACGAAATGGACAATTATATATATATTTTTGTTGAAATATAAAAGGAAAACAATTTCATTTTACAACATTAAGTCAACATTTATTTTTTTCAGGATTGATGCCAGTTTGTGTCTTTTCAGTGGGGACGCAAATAGACTTGGCCTGGTTGGCTCCCTCCTGTACATATCCTCGAGGGTGAGCTCTGCTTGTGTGCAGTCCATTTCCACAGATACTTTTGCTTTTGTGACAGTGTGTGAGGTAGTAGGTGTTTACAAATGAGGGGAGTGATGTGGAGTGATGGAGAGTGTGTGCTGCTAACTGGGGAGTGAGGATCTTCCATTGAGTCTCCTAGTGAAGTCGGCATATCCAACAGTCCATGTGTTTTTCCAATAGTTTCTCCCCTGGATCCAGAATCTCGTTAGGGGTGATCACTATTAATGATTCTGTATTGGTTGATTTGTCAACCATTTCTAAACAGCTTATGATTGTATTTGTCGGTCTGGAAATACTTCTTGTGGGTACACTGTTCTCAAGTTTGGTGGCCATCTTGTCTAGGTCGCCATCTTCACTGTCGCTCATAATGAGGTCTTGGACTACATCACTGATGTCACTGGAGAGCAGATTTGATGGTGTGCTGTCCGTACTAGTGGAGGTGCATGGTGGTGCATTTTCTGAAGCCTCACAGTCTGACTCTAAATGTTTTTCAAATAAATTTTACTATGTTTGATCATGTCTTCTTTTCTTTTATAGGATTTTGGGCATATCAAGCAATTGAAGTGAGTAATAAGGTGTACATTTGCCTTGTGCCTTTTGAGGCTAGCGTTCTTAGTGAAGGTATTATGGCAAATTCCACAAACATAATCCACTCTTACATCCACATTGCAGTACTGTAGAGGTGTATACACTTTAGTTTATATTGTCATTAATATACACTAATAAAAACTTTGTTGAGTAAAATTATTTATTTATTTTTATTCTCAAATGAATATATCACCAGCTGGTCTGAGGAACAGTGTGAATTAGTTACATGTTGCTAGAGTTCTTAGTGAAGGCCTTATGGCAAATTCTACAAACATAATTCACTCTGATATCCATATTGATGTAATTTTACGTGATGTAACATTTGATGTGACGTGATATGATTATTGCATCAGAATCCCATATAATCCCATTTATGATCAAATATTGATTTTTATGGTATTTTATATAATTAGGCTTTTGAGTGGTTTTATGACTGCTCACCCTTATTACTCTGGCTATTTGAATAACTGTGCACATGGATATTTAAGCAAATACAGGGTTTTGGTCTCATGAGTGTGAATAAAAGACAGATAAAATGCGTAGAAATCAAACAAATTGATTTATGCCTATTGCATGGACTGCTCCAATATTCCACATCCACCACTGTTTACACCTTCTTCTGAGAGCAGTTGATTGTGTTTTGTACTTGGGAGTGCACCATTCCAGTATAGAAAACTGCATATCCTTAGTGAAGTGATTATTTCCAGTGAAATGTGTGGAAACAGGAGTCACTCTTCTTTCCTGTGGTTTATTAACTGAGAGTTTGTGTTCACAGATTCGTACTCTGAATGATCTGCCTGTTTCATCCAGGTAGTATTTTTTTGCATTTTGTGCATGTAATTAAATACACTATATCACTTAATTCACATGGTATTTGTTTGAGGAGATCCTTAGTTTTGTATTTGTCTCCACTAATTTTCCACTCTAATCTAGTACAGTGAGTGAGTATTAATGGTTTGGTCTGTAGTGCCTTTGGTGGATATTCAATAGATGCTTTTGTAAGTAAGTCTCAAAGGTTTGGTAATCTTTTGAAGCCAATGATAGTTTTGTCTGGAAATGTTGGGGCACAATCTGTACTGTGTTCAATTATGTTTCAGTTGTTGTGAATAAAACCCTTTATATTGGGGTTTTGTGGATTGCATTTGTTGGTCATTACTGGGGTTGAATTAGGTTCTTTTTCTCTGACTTCAAGTAAGTCAAGTTAATTATACTTGCTAGCTCTAGGCTTATGTTTCTTCAACTGCTTAAGTGGATAACCTCTTTTTATATAATGTTCAATCATTTTGAAGCTATTTTCAAAGATGTCCTTGTTTTTTTAACATATTCTTCTGATTCTTAAGAATTGTCCATAGGGGCCTTTTCATGACAGGGACTGTAGTGGGCTGATTCATAGTGAAGGTACAGATGCGTGTCTGTGGGTTGTTTATATAGTGTTGTGTATATGATGTTGTCAGTGTCAATTTTTACTGTGATGTCCAGGAAATTGACAGTAGTGTCACTGACCTCTGAAGTGAATTTAATTTTTGGGTGGATATCATTGAGATAATGAAACGTTCTAGTTCATTTTTGCCATGTGTCCAAATGATGAAGATAACATCAATGAGTGTCCCTAACATAAGAGGCTGTTTTTGGTACATAGTCTCTAATGTGTGCATTCCACAAAATTGCTGATGTTGCCAGTTGGGTGTCCAGTAGAACTGCATATTGGTCTACCTGGAAGATGTTTTTGTGTATTTTAAGGAGAAGATAGAATCTTCCAGCTTTCGGATTGCTTTTGTTTAAGAACTCGAAATTCTTCTCAGTGATAAGTTTAAGACTTCTCATTTCAGTTAGTACTTGGCATATTTTCTTGGATATGTCTAGTGTTGGGTCTTGTCTGAGTTTGGTATAGAAGTTGGTATCACTTAACTGTCTATAACCTTCTTTTATGTAATCTGTAGTGCTCATGATCACTATCGCAGATCCTTTATCTGCCTTTTTATGACAATTTCTGTATTGTCCCTAAGTTCCTTCAGTCCCTTAAATTGTTGTTTGGTTAGGTTATTGTAAGAGTTGTGGTCTACCTTACACTTCAATAAGTTCATCTTAAAAGCTCTTTTGAAGGTGTCAGGTGTTTTATTGGGTGGGTTAGGCCTAAATGAGGATTTATTCTTGAATGATTTATGTATGTCATCATAGTTAATTAAAGTGTCTTGTTCATCCTTTTCTTGATTGGTGTTAGCATTCATAAAGTCAATGATGCTTTATGATATTTCTTGGTTGTTATCTTCTGGCTGTTTGGTAGGCCTGAAGAATTGAACTAATTCCAACCTCCTGTAGACTTTTTAAAGTCATTCCAGATCTCAGACTTATCTGGCCCGTTTAGTGTGGGGCAGAAAGTTAAGCCCTTTTCCAGGGCTGTGAGCTGGTGTTCATTGAGTTCTACCTTAGATATATTTATGGCATTATGACCTATATAACTTTCAAATTTAGTGTTAGGGGGTAGAATACCAGGTGGGGTATTCAAGGAGGCTAATTCAATCTGTCACTTTGATTGTGCCATGATTCTTAAAGTATTCATCGTGTAGGTCCCTGGAGGTCCAGTGGAATTGCATTTGTTTTTCAATTCGTTTTATTTTTATGCATCAAGTTACATGTGATTAGTAGTCTTTATATTATCAGGATGTGAATATGTGAGTAAGGATATAAAAGCTTAACTACTAGATGTAGAAGCAGAAGTGAGAGTTCAATTTAAAGGTCTCTTAAGTTGGTTGACAAAACTCTGGGACTGTTATAATAATAATAATAGTAATAGTAGGATTATATAGCGCAAAATTGATAGAAATCCTCTAATGCGCTTATGTCCAAGAAGGGAGAGTCCAGAGACAGGCATGGGTCGACATCTAATAAGCGCCTGCCAGGGTATAACTAAGGTGGGGGGTATGCCAGCCTAAACAAGCGTGTCTTTAGCTGGCTTCTGAAATGATCTATTATTTTCTCATATCTGACAGTTTGTGGCAGCTTGTTCCATTCAGCTGGTGCAGCTACTGCAAAGCCTTGCCTGCCTATGTGCTTCTTAGGGCGGGTTGAGGAGACAGATAGCCTGTTGCCGCGAGTAAGACTGCTCGATCTTATTAAAGCTGAGAGATATGGGGGCTGTGAAAGATTGATAGCCTTGAATACCAGGAGATTATACTTAAAAAGGATACAATGTTGAATTGGAAGCCAGTGGAGTTTTTCAAAAAGGGTGTAACATGACTCATTTTGTCAAGTCTGAATATGATGCGGCAAAGAGCATTCTGGACTCTCTGTAGCTTAGCTATGTTGGACTTGCTTACCCCATAAAGTAAAGAGTTACAGTAGTCCAGACGACTACTGACCATAGCATTTGCCAGAAGTATTGCAGTTTCTTACTTAGGAATTTGAGAATTCGTTGCAAATCACGAAGATGATAGTAACATGCTCGGCAAACCTTGGCAACATGATTGTCAAAGGAGTTGTCTGAGTCAAAGATAACACCCATATTCTTTACTTCCACCGACAGAGAGATATTGTTTTGGAGGAGTGGAACAGAGAAATTTGGTGCAAGTGACTCTCTGGTGGCTTTTTGACCTATGATGATAAATTCGGTTTTTTCTGGGTTTAGTTTTAGCTTAACACCAACCATCCACTACTGTACTGACTTGAGACACTCGGTCAGTTCTTCCATGCTAGAATCAAAGTTCCTGGAGTCAACTGCTAAGTAGATCTGGGTGTCATCAGCATATAGGTGATGAGTAACATTGAATTTAGAAATAACTTGACTGAGGGGACTAGTGTAAAGGGTAAAAAGGAGAGGACCCAATACGGAGCCTTGGGGGACTCCGAAAGGGAGAATTACCGCCTCAGAGAAACTATCACCTATTTTAATTTTTTGTTTTCGGTTTGAAAGGTATGATTTGATCCACAACAAGACAGTGCTATCTAGACCAAACCAGTCATGCAAGCAATCATATAACAGGGAATGGTCAATAGTGTCAAACGCCGCTGACATGTCTAATAATATCAGGGCCACTGCCTTTCCTGAGTCCACTGAAAAAGCTATATCATTTTGAATCTTCAACAATGCGGTTTCAGTGGAGTGGGACCTCTTATAAGCAGACTGGTTGACATTTAAGAGACCCTTGTGTGAAATGAATTCACTTAGCTGGTTTGCCACAACTTTCTCGATAAGCTTTGATATAAAACTAAGGTTTGACACTGGCCTATAATTTTTGAGGCTATTTCTATCAAGGCTGGGCTTCTTATGGAGGGGGGTGACATGTGCCATCTTAAAACAGTTGGGAAAACTACCTTCTTTGATTGAATAATTTACAATTTTAGTGATGGGAGTGGTGAGAATATCAGCACACTCCTTGACCAGTGACGTTGTTGTCCTTGGTGTGATCTTCTAGGTTTTAGTGGGCCCATTTCTTTTTCTTTGGGACAACAAAGTTGTGTAGTTAAGGTATTGGTTGTGTTTTTCGTGGCTCAAACTGTCTCTTTGTTTTGAGTTCCAGTATAGGCGCCATCCAAATATCTCTTTTCTTCAAAGAGTCCTTAATTCCCTTATTTGATTCTCATCCAGGATTACTGCAAGTTGGTCATAATCTTTGTTGATACACTCTTTAAGGAAACTGTATTTAATGAATAAGTCATCAAGAAGTGCCTTGGTTATCTTTTCCTTGGACTCTCTAATGCACTTGTCCCATGTCTTTTTGACAGACTTGCTTCTAGTGGAGCTGATATTAAACTTAAATTGGATCAGAATCTATGTCCGTTTGAGGTCGCTTTTCTGTTCTTTCCTCAGTCTCTTCCATCTGCTTGGTCTCTTCTATCCTCCCTTGCTCCAACCTCTCTCTCCCTCTCCTGCTCTTGTCTCTCCCATTACTCTCTCTCCCCTCTCTCCCTTCTTCTTCTCTCTATATCCTCAGCAGTATCTCCTAACTCAAAGTGTGGTTGAGAATCTGTAGGTACTTCAATCTTCCTCCTTCTGCCCCTTGGCATTATGTCAAATTACATGTACAGCTTCTTCACTCCAGCCTAGCTCACAACTTAAGCTAATTTGCAAAAAATTAAAACTCGAAAGCTGCACACCTCTTGTCTTTCGACAGCCAAAGCCCAAATGAATGAAGTGTGTGTGCCGATTTGCCCTTTTATAGCCACAGATTTTGAAACTGACAGGCTGTAAGACAAAAAAATATATTGCCAGCCTGTCGGTTACACCTCATGGCTTGTCTGTTACTGTAACAGGCCTGTCAGCTTTTGTTTACAGCATGTCTGTTTCGCTTTAAGACTTGTTGGTTATAAAAATTCCCTACTCTAGGACCCAGATGTGAAAAAATTCCCAACTGTCCTGGAAAACTTACAGGCTTGTCGGGAACATTTATAGACAGGCTGGCTAGAGGTGGATGAAATTAGGGTCTGTTACAAGGGTCGGCAATGGTCGTAGAAATTTCAAACATGTTTGATATTTTACTGACTCTCCCTGACAGGTCTTGAAACTACAACTGACCCTAACTGACCATGTAAACATTGGTCCCAACTCTCAAAAAAGGCACAGTTAATGACCAGTCGGTTCTAGTGGAACACCCACATAAAGAAGGTTCTTCCAAAGGACGCTTTGTGAAACAGGAACCAGAGGTCTAATTCAAGATATTTTTAGGTTGCTCACCTATGAAAATATTATTATGCCTAAAATTGTAACATAGCAACTTAAAAATTGTGCCCCCATTCAATTCTTACTTTAAGACATTGCATGTAGGACAATTTTTATCAAAATGTTTATCGGTCCCTTGATGTCAAATTCATATAAATATTTGATGACTGTGTATATATTCGGGAATAACAGTGTAATTCCTAGATTGATTCTATATCAGTCTATTATTTTGTTACATTACCACAAGCTAAGTGTTAAAAACTAACAAAAAGGTGACTAAATATTCTTTATTCTTTTAAGTTTCGATTCATAATTGAAATTCATTATAAAATATAATATAAAACATTGAGAATATTCATTTTAATCTCAAAACGTAGACAAATATTACACAGATGTTAGTCAAACAAACTTACATAAATATTACACAGGTATGAATGAATTAAAGTCAGTTGTTCTCAAATGAAGAGTTACAAAACAGTTTAATGTATAAGTAGTGAGATTATTAGCACAAGTACCAATCAAGCAGTAGCATACAAATTAAAGCAAATTGATCACAAAAAAGATCACAAATGTTACAAAATAGTTAATATCTAAGCAGAGGGATTATTTAAAAAGGTACTGATCAAACAGTAGCATATATTGGAAGCCAGTTGTTCCTAAAAGATCACAAAAGTTATGATCCCATCTGCAGAGGCCATGCATTTGGTACAATTTTATTAATTCTTACATAGCGAAGTATGTAATGGATATAGGTTAAATAGATTGATTACAGCATCCGATTATGTTTGATGTGTGTTAATCACATTTAGCTTTCACCATTATTATCACACACATTATCCCACCTTTTAGTCAACATTAACATGGACCAGATTATAATTCAACACCATTTCAATTAAGGCATGCAGTTTTATTGAAAAGCACCCGTTATTTTTCTTTTTTAATTATCCTGAAGAAACATCTCCATAAACCCAGTCGAATGCTTTTGAAGATCGAAAAAGAAGTTCAAATTACAAAAGTTTTCAACTGGGGGCCAATTTGTACACTGCCAAATTTTAAGGGGCCAATTTGTCCGGGGCTGACTTTTTAGGGAGCTGATTTGCCAAGGGACAATTTGGCAAAAGGCTGATTCATCCAGCTCCCGTTTTTATCATAACAATCAAATGTTGGCTGTGGCACACTGTGATCAGCATGTTTGATATCTCACTGATCTTGTGATCCACTAACACAGTTGTGTGCATACCCCTTTCCACCATCAAAATGGATGACGACTGGCAGCAACTGATGGTTGCATGGCCAGTCAGTAAAGTTTTCCGATGGAACATGTGTATAAACCTTGAAAGTAAAGATGTTTCAGGGCCGGATCCAGCTTTTAAGTACGGTGGGGGTCACATAAGACATACCATAACTAGGGGATGTGGGGGGCATGCCCCCGGGAAAAAATTAATGGGTTAAACCCCTTTACATTATATTTCAAGGGGGATGCAACCCCCTGAACCCCCTGGATCAGCTAGTGCACTTGTAGGTTAATGACAAAATAATTGAGGCTAAACTCAATTTGGAATTTAGTTTCTAACTATAGACTGTTGATGTGTTGTTTAATGTATTTTTCATAGTCTCAAGTATTCTACACTTCCATGTAGATTAAATTTACAAACATTTTTGGCACAAAAAAAAATAACTTTCATGATCGTTGTAGCAGTATTGTCACTTCTGGGCCAGTATTCACAAGCATGGCTTAAAGTCAGATCAAGATTATATCAAATTTGGGAAAAAATTTCTGATGAGCCTTTGGATCAAATAGCTATTTACAAAGCAGGTATACCTTGAGCTGAAAATATCAAATATTTGATCAGTTTTCTTGTTTTATATGTGATAACTATGGATATAGATGTTGTATAGAGTTCTCCTCACTTGGTTAATCGAAAGGACTTATTTGGCCATGTTAAACACTCTGCCTCAGTAGTTATTGTTTAAAAAATCACAAAATCGTCATACAACCCTGAGAAATGACACCCATTTTAGATCTGTCTTAATCCACAATGACTTCATCAAATTAAACAAAAATTCAATCCAAAAATATTTCATGAATTCCAACAAAAACGGATCAAATACTATATATTTGACTCAAATCAAATCTGATATGCACTGATCTGTGTTTCAGAATACTGAGCCAAAGCAGAAAATGTGATGTGATATAAATATTATCTTAAAGAAATCATAAATTGTACACAGTTTCCCTTATAAAGGATTGATAAATTTTGTTTCGACTTGCAGTGAGTACATTTGTAGCACTAACTCCCTGTCAAATTACAGACTCTAAGGTGTAAGACCAATAAAGGATGAAGGAAATATTCAGAATCCATAAACATAGCAGGCTGACAAAACAGAAACACAAGGGACAAAGGCCAGCTGTGGAGATTTGGTTTCACTGTACAGATATGTCTTCAATTTGCTCCTGAAAGAAGACAGAGAAACAACTGTTTGCATTTTCTCAGAGCATCAAATGTGAAGTTGTGATTAAAGTGATTTTTGATATGCTTACTAAAGATATGTACTGTAGAACACTTACAGTAACAGCTAACAGGTTTGCTTTGCCGGGGGTTGTAGAACATCTAAAGTTCCTCTCAAAAGGTCTTGGAGAGCTTTGAGATTATTTTTTCAAGATAATAAGGAAATCTATGAAGTTAATAGTTTTTACCCCACAAAAAGGCTGATGATGTGTCCCAATATGATCCTGGCTGTTGAATGGGTGTTAAACCCTAACTTTGAAGACTAAACAATTGTCTTTTCTCAGTCCTTTAACAGTGGTTCATAAGTTTTGTTTTAAATTATTTGGCGTTTTAGTGTCCATGACAATATTTTTAATGTACAGAGGTTCTGTCATGACCTTAGTTGTTAACAGTTATGTTATACTTCAACTTTAGATTAGAAATAGATTAGCTTCCACATTTATTATCCTTTATAAATCAGCTAATGGCATTCATTTGGTCTCCCTGGCACGAAATGCAACTTGTTGCTGAGTCACATTTGTCCATGGATCAATGAACTATGGCAATAATCCTGCTCAGATTGATTTATTTCTTGATCTATGTAGGATATAGTACCCTTGTGTAGGTTATGTTATGACGGATGGTTATAAGGGCAAAAGAAACCAGTACATACACTAATTCAAGAATCTGTAGGGCAAAACTCTGGCCAAAGACATACAACTACCAGTTTTCCCTGAGGATGTTTCAGGATTTGAATTCTCCACTACAACACCACCAAGACCTCTAATAGTGTTTAGAAGACCACATGATACACTGAATTGGTATTTTTAGAGTCTAATTTGTATATTATAGAAAGAATAAGTGTATTTCATACAAGGTGTCATACTCTCATTTACTCCACACATGATTTGTGGCTCGGTTTTTAAAAGTCTCCTTTGTCTCAAAATCCCTATTAGTTCACGCTAATATACAATAACAACTGTGGAAAATATCTTGCCCATATAATTATCCTATTAAGAACATTTCACTCTTTTAACAAATTCTTGAGTTCACAACCATCTACGGAAATTTTTCTAGCTCTAATGTTCTTCCTACGTGACCAACTATCCAGTGGAAAAATAAGATAGGCATCATCAATGTTTTCTGGTCTTTGTGTTTCAACCAATGATGCTGTAAAATAGTAAATTTCCAAGTTATGATCATGAAAGATGAAGAATTGGATATTTCACAAAATAAGTTGAAAAGACACAATATTGTATAAATTAGCTTCTTGTATATAATTAACATCAGTCTCATAGCTAAACTGATTACCATGGCCTAAAACAAACTGAGGTTGAACATTAGACACAAATTTTTCCTGAAGTGTCCGGTTGCTTTGGGAATATGTTTTTAGTCCTATCATGTCTTAACATATCAGTTGCCATTAATATTATGCTTTAATATGCCAAAACTTTTATAACGTTTAAACTTTTAAGTAAATAAATGGCCTCCATGTATATTAAACAGAGGATTTGATTGAGATTTTGCACTGTTTATTTAATAAGCATTTAGGCAAAGGATTTTAGGCATTCAGCAATAAAAGTTATTAGCTATTAACTGAATACTTTATCAGATATACTTAGTAAACGTTTGCAAAATTTCGTAATAATTGTATGTCCCATGTTTTCTTTAATTTCAAATTTAGAAAATTCTAAAAAAAATATATTATCTCTTTTGATATTGTCTTCATGAAATTCCGTGCAAATATTATAGATTATTTATAAAAAAACAGAAAGAAGTACTGCATTGTTTGTCATTATTGTGTATTTAAAGGAATTTTGCTGGAAGTAGCACTGTATTATTGTCCATGGCCAGTTACACTAATGCATTATCTCATTCTCACTCTGGGTTTTCCAAACCTCCCGATTATCCAAACTTAAGGGTTCACAGAGGTTCTGGTAAACAAAAGTATACTGTATGCGTTTTGCTTTTGTAGGTGATATATAACTTTATTGTAAGGACGTCTTTTGATTATATTTAGACAAAATCATCCTGGTAAGAGAAATGGATGAAATTTTAATATGAACAATAGTCAAAGTTGGGTTTAATAATCTCATTCTACTTGGATATCCTGTAAGTAATTCACACATCAGCTGGGTTCCAATACATTAATGAGATTTATTATATCTTTCCTAGAAAGTGTATGCTTTTTGGTAGTTGGAATTTGCGGGGAGGTATCTGAATAGGTATATATATATTTTGGTTCTACTGACATTTCTCTGGGTTCTCACCCTCATAGGTAAGATGGTTAAGATGAAATGAAGGTATTTATATTAGATATGATCAGAGCTCACCATTGAAAACATGCTATATCTTATGTCATATATAAATCTGGCCTTTATATGCTATTATATGCTTGTCTCATCACACATATCACACTTAGCTTAACATGTCGGAGAGCCAGACTGCTATGTGTACAGTAATTGGTAGACACTGGAACCAAATCCTGACAGAAATACAGTCGTTGATTTACAGAAATTACCTGTTGCCAAACTGATCACTACTCCCACACAGACAGTGGTTAGTGTACCAATCACAGGGAAGTATAGAAAAGATACACTATACAGCTTGCCAATTCCTCCTCTAAAACAATGAAAGGAAAACAAAGATAATTCTTCCAGGTTACTAGTGGTCATAGTGTGTAATATTTTGTTCATGCCTGCCCCCCCCCCCCCCCCCCCCCCAAAAAAAAAAAAAAATCACCATATGTTTAAAACCCTTAAAAACCTCACAATGCAAATCAAAATCTGGCTATTTGGTGCTATTTGTCATTTAACATTTGATGACATTTTTTCATGAATCCATTTCTGATAATGTGTCAGCGATACATTCATAGATGCAACAACTTTGAAAATATATGTTTTCATTGTGAGTAAATTTTAAAAAAATGTTCATACATGATGGTGATATTTTAAAGGGCATCAGGTTTATTGTAAACCAAAATATGCCTAAAGTTAAAGCAGCAGAAATTCCTAACATGTAGCTTAAACATATGTGTTTATCCTTTACTGTAGTGTGCCAATGTTCTAAGAGCTGTTACAGTTGCTTTGGGATATCAATGTGCAAGCTTACAATTAAACATTCTTTTGGTTCTGACAAGAATCATGTTTCTTCACTTTCAAGAAGGCCCTCAGTGGCCTAGTGGTTAGCAAGTTTGACATCTAATCACAGGCTGTCACCTCTATGAGCGTTCAAGTCCTACAAATGGCAATGCTGAGGACCTGTCCCAATATGACCCAACTTTTGAATGGGATGTAAAACCCCAACTTTGAACTATCTTCACTTCCCAAGGGCTTTTTGAAATTGTGATTCTTGATAACTGATCTAAGCAACATAATTATAGGTCCATCACATCACAAACTGCATCGTGGACAATTTCTACAACTTACTGGCATTTGCCAGAACAATTGGTGTGTCACTTTCAATAAAAAAATTCTATTATCATCTCTATTTGTGATGAGAGGTGTGACACCTGCAATAACTTTGGATTTAAATGATATTTAATATACAATTAAATTCTATATTTCTGGCATTATTTAATAACATATATAACATTTCCATTTGAACAAATTTTAATTATTTAAATGTAACTTTTTAAATTATTTAAATGTCAAACTAAATGCTTTCTTTCGTGGATGGCCGCTGTGATACTGGTCTGATGCCTTCAACACTGAGGTGATCTGGATTGGGAGATATCGCGAGACTTCCTTCTCCGAGTTGGAACTTTTGCCCATACCCCATTGGCTGAAATACAGTGGGTCAGCAGGGTGAAACTCTCTTTAGTTCCATATGGTAAGCTTGTAGCTTATAAAAGCTACATTTAACTAATTAAATTTTCCAATTTTATTGTGCTACAATAGCTTACCATGTGGAACTAAATGCGGAATCCAAGCGTTAGCTGGAGGGACTAGAGACTGGAAGCATTTATATCCATTTTTCTTGTGATTTGAATTAAATTAAATATATATGTCAAAATTACCAGTCTGAGTCCCACTTACAGTGCACCAGTTAAAAAACTGGGTACTGTAAGAGGCCAAAAATCTTCAAAATTCTCAAATAAAGACAGTACAAGTACCATCTGGATATCTGGATTTATGAAGGAAAAAGTGCAGCCTATATTCACTTTTGATTGTTTGTTGCAACAAGGGCTTCACTATCCGTCCATCTACTTTAAAATTACTTATGACATTATGAGTATCATCTCAAGACACAAATAATACGTTACACATTGTTCACTATTAAATAAGATAAATTAGATCTTACCAAGATATCCTGAGCTGGTACACATATATCTGACGACCCTGGGTGTTAGACTATGGAAGACTTGGCTGCAGCGGGTGTGCTCCCCCCCCCTTTTTTCCTTCTGAGGATGACTATTCTGAGGGGAAGGGTCTAAGATTTGTTGCGCTGCTAGTGGACTCAAATATATATTGTGGTCGTTGTAAAATACCAAGTCTGGTAGTTTAGGTAGAAATTTATGAAAGTATTGTGCATCTTCCAGTGAGAAGCTTGCATGATTTGATCCATTGGAACCCTGTCGTAAAAGGCCTTAGATGCCGTAAAATATCATCATATCATACCCTAATATCATGAGCTTTAATTTGGACTAAGTCCAAGGATTGCTGATCTGCTTGTTTGTAACATAGTAGAATAGTTTGTTTTAACCAAGAAGAGAGAGTAGCGGGTCTGATATCTGAGGTATGTCATTTCTTGAAGGAGATAAGAGCAGAGATCAAGACCCTCTCAGGTCTTTTGTACAATCCAGCTAGTACCTCAAGGCCTGTACCGGACACAAGATCTATCTGCAATGGTAATCAAAGCAGGAATAATCACCCAGAAACACAGTTTGAGAACCCTTTCTTGCATGTTGGTTTTTGGCTATGAAATCTGATGAAGGGAAAAAGGGGACCTTCTCTATTTGGCCTAAATTAGAAACTTTGTTTGCAACCCAGGTGTGGATTTTGCTGCAGCCCTTGCCAGAGGCCAAGGCTAGCAACAAGGCAGTTTTAGTGGTTGGATGTTTAATGTCTGTGTCTTTTATAGGCTTAAAGGGTGCTTTTGTGAGCTCATTAAGGACAATGGAAAGGTTTCACTTTGGTAAATTTCTGGATCCCTTTGAAAGCTGGACAGTAACCTGTTAAGGTCAGACCTTTGAGAAATATGAAGCCCAGTTGGACCAAAATGTCAACAATGGCTGTCCTATAACCATCAATGGTTGACTGGGGCCTGTTTTGGTACAGATACATGAAAAAGTATGAGACTTGTGTTACAGAGAGAGTGGAGAAATCCACTGACTTTTCTCTTCACCATTTATCAAAAAGGGCCCACTTTGACTTGTAGACGGTCCTTATTTATGACCTTTGAGGAGCAGCAATTCTCTCTGCCACTTCCACAAAGAAGCCTTGTTCTTGAAGGCGTCCACTGCTAGAGACCAGGCGTGTAGATTCAGATATAGGTCCCAAAACCAGGGCATTCCTGGCTAGCCTGGGGCAATTAGTATGAAGTGGCAATTGCATTGCCTAATTTTTTTGATCACCCTGTGAAGGGGAGCCGTGGGAGGGTAGGCATAGGCTACTAGACCTGACCAGTTCATCTTCAGAGCATCTATGTCCCATGCATGTTGGTCTGGGACATGAAACATGTACAGGGGGTGCTTGTGGTTCACACGAGTAGCAAAAAGGTCTACATGAGGAGTAAACCACTATTGACTATTGTATGTTGGAATACCTGCGGATGAAATTACCATTCTGTTGACCTTCTCTGACCACAGCCCTTTTACGGAGTCTTGCTTTTAGCAACAAACCAATGTTTAAGGTGTTTGCTAAGCATTAGGAAATTGTGGTATTTGGGATGTTGACAAGGTTTTGGTACCATTTAAGGTGAAATAAAATGGTCTCTGGCCAAAAAAGAGGGTGTCCAGCAACTGAGGAAATCTCCAGTGCTCCTTGAGAGGCTACTGAAGGGTTCTCATGTGAAGGCAACCATCTGGACCATTTTGTCTCTTGAGGCAAGCAATCCAGTTAGCGTAATCAAATATCTTGCAGTCAAAGCAGGCTTTGACTTTATATTTTGAATCAAATCCTGAAGTCTGAGCCATCTGTCTGTCGTGGGTTTTGAAAGGGTTGTATCTAGTTGGTATTCGTAGCCTCTGAATGAAAACACTTTATTGGGTATGAGTTCGGACTTCTCCTGGTTGATTATCCAGCCTAAGGACTGAGTGATGTCCACCACAATCTGAGTGTTCAGTAGTGCCTCTTCCTGAGACTGGGCCCTAATAAGCCAGATCTTCCTACTGGTCGATTGATTGAGGTTAGGTAGTCATTAGAAAGAAGGGTTTCCATGCCCTCTGCCCCTGCGATGAGGTCATAATTGACCTTTGTTGCCTCTGTTGTTTGAGTTCCAACTGCCTGAGGAAAACTACTGGTTACTATTTGTATGTAGCCTTCTGGCTATTCCTGCAACCTTCCATAATCAGGTTACACTCACAGAAAACCCGATTGAAGGCAACCAAAAAGTTCAGGATACAGAAATTGTGCCTAGTTGCTGCTCAAATTCCTTGACTACCTGCTTAGGGCCCTAACTGTAGGGGTTCCAGAGGGTTTGGGAGAGATACAGATACTAGTAAAATCTGTATTGAGTTCTTGCATTTTCCCTCCAAACATGAATTACCCAACTTTGCAGTGGAGGAACCTGGTTTAATAAATTTCCCTTCTGGAGATTCGTGGCTTTGAAATCTTTTTCAAATTCGTTCAGGGCCTCTTTTAACGTAGGAGTAACTGGGGGCATGGCTGAAGGACCTTAAGGGCTGAGCTATTGTATTCAAGCCACTTTATTTAGACCTACACTGAGGCTTAAGAGACTGGCATGCTGGCCCTGGGATCACTGAGTACCTGCCTAAAGCATACCTGTTTCAATATCCTATACTGACAGGATACGTCTGATACATCTACCTCCCTAATAAAGATGGGGTCTTGGTTCAAAGTCCTATTCTTTGAGGTTAGGATATGGGCTCAGTTAAGTCCTTTTCTTTGAGGTCCCGAAAAGTCATGGGTTATTAGCCTCCTGAGACTCACTCTTACTTCTCACAGGTTGTTCACCTGTGGAGGACTTAAGCACTTGAGGGTGAAATTCTGAGTATTCCGAAGAGGAAGTAACATATTTAAGATACCTGTGTCTCTTTTTATCTGTGTGCTTTTTATTTTAGGCTTTGCCCCTTTTTGTGGTCTAACCCGAGACACCTCTCGAGGGGGGTCCAAGACTTGTCCTCGCCTAAAGTTAGGTGGAAGTGGGGCCCTACAATTTCTACTTCCACTTTCTCCCCCAGAGAGTTCTCGGATCTTAAGCCCATATATGACTGGTTCTCGGTTTAGGGTCGGATTCAGTGGTGTCATCCACTAAAAGCGATTGAGGTTTGACAATGGTAGCACTCGGATGGTTGATTTGTTGTTGGAGGGATTTTTGCTGCTCAGATAATTTAATAAAAATGGATGTCTGAAAAATTCCCATTTCTGGCTTCAATTGAAGCTGCATTTGTGAGCATATACTTTTCAATTTTCTTTTAAAAGGCAGTGGCTGGTGTAGGTAGAACTGGCTTTTGCTGAGAATGGGGAGATAAAGCCTCCAAACACGTTTTTTGCTATTTGGGGGTACCGGACTCTTCTAACTCTACTCTAGAACCCGAGAACTCTCCATCTGCGTCATCACCCTAACCTACATCTCTACAGCTAGGGCAGTAGTTGTGCAGATCAAAGTCATTGTAAAAATGGCAACAGTTTAAGGAACATGGTCTATCAGTTCTTTGTCTTTGCGAGGACATGATATCAGAGCTGAGGAGGAAAATAACCCACGAAAAGGGTAAAAACACTTAGCCTTTCACAGAGAAGGGTACAGCAATACCTTCTATAAAATACAATAAGAAAACTACTAGTTTTAACATCAAACAATATGTACATCCACTAAAATATTATACAAATATCGAGAGTAATAAATAATGCTTCCAGGCAAAATGGTCGCCAATGAGAAGAAGGAAGTCTCGCTATATCTCACTCTTCTGGTCACCTCAGTGCTGAAGGTATCAGTATAGTATTAGATCCATTTTTTCTTGGCATTAATTACACTGGCTGTGGGATGTCAGTTGAAACTGTATAATTTGAACTATTGGTTCCATTCCAGGCACATTTAGCTGTAGATGTATATAGTGGGGGAACTGATGGGATTAGGTAAGAACCCACGCTGATCCACATGGTAAGTATTAAGCCAACAGCACTTCCCACTATGACTCCCTGAAACAAAATAAATTCTGCAAAAGTCAAGATTAGAGATTGAACCTTTATTTAATCTATTATTCAGCTGACTTATGGTTTCACAGCATTAAACAGAACAGAAACAAGAGTGAGAGTTGCATAAATAATTTTAATTAATCAGAGGAAGTTGTCAAATTTTAAACCCAGAAATCTTGAATTTCAAATCAGAGTATGTTTTTTAAAAAAATATGTTTTTTTTTTCTTTATTGGTAATCACAAAAGGTCTCAGATCTGATTCTAGATGAGGTTATCTTAAATATTAGACTTCTTGAAAGTTGATATATATGGCTTGCTTTCTGCAGTGGGTATATGAAAATGTTGCTAGACTTTGTTTTGTGAATAAGGGTCAGTGTCTTTTTTTGTGCTCAGGAGAGGTTTGTTTTGAAAATCTCACCTCAGCTCTTGAAAACCAAATCAGCTAACAAAGCATTTAGCCACAGCCCATCAAATATGGAAAATGGCAATTCACCAACTCACGCCCATTTACAAAGTCTTTACATTTAATTGCAAAAATGACTAAACATAAAAGGAATGGTTTTGAGCTGATGTTTTAGGTTTATACACAACATGGTCAAAGATTTGCTTTTTCTTAATTATTTTGATCATGAATGCCTTACCATTAGTTTTTTTAAAGCTGTTAGTATTGTTATATAGTATTATAACTAGCACATGTCTATTATCAATTTGAAGTTCTTGTCCCCATGTGCATTTGATACCAACTCTGTGATTGGTCAGTGAGGCGTGACCTTCCCAATAGCTGGTCAATTGGTCACTTTGAATGTAGAAGGTGATCTGTGAACACATGAAAAATTTTTCGCCACCCTAGGGTTCCCCCCTTATAAGTGTCAATATCATGCTGGCTGTCAGATTTTTCAGTTTCAGATTTGCATGGATGTGAGGGCTCCCTCTCCCGACGTCTGGTCGCTACCATCACTGCTGGTCTACGTTGCTACCTGGTGGTCGGCTGTTCTACCAGTGGGTTCAAGCCTCCTGTCCTGACACCTTCATGCCAGATATGTTGCTAGAAGCTGTGTACCCAGCTCGCCAGCTTGCCTGGTTGGCTTGTGATGAGGGTTTCTGCCAATGGCCTCCTTTCCCGTTGCCAGATGCCTCCTACAGGAGCTCGCCAGTTTACCTGGTTGGCTTCCCTCTTCAATCCTATATGAAGGGGATATCCGTGTGATGCCTGCAGTTATTTATCAGGATGTGCTCTTCAATCTTCATACTCTACTTTGTTACTACTTTATGGTTGAGAAGGGGTGCTGCCACCAAATGCTGTGATCTTCTATCCTTGGGGCTCAGGTAGCAGGAAGCCTTTACCAGGGGAGCGCCTGCTTGTGTGTGTTTATGTCATGGTGACTGTTACACTACTATGGACCGGTAGAGATTGGCTCATGTTTATCTATGCAGCTTGTTTGGGTGCTTGCAGCCTGCTTGCTCTCCCATGTCATTATCTTATCGTATGTTATCTTATCTATTGATGATGTACTGTCCTGGTGCAGTTGTGCACCCAACACCTGTCCAGGAATGCAGTGATGTGAGAGACTGACATGGTGCCACTTCGCACCCTCCGATGAGTGGACTGTCCTGGCGCCTGTTGGTGCCCAACTGAGTTTATGAACAGTGGCTTCTTGGCTTCCCCATTGTTTGGTAGCCAGAGTACTTTGTTATTACTGTCCTGGCGCCTTGCGCCCAGCGATGTGGAGTTCATGGACTGCCCTGGCACTTGGCCCAACCTCAGTGTATAATGGTTGTGGGAACTGTAGTTGTAGCTTGGGATTTGGCAGACATTTATACAGATTTCTTGGGTTATCATACACCTATCTGTATACTTTCTCTTATTGTAGCACTTACTTGCAAGGCAATACGGTTTCATATCATTTACATACTAGTGCTTAAGCAGTGCCTTTGCAGTTTGATAGTGCTTCCTGTCACGTTCCTTATGTTATCAGGGGGGTAGTCAGTTAATACAAATTGGGGGGTTAGGGCCATAATTCCATTATTCCTTCTTTGGCTTTAGGTTGTAAACTATTGGGATAATATGTAACTAGAAGTTGCTGTTGCATCTTTGTATGTAGAAATCCTCAGGTGGGGGCAATAATTGTTGTTATTGCCTTCACTGTGTTTGGGCTTAACCATATTTCATTTACATATCACTTGTTTTGTAAAATTATTACTGTCGTGACAGGGATTGATATACTGCCATACTTGTAAACTATATATATATGATACAAATCTGTTTTAATAATTGAATATTCATGATTATAATAAATATTTTAATCCCATGCTTGGTTATTATTGTCTTGGTGGGAAGTGGTTGGGAAATGTCCTGGCTTGTGCCCAACGAACTTGATATCCATGTTAATTGTGTTTGCCTTCTATCAGTTATATGTTTTAATTTTCATAATTTTAAATGACACATTTTATCTGTTGCCATATTACATTGGAGCTATATGGGCCCCTTCTTGTCATTATTATATCACACTTTAGTCAGAATTTTATATGTGTTTACTATATTATGACCTTGTGACCTGGTTGGACATCTCCACTTTTAAACTCAGGGTCCAGGATTTGCTGGGGTGACCTTGACCTTCGACCTTAATTCACCTCTCCTTGTCATACATGGAGGTATTGTTTTCACCCCTCAAGTTGGAATGGTAACTAAATGCTAGTTCATGGTTCACCTTGACCTTTGACCTTAATTCACCTGAGTTTCACCTCCAGGTATTTGTTTTCACCTTCCAACTGGGCTTATATTTACTATGCATTTACCTGTTCATTAACTAGATTTTACCTCAGGTAATTTTCGATTTCACCTTCAGGTCAACCTCAGTTCAATTGGGGTCATGGGGGGAGTCTCCACATATATACTTATGAGATTATAATGTCAATTTTTAATGTTTTGTAATATTCTTTTATGTACTCTTTAATGTCTTTGTACATGTCTTTACAAGTATTTTTAGTAGAAACATTTATTGTATAATAAATATATATAATCCCAGTGACTCTTTGTTCTGGGGTGACAGGGACTGTGATTAATCAACAGGCAGGGTAAATATTATATATACTGTTTATGAGAATGAGGAATGGTGTGCACCTGTCCTTTTATAGCCTTGTCATGTCCTGACATTGCTTATATTATAAAAATAATTCGTCCACATTACAAAAATCAGTTGAAACCTTGTAGGAAAATTGGTTTATATTATTATATCGCAACAATTAAAAGGGTCTCTGCTAATGGCTTAAATATAATGGCTTTAAATCATCAAAGTGATCAATTTATGGAGGAAAATGTTTTGTAGATATTTCTATCCAGTTTTCAGTATTATTTTACATCCGTTCTCTAATTAGATCATCAAACGTTATACAGAAGACTTTCTTATCAGTCTCTCAAAACTGTCAAGGCATGTTTCTTCACAATAAGTTTTGTATAACACTTTATTTCCCGGATTTCAAAAAGGATGGAAGCTCTGTGAAAGTTTTTTTCTTTTGATGCTTCAGTTGTGAAGGTAAGATTGTGATGAAGTAACCTCCTTACTTGATCAATATGCATAGCTGCAGCTACACTGAAACTAAATCTTGCAGCGGAAAGAGGCTATATCTTGGAATGACTACACTTTAAATAATTTTCAAATCTATTGTCTCTTTATCTTTTATTTAGTCACTTACCAACCAATTTGTTTTTCTGAAGAAAGCACCAAGAATGAAGATACCCAACAGTGGACTATTTGCTGAAGAACCAAAACTTATGTTTGCCTGTAAATATTCATTAAATAATAATCAGAAAGGCACACACATTGTGGTAAATTTGAAAATTAAGTTTCACTTATTTTTTTCACAAAAAAATGTTTTACGTTTTTGCTTAATACTATTTTTTTTCATTCAAGGTCATTCATATTTCTAGCTTTACATCAAAATTTTGTGCATAATAAACAAACAAGTAGATTATTTTGGGGGGATGAGGGTGATATGAGAAGTTATGGCCCTTGCGTAGTCCTATATGTAACATATAACATGAGAGTTCGTCTGTAATAGTACAATAATGTGATTTTGTAGGGCATTATAGGTTTTTACAGGCACGCCATGAATCATTACAGCTCGAGGGCCGTTAGGCCTGAGTGCAGTAATGATTCATGAAGTGCCTGTAAAAACCTATAATGCCCGTGCAAAATCATATTATTACTATTATTATTAGATCTGCATTTGTCATTATTATTCACCTAAATTCTCATAAATATTAAGTATTATTCTAACATTTTCTTGCAAAACTGTAGTACTTCAAAGGAAACCATATATTTTGATTCAAGTGTTTATCTATAACTGTAAACATGTTCAAAATAATTTTAATTTTAATAATTTTAATGTTAAAACCCTTTTTAAAAGATTGCTTTAAAAAGCTAAATACAAAAAAAAATTAAACTGTCCTGCTGGGATTCAAACCCCATCCCCCACGATTAAAATATCAAGCATTCTACACTCACGGCCACCAAGATTAATGAACTTTGATCCTGTAAAATGTTATTTATTTCACCATCAGTAATGCACTCATTCAAAACATTCACATTTTTTACGATTTTTCATTCCTTAACTTTAACTCATACCATTTGTACTCGTTCTATTGTAAAAATGCTTTTAAGCTGTTTATACTCTTTTTATTTGATCAAAATCCATCAAATAATAAGGTAGATATGGCATTTTGAAAATTTCAAGTGGGAGCAAATCTATTGTAAACAAACTTACGAGAAACGTTAAAACATGCATTAATATTATTATTCCCAAAATAGCGGGCGGATAATGAAAGAATCTGTGCAAATATGGTGTTTTATGGACCTTTAAAAAACATTAATGAGCTAGGGAATGCCTGCCTATCTAATAATAATAACAATTATAATAGTTTAAAAAAAATATATCTTCTAATTAATGGCATATGGTCCACATAAGTGCAATATTTTGTTTCATTCAATTAAGTTTGGGTTTAAACATTGCTTGCTATACAAACATCCAGGACATGAACTGGCCCCACATCATAACGTCACACACCTTAACCTGGCAACAACATAATACAGAGAATTTAACCACATTTGTTTGTCATCAGCAAACACTTGAATTTCCTGCTATGGATCATAATATATAAGGGGGGAGATATGGGTACCAAAGTGACCAAGACAATAAATTAAATGTTTCTGCAGAGGACTATTTGTGCTAATTGGGAGCAATAAATAGCAACTGATCACCTCTACACAGTATTGTAAAGAGTAAATTAATTTGTCTTTATATCGGTAAAGCCTATTTAATCTATTGTTCTTCTGTTGATAGAATTGTCATATCAATATTGCTGCACACAATACAAACACAAGTAAGACTTTTGTGTTGAAGTTGTACCAAGTTATGATATGGGACATCAAAATCCACAGCAGCATAAGCTAGAACTTAAGATATGGTACTACTGATTCAGAAGACTATTACGAAGACTAAAGGAGACATCACGACGAGAGCACTACACACTTGACAGTGTCAAAATTGAAGGGGGGGGGGGAATACAGAGAATCAGAAAAACACAAATTTATTGATGACAAGAAACAAAATTTCCAAGCAATCAAAAACATGTAGAACGGCAAAAGGACATCATGCAGATTTTGGAGATGAAAGAAAGATGTATGAAGATATATGCACAATACAGTGCTGGTGATGAGGAGTACAAAGTTGCTTATAGACATCACTAGTGAAACATTTTGAGACCTGGGCATGTATATATATATATTTTTATATATATGTTGCTAAATCATACAATTATCTTTGAAGTAAACAAATAAAAGAAATGCATACAAATGTTGTGCCATTTCATCACTTTTTTATCATTTATATCTGATGCATAATTTGGCCAAGTTATGTAACTAACAATTTCTTATTTATAAGTTTGTTTATGTTTAAGTGCACAACCTACCTGTAAAACTGACCCATGTAGTAGGCTGAAAAGGAAAGCCATACTTGTGCAACTGATGCCATGCAGCAAAACTGTCATGCAAAAGTAAATAAAATAGAAAATTACACAATAAATGTACACAATAAAATTTTATCAGCAGACAAAAGATACAAAGTAACTTCTATACAATGGTTATGTTACATTTATTTACTCTGTTTGGAGAATAAGTAAAATAAGTTTACATCATTTACCTAAGCATGCCAAATCCTCAATGTTTGGGTTTTATATTCAGTTTAACAACCAGGGCCATATTGGGACAGGCCCATAGCATTGTCACTTGTGGGAGTCAAACCCACACAGAGGTGACAGCCTGTGATTAGATGCCAGGCTGGCTGACCACTAGGACACTGGTGACCTTAATACATGTAGTAATAACAATATAAAAATAGCAATGCATGAATTGCCAAAGATTAAGTAATGATGGCAGTAGCATGTAGATGGTAAGTAATATTAATATTAATTTAAGGCATGTCAGGACTTGTGTATACATTTTCAAAATCTATGTTCATAAATATTCGTTCTCTGTGTGTTTATGTTGCCATGAGGTCTTTTGATGGCTTAAAAAGCAAGAAACATCTTCCATGTGTCTGTACATGACTCCAAAACTCATTTAGACTGAACAGGGACAACCTCAAAAGTCATGATTATTCCAGTTTTATTCCTGCCTTGTCTGCCCTGTTCACAGAGTTAGAATTGTAGAACAAAACATAGACTGGAGCAGTGTGCATTTACGATAAGATGGATAAAAATTTTGATGCAACATAAAACATCTGTTTAATAATTGGATCCATATTGCTAATCTAATATGATGTGGACTTTTATAGCACTTACTCTCCATCAATGACAGACTCTAAGTCGCATCTGAACATAAACAAGGCAATAAATGTTAATCCAATGACAAAGCCAGGTCGCACAAAGGAGACACAGGGGTGACAGGGGAGGCTATGGCCGAGTTTAGAGCTTTTTCCTGAAGGAGGCAACTGATGTTGTGCAGTGCACATCATTAGAGAGTTTATTCCAGATCTTAGGAGCCTCAAAGGCAAAACTATGGCCAAAATGTTTGACTGACTTAAAGACTGGTGAGTAGAATGGAGGAACTGTAAGGCATTGCTGATCAGGGTGACTACACCTGGTTCTATAGGAATAACTGCTGGGAGACAAGAAAGGTTCAAAATAGGAAGGAGAACTGCTATGTAAAAATGGAAATGGAATTTAATATCCATATGTAGGTTGATGATTTCGCTAAGAACGGAACCTTGGAGAATCCTGTAGATGAACTTGGTTAATTCAGATAGTATTGAACCTATCTTGATGGCCTGGTAAGGTTGATAATTTAGCATAAATTAGCACTCATTTGCCCAATAATTGATTCATATGGGACTTTCTGCATCCACTTTTCTCACATTTTAGTCTAGTCTCAGACCCCTGACCCTGAGGGTAAAAACAGGAAGGCTGAGAACCATATGATTGTAATAAACAATCATATGTTTTGCCTGCCAGTTAGGTTCACTGATATAACATGCGTTCAGTAGTTGATTTACAGTGGTCTACATATCGTATATTTTGGTTAGGTGTAGAGGGTTGTATACAGTGCTTTGAGTTGAGTTTATGGTTCTGAAAAGTCCTTTATTATCATTGGTTATATTTCATTTTCAATATAGTGTAAATAGATAAAAATATAATTGTGCTGGTGGTCTTTATGGCATATCCAGCATGCCATATTGATATAAAGTCATGACACTGTCATATTGTTGTATATTTTTAAAAAGTATATATACTTACAACTGACAGGAAGGTTAAAATACCTTTCTACAGATATATAATTTCTATAATAGTTTAAACATTTACCTATGACCTTAAGCACAATTGTCTGGCATCTGTCAGTTAAATTCTGGAATTTCCAGCGGAGAAAATCTTGCCAAGTCACAGCAGCCATACTATTCAGTGCTGAGGAGACAGCGCTAAAAATGGGCACAATTCAAGAATGTCTTAAGGTGTTTTAAACAAAATGTTTAAAAATGAGTTACCCCTTATAGCCACCCCCTCCCCAGTCATCTCTATAGTATATACATTTTAGTTTAGCAAATAGGAGCTTGTGGGTTTATAAAGGATTTAATAAATTCCACCACATGCTTCAATTGCTGTCCTAGTTGTGTCAAACATGTCCTACAAAGTACAGAACTCTAACAAATGAGCTCAGATGAGATAATATTTTGTGGTTTATGTAGCTCATAAGACCACCACAGAACAGTGTAGGAAAAGATAGTAGGATCTAAACCACCAAAATATAGCAAGTTGCTGGATTCTATGGAACACACCATTTACACAAAATAACCATTTTAAGTAACATGTACAGACAGAATACATTATTTTCAAAACGTTTTATGGATGTAATACAATTTATGATTTCCTTCATATTTACCTAAGAGATGAACTGAAAATGGCTTCCAAAAATATCCCAGGTATTCCAGGCCAGTTGATAACTTTCATGACAAACAGTGGAACCAACTGAAACATATATGAGTAAATAACCTTGGGCACTGAACAGATGCAATAGGAAAAATTCTGAAAGGACATTTTAAAAACTATACATCAGGAAAGAAGATGGAAATGTTATACTAGTGTGTAGCACAACTATTATATTACTACTCTTCATGAGTTGCCATTATATTATATTAAAATAACATAGTAAGTCATTCCCACAAGATAGTAAATCATTCCAACAAGATAGTTTGTCGTTCCCACAAAATCTTAAGTTGTTACCATGAGTTAGCAAGTCATTACCACAAGATACCGACTCATTCCCATGACTTAGCAAGTCATTACCTCAAGTTACAAAGTCATCCCACGAGTTACTAAGTCATGCTTTGATGTCAATGTACAGACTATTTCTTTGTATATATACCTAACTGATCTTAAGTTAGCACCATAATATCTTGTGGTGGCCACTTTTTAACTGACTTAATATGTGATCGGAACGACTAAGTGGTGGTAATGCATTAGGAAGCACTGGGAACAAATTAATAAGTGATGGGAATGAGTAAATAAATGGTGGGAACAATTTAATAAGTGATGGGAATCAGTTTTTAAGTGGTGGGAATAATAACTTTAATAAGTTATAGGAACTCTTTAGTAAATGGTGGGAATGAGTTAGTAAGGGGTGAGTATGAATGAAAACACATGGTCGTATTATCTTATGGTAATCTTTTAGTATCCTATTCCCACAATTCAGTATCTCATTACCACAACTAAGTATCTCATTACAAGGACTTACTGAGTTGTGGAAATAACATATTATCTTGTGGTAACCACTTGCTATCATGTGGGAATGACTTAGTATCTTGTGGTAACGACTTGTTTATTAGTGGTAACTATACAAAAATGATAATGAAGCAATTATATGTCCTTTCCTGGATTCCATATATAACAACTTGATTGGTTAGGGTGTTGTACTTTCATTGCAGAAGAAATTAACTAGAAAGCACATGCGCAGCACAATTCATGCCCCAACTTGGGAGAAACAAAAACTCTCGAAAATTTCCAAACGCAATTAATTTGTCTTAATTAATTAAGACAATTATTTAATGTTCCTTATCACTTTGACTATGTTATATGTTATTGATAAATCCCTAGAAATGTGCATATATCGCCAAAGACAACCAACTGTTGATAATTATTCTGATTTATTTTTGTGCCTAGTTAAAGGATGTGAAGAGTTGTGATAAGGAGCAATAGGGTTTTACAAAGAATCCTTAAACCTCAAGTTAACTATAGCTGTACATACCTGGTTTGGGCTTGACAGCTGTCTTTGTGGGTCTGGATCACTCAGTGGATCACATCCAGAGAAGTAGCCATATAGAACCAGACCAATAGCACAGGTGAAGAAAGTTAATATGGTATTGAATGGTATATTTGATAACACTGCCCTGAAATGTTAAAGGAAAAGCACAAATATAACCAAAAACACTAGGAAAGTGCAGACATCCACCAAGGCATGTAATAATAAATAAATGGCAAAATCCCGATCTTCTAATATTTTTCCTTATGAAGATCCAACCAGAATGTATATGCATTATCATGCTCAAACGATCATATGTGATTGGTGGAGGTAATATTTTGCCTCATTAAACAATTTAAAACAATATTTAAGCACTCTTAAAATTCTCTAACTTTTGAAAATACTCAATCTTTAAAGTTTTCACAGAAAATATTTTTTTCATTGATATATGCATATATGGGGGAACATGTGTAATTGGCAAAATGGTCACAGGGAACAAAATGCATGATGCATATACTTTACATTGATACTGCGTTATTGATACTGTTGTGTTCCACTTAGGGTGTCTTAATTGAGTTTAATGTTTTAATTTACATTGTGATTTGCAGACAGAAAAGGAAGAATCTGAACGTGGGACCTGCCCCACAGCTAGCACCTTCCCCACGGATCTAACCACCACCCAGGGGAAGAAGAAATCGACCAAATGCCTGGGTCGTGTCTTGTATTCTTCAAAGAGAAGAAAGAGGATGTTATATAACCCACCTGGCCGACTCCATATAGGCTGATATCCAAGGTTACCAGAACTGTAAAAAGTAAAATGTGTCATAATGGTGACAGTGCTAGCTGTAGGTTAGAATACTATAGATTCAAAGCGTTTTCATATACTCAGGGTGTACCATCTTCGCCCCCAGTGAGCACCCTGTAAACAAACAGCACCAAACAAAAAGGTTCTATATATACTAACAAATGTATAACCAGCAAAACCAGCGTCATACTAACCAATGGCAGCAGGTGAAAGGTGAGTGAAACTTGCAACTCTGATCAAGGTAAATGAAAACAGGATTGATGCATTGTGTGATCTTGATGCCATCGTTCCTCATTCAGTCGACTGTGAAACCTCCAAAGCCCATTGCAGAGATATGACCAATATCACTTACTTTAGTAAATTTGAAAAAACCAAGGTTACTCATACTGATTTCACAAGCCTCATTGTCTGACATCCTTAGTGGACCAGAACCAAAAAAAGACAACCCTAGAAATCTGACTCACCAAATGGTGGTGAAGATAACAAGTCTACAAGCAAATATGACTTACCATTGTGTTTGAAAGATAAAGCTCCCAGTTATAGACAAATCATGTAATCCTGTCCCACTTTGCAGCTCTGGGATCCTCAGAACAAATTAAAGTTTGGTTTCATCACCATGGGTGACCTTCACCTTCCCCAAAGGGTCACACAGTCATCTTCTGATGCAGACCCATTGACTTTACACCAAATGGTAATAGCCTCCCAAGATTTTAACTACAAAAGTTCCCATATTATTGTAACATTTCAATTGAATCCACAGGTCTGGGAGGAATTGCTCCAGGACTATTGGGACCAGCAATTACCCTTACTCATCAGATTTTGCTTCCCTTTCAGATAACCATACTTCTGCAAAATATCATTATAGACAAAGAAAATAGCCACAAAAACATCTTAGGACCACTCAAGGCTCCCAAATTAGCTGACCCTCGCACATCCCCCTTAATGGCTAGAGATAAACCCAATTCAAAAATAGAAGGATCATAATTGACCATAGGATCATAGTTTTCAACATGGCAAATAATTAATCATATAACAAAAGGTATTTTCCTAAATACCTCTTTTACTTTGAAACTTCCAATAACTAATAACATACCAAGATGCTTCAAGTTACTGGGCAATGGATTCATGATTCACAAAGTAGACATCAAACGAGCAATCAGGCATGTCAAGTTTGACCCAGAGGAGTATAATCTATTGGGTTTGCATCACAATAGCTGATTCCTAGACATCTGTCTGTCCTTTGGGTATTGTCACTGAAGCATCTTGTTTCAGTGCCCAAGCGACATTGTTTGTCACACAATGCGTCAACGCAATTTTGACATTATGAACTACATTGACAATATCCTTGGAATTGATGTTCCAGGCAAAATTGATGCATCGTTCGATGTTCTGGGTCAGCTTTTACCTGCTCTGAGCTTTGAGATTTCTGAGAAAAAGCTAGTTTAGAAACTTTCCGACTTTTAATTGCCCCGTAAAACTTCAGGAAATAATGAATATGTGCTCCATATGGCATCATAAAAGGCATTGCACTAAGCAGTCGCTGTTAGGGAGTCTCTTGTATGTGAACAAATGTGTTCACACCTCCTGGATTTTCTTAAATCGATTACTGGACATATTATGTAGCATGCATGAGAAAGCGCAAGTGGCTCTAACTATAGAGGCTCAATGGGACATATATAGGTTTTTAACCTTCCCGCCGACATTCATTTGGGTTAGGTTTTTATCACAAACCTACCTCCCTTGAAATTGAGCTTGATGCAAGTCTCCAAGGTATTGGGGCCAGATGGGAATTTCAGGTGTATGCTTTCTCTTTCCCCCTGGGGTATTTCACCTTGAAATGCTAAATATTTTGGTGGCTCTCAGAGTCTGGAAAAATCACAGGGCCAAAACTAAGGTCCACATCGCTTGAGATAATGTGGTTGTGGTCCAGATCTTAAACTCAGGTAGGACCAGACACCTCATACTGCAATTGCTAGGAACATACAACTACAAGCGGCCATTATGGACATTGCACTTAACATATTGCAGGTAAGGCAAAAACCATTGCAGACCTGCTCTCCAGATGGGTCCTAACCATAAATCCCCAGGTAAAGCTAAGCAGTCTGGTGCCACATCATCAATGGGTGACCATACATAGAGATCACTTAAATATTGATTTGTCTATTTAACAGGATTGTCTCCTAGATTGACTTCACAGAAGACCCATATGGCCTTCAGACCAGGAACCCCGACATAGTTATCAAAGTATATTCAAGTTCTTCATAGCTTTCACTGTCTTCATGCAAGTGTCAATCTATCAATTGAATCCAGTGATTCTCATTTCCTATCTACAATGTCTCAATGCAAACTGGTCATCACCCCTTACTCTTGCATACCATTTCTCAGCCATAAAAGCCAGTCAGGGCCTTCATACTCAAATGTTTTAAGATAGCAGAATCAAATACTTTCACAAAGCCAATATCTTGCATAGGCCTTTCAAACCCTCCTTCAAACAAATTGTAGACATAAATACCCTTCAGTAAATAGTTCACCTCTGTGACACCACCTATATGGGCCAAAGGCTGTTTGTACTTTGGCCTTTTCAAATGGTCGAAAAACCTAGTCAAAAAATGCAGTTAAAATACTAAAGATACCCTCACTAGGAACCAACCCTGTATGTGCAGTAACACCAATTAGAAACTTGTTAGCCACCACTCCTGGTTCCACCAACTTTCCTCTATTAATATAAAGTTTACTCCAAATGGCTCCCCCTCACTGACTCCTAGGTCAGAAGATATTTTAAGACCTTGCTCCAAAGACTAAATTTTACAAGATGCAAATCTGACATTTCAAATTGTCAAATTAAAGGTCTTACAAAGCCATGGCACCTGGATGTCGGAATGTATTTGGAAATACATAACCCTCGATCATAATGCCACTGACCAAGTAGCCTTGGATTTTTAGCAGCATCTATACCTACCCCCCTCCTCCCTAGTTGGAGTTTGGAGCTCTTATTGCAAACAACTAAAACGCCCTTTATCAACCCCTTTTTTATTCTAACTCCACAATCTAAGTAATATCTATACGTCACATAAAAATAATGCTCAAGCTTTTATAAACACTTTGCAACTTTAATCAAAATTTCACTATTCCAATATTACCTCTAGCTTGAGGCGACCTTAACTCTTGCAGTAACTCCAAAAATGCAACTTTGAAATCTCGACTTTAGGTTGACCTTAACGCTGTTTGGAGCCTAGGGGGAGACACCTAGCTCATTATTACTCATAAATTTTCACAACTTACAAGTCTTTAACTTTAATGTGGCCTCAAACTTACCATAAAGGCAAATTTCAATTCTGGTTCCGGGCTTGCTCATAGCCATGTACCTTACCTACATCCCCAGGGTCCTGCGGGCTCTGGCAACACGTCCATCCATCATTTAGGTCCCTAAACTTTTTAAAAGTTGTAAGGTAGTTCTAAACATCACTTTTAACTGTACATAGTCATGAATATACAAAGATTCATGAATATGCTTTACATGTTAATGTTCATGAAATTCGTAAAATATGGAATAATATGAATAAATAAGAAGATGTGTAGTAACTTGCAAATGTACATAAATACTAGAGTAACTGTTAGATGTATATGTAAATAAATAAAAAATATTATCCCCAATTGGGGTTTTACTTCTTCACTCTGACTAGAGGCAATATGGTGTATGTGCCCAATGACATCTACAGGAATCCTCTAAAGGAAGCCAAATATAAGCAAGACCTACTGAAAGATTACTTCAGTCATATTGGTGCATCAGCTGGGCAGCAGGACAGGATCTGAGATGTGACAAGCAACTACCATGGGGAAACGAAGAAATTGGCATCTGTCAGTCCTTTTGAGGGCTACCCAAATATTCCAAGAACTTATATTTATGTTAGTGTTACACAAATTTCCAACAAATTCCCCCAAAATCCAATACATTTTCAAGAAGTTTCCAAACTAGTTCCAAAGAAATCACAAGTCCCATAATGCTGTTGAATAACGTCAACACAGGCTATGTAAAATGTCTCACATTAAAAGTCACATATAGTACACCTTTAAAGTCAGGAAAGTTTTTTCCAAAAGTTTATTTCTGGCAAATTTGCAAAATATATCTAATTTAAAAACTTTCTTAGTACCAAAATCTTTTAGAACTTCAAAAGTTACTCAAATGTCAAAAGGTCAATTCCAAAGTTTTCAAAGTCACTCCCAAACTTGTCAAACATTGCTAAAAGTATTTTGGACTTTTTATTAATTTTTTGGCTAAAGTTTTATTCTTTATTGTGGCCAAAGTTTTATTTTTTTGCCAAATTTTTATTTATTTTTTTGTTTTTTGTTTCTTCGACCAAAGTCTCTTTTTTCCAATTTCTTATTTTAAAGTTTTATACTTTCTCAAGGTTCCAAATCTTTTAGGTTCATGTTTAAATTATTTCAGGCACTCTTTCACTCATTTTTTTGTGTTTTGTCTCATGGAAATAGACCAATTGTATGCAAGCACAGTATCTGTACTGTCACTGCTGCTTGGGCTTGGATGATTGCTAGGGGCTGTGGCTGGACTGGCTGCTGAGACTCTTTCTGCATGGTGGTTGGAGGAGAGGTGGCGTGTTGATGTGGGTCACTTGGTGAAAATGCTTGAGGTGTATGTATCTGCCGGTAGCTCATGACTGACTGCAGATTCCCCAAAATGCTTGATAGTGTGGACTTTATTTGACTGTGACAGATGCAACTGACAGGGGGTGGGGTTGACATGCTTGGTCAGGGTGATAGTGAAAGTTTGCTATCTCGAGGTGCCGGGTTGTTGCCCGTCAACAAGTACATAAGAAGTTTTCTGCCCTCTAAGCTGCTGTTGTAATCTGGATGCCACTTGACTCTACTGAGCTGGTTAGATGGCCTGGCTTGCTGGCATCTGGGTTTCCATAATATGCAAGATATATTCACCAGCACTGTTGTTGGTTGTTGTGACTGTGGAAAAGATTGTGGCACATATGTGAAAGTGGCACTGAAGCTCATAAAAAGTGTACGTTGCTTGGGCTAATGGCTCCTTTCCACTTGCCCTGTTCAGGATCCAACTTAAAGGTTCTCGGCCTCATTTCTGAACATTTGAAAGTCTCTTTCTTCCAAAGCCTCAACCTCAGATACGAGGTAGTTGCTGAAGGCTGCGGTTGCAATGGCTCTTCAGGTCACAGACTTGAAAGTTAAAGATTTGCTGAGTCCCTTCCTTCTTATGTGTGTCTTCAAGATGTTAAATTTCTCCTGAATCCAGTTCTGCCTCTCTTTTATTTTCCGTAGAGTCCTTTGGGACTCAAACCTAGTTTTGCACACTTCACAGCCAGGTTGCAGCTGCTGGCGAATCTCTCCTACTGGCACACTTTCCTGGCCTTATCCTTAAAGTGCTTGTTGGTCTTGCCACAGAGCTCCTCTTGGTCTTCTCAACACATTCCTTTCTTGACCCTGGATTGCAGTTGAGATGTCTTGACTTCTCCTCCCTCCTCTGTGTCAATTTCACTTTCACTCTCTTAGTTCTTAGTGTTTTTCTGCCACTCCCTCCTCTGTGTGTGACTGTGGAGTTTCTGCCCTCCTGGCTTCCTCCCTCTCCTCCCTCTGTTGTTTCTCTGTCTCCTCCCTCTGTCTCTGTTCTCTCTATTCCCTCCTCCACTATATGTCAGCAGCTGTAGCTCCCAACTGAAACTCTGTAGGTATGTCTGTGGGGACTTCTATCTTCCTCACATTCCTTCTTCTCTTTTTAGGACTGACCTTGTGAATTAGATAAAAGCAGTGTTTGTAAAAAACAAAAGCCTATTACCAAGTCAGTCCAACTTGTATCTCGACACTAAATCCTTAGTTAATTTGTAAACAAAGAAAAGATCATCTGGACACTTAATCCATCAGATTTTAAAATCAAAATGATGTATTCCACAAACTGACTTGCCTTATATAGACAGAGATTGCATAACCAACAAGCCATGGGTCAGTAAAATGAAGTCATCCTGTCCTATGCACTTCCTGCCTTGTCTGTTGCTGTAATCGCCTTGTCTGTTTCTCTTTACTGCTTGTCCTGGTGTGTTCCTGGTTGGTTCCGCTGACATGTTACCAACTCTGAAGTGAAAAACTTCCATCTTGACTGGAACTGACCAAGCCAGGTTGGGGATGGTTTCGACAGAATGGTTTCCTTTCAAGTATGGCCTGTTTGTATCTGCTGACTTTCATGAAGTGATGTCTGGGTACCTGACTACAAAAAGCCTGCAAGTGCTTCCAGAAAAGATAGTAACAGTATATGACAAGATGGGAAGTGATTACAAGACAGTAACCAGGTGGGTGAATTCAAAGTCGAATTCAAGAGTCGGGGAGGGTCAGTGAAATATGAAACATGTTTGATATTTTGCCAATTCACCACGACAAGCTAGGAAACTACAAGTGACCCTAATTGACTCTTTAAACATTTGCTTCCAACTCTTGAAAAATCCATTGTTAATGACAAGACGACCCAGTGGAACACACCCAATATTTCAATGTGTAAAATATCAAAACTTTCCAATGACAAAAATGACTTATTTTAAATAATGTATCACGAACGAAGATGGCAAGAAAATATAATTGTGAAGTAGGAGTACTGTATTATTCATCTTCATGAGTTATATATGTTCTCACAAATGTCTAATGGGAGTTGTTTCACTTTTACAATACAGTTTTACTCAATGTTTTACATGTAAACTTCACAGAAACAGACAAGCATGGGGGTAATATGTCCCAGGCTGTGTGCTCCTAACACAACTATGCGTAGATCAAAAATATAAACTTCACAAGCTTTTGCTGAGCCCCAATTGGAGGGTAATTGGATAATTTGGTCTCAGTTTTTTGTGGAATCCCTGCAAGGCCATTACCAAGACAAGGATGATGCATAATTTAGCATCAGGATTTTAAATGCATGTACTACTATAAGTGTCTGAAGTTGCAAATTACGCATTAGATTGGCCCTCCATCATGAGAGCTCGTGACAATGTTATGTTTTAAAATTGATAACTGGGTAAGACATTTGGTTCCGCCCTTCTGGTTCTGGGTTCCACTCCTGTGCTGAACTGAAATGGAAAAGTTGGTAGCCATTTGGTTTTAAATGCCAAATCTTAGCCAACTAGTATGCATTGATAACCGACATCAACTCAGTTGCCAATCATGATATGACCTACACAATAAGTCAAAAGCAACATTTACCTTAAATCACTAAACCACTTGTTCAAAAAAGACAAAAGTGGTGATTGGTAAAATGAAGCTTGGGTACATAGTTCAATCTTATTGGAGAAGTGTGAGCCTGATTATAATGTATGCAATATTTTGAAAAAAAAGTCGGAAATATATAGGACACTTTACATCTAAGCATAGTTCAATTACAACACAGAAGAGTACACTGACACCACAAATATGCTGCTGGGCTGCACAGTAATCCGAGACTCTTTGGTCCTGTGAACAGGGGAAACTCAGATACATTCATCCATCTTGACAAAGAATTTATTGACTGTACGCCACACAAAAGGGATATCACTGAATTTTATTGATGCAAATGTGAACAAATCCTGCTTAAAACAAGATCTAATGAAAATGGCACCGCTGGATACAGCTAAAACATGCTACAAATAAATACTTACAGTCTTGCTTCCTTTAGCGAGGACACAGAACTAAATCCCTGCACACTTGATTGGCTTGCTGAATAAACTCTCATGTTTGCAGTAAATCTCCCAAGGAACAATGACCAGAAGGTCATACGTACAGTTGGGTCAATGGAAAAGCTGAAACAAAAGCGAAAGCTAAAACTACATACACATTAAATAATTATTTGACATCACTGGTTTGCAGAAAAGTTTCCACAAGGAAGTTTTTTCTAGTTTACCAATTCAGTATTCTCACAATTTTGGCATTTTAACACTTTAGTCAACAAATAAACTTCTCTTAAACTTCTTAAAATGTACATGTGTTTTTGCTCTCACATTGTCCTAATAATCAATTAATATTTGCCTGTTAAAGATCAAAATACAATGCTTTATGTCTCTTCAAACATTGACTATCACATCTGGCCATATTCACAAAAGATCTTAGTCAAATCTTACACTTGAGGTGGCTGCAATTTTATACAAAAAATTAGCCAATGACACCATGTGCATTAAATATCCTATCAGGAGAGGCCCTCCAATAAATCTCACATTTTTCTATGAGTTTTATTTGAACCTATGTCAACAGCAGTCCAAGTCAAATAATTAACTGCTAAAACACTAGACCACAAAGGAATGGGGACATAGCTCAAATACAATTTTGCAAAACTATGTACCATACCATAATACCTTAGAATTTATAATTTCCAGAGCTTGAATCGTTGCATATTGGTTCTGAATTCTACATGCATAACAATATACATTGCTTAACTTTTCACCTTTCTTTCATAAATATGAAAAATAAAGGGGAATGATAGAGCTGCTTTGTTTGATATACACTGTATCAATATGGCATTTACCATAAAACGGTGAGACTAAGAGTACTAGTATTGGTACAGATATTTATATTGAGAAAATTAATATACTCGAACACAACTGTAACAAAAAATTTTAGTCTATGGTTAAATTAAAGGTTATGTAGCTGTCAATCAATCTTTTGCGAAAATGTTTTACTATAAGCACCTAAATATAAGTAATGTCCTACAGTATCAGTGGTATTATTATGGTTACAATAGAAACACTAGTGTTTATTTCAGGTGATCATGAACTACTATCATTGTAAGTTAGTAAGTAAGAAACACTTGAAATTGATGTAAACATCCTTTAAGGTGCTGATGTCCAAAAAGGGATAATCCAGTTCCAAAAAAGAGGTCAGTATCAATATTAGGGGAGATAGGCTATGGTGGAGGATAGGCTAATCTGAAAAAGTACGTTTTCAACTGTGTTCTGAATCCACAGATACTTCCCATGATACCAATGGCTTGAGGAAGCTTGTTCCACTCTGTGGGAGCAGCTACTGTGTAGCTGCGCAACCTTGAACGTTTATTCCGTTTAGATGAGGAAACTGATACACGATTACCCTGTGTGGGATCACTCTACCCAATCAGAGAGAACAGATATGGAGGTTGGCCAAAATGTATTGCTTTAAGTAAGGAGACTATATAAGGAGACTATATTTGAACAATATATGGTAATGAATGGGGATCCAGTGTAGTTTGTGCAGGAAAGGTATGACATGACTAAATTTATTTAGTTGTAATTACCATTACAATTACCCTGCCATTATTTAATTGTAATTACCAAAACCCGGAGCTTGAGTAAATGATTCCACTATATGCTTGGCCATACTTTAGAACCAATGTTTCAGTTTGACTTTTGCGTCCCTTTAAGTAGTTAAGGTAACACATCAAGACTGACTCTCAGTGTATGTCAAATGTATCTATGACCTGGATTGAAACCCAAGACTGTATAAGTGACATCCAAGTGATTAAATGACCAACTTGCTACCCGCTCAGACACCAAGAATAACACCACAGCATGAATTTCATGGTTAACTTAAGTTCACTCGAGGTGACATTATAATTAAAACATCACAATGTATTGTACAATTAAAGGAAGACAAATGCAGATAACAATCAGCAGTACCTGAGAACGCAAAAACCTGTGCCCATGGGTAAATACTGGAAACATGGACGAAAGCTGGACCTAGATCGACTTATAGGAAGTCCAACCACAGGTAGACTCCACCTAGTATTAAAATTTAACCCCGATCTGATGAATAGTGTTTTTGTGAGTTATTCAGGTGGATATATACCCATGCCTGTCCCTGGACTCTCCCTTCTTGGACTCAAGCGCATTAGAGGATTTGTATCAATTTTGCGCTATATAAATCCTACTATTATTATTATATTGCCAAAATATCACAAGAACAATTATGCAATTGTGATCTGTATCCTGATCCAGATAATATTTGAGGACGACTAGGCAATGGATAGACCCCACCTTGTGATAAAATATGATATTGATCCAATGCATATTTTTAAACTAATGCATACAGACAAGTAGACAAAATAACCATAAAAATATATATAGTGTTTTTTCAGTGTAAGCCTACCAGGCTCTGTTGTCCTATATGTAATTTGAAACTAATATTGAATTATTGTTTGCTGAAAATAATCAACAACTAGAAAAGCACTGGGAGAGTGTAACACCTCTTCCAAGGTCAATACATCCAAAATGGCCAATGAGTGAAATGAAAAAAAATATATGGAACAAAATTAATATTGTCAACATTGCCTGGAAAATTCATAAAAATCCGCGAACTATTCAAGTTATTTGCAAACAAATAAACATCACCAACTGCATGTACCTCCATGTCAGATATTAAAAACAAACAACAATTTCCCACTAATTTTGAAGCAAACTCACACAAAGTCTATTGCTCATTTTCCAACAGAAGGTAGATCACTGATGTCCTGAAGACAAAAATAATGGTTTATTGCCGTTTACAAATTATGTATATGAAAACAGAGCCTTTGTAATGTAATAACATTTGACTTACTCAAAGAAGTTGAGTCTACCACTGGCTTGGTTCAGTTTCAACATTTTTTCGAAGCTGCCAACTTGAATTATTCCCTGTTCATACAACAATTATTCAAATCGATCTGAGAAATTCAAAAGGTATTATTCCACCTTACTAACAAGTTTTAAATACCACATTTTGAACAAAAAACAACTTCATGAGAAAAATGTCCACATTAACAAACCTGGAAATTATAATCCTAGTCTTTTGGAGATTAGTATATGTGGGAATTGATAACTGCAAAAACAGCAATTTACAAATGAAAAATATACGGTAATAGCATCACAAAAGCATCAGCATTATGGAGTGGAGAGACACAAACGTATACTAATGACAATGTGATATGATACTATAGCTCAAATGGGTATAAAACACCTTGTCTATACCAACACAAATAGTTTGATATGAGGTGATAACAAAGCTTTGCTACTTTAAAGAATTTTCCAAATTTTATCAGATTGGAAACTGTCGTCGGCATACAGCACAGATATTCTGCTAGAAATACCACAACTTGCTTATTTGTGGTCCATTTTTTGCCATTTCTGCATTTAGTGTAATTAGGGGTCTTAGCTGAGTGTACTGTATGAGAATGGTTTGACTTTACTGTAGATTATAAACTCTTATCAACTTTAATGTTAAGACTATCATTATTGATTCTAACACCGCTTATATACATAAAATAAATATATGTATTTCCAGCACCATAGAACTGAAAATATATGTTGATAATGTTAAACCCCAGTAGTTTTTATTCATTTCAATGCTACCAAAGTGGGTCTGAAAACTAATTCACTTGAATTCCAAGGTGGGAAAGGGGTCTATTGAATTGTCAGAATGTGGAGGGTGTGGTAGGAGTTTAATCAAGCTCAACATAAGTTCTCACCACCAACAACTCTGACTCATCACTCACATCCAATGCACAAATTTGGAACAATTATTACATTTCAGTGCCTTAGAGTCTAAAAAGAGATTAAGCACTATAACAGATAAATTAGATTAAATGAAATAAGTTATAGAAAAACACTTAATAATGTTAAGGCAAATTAGGAACAAATGAAAATGCAATATTATTTAATAACTTGGAGCACTTTTCTTGTATCAGATATATCCATTACTGATATGAAAATTACATGCAATTATTGGATCTTGTTGTTCAGAAATATTAAGTTATGAAAGGTTTAAAGCATGGTTCACATTTCTCCATTTGAACACTCTGATAGCTTTCCGTTCTATTGGAAAAGGTGACATAAAAGTGTGACCCCCTCATTTCTAAAATGTATCCATACAAAGTAAGCAAAATTATTGTACCACGAGATTCCAGCTTCATCTCTTTCATGTCACCTGTGGCTATGTCACTGCAATGACTACTTTAATTGTGTGGTAGTATGTACTGTCATTTACAACTATTATTGAATGATAATATGAAACAAATTAAAATAGTAAAAATATACATTTTGGGTACAATATTCAACACAAAAAAGGCCTATCAGGATATATATATTTTTTTTTTTGGTTTCTACCATTGCAGAATTGAAAGCTAAGTTGTGTATTTTGAAAACACAATATATGTTAATAAATGTTAACTCCTCTTGAAAAAAAAGTGAAAGCATGACGAAAGTTATGCCTTTTTGAATGTCTGTTCATGCAAGAAAATAAAATAGAAAAAAAATCAATTACCAACATTAATACACACATTCCACTTGTGGTTATTAATTTTTGTGAGACTGACATAACCTTTCTTTGTTGACACTTATTTATGACAAATTCAATATTAATTACTTACTGATATAATAATGATCACTATGCCAGCAAGCATAACTAGAGACTGTATGGTGTTTGTCCAAACTACAGCTTTCATTCCTCCCTAAGAATTGAAATATGTACACTGAATGAAATTTATACACAATTTTATATTTACCTTCAAAATTTGTTAAGTGCAATGTTTTTTTTTTAATTTGGGTAACTTTCAAGTGCTATAATAAAAATGTTGCTGGTAATAATAAGAGACCATGTATTTAGAGAACATTGGTTCCTAGAACAGCATTGGTAATTTTGCTGGTCTGCATTTGTATGTACCTCAAAAAGTTATAATGGAATTCAAAAAAAAAAATCCCGAAATATTGACAATGGTAAAAGAAAAAGATGATTTGGACTTTTTTAAGATCTGGATCACCTTCTAGATCCTGAATTCTGCAGGATTTTTTGTCATGGCGGGATATGGCCAATTTATATATATATATATATATATGTATATACATCCATTATTAATATTTTCAGATAGCTTAGTAACAAAACTACATGATACTCCCATCCGAATGATATGATTTAGAACAGAAAAATAGGGGTAAAAATGAGCTGTTTGGCGGAGGCCTGCACCCTCTGAATGCATTTTTAATCTATAGAAGACATATAAATTGTGTAGATAAACAAGCTAAGCAACAGAAGTACACTGAACAAGCCACATGTTTTATGCATTCATCTCTGAGCACTGGCATAATGTCTGATGGCTTTGCAGCTCGCTCTGGTAGACCGAAACCCTTTTCCACCTTGTTAAAACAGGTGAGTGATAACTAAATACTATGAAACCAATGTACATCCAAATTTCTATTTATTGTTTGATTTGTATAAGCATAATTGCAATTATTTTATTGTATGGACAAACAGACTAGCGTAAAATTGAAACAATAATCTTTTCAACATACCAACATTGTGTAAAATGTAGCAACGGCCCCTATGCATAAGATAGAAGACCACATTGGAATGCCAGTAACTGAAACAGAATTATAAATAAATGTGACAGAATGAAATTATGTAATTTATAAAAAAATATTTCATAGTTCTAGTACTGTCATCATTAACTTCTGGAATTAAAAACCCAGTCTTTCAAAAGGCACTAGCTGACATTTCACTGGAAAAACTCATCCGCTGTTGGAGCATTCCCAGCTAGATAGGTTAGAAGAACTGATCTACTGCTAGAACATCTCCACTGTGATGATAGCACCCAAAGGGGGTAAAAATTTTGTAACAATCTCTTGTCTTAAAATTTTATCACTTCTACTTTTAGCTATGTGCTAACATGTAAATAAAATATATTCCCAAAGTATTTTACTGATAATATTTTCATTCACCTTTAACGTCAGTCAACCTGACCTTGAATTGAGATTGACTTTACTATGACCCTACAGTAATAGATCTGGTCAACACATTATTTGCTTTAGGTGCCTCCACAGAACTGGCACTGACATTTCACTGGAAAAACTGATCTGCTGTTAGAGCATTCCCAGATTAATAACTTAGAAGAACTGATCTGCTGTTAGAACATCTCCAGGTAAATAAGGTTATATGCTTTTCCATTTTTAGACGTTATCCAAAGAACTAGGCAGTTTCAAACGAATCATAGATAAATCAGCCCTTTGCCAAATCTGCCCCTGTCAAATCAGCCCCCAAAATAAAATACCCTAGTCAACTCGGTACCCAGGAAAAAATACCTTAGTGAAATCGGCCCCCTGGAAATTACTGCACTTTCAAAGAAAATACATTAAACACATGACAAAAATCACAATCTAATAAGAATCTAAATAAAACCCTTATAGCACTTAATCTCGTTTAAGTCAATTGCACTTCCTATAAAACTTACACAAATAAATGAGTAAAGGACAGAGGATAAATGATATAATTACAGCATCAAAAAAAACCGTTGATCTATGTTAATTGCACTTCTGCTGACTATCACTCAAGTAGCTTTCACCTTTGATGTGATTATCAAATTGCACTTATAATCAATCTAACATAAGCTAAAAGAACTTGGTGTAACATCGAAATATCTTTGATATGTTAATTGCACTTTGCAAATATCATTATAGAAGTTGTCACCCTAATGAAACAAACAAAACATGATCACAAAGAATTATCTGCCATTATTTGTCATTAATAACCTAATACATGCTCCTCTGATGTACTGTGCATACTAAATATCTGTTGATCTAAAAGTCTGTCATATGAGGAAGATTAAGTGCTACAAAAATACTCTAATTGCATTACATGTTAGTTTTTTTAACCTGGGGGCTGACTTGCCCAGAGCCGAGTTTTTCTTAGGGGGCCGATTTGCCATGGGCCGATTGTGTTACCACTCTGCCACCATGGCCCCTGGTTGGGGGTTAGAACCCCCAGACCAAAGTAATGTACTAACGTGGTATAACCTATACCATTTCCTGTGGTATAAGACATTTTATAGGTTATCATGGTATGACCTATACAACATTCATCCAAAATCAAGCAAGCTCTCCATTCTTGTGCAGTAGTTAGTGGATACCTCTTTTCGTAAGAAAAGAACACTTTGCCACATCTTTAAAGAGAGTAAGTCATAGCAGTAACAAGATGTTATATAACAGCATAGAGATAAAACATTAGACTTTAAAAACTTTCCTACAAGTAAAGTTTGACAAAGGGACTTAAGTCCAGATTTAGACTTAAATTTAAGACTTTGGTCTTAAATTTTTGTTAAGTCTGTGGTCTTAGACTTAGCGGATTTTACAAAGCAGCTAAGTCCATGAAATTGCTAAAGTCAGTGGACTTTACTTTAAGTCTGGGAGGTAGTGGGCATAGATTTTGTAAAGAGGACTTAAATATGGCCACCATAAACTTTTCTCCGCTTCAAAATTTGAAACGGCTGTAAATAAAGTATAATTATACAGAATATCTTACTGAAGTAGTCTTTATATGATGTAACAACGTTTTCTATTTCAAAACAGCACTTATCCTTAGATAATATGCATCAAATGAAGGATATAAAACATCATATGATGCAGAAAACCACTGTGGTTATTTGATAAGCTTTAACTTAGCTAAGTCACCCTTTGTAAAATCCATTTAAGTCCCAGACCTAGCTAAGACCAAAGTCTTAGATTTACGTCCAAGACTTAGTCCTTTTATGAAATCGGCCCCAGGACAACATTATTGATGGTGAAACAGTGGTATAAAAAGTCACAATTCAAATACAGCTTAGTTCAGTGATGTGCATTTACAATGTCTCACAGAAAAGTACAATATGGTAACATCCCTGAAATATCAAAAATATTAAGACTATTAATTCATTTATTTTGGGGGGGGGGGGGGGTTACGTCACTTTCAATACTGTACAGGTCTTATCACGACGGGTAGTTGGAAGGGCAGAGGAAACCAGTACATACAGTTTGTTAGGATTCTGTACTGTAAACTGTCGACCAACAGCAAGCAACTGCCAGCTTTCCCACTTGAGGCCATGCAGGGAATCGAACCCCGGCCTCAGAGGTGGGAGGCGAGAGTGTTCCCACTCTGCCACCGTGGCCCCTCTAAGACTATTAAGGACCATTACCTGTTTTACATGTACTGTTCAATTTTCTTACAATATCTCTGTTTGACCAGAGATTTTTAAAAGCTTCATTAACCAAAATTATCAGATGTTGTCAAATGAGAATGGGAAATAAAATAAAATACAATTGATCTTACAGTACCTGTTTGTAGTGCTATAGCGGGTGCATACATTGCCATACCAACATATATTAGCTGAAAAGTACAAAAAATAACTTTGATAGCTACATTCAAGTGCAACAGACAATTTGTATGTCAACAAATCTGTCAATACCTTCATATAATAATTCATTGATATTAACATGGGTATAGTTATTCCTTTTATATTTTGCATCATGCTTAGTACCTTATCGGTTTTATTGTGACAGGTAGTTGGAAGGACATTGAAACCAATACATACAGTTCGTCAAGTTTCTGTACTGTAAACTACTGCCTAACAACAGGTAACTACAAGCTTTCCCACATAAGGTCAGGCCGGAAACTCTGATCTCAGAAGTGAAAGGCAAGTGTTTTACAATACGCATACTGTTGCCTCCAATATCAACATGTGGGTTCATATTGTACAGAATTGGGATATCGATCAAGAAAATTTGGTCAGGATTTAAAAATCATCAAACATCTGATGTTATACCTTAGGTAAATATTGAACCTTCGACAAGGAAGTATAATATTATCGAATTGGCGGCATTTATTTGCTTGCAAAATGACTGAAAAAGTGTGGACAGATAAAATTTTTGCAAGAAATGTCAACAATAACGCAAGGAATTAATGATTACATTTTGGTGGTGATCAGAATAACCTTCATGATCCAAGAATTCTTGAAAGATTTTTTTTTTGCTCTCAAATATATTTTATTAGCCCTTTTTTCACAATCTTCAATCAACCCTCAGAGGGGCGAGGGCAACAAACCCCCATTGAGGTTATACTCATAGTTCATTACATTAAATTCAACACAAGAGAGATATTATACAACAGATCGATAAAGATGCTTATACATTAGACAGAATTATGCTTATACATTAGACAGTTTCTAAATATGTTACGCATTCAATGCATGTCATCTGAAGTCAGTTGTGCATTTGTATTGGTGTTACAGCCATCACATGTCAAAAATCATTCAACAAAATTGTAAACACTGACCACTTTTTCATAAATAGTTCTTGACACATTTCTATTTTAGCCAAGTACTGTTGTTCATTATACATATTGTTTACAAATCTTAGAAAACCTGAAATATTCAACTTTATATGCTGTCGTAAACATTAGAAAATATAATACTTAGCTGTAATGCTAAGTATATTGACTAAATAATTGGGCATCTCTAATTCCCAATTCCCAAAAATGACCATGCTTGGACTTAATACTATTTCAACCTTTAAGACCTGTTTTATCCATACTTTGATATCGCCCCAAAGACGAGAGCTTTCTTCATATGAAATAAACAAATGGTAAAGTGTTTCTTCATTTTCATGAGAAAGGCCACATGTAGGTGAGGTAGATAATTTAATTTTATGTAGATAATATTTTACACCGATTAATCTATATATGATTTTATATTGAAACCAGATTAGATAATTATCTTTTATTGAAAAAAAAATTGTATATGTTTTTCCAGGAATTCAGATCTCATGTTTAAATCTGTTTCCCACTTGTATAGACACATTAGCTCTCCAGTTTTTTCTCAGTTTTCAAGAAGTCATAGAAATCTTTACTTCCTTTTGTAGATTTACAGAGCAATTTAAGGTGGTTGTGGTAATATGGCCGTTGGATTATTTCTAGTGTAGCTGCATGGTTAAACATGTATTTTTTAAACTCGAAATCATTCTGTAGCAAGAAAAAAAGTCTATATGGACGTTAAAATTCAAAGCAATGCTTTCTTTGGTCATAAGTTCCCCATTGGCACTTAAAAGATTGATGGGTGAAATAATTCCTCTAGAATATAATTGTGGTATGATAGTAGCTGTGTCGGAGATAAATGGATTATACCAAAGAGGTCCCAGGTTTGTGCTGTAGTCACCATTATTTTCAGATATGTTTTTAATTAGATCATGCCAAGCTAAGATAACATCTCTCCAGAACTAGTTATTCATTTTTTGAGCAATCAAAAAACTCCAGCTGGATCCAAAAATAGTACTTTGTTAACTGAACCAACAAACAAGGGTACCAAATGTATCCATGGAGCACAAGTATTTTTATTTAACCAACGAACCCAAGACATTTTTAAACCCTTGATAAAGCAAATAAGATCTAGCATTTTAATCCTCCTTGTATATATCCCCTAGTAAGTTGTTTTCTATTAATTTTATCAGCTTTATCTTCCCAAATAAATTTATAAAACATGTAATTCAGCTTTTCATTAATATTATTTTGGGATTGGGAATAGACATAAATATATGACTGAACTTTGGTAAAATTAAGGTTTTCAAAACTGTTATTGTGCCAATGGGTGCTAAGTCATGTCTCTTCCATTTTTTCAGCTCTTTTCCAACTTTATTGACTATATTACTATAGTTAAGATCAATCATTTTGTCTAAATCTTCTGTAAAAGCTATATGCAATAAATTAAATTCTGTCACACCCCAAGTCAGGCATTTTCCAATGTCAAATTAGTTCTTGCAATATCTTTTTCCCAGTCCATATCAACTATGCTTTGTCAGTGTTTACTTTGAGTCCAGACATGGACTCATGAGCTTTCAACATATTTAATACTGCCATCAGGGAACTTCTTGTACCATCCAGTATTATAGTGTTGTAGTCCGCGAATTATGTCAGTCTCAATTCAGTATTTCCCACCTTTATACCTCTTACAGATTGATTGTATTTCAACATGAAACTTAATATTTGTGCACATATAATAAATAGATATGGTGCGATTGGATCACCTTGGAGACAACCTTTTTCAATATTTATAAAGCAAGACATCACCCAACATTGCATGATAGTTGCTTTGATATTTTTGTTAAAGGTATGAATCCATTTTATGATACTTGGTCCAAAGCTAAGGAGCTTCAAAACTGAAAACAGAAAGCTCCAAGAAATGGAATCGAATGCTTTTTCAAAATTTACGAGCATTAAAACACCTGTGTTTTTGTTCAGCAATGCTCATTAGTTCATAAATTAAATGAGTACTGTCGGCAATATACCGTCCACTGATAAAGCCTGATTGCTCTGAAGATATAACACAGCCTAAAAACTTCTTAATACAGTTTGCAATTGCACTGGAGCCAATTTTATATATGACAGATAACAAAGATATTGGACACCAATTCTTTATAAATTGCCTTGGTTTGTCTCCTTTGGGGAGACAGGTGATAATACACTGACAGAATGATACAGACATTTCTCCATATTCATAAGCATGGTTCATTGCTCTAAGAATGAAGAATTTGAGTTTCCCCAAATACTTTTACAAATTCTGCCGGAAAACCATCAATACCAGTTTTTCCATTTTTCAATGTTTTTAAAGCATTGCTCAACTCATTAATTTTAAGGGGTCCTTCAAGTTTCTGGGGTTGATTTTCAGACAAACAAGTTACATCATTGTGAAAGAACATATCATTAAAATTGGTTTCTCACAAGGTATTGACTTTGTTCATGAATAAATTTTGATAGAAGTCTTTTCTTGAAGTAAGAATTTCTTTTTGGTTGGTGATAACTTCCCCACTGGGTTTTTGTATGCCTTTCATTGTTTTTTCAAGATAGTTTGAGCATTTCAGAGCACAAAAATACTTTGAAGGTTTTTCTCCCTCTTTCAACCACTGTAGACATAAGCCCCTTTGACCTTGTTTTCCCTGAGTCCTTGAAGTTCAATCCCTTTTCCCTCAAGCTCAGCCACATTATTACCCATGTTCAAGTTTTCTAGCAACTCAGTGTTGGATATAAGTTGTTGTTCTCTTGTTTCTTGACCATTTTAAATTTAGAAGCATATTTGATAGTCTCCCCCCTGATTTTGTGGAGTAACATTTTCAGAAAATGACTATCATTTAGCTTGATATGAACGTCAGTATCTGCTATTTGATGTATGTTATCTAAATTGTATACAGGAACAGCGTAATCTTTTTAGCTAAATCTATTAAGTTATTGACCGATTCTAAGTAGTTCGATATTTTAGGAGGGAAAATTTGAACTTCCAAACTCCTTTTCCTTAAGTAAATTTACAGAAAATCATATTTATTTCAACAATAGAATGGTCTGTACGGTATCCAGGTTTTATTTGGCAGCTATGGATGTAATCTAAAAGTTCATTTGAGACAATGATATTGTCTAAACAAGCTTGCTGCATAGGCCTTTTTCTGCGCCATGTATACCTTTTAGTTTCTTTATATAGATATCTGAACACATCAGTCATATTACAAGTGTTCATTAGTTGCAAGAGCAAAATTCACATAATTTCGGGTTATTGACATGTTTACATTGATAGGTGTCAAGGGAAGGTTCTAATGCCAAATTGTAATCTCCACAGACCATAATGTGACCAGTTTCACTAGAGGTAATCAAGTCTGAAAATTTTTTTATCATTGTGCCCATAAACCATATTGGTGGGCCTTGGAACAAGTGTTCTGTTCTCGTCTTATATTTAAAAACATTCCCACATTGCCAATGCCTTTGCTGAATGAAAAAATAACTAGGTTTATTCTTCTGTACCAAATTCAAAACAGGTCTTAGACAAGTTTTAGGCTTAAGTTGGTTAGTTTTATACAAATGTGAAGTCTAAGACTTGGCTAGGATCTTATATATACAGCCCTGTATTTAGAATTCTGATAGAACAAGCGAATAATTTGGCAAAAAATATTTATCTAAAAGTGTACTGACAGTATCAAAAATCTGACTCAGTATCATATTTTGTCGTATATAAAGTTTGTGGTCACGAGCAGGTTTGACATTTTCTATAGAATACAAGATGTCTGATAGGGTCATATCAGGATTTAGGGATCAGGGCAGACTTATGGATGGTTTGAACACTACAACTAAAATATATAGCTATATGTGGATATGACCATGGGCTGTAGATCTAATATGGGTTTCTTAAATATGATATATTTATATAATATCAGCTGAATTGATAAAAATCTAAAAAAAAATTATATTTTCTATTTGCTGAAACGATATGAATTGCTGAATGTATAAAATATAATTTTAACAATAATCAGTAACTATGGAGATAAATAAATTTATATTTAACGAAGATGCTCTATTTCTGCTCACATTACATGTCAAAATGCTACATAGGAATATTCAGGTTGGCTTTGTGAAATTAGTAACTCACCGATATGAGTAAAATATGTCTTACCCGAGATATAACTATTAATACACTCCCAATAAGTCTGACTGCTTTGGACTGAAATCTTAGCTCCAAATACTGAAAAAATATAATACACAACGTTTTTAATTGTTTTATTGTGTAGCATACACCAGAAAATACACCAAAACATTGCCAGTTTTCTGTATGTATTTATCAGTGTGAAAACACCATAAACTAAGTCTAAAAAACATTTTTATTTGATCACAAAAATGAGTGTAGAAAGTGTCAACATTTTGGGGAAAAGATTTGAATAAATAATTTGTATTGTAAAGAATATTAAATAATTGCCATATAAATAAGTGTTATTTCACATACATTAATCCACATTTTCCATATTTTTGTATTTAACTTGTTACCAAAATAAAATATAAACAATACCCAAACTAGATCAAAATTGTTCAATTTACCTCATATGCGCTGGTCAGTTTTAACTTGTACAGCATTGGCACAAATGTATATGCAGAAATCAGTATGGCCAAAGATGACCCAAAGCTGCTCATGACATACTGATATCCATACAGGTATACCTCTGCTGGTTTGCCAAGCATGGCAATGGCACTGTTGTGGGACATACATAGTGAAAATGCCACTGGTATCCATTTCAGTTTCCGGCTCCCCATGAAGAATTCATTCTGTGTTTGGTCTTTGGAATCAATAATAGCATAGTAGATTCCGATTGCACAATATGCTACCATCATTACAGAGAAGATCAGGTAATCCAACCAGCTGAAGGTCTCTCTTGAAAATGTCATATTTTTTATGCTTTGATAGGAACTGGAACAAAATGGAACACAATGGAAAATAGAGTTATGTTTGATTTTATATTTTCACACTACGTATAATAGGTAGGGGACATGTTGGCACAATCCTGACAAATCATATTTATTGTGTTTTGGCCAAAGCATCAACAAAAGAAGCTCAAATCTAATTTGCAATTCAACATTCCGGGGACCCTTCGCCCTTTGCCAAATCGGCCCTCGGCAAATCGGCCCCCTAAAACAGTTGGCCCTGGACAAATCGGCCCCGCTAAAAATTCAGCTCTGGACAAATCGGACCCCAGTTGAAAACTTTTGTAATTAAAACTTATTTATAGACCTGCAGAGAGCATTCGACTGGATTGATAAATATATTTATTCAGGATTATTAAAACAGAAAAATGAGAGGTCCAATTCAACAGAAACGACATGCCTTAATTGAAATAAGGATGAATTAAAATCTTTATAATTATGAAAAAGGTGAGAACTTTGGCTAGGTGTCATTGATACACATCAAAGGTAACTGGATCATGTAATTAATGCCTTTTAACCTATATCCATTACATCCAATTATACTAAATGCATAGTCTCTGCAGATGGTACCATAACTTTTGTGATCTTTTTAGAGAAAATAAGAGGCTTTTTATTGAGAAATGCATCATTTAATTGTAATCAGGCTGGATGGGTTGATAAATATGTGTGACTATGTATTGACAGTAGAGACAATAGCTTATATGTTGTTTAAGTGTAATTAACACATATGAAAGATGTCAGGATACTGTGATCTTTGGTATTTATTTAATATAGGGATAACTAGCTTAAGTGTTAAAGAAACAGTATTAGAAAACAGTATTATAATTGTTATTATAATAAGAGGCCGATTTGACCATAAATTATTTTATAAGGGGCCGATTTGACCAGGTAATGTTATTTTGTTGGCCGATTTGACGGGGGCCGATTTGGCAAAGGGCCGATTTGGCAAAGGGCTGATTTGTCTAGGATTCCTTCTATTTACCCTAAATTATGTCAGAAACTGTCAGATTTGGTTCAATGTCGGGTTCATACGTGGTGCTCATATTAACAAGGTTTGTGGTGGCTGTTTTGCTCAGATGGGTGATCTCAGACAGCCAGAGTACTTGAATATATAAGATATAACAAGGCAGTTACTTCGAGTAATGTAATTCTCTGTGTGAGTTTCCCCCCAAATGCAATGTCAAAAAAACTACTGTGTTTCCAAAAATAGTCCAGCTACAATCATAACAAACAGAACAAAATGTCCGTCAAGGTCTGCACTAGTTGCAAACAATGCAACATTCTCAAAACTCTGACTCCCCGTAAATTTCATCAACACAGATTTTGCAAAGAATTTCAAAACCTGTCTTACTCAAGCACCATGTACCAAGAATACCTGGTGCAGCAAATTACCTTAACATTCCTATCCTTAGAGCACAAATAAAAAAAAGAACTTTAATAATATGTTTGCAAACTGAAGCTTCATCTTTATAGAAAAGTCTCCCCAAGGACAAAAAGCTAAACAGCTGTTTCTCATCCATCTTTCAGACACACACTGAAAACATACTTCTTCTTCAGAAAAGCCTACCTTTTATAGCCTTCTCATTTCCACAATGTCAATGGTATTGGCCTGCTGTGCTTCTGGAATTTGATTGTTCTTCTTCTTGCTTTATGTGCTTGTACAGTCAGTAAACGATCCAGATTTAGTGCTATAAAAGTTTCATTGCATTACATCGCAGGTCATCATTAATTGCTCTCCCCTCTTGAAGGATAGGGGAAGGGTAATCTAATTACATCCTTTTGTCTGTTAATCTGCATGCCTAATTTGAAAATTATAAATTGGGATCAGCATCATGTTTCACAAATGGCTAGGTGCTCTTTAAAGTTGATCTAGATTCAAATCAAAACTCAAGAATTTAAGGGAGATTTTAAAAATATCTGCTTCATAACTTAAATACTGTTTATGAAATTGTCATCGTAGTTTCACACAAGGTGAGATTTACCGATCCGCACTGGAATTTTTTACCAGTATCTGGTTCAAGACCTAAGAGAGGGTTTTTGCTCCAGCGGGCACTTCTAGTTTGCAAAATACAACCTCACAACCTTGAAAGATTCATAACTGAAACCAGTGATATTATTATTTGTTTATCTGGTTGTCCCTTTGTTTTTTCGTTAATATTATTACCTAAATACTGCTGTTGAAATTTTATCAAAACAGAAAAAAAGGTCTTGTTCTGATCACATTAAATTTTGAGAATAATCTTGATCAACATCTGGATACAAGAAAAATCCAGGTTTTCCCATTTACTTATTATGTTCCTTGGCAGAGATATGTGCTCTCGGAGTATTTCTTGCTACATGTGGACAAGCCATAAGTATTTACTAATGTAGTGAACTTGATCTGAACTGATTATCTCAGATGCGAAAGTCATTGGAACACCTGATACCAACATACAAAAGTGGTAATCAAAGTTGGTGTTGCATTTTAACAGTTGAAATAATAAGCAAGCCTTCAAATCCAAAGTGTTTTATGAGCATGAATCAAACCAACGCTCACATTTGTTAAAACAAAATACTATAGACCTTATACTGACTTTAATGTTGATGTTATACTTTCATTATCTTACAACCTGCTCCTTGATGCTACAATAAGTAACTGCAAGGTCCCAAAACACCTTGGTGTTATTTAGAACCATTAAAATGAATAAGCACATTAACTAACCAATAAAAACAACATCAACAAAAATACAAATAAAATGGATTTACTATACTGGTCAAAAGACCAACACAACTGACTAGATATAGGAAAGCAAAAATAACATAAAAATTGAGAAAAACATAAGACAATAGAATACAAATAGGACTAGACTACGCAAAATGGATTACACATATAACAGCCAAAACTAGACTGCTCACAAGAAATTATTAAATCCGCCAAGAAGGTTATGTTTTCACCTGGGTTTGTTTGTGGGTTTGTGAGTTTGTTTGTGAACAAGATAACTGAAAAACTTATAGAAGGAATTTGATGAATTTTCAGGATATGTCTGAAAAGGTAAAAGGAAGAAATAATTAAATTTTGGGAGTGATCCGGATCACTATCTGGATCTTCTGGATCGATAAAATGTAATTTTTAAAGACAGATAACTCAAAAAGTTATGGATGGATTTTGATTAAATTTTCAGGAAATGGCCTAAATGGGACAAGGAACAAGTAGTAAGATTTTGGGAGTGATCTGGATCCCACTTTAAAAGGAGGTTATAGCCAGATAATTACAGGGTGGATTTTGATAATATTTTTAGGATATGTTAGAAATGGTAAAAGGAAGAAGTGGTTAGATTTTGAGAGGGATCCAGATCACTATCTGGACCTTGTGGATCCTGGGATTTTTTAAAGAAAGATAATTTTGAAAAGCTATGGACAGATTTTGATGAAATTTTCAGGAAATGTCCAAAGTGGGACAAGGAACTGCTAATGGTAGGTTTTGAAAGTCCAAGAATTGAGCTCATTTGGCGGAGGTCTGCGCTCTCTGAGTGCTCTTGTATTAATAATAATAATAGTTAGTTCCTTATAAGCATTATTCTAGTTACTGATTGGATAATCACTGCAATACTCCAACAAAGCACTCTTAAGTAGAAAGGTTTTAAGTCTTTTCTTGAAGTCATTTTAATCCAGCTCAATGTTGTATACACAATCGGGTAGGCTATTCAGTAGCAAGGTGCTGCAACATGGAAAGATCGGTATCCCTTACTTTTCAGTTTCTATCAAGGCTCTTTTAGTTTATATATTTTGTCACCTGAACATAGTGGTCTTGCTAGTTGGTTCATGGAAAGCAGGGACTGTATATAGTCAAGGGCATCACCCTTTAATACCTTGAACACAATGAGGTTCAGTTTGTAGATAATGCGCTGTCTTAAGGGTAACCAGTGCAGTTTCATCAGATAGGTGTCATACTTCATAAAATTCAGGACAATCTTAGCAGCAGCATTTTGTACATGTAACTTTGTGATAAAAAAATCTGGGATGTCAAAAACGGGAGAGTTGCAGTAATCTGATTTTGCAGAGATTACTGAATGCACATTGGTATTAGCTGATGATGTGGTCATGTATGTCTTGCAGATATAAGTTATGTGATTATTTAATGTAAGTTCCTCATCAATGACAACACTGAGGTTTTTAACACAGGGACTGGCTGGCATAATTATTCCACTTACACTCAGAGAGTCAAACAACACTTTTGCACACTGGCGAGATGTTCCAGCTATCAGGAATTCAGTCTTATCTTCATTTATGTTTTTACTTGTTCCTGTCACTTATCTCAGCTATATAATTTTGAAGCTGCATTACAGCAGTCAGTTTGCCTTCCTGAATTAATGGTGATACTGACTTATAAAATTGTGAATCATCTAAATACATGTGGAATAAAATCAGAAAATACCTGATAATAGTCCCTAGAGGTATTTCGTAATCAGAATACAGCTGTGGGCCCAAAACAGAACCTTGATGGACACAGCATTTTAAAACTCCCTCTTTGGACATCCCACTGCCTATCTTGTCAGACTGTGTCCTACCAGTTAGATATGAGGTATACCAGGAAAGTGCAACTCCACTGACTTCAGACGTGGATTGACGTCTCAACAGTAGCATGCTGTGATAAATCAAGAAAAGTCATCAATGCCAATTCTTGATCATCAGCAACCAGCAATAAATCATTCATTATTTTTAACAGTGCAGTTTCTGTGATGTCTTCTTTATGCAGACTGATATTGTTAATTTAAGTAACTGCAGTGACAAGTTGAGTTAACTGCTGTGATACAACCTTTTCAATGACTAAAAATTGTAAAATTTTTCCAAAATAAATTGCATCTTGCAATCTATCCTCATTAGTGTTTACAGCCTTTACCAATACTTTTGCTCTACAAATTTGCTTAAAATAAGGATTGGCTAAATAACTTAAAAGACGCAATGCTAAGAACAAAAACATTTCACAAATGCCATGAGAAGTGTATTTTTTACAGATTTTTGTAAGAAAAGGTGTATTTACAGTAACAAAAACTAATCTTGCTTTCTATACGGCTGTGGTGAACAATTTCTAATTAATATCATTAGAATTCTGACTATCTCTCACCAAATAGAAATTCTTGTTCTGAGAAATTCCTCTTAATTATTAGAATATTCTCTTTACAAATGGCTGTTAAGAATGTTAAATAAATATAGGCCCTCAAGTTTTGAGGAAATGTAGAAATAATTCGAAATATGAATATAAATCCCTACCTTGGAACACTGTCACCTAAGACATTAAATTGTTGGATAGTTCACTTTACATCCACAGATACTATGGTCTCCTTTGATATTAAGTATATCCAAGATCATGCATGTCAAATCACAGAAACCTAAATTAGAGCATGTTCTGAAGTACACATTTAAAAATGTTCTATGTATGTTTCTTATTTTGTGTACCATTCATGTGTACAATTTCCATTTAAGGAACTCATCATAACAGGAAATATACTTTACACTAACTGAAGTCAGTATACTGTGAAGTAGTTGTTTTCAAAAATCAAAGTGCCATCCATCAGTGGTAAAGTAGGATAACAAAATTTAAACATGTGTAAGTACTAAATCAATTTTAGGAGTCTACATTGAGGCTTTATATCCAAAACTGGATTCAAAATTAGGAGATTAAAGGCAAAAGAAAACTGACTAAATGCTAACTTTACATACAATCTACCACAAGGGCCTATTTTTATTTATTGCCTGTGAAAGAAATAATAACCTTAAAGGGGAAAGTTTTTGGTCCAGAACAAAAATCCTGTTAAAAATTTACTTTTGATATATATGTTCATATATGCTATCTGCAAGAATATCTGAGGTATAGTGTATCATCTGTATCACTGTTAAACATCAATACTCCCTCATTCCTAATGTCAGATCAAGTGAGGGAATTGTATTGAAAACACAGACAGAAGTTAACATTCTGATTTAATTTCAACATGACGAAATATTTGGTGGGCTCGTCTGTTGTTTCGCATGACAGTAACTTTATTTACAATGTCCATAAGAAGCTTTAGGAAACATTAAATTTACTGTAGATTACTTAAACACAGTCATTTCATATGAAGAACAATGTAAAAGGTGAAAATGTTTTCCACTTAAAGTACCAACAAGTTAAAATTACATATTTGAACCCAACATTCATGCATTTATGACGCCATGTTCTAATACATTACATTATACACTTCTCAATGGGCAATAGTACATTTAACTGCTAATAAGCGAAGAATGGGACACGTGTAAACCTTAATTTTAACTGCCCGTGAGAGAGACATCAGTACAAATATCAGTATAAGGTTTAAGAGAAAAACAAGGTGCACTACAGGCATCAGAAAGTGCACTAAGAGTGCTTAATGTATTCAGATACAAATAACAGTTTTCTAATAATTAGTACATTTTCTTACATGTTGTGGAAACTTTTGAGGCCCACAAATTACGTTACCTTTTAATAAGTAAGTACTAGTAAGAACAGAGGCCCACAAATTACGTTACCTTTTAATAAGTAATAAGTAAGAACAGAGGTTGGATGTACCACCTTCCTGTCATTCAGTGGAAGTCCAAGGGACGTTAAGATATTGTTTAATATAGGACCACAAGTGTCTTGTGCCCTAATGCTTCATCATTCAGTATTCCCTTTCTGACATGGGATGCATCCTGCTGTTGGTACTAAACCTGTCATGAAGCCATACCTTTAGACCAAAAGAGAGACTGCAATGCCCATGTACATTTTCTGAGGATACTTAAATACAAAACACTATATTTATTTATTTAGTGTTTTAGTGTTATGCCTAGTATCTGACCAGAGTTATATTTTGATGGGTAGTTGGAAAGACAGAGGAAACCAGTACATACAGTTAATCAAGCGTCTAACTGCCAAACAACGGCAAGCAACTAACAGCTTTCCCATTGAGGTCAAGCCTGGATTTGAGTACTGATCTCAGAAGTGGGAAGCGAGTGTCTTACCACTAGACCACCGTGGCCCTTCCAAACTAGTATAATTATGAGGATCCACCTGTAGGCTTCTAACTGCACTTTTAGGGGCATAGCTTTAGATTTTGTGCAAGTAATTTATCAATCGATTACAATTTAAATAAATGAAAAAGAAATGAATATAGATTTAAATTTTACTCAACAAGTAATTTAAACATTTACCTGGGGGCATTGATGGGTCAACAACTGACCTAGTAACTCTGGCTTTGCTATTGAAAAATCACAAGGAATAATACATATTTCTAAAGGAAGTAGCTCTGCATAATGGGCCAACTATGGCCTTATAATCTACTTTTTCTTTAAAGTATTGGTCAATCCTCTTGGACTGCAAGGAGCCATAATGGTGCAGCGGTAACATGCTCACCTCTCACGTAAGCCAAATTGAAGCCATGATTGGCTAAAAGAGTGTGAAATAAGACGGAGACCGCAGTCTTCACTGACACCTTGAACATATACCAGAGGTCTAAAGTGGCCTTTTGAGTTTACCAGTTTGAAATGTAAACACAGGCTGACACCTCTGTGTGGGTTTGACTCCCATGGTTGACAAATGCTGAGGACGTGTCCCAATACAACCAAGTCTGTTGAGAGGTACATAAAACCCCATCTTTGACTTTGAACTTACATTTGCATGATGTGGAACCTAAGTATTAAACAACATGCCTGGTAATAAAGGTAACCCGTGCTGGGGTGTCTTTCATGAATACATTCTGATATTAAGTTAAGCAACTTATTTACCTAAAAATTCTGGCACTTTATTAGAGAAAATTGCCCTGTATAATCATCTTTAAATGCCTGCATGTCCTCTATTCCAAATAATTTTTCGATTGTACTCTCACGATGCCCCTCATTGAAAGTGTTGATTTATGTATATTTGTTCTATTGCTCTAATCAGAGGCCAAGGTTAATGCAACTGGAAGACTATCCTTACTTGAGTAATAAAGATTGTAAGAGGAGGCAATGAAAAGAATGTCATCTAATATACTCTGATTATTTGTTATCATTTAAACCTGAAAATCTTCATCATTTACCATCCCATCAGAAAAAGCTAAAATTTTACGTCCCATTCAACAGGCAGGGTTATATTGCAACAGGTCCTCAGCAGTGTCACATGTGGAAGTTGAAACCACAGAGGTGACTGTGCTTCGATGCAAAACCTGCTGACCACAAGACCACTGAGGACCTCGTCTCCTGTCCAAATTATTAGAATCACATAAAACCTGATTTCCTGATGAATGAGATAGTGAACCCCAGATATATATCCAGCAGACCCGTGGAAGCCAGGAACACGTCCCCCCGGGCTAACTGATGTAATGGGGAGGAGGTATTTATTGCATGAGGGACCAAGTTTATCCGTAAGAATGAGACATATGCTAAAAGGTAGAAAGCTTATATATTTGGTCCATGTAGGACAAATCACATAATCTCACAATTTTGAAAAGGGTGTCTATATCCACTATTTTTTCAACACCACCTTTAAGGGTTTATTAAGGGTCAATGCTCTTTGAAAATATTTCAGTCTGGGATGTTTGAAAACAGATGAATCCAGGTCATAAAGTGCAAAAGAAGCCCTCAATGCTGACATGTGATTTTCTATCAGGGAGTGTGAACAATTATTTTCTACCAAAAATTCTAGATAGGCCAAGACAATGGTTGGTGAAATGGAGGCGAGTTGGATTTTTATGAATGAACAAAATGCAATAAATACCTTGAACATGGCATTATATGCAGATTTTGTTGCTTGACGTAGACCCAGGGAAGTTCTCTGAGCAGCCCTGTGCGCCAAAGGGATGAGAGCTGACAGGAGACATGTTAATTTATATAGATCAGTCAGTGTCTAATAGACTTGGATGCACCTTTATCCATGAATGTGGAAGTAAGACATACAATTTGTTTAAATTATCAGGAGTCATGTACCATCTTGACAAGAGGGCTGCTAAAGGATTATTTGTAGCCAATATGTGTATGATGTTCAGATTGATATCAAAGGTGGCTGCATACATATGGATGTTCCTTGCTATAGCTGCTAATGTTCTGTCACGTGTTCTACCATTTGTTAGGACTGCTACCACTGACTGATTATCACAATATAGGACATTTTCAGAAGCCCACTGGGGACCCCAGATCCTTATCACCACTAAGAGATTAAGCATCTCTAGATGCACAATGGAGAACTAATTGTAACCCCTTTCCAGGGGATATGTATAAATCTGGTCTTGCCACCTAGCACCTATCCCCTCCAAACATGCGTCTAATTGTATCATTGCCTTGAGTGGTCTACGATTAAAAATAGCCACCCCATTGAAGGTAACCAAACACTTTTGGACGCAGTTTAAGACCTGGTGAAATTCAATTGTAAGGGTTGTATCTTCGAGTTTTTGAGGTGGAACCGATAGGATAAATATAACACCTAGGCAATTAACTTTGGTAGAGGGGGCAACCAATTTACTTTTGCTAATATCCAGAACTAACTGGGAGACTAAGTTCTGAAAAATTGTTATGTTTTCTGTATGAAGGTAGGCAGACCGATTCCAATGACGTCATCAATATAGTTGATGATGTCATATTGATGTTGCGTCATTATATATGGCATCGCTGAAACACTGGAACAGTGCACGTTTGTTCCTGTAACCTGATTGGGAAGTAGCCATTATGATGTAATCCTAGTAAACTGTATTTTATTTATTTATTTGGGGTTTTACATCGCATTCATCATTGTTCAGGTCATATCATGACGGGTAGTTGGAAGGGCAGAGGAAACCAGTACATAGAGTTCATTAGGGTTCTGTACTGTAAACTGCCAACCAATGGCAAGCAACTACCAGCTTTCCCACTTGAGGTCATGGCAGAGATGAAACCCCGGCCTCAGAGGTGGGAGGTGAGAGTGTTACCACCGTGGCTCCCCTAGTAAACTGTAATCCATGGGATCCAGTTTGATGTGACGGAAGGCCCTGCTAATGTCTAGCTTTTATATATGGACACCTTTCCCATATTTTTGATAGAATTAGTGATGTTGTCTATAGTTGGTAAAGTAAGGATGTAGGGAGTACCTAAATAAATGTCCTTTACTATTCCTGCATTCACTGATCTGCCTTTGGGATAACTAAGATCCATTAACACTCTTCTGTGAGCTGAACCTGGTTTTTCTCTGGTCATTATAGGAGAACAGTGCATGTTTTCTACAGGAGGTTTAGGAAATGGACCTAAGATAGCATTATGGTGCTTTCTTCTGAGATATAAGCTTTGATAACTCCTGGAAGTATAACCACCAAATTGGTTTTTTAATTGGTGTTTCAACGGTGAAGTTGTGTCCAAGTCCAAAGGAAAACCATGTAAAATTAAATAGGGAAGCTGTTTGTCCCAGTAATCTGTTAAATATCATTGCCAAATATGTGCATTGAACTGTGATTTAACTACTAATTGGGCTTGTAAGAAGTTAAAAGTTCCTGTACTTTTAACTCTACTACGCATTTCAATTGGAATTAATTTCTCATCAGTACAGGGATTATCAAATTGTGGCGATTTAAGATCTCCTAAAGGAATAAACCAAATTTTAGTTTATTTTGTTTATCCCAAGCCTGTAGGATCTTGCACTCTTTGAGTGCTGATTTGTAACAAGTCAGCTCTCCAGTTGTGACTCAGTTTTGAGTATACCGTGTACTGTTATTTACAATGCCTGACTTTTTGCTTTTAGAATCTTTTGAGTGCACTGCATTACTGCGGTGCGCTTATCGTTTTTTGATTGTTTCATTAGTCTGCACTCTTTAGCCAGATGTGGAAAACGATGGCCATAACCATGGCAGATAGCACATATGTGCCTGTAGTTCTGACCCACTGTAATGTGGTCAATCTTATGGGGGCAAGTTGACTTTTGAAAACAAACTTGCAGGGATTTCCATTTTTTCATGACCCTGCTTTTAACCACCTGGGAAGTGTTGGAACCATTTGAATTTGAAGTATTTGATCTCTGAGCATGGGTTCCCCTACTTCAATCAATCTTAGTCGTTACCAGCCATGTAACTTTGCCTTCCTCCATGCGGCACAAAAGTACTGCATTCCTCACTTTGGTCTGAGACCAACTGAAATCTTTTGCATCGTCCATAAGATCTGACATATAGTCAAGCATTGCACCGTTACCCTCATTTTTCTCTTTGATAATAGCCGAGAAACCTGAGACCCATTGAGATTTTTACTGGGGCCACCTAGGATATAATTTTGGGGCCAAGTTCTTTAACCAAACATTGTCCTGACCACCCTCTGAGACTTGAATGTTCCCCCTTCGTTCATCTGAGCGAGCTGTTGCAATCTGTCATCAACTTCTTCCTGAGTAGCTCTTGAGCTCCTCAAAGACTATATGGAGGGTACCAGGAGATCATTCATCTTGTCCAAGGCTGTCACATCACTCGTGCTGGAGGTGGAGGGATGACTTGTTAACTAGGAACCACTGACCTTGGTGGGCTGTGATTCTAACTTTTCTTCAGTTCTCTCAATCCTTTCTTCAATAGCTGACAGCCGTGAGCTGACAGCTTCTAACACAGTCAAATTGTCATTATTTCTAATTTGAGAGGTGGCCCTGTCGGGGTCAGTAAGCCCAGAGTTCATATCATCAGTCTGTATGTTCCCCTCTGTGAAGGTGTTATTCAATGACACATTTTTAAAGTGGCACTTGGCACCAACTGGCCTTTTGCCCCTGGCACTCACTATATTTGAATATTTTTGTCATATTTGTACACAGTTAATATCACTCGAAATATATAAACTGCACTGTTACTGTTTAAGTCCACGCTTGGAATTTCTTCAAGCCAAATGGTATAAACCCCTAAGGGCAAGAAAACCGGTTAGACCGTCCCTCTAATCCGGCCCTTGTGAGCCAATCAAGCCTGAGGTTGTCTAAAAGCAGCCAATATGCACAGCAAATGTCGATCAACAGTTCATTCAAGTTCTGTATCACTTTTAAAAACATCCAGTATGTCTTGAACTTTGAAACATCCATATATATAATAACATAAAATAACATTAATTAGTTTACAAATTTATCAGTTTCTTTAAAAGGGCGTCTGCCCACTTCAATTTCAAAGTTAAATATGGCTGTAAACGGGGAACCAGCCAATCTTTAACAATAAAGGGACTGGTATCTCCCATGATGACCTTGCTGTATTCTTTTTTACGTCATGAGATGGTGCTATTTTCCTGCGAAACAGTTGTTTGCATTTTCAACGGCATTTTTCCGGGTTGTGATCTAGTAAGTATTATTGCTGAATAACCAAAAGAATGCATCATTGTTAGCTATCGTGTATCTGGAAATCTCGATCATTATTTTAATTATTTATATGCATTTTGTATGTATTTAAAATATTTTATACATTTATTATTGGACTTATAAGATCAAATATTGCGAATTAAACTTAAAATTATTTTAAAAAGACAATAATCTTTAGAAGCAAAGACTTGTTTTGGGCAATAATAGAAGATCGACAACACTTAAACTGATGCACATTTTTTATTTATCACAAATGGTGTTTTATTATTAAGGGATATCATTACACAGTAAAAGGGGGATATTATGTCAAAATGTGCAACAAATATGTTAATTAGAAATATTTTTATTTAATTTCTCCTTGATCATTGCTAGGTAGTAAGTACGAAAGCGTAGTACCCAAGATGGTGGGCGATACCTGACCCTATATTGCAGAGTAGGGTCGGGAACCAGACTACCAGTCCAGGCTGATGCCTCTTATTTTTTGCGGGAAATTATATAATACAGGTCAGGGGTTACCTAATGACCCCTGAATTTATTGTTCACAAGAATATTCTTTTACGGAAGGGAAGCAATGAGAGGGTTATTACTTTGGCCATATCCGCCAATTTTGGCCTGAGAAGAACTCTGAGCCTTTAGAAAGACATGTTTCTGAGCCTTAGCCTTGTGAATTCTGTCAATTTTCACAGGTTTATTTCCAATGCAATTCCATTACAGTACCGCATGACTGGCCTTATCCGACTGCCAACAAAAGTCATTCGTATCATCTAGGAGATTTATGACATAATCATGCACATGATCATGAACTACATTCCTCCCTTATAATCCTGCAGAACCCTGTCATCCACTTAGTAATATTCGATTGCTTATATGAAATACGTTCCTTGGCATTCCCAGCTAATACATGCTCTTGTGGCAACTTAACTTTTTGCTTAAGAAACACCTCCACAGAACCACCCTTTGAAATTTTATTTTTGAATACATACCTGAACTAGACATGTCAGCCAAGTGTGTCAATTGCTGCTGAACCTCAGCCTGAATTATTGGATCAGAATTCAAAGGTTTTAAGTCAGGGATATTAGGCGCTATAGAAACATATGCATTACTTGACTAGCTACCAAAGGTGAAACATGAAAGCACAGTCTTTTTAGGAACATGATTCTTTTTGCTTGATTTTCAGTTTACCGAGCTTTTCTCAATGGCAGACAACCTGTCCCCAATCGTTTCTAATCGCTTCAGAATTCTAGCATTGATAAGGCTTTGGTCCTAATTTTTACTGCCAAACTTTTACTGGGCATTCGTTTATCCAAAAATCTACTTTTATATCTGAAGTCGGACCATCTGACTGAAATGTTAACACTTCATCCATGTCTGTGTCACTTTCAGAAGTTTCTGAATCCAAACTTTCGGACAACCAAACAGATTGGCCTGGATTTGGCTGAGATGCAAATTCATCATGAATGCCTGATCCAGTTGAAGTTGTACCTCAATGGGTATTTCGACCTTACTCCTAAGGTCATAAGATTTTCAAGATTTCTTACAGCATTGTACAGAAACATGAAACAAAATTAGCAATAGATACAATTAAACCAGTACTGATAAAACCAATTAATTTGTTATGCAATGCTTATAAATGCGAATAAAACAACTAAATAGTCACAGATGCAAATAAATAATGACAGTCAGTACTTAACCTTATATTCGTTACAAAAACATGAGCTGACTACAAATTTAACAATATGTGGAGTACACAGCGTCAGTCGGACATCTGTGCAAGTAGACGAAAATCAACAGAAAACACTAAATAAAACATTTAAAGTAATGGTAAATTACTTATGAATCGTATATTTTGTATAAATTCAACAACAAACAAAACTGGTATAAAAACTGGTAATAGATAAAAAATTGTTAGGCCAGGCTGTACATTGTTTATCAACAAGTAGTACCAATATAACAAGATGTACTAAGAGAGAGGAAAACGCTCGACTCTATGTGACCTTTGGTATTATCGACCATCCATTTGTTTGTATTTGAAGCTATGTTAGAAGACATTTAAATGAAACCAAAAATGTTTATTAATTTCCATTGTATTTCTCCCCACTGAGCACACAGGCATACTTGAACACACACACACTGAATAAATATTTGGTGAATATTTAATCTGTTGAAAATAGCATGACTCACATTCTAACAGATATAACTACAAGTGTTAATTGATAAAATGGGTACCAAGTGTACTGGAAATCACTTAGAGCTCACGTCCACCGGAGCAGCATTTCCAAAATTTGGAGGTTTATTGGTATCCATAATTTTGAAGAAATACCAAGTTGAAAGCCAAAATCATTGAAAATACATTTAGTTTAATTTTCACTCAAAAATTCCATCAAATTTGCAAAAACCTGTCTGTTATCTGAGAAGAATCTGCATACCAAATTTGATCTTTATTGATGTAATAGTTTCAACTTACAAGGGTGAAATGGTGCACAGACAGAAAGACAGGCAGGACAGAACAAACTGATCACAATAACGCCCTCTTAACATCGAGCGCTGTATGCAAAGGAAACCCTGTCAATGCTGAAATAGTATTCACTACAAATCCATAAAACCATGGCTTCAGTACCAAGCTTACCATGTGACGATTGCATTATTAATAATACCTAAACATAAGTCAAGTACACTCTATCAGTGTGAAATATGTCGCAAGTACACGGAAATCAAAAGATAATAACAAATACAAGAGCACTCAGAGAGTGCAGATCGCCACCATGTCAGCTCAGTCCCCCAATGCTGTGTCCACTCCATAAAATAATGAAAATTTTATCCAAATCCAAGCATAACTTTTGGAGTTATATTCCTTTTTAACATACATGGATCCAGAAGAGCCAGACAACAATCTGGATCACACCCAAAATCTAATCGCTTCTTCCTTGTCCCATTTTGGACATGTCCTGAAAATTTCATCCGAATCCGTCCATAACTTTTCAAATTATCTTCCTTTAAAGAATTCAGGGATCCAGAAGATCTAGACGGTGATCCAGATCACCCCCAAAATCTAATCACTTTCTCCTTTACCAATTTCTCACATATCCTGAAAAATTCATCAAAATCCTTCCATACGTTTTTGAGCTATCTTTCTTTTAAAATTAAATTTTATGGATCCAGAGGATCCAGACAGTGATCCGAATCACTCCCAAAATCTAATCACTTCTTTCATTTACCATTTCGGACATATCCTGAAAATTTTATCAAAATCCGTCAATAAGTTTTTGAGTTATGTTGTTGACAAACAGACAAACAAACCCAGGCGACAAACGTAACCTCCTTGGCGGGGGTAAAAATACAAAAAAGAGGGGGTAATGGTTGAGGGGGAAACCAGTCTACTTTAACAATAAAGAGACAGTTATATCCTATGATAGCTATTAAGTCGCATTCTTTTACATGTCGTGAGGTGATGTTAAACACCCATGAAACAGTTTTTAGCATTTTAGTCGCATGTTTACTGGATGTGAAGTAGTAAGTACCAGTGCTGAATAACCAAAAGAATGCATCACTAATATCTGTCATGTATCGGGAAATCTTGATCGTTATTTTAATTATTTATATGCATTTTGTATGCATTTAAAATGTTTAACCATATATTATATGATTTATAGCATCAAGTATTGTCAATTAAACTTTAAAATATTTTGGAAAGACAATAATATTTAGAAGCAAATACGTGGTTTTGGGTGATAATTTTTTGTTTATCACAAATGTTGTTTTATTGTTATGTGATATCATTACATACAAAAAGGGGGATATTGTATCAAAATGTAAACAAATTTTGACAGCTAGAAATATTTTTTGATTTAATTTCTTCTTGATCATTGCTAGGTGTAACTATGGAAGCGTATTATCCAATAGGGTGGGCAATACCTGACCCTATATTGCATTACTAAAGTAATGGTAAAATACATATGAATCGTTATAGAATGTCAATAAATTACTGGTATAAATTTATAATTCTATTTGGGGTTTAACGTCGCTTTCAACACTGTACAGGTCATATCACGACGGGTAGTTGGAAGGGCAGAGGAAACCAGTACATACAGTTCGTCAGGGTTCTCTACTGTAAACTGCCGACCAACGGCAAGCAACTACCAGCTTTCCCACTTGAGGCCCTCCTGGGAACCGAGCCCCGGCCTCAGAGGTGGGAGGCTAGAGTGTTACCACTCTGCCACAGTGGCCCCTGGTATAAATTTATAACAACCAGTACTAGCTAAAGGTTGGTAATGGTTAAAAATCACAAGGCCAATCCCAATAAAATGTAAACAAAGGAAATGGTGTCAGTACTGAAATAATCTGGTATTCACAAAAGGGATCAAGCTCTCAACTTGAGCCATAAATCATCCCAAGTTTACAGCTGTTTATTTTAAACTTGAGCTGTTGTTTTTTTGTTTTGTTTTTGGTTTTTTTTGGGCTCAACTTGAGGTTGATCCATTTTGTGAACACAGTCCTAGAAAATTAAAAAATCACGACATTCAGTACCTACCAAAGCCCCCTTCTCATCTCATTGGTAGTGTAAGGCGGCGATTTGTGGTTGAATCGCCACGGTTTTTCTTCTAAAATCAAGTGAGGAATGTAGTAGACGATGGTGCTTCCATGGCGCCTATTGTCCTTGTACAGCCGAGTATAACCGCCCCCCCCCATCCTCTACAGTAGTGCCACTGAGTCCCAGTAGGTCTGCTGTTTCCCTGAGGCACCGAGACTCAACCTTGTGTTTCCTTCTATATCTATGTTTTCAAGGCGGAAATTCAGGGAAAAAGACGATCTTGATCATGGAAATGTACAACAAAGTTCAGCTTTACCTCTGCAGGAAGTGGTCAGAAGCGATTTTCAATAACTTAACGGAAGTTTTGAACATTGCAAAATTTCCGATGCAAGGACAAATTCAGGGAAGGTAGCTAAATGTAGAAGTTGGAAGAATAAGGTTTAAAGAAGATGCTAGGAAGGGTGGAGATGGTTTTATAACCGTCATTTGCTGCCTATTGTAAATATGTATATGAGAAGGGGGCTTAAGCACACAATGTGACGATTGCACCATTAATAATACATGTAGCTACTGTCATAATTTAGTACGAGAATTCAACAGACAATAGTACAGTTATGATAAAATGAAACATGTAAAATACTTTATAAAATAAAAATAGTGAAATGTAAAATGTGAAGGTGTGAACAATAATTTAAAATACAGAGATATTCAAAGAAAATGCAATATTTACCATTCACGTGTGTATTCCTTGACTGTTGATTCAAATCTGAACTAACTTTGTCTGGTGATTATTTGGGGGTGTATGACCTTAAAGTTATACACATCTCATTGCTCCAGTTATTTATTAAAGTAGTTTCTTGTTCGTGGCCAGCTATGGTGATTGGCTGACCTTTGACCTAGGTCTAAAAATGTTCCCGCTGAATGTGTATAAGCTTCACTTTCAAGTTGAAGTCAAAGAGGGCAGTCGCCATTTTTACTAAGTGAAGCAAAACAAAAATTTGCTTTTATTTTATCCTTACATGGTTTTATAGGTTATATTTATATAATTCACTGTGCTGGCTTGTGTTACCACTGCATCTAAATGTTACGGGACAGGCACTGGTAGTATCTTACTTCAAGGTGAGTTGGCGGGTATTTTATACAATTATTACTTTGCAGTAATTTTTATCATATTTTATCCTGTAAATATATACATATCCCGCTAGCTCTACCTTGTCATAATAAATTTCAGTAATTTAAAAGTGTCAAATCAACTGTCGTGTCCCATAAACTAATCAAGTGACTAGCGTCACAATGCCAAGAAACTTCAATTGTTCTGGCTGTGGTGGTCAACACAAGCGACCAGTAGGTGTGAAGTGTCAGTTAAAAAACAATATAGATTCTGATGTCAATGCTTCGGATATCAATACTGAGGTCAATACTTCTGATACCGTAAACCATGACATTTTACATGCCCTCACTAGTGTTAGTTCTAGGTTAACGGCCATAGAACAACGCATCCAGAAGACTGAGGATCAACTCCAGAAGGGGGCTGCGTCATTTTCTGATGGTGTGACCTCCCCAGCTTCCACTGTGGCGTCACACAGATCCAGAGTGATGGACAGTGACGATGAGGACGACGTCGTCACCCCCACCACTGCCTTCCTGAAGTCTTCCAGAGGTATTCAGAATGCTGTGGATAAGCGACTTCAGGAACTGGCCTCCCTTAATGAGCAAGGTATGTTCAAATCCCAGAGAGGTGGTCATGAACAAGTTACAGTAAAACACAAAGTACCTTGGCCACAGAACCACATACTAGCAGGCACTTCCAAAAGTCGTGTAACGTATGATAGTCTAAGTACCTTTCAGTGGGTATCTGGTTTTTGCTCTATAATCAAAGATGAAAATAACATGTCCACCAAAAATGCTATGTTAGAGTACATGTCGGAATTGATGGAGGACGCCCAGGATTTTGGGTGGGCCTGCGCCAAGGGTGCCCATGCCGTCCTCCTCTGCAGAATGGAGGAGGGCAAGGTGAATTGGGCCAAGACCGAAAAAATTGACCTAATCAGGAGAGCACATGCTCAGAAAGTAGTAAACAATCCCTCCAAAAAATCAATTCCTGAACTCTCAGGGGTTCCCTGCAAATTTTTCCAAAGCCAAAAATGTCCACACAAAGGAGATCACCATACGGCTGGTCAGTTATACAAGCACATATGTAGTTTTTGCAATACACTTGGCAAGCGTTTTCCCCATGCTCTTAAAGATTGCAGAAACTCCAAAAAACCCACTGTAGATTCAAAAAACGAATAAGGCACTGCAGTAATGCAGTGCAAAGTACACAGGTCAAACGTCAGAATCATAGTCAAGTCACTAATGGTCGGAACAGAAAAACAAGAGTTATTAGTAGTAATACTTGGGTCACTGGTGAGAGTTGTAACTGGAGGTCAGACTATCACAGATTCAAAGGTTATACATTTGCACAGGTTCTTAAAGGTAAGCTGAAGCCCTTACAAGCTGTAACAAAAAACTCAGGTCAAATACCTACCTTCAGTTCTCAATCTGTGAGTAGTACTCAACAACCAAGTACAACTATCAAAGTGAGGGGTACCTCCAACCCCCAGCCTCAGGTCAAGAAGGCCAGCCACCTCCATACCAGAGGCAAGGTAAGTCACATCAATAAAGCAAGTCAACTGGCCATAACCAACAGGTACGCACCACTACAAGAAAGCGACGGCGTCGTTCTGCTTCAGCCTCCAAATGACGTTGCGTGTGTAAATCCTGACCTTGACCCCTTGGGTACTGACAGCCTTGTTACCAAGTCTGTTGAGTCACATATGTCTAAAGGTCTCACTGACCCAAAATATGACGCTCCCATGGACAGCACTGTAAACAGCCAAGCAAGGGTAAAATCCCACAATCATGTAGTCGGTCATAACCCCATGGAGGTAGAAATACAGACCAATAGCAAATATGATCTACCATTGCGTTTCAAAGATAGAAAACTTGACTATGCAAACCTTATGCTCTCTTGCCCCACCCTCCAACTCTGGGATAACCAAAATGCATTTAAATTTGGCTTTATCCCCATGGGGGACTTAGACCTTCCCTCAGTATCTAGACCTTCAGATGTCCAGGCTGGTCCCCTAACCCTTCACACAATGATAAAAGATTCTGGTCAATACAATTTCAAAGGCTGTCAAATCAATGTCAAGTCCCAATTGAATCCAGACGTGTGGGATGAGTTACTAGTAGGTTACTGGGATGTCCAGCTCCCCCTCCTTGTTAGGTTTGGGTTTCCCCTGGATTTTGACAGAAATTCCAGCCTGGAAAGTCACCCAGAAAATCACACTTCGGCCAAAAATTTCCCTGACCATGTTCATGCCTATCTCAGAGAGGAAATAAGCTATAAAGCTATACTAGGACCATTTGATAAACCCCCTTTGGAAGGACTCCATACCTCCCCCTTTATGACTAGGGAAAAATCAAATTCTACCAATAGAAGGGTCATCATTGACCTCAGTTTTCCTCATGGTAGGTCAGTAAATGCAGGTAGTGCAAGGGATGTCTATCTAGGAACCCCTTTTGCCCTCAAACTCCCAACAATTGACCATATCACCAAGCATATCAAGTCATTGGGTAGAGGATGCATGATTTACAAGATTGACATCAAACGCGCCTTCAGACATGTAAAGCTTGACCCCAAAGACTATGACCTCTTGGGCTTGCGTCAAGATAACTGGTTCCTGGACACCTGTTTGCCGTTCGGATTTCGGCACGGGAGTGCGTTGTTTCAGCGCCTAAGTGACGCTGTGCGTCATATGATGCGTCAACGCGGTCATGACGTCATACATTATATTGAAGATATCCTTGGTATTGACCTTCCAAGCCGCGTTGACGCCTCATTTGACGCTCTTAGCTCCCTTCTTGAACGCCTGGGCTTTGAGGTTTCACAGAACAAGCTTATCAACCCCTCCACATGTGTCAACTGTCTTGGCATCTTGGTTAACACTCAAGACTTCACATTGTCAGTTCCTCCTGAAAAAGTGCAGGAAATACTTCAAATGTGCCAAGCTTGGCATGGCAAAAGCCATTGCACCAAGCGTCAGCTTCAGTCCCTATTGGGCAGTCTTCTGTTTATCAGTAAATGCGTTCGCAGTGCTAGGTTCTTTTTAAATCGCCTATTGCAGGTCTTGCGCAGTATGCATGATAGAAAACAAGTCCCTCTGTCACCTGAAGCTCGCAGAGACATCAATTGGTTTAAAAAATTTTTGCCCACTTTTAATGGCATCACAATTTTTGACCATAGGCCCATTGACCATGAAATTGAACTGGATGCGTGCCTTCAGGGCCTTGGAGCTAGGTGGGGATCCCAAATATTTGCATTCCCTCTGCCATTGGGCTATCTTGACTACAACATTGCCCATCTGGAAATGTTGAACATACTGGTGGCCCTTAGGGTTTGGCATCGTTACTGGGCAAAAAGTAGAGTCCGAATTGCTTGTGATAATGAGGCAGTGGTTCATGTCCTAAACTCAGGCAGGACCAGGGACCTCACCTTAGCTGCTATAGCTAGGAATATCCAGCTTCAGATAGCAACCTGTGACATTAACCTGCAAGTGGTTCACATACCAGGTAAGGATAATCAAATCGCAGACCTCCTTTCTCGCTGGACCATAATCGAGGACCCTCATAGCAAGCTAATAAGGTTGCTCCCCCACCATGAATGGGTCACAGTTACTGCAAGCCATTTAATCATTGATTGGTGTATTTGATAGGCCTCCCACCAAGATTGGCTCCGTTGGCAAAAATAGCTGCCAAGAAGACACAATTGGCTTTCAGACCAGGCACTCAAAGGAGTTACCAAAGTATGTTCAGGCTCTTTGTAGCCTTCACAGTGTTTATGCAAGTTTCTATACTTCAACTCACTCCCATGATCCTCATTGCATACCTCCAATTCCTCACATCAAATGGTTCATCAACCCCCACTTTAGCCAATCATTTGTCTGCTATTAAAGCCAATTTAGCCATATATGGCTTGCCAACCCTGTTGTTTCAAGACCCTAGAATTAAGTATTTTCAAAAGGCCATGATACTCCATCGACCATTCAAACCCTCCCTCAAATCTGTCATAGACATTGACACCCTTCACTTAATTGTCAGATTATGTGACTCCACCTACATGGGTCAAGTTTTCAAAGCTGCCTATACCCTGGCCTTTTTCTCATTTCTAAGACTTTCTAACTTGGTTCCACATACCACCAAACAGTTCTCTCCTTTATATCACTTGGCCAGGGGTGACATTATCTTCGCCCCCCCCCCCCCCCCCCTGGTATTCAACTGATCATTAAATGGTCCAAAACTCTTCAGGATAGAAAATCTGTCAAAATTCTAAAAATCCCATCTTTGGGTTCTAATCCCATCTGCCCAGTAGTTGCCATCAAATCTCTTACAAATTACTCCAGGGTCCACCAACTCTCCCTTGTTTCAATACAAAACCCACACCAAGTGGCTTCCCATGACAGATAACCAAGTTAGGCGCCATTTCCAAACAGTCCTTCAAAGGTTACAATTGCAAAACACTAACTTAACATTTCACGCCTTCCGGCGTTCAGGTGCCTCCTTCGCTTTCAATTCTAATGTTAGCCTCCAGGACATCCAGAGCCATGGCACCTGGACGTCGGAATGCGTTTGGAAGTACATTACTGTAGATCATAATGCCTCAGACCAGGTAGCCAAAAATTTCCAACACCACCTCTACCTTCCACCTACTCACTAGTCGGGGTTTGGGGCTCTCATCTGTAAATCCAAAAAATTTGTTTCATTTTCTTCACCTCTTTTCATTTGGACCTGAAATACATACCTTTTAACTTTCAAATTCAAAATTGTAACTAAATTCCAATGGTATTTTACAATATCACATCTTTAAGGCTACCTTAAATCTCCTATAACTGTTCAAATCTCAACTGCTTACAGTAAATTTACCTTGACCTTAATTCAGTGTATTTATAAATTATAAGCTTAAGGCTACCTTAACCTTGATATAAATCTTCACTTTGACTGTGTCATCAGGTTTAGGTTGACCTTAACGCTGTTTGGGCCTGCAGCTAAGGCCACACCAAGAAATTGGGTATTTATGTCGATTTGAATCATATATCTTCCATAAGGTGGCCTTAAGCCTCCAATACCTTCACTTGTAAATCATAGTATTAGAAGTTTCTTTGCTATCCATTAACATTTCATGTAAAGTCACAGTTAATGGATATTATTTCTATGTAATGTCCTGGTAAATTATCAATATTTCAAGTTTCATTAGTATCCATTAACCCATCATGTAAAGCTAGGGTTAATGGAAATTATTTCTGTGTAATATATATATGGTTATTGAAACGTGTAAATGTACATAAAAGTTAGAATCTTAGTTGTTGTGTATAATAAAATATTATATTCCCCAATGGGGTTTTCTATGACTTCAATTCAAACTGGAGGCAATGAAGTATCAAATGAAACCAGTGGAAGCCAATCAGAAGTACGTTAGTTCAAAACTACGAAATGTTTACCGAGTATGTGACTTGTGTCTAAATCTGTTCTCCCGAGCGACTGGTAAATATTATTTGTAATCATTTATTACCCAAGTATTTCTACACAGAATATATGTATTTTATTGTCCACATTTTGATGGACACAGACCACTTCAGTCAACCTGTTGCCTCAATATTTCATAATAATAACATTTCAGAATAAGTTTCAGAATCTATTGATTAAATATATAACTTTATCAATTAAATATATTGATTAAATATATATTATTCTACTTGTTAATTTTATTTAAATAAACATATTTTTACGGTTATTTTATCATCTACGTATGGAATTATTATGAAGCGGCATATGTGAAGTGTATAAATTTTTTTTTTTTTTATTTTGCTTTGAGGCATTTTTTTTTAATTCAAGCAATAATGGAGCAATGCTTTTTATCAGCATTAGTGCACTTCCGTTAACTAATTTCATACCTTTGAAAGCAGTTTTGTATGTTGTGTCTGAAACTTAATCATACGTATCCCTCACTTACATATTCTAATGATGGTGACATATATCAAAACAATAGCGTTATTCAGTAACAATCTGAATAGTAAGAACTTATTTATAAGCCAAATTCTTATAATTTGTTAATCTGTGGCAGCCATTTGTCAAGGGCCAATAGTAGTAATATTAATCAGGACACACAGTTTTCAACTGAATTAGTTCAAGCTTTTGAAACCTGAATTGAAAAGAATAAAAATTAGATTTACAACTGGATTCATTTGGTTAATTTATACATAAATCGGCCCATTGGCAAATCGGCCCTCTGGATAAAAATTACTGCACTCTAAAAGATAATATGTTAAAGAAAGAACTAAAAATCACTACGGTTTTATGCAAATGAACAGAAGCCATGGGTTTTAATGTAACATATAATCTAATACTAACCTTTATAGCACTTAATCTCCAAGAAGTCATTTTAATAATTCTAATACAAACAAGTGAGTATTTGACAGAGGATAAATGGTATTGATTACACCATCCAGAAATCTGCGACACTCCGCCACCCCAAGATTCCAACCCAAAAGACCATATCATAAATACTTGCTTCTAAAATAGTTAAGGAAGATTTGATTATGCAATATAATGCACCCAATGAATTTTAATAATTTATTATAAAATGAAACTACAGTTTCTTGTATGAGGATATTATTATGAGCAAAGTAATGTTTAAATCATTTTAACAAGAAATACGGACGTTAATGAGAGTTATTGTTTACAATAAAGCTTTTACATGAAATTCCACCAATGAATTCCAGGAATAAGGAGACCAAATTCCCTAGGTTGCAGACAGAAGCGACAAAAGCCCAGGGACAAATCCTAATAGAAATTTAACTGTTAATGGACTATACAAGACTGTGAGTAGTAATTCATAGTGTAACATGAGGAAGAAGGAGATGTGTTCCCTGTTCGAAGAAAATAGATTCAGAATTTATATTTAAAATGAATTTTAACCTGGTTGTAGGACAGACCGAGTATAGCATGTTGTTAAAAATCATGGAATCTCCTATAAGTAACGACAATTAATCAATAAATTAAAATGACAATGACAATTAAGTGACAATCCATCAAAGTGTATCTTATGCCAGACTGATACTACTAATAATAGTGGTGCATATACTTAAGTATAATTAAATTAAAAGACACATTAACATGGTAAACATATGTACGTGTGAAAAAAAGAAAATGATAAACAAGTCAATGAATTGGTCCATCATATGTTAACAGCTAAGCAATAACATAGACAGTTGTTAAAATGATTACAAACAGAGAATATGATTATCACAGCAAATAACAACTATAGATGTAGCATATGTGCAAGTCAAATTGAGGATCAGTCCATCTTGCACCTAGGTTGCAACAAGCAACCAATGGTTACAAATTAAATGGCACAATCAGGTTAATATCTATGCTAAGTACAGAGGCCAGGAACGTCCATAGTACAATAAGTAACTGAGAACACTGTGTAGATAAATCGTTTGACAATCAAAAGCAAGTAGACAAGATCCCCACCTCTGTGGCATGAGGAAGCAAGGAGAATGTGCCCAAAACTAATCAGGAGAGTAGGTGCTGTCTAAAAGCAGTGAAGTTGGGTTGGGGGAGTACTGATAAAACGGTACACACAATCAGATGACCATGTGCCCTGCTTTTTCATATTTTCTGTAGGGACATTATGGGCATGGGCCCAAAAGGCACCAGAGCACCCGAATGAGAGGAAGATATAACTTGGATCATGTATTTGTAGAAAATAAAAAGAACTTTTCACAAGTGCTTCCTTACAATAGAATCGATAACGTGGAAGACTTGGAAGAAAGGCTCATTAGGAGATCCTGGAACCGTATGCAGCACACTTTTTACAGCTGTGATAGGATGTAAGGGGGGAGACCTTAAGATAGAGATTTCAACTTGAGCTATCTGACTTAGAGCTTGAATGGTTTTCTACCACTTAACTGACAGTATAGTATGGTTATGAACAATTTTCTATTCCCTCTAGTTAATTGTGCGGTGAGATCAAAGGTAGCAAAAGAATGAGGGGCAAAATAGATAACCGGAGAAAAGAGAAAATGAGTACAAAACAACAAAAATATATGGTTGCTCTAAATATTGCCAAGCTTGACTTTTACAGGCCTCTATATCTTAAGTGATTTGATATACAACTATATTTGTTCTTGTCTGACAGCTACAGCTGGGAGAGTATAGATTATAAACATACCTCTTGTAGCCACCTCTTATATTTAACTTAAATCTCAATTTCCTGAGTTCTTCTTTGATCATGAACCCTTTGTCAGCCATAAAAGCATTACTCCTTTGAACAGTTCCTGCAGCAAGTTTCTCAAAGGGTAAAATGTCAAAAGGTCGAATCCAAAGGTCAAAATACTTCCCCCAGATGTACAGTCTATGGTGTTTTATCATTTTTAATTTTTGGGCTCGGGCCAGAGTTTCATTGCATTTTCCCCATTTTTTCTGCAAAATTTTTTTAAGTTCTTTATCAAATTTTTAATGCATTTTTTATAAGTTATTAAACCAAAATTTTATTTATTTGTTTTTTACAATTTTAAATCTTTCAAGATCAGTTTTCAAAAATTTGAATTTTTTGTTTTAACTTTCAAATTTTTCTTCCATCACACATTCATTCATTCATTCAATTTTTTATGTGTTTGGGGCCAAAGTGTTTTGTGTAGGGTGGTGTAATGCTTCTTGCTTGGGATTTATTTAAGCACCAGCTATTAATTTTCTCGGAAGATTTTTGAAGACCTTTAACTTGTTTACAGCAGTGGTCCTGAAAAGGATCAATTAGAGGCAAGTGCAATGGTTCTACTGCTTCTGCTGTTTGGTGTCGGCTGACAGCAGAGTAGGCTCAGGCTGGCCTAGTGGCTGCTGATGTTCTTGCTGTGTGGCAGTGGTGGTTGGAGGAGAGGCAGCTGGTGGTTGTGTGTTGTCTGGTGAAAACAACTGGGGTGTGTTGACCTGTGGGTAGCTCAGCACTGAAAGTAGAATCACAAAGAATCCTGAGAGTCCTGATATGTTGTACTGACTTTCTTTGCCTGTAGCAGAGGCAACTAGATGGTTGAAGTGCTTTGTCAGGGTCAATGTGAAGGTAAGTGGTCTTAAAGGTCCAGCCTGTTGGTTGTCAAATGACTAGGAAGGAAGTCGGCTGAACTCAGGACTGCTGCTGCTGTCTTTTGGTTGTCCTTCACAAAGTCCACATTAGTTATATATGTTGGTCATGTGCCCCTCCTTGTATGGTAAGTGTGACTGAAATGTGCCTGCCTCTCCTCCAGCCCCTGTTTATGTGTCACTTTTGTCTGTCTTTGCACACTTTTCTGCCTCTCCCTCCTCTGTCGATTGAGTAGCTTCCTCCCTCCTGGCCTCCTCCCTCTGTTTCTGTGCCTCTTGCTCCCTTTCGCTTGCCTTTCTCGTCTCCTCCCTCTGTTGTATATCCATCTATGTATCCTCCAGCTCAAATTCAGGAACACTGTCAGTGGGAACTTCTATCTTCCTCACTCTTTTGCCCCACTTAAGGATCATGTTTCTTTGTTAAATAAGCAGCGTTTTCTAAAAAAAACAAGATCCTAAAATATAAAGACAGCCAACTTCAGCTGAACACTGCCCGATAAAATTGGAAAAAAATAACTGCTATTCTTGAAACGCTGCCGGATGTAATCTGTCAGATGCCAAAGTACAAGATTCTGTTCATTTGTAACATGGAAAGAGGTGACCCAAATATGACTGAAACTGCTAATCATGACACCAGCAATATTTTTACAAGATACCCATTGCCAAATAAATCAAGTAATTTCTTCATGGGCAAAGGTCAAAGTTGGTGCTTTACGTCCTGTCCAACAGCAAAGGTCATATTGAGGGAGGCCCTAAACAGTGTCACTTGTGGGATTGGAAACCACAGATCGAGGTGACTGCCTGTGATTAAAAGCCAAACTTGGTAACTACTAGGCCACTGAGGACCTTGTGACTTTCTTCCTGCAAGGTAACAGTTTGCATATATTTTTAAATAACTTTGTTTTAGTATTTACACATTAGTCCAATGAATTTTGACCACTTGTGCAGTTAGCTTGGAAATTATTTGAAAATGTCACATTTAAATGTATACATATGTGTGCAAATTCTAAACAGCATCAAGTACTACTTTTTTGAAATCAACAGAAACTAGAATGTTGCAAACATATATTTTATTCAGAGGCAGATGCAGGTTTTTCTGAAAGGGGGAAGGGGCATGGATTGTCAGACATGGATGAAGGAGGGAGTGCAGCTATTTTCAACAATTCACGGCTGGACATTTTGAGGTACAGGGCAAAAAGAAACTTACTTAACAAATTGAACAACTAGGAACTGGACATAAAAATTCTGTACTAGGATTATTTTTTTTCTTTATATTGGAAACTTAATGCTAGGAAATTGTGCAGTATATCTTTAATAGTTGACTAATTTATGGAATAATACAGAACAGCACATAAGGAGCAGAGTTGTGGCTTGAAAACTCCTTTTGTTTCTGTAAGAATGAACAGATGTTTTGAAAGGATAGCAGTTATTCCATTATTAAGCATATTTATGCAATATGATATTATTAGGTTTGTTTTACAAATAAAAAACAGATCTTTTGCCTGATATTGAAAGTTTTTGTCCAGTTTCCAGTTTATCTTCTATTCCACTTTCTTTTCTGTTTTTTTTCACATACAAATAGCATTTTTCATTTTGAATAAAATATCAGCAGTTTTAGGTGAGTCCATTTCATTTTTCCAAATAAATCCTCAAATTATCTGGGCTTTAGATATTATTATGATCAATATTATCATCTTAATTATCCTAAGTGACATATGCTGATATTTTTCTGTCGACTTGGTATTATAAAGAGACAGAATGTGAAGTGAAACACACTTTGATCTTAATTTGTGTGCTATAATATATCTGTTTTTCAACTATTTCCTTCTGAAATAACAGACTCTTTTCATAAAACCAGATAATATAATAGTTTATTTGAAAACAAATAATTTAAATTGTTTCTACATTTGTATTTCATATAACCACAAAAACCAATGACAAATAAAAAACAAATGTTGCCAATTAAGATTATTGTCAAAACATAGTCCATTTGTAAATTTTTAGCTGGAATATTAGTACTAAGTGATTTCCTATAAATCTCTTGCTTAACCATACACTGGTTAGATTCTTAAATCCAAGTTATCAACAATGCTGTAGTCCCTAGTTTGTTTGAACATGAGACTTTAATTGACACTCTGTGATAAACGAGTCTTATGCCCTGTGACATTGTTTCAGTTTGACAGTGCAATGAGTGCGCAGTGATTGTCTTATACAGGTTTAAAACACACTTTAGATGTCATTCTATTGTTGAAAGTGTGCATTATTTTTAAGTAATACACACTTTTTTTTAATTTACAGACACCTGAAACAGTAAAATGATATTTTACCTGAACTATGACATTAATGTTATAAATTGAGAAAAAAAAAGAAAAAAAGAAATGCACTATTAATAATTTTACTGCATTATACATAAGATGCATAACTGTTTGAAGTGCACCTTATGTGTTTTTTACAAAATTGTACATTACAAAACAATTCACCCTTTTATCAATAGGATGACATAACAAGTGTGTTTTATTACTTCAATTTATAGTCCCTTTTAGTTAGGGTCTCGTAAAGTGTGCATTATTTTCCCAGTAAGGCACACTTTTTCAGACTTCCCCTTTCGCAAAATACTCTAGTGGGGGCGGGGGCAAAATTTCACCTTTTGAAAGGGGGTTGTGTGTTCCCGACTCCCCCTAGAGCTGCCTCTGTTATTTTACACAAGATATAACCAAAGTGAACTAGACACATATACAAAATGCTATACAGGTACAGTAAAATAAACGTAGAATGTAATGCCAATGTTAATATATTCCTTCCCCAAACATCCTTTAGTCTCTTAACCATTGTTATTTCATGGGGTCACAAGACAGCTGGTAGACAGAAACAAATTCCTTGCTAGACAAAAATGATGCCTGTAACTTGATACACCAAAGCCTTGCCGATGATTCATATCAAATGGGATAACAAGAAGCGAGAGGTCAAATTATATGTAAACTCCTACGAACATGTATTCTATGTATTGTGGTAGCATTTTGTGCTATAGCAAACCAAACGTGTGATATATTAAACTTCTGTTTTACAGAGATTTCAAGAGAGCACGTTTTTGCTTAGATTTATGGAATATCTGTAAATGGGAAGGTGTTTATCCATTAATCATTTGCTAAGTATACATTGGGGGCAGGGTAAAACGTTGTTTTTAAGATACAATCTTAAATTAAAGGGTGGATAAAATACAGTTTTTAAAAATACAATGTCAATAATTTAATAGTTGTATTCAATATTTGAAAAACCTCGTTTTTCTTAGAAAAAGTGAAGCTCTGGTTGAGTTCACTCTTTAATAATTTTAAAACCATACACTGTGTTATGACAGGTCACAATTATTTGAATGAAAAAAGTTTAGACTAAATGTCTTTCATTCATAAGTAGACTATTTTACTTTTTGTTTTGAATATTCTATAGCCAAGGAACAGGAAGTTTAGTTTGTTTTTTCAGCAAAGCAACAGTTATTACAATGACTATATATTTCAATCAGCAGTTTATGTATCCTCTAACTTATGATACAAATATCTTCTTTCATCTTCTTCATCCAGTCTCTTGGTCTCTACAGCATCTCCAATATGTTTCCGACATATCACAATGACTGCACTGATGAGAATCGCCAGTGCCACTATCCCTAGTGACGTCATTAATATCAGCCAGCCACGCATGTCTATTGGGTCTTTTCTCATCATTTTCTCAAACACTGCAAAGCTGCCATTACCCTGGTGACTTGGTGTCAGCTGAAGAAGTTTGCACATCAGGGGACACAAATCCACTTGGCTAAAAAGAGGAAATACATGATTCAAGACATTCGAATCTGACATCACTTCCAAATCATAGCACAGGTTATGTCTTACAATGAGTAATTTATTGGACATTGTGCATGCAGTTTGCCCTGAGATTCCGCACATTAAGCACGTTACATACATGGGCACTATATAAGTGCATTGTTTAATCTAAGCTTTATGTCTATACATTACCATATAAGATAATAGAGTTATAGATTCTTTTTGTGTGTTATGTAGTATTGATCTATTTATAGATTGGAAAAATGCTTCTAATAACCTCAGTGATTATATTAGTAGATTATGGGAAACCCAATTACTGGTAGTCTCTAGAACTTCCTTGGTGAATCTGGTAACACATGTTAAATTCAAGTTAGTTCTATAACTGTGTCAAAGTATCCATGCTTGTATATAAGCACTGTACACCTGGCCACAGATGAACAAAGTATTCGCTGGCTATACAGAAGGCTAACTGTGTCTTAGAGCTACATTGTACTATCAACTGGATATATACTTTTTGTGTTCTTTATACTTTGTGATTGAACTATTACTGGAGCGAACTGAATACAGTATCTGGATAGATTTGCTGTGCTTTGGATACTTTTTCGTCCGCACATAGTGTGTGGTTCCACCAGAGAGTGGATTTATTGCATTTTGGACATTTTTTATATCTTGAAGCAGAGAGTATAGTTGTGCAGACTTTCTGAATACTTCTATACAGACATTTTGTGTGATTGGATATCAAAAGGATCACAGAATAAGGACATTTCATGTTATCGGATATTGAACAGATCACAGGATGCAGATATCTGTGTATTGGTGGACATTGGATGGATCACAGGACACATCACAGGACACATCACAGGACAGACTGCTGGATACAGTGGACAAACTTAACTGTCGGTTACAGTGGCCAGGTCAGATTGGTTTCATCATATCATTGTGTGTATTGTTGAGAGCATACCAGTTGACTGTAATCATTATTTTTAATTGCTAAATAAATTTGTTAAGTTAACCTTTTTGTCTGTTTCTGTTGCAACTTAAAGAGAACTGGTAACTACTACCATACTTGCCGGTGACCGTAACACAAGCATCAAGGTTCAAATCCACAAGGGCCAGAAAATAAGATACAGTTGTTTTGGTATCAAATAGTTATGAAATGCAAATTTTGGGAGAGTGTTGATGGAAGTAAGTTAATAAAATGGAATATATGAATTACAGATGGTTGCTAGTTTGTATTGAACCACCTTCAACACTTATTTATAAAGAACTAAGACAAAGGTACTTAATTGCTGTGTGATATTGTCATGGGCCATTTTATATGTTTATTATTTTTTACCAAAATATATCAAAAGTCATTCGGAACTGTTGTTAAGGATAAGAATCAAGTTAGACCATTTTATGGCCATTTAGTTCACCTCTAACTTTCATAATTTTACTGAGGCTGTTTCAATAAATATTTCGTCATTATTTCATCCGCCACAACATGTCAAAGATTCATATTTGTGCAATATGTACATACAAGTGAGTAGTGACAATTTTGAATATGAACTACAAGTCAATTTAGGTCAAACTTTACAGTCACATTTTCCCAACCTGTGTGGGGAAATTGGTTGTTTTTTTTCTAAATTACGCATATGGACAGTATCTTTGTCTTACATGATCTTGTTTAAGTAACAGCTGTGAATTTTGTGTAATTTTTTCAGCGAGTGCTCATAACACATTTTGGCCAATCTCTTCCCATTTTACCGTGGCGAAATCATCAGTAAATATTCAAAGTTTTTAAAATTCAAGAATGTGCTTTAAGTTTTGCAAGAACTGGACACGACTGCAGTAATAACTTGCCTGAATTCCTGTATTTGTACTTGCGGCAGAATATCTGGTCCCATAGCGTAGAAGAATGCCTTCATTGACATCAGCTCATTGTCATAGCCATGTGCAGCCTTCAAAGTACGTTTTTGGTCTGAGGCATTCTGGGAATATCGAAACATAACCATACATAACTGTACATAATAGTACAAGGGCTGCAAAAGCATGTTATGCTCAATATAAATGGTTATGGTAATTAACTATAAATATTTATCACAATAAATAAATTTAAAGAATTTAACATTGAAATTTTTAGACTGCATTTGTAAGAAATCAGATATTAAAACATATAGTTGAAAATTATACAAATGTAGAGCAGTGATTTTCTAAAGTCAAGCCAACTTTAGTTATGTAATGATTGGTTAAAAGATTACAGAAGGCCTAAATTCGGTGTTACTAAATTCACTGAGCCATTGAATGTTGTGTTCTTAACAACTTAAGACGATATATCAACTATAATCTACATTGAAATCACCAACTGTATGTCTATACACTGTAATATATTCTGTAATGACTGTATGTCTATATGCTGTAATGTATTCTGTAATGACTGTATGTCTATATGCTGTAATGTATTCTGTAATGAATCAACATACTCTTGGTGCTTGTTTGTAATCTTTTTTTTCTTTTCATTGCCTTTCTTCTACTTAAATTAATTGCTCCAACAAAAAAGCTATGTTATTTAATCAGTTCTTTGGAGCTTAATTAATGTGAATATTCGTTTAAGAACAGACACAAAATAGGTCTTTACACAACAAGCATTTATTCAAAACTCACAGATTTCACAAAACACAATCTTGTATATGCATTGTATATACAATATCTAATAGCCGGTACTTTACAAATAGTACAGAAAACACCTACATAACATGCCCCTTTTTAATTTAAAGAATTATTTAATAAACTTAATACAAAACAAGACCACTGCAGTGGTATGGTCTCCAGCAGGAGGATTAAAGACCAAATGATGTAAAAATATGAAGCTATAGCTCTGAAATATGTCACGACACAGAACTTCAACTAGACGAAGGACGCATCTGTGGCACATATATTACAAAAGAAAATAAGTAAATTTTCACAACTTACTTTATAAATCAACCAACCCTCATCAGCCAGTACTAATATTGGCAGCACACGGTCATGTCTACTGTAGTGAAATCTCTCTGGAATTTCCTCTTTCAGATACACTGAAATGTTTGGATGTTTACCTTTAATGTCATCATACACCTTCTCCAGTTTTCCCTCAACAGGAAGTATACTCATGTGTGGTCCACCTTGGACAAGAAGTTCAACATCTGAAGGATCAAGGAACTCATACAGAGGAATGTATCTGTCTTCAGTGGATACTGAGGTTATTCCATGGTCTGACATCATCAGGACATTGACTTCTTCTAAAATACCATGCTTATCCAACTGATCCAGCATATATCCAGTGACATCATCCATCTGGCGGATCATTGCCAATGTTTCCTGAGATTCTGGAGCTGGTCCAGTCATGTGACCAGTTAGGTCTGGCTCATTATAGTGTAATATGATCAAACTGACATCATCTTGGGTGAACCACTTCATGGCAAGATCGATTTGGTTCCTTGGGGAAATGTCTTCATGATGTGGATCGGGGAAGTCCACTCTGTATCCAGAGATATCTGTGTCACATCCAGGCAGGTCAAAGCATGCTGTTTTCAGTCCCGCATTCCCTGCAGTGACCCAGATAGGTTCAGTTCCTTTGTACAGTTTAGCTTTGATTTCAAGGTTATTATGATGCAAGATGTCAATTGTGACATTCTTTAATATTGAAGGATCATAAAGTATATCACCAATGATACCATGGTTTTCTGGGTATTGACCTGAAACAAAAACAATGGGTTATCAATGTGATATGGTGGATCCTCAGTGGAATGATCCGAGGTCCTCAGTGGCCTAGTGGTTAGCAAATTTGGCATCTAATCACAGATAGTCATCTCTGTGTGGGTTTGACTCCCACAAATAGTAATGCTGAGGGCCTGTCCCAATATGACCCCGGGTGTTGAACAGAATGTAAACACCAACTTCGACTTTGTGAATGAAATGACCCATTTAAGATCCATCTTCAATCAAGGCTAGAAGTCTGACTTGTGGAAACAGGCTATCAGTTTCCTCTATCCGTCCCTAAAAAAATAATTCACAGGTGTGGTTTTTCCACACCATTGAATGGAACAGGTTGCCGTTTTAATGTCCAATCACAGCAGACTACCTTGGGGTTAAGTTGTCAACTAAAGCCCTACCTGTTCCAACTGGCATTCCAAGTTCCATAGATACCCCTCTATGAAAGGTGCTTCCTTTGCCTGGCTTTGCACTCCCTTTTTAGACATAAGCACATTAGTGGATTCAAAAATTTTTGTGCTATATATAATTGCTTCTATTCCATTCTAATCTATACTATTCTAATGGTCAATATTGCAAACAAAACTCAAACATGGCCAAACTAAATCAATAGTTAAACTAAACCGAGAAATAGTTGAGATGCTATTTATACAATTCGGCACTCAGTCATCATTTGCTAGCCGATATAGTTTCAAAATTTAATGCGCCAGCCTTGCACTAAACACAAACCAATCAAAACGGTTTTCTCTTTCAGCAAGTTACATTTTTCCTTTGTATTAAGGTGTTGCCCTGAATACTTGCCCTTGAATTCAGAAAACTATATTACAAAAAAAATTGTATACATTAAGGCTTTATTGGAATGACCTGGCTATGTAACTGGACTTCATTCACCTTGTTGACTTAGTTCACTTCACATACATAAGATTAGATTAGTTTAGCTTCACTTATGCTTTTGGCTTGATCGCTAGCCGCTGTAAATGATGACTGTGATAGAAGTTTGTGACTTAGTTTGGATAACTATAAAAGCAGTGTTATATCAAGCATGATATGTGTGTTTACAAGTCACAGTCTGAAGGCTACATCCCATGTATTGAAAAATCTAAGTATTTCTCAATAATCAATCAACTATCTGTATCTCCTATAACATCCTACTACTCATTTACTGTTCTAAAATATCGTTCTTACACACGATACATGGTAACAATATTCACTTTTCCAATGAAATAGAACATACATGTTTATTTATAGGGATTTGTCAGCGCACGTTATGTTTTCCCTTTGCTCAGTTAGATGAAGGGCAATGAAGTGTATTGGCAGCTCAGTCAGAATTTATAGATGGAAGATCTCTTTTAAGAAACTGTGAAGGTTATGAATCAGCCATTACATCAGACAACAGACATAGTTAAAGCTAGTACAAGAGTAATTAGTTCAGATATCTGTTTTATAAATAAAATACAAAATTGTAAAGTAAAATTGCTCAGTAAATTAGACCACATATAAGTCTTAACCAAGTATATTACTACTGCTTTCAGTTGGTGCTCTTAGAGTAGATACCTATTGGCTGAAACATTAACGGTTTGCACTAAAGACTTCTGAATATCTTATACACTGCTAGAAGCAAAATTAGCGCATCTTGTTTTAAGTGCAGTGCATACTTTGCAGGTCTATTGTCTCGGATGTTATTTGACATGGTCTAAGACGACAGATAAAATTTGCAAATAATTGCTGTCACAATGAACTGGCACATATTATTTTCATAACCAAATGGAGATCATATATATTTTGGTTCTAAGATATTAATATGTTAATATTAGTGAATCATTGATATTACAGTTAAAACGGTTCCACCAAGTCTGGTAAAAATCTATCAATATTTTTTAACATTTCAAACTATCTGGGGTGAATTGTTTTTAACAGATCCATTGCACCGGATGGTATGATATGAGGATAGAGAGTAAAGACTGAAGTCTAAAATGTAGGATCCCTTGTACAAGTGTGTGACATTGAAACAGGTTGCATTCCATTATTCTAGGGACTTCAAAATCCACAAAGTTGTCTGCTGTAGTCAATGTCACGAGACTCTATGTATTTATATCATACTTTCTAAAAACATTATTTGAATACTTTGTGAGATTGCCTTTTAAATTCAAACTTTTAAAAAAAGAAGTATAAGCAATATGAATTTCGTTTGAATTTAATTATAATATATAACCATGATGTAATTTGTGTACAAAAAATTGAAAGTTTATTGCAAAATAGTTTCACTAAAGATAACTTTCTACTGAAGATATTGGTATTTACTGTCTAAGTTCATTAGTGAAAAACAGGAAATTATCCCCAATGAAAGCATGCAATACAATATGCAAATCTCTGCTATGTTAGTTGTATCATAATAAACAATACCTTGTAGTTGATATATTCCTATTGTACAAAAATCACATCTTTTGGCACTTTGTTCACTTGCTCATAATAAATATAAGAATTAAAACAAATCGGTGAATCATTAACTGCATATTAACACTGAAATTTTACTTACCTGTTGCTATAGAGTACATGGCCGGGCCTGACTGTGGGGGAAACACTGGATTCATGTGATGTGCAGTTGCCCCCAAGGATGCTATCCTATCCAGATTAGGTGTATCCGTAAGGCTTGCATAATCCCAACGGAATCCATCGTATAAGACTACCAACAGCTTATTACCAAACAAACTGTCTGACACGTGAACATTATGACTTAGGAATATTGCTAAGAAATACAGGAGCTTATAACCCGATGAAAATATATCAAGAGCCATGGTAATTTTTAGTAATATAGTCCTCTATCATTTCAACACATAATTTTTTGACACCACTCATATATGTATTACTGAAACATAAAGCAGGGAGTTTCTTTTGGAGTTATAAGGCTAAATATATTTCACATTAATACAGGCACAAGAAAATTGATACATTTATTGATTTGAAACCGCTTAGGTTATTGAATATTTACGTGGCCTTTTTTTCAAATTATTGACCCAATCATATCCATTTTAAACACGTTGGCTCAACAGATACACGTTGAAGATTTATTGATTTTGTCTTGGCTGTTTCTTGTAGTTGAAAATGTAGTTGCTGTTCCATTGACAGATGTCAATGAAGCTTGTTATTTAACATCACAATTTGTGAAAGAAAGATCTCAACTTAATTTGATCTCAGAGTTTCAAAGTGTTCAAACCTTAGGTGAACAAATCTTCTTTACAGTAATCAGTCAATTCAGTGAATATTTTACAGTGGTTTAAAGGAATGATTATACAATTTGTACTTTAAATCAGTGCCCGAAATTGGCACAAATCTTGGAAGCTGCATTTAGAAGTTCAAATAAAATATAAATTCCATGCTTAGTTGGTCCACAAGCCTCCAGCTAAGATGGTATAACACTACTGTGTTTTTCCTTATTGGGTAACAAATTATTTCCCAGAGGTCAAATATTGAACTCAAATAAGGCCTCCCAAGTTTTGGGTCAAATAATCAAACTTGACTAATAGATTAGTAGTTACCATAGAAATCGTATAAAATAAGCTAGAATGGACATCGGCATCTCACTTCCGGGAAATACGGCCGCCATATTGAAATTTTACAGTATCTTGCGATTGTGTGCAAAGTATGCTATAAAATGGGCAAACTTTAAATGCCAATATCTCAGTTAATAATCCATCGATTTTCAATCCGTAAAAAGCACAGTGAATGGCAGATGATAGGCTTTTCAGTGATATATAAATTACCCAGGGTTAACATGACTCAGACTGAGTGAAAAATCAACAAATGGCTCATTTGATCATTAGCTCAAGTCTGTTTTCACAAAGGAAGGGTCAGCTGGGCCAAAACAATTGACAATAAACAATTGGCACTGAAATAAATTGACAATAAACAAAAAAATCTCACAAAGCAATGCATAGGTTATTCTTGTTATAACTTTTCAGTCTTTGTATGACTTAGGTTCCACAAAGTATAAGTTAATATAGATTTGGCTCAGTTTTTGCAGAAGAAGAATATTTTAAATATTTCTTATTTAGTCCAAAAATTTAGGCTCTGCCAACTTTTAATATACAAGCTTTATATAATTTAGAAGAGCTTTTCAGCAGATTTAATGGCTATAAAGAAGGAGTAGAGAATGATAAGACTTTGCAATTTACTGTATGAAACGACTTTGCAATTTGCTGCACAGCAAAAACGAGTTTTGCTGCATCCAGGTATAGCTTATATGAGAATCCGATGCAGATCTTGCAAGGTATGCTGTGCAAAAAAACACTCAATCCAATGTAACATACTAAAATATCTTAGAAGGACCAAGGAAAGTGCCATAAAACACCTCATAAGGCACCTCTAAAAGGTATTAATGCAATATACCTGTAATAATAAGTAGGTGACCTCTGAAGGTCACTAGGTAGGTTATTAAGAAGAATAATTATTAAAGTTGATAAAACGATAACCATAATGGTATAAAAGTTGGACATGTAAAATAATAGGAAAAATGCGAACCTCTAAAGGTCACTAAAAGCCTACAGGCATATGTAAACTTGAATGGTATGCTAGTAGATGGGTAACCTCTATATAAGTTAGGTATCATGGACAAAGAAACTGCCTGCACATTGGCATCAAAGCATTACTTAGTAACTCGTGGGAATGACTTCCTATCTGGTGGTAATGACTTTCTATCTTGTGGGAACTTGCTATCTTGTGGGAACAACTTGCTAACTTGTGGGAATGACTTGCTAACTTGTGGGAATGACTTGCTAACTTACCATAACTTTCTTGCTAATGACTTACCATTTTGTGGTAACGACATAAAAATGATGGGAAAACAGTTCTATGTCCCTTCCTGGGCTCCGTAGATTTCAAAAGAATTTTTCTTGCTATGAAAATATGTCTGTACAAAATATTGGGCCCCATTATAAAAAACAAAATGGCTGCCATGGCTAATTGTTGGCAAATCATTAAGATGCTGTAAAATTTTTATAATATTGAAGATAGCTTCATCAGATTTGTGATAAGGCTAATGGATATCTTGCTTGAGAATAATTTTTACCTCGTTTTGTAAACAAAATGGCCGTCGTATCACATGTTTAATGTCAAATAGGGGTCAAATAGAGGTCATCATATTAAAAAGGCCTTAAAGATCCCATATAATTGGTGGTAGGGCTTCAGCATATGACAACAACTTATAGGAAATCATGACCTGGTGGATGTCCATGTGTCTAATTTTACCTTTGATCCCTGCTTCAAGGTTGAGCTATGTCATTACACAAGTTGGTCTTTATTATTGGTCTTTGGGTTTCAAAGAATCATAATGATACGTTTCAAGGTGACACTACTTCTTTTCACAATTTGTCATCTGCTAGACCTCAGAAGACCAATTCTTCTGGCTGATGCCTTAGTTAGTGGTAGATTGGATATTGTAATTTCCTGAAATCTCTCACTCATTCTGCATTCAGAATATTGCAGTATATTAAAAGCCCTTGTGGCAAAGGCTATGGTCAGTTAATCAATCAATTAGACTACTGTAAGCCCCTACTATATGGCGTCTGCAGGGCCAGCGTTGCTAAACTTCACAAAACTCAAAATGGTCTCTGCCACAATGTGTTCAGACTGGCCAGAATGAGTCATGTCACAACCTATCTAGAACAACTCCTCTGGCTTCCCATTTCATATTGTATCCCTTTTCAAAAACAACCTCTCTTTTAAAGGCATGGTTTAACCCCAGCTGCACCAGTGGAATGGTACAGACTCCCACTTCCACTCCCATCCCCAGTAGTCATCTTCCCCTAGCAGGTGCTTTGTGGGTTAGCTCATGCCTTTTGCTTGGTTTTAGACTGTTCCTCTGTGGATACAAGAGCATTAGAGGATCCTCATCAATACACAAATGCTTCCATTGTATTATATTTTTATTTGAGTAAAATAAGCAGTCAATATCTGAAAGGGAAGTGAATTAGAAATATTTTGAGAGAATTCCGCCCCACTAGGGCTCTGCTAAAATACCCCAAATGTCCCTCCTTCCCCTGATAACCATATGTCGTATTTAAAAGCAATGTACAAGGCTTGTCCTAATATTTTCTGTGATTATACTCTAATAGAGTTCCCCTAAAAATGCAGTGCCAATTGCTTTGTAATCAACTTTCTGAGTGTTGTTCCATCTCCTAGGGACGCTTTGTTTGTGTGCAAAAACTGCCATTTTTTAGTTTGGCTGGAATTCACTGCCCATTTTATTTGCTTTATTATGCAGAAGACATTTAACTCTAATTTTAATCAAATTTTATGGCACTTAATCTTCAATAGCACTCAAAATCAAACCTTTAAGTCGCAGTAATTGATTTTCCTAAAATAAATTAGAAGCTTGCAAAATTGTGGTTTATGGAAAGTTCTTAATATATCTCTTGGTTTGGGCATTATTTGAAAATAACATGCCACATTATGAGCATTTATTTTGAAGTTGGTTAAAGGAAAACATTAAATTATAAAATATTATGCGATGAAAAATTCAAGTCTTCCTTCATTTATATGAGATACATCACCACTCTAGATAGATTCCACGTGTTGTAAGCTTTAAAATGGTATATTATTTGTCAAAATCGAGCCAAAAATAACATTTTTGTGAATTTTTAAAATTCAACATATTGCTATTCTAGTTTACCATAATATAATATTCCAATATGGCGGCCGAAATTCTCGTTTCGCATAACATAGTTTTATAAGAGATGTCCGGTCTAGCTTTTTTAATATGATTTCTATGGTAGTTACCATAGATGCTACTTAACAATCTAGAAATGTCCAAGCAAAATTCATCCATTTTTCTTGGTTCTTGTATTCACTTATAATTATATGTACTAGCAATTTTCATCATCGAATCTGGGTCTCTGTCAGAGAGTGACTGGTGGTAAAAAGGAAAGTTGAGGGGCTCTTTGAAGTCCCATATTGGTGTGGAGACTGGTTTACTCTCCCTAGGTCGGGGATGTTTAGCAAATGATGGAAATTCGATCCGGTATTTTGGGTACCGGGAAGGTAAGCCCTGGGGGAGTTTATTATCAGGGGATCAGTAAAGTTTAGTATTGATCATTAATTGGTGGTGTGTAGCATTCTCATTGGTGATTTTGTCACCTCAAAGTGTACCAATATCCTCGTCCACTTGAATTATACATGTGACAGGGGTGACATTGAAAACTTCTTTGACGAATTTTTACTATATTTTAAACTTATACCAAGTGATTTTAGGTTTTTAGGAATTTGTTTTTTATAGTTTATACTGCTTGACGATATGGCTACTCCTTTCAATCGTCAATACAACTTGAGCTCAAGCAAGCAAGATGCAATACATTTACCAGTACAACTTCAGAGGTCGGATGATTCCAAATTTCTGTCGTATCTGCTGAAGAAGGACAATACAACTCATAACGGGCAAGCAACTGATTCAGATTCTTCTATTGATGGAGCTGATTGTGAAACTCTTATAGCTCCTTCAGATACTGAGCTCCCAGCTAGTCTGGGTCCCGCAAGTTCAAAGTAGGAAGTAAGTTCTGATCAAAGTGGGCTAAGTAGTGAACTTGCTTCCCAACAGGCCGTCAATATCCAAATACTGAGTTAGTTTCAGAAACTGGGTCATAGATTGGACCCTTCATAGGCAAAAGACAGTAAAAAAGTTGATTCTGTCAGACCTAAAAGTAAATCTGTCAAAAGTAAAGTTTAATCATTTCAGTCCTCGGTCACTGTGTCAGTCTCCCAGACAAATGCTTGAAGAAATTGTCAGAAATTGAAAGTTCAGGTATGAAATTGAAGTCATTTAAGGGGGTCTGTAGAGGCCATGATACAAAGAAAGGTCAAAAGGCGGCAAGAGTATGTGTTGCTAAGGAACGAATTTCTTATGATAACTTATCCATTACTCAATGAGTGGCTGGCTTTTGCCACATCATAAAAGAGGGAAAAAATAGAAATTCAAGAAAATATGTTTGACTACTTGGTATCTCTCCATGAGGACGCCAATGATTTTTCTTAGGATGCAGCAAAGGCCAGCGATTCCTTCCAGCCATGTAGGATGGAACAGGGGAATATTTTGGATTGTAATCAGTAGGCAAAAACTGACAGAGTGAAGAGGGCTAACACGCAAATTCATATCCACCCCACTGCTCAAAACCCTACTCAGAATTTCAAAAAGTCTCAGGCAAAATCCATCAGGTCTGTTCCATGTGTCTATTTTAATCAGGGATCTTGTATTTATAACAGAAGCAATGAAACAAAAGGCACTATGTGCAGACACTTTTGTTCCTGATGTTTTTTCAAGTGGTGGTAATACATTTAATCATGCTGAGTCGGATTGCAAGAACAAGATTAAAAGGGAGCCAAAAAAACGAATGAACCTGGTTGCTTCTGTTAGCAGGGGCATCCAAGGTCATACCACCAGAATTATTTCATACAGCTAACACCCCCAATTGCAATCTCAATGCTTGGTTTCCAAGCAGGTAGCATTAAAATGGTTTCAGCATTATAAGAGTTTTCAAAACATTCGGCCTCATACATCTTATACACAAGCACTTATGACAAAAATTCAGAAGTTTAATGACAACAACAAGCTTTCAAGAAGTACACAATTTGCTATACAAAAAAAAATAACAAAAGTCACTGATGCACCTACTGCGAAACCTCACACTGTGACCAGGGGCATGGTAAAATATGGCAAATCCCTAGACAATAAATTCGCCCATTACATGATATTGAGGATGCTTATATCGATGCATTGGATGTTGTTATTAAAGATAGTGATCAGACTGATGCATTTCTTTCAAAGTAGTGCTTCGGGGATCCCAAAGGCATTGCCTCTGGCAGTAGTGTAGAGCAGGAATTTGCCCAGAAGAAATTTTTTTCTTTGGATGGCAATAAAAATGGAACTGGGTCTTTTTTATTCAAAGGATCACGTGAGTGATGAAAGTAAATCTAATATAGACATACAGTATTCAGACATGGTCTTACACAAAAGTCTAACCAGTAAAGCCCCATACTTTGATGGGTTTGTTGCAGGTGGATGTCATACTGAGGACAACGGTCGTTAACAAAAAAAATGTCAACCAAGGTTGGCTACTCAATCTAAACATGATTTGGGGGAATAAAAGCAAAACTGGGTAGCCTGAAGTTACTGCCATGAAACAATTTGATCAATTACAATATAGTGATTTACAGTTCTCACATTGTATTGATCACAGGGGCATGACTGCGGGCATGGACCACAATGATATTGTAAACTTGAATAAATTTACACAATTTGGTTTCCTACCACCGGGTCCTTTGAAAGTTTATCATGGTCCTCCAATTCAACATGACATTATCCTAGATGTTATTACTTCCCATTCTCGTATCAGACAAAGTGGCAAGCACAACTTTTTGGGGTTGTCACATACCATTACAGTCACACTTAAAGATTGATAAATGACGATCACATCTTGCTAATTATCATGATCACCAGCTCATAGATTTATTGGAATTAGGTTTGGACATAGTCTATTGCTTTCCACTGAAATTAATCATAGCTCTGCTTTGCAAAATTCACGGTATGTTCTGAACTGTGTTCAAGAAGAAATCAAATTTAGTGCTATTTGAAGTTCGTTTGAAACCAAACCTTTCCCTTTACATGTTTCTCCCCTAATGGTTAGGGGCAAACAAGATTCTAACAACAATAGAACCATAATGGATCTCAGCTGGCCCAAGGACACATCACAAGGACATAACATTATTTTTACCTGGAATATGCTCAATATGAATAGAATTATTAAATATAGCCGCAATGAGCCATATGTTGCGGGCACATAATGCAAGTACAGAGTCTTTGGTCCTACCAGAGGTCAGAACATCAACCACAGCCATGTTGTCACATTTGATACGCAATTTCTTGCATGACCATTGAGTGGCCTAGATTTTGAGAGCTACAACTATGTTAAGCATCTCCAAGTGTAAAATGGAGTGGTTATTAAAATTTTTTGGTATTGGAAGGACGTAACACTGATTAAAAATATTCCCCCAAAGCCTGTCAAACAGGCATTTAGATGCAACTCAGTTTGGACTGGTTTTACATCATAATAAACTACACCATTGAACTGTTTCAAAAAAGTGGCAAACCATTTTAAATCTTTAAAAAATTCCACAGTTAACCTAGTGGTGGAGTTACCTTCCATTGACCTAAGAAACTGAAGCATACGGTTAAGAAAAGTTCTAGCTGGTCTGACACATTTTGAGACATACAGAAGAGACCCCAACAGGGATTGTAGTTCTCTTTTTAAGCAAGATTTTTTGTTTGTTTGTTTTCTAAATTTTCAGGGGGAACAGACATGGTTCTCGTCTCGGTATCAATTAGTATGCCTAAGCACACCATAGAAGTGGTGGGAGGTACTAACTTCTTGCTATTCAACGTCAAACCCAACTGATCAAGGAGATCGACTAGAAATTGAAAAGCAGGGTGAATTTTAGAGGACGTACCACAGAGCATTATGTCATCCACATAATTGAACAGGTCATGAAAACCATGTTTCCTCATGATGAATATAATGCTATCTGTCACTTTTTCAAAGAAAATTGAGCCATGTCTGTACCCAAATGGTACCGATCGATCAATATAGTAAGAATCTAGCTTGTGGTTGTAAAAATGTTTAATTAAAATGTCTTCTCATAAAAAATCTCTAAAAATTAGTTTTGTATCCTTGAGGCAGAATAATGCTTTCTATGGTATAAACCGTACAATATGATCTATAACTTTAAAACAGAGTAAAAACCGTATGATATGATCTATAATTTTAAAACAGAGTATCACCTCCTGCTTATTGTTGAGATTCGTTATAATCCCCCTAATTAGTTGATGTATAACTATGTATCAATATGTACATACTCTGGCTGAATGTTTAATTCAGTTAGTTTTTGTTGAACTGTTTTTTAATGTTTGTTTCACTTTTAAAGTGTGTTTATTTTCTGTCATTTTCTTTTGTCAATATTAAACAGTTCCAAATACAAAAATGCTAGTTAAAATCAGTATTTGTAGTCTGATATTAAATGTTATGTTTCTATATTGTAAGCATTTAAATGAAGTCAATAATTATTTAATCGGTAGCAATTACAACTTTCCCCCTAGCGAAAGTGATCATTGTTTCCTGTAGGTTCACCTGGTTGTGAAATATGTCAGTAGTAAGTGAAAGAGTTAAAGTGTTGTCTGCAAACTGCCAGGGACTTCGGAATAATCAAAAAAGAGCAGATGTCCTTAGATTTATGAAAGAAAGTCAAGCATCGATTGTTTGTCTGCAAGATACACATTTATTAGAATCCGATTCACAATCTGTTAAGCAGATCTGGAATGAGTGTTACTTACATGGAACAAAAACCAACTCCAGAGGAGTTGCAGTTCTATTTAACAATAATTTTGAATATAAACTCCTGCAAATAAATAAGGATAACAAAGGAAACTATATACAATTAATTATTCTATGTAGCTCAATAAAAATTAATCTAATAAATGTTTATGCACCAAACCAGGACGACCCAAATTTTTTTAAAACTTTAAAAGTATTGATTGAACAGGCAGAGGCAGATTATGACATAATGTGTGGGGATTTTAATCTTGTGCTTAATCCTAGTCTTGACTCTCACAATTATGCTAATGTAAATAACGCTAGAGCTCGAACAGAGTTACTAACACTTTTAAATGAATTAGACATTACCGATGCTTTTCGTACCTTTCATCCAGATAGGAAACGGTTTACCTGGCATCGAAAACATCCGTTAAAACAAGCTAGACTTGATTATTTCTTTATATCACATTGTTTTTCAGATTTAGTGACTAAATGTGAGATCAAATCAAGTTACAGATCAGATCACTCTAGTATCGAGATGCATTTTGCACTGAGCAAATTTAGAATGGGAAAGGGAGTATGGAAAATGAATAACAGTTTACTTTACAACAAAGAATATCTAGAAATTATCAATAACGCAATAGAAGATGAAAAATTTAAATATGCAATACTGATATATAACTTAGAACATATAAAAGAATTTAGTAATATTCAATTCAGAATCCAACCTGAAACCTTCCTAGAAATGCTATTCATGCGAATAAGAGGAGAGACTATAAAATACTCTTCATTAAGAAAGAAAGAGTATGAAAAAAAGGAAAAATCGTTACTCAAAGATATTGAAACTTTGGAAATGATGGAGGATTTCTGTGCAATGGGCAGTGATCTATTGGAAGATAAAAAACAACAACTGGAAATATTACGGAAACAAAAGGTCAAAGGTCAAATTACAAGGGCAAGATTACAATGGCTTAATGAGGGAGAAAAAACAACAAATTTCTTTTGTAAGTTAGAACATAAAAACTATGTTGAAAAAACTATCAGGAAACTGACCTTGCCAAATGGAACCACACTAGTTGACCAAACACAAATTATGGCTCAGATTAAAAATTTTTACAATAACTTATTCAAAAACCAGGATGAATACTTGAACAATGTGGATCTCAATGAGACATTTCGTTGTCAACATGATACAATATATAAAATTAGTGAAGCAAACCTAGGTACACCTATCACACTAGAAAAATTAGGACAAGCTTTGAAAAAGATGAAAAATGGAAAAAGTCCAGGGATTGATGGTATATCTGTTGACTTTTTGAAAGTATTCTGGTGCAAAATTAAGTATTATATCTTGAACAGCATTAATTCAAGTTATGAAAAAGGAATATTATCTACATCTTTAAGGCAGAGTATTCTTTCCTGTTTACCAAAAGGTAACAAAGATAGAACAAATTTCATTACTATGTGTGGTATATAAAATGGCATCAACAGTTATAGCTGAAAGAATAAAATCACATTTAGACAAAATTATTAGTAGAAGTCAATCTGGATTCCTTAGTGGACGGTATATTGGGGAAACTACAAGACTAGTATACGACTTAATGCACTATACAGAAATGCACAAAATTCCAGGGATGCTAATGCTAATTGATTTTGAAAAAGCCTTTGATTCGATATCTTGGCACTTTCTATATAATGTACTATCATTCTTTGGATTTGACAATAAATTTATAAAATGGATTAAACTTTTTAATAACAATATAAACGCATATGTACTGCAGTGTGGTAAATTATCAGACCCAATACAGATAGGCCGTGGTTGTAGGCAGGGTGACCCTATCTCAGCATATCTATTCATTCTTGCAGCTGAAATTTTAAAGCTTCTGGTTGAAAATGACTCTAGTATTCAAGGAGTCAAAATAGGAAAATCTCATTTCAAAATTGCTCAGTTTGCAGACGACACAACACTCTTTCTTGATGGTAGCAGGTGTTCTTTGCAGGCTGTCTTAAATTTACTGGAAATATTTGGATCTTATTCGGGCTAAAAATGAACACAGAGAAGACGAAGGTTATATGGATTGGTTGCAAGAGACACTCTAAAGACAAATTAAAAGTTAAAGTTAGATTAGCTTGGGATGAAATAAATTTCACTTTGCTTGGTGTTAAATTCAGTACAAATCTGGAAGAAATGCCAGAAATTAATTACAGAAATTCTATATTACAAACTAACAAAATCTTTAATAATTGGAAATCCAGAAAATTAACACCAATTGGGCGTATAACTGTAATTAAATCCTTGGCACTACCAAAATTCAACCATGTTTTTGCATCTGTACCATGTAATCAAAAACTTTTGAATGAGATCAACAAAACATTTTTTTCCTACCTGTGGAATGGAAAACCCGACAAAATAAAGAGGAACTTAGTAACAAAACCTTATAAATCTGGTGGTTTGAATATAGTCAATGTTTTTCATTTTGAAATGGCTCAAAAACTGTCCTGGATAAAATGGATAGTAAATAGTGATGACCATGCTTGGTGTCCTATTTTGGCTGCAAAACACCCAAAAATTTTAAATGTAATAACACTAGGTGGAGAATGGCTTAGTTCTATCGAAAAAGAAACCAATCCCTTCTGGAAAACAGTGTTTCAATATTGGACTCATTCCTGCAGAAATAGAAAAGTGGCTTGCAGCCAAGACATATTAGACAGTTGTCTATGGTATAACAGTCATATATTAAAAGATATGTTTTACCCCAACTGGTATCAAAAAGGGATATTAACTGTAGGAGATGTTGTTGAATCTGATGGAAAATTATTGCCAGTTAGTGTTTTAAGACACCGTTTTAATTTAAATATAAACCTTTTGAACTACTACACTGTTAGATCAAATGTATCAGCTTTCATAAAGAAATATAAAAATTGTACTTTGACATGCAAATTATTGCAAGTTAGGCCATGCCTTCCTTTTCATGCAAATATTTTATTTGGCACAAAAACTAAAAGTAATTCATTTTATAGGAGTTTAATACAGGCTGAACATCAGAGAGAATTTCCCACTCATGTAATGAAGTGGAATTCCTTATTAAATGACCTTATTGATAATGATAATTGGAATATCTACTACAAAGTTTGTTTTTGGACTATAAAGGATAATTCACTTACATGGTTTCAATACAGAGTACTATTTAGAATACTAGGAACTAGAAGCTATCTTTACAAGATCAAAATTGCAGACTCAAATTTGTGTGGCTTATGTGGAAGTGAAAATGAGACAATTGTACATATATTCACCGAGTGTTCAAACGTAAAAGAATTGTGGATAAACATCGTAAGTTGGATTGAAAATAAATTGTCAGTAAAATTTGAACTAGATACTGCTACAAAACTTTTGGGATATCATGTGCAGAATGAGCACTTTTGGCAATTAAACTTTATCCTTATGATTACTAGGCAGTGTATATTCTCTTGTGTCAGAAATAAAGAGAGAATTAATATTTTCAGATTACAACAAATAGCAAAAGAAAAATTTGAAGAACAAGAGTCCCTTGCAAATATAAATGGTCAAGAACAATTATTTATTAGAAAATGGATGTTTTGGAAAGAACTATTCAGTGGTTTATAGTGTTACTTTTGATACCAGTTGGAGTTAATCTAAACCTTTACAAAAAGTTAAAATATTCACTTTTGTTTTTGGCCCTGTAACATTCTTTTTTCAGTACCGCTGCCTTGTGTAATCCCTGTAATTTTGAATGCAGATTTGTATGATCTTACATTTGTTTGGCTACAATATTTGTGTATCAGAGAATTTTCTGTATTACGTTATATGCTATATACTCCTTTTTCTTTATTGTATAAAGCATGTTGATTTCTGAAAAAAAAAAAAAAAAAAAAAGAATCTAGCTTCAAACCTAACAAATTAATGTCCCCTGGGTCAACTTTAAGTTGGCGAAAGGCCCGACTGATATCAAATTTACATAACAGAGATCCAGGTCCCAGTTCAATAAGTCTTTTTACAATATCATCAACAGAAGGGTAATTAAGAATAAAATGTGAGCCTAAGTATTCGTCTTTTTACACTCCAGCATTAACAGACTGGCCTTTTGGCCAGCTTAAGTCGACAATAGTTCGCCTGGTGGCTGAGTCAGGTTTGTCCCTTGTCATAAAAGGTGAGATGTGAAGTGGAATGGGCTTGTGTTTAAATGGCCCCAATATGGCCCCATGTTTTAGTTCTTCCCGAATATAGGTTTGAACATGAGAAGAAAACTGTTTAGCTGAAGTATGATTTTCTTCAGTAGAGATAAGGTCAGTAGTGGTGTCGAAATCAAGAGGAAACCCGAATTCCAGTAGGTCAGGTAACTGAGTATCCCAGTAATCCCTTGAGTGGAATTTCCAACTATCCATGTTCAAATTTGAAACCACTGGAACCCGAGCCCCCAGAAAATTTGGACAGCCAAAGGCTTTGACAAACTTGTGTAACTCTAAGGGGTCACCAATGGGTTGATTTTTTGTCTCTGGGCCTTCATACTTTCGCAAAGTACTTAGGGGTATCACCCCAAAAGATTCACCCATTTGATTTTTACAAGCTACAAAATCAGGACAAGTTTTTGCCTGCCTAATGACACCAGGGTGAACTCTTTTCTTTAGCAATGCTTTATCAAATTTATCACAATCTTGCAAGTTTTCATTATGATATGAACTTACAGTCTGCCCAGTATGGCCAGGCACAGTGTCCACTGCCTGGATTTTACATTCAAGCATATCAAAATCATCTGAGAACAAATTTTCGTCCATCAAAGGTTCAAACCTGTTATTACACACGATAATGTTATCACTTGGACCATTTTCAGTGGTTTTACAAGACCTACTTTCTTTGCTAGGAGCATGATGTGGAGTGTTATAAGACAGCTTAACATCCTCTTTGAACAACTCAAGAGGCTCACCTGATTTGCTTGCAACTTGAGTACCCACCAGAGGTGTAGCTTGTCCACGGCCCTTCTGGCCCAAATTAGCCCTAACCACATCAGCAAAAGACTTACCAGCAACAACATTCTTATAACTTGCTGGCCTTGAACCACTCAGTCCAGTCACTTCTAGAGGTTTGGCATTCAATAACTACAGTTTCCCTACAAAAAGAACTATTAAAAACATACCTATCAACAAACTTTCGATTTATACAAGATTTTTCAACAGTTTTCTGGACACAATCAGGCTGCCATGTAGCCCTATTGACTATGCCCAGAGTTAATCGTTTTTTGAATTTTTTGTCTTACAATCTAAGGCACTGTGAGCACTGACCTTGCCATCCTGAGCAAAACATGTACTAGATATATGTCTTTAGAAAACCCCTTTTGTGTCATGATGTTTTTGAAAGTTACAAGAATTACTGTTATAGTACACACAGGGCATTGACTTACTTGCCTTCTGGCCAGACAGATTTTTCCGAAATTTTTGAGAGCTATTTGAAGCCTGTGTGGGCATGACATGTCTCTGAGCATTTGCTCGTCGGATCTGATTATTTTTTTTCCGTATCTGACCAACCTGTCACCTCCCCTTGCTCCATGCGACATAGAAGCACAGCATGGCTGGCCTTGGCTGCTTGCCATGAAAAATCATTAGAATCATCAAGGAGGACAATCAGATAGTCTAACATGTGATCCCTAATTTTTTGACTATTTTCATCTCTCAAAATTCTGCAGAAACCAGAAATCCACTGTGCGATATTCAACTGATTATACGTAATTCTATCCTTGGTACTACCCGCCAATACAAATTCATGGGGCCATTTAACTCTTTCGTTGACAAAAATGTCCATAGAACCACCCCGCTGTGATTTATGTTTCGGATCCGTACCTTTAACATCAGTATTTGACAATTGTCTGATCCGGTCTTCAACCTGATCCTGAACGGATCTATCATGTCTCAAGGTATGCGATTCAGGTAATTTTTTAGCCGAATCACCCTCAGTAAAACTTTCATTGAGACTTGAACTAGCAGTACCCCTAACAATAACTTTTTTGGCCTTAGGCTGAGCAGCAGAAGCCGAAATCTTTTTAATAGCAGTTAAACGCTTACCAATTGCGTCCAGTTGAGAGAGTATCCTTTCATTAATCATTGTCTGATCCGGTTGACTTTCAGCCATAACCTCCCTACTTCTTGAATTTTTGAAACGTGAGGGTCTATCTGATTTTTTTAATTTTCTGGCCTGTACATGCACAGGGGATTCGCCAACAGAATCCTCACTTTCCTGTGACAACAGAGTACCGATTTCCAAATCAATACTAGTATCAGATTCAGTATCAGTATCAGACCTAGATTTTGAACTCTGACCTGGTTCTGGTTGAGAGGCAAATTCATTGAAAAATGCATTGTCACTATTTAACTGAACCTCTATGGGAATCTCAACTTTCCGACGCAAATTGTAAGAGTTACCTGCATTTCTGTGCTTCTGTTTCGCTGCCATTGTTCACCAATAATCAAAAGACAAGACCCCTAGAACTATAGCATGAGCAAACAAAGTATAAAATAATTTAAATAAATAGAAAACAAATAAATTCTTATAAAATAAAACAGGTCTTGTCTTGTCAACTGCCAGTTCAAATCTGGCCATTCTCCCCTTGACCACAGCAAGAGTCAGATCCTTGAATGATTAAGGTTGGCACCTTAATGCCAACCCGAAAAACTTATTGTAGCAAAAGAGACTTTCAATGTCTACTTGGGAGATTATTGTACATTACTAAGTGTGTTAAACTGGCTAGGGTCTTTTTAAATAGAATTTTGGCTGTGTTACGTAAAAATCATAATAATACCTAGATACTTTTGGACAGTGAGTTCTTCAAAGACTTAGCTTTCTTTAAAAAATTTCTCATGCCATGTAATGGGGTTACGTATTATGACCAGAAGTACTATCATATAGAGGTACATCTCAATGCCTGATTATCAGGCTTGGGAGGCCATTATGACACCATGGTGTATACACTCCCTATTCCCATAGGGTACAATGGCTATGAGATTTGTCATTTGGAAATGTTGAATATAGTTGTGGCATCCAAGATCTGGTCTGCTCACTTGTCCCACAAAAAAGTTTTAAAACCTCTGCAAGAACTTGGCAGTAGTGCAGGTGCTTAATACTGCTAGGGCTCCTGATTCAATTTTGCCTTCTGCTGCCAGAAATTTGTGGTTGCTTACTGCCATACATCGCATTCATCATAGTCCATATCCCAGGCAAAAGTAACACTGATCTTTTATGTCGCTGGTCAACCACTAGTGATCCTGATCACAAACTGCAACAGCTTCTCCCTAAAAATATATGGGTCCTAGCACATTTAGATTTGCTATTAAATGCTAGTATTGCAAATTATATGGTAGTCACTAGGGTCTTTCATATCATACATGGCCTGGAGACAGCCACCTTTAGGGACCAACGCTTATCACTATTTCTCAAATCTCTCACAATTACAGCACCCTTAGCCATTCATACAACAATTGATATTCCTTTGCTTACATCAATAGTTCAGCAGTGTGACCAACTAAAGTTCCCAGTTATCTTTAGAGCTTTATACCTCACATGTTTATTCTCATTTCTTAGATTAAGGAATCTGTTACCACACTAAGTTGGTTCATTTGACATATTCAGGCATATGGCTCGTGGTGATATTATTTTTTCTAACCAATCCACTGTTCTCATCATAAAGTGGTCAGGACATAAAAACTACAGTTACACTCCTTTACCACATCTCGGTGCCTCCCCTTTTTGTCATGTTGCTGTCCTTAAACTGATGTATCACTGCTGCTCAGCTTCAAAAAATGATCCACTTTTTACCATTCCAAGGTCCTCCGGTTTAGTCCCTTTGCTTGATTCTGTTGCTCGCAGACATTTAAAAAGTATTTCAATTGCACTTGCTCTTCCAAAACCTCTGACTTGGTATGCCTTCAGAGGGGGCTGGTGCTGCCTGGGCCTTCCACCAAGGTGTGGCATTAGAACATATCAGAAGCCATGATACTTGAAAGTCAGATGCAGTATGGAGCTATATTTCTCTCTCATCTGCCCTTACTTCTTCTGTTTCTAGGGCTTGTTAGGCCTCTCTACGTCACTAGCCTCTACTTGGGGTTTGGCCACATATCATGCCTTAATAAGTAAATTCATAATTCATCATCAGCCTAACATTTGGCATTTTTCTTTTAACCTACATTTGAAATGTTCATGATGGTAGATTGTTTGACCTTTTTCCCTCCAACCATTTCATGGTTCAGGGTTTTGCCCTTTATTACTACTTGACCGTATGTACTTCCAAGGTCATGCTTAAAATGTTTATATTCTTGGCCAAAACTATTTTGACCTCGTGCTTTCATTTTGGCATCAAATATTTTAAGGCCGTTCACATTTTCAGTATGGTCAGAAAAAAATTATAACAATGATTAATTCATGTGCATATAAAAATAAAAAAGTAGAAAATAGAAAATATTTCGTAAACCCATTCTTGAGTTTTATTTACTATGTTGTACTCCCCGTGGGCTGGTGACAATATCTTCTGTACTGAGATGGTATTTTGAAAGATCTACACGGGAAATGATAGGGTCTTGGTTCAACAACCAAAAATGTATATAATGATTACTATTATTAATAATAGCTAGAGAGCCTTGTTGTCAAATCACATATACTCGCGCTGCATGATTAAAAAAGTTAATAAAATTTTTTGATTTTTTTGAAATATAGAACACTGCAGTATTTAAAAAAACGGAACAGAAAGAACGCAAATAGATTGCATCCACAGCCTAATTGTCAATGACTCTGCAAATGCTGTTTCTTTCCAAAACTACAAATGCTATTTCCGTCTAACTTTTCTAGTAGTGGTATTAGTGCATCAGTATCAGCTATAGAGATTCTAATCCCACGAAAAAATTGAAAGTGTTAACATTACAGTCTGGATAGTTCTGTTTTGTGCACTGTGAGATCAGTTGTCTTTCCATGGTTTCTTGGTGGAAAGATGACTGACAACTTCCAAAGCAATGAAAAATAGACTTTACCAACGTAAACGTTTGAAAGTCTATATATATATCCTATAAATATGTCACAAATTAAAGAATTCTTATCTTATAAACCTAAATCCCACAGCACATAATATCGCTACCTATTGATAATTCGAGTCGACATGTGGGTGTCGGCAAGGTCAGCACTGGGGGGTCAGCAGTACGAAAATTTAAAATATTTTAGAAACCACCTAGTGTTGTGTGGTGGCAGCTTCTGATTGGTTGACCACTGGTCAATTGAAATAACTGACCATGCCTCTTCCATGTGCATGCTGACTACCCACGAGGAAACATCTGAAAATCACCCTCCCTTATGTATAGTAGTCCCAACCCCTATATACATGTAGAACAGACTACTGCTGTTTTTTATATTTCAGAGCACCATACGTAAAGATGGTGGATGTAGATGAGTTTTCTTGCATATATATGTATATCAATGAAAGAGATCAGTTTGTGGATGCATTGTACCATTCCTTCGTAATGGACACAATATTGGTGGCTATCTCTCTCTCCACACCATCGCCTGATGTGAACTTCTTCCCATGGTTTGAGATGCTGTACTCAGGATCCTGTGGAGAAAGAACATTTATAATTTTTTATAATTACATTATTTTACATATTAACTACATATTATTTCAAATAAACAATATACTGGCACTAATGCCTCCTGGTCACAGTATAATTGTGGCTTGAGCTAATGATTGTTAAGCAGAGGCCGTACGGTTCGGTCACTAGGGCACTGTAAATTAGTGAGGGGGCCACAATGACCACCAATATTCAGTGTGTTTTATTGTGTTTTTATTGACTTTACTACTTGTATGATCGAGTCCTTGTGGGACTTACATGGATTACCATATTGGAATGATTACCAGACTTCATCAAATCAGGACCACATGGACACCTGGATCACCTAGGAACTTATCTTACGAACTTATCTCATCTTTTACCTTTATCTACTATTTTATTCTGCTTTTATAGCACTTATCATTTGCAACATTAAGTCCTTGTGGAACTCTATGGATTCTTGGCCATTGCAGGGATCTTTAGGCTCCCTTCGAGAAACACCATACGGATACCAAACTCTCTGACTTTCTTTAACTTATATCTTTTGTATCACTGTGATATCAGCATGTAAACGTACCATATTTTACTTATTACATTTTACATTATCATCCTTGCTACTTTTTAGTCTCTTAATCTCAAGTTATTTTAGTCTATGACCCCATCAGGGTGTCATTATTACACATGGTATAGCACTTTTAAATGTAAAAATTCAGACTTATCATCTTTGACATACATGGTACATGACCTATGACCTTTACTAACTCTTTCAAGGTCGTACATACTAGTTCTTAACTCTAAATTATGTTCAAGTTAATTCGCTTAACAGGGTATATATAACCCTTCACCTTGTATCTAGTAATTCAACGCTCAGAATTTATATTGTCCACCTAGGTGGCCTTTGACCTATGACCTTCAACATTCAAGGGTCATGTACAGTTACCTTTAAAAAACACACTGAACAAGTAAGATCTGGTTGCATTCCTATTCTAACAATTATGGGGGTACTTTTAAGTTTTCATCTTTATTTGACCACTAACAGTGACCTGATGGTTCACTGTGACCTTTGACCTGCCTTCTTGAAATCTGGATTGGATATTACACCTATTGGGTCATGTTTTGGACCTTTGACCTTGGCAGGTCAATTTTCTAATCGTCAAAATTATACATTACTTAATTCAATTGGTCGTCAGGTCTCACTGCGTAGGAGGTAAAAGTTTGTTAAAAATTACATAAAATATTTGTAATATATTGTGCCAGAACAAATGTCAGTAGATGAATATATTTATAAACCCATTTCTGGTGGTTTTCTTCTGACCACTAGGGTGCTGAGAATACAACAGAAATTGAGATTATTGGGAGTATATACTGAAAATTATTTTAATATGTGAACTGATTTTGAAAGTATTTATATTGGTTATATCATAAGACATAGAGTAAATAATAGGAACTCCTTATTTCAAGAGGAGTTATTCCAATTTTCCAATTTCATGGTGCTGAAATAAAATGAAGTAATGTATATTCCAGGAATGGGCCATTACTGCCATTCAAGGCAGTGTTGTGAGTTTCAGTACATTTATGCTGATAGGAATTCTCGAAGTAACCAAAACAAACAGGAGTCATTTGAATTGCTGCGTAGGTCAAGGAAATGTTCAAGCATTCTCAAGTAGAAATAATGAAAATTAATGCATTTGCCAAAGTCAAGCCATAACTGTTAGTCATAAATGAATTATCAAGTAGAGGGGAGGAGAAAAAAACTCCAAATGTTATACATTAGAGAAATCCTGCAGTGAAACTAATACACTCTCGCCTCTGCTCTTGGAGAGCAGGTGCTAGTATAATAATAATGGAAACATTTGTTTATAGCAAAATTGATGCAGATTCTCTAATGCCCCAAAAAGGGATATTCCTAAAAGCTAGTGAAGTGATAAACCAGCAAGGGTCCACCTGGGGAGGATGACTGTGGCGATGGGTAAGCTAGTCTAAACAGGTAAGTCTTGAGTTGGCTTCCGAAGCATGAAATGATCTGTTGTGATCTGTTTGAGCCTGTTCCACTCTGCTGGTGCAGCCACAGGAATAGACATCTGCCTATGGCGTTTTTGGGATGGACTGAAGAAACTGATAGCCTGGGGTGTAGAACTTCTACACAACTCATTGCAGCGATTTAAAAGTAAATTCTTGTTTTCTGTAACTAATTTTGTGTTGGTTGACCTTTGACCTCAGGTCACATTTTCCCGCTGAAAAAGTAATTTCTAGTCACTCTTGAGAGGAAAGTCTAAGGGATAGGACGCCATTTGTAAAAGTGTAACAAGAAATTTTTATTTTTCTTATATTTAGTATTTTAGACTTAGTGTATGTGTTTGGCATTTGGCGTGCCTATTCATATATTAGACTAGATGTTGATTGTCTTGTAATTAAAGTTTTATCGTTTAGAGATTTTACGCATGACTTGACGGTCTGTATCACGGGGTAAATGTAAGTACTCTGTATTAAGCTTTGATTTAATGTGACTGTCAATACTGTAGTGTATTATGTATTGATCACCTTGCGTTGTGTGTATTTATGTTCTTGAAAGTATTTGGTTAATCGTTATTGCATAAAATGCCAAAGGTATTTCATTGTTCCCACTGTGGGGGTCAGCATAAATGACCCATTGGATCAAAATGTCAGGTTCAAAACACTGAAAGTATTGAAAGTACTTCCTCTGGCACCCATAGTAATGAAACCAGTGATAACACTAATTCAGAGATACTTAACGCATTAAATGTTGTGAGTTACAGATTGACAGCCATTGAACAGAGGATTGATAGGACTGAGGAACAACTTCAGAGCTGTCCCAAGGTGGTTCCTGATGCCCCTGGTTCGGCAAAACTGAGTGCATCCCTCTTTCAAGAGTTGGATGAGGAAAGTGATGCTGGGGATGATGCTGTGATTCCAACTACTCAATTTCTTAAAAAGTCCTCACATATCCAGCAAGCAATCGATCAAAGACTCAACGAACTCACTAGGATCAAGGAACAAGGTATGTTCAAATCCCAGAGAGGTGGCAATGAACAAATTCATGCTAAATGTCAGGTCCCTTGGCCATAAAACTACGTCCTAGCTGGTACTTCTAAAGCCAGAGTCACCTATGACAGCCTTTCCACATTTCAGTGGATGGCTGGGTTTTGTTCAATCATTAGAGAGGAAAGAAATGTAAAAGTAAAAGATGCAATGTTAGAATATCTTACTGAGATGATGGATGATGCCCAAGATTTTGGATGGGCATCAGCCAAAGGTGTCCATGCATTGATCCTCTGCAGAATGGAGGAGGGAAAGGTGAATTGGTTAAATTCTGATAAATTAGATAGACTTAGGCGGGCCCATGCACAAAAAGTGGTTAATGGTATCCCCCTTAGTGGTCAGAAGAACAAATCCAAAGGTGAGTTACTTGGAGTACCTTGTAAATATTTTCAATCACGGAAATGCTCTCACAAGGTGGTCCACACCAGTAATGGTAAGTTAGCCCATCACATTTGTTCACACTGCCACAGTGCAGGCAAGTGATTCTTACATTCTCTTAAAGAATGTCGAAATAAACGCCATCAGGAGCCAAAAAACGAGCCAAAGAACCAAAGTACTGTTTTTGCTGTTAGTCAGGTTAATTTTAATCTTACCCCACAAAAAAGTTAATACAGAAGCAGGATAAAACAAAATTCTGCTGTTCATAATGGTGAAAGTACAAATTGGCGACTTGATCTGTATAAATCCAATGATTTGTCTTTTGCTCAAGTCTTGAATTTAGCCATAAAAATAACAGAATGGTTAAACACAAGGAGGTCAGTAAACCTAAACATGGTGGACCCCTCCTTCAAGTCAAAAATCACAACCAATATGATAAAAAAACAGCTACGGTTTCACCTAGCAGTCATGTGAAAAGTTCAAACAGAAAGCCCATAAAAACCTGCAAGGTAAGTGAACAAAATACAGGCATACCATGTAAAATAGCTTCCAAGTCTTGTAATGTGACGACATCATTGACTTCACTTCTGATACTGACACTGCCGCCGTTCAGGTCACTCCAGCCTCCCCCAATAAGGGTACCACAAGTCAATCCAAACTTAGTTATACGTCATTTGATGAAGCCTTGTATGATTCCCTAGCTCAGAATGACAATCATAAGGACATTTTCTCTGCCTTTACCAAGTATAAAATACCTTTAAGGGTTAGCAACAAAACACAGAATTATAAGTCGTCCTTCCAAATTCCCCTACCCTTAAGTTATGGGATGTCCAAAATAAGCACAAGTTTGGCTTCATTCCACTTGGAAGCCTCAAACTTCCTGATCAAATCACCCCTAAAAATATCAACAGTACCAGTATTCAGTTACATAATGCTATAGCTACATCTGGTAAGTATAATTTCTTAGGTGATCAAATAACTGTCAAGTCTCAACTTGATGTAGATCTGCGGGATGCCTACCTTCAAGATTATTGGGATAAGCAGCTTCTCTTACTAATAAGGTTTGGGTTCCCCCTTGATTTTGATAGGACAAGTGTGCTTAAAACTCAGGAAGATAACCATTCCTAAGCAAAGCTATTTCCAAAAGATATTGAAGCGTATCTAGATTCGGCAAAAGTGAGTGCGTCCCTCTTTCAAGAGTTGGATGAGGAAAGTGATGCTGGGGATGACGCTGTGATTCCAACTACTCAATTTCTTAAAAAGTCCTCACATATCCAGCAAGCAATCGATCAAAGACTCAAAGAACTCACTAGGATCAAGGAACAAGGTATGTTCAAATCCCAGAGAGGTGGCAATGAACAAATTCATGTTAAATGTCAGGTCCCTTGGCCATAAAACTACGTCCTAGCTGGTACTTCTAAAGCAAGAGTCACCTTTGACAGCCTTTCCACATTTCAGTGGATGGCTGGGTTTTGTTCAATCATTAGAGAGGAAAGAAATGTAAAAGTAAAAGATGCAATGTTAGAATATCTTACTGAGATGATGGATGATGCCCAAGATTTTGGATGGGCATCAGCCAAAGGTGTCCATGCATTGATCCTCTGCAGAATGGAGGAGGGAAAGGTGAATTGGTTAAATTCTGATAAATTAGATAGACTTAGGCGGGCCCATGCACAAAAAGTGGTTGATGGTATCCCCCTTAGTGGTCAGAAGAACAAATCCAAAGGTGAGTTACTTGGAGTACCTTGTAAATATTTTCAATCACGGAAATGCTCTCACAAGGTGGTCCGCACCAGTAATGGTCAGTTATCCCATCACATGTGTTCACACTGCCACAGTGCAGGCAAGCGATTCTTACATTCTCTTAAAGAATGTCGAAATAAACGCCATCAGGAGCCAAAAAACGAGAAACCAAAGAACCAAGTACTGTTTTTGCTGTTAGTAAGGTTAATTTTAATCTTACCCCACAAAAAAGTTAATACAGAAGCAGGATAAAACAAAATTCTGCTGTTCATAATGGTGAAAGTACAAATTGGCGACTTGATCTGTATAAATCCAATGATTTGTCTTTTGCTCAAGTCTTGAATTTAGCCATAAAAATAACAGAATGGTTAAACACAAGGAGGTCAGTAAACCTAAACATGGTGGACCCCTCCTTCAAGTCAAAAATCACAACCAATATGATAAAAATAACAGTTACGGTTTCACCTAGCAGTCATGTGAAAAGTTCAAACAGAAAGCCCATAAAAACCTGCAAGGTAAGTGAACAAAATGCAGGCATACCATGTAAAATAGGTTCCAAGTCTTGTAATGTGACGACATCATTGACTTCACTTCTGATACTGACACTGCCGCCGTTCAGGTCACTCCAGCCTCCCCCAATAAGGGTACCACAAGCAATCCAAACTTAGTTATACGTCATTTGATGACGCCTTGTATGATTCCCTAGCTCAGAATGACAATCATAAGGACATTTTCTCTGCCTTTACCAAGTATAAAATACCTTTAAGGGTTAGCAACAAAACACAGAATTATAAGTCGTCTTTCCAAATTCCCCTACCCTTAAGTTATGGGATGTCCAAAATAAGCACAAGTTTGGCTTCATTCCACTTGGAAGCCTCAAACTTCCTGATCAAATCACCCCTAAAAATATCAACAGTACCAGTATTCAGTTACATAATGCTATAGCTGCATCTGGTAAGTATAATTTCTTAGGTGATCAAATAACTGTCAAGTCTCAACTTGATCCAGATCTGTGGGATGCCTACCTTCAAGATTATTGTGATAAGCAGCTTCTCTTACTAATAAGGTTTGGGTTCCCCCTTGATTTTGATAGGACAAGTGTGCTTAAAACTCAGGAAGATAACCATTCCTCAGCAAAGCTATTTCCAAAAGATATTGAAGCATATCTAGATTCGGCAAAAGTGAGTGCGTCCCTCTTTCAAGAGTTGGATGAGGAAAGTGATGCTGGGGATGACGCTGTGATTCCAACTACTCAATTTCTTAAAAAGTCCTCACATATCCAGCAAGCAATCGATCAAAGACTCAAAGAACTCACTAGGATCAAGGAACAAGGTATGTTCAAATCCCAGAGAGGTGGCAATGAACAAATTCATGTTAAATGTCAGGTCCCTTGGCCATAAAACTACGTCCTAGCTGGTACTTCTAAAGCAAGAGTCACCTTTGACAGCCTTTCCACATTTCAGTGGATGGCTGGGTTTTGTTCAATCATTAGAGAGGAAAGAAATGTAAAAGTAAAAGATGCAATGTTAGAATATCTTACTGAGATGATGGATGATGCCCAAGATTTTGGATGGGCATCAGCCAAAGGTGTCCATGCATTGATCCTCTGCAGAATGGAGGAGGGAAAGGTGAATTGGTTAAATTCTGATAAATTAGATAGACTTAGGCGGGCCCATGCACAAAAAGTGGTTGATGGTATCCCCCTTAGTGGTCAGAAGAACAAATCCAAAGGTGAGTTACTTGGAGTACCTTGTAAATATTTTCAATCACGGAAATGCTCTCACAAGGTGGTCCGCACCAGTAATGGTCAGTTATCCCATCACATGTGTTCACACTGCCACAGTGCAGGCAAGCGATTCTTACATTCTCTTAAAGAATGTCGAAATAAACGCCATCAGGAGCCAAAAAACGAGAAACCAAAGAACCAAGTACTGTTTTTGCTGTTAGTAAGGTTAATTTTAATCTTACCCCACAAAAAAGTTAATACAGAAGCAGGATAAAACAAAATTCTGCTGTTCATAATGGTGAAAGTACAAATTGGCGACTTGATCTGTATAAATCCAATGATTTGTCTTTTGCTCAAGTCTTGAATTTAGCCATAAAAATAACAGAATGGTTAAACACAAGGAGGTCAGTAAACCTAAACATGGTGGACCCCTCCTTCAAGTCAAAAATCACAACCAATATGATAAAAATAACAGTTACGGTTTCACCTAGCAGTCATGTGAAAAGTTCAAACAGAAAGCCCATAAAAACCTGCAAGGTAAGTGAACAAAATGCAGGCATACCATGTAAAATAGGTTCCAAGTCTTGTAATGTGACGACATCATTGACTTCACTTCTGATACTGACACTGCCGCCGTTCAGGTCACTCCAGCCTCCCCCAATAAGGGTACCACAAGCAATCCAAACTTAGTTATACGTCATTTGATGACGCCTTGTATGATTCCCTAGCTCAGAATGACAATCATAAGGACATTTTCTCTGCCTTTACCAAGTATAAAATACCTTTAAGGGTTAGCAACAAAACACAGAATTATAAGTCGTCTTTCCAAATTCCCCTACCCTTAAGTTATGGGATGTCCAAAATAAGCACAAGTTTGGCTTCATTCCACTTGGAAGCCTCAAACTTCCTGATCAAATCACCCCTAAAAATATCAACAGTACCAGTATTCAGTTACATAATGCTATAGCTGCATCTGGTAAGTATAATTTCTTAGGTGATCAAATAACTGTCAAGTCTCAACTTGATCCAGATCTGTGGGATGCCTACCTTCAAGATTATTGTGATAAGCAGCTTCTCTTACTAATAAGGTTTGGGTTCCCCCTTGATTTTGATAGGACAAGTGTGCTTAAAACTCAGGAAGATAACCATTCCTCAGCAAAGCTATTTCCAAAAGATATTGAAGCATATCTAGATTCGGCAAAAGTGAGTGCGTCCCTCTTTCAAGAGTTGGATGAGGAAAGTGATGCTGGGGATGACGCTGTGATTCCAACTACTCAATTTCTTAAAAAGTCCTCACATATCCAGCAAGCAATCGATCAAAGACTCAAAGAACTCACTAGGATCAAGGAACAAGGTATGTTCAAATCCCAGAGAGGTGGCAATGAACAAATTAATGTTAAATGTCAGGTCCCTTGGCCATAAAACTACGTCCTAGCTGGTACTTCTAAAACAAGAGTCACCTATGACAGCCTTTCCACATTTCAGTGGATGGCTGGGTTTTGTTCAATCATTAGAGAGGAAAGAAATGTAAAAGTAAAAGATGCAATGTTAGAATATCTTACTGAGATGATGGATGATGCCCAAGATTTTGGATGGGCATCAGCCAAAGGTGCCCATGCATTGATCCTCTGCAGAATGGAGGAGGGAAAGGTGAATTGGTTAAATTCTGATAAATTAGATAGACTTAGGCGGGCCCATGCACAAAAAGTGGTTAATGGTATCCCCCTTAGTGGTCAGAAGAACAAATCCAAAGGTGAGTTACTTGGAGTACCTTGTAAATATTTTCAATCACGGAAATGCTCTCACAAGGTGGTCCGCACCAGTAATGGTCAGTTATCCCATCACATGTGTTCACACTGCCACAGTGCAGGCAAGCGATTCTTACATTCTCTTAAAGAATGTCGAAATAAACGCCATCAGGAGCCAAAAAACGAGAAACCAAAGAACCAAGTACTGTTTTTGCTGTTAGTAAGGTTAATTTTAATCTTACCCCACAAAAAAGTTAATACAGAAGCAGGATAAAACAAAATTCTGCTGTTCATAATGGTGAAAGTACAAATTGGCAACTTGATCTGTATAAATCCAATGATTTGTCTTTTGCTCAAGTCTTGAATTTAGCCATAAAAATAACAGAATGGTTAAACACAAGGAGGTCAGTAAACCTAAACATGGTGGACCCCTCCTTCAAGTCAAAAATCACAACCAATATGATAAAAAAACAGTTACGGTTTCACCTAGCAGTCATGTGAAAAGTTCAAACAGAAAGCCCATAAAAACCTGCAAGGTAAGTGAACAAAATGCAGGCATACCATGTAAAATAGCTTCCAAGTCTTGTAATGTGACGACATCATTGACTTCACTTCTGATACTGACACTGCCGCCGTTCAGGTCACTCCAGCCTCCCCCAATAAGGGTACCACAAGTCAATCCAAACTTAGTTATACGTCATTTGATGACGCCTTGTATGATTCCCTAGCTCAAAATGACAATCATAAGGACATTTTCTCTGCCTTTACCAAATATAAAATACCTTTAAGGGTTAGCAACAAAACACAGAATTATAAGTCGTCCTTCCAAATTCCCCTACCCTTAAGTTATGGGATGTCCAAAATAAGCACAAGTTTGGCTTCATTCCACTTGGAAGCCTCAAACTTCCTGATCAAATCACCCCTAAAAATATCAACAGTACCAGTATTCAGTTACATAATGCTATAGCTGCATCTGGTAAGTATAATTTCTTAGGTGATCAAATAACTGTCAAGTCTCAACTTGATCCAGATCTGTGGGATGCCTACCTTCAAGATTATTGGGATAAGCAGCTTCTCTTACTAATAAGGTTTGGGTTCCCCCTTGATTTTGATAGGACAAGTGTGCTTAAAACTCAGGAAGATAACCATTCCTCAGCAAAGCTATTTCCAAAAGATATTGAAGCGTATCTAGATTCGGCAAAAGTGAGTGCGTCCCTCTTTCAAGAGTTGGATGAGGAAAGTGATGCTGGGGATGACGCTGTGATTCCAACTACTCAATTTCTTAAAAAGTCCTCACATATCCAGCAAGCAATCGATCAAAGACTCAAAGAACTCACTAGGATCAAGGAACAAGGTATGTTCAAATCCCAGAGAGGTGGCAATGAACAAATTCATGTTAAATGTCAGGTCCCTTGGCCAATAAACTATGTCCTAGCTGGTACTTCTTACGTCAGAGTCACCTATGACAGCCTTTCCACATTTCAGTGGATGGCTGGGTTTTGTTCAATCATTAGAGAGGAAAGAAATGTAAAAGTAAAAGATGCAATGTTAGAATATCTTACTGAGATGATGGATGATGCCCAAGATTTTGGATGGGCATCAGCCAAAGGTGCCCATGCATTGATCCTCTGCAGAATGGAGGAGGGAAAGGTGAATTGGTTAAATTCTGATAAATTAGATAGACTTAGGCGGGCCCATGCACAAAAAGTGGTTAATGGTATCCCCCTTAGTGGTCAGAAGAACAAATCCAAAGGTGAGTTACTTGGAGTACCTTGTAAATACTTTCAATCACGGAAATGCTCTCACAAGGTGGTCCGCACCAGTAATGGTCAGTTATCCCATCACATGTGTTCACACTGCCACAGTGCAGGCAAGTGATTCTTACATTCTCTTAAAGAATGTCGAAATAAACGCCATCAGGAGCCAAAAAATGAGAAACCAAAGAACCAAGTACTGTTTTTGCTGTTAGTAAGGTTAATTTTAATCTTACCCCACAAAAAAGTTAATACAGAAGCAGGATAAAACAAAATTCTGCTGTTCATAATGGTGAAAGTACAAATTGGCGACTTGATCTGTATAAATCCAATGATTTGTCTTTTGCTCAAGTCTTGAATTTAGCCATAAAAATAACAGAATGGTTAAACACAAGGAGGTCAGTAAACCTAAACATGGTGGACCCCTCCTTCAAGTCAAAAATCACAACCAATATGATAAAAAAAACAGTTACGGTTTCACCTAGCAGTCATGTGAAAAGTTCAAACAGAAAGCCCATAAAAACCTGCAAGGTAAGTGAACAAAATACAGGCATACCATGTAAAATAGCTTCCAAGTCTTGTAATGTGACGACATCACTGACTTCACTTCTGATACTGACACTGCCGCCGTTCAGGTCACTCCAGCCTCCCCCAATAAGGGTACCACAAGTCAATCCAAACTTAGTTATACGTCATTTGATGATGCCTTGTATGATTCCCAAGCTCAAAATGACAATCATAAGGACATTTTCTCTGCCTTTACCAAGTATAAAATACCTTTAAGGGTTAGCAACAAAACACAGAATTATAAGTCGTCCTTCCAAATTCCCCTACCCTTAAGTTATGGGATGTCCAAAATAAGCACAAGTTTGGCTTCATTCCACTTGGAAGCCTCAAACTTCCTGATCAAATCACCCCTAAAAATATCAACAGTACCAGTATTCAGTTACATAATGCTATAGCTGCATCTGGTAAGTATAATTTCTTAGGTGATCAAATAACTGTCAAGTCTCAACTTGATCCAGATCTGTGGGATGCCTACCTTCAGGATTATTGGGATAAGCAGCTTCTCTTACTAATAAGGTTTGGGTTCTCCCTTGATTTTGATAGGACAGAAGTGCTCTGTTCCAGCGTATAAGCGATGCTGTGTGTCATATAATGCGTCAATGTCACTTTGACGTCGTGAATTATATTGACGATATACTTGGGATCGATCTTCCCAGTCGAATTGACACTTCTTTTGATACTCTGCGTCATTTGCTACAAGATCTAGGTTTCCAGTTTTCTCTCAAGAAGTTGCAGGCCCGCACTACTTCTCTTAACTGCCTGGGTATCCTAGTTAACACTGAAGACTTCTCTGTGTCCAGAAAAATTACAAGAAATTTCACAAATTTGTCTATTATGGCGTGACAGATCACACTGTACTAAAAAACAAATCCAGTCTCTGTTAGGAAGCCTTCTTTATGTTTCAAAATGTGTTCGAACCTCTAGATTCTTTCTAAATAGACTGTTAGATGTGTTAAGGTCAATGGAAGACAAGACTCATGTTGCCCTAACATTAGAGGTGAAATGAGACATAAACTGGTTTGTCACCTTTCTTCCCAAGTTTAATGGAGTCACCTTCTTTGACCACAGACCGGTAAATTTTTCCATAGAATTAGATGCTAGTCTTCAAGGCTTAGGAGCCAGATGGGGTTCTCAAGTGTACACTATGGCCCTCCCATTAGGATATCTAGAGCTTCAGATTGTACACCTGGAAATGCTGAATATATTGGCAGCGTTAAAAATTTGGCATCACTATTGGGCCAATAAAAAAGTAGCCATTGCCTGTGACAAGTTAGCAGTCGTTCAAGTGCTTTCATCTTGTAGAACCAGAGATCTTACATTAGCAGCAATTGCTCGAAATATTCAATTTCAAGGCCTCATCTATCTTACACAAATTACTCCCAGACTACGTCTGGGTGCAAATCAAGGAAGAACACATTACACTAGATTGGTCTATATAAAAATTATGACATTTTCCTTCAACTCAGGTATGAACAGCTTGATAAAGCAAGGAATTCAGAAAACCCACATGGCCTTCAGACCAGCCACATCCAGAAATTATGAAAGTATGTTTAGACTGTTCATAGCTTTCACCATATTTATGAAAATTAATGTATGCAAACTTTCTCCTCTGGCCCTCGTGGCTTACCTCCAGTTCCTGGAGACTAATCAAACTTCAGCTTCAGCTATAGCTAACCATCTGTCAGCAATAAAGGCCAAGTTGGCCTTGTTGGGCCTTTCTGTACAACCTTTTTAAGACCCCAGAATAAAGTATTTCCAAAAAGCAATGTTGCTGCACAGACTATTCAAAGTAGCCCTCAAACGCATAATAGACATTCCCACACTACAGTTCACACTGGTTCTCCTTTGTGATACGATGTATATGGGACAGGTTTTCAAGGCAATCTACACTCTGGCATACTTTTCCTTTTTAAGACTATCTAACCTTGTTGTACTCACCTCTCTTCCACCTGACCAGAGGTGACATTATCCCCCCCCCCCCCCCCCCCGACTCCACTTAATACTTAAATAGTCCAAAACACTGCAGACAAAAAATGTTGCAAAAATCTTAAAAATTCCAGCCATAGGTAAAAATCCTATATGTCCAGTGCAAGCCATTAAAAACGTTTTGGCCATAACCCCAGGTAATAACAATCATCCACTCTTCCAGTATAAAACAACCAAAGGTTGGTATCCAATGACAGACAACCAGGTAAGACGTCACTTTAAGTTAGTTCTTAAAAAACTCAATCTCCACAATTCCAATTTTACTTTTCACACCTTCCGACGTTCAGGTGCCACCTACTCCTTTAACTCGAATGTGGCCCTTCAACATATTCAGAGCCATGGGCACCTAGACGTCAGAATGTGTATGGAGATATATCACACTTGATCATAATGCTTCTGACCAAGTGGCACTAGCGTTTCAGAGCCACCTACACATACCTACCATTTCCTAATTGGGGTTTGGGCACTTAATTTATGGACAATAACTCAGTATATGTCCCCTTCATTGTTATTTAAACTCAAATATAATACCTTAATAATCCTTATAATTCATAACATAATCTTAAACTCAAAACATTTGGATACTCTCATCTTTAGCCCACCTTAACTTACTCTGAGTCTCTTCAAATCTAGGGTGACCTTAAGTTCACCCTCTCCTCATAAACACTAAAGTCAACCCGCTTGGGTTAACCTAAAAAAATTAAGTAAAGGTGGCTTCTATCCTTAAGAGTATCCGCCTAAAGTCTTATTTTAGTAATTCTGAATGTATATAAATATTAGATGTCTTTACTGTAAATAAATTAAAAATTTTACCCCACATCTGCCTTTAACTAACTTACTCAACTTCTGAATCTGAGGCAATGTGTATCCACGTGTCAAACTACTACACTTGATCAGCGATGTCACATATGGGGTAGGATACTGGTGTACATCCAAAAGTTGTACACTTCTCATTGCCCCAGTTGTTTTGTAAAAAGATTTTCTTGTTAATTCGTGTCTTCTATTTATTGGTTTACCTCTGACCTCAGGTCAATCTTTCCCACTAGGAAGTTTAAATACCTCACTTCTGAAAGGAAAGACAAGCAGCGAGGACGCCAAACCCCAAACCCACCCTATATCATCTTCCAGTACTATTGTATTCTATTTTCAGGTCACTGCATGTCCCCCGTGGGATTGGGTTCAACTGCTGGCCTCTGTGCTCCTGACCGTGAAGTTGAGTGACCATATGCTTTGGTTGACAGTAAGAGTCAAGTCAGTAGAGCTATTGGCTTTACTGTAACCTTTACAATCCCTTGGGGCAACTGGTCAGTGCCTCCAGGAGAGTCTACCCAAGGTGGTTTGAACCCATGGGTGTTTCTACACATGTGACATGCGTCACTCTCCTACAGCGTCATCCTCTGCGTCAAGTGTATTCTTCTGTCCTCTTCCCCGGGCTTTCTACAGCCCTTGCCTAGTGCTTACCCTAGGCCTGCTGTTCCTCATCTCCTCGGTTCAGCTGGCTGAAAGTCGCGTCCATGGTCCTGGAGGATGCCTCAGGCTGCTCTCTCAGCATCTTTTCATCTTTAGACAGGACTTTGCCTAGCAATTCTAAATTTTCAAAATTTAGGGATTTATTATTAATGGGTATTTCTCAATGTTTCTTCAGTGTCATCATTGATAATTAATTTGTTTAATTTTTATGCGTGTTGGTTGCTTTAGTAGGTTATAGTCTTGACTTTCCTTTCTGCAGTCTCATGTCATGTCCGTAGTAATTTGAAATTGGGTTTAGCCTCAAATGCCCGTCGTTATATGACCTGTACAGTGTTGAAAGCAACGTAAAAACCCAAATAAATAAATAAATAGCCTCAAATGTAATCTTAAAAGTAGTTATTGGGACACATGAAATATAACAAAGGAAAGAGAGTTGTATATTGGTTACAGTAGTGTAGCAAGGCTTTACTTGCATTACTCGGATATGTACTGTTAACTGTAATTCAAGTTACGTACTTAATTATTTGCAACATTTTATTCTTAGCATTTGAATGGGCGGAAATGTTGTGTTGCTGTGTTTTAGGGTGTATGTGTATTGGCCCATGTTAAATGTTAGGTATCTGTGCAGTTTATTGTCTGTATGTTTACATTTTGGTTGTTTTTCTGTTTAAGTTCTAACTACTGTGTACGTTAAAGAAACTTTTATATTTTAACCAATGACTATGTTTAAAGTATTGTGCTCAATAGCTTGCTTATGTTAACAGTAGAGCATATTAATTATGCTTCTTGTATTGTAAAAAAAAATATTTCTTTTTAGTGTATCTTATAGGCAGATGCCGTAAATAGGTTTGTGTAGTAATCTATAATACACTTTGATGGGTAAACATGCACTGTTATTTACAACTTAAGTACTGTGATACACTTATTTCTTGTCATTACATGGCATTAACAAATGCACATCTTCTGTGTTATGGGTATGTATACTTTATCGTGGTAACCTGTCTCTTATGTGCATATTACGTATGTTCTTTTATAATCTTAGTGTAACTTTGCTAGATATCTTCTATTAAGTTCTGTTGAATAATTCATAATGCATTATTCGGTGTTTTATGTCATACATATAAAGTTCTAGCTATTATCTTACACTATTATCTTAGTTTCTTAAAGTAGATCTTAATGTATCTTATTATGATTGCTTAGTAACACTTATAGCACTCAGTTGTCAACAATCAAAGTTGACCCAATGCCTCAATTCAGGTCAAAGGTCAAACTCAAGCATAAAAGGTCAAAAGCAGATAAGCTGACATTTGGGATATTTTATTTACACATTAGTAAAATATTAGAATTATTTAAAATATAAAGGTCACGGAAAACCCAAACATGGGAATTTCCATACACCAACACTAAAAGGACCAACTGGTGGCAATACACAATATTTGTTTAACATTATATAACATATAACAAATGTATGATAACTTCTTCACTGAAAATAATACAGATCATCAGTGAAGCACATAGACAGCAAGGATACCATATCCCTAATTCAGCAGAACTCAAGAGTCGTAGTTTCAGTCACTGAGAGGGGGCTACCAGGGAATTGCCTGGCCCTACCTAGAGCCCATCGAGCCCTGAACCAAATGTTGCAAGTTTAAATCGAGAGGGGGAATCAGGGAAATGCCTGACCCTGCCTAATCTCACATCATGTATCAGGGGGGAAGGTGGGAAAATAAATCTTTCTTTCCATGTAAGTGCTTGTCCTTTCAATGACAAATTCAAAGTGACTCCTCTGTTCACCTAACTAAGAACTCCTGCATATAAAATCAATGAAGCAGAAAGGTTGATCATTGGAATTAGGGCAAAACAATTATACCTAAACTTTTAAAGTCAACAACTGACCAAGCAGGCCCCTACCAGGCCGTGCGTCCCACAGTTGTCAACAATCAAAGTTGACCCAATGCCTCAATTCAGGTCAAAGGTCAAACTCAAGCATAAAAGGTCAAAAGCAGATAAGCTGACATTTGGGATATTTTATTTACACATTAGTAAAATATTAGAATTATTTAAAATATAAAGGTCACGGAAAACCCAAACATGAGAATTTCCAGACACCAAGCCCAATCAGCCAATAAGGGAAGCAAAAGCCAATGGCACAGAAAAAGGGGCCACTGAGGAAGTTTGAAGATAGTTCCATACAGCGTTAGACCTCCAAAGGCCATGAGCCATAATATGTTCAAGAGGTACCTGATGGTCAAAAGCCACAGTGGCCCCAGATCTACGGAAAGCATGAAAACCAAAGCCTTCTGAAGGATGCCCGATGTGCAAAAGAACACTCTTAAAAGCATCCCTAATAGTGGTATCAATAACAACCAGGCAATGTGGTTTCTCATGTACAAATAAAGGTGAAGTGGGAGGCAAAGGTCTGGAATCTAGCAAGGATTGGATAGCGGTAACAGGACAAAGGTCAGAGTTTGGAAGCTGTGGAATCTGCACAAACTGGTGAGCAGTTCGATTCTGCATGGTCTTGTTCCACTTCAAAAGGATATGAGCACCAGGGGTGGCAAATATGATGTCCTGTCTTAATAAATGTCTACCTGGGTCAAATCTGGCCCTAGAGTGGGGGCAATGTTGGACATGCGCAGAAATGCAAAGAAAGAAGTAAGAAATACTGCCCTATATAACACAGGGTCCTGTAACCTGTCACAAGCCTTAGATATGCCAGTCAAGGTTTCAAGGCCAAAAGTACCTCTAGGGGTGGGGTAAAAGTGGAGTTAATTGAAATACTTCTAAGATAAGCAGAAACCAATTGGTGATGCAATGGTTCAGAGTCCCATTTATACTTTTTTGCTGCTGTTTTCAAAGAAGAAACATAATTTGCAATAACGCGAGGTGAAACTGCATTCGAATACAAAAATTCTAAGAAAGATAAGACAGTCTGAATTGTGAACTGTGGCTAAATGCCCATGTATGTAACAAAAGCAAGATATGTCCTGAGGTGCGTTCTTTGGGCTGCCAATGTTGAAGGTCTGTAAGCTGACCTGGTACAGGAGAGAGCCTTCTTGAAATAATCTGACGTTGAGCAATCCGCACCTGTAATCACAAATGAAGGTCAAGGTCAAAGTGTTGAACTGGAATATTGTCCCAAATGTAATTTTCCCTCAGATGCCTTAATACACCCTCATCTACTGGGCTATCAGAGTATATCCTGGATAGCACATCCACTTCTATATTTTCCTTCCCTGGAATATGCTTAAGTTCAATCGCCACATCGTGGAGAGCTGCTAGTAACCATATGTTACGTAAACATAATGCCAAGAATTCATCCCTGGTTCTATTGGTCTCCACCACATGGACCTCCGCTAAGTTATCACAGAAGAATACGACCTTAGTGTGTTGCCAGTATTTGGCCCAAGTACGAAGTGCAATAACCACATTCAGCATCTCAAAGTGAGCTATGGTTAATATAAAGTTGGGTATCTGGACAATGGGAGTAGCATATGCTCTATCTCTCCATACTGCACCCATACCAGTAAGACATGTGTCAAGATAAAGAGATTAACTCTCATCAATAAGTTTCTTAGAGATATAAGTGACGCCATTGAAATAAGGAAGGAATTTGAGAAACCAGTCAAGATCCTGGTAAAATTCACCAGTAAGTTGTATTCTTTTGTCAACAGCATGAGATCTAAACAAAGCAAGAATTCTATTTAAGAATATACGAGACAGCTTAATACATTTTTGTATATAAAAGCTTGCCCAGAAGGGACTAAAATTGTTTCTTGGTAAGATGCGTTTTTGAGGGACCAAGACATATTCTTGGTGAATTTCATATAACTTATCAGGGCAATACACAAGACATTAGCCTCAATGTCCACTTCAATACTCAGACATGCAAGTCATTTTTTGGGAGGAGTGAGCTTATCTGGATTAACAGGAAATCCTAAATCTTGAAGAAGTGTACGCAAACACTGAAACGCAGCCTCAGCCCTAGCCCTAGGTACTACTGCCACATAATCATTAATATAACAATGAAGTTTAACATTTTGTTTTGCCATAATGAACGCAATTGCGTCTGAACATAACTGGAACGCCGCCATCCCAAGCGTCCAGCCGAACAGGATCGTTACGTCCAGATACAAGTTTTCTTGCCATTGAATACCAAATTTTAGACTATCAGCAGGATCTATTCGAAGGTTACGAAAGGCACATGCCACGTTGATCTTAAACAGAACTGGTTCGTCCCTACAAGCAATTATATCATCTGCAATATCATCAACCGTGGGAAACCGAAGTGTAAACTGTGTACCATCGAACGCATCCTTATCTGCCACTGTGGCCTAGCGGGTAACACACTTGCTTAGGAGCGCAGATGACGTGGGTTCAAACCCAGGTACAGGCAGATACATAGTGGCTCGGATGACCACTTAAAATGGCGACCTCTGTCATTGGGTCCTATCCCCAGTGGCAGGCTAAAGAATGTCAAGGACGTTGATAAATGGTCATCCTTGAGCCTCTGTCTTTCAGTTAGGGGAATGCAAGTCACTATGAGCTTGGACTGTACTTAGTTCGGTCGAATGGGTCAAATAGCGCTTTGAGTCCTGTAGTATATGGAGATATTGTGCTGAGTATAAAAACCAAATACATACACAATACAATACATCTACAAAATCGTTGACAGCATTGCCCTTAGGGTAAGACAGGCCCATAATGACTCAGTGTTTGCTACCATCTTTAGGCCTAGTCAACAAAGGAGAGCAATGAAATGCTGGATGGTTAACCTCAGACACTGGTCCTATAATAGCACGTTCTTTTATCTCTTTATGCAAATACTCTGTAACTGCATCCGGAAACTGAGGAGCTGAGAAATGATTAACAATATTTTTATTGTTTAATTTATGGGTTCGTCGATAGACAGAGGAAAACCAAAGGTAAGGTACTGCAAAAGATGCTGATCACAGTAATCTATCAGTTGTCGCTCCCAAGCCCTTAAGTGCAATCCCGACTTAATGAGAATACAAGCCATCCTATAATTCAGCAGACCCATACCTAGTATAATATCTGCAACCTCAAGGCACTTCTGAACCGAGTCAATCTGTACCAAATCCCTGTCAGGGCCAACAATTCGAAAAGAAGTGTCAGCATGAACCAAGTGACCTCTGGTCTTGTTGGAAAAATTAACATATACTAGGTTTCCATGAGGAAACCGAAACTTAGGGTCTAAGGCACGACCCTCATCCAATTGACAGGACGGAAACAACTGAAACTGACTACTACAGTCAGAAGTACGAACGCCCCTATGACTACGGTCATCATCAGGAAACGCCACTCCGTAACTATCATCATGGTGACACAATAAATCAATTATATGAGTAACAAAGGTCGTATATGAACAACCATGGTACTGAAAACACTGCATATCTTTACAATAGTTGTCATAATGAAGCCTAGTGTCAATTTTATTATCAAACAACTGAGTACGCCTAACTACAATAGGAAATGCGTCTACCAGCTGCATGAACCCCCCACTCCAACACTTTTATTTGAAAAACATAAGCCTTCAAACCATCATTCCAACATATATGATAAACCCTATTTACATGCTGGTGCCTAGATCCTCTAATTTGGACAATATAACCACATCCAAAGCCAAAAATATCCCCAATATCCCCAAATTTGGCAATGAACGTGTACAAGTACCCACCAATACACCAGCTAGATCACACAACAGAAAAGTACTATTCCCTCTTCCACTCTGTATATTATACTTGTCAAGCCACGATTCATGGTAAAGATCTTTACATTTGCTTCAACAGCAGGATGAACACAACTACCAAAGGCAAGTACATTATTATTCTCACTATTTTTACTACATTGCTGAGTAAAAGTACCAGCATGTTCTGCCAGCACAAAAAGTCTACTAATACCGAACTCAAAAACATTATCATCAAACAACTGTACTGAAGCATTACTAGTAAAATTTACTGAATTAACTGAGTTATCAATATTTTTACAGTTCATGTCAGTATTTGCAATTTTATTGAACTTAATTAAATTATTGTCTTTGTTAACAGAGTCCATTCCTGGTGGCGTTGAGCATGTCCATGTGGTGGCAAATCATCCTACCTGAGAGGAACTGCGTTCTCCTGATGTTTAAAAGACAACTTCACAGAACACTTAACCTCTGGATGTGTGAGAGAACGTCCATGCTTAAAGCAACTGGAACAGAAGTGTCGATAAACACCATGATGCGACTCGTGACTACATGAGCCCTCGTTGAAAAATTTACACAATCTGGACTTGTTGGATACATTACTCACTGCTTGCCCATTCAACACAGCAATCTGCGAGCTGTTAATCCTGTTCAGCGACCACTGAGTCTGATCCGACCACTGAAGGCGACCTTCCTCCAACTGGGTCATTGAAACGCCCCAAGCTGCCCTAACTGCAGCCCAAGGAATGGCAACTGCATCCCTAATACACAGAGTCACCTGCTGTAACATCAGCTTCACTAACATTAGATCTTCAACTTGAAAAATGTTATGTAACTGACCTGCTACCCACTGAGCCATACTCAAGTCATCATAGGCTGGTTTCTTCACACTGGAGTTGGTGATATAACCTTCATTGGGCCACTTAAATTCTGGTTTAACATTCGTAGTATCAGTTACATTATAACGTCCAGATTTCCTACAACCAAATGGGCCCTTACCTTGCATAATAAGACAGCAAACGCGTCACCGCCCTGGATATATCTGAAGATGATCTAACAGCTTCTAATGTGGGAGGTGGTCTGAGACTTGAACCTGCTTGCTGCCCTACAGCCACATCCTGCCCGACTCCCTGGGCTTGCTGTCTCCACCCAGTAGGATCTACAGCCATGGGGTGCCCCTGTTGTTCGGCGGGCCCACCAAGGTTCGAGGTAGTTGCAGGCAACACATTCTGCGAGTTCACACCAGCTCATGCCACTGTGACAGGGGAAATACAACGCGTCACAGATGCATTCTGTTTTTCCATCTTTTTGACTCGCTGAATAAGTTCTTTATCGGATTGTTCAATTCTATGAAGAAGGGAGACAACATCCGACTGCGGCAAGGGAGATGACATTGAATTACTTTGCATTGTGTCCACCACACTGCTGGTCGTAGGATGAGGAGATAAGTAGGATCTGTCTATATCTATGTGCTTCGACTTCGTCTTGCCTTTGCTTCCAGCCTTCCCCTTCACTGTAGATTGTACCGTTTTCTTTTTACCCATGATAAATGTTGACATAAAAGTTAAAATCTTTACTAAAAACTTGATAAAAAAATTAATCTTTCTTTCCATGTAAGAGCTTGTCCTTTCAATGAAAAATTCAAAGTGACTCCTCTGTTCACCTAACTAAGAACCCCTGCATATAAAATCAATGAAGCAGAAAGGTCGATCATTGAAATTAGGGCAAAACAATTATACCTAAACTTTTAACATCAACAACTGACCAAGCAGGCCCCTACCAGGCCGTGCTTCCCAAATCCTACTTACTTAGGCTTTCTTTTATAATTTTAGTATAACTGGTTGTTGTAGATGCCATATTAAAGTGCTGTCAAGTTTTCTATATTGCACTCTTGTGTGCTTTCATGTATTACTAGCACAAAGTTTCTAGATAACTTATGATGTTGAAGAGTAAAGACAGGGTCTTACTGTATTAATCAGTTAATTAGTATATTCCGGCATCTAAATGGTGTTGCACAACGATAATGGCATTGTAATTATTAATAATTGTACACAAAGATTTCTGTAAATTTAAATATTGTAAGGTTATCTTCCAATTTTAAAACAATATGGGCTTGGGTCTCACCCTTGATACACTAAACTACAATGTACAATTGTTGCTCACGTGCTTGTACTTAATTGCAAAACTTATCCCCAATGGACTTTGTGTGGGGATCTTTCTTCTTAAATATTTTTAGTAAATTTTTAACCTTTTCACTTAGTATAGTAATAATCTCCTGACATTTGTACGCTTACAAAGCTTTAGATACATTCTGATTATCTATTTTCCTCAAGTTAAAGCCACCTTAAACCTTAATTTATACTTGATTTAAAACTAATCTATTTATTTTTATTATTAAAATTTTCTGGTCACCTTGGTGACTTAAGTTTATTATGTAATACTTTCTCTTACATTTCACTTTAAGGTGGCCTTACCTTTTCAGAAAATAATTATCACCAGTCATTAATTGCTTATAATTGTACATAAATCTAGATATTTGTATATGAATAAAATATATATTATCCCAATCTGGGAATTTTTATAATAACTTCTATGACTCTTCACAGCTGAGACAATGACAAGTTTATGGCTTTAAAAATGTGGAGGTTGTATTGATGTATTGAAATACCATCGGCACTAGTTGACGAATTTGTAATGGTAATTATGCATAGTATGTGGCTCACGGTAATACCAAAAAAAATGTGTATATACTCTTATTTAGGTCACATAAAGCGTAATGGATAATGAAATCATAGCATTTACATTTTGTTGAATTTACTTATGTGCTGTATCTTCATTGCAAACTCAAAGACAAACGTAATTGGATTACTTACCATTACCTTCTCCAGTGGATTGACCTTCAAAACTTAGTAAGTACTATAGAATTAAAATCAATGGTGCTATTATAAATGTCCCATGTTAATATTGACCAGGCCATATGATTGATGTTAGCCAAATCTAGGATCCTAAGGATTTTAAGGTTGCCAGGATCTCAAGTTTGACTTCAACCCTGGAAAATGTACATCAATCAATTTGTGGCTAAGTAGTCTTTGCAGTGCAATTTATCACATTAGATGCTTCACATGAAGAGGCTATTTGTTATCCTGGTGAACATTGACCTACCTGTCTTCATTCTGAACCAATGCGATTGTTAATCTCAGACTAAAATCAAAGTGTAATTTGACTGTTATCTATGTGAAGTAATCACTTATGTTCAAATGTGAAGTCACTTCTTTCATTATTTATTGGTTTATTGAGAGATAACATTCGGGCATTCTCCATATTCAACTAATTAACTGCATCACAATATGGTTTAACAGATATGTATATGCATTATTTGCCCTTTTGCTGTAAAATGAGAGAATAATTTTGAAAAAATGCATAGACCCACTTTTCTTACAAAAATACATTCAAAATTAGATCTCAAGTGGTGTAATGATCTTGACTTGAACCTAGAACCAGTGAGCAGAGAGGCAAGTGACCATTTGTCGAACTTTGTTAGTCGGCTGTATATGTGTATAAAGTAGTGACATATAAAAAGCAAGAAAGTCAATTAACCCAAAGGGACAGTTTATTTTTGTCTTTAGCCAAATCACATGTAATGTGGCCAACCTTTCCATATCAAAATGAATATTGATTGCTGGTATATTACAAGCATTTACTATTTACTTAAAATTTCTCTCAGGACACAACTGCCATTGGATAATTCACAATTTAATTGATTTCAGTGTTTCTGTTGCCCATAAGTCCTCTTGTTATTTTTTCTGTACTGTAAACCTGCTTTGTCATCTCTTTATCGGTGTTTTGAAACTTTGAAACCTGCCTCAAGATAAGACCTAATGTGAAGATGCTTCACAATATCTCAGCCTTGTTTGTCTTGCATATGCATACACCTCAGACAGAATAAAACATTTTCACAGGCGACACTTTCACTGCATAAGTAATCAGACTTGGTTGGATTAAAAGGTTAGTATTGGTAGTTTGAAACATTGGAATAAAGATGATACAGAAGAGGATTTCTGAAATTTAAAAGTTTGGAGAATCCACTTCCTTTGTGTTAAGCAAACAGAAAAAAAGAGAAGTTAACGAATATGAAAGCTTGGTATAAAACTTTTATGTAACATAAAGTGGTGGTTTCATATTCATGACTTTGGTCCCAACTCTTTCCGGCTTTGAAGTCAGGATCAAAACTTTGGTGATTGTATTGGTCAGGAAGCTAATTTGTGAAGGTCAGTAAAAGTCAGGAATATGCAGGGTCATCAGAGAAACGAGTAGTACACTGAAGCAGTCACCCATCCCATGACTGACGTAGCCCGTTGACGCATAATGTCAGTTAAGAGACAGGCACTCTATGCACAGACAAAAAAAAACACTGAAAAATGGCAACTTTGCTTGCCAACCTTCAAAATTTAGATCTCCAGCCCAACTTATACTAATGTCAGATCATAGGGATTGCGACTGTCTCAAGATATGTCCCACCCCAAATATGTCCAGCCATATATACCAATTGTATTAAAATTCGTAACTGTAGGGTAGTTGCTGACCCCAACTTTGATAAAATGCTGAAAAATGGAGTAGAGTGTTGCCATCTGCTAACGGTTAAATTCCAATGAATCGGGATGGTCAGAGATATGAGCCCATATTTGTTATTGGGGAATCTATCTAATCACATTTGAAATTGTATTAAAGTCTATATTTTTTGGTGGGATGCCATCATTAGCATTCCAATTTGGATAGGACATCCTCTTTGACCTTTGACACAACTTGGATAATGTTTTGCATACAGGACTTCTTTTCAAAAATTTTGGAAAAAGCCTCTCACCTTCACAAGTTGTATGGCGGTCATGGTGATGCAGTGGTAATACACTGGTCTCCCACCTCTGAGGTCTGCATTTACAAACCCCGGACCCTATGTGGGAAAGATGGTAGTTCCTTACCCATGGTCGGCAGTTTACAGTACAGAACCTTGACGGTATGTACTGTCCCCTTCCCATAAAACTACCCGTCATGATATGACCTAGGCAGTGTTGAAAGTGACGTTAAAACTCATATACATAAATTCACATAAATATACATGCTTTAGGGTTATGGCCGTAGAATGAATATTAGGGGTGGCTCATTATTCAAGGTGTAGTTGAAGATACAAGAGTTTCTTTGTGGAGCCATATGTATGAGATTGTCAACTGGAAAGGAAATTAAGTACAGATATAACTGTAAGGAAAGGTGTGATAAGACCATAAAAGGAAAAACTTTTTAAAAACAAAATATGCAAGTGAGTACTAAGACTTGGCTTATCGTTTTTCGGTTTGTTTTGTTCACACAAATAAGTCTCTTCTTTTTCAAAATGTAACCAAGTTATTTATGGTTAAACTGTGGACCTTGTGTTTTAATACTTTCGCCAAACTTACTTCAATCATTGTTAAGCACTTTTTACTGACTTTTTAGGTTTCAGCACTGAAACAAAGCTACACATTAGAAATAACCACAAAGGTCCAAATGCATTTGCATAAAAATTATCAAAATTCAACCACAAAGTAGCAAAAGAACTGAGGATACATGAGGTTTTCTTTGTTTACTAAGTGGTCAGACTTCTGTACTAAACTACTTGGCATTGGCAAGACCTTGAAAATAGGAGATTAAGTTACGGCGAAGATATATGAACCAGATTGCTTCAATTTAATCTACCTACTTTGTTTAATTGCTTGTTATATGTGAACGTATAAGATAAAACATCAATTGTAACTAAAAGCAGTATTAATCTTATTTTGAGGCATAAAGCTTAATGTTTCATGCAATCAGATAGGTGTTTGTGTAAAATGTTGCATGAACATTACAAAGCAAAACAGTTACTGGTCAGCTTCGGAAGAAAAACGGAATTTAGAACAATTGTATTATAGTTTTCCAGTGAAATATTTTGGGGATTTGAAATACATTTACTGCTGTACTGTTTATTATTTGCATTCGATATTTTTTATGGATTTATGTTCAGGTGTGGCCTTTTAGGATTGAAGCAGTTTTACAACCACACTAAAATTGGAGTTTCTTTTAACATTTACAGACACACTCAGGAATTATAAAAACCGGTGAAATGGCTGTAGGGTGTAAAGTTATCTTGCGACTCTTTGCCATCAGTTTGACTGCATTTACCACTCAAGCTCAGTTGAGAACGCAATGGTGTGATGACGACCATGACCACGATCATCATGCTGATCACAACCACAGCCACGCCTTGCCACATCCTGAGGACTTTCTGAAGACTATATTCTCTATGTATGGAGACAACGCCAGCTGCACCATAGATCATGATGGTTTGTACATGTTTGATACTTTATTGTATATTTTCCAATTAGATTCTAAATCTGGGGTTTTTTCGTTTGGTTAAAAGGGCCCAAAATTTACCTCAGCCAAAGAGGTTATGAGATAGTTGAAGTTTATTTGTTTGCATGTAAACACCATTACGAGAAAAACTTCTGTAGGGATTTAGATTATATTATCACAGTAGGCGGGGACTAACATAGAATTGATTTAATTTGGGGAATCATACGCAACCACTTCTTGATCTAGAACCTTTTGAAATGATTTTGGTGGAGATATGCAGTCTATGAGTGCTTTTGATTTTTAATGGACCGCTGTTCAACTCAATGATTATGACCATATATGGAAACCATTTAACCATTTTTGGTTAAAATATGTAAATATTTTTGTTGGCTAACACTGGAATACATTTTTTCTCGCAATGAGAAGAATAAAACTTTTGTGGACCAAAGTTTTGGGCCTGAATAACATAGCCAAATATATTTTTAAATGTTTCTTGTCTCAGTCTGTATATAAATGTTATCAAAAAAGCCATTGTCTTACTTTTTAGTAATTTGCACTTTTGAGCATTCTGTGAATAGAGTATTTTTTGCACTTTATCTACAACGGCTGCATAACTCAGAATCAAGATGTTTATAGAAACAGCTCCTTTTGGATAAAATGTTATGTAGAATACTGCATTAGAACCATATTGTTGTCTTAATTTTGTTACACATTTTATAAATTACTGGTATTCAAAGATACATTAAATTTTTGGACACCACTGGGTTTTACATCTTCTTGGCTGCTCTATTTCAGTAACTGTCATACGGTCATAGTGATTTTTACTTTGAAACTTTTGATATAAATGTTTGTAGAAGTGATCTGAGTATAAAGTAGTCCATGATATTCATATTAGAATTATACTGACACATACGATTATTTGTACTGTATATTTTTGCCTCCTGATCTACTAAACTTCCACTATGCATATTTTCTGTGTTTTGCCCAGTTTGGGAAACTAACAGAAGTTCCTTGAAAATATGACTATTAAACCATAAACTCGAATAAGTACATCATTATTTGATTTCGATTTTGCAATGCATTGAATTTCTCCGGGCTCTGCTTATTTTCAAAGTATTTAATAAATTCCATTTCAATTTAAATATTTTTCCCTCTTAAGCTGTGATCCAAATTTTACCTCTTTTGTCTCTTTTTCACCTCTTACTCTAAGATACAACATCTCTAGAAATTCGCCTGGATCAATCTTAATTTAACATATTCCGTGTTAAAGTCAGGTTGTGCTTTTTGTCATTTTGGTTTTTATTGTCTATTATTTTATTCATTTAGTTACCAATTCCGTTTTTTAACACGCCAGAATTTCAATTCCACACTGTTTTCCATTTTTTTTTAGAAAATTACTTAAAATGATGCAGAGTTCCACAATTAGTTATCAATAATATCACTCATTATATTTGATGTGAGGAAATAATCCAGTCTTGCTTGCTTTATATGATTCTACTATTGGAGGTCATTGGTGCCCTGGTGGTTAGCAAATTTGGCATCTACTAATAGGCTGTCACCTCTGTGGGTTTGAGTCCTACAAGTTTCAATGCTGAGAGTAGTAAAGACTGAATGACTCAGCCTTTACTACTGCTGAGGACCTGTCCCAATATGACCCTGGCTGGTGAACGGGACGTAAAATCCCAACTTTGACTATAAGATTCTGATTTTTTCTGTTTGGATAGGAAAATGAAATTTATCGATAAAATTTAATTTGCTTATAGTGTCAAGCACTACTTGTCTTGATCTATGATGGTCAATAACTTGTTATACATACTGTAAATCTGAGGGTCAAAAATTTGGTTAAAATCTCCACAGATTACAGATTGTCTAGCAGGTCTTGTTCTCAATTAGAGATTTTACAGTGTCACCATACCTACAGAGGTCAGTACATTACTACATAAATCATTCATTAACCATGTGGATAGAGCTCAAGTTACCCATAAAGGTAGTATGGGTGGTCAGTGGTGCAGAAGGGGTATCTAAGCTCATAAACTAAGAAATGTTCAACATGAACCATTTTGTTTGAGGGATGAAGGACCTAGTACACCTTTTCCAAACAACAGGGTCAATTATGAGTTCACTGGGCAAATGATTAACTCAAAGTAGCACGTATGAATAGTAATGGGGGCATTGATTTTAGATAGTCTTGTTCTAGGCCCTAATATATTTTTTCTATATTTTATCTAATCTAATCTAAATCTAATCTACTGCTTTGCAAGCGCAATATCTTCCCCACGAAGGGGAACTCAGTGCGCTAACCAAACAAAATCATAATCTTAGGGAAGTCGAGGGACATTCAAGGTCGGCAATCCAGGATTGTGGGTGTGACCGGGAGGGAAGAAAGACTTAGTTGGGAAGCTAGAGCTGAAGAGGTGAGTTTTAAGGTGCTTCCTAAAAGATGCAACAGAGGGAGTATTTCTTACATGGAAAGGGAAAGAGTTCCAAAGGGAAGGGGCATAGTGACTAAAGGAGTTAGAAAAGTGTTTTATTGACTTGTGAACTCTGCGATCAAAGTTGGGGGTTTGAAGGAACTTGAGTTTTGGGGTACTTCGCCTTGTGTTTCTGGAAGAGGAGTAGGGGTGGATTAATTCTCTTAGGTAAACTGGTTGACCCTGGTTGAGAATTTTGTATGTAATAAGACCAATTTTGAATTTTACCCTGTATCTGACTGGTAGCCAATGGAGTTTTTTATTTGAGGGGTAATGTGAGAGAATTTAGAGGAATGGGTGACAATCCTGCACAGTGAATTTTGGACTAGCTGCAATCTCCTTAACTCAAAATCAGTGAGGGATAAGAGTGGTGTTGAGAGTGAATTGCAGTAGTCCAGCCTGCTGCTCACCAAAGCATTCGCTAGCAGGACTGATGTATTCATGTCTAAAAGGGGGCGAATTCTGTAGAGGTCTCTTGTATGTACTCTAGTGGACTTAATGACCTGTGACATGTGGTTTGAGAAATTGAAATTAGAGTCAAACACCACTCCGAGGTTCCTGACACTTTGTGCTGGCGAGACCTAATTTCCCAGAATATTGATAGGGAAGTGAGGGAGGAGTTGGTTACGATTTCTTTGGGAGCCAATGAGAATGAACTCAGTTTTGTCAAGGTTGAGTTTTAACTTATTTGCAAACATGAAATTTTGAATGTCGTTTAGGCAGTTCTTTAGTTTTTGGATAGAATGGGAGAAATTTTCTCGTGAAAGTGTAATGTATAGCTCGGTATCATCGGCATAAAGTGGTAGTTGATGCTACTGTGGGAATGAATGATTGAGCTGATTGGGTTGGTGTAGAGAGAGAAAAGGATTGGTCCAAGGACAGAGGCCTGGGGTACTCCATAATAGAGCACAGCAGGATGGGAGAGTGTACTACCTACCTTGACCGAGTGTGTCCTTCCTGACAGGTATGATTTGAACCAACCAAGTGCTAGTTCACTGATTCCATAATAAACATTGAATCTGTCCAGGAGAATGGTGTGGTCAGTGGTATCGAAAGCGGCGGATAGATCCAGAAGGGTGAGGGCAGTGACAGAACCTTTGGCCATGTTGAGAAGAATGTCGTTTTGAATATTGAGGAGGGCGCTTTCAGTAGAGTGGTGTTTTCTATAAGCCGATTGAAAGCCAGTCATAAGACCGGCTTCATCAAGATGAGTTTGTAGCTGGACGGCTGCAACCCTTTCAAGTATCTTTGAGATAAAGTTTAAATTTTTTAAAAACTTCTTTATCTAAGGATGATTTTTTTTAGGATAGGGGTAACGTGGGTCTGCTTTAAAAAGTTTGGACACTTACCTTGCTCAAGAGAAGCATTGATTATTGAGGTGATGGGGGTAATGAGAATATCCAGATAATCAAGAACAAGGAAGGTAGGCCAAGGGTCTAGCGAACATGATTTACTAGGAGAATTGGTAATAATTTTAGTGACTTGATTCTCTGTTACAGTAGAAAAAGTAGATAACATGGGGGGAGGAGAGTCAGGGGTGATGTGTTGCAAATTGACAGAAACAGAGAATGTTGAGCATATTTTTTCTATTTTTTTCTGTGAAGAACTCCACGAACCTGTCAGCCAAAAGCTGAGGGGGCTTTATCGATGGGAGGATCTTGGCTGGAAGTGTGTGCAAGACATCACCCAGGACACGCCATAATTTTTGTGGATTGTTGTGATTGTCCTGAATCTTCACTTTAAGGAATTGAGATTTGGCTTGCATGTAGATTCTATTATATTGATGAACTTTCTGCATGTACCAGGATCTATTGAAGGTGGATTTATCTCTTCGCCAAATGCATTCAAACAAACGTTTGGTCTCTTTTGCTGCAATTACAGTGTCGTTAACCCATCCTGGGATGTACTTTGCCTTGGTATGTTTAGTGTGTAGTGGAGCATGTTTGTCGATAAGGGTCGACAAGGTGGTGTGATATTGTTTGTAGAGTATCAGGTTCTTTAGATGGATTATTGATCAGTTCTGATATTTTATTATATTTTTATATACTCCTATATTTTACCCACAGGAAATATCCATGAATAGCATATTGAATGCTGGAACTAAGTGTGTCTGAAAGAAACAATCTGACCTTTAGAAAACATACTTAATTTTAAAAAGGGTGTCAGCACTTTAGTGTTGAGCAGGCATTAGTTTGACTAATGTTACATTTTACTTAGTTGTAACCAAAGCCTATCAGCTAAGGTCCAAGGTCAAATATTTAGTTTTTCTGTCTCGTTTAAAAGTCAGCATAACTTTTGCCCAAACTTACAGCATTTTGTGCACTCTGCGAGGGGCTCTGGTACAGCCCATAGGCAGGGCTAGATGTATTGATGCATTAAATTGATGTTATACATCAGAGTGTGGGGTCAGTGTTTTGAAATATTACTTGTACCATTGTGAAGTTTTGGAAAACATGTTTACTTTTCACAGCCTAAAATAAATACCCCAGAACTTTAAGGCTAATACATATCTGATTGGTGTGTAAAATTGATCAAGTTAAACATATAACAATTACTTGGTGTTTCATTTTTCCAAAATATCTTGCACCACATCATGTAAAGTATTGCGATTGATACTTTTCAATTTCAACCAAATATACCTTTCCCTTTTAACCAATTTCATACAATAGAGAAAAGCTCCGCGCAGAAAAATTCCACACAGAGAAAAATTATACAATTGGTTGATAACTGTGGAGAAAAGTATAACACCATTTTTGAGATTGTGGATAAAAGTCCTTGTTTGAATATACAAAGTATAAACAAAAACTGTTTCAAAGTTATGTTTTACTTTTTATTTCAAAATTATTATTGCTTTTACTATTTGCTATAGAACTAGTATATTTCTACAAACAAAAATATAAAAGGAACTACTTTTAACATTCATATTACAAATAACATATGAGACAACACATTCATTGTATTAATAAAGAAAGGAAAATATCAAATCCCAATCTTCAGAAACAAATTCTAAGTTCAATTGACTGGAAAAAAAATCTGGAATGAAACTGTTTGGTGGCACTCCATTTCCAGTTGAAGATTTTACTGCAATTGTATCATCTAAAGGTTAATTAACTGCAATCCAGAGTGGCTTTCAAATTGTTAATCAAGTAATCTATTTTACTGTTTCTAAAAATACAAAGGGACATTGGTATTAAAAATTATAGCATAGATTAGTTTGAATAGCAATTGAAATACCCATTAAGTAATGATCAACCCTTTCATTAGTAAACTAAACGTGGTATATAGGGCTTTCTCCCCGATCTAGAAAAATGGTAGATTGCTTTTCTGCATGGGTATCAAAAACTGTAGGGCTTTTCCCCTTCTGGGTTTTTCTTTGTTCGTTTTTTTTTCAGTTTTCAATCAACAATTAAGTGGCAGGCATAATACTTATGAAATTTGATAACTTAACTTTCGAAACTCCAATGGTTAATTTACCCAACTGTTACAATGAAATTATTAACTCTCAATTTAGAGTTTCAATTCCAATCATTCATAAAAATTAAGTGTTCCATTGGCTCACAAAAATGATCACAGTTAAGTAAGAATACACACACTAATTTATAAAATAGTCACAAAAAAACAGGCACCACACACTTTCCATAGCCAGCAACTTGGGATGTCTTAATACTGGTCAGTCCTTAAAATATTCCAACAGACAATACAATGCAGTTCAGGATGTTTACACAAATATTGATTTGCACACACATAAGGTTTCCACCCCTCAAATTTTATGTGAATCAGGCACTTCCATATTAGGCAGGTAACTACCCAGGTTACTTTTCACTGGCGTACACTGTAAAAACTCTATTAAATCTCTAAATCTATGTCAACATATCTGATCTTTCTGTATTTTTAGTTATTAAGTTACTTTTGAGTGATTGGATTTTCATTATTAATTGTAGATAATTACCATTTGTACCTTTACAATATTCTATAACCTGATGCTCAAAATTGTTGCTTCTTAGAATTCCAACACCTCATGTATTGCCTATTTTTTGCCATGTAGGTAACATTTATTGTTCTATGTTGCTTTAATTTGGTGAAGATCTTGTTCTGTTAAATGCGTCTTTTAAGGCATATTATTCTTGCCCCTATATCATTTGGGTAACTGAGTACATCCACCTGTTTATTTTCATTACAAAACCCAGGTCATTTGCGTACAGCATTGGTATGTTTGACTGAAGTTGTATGTATCCCAAGAAGTTTGCTCCAAAATTTAGAACACCATGAGCTCTAAATATTTATTTTCAATATTCTTTTTTTCTCTGTAATTATTTTCATTAATATTTCTACGACAGTTGTATGTAGACACATCTTAGATGTATCAGACATTATTTCATTATATATATAGGAAGCCCATGATTAGCAGAGACATATCTCTAATTGTCATTACCAATTGAACTTTCAGTAACATGAACCATTTGCAACATAATGTCATTTTGTGTATTTACTCTTCCTTACATGTTCATTTCAAGTTATATTTTCAAATATGCAAAAAATAACAAATCAATATAATGATATTAAATTATTTCTACAGCCACATTGCTCTGTAGAGTCACATTATCCTGCCAAATTTTACTTGGTTTTACCCTTAAACCAGTTTTTGAATATTAGTTTATCTCATTAGAGTAAATCTACATAAACTTTACAAAATATTTTTGTACAGTACTAATAGTCCCTTTTCTAAAGGTATCTTTTACAACCAAGGATGATCTTAAAAGCTACTAAACTGACCATATTTACATAGTAAAACTTCTATATGATAAAAAAGTCATTGATTCCCTTGGTTTTATGTAGATAATAGTGATACAGACAATTCAGTTAAACCTCTCTGAATTACCACCTTAAAAATTACCATGTCTGTGTGAGAGCCATATTACAAGCCAAAAGGACAAAAAAGTCCAGTATAGGTTATGTTGAAATTGAATCAATTATCACATATATATATTATACTCTCCACAAGTAACAAGTTTTAACTCTCACCTTTAGCTTTAATGTTTATTACACAACCATAAATCTTAGAATTACTGTTAATAAAACTTTCGGGTCATTGTTGTTTATAATTTTCAATGTACCTGAAATAGTTTGACAATATTTAGGCCAGAGAAAATTAATGATAAATTAGTGACTTTAAAAACCTTTGATTATACATCTTGTAAACATCTTTAGACAAAATAAATAATCATTTTAAACAGAGTTAATTTACTCATTCAGACGATTGTTTTAGTATGCTTTGTAGAGACCAGCGGTTTTTCTAAGCATGATGTACTCCAAGATCATTGTCTACGAAAAGGTGAAGATGTACACACCCACATACTATATTTAGATTACATTACCACAAAATCGTCAACTCAACAGATGGCACAATGAAACCTTAGTGATATTTTGCCCTTAGACATTGTCATCTTTTGTGGTGATTGACCTCTTTTCTGTCCCTGGATACTACAACTGGTTGCCCATGTAAAGGGAAATGTAAAGGGAAATTAAGCACAATAAAACACAAACTCAACTCTTGGGACATTTCTTTGTTTGAAAACACAGGTTCCCGTCTATATTTTTGTGTGTGTGTTTATTTAGTTATACAACTGCACATTTAGTCACATTTACATATCAGTAGAAGTAAACAGTGTTTACTTTTTATATTATCACCTTTAGTGTTTTTGGCATTCTCTTAACTTTCCGGGGTTTTCTTTAGTTTGAGCGACAGCTTTTAGGAATTTAGTTTCACATTATTATTGTAGAGTTCCACCTATAGAAAAAGGTACACTTCAACATAATTTTCATCATACAGTACAATGACACTTGCTTGTCATTGGGCCATTGGTGTATCTTTACAAGTTTGACTATACTCAGGCCAAACCAAATTAGTAACTGTACAGATGTTTTAAGATATGTTAGAATTAATTACTATTCAGTAATGTTTCAATTTTTCAGTATATAATGTAGAAACCAGTTGTACTTTTTAGTTGCACGTGCAAAGGTCAAATTTCAGAATTCCACAACTTAGAATCTAGAAAATATAGACTGTGTCAGGTACAATTACTTAACCACAACATTTTGTCCACAACTCAAGTACAACGAAACCTTTCTGAAAACACATCATTAATTTTTATCATTTCTTTTTAAAAAATCATATTTTTAGTTCCAAAAGCAATACAATTCAGACAGTGCATCAGAGGATATATTCACTTTGAATTACACTAACCTAGAGTTGTATAACCTACATTGTATTTTTATAATGGTATTCCCTTGTATAAGTTGTTTTAATTCAAAAATGAATCTGTGACTTAACAATCAATTGTCTAAATCCTATTTAAGAAATCACTTTCTAATCATAAGATCTCTGTAGGTTACGTCTCCATAGCTACAGTAGAAAAACAGTGTACATTTCAAAAGGTTATGTTACATTTACATGACCACCTTTGGTGTATATTATTTTCTATATCGGCTTACTGTTTGTTACACAACCATAACAAAACAAACCACAAACATACTTAGTTACCAATCGACCTACAATACACTTTTAGCTTTTCTTATCTTTTACACAACCCAAGACTTAGTGTACAAGCTCTACTTAGTGTACAAGATCTACGTTTTTGAAAGACTGCATTTTCATTGTATCTCTTCTGTGTCAAAAACCACTTTTTCTTGCAAGACAAACTACTTTTTGCTACTTATTATTACTAATGAAACCTGTTTTGGAGATCAACCTTACATAGAACATGATTACAATAACTTAATATGCGGTACATTTGTAATCTTTTTAAATATGGGTCTGTCACATTTTATATATAATCTTTACATAAACGCAATGTAATATTTCTACTTTGATAATTGCCTTTTTTTCTTAAAACATATTTGATGCTATATATGTATATATATATTGTTTTTATAAATTAGTCTACGCTAGGTTTTAGCTAAGTCCCATTCTGTGAAGTACACTTACGCCCAAAACTCATCTAAGTCAAAAGTCTTATGGCTGAAAAAACTATAGTCATATTGTTTTTATAAATTAGTCTACGCTAGGTTTTAGCTAAGTCCCATTCTGTGAAGTACACTTACGCCCAAAACTCAACTAAGTCAAAAGTCTTATGGCTGAAAAAACTATAGTCATATCTGATTACCTATAAGTCTTTGGTTTGATATCCCACTTACATAAAAAATATTACATCTGTGAAATGGCATGTGTAGTTTTCTGGGCAGTGTTAAGACAAGTAAATTGAACAGTTAAGCATGATCAATGTATGTACAGATATAATGCCCAGGTTACACAGTGGCGAATTTAAATGGCAAATATCTCCAAATAGTATTTTTTTGGTGTTCATGATGCCCTTTTGAAGTTTGCAAGGATAATTTGCCACAATAGGTATCTTTAAATGAATGGAGTTTATGAGATGTACCGTTGACATTATATGGTATTTCATATGATTTGATAGTGCTTTGAAACTTTAGGTTTAAAATTTCTGGAATGTATTTGCATACTGTGCATACTAATATGTAAATAAAATTTCCTCAAACTGTTCAAGTAATTTTGCTCATACTTTAGATCTTGGCCATGGACTTAACCTCAACTTGAGCTTTACCTCTTAACTTTGGTAAAACTCTTGGGATTAATAAAGTGCACTGTATAATAATCTGAATTGTAGCTGAATGTTGCATTAAAATGGAAACAGTTACACAATACATTTTACAAAAAAGAAACCATGTAAAAAACTGCAAAATTTAATTCAAGCACTATTTATTCCTGGTTATGTTACTGTACAAATAGTTTAAAGTAATGGCAAACAAAAATGCATATAAATAATTAAAACAAATACAAAATAAATTTGAGTGTGAACAGACCATACATGTTCAGCTGTCTCCACGCTTTGCTACTTATTTTTATGTTTATTTTTGGAGACATTGTTTCAGTGAGAGTCCCCTAAATGCAATTGTTCAAAAGGAGCAGAGACATTACATGTAAAAACTTTTCAAAACCATATTCTTCAAGGTCGTAACTCCTTCCAGTCGCCAACAAATTGTGCTAATTTCTTATTCTTAGCAAATTTACTGGATGTTCTTCCTTGTTGTCAGCTAATTCTTTCTTTGTGGCAGATGAAACTTCACAGCACTCATTGATTCTGACCTACCCATAGCTAATTCATTGGGTAATTGTAGGAAAATTGCCAAATATCTTCACCAGTTCGTAGGGAATTCTCAGTTTATCTAGCTTTGTTGAGGCTTAATCTCAGGACAGTCAAAGAACATCCAAAAAGGCATTGTAGTCCTAGTTTTTTAATCATGTGACCACACTTTCTCTTCTCTTATTTGAAAATGCTGGTGGATTTACATTTTCTCTCTTCTCCTTTAAGATGATCATAGTAAACTCTCCAATTTACATTTTCTCTCTTCTCCTCTAAGATGATCGTAGTAACCTCTCCAAGTAACATTTTCTCTCTTCTCTTCTAAGATGATCGCACTAACCACTCCTATTTACATTTTCTCTCTTCTCCTCTAAGATGATCGTAGTAACCTCTCCAATTAACATTTTCTCTCTTCTCTTCTAAGATGATCGTACTAACCACTCCTATTTACATTTTCTCTCTTCTCCTTTAAGATGATCGTAGTAACCTCTTCAATTTACATTTTCTCTCTTCTCCTCTAAGATGATCGTAGTAACCTCTCCAGTGTGTGACCTTTGCATCATTATCCGAAAAACAAAGTATGAAACATAGGGTTTCTATTCAGGGAAAGAAAAATCAATAAAAAGTACATCCTGACAGAGTCTACACAGACCATTCCCTTGTTTGCAACTATCACACAAGGCAACTTTGCACAATGTGGAAATATATTCTAAGCTCATATTTAGCAGTTGAACAATAAGCAATGGGATGCCACTGGCAACAGACAGACATTTTCGGGGATGTATCAATACCATCTAAGCCCAATTGGCGACAGACACAAATTTTGTCGGTGTTTTAGAAGTATCTAGGTACAAATACCATGATTTGTGCCAATTTTAGGGTGGGCTGCAGCCGATTTCAAGCGGAAATTTGATCATCGATCCTTCAAATCACTGTAAAAAGTATATTGATTTTATTTTATTTTAGACATAGCAATTCTTTACTTGCGTTAATGCTAGCCTTGCTTAAGACTCAAACTTGTACTTATTTTGTTCTTACCTGTTAAAGATATTTGGTGTAAAGCACCCATACATGTTAGGAGATATAAGTTCAGCAGAGTATCTGTATTAACTGTAAGCTTGCTTAAAATCAGGTATGTGTATACATTATGCAAACTTGAACTTTCTTTCTGTATGATTTCCTTAATAACAAAGATACTTCAGCCCTTAGCAAGGCTATGCCAATGAATCTTATGAAATCTATGTTACCACTCTTAAAACATACACAAAAAGGCTCCAGTGTCCAAACTGTGCCAACTTAAGGCGAGGAGCAGTAATTTTAGCAGATTAAATGTAGTGACCTCTATTCTTCTTGAAGGTTATCATGACATTCTACATGACCTTGGCATTGGAACCCATGATGACACAGCTCCTCACGATGATGGGGGACACGATCACGCCACAGTAAGTTTTTTTTTATAGTTTTAGGATGTTTGACAGGTCGCTCTCAAATGCTTGCATTCTGCTTCTATTGTACTGAATAATTTGATGACTTTTTAAACTATAAACTATAAGATGTAAACTGAGTAATTATTTTGAAAGGCTAAAATAAAATTTAAGTATTCAATGGTGCATTTCAGTATTTACCAGTGCCTATGATAAAGGCATAGATTACATAATGTGGATAAGAGATTTTCCCAATAACCATTTTTGGGTTTTGCGAACATTTGAAAGGAAACATTTGGCGAAGGTTAAAAAATGATGGGTACGAAACCAATTAATAATAGAATTTTTCAAAACGTCTTTAGTATATTGTCTATTAAACATTTAATGACAAATGTCAGAAAAACGTCACAAATGAACTTTGGAATTGCTTAGCAATATTAACCTTCATTGGGGTCAGCGGTCAAATTCGATATTTTTTTAGGTTGTTCACTAATGAAAATATTATTGTTATGTCTAAAATTGTAAGATAGTGGCTTGTAAATTGTTCCCCAATTCAATTCTTACTTTTGGGATACTGCATGGGGTTTCAATTTTTTACAAAGTTCATTAAAATCCCCTTTTATTGCCCACTGACATCTTTGTTTGGAAATATTTGAAGTCAAGTGTGCATTTAGCATTCTGAAACATGGGTATAAAACAATTACGATAGAATGTTTTCAAAACATTTGATATAAAACATTTCAAAAACGTTTTTAAATGATAGGAATGAAAACTAGTTGCTATTAAACATTTGTAAAACATTCTCAGATCAAACATTTACAAAACATTATCAACAAATGTTGTTTAAATGTTTTATGTATACTGTTTATCAAACATTTCATGTTTAAAAACATTTTCAGCATAACCTTAATTTCTTTAGCTATGTAATAAATGTTCCAGTCAAACCTGTTTTCAACAAAAACATTTGTATAGAGAATGTTTATAAAGCGTTTTTTAAACATTACATTGTAAACATTTACTTTGAAATGTTCAGTAACCCAAAAGATAGGATTTAAATAGTTTTTAAAACGTTTTTAAAATGTTTAAACCATTTTAAAATGTTTTTAATGTTTACTGGGTTGAAATTATTTTCTAGTTAAAATGTGAAACAGAAACATATAAATATTATGTTAATAATAATCAGTAACTTCATCTCTCACTATCACATGGAAAGCCAACTGCACTCGTCTTATTTGATCTGTTTGCTGCATTCGACACAACTGACCACACTACGCTTCTTAATTGTCATGGCTTAGTGTGTGTGGCATGGCCTTAAAGTGGTTCACGTCCTATCTCAGCCACCGATTCCAAGCAATTAAAATTGGGTCAACCCTCTTTGAATTGTGTGAGCTGCTATTTGGAGTGCCACAAGGCTCAGTTCTTGGTCCTCTGCTGTTCTCCTGATACACCACAAATTTGAATAAGGATATTGGGATGCACCCTGGAATCAAATCCACTTTTATGCAGACGACACGCAGTTGTTTATTCATATGTCTCCCAAAATGCAGCCCTAGCTTTTGACAAACTGAATTCATGTCTTCTAGATGTTCAAGAAAGGATGTCGTGAAAAATGCTCAAATTAAACCCCGACAAAACAGAGTTTCTCATCATGGATCGCATGCTCAACTCATGAAATTAGAAATTAGGCTGCTATCCTTGCGTCTAATGCCTTGGTGAGTAGTTGCCTTGATTACTGCAACTCTCTCTTCAAAGGCAAAGTTGGGGGTTTTACGTCCTGTTTGACAGCCAGGGTCATATTGGGACAGGTCTTCAGCATTGTTACTTAAGATAGTCGAACACACACAGAGGTGACAGCCTGTGATTAGATGCCAAACTTGCTAACCACTAGGCCACTGAGAAACTCTCAACTCTCTCTTCAGGAGTCTGTCCAGTCTCAACATGCTCAAACTTCAGTGTACTCAAAACACACTTGCTAGGATTGTCACTAGCTGTAACAAATATACATGGACATCTAATGACTCCATTGGCTCCCAGTTGAATTTCACTGCATCTTTAAAACCGCCACTTTAGTTTACAAGTTTCTTCGCAATGGTCATCCCAGTTACATCGGTGCCCTGTCATTGTGGACGATATAGTACAAGATACAACCATGCAGATAAAAGGTTGTTGGAGGTTCTGCAATTCTATCCATCTGTACATAAATTTACAAAAAAAACCCACTTTGATCACAGCTTTGTTTTCGATGCTCTCACAGTTTGGAATGATTTACCTGATGAGGTCTGGTCTGCCCCAACTCTCACCTGTTTCAGAAAAAAGGTTAAAATTGTATCTCTTCAAAAGGCTTTCCCAACTTAGCATACACTCTATCTGGCATCTCGGTGGTATTGGACTTGTTTCATTTTAGTTCTTGCCAAGCTTTCTGGAACAATAATAAACACAATAATTAACTCAAACCTTCTAGCACCTTTCATCATTTTACAGCAAGTATAAGCAAGTACCATAAACTAGACCACTTTGCAATAAGGAGTAAATAACTAAAGGGCGTATGTACTGTATATAAAAACAAGTCATACAGTACATGAGCTGAGTATAAATACAATATAATATTCAAATATGACATATTCAAATATGTCAAATATTTCACCACACACAACTGGTTGAAACTATTTAAGTCAAAATTTAAAAATATGTGTATTGCCATGGCCACTTTTATCATCTACTTTGTGTGAACTAAATGTAATTGGAATGATGGAGATTCTAGATATATACACTGTTCTAGATAACACTAAACAACAATGATCTTTTTACTGGAGTTGTATTTGATATTACTGTCTTAGTTATGCATAGGTAGTAACACTTTGCAGCAGTAACGATAATGGGACAACAACAAAAACGTGTTTGTTCAGCTTATATGGCGCACCTTTATACCCCATTTCCCTCTCATGTTCTCCACCAAGGAGGTTTATTTGTTTGTCTATTTGTTTGTTTGCAGGATTACGCAAATACTAAATTTAAGTCGGGAGATGGGTTTTTGTCCAACATAGATCCCATTAATCAGGACTATCCATTCCAGAATGAACAACTCTTTTTATTCTGTGTTTTATCTCATAACATATTTCATCGTAAGAGGCTTAAGATGAAAAACTTTTACAACTAAATTGTTTTTTTTCCTAGTTTTCTGCATTCTCTGGTTTACAACTGAGACAGGTTCAATGACTTAATGAATTTTCATCTTTGAAAGGTATGTTTTAGTGCCTTGGAACATACTCATATAGAGGTTAAGCTGTATAAAAATATAGTTAGATTGGAACATTATTTGAAGTTAAAATACTTTCAAGTAAGGCTGTATCAAAAGTGATTAAATAGAACACCTTATCAATGTTGTTTTGATATCATGTCACATTGCACTTAACAAAATCACAAAGGATTAGGAAAACTTCTGAAGTGTTTGAAGGTTCAAGACAAATACATCATACCACTCTGAATAGAGAATGTAAATATTCCACACTTTGTGAAAGTTGCCATCACTGGGGTACCCTCCATATTATTATTGGTTTAATTATGACATTTTTTCATCAAATATGTGATTATATTAGTATTATATATCATTTATGTGATAATATGTAAAATGTATGCAAATTTTATTTCTTATTTCAAAATAATAGGGGCTCTCCACAATGGCGAAAATTTTCACATACTGTGGAGAATTTAACAGCGATAAATGTATTGATTCCTTATCAGTTAGTACACATTGGATAGGAATAAATATTCATGATATCTGATTGATATATGTCGGCTCTCTACGGGACAATGAATAAAGTGGTGTTACCTCATTAGGATATCTGTCTGTTTGAGAGGTTTTCGCATATATAACAGTCCTGTATTAAGTGTTTCACATTTGTGATATCAAAGTCCAGAGTTTTAATTGCTTCACAACACCAATGTTTCACATAACATTAAAATACTAAACACCTGATCTTGGCCAATATTCACTGGAAGGGCAGAGGAAACCAGTACATACAGTTCGTCAGGGTTCTGTGCTGTAAACTGCCGACCAATGGCAAGCAACTACCAGCTTTCCCACTTGAGGCCGTGCCGGGAACCGAACCCCGGCCTCAGAGGTGGGAGGCAAGAGTGTTACCACTCTGCCACCGTGGCCCCTCTACTATATATGAAGAGACATGTGGTCTGATATTAAGTAATCAAATTTAAACACTTTAATCCTCAATTGCATTCCCATCATCTTTTCAAAATTAACACAATTGATAATATATATCTTACCCCTAAGTCTATGAAATTAGCAATTTTAAATTGGCAATAATATTGGAGTCAATTAAGGTGCATGTCTGTACATTTGTTTGTTCCAGAATAATCTTGATCTAGGCTCGAAAACATTTTCCCAACATGAAATATTCATGATACACAAAAAAAAAACAAATGCAGTACAGAATCTAGGTGTGACTTAAAGAAACGTGTATTCAGACATTTCAAAACGTACTAAAGTTTTAAACAGAATCATGTACAAAAGTTAGATTATTTACTTGTAATTGTGAAAATATTCTCTTTTTTCTGTGCATTGATTTAGAGAACTCTTAATGATAAGCCAATCAAAGTCATATATTACCTGACAGTAGTGTTAATGCAATGATCCGTAATCTCTAGGCTCATAACTTAGTGATCAGCAGGCATAAGGCCCAACCTTTGACTAAAAGGAAGCAAACATTTACCCACAGATATATTTATGCCAGCTCTCTACGTGATAGTCAATTTCTGTATTAATACATTCAAACCAAAGCCTGTGTACATCAACATGACTACCCACCTGGTCTAGATAGGCTAGACATTGGTATATTGAATTTACTTCAATACATTTTACTACGATACAGTTTGCGCCAAAAAAATGCTCCTACATATTGAACTCCAAAACAGATTTATACTTATGTAAAGTCCCCCCCTCAAAAAAAAATAAATAAATAAATGTAAATCAGGCACTGCTATATTAGGTCCATAACTACCCAGGTTACTTCCCACTGGTGGTGGTGTAAAAACGTTTGTTTTCCTTGCATATTTAGCTTGTCATGATGCATTTTGCAAAGTCATTCTGTGTATGACAGTTGTTTGTTGCCCTTTCTAGAGGTTAGACTTTGTTATCGAGATTAAGCCCTATAAAATATTATTAGATTAGAATAGTACGTGAAGCACAACCAAGGTTGTATCAAAATAGATAAATTAAACCACTTTTTGGGACATCCTTTAAATCATGCAATGTTGCAGTTAAGAAATCACAAAAGTTTGGCCAACTGCCTGAAGTGTTTTTTTAAATCATGCAATGTTGCAGTTACGAAATCACAAAAGTTTGGCCAACTGCCTGAGGTGTTTGTAGGTTCAGGAAAAATGCGTCATGCAATGTGAAATACATTACAGTAGGTAAGAGTTGCTATCACTAAGGGAAACCTCCTTATTGTTGATTGTATTGTGGAAGATTCTGATCAAATGTGAAATGACTTTGTGATAAAAAAGACTCATTTTTTTGACATGTGTAAAATATCTGCAAATGTAATTTGTTCCTAAATGTTACGAGTTCTCCCCAGTGGCAAAGAGTTTCACATAACATGGAAACTTTAACATTGATTATTCTATTGATCCCTTCTTAGTCATATAGTGGATAAGAATAAATATCCATGAATCATATATGCCAGCTCTCTACGTGATAGTCTAAAGGTTGTCATACCCAATTAGGACACCTGTCTGTTTCAGAGGTGTTGTCACATAATAGTCCTAATTAACGTTTTCCACATTTGTACTTCACAACACCAATGAGTCACATTACTTGTATTGGATACCTGTTTTTGCACAAGCAAGATACTCTTAACCCAAATTCACTAATATTGTTATTCTCAAAAATTATTCCCTTTTTAAAATAAGATTTCATTAGGATGAATGGCATTAGCAGTTATGCATAGCAATATCATGATGAAATTTTACGAAACTTAAGAAAATCACAAAGAAGTTTGGCCATCTGCCTGATGTGTTTAAAGGTTCAAGACAAATGTGTCATACAATATGAAAGTGGTGAAAGTTGCTGTCACTGAGGGAAAACGTCGTTATTGTTGATTGTATTATGGAAGATTCTGATCAGTGTGTAATGTTTTTTGACAATAAAACAGCATTTATTTGATATAGTGTAAAATATCTGCAAATGTAATTTGTTACTAAATGCTAACCAATCATCCCAGTGGCAAAGTGTTTTACATAACATGGAAACTTTCACATTAATTAATCTATTGATCCCTTCTTAGTCAAACAGTGGATAAGAATAAATATCCATGATATCAGACTGATATATGCCAGCTCACTGCGTGATAGTCTAAAGGTTGTCATATCCAATTAGGACATCTGTCTCTTTCAGAGGTTCTGTCACATATTAGTCCTATTTCAAGTGTTTTTCACGTTTGTGCTTCACAACACCAATATGTCACATTTTAGACCTGTAATTGACACCAGTTGTTGTCCAAGCAAGATACTCTTAACCCAAATTCACTAATATTGTTATTCAAATAACGTTTCTTCTAGTCATATCCAGCTAAGGGTCCAGCCACCATTTTGGATAAATAGCATTAGTAGTTACTCATAGCAATAGCACAGAAAAAGGTGCACAGTTTTTATATTAATACCCTCTTATTTGGTATTATTTAAATGACAAATTGACATCAGTTAGAAGCCATTCATTATCACTCACAAAATAAGATTTTCCTTTTAAAGAAATTTGGGGAGTCAAATATTACTTATTTTTAAGTGAAAATCCCCAGTACACAATAACACAGATACAGCTGATACTTGAAAAGATTTTTAGACATGTTTCTTCCACAACTGACACGATCACTTGCTGATATTCACAGTGTAACACAGGACCAACAACATGTTACTGGGCTGGTAAGAAGCCAATAATATTCCTAGGTTTTTACATAATTCTTCAGCAACTGTCATGTTCACCCTACAAACTTTTACAAGTGCATACTCCCAGCAACATGGGCCTGTGATAATAAACAAGATGTCGTTGTGCTGGTCAGAAGGAAAAATTATAACAGTATTACTCCAAACCAATGCTTGTTTACAAAGTAAGAAATTTGTAAAAGACTCGAATTCTCATTAAGCACTGTTAAGTGATACATATTAATATAATATAATTGTCACATGACAGTGGTAGTTCTAAATATAGGATTTGTATATTTTACAGTGCTATGATGGACATGACCTGCTCCATATTCACAACATAAGCGAGGATGGCGGACTCACTGAGTTTGACTTCATCGAGATCGCTCCAACTTTTTTGGAGCAGGTGCTACATGGATGTGTACACAGCCATGATGATGAGGTCACTGATCCGCCACCAACAGCCGGTGAAAGTAAGTTAAGTATCACAGTTTGGTTTTTACTAGTCTGGTTTCCACAACAATTTTCTTGTGGGTCCAATATCAGCTGCTATTTTTAAAGACAAGTCGTTTTCTAGCATCACCTAGCAACAGTACAGAAGGGGTTAAACATAATGTGTCTTTCTTGCTGTATATTGTACACATTTTGATATAATGTTTAATGTTATCGGATAAATCATTTTATAAAAGTTTCATCTTAAAGTGGAAATTTGAATCAGGTTTAAGTAAGTTAAGTATCACAGTTTGGTTTTTACTAGTCTGGTTTCCACAACAATTTTCTTGTGGGTCCAATATCAGCTGCCATTTTTAAAGACAAGTCCTTTTCTAGCATCACCTAGCAACAGTGCAGAAGGGGTTAAACATAATGTGTCTTTCTTGCAGTATAGTGTACACATTTTGATATAATTGTTTAATGTTATCGGATAAATCATTTTATAAAAGTTTCATCTTAAAGTGAAAATTTGAATCAGGTTTAAATCATTCATTACCACTAAGTTCTTCCTTTTTAAAAAAAAACTTACCGAACCAATTATAGCTTTATTTCATTACTAATATATAAAGATATAATTCTGATTCTGCATTTCAAAGATAACTTACACCATACAAAAAGACATAAATCACTAAATTATTTATGAAAACATCACAGATATTCTTGATAGATGCTTACAGTATACAGACAGATAGACAAAGCGAAGATCATTGAAGGTAACAGTGTTTACATGCACTGGAGCAGTCAAGGGTCATGGGGGACTCGGTGGTGCAGTGGTTAACACACTTACCTTTTACCTCTGAGGTCAGCCGTTCAAACCCCAGACCTAACCCTATGTGGATAAGGTGGTACTTGCTTACTGACTGCTGTAGATTTACAGTACGGAATTTTGAGGAACTACCAGTCATAATACCACCCATACAAATGTGATGCAACTTGAAAGTGATGCTAAACCCAAGTAAATATCTTCCTGACATGGTCGAACTCATTGTGCTAAGCTTACAAAAGAATTGACCAAAAGTGATAGTCAAGGGAAACTCTAGGTCAGTATTCAGGGCTTTGGATGTTAGTAAATCTGTTTTTCTTTTCACAGCTTGGGGTTATACAATACTTGCTGTCCTGATCATCAGTGCTTTCTCTTTGCTGAGTGTTCCAATGGCCAGGTGGCAGAACAGTCCTATGTTCAAGTACATCCTCACGGTCATGCTTGCCTTGGCAGTGGGTACTCTGGCAGGGGATGCCATCATGCATTTGATACCTCATGTAAGTCAATATCTCATTTTTTTCAGTGGCCAGTTTTACAAAGGGTCTAAGGCTTGGCAAAGTCTTTATCTATGTCTGAAACTTAAATCTAAGATTTTTTATTTTGGCTATGTTTTGGGTTCAAGAGGATTTCACAAAAAGGGCCCATTCACACTACTGGTGGTATGTCTTGCTGTTACAGGTTTTCCAAGGTGGTGGAACCACCTCCCAGGTCCCATGGTTAAGCTACTGTCATCTCAGTGGTTTCTGTAATCAATTCACGGTGAAAGGGATTTCCACAAGGTTTGTCACTGGCCTTTATGGTGTACAATGAGGGGCCATGGTGGCGCAGTGCTAACACACTCGCCTCCCACCTCTGAGGTTGGCGGTTCAAACCCTGGACATTATGTGGGAGAGTTGGTTGTTTCTTATCAATGGTCGGCAGTTTACAGTACAGAACCTTGACCAACTGTATGCATTGGTTTCCTCTGCCCACTAAACTACCCATCGTGATATGACCTGTACAGTGTTGAAAGTGAAGTAAAACCCTAAATAAATAAATCATGGTGTACGACAATGAGGCACTGTGATCCTACTGCCTTTGAAAGTTTTGATGTGTTCTGGATTTGGTAACAGGTGCTACTCTGATGGTTATGTAACATGAAGCAAGGTGAATGGAGGTTGTCTGTAGGTGATGTACATTTATAGTTCTGTAATGCTACTGCTACTAACAGTCATGTCTCACCTGCAGTAGGGTGCCCAAATGCCTATAAAACCGTGCATCACAGTCGACCACCATTATTTCTCCACCTTTGACTTCGAGTGAGCAACATCACTATGAATATTCAGCCAGCTGACAGATTAAGACTGCTTTGTGGGATTCTGCAACTCCAGAATGATAGACTTATGCAAAATCTTGCAGTTCATCTTGATTTGGCCTGTCATGGAAGACGTAGGTGCTTGAGACTGTGTTGGGTTAGAAACTGGATACTGGAAAGGCCACTCCTTGGGTAGTATGGAGTTTTGATAGACCAGCTGCTGAATTCTGACTTATACGGCTTTGAGATTGTCTGCAGAACTTTTCAGAGAACTAGTGGAAAGAGTTGGACCAGTAATTCAGAAGGAGAAGACAAGATTTCATGAACCCTGTCCTACTAGATTGAAGGTAGCCATCACCCTGAGATACCTAGCCACTGGGGACTCCTGCAAGACCCTAATGTATGGCTCCAGGGTTGCTTTCAACACCATATCACTCTTGGTGATAGAGGTGTGTGAGGCAATCTATCAAGTTTATAGGGAAGAGCAGCTGAAGTGTCCAAGTACCACACAAGAATGTTGGGAGAAGGCAGTGCACTTTGATCAAAGGTGGAACTTCCATCATGCTGTGGGAGCCATAGATGGGAAACATGTAACCATAAGAAATCCCAGGCAGTCAGGGTCTAAATATTACAACTACAAGGGCTTCTACTCAGTGATGTTGTGGACACTGACTGCAGGTTTCTGTGGGCAGATGTAGGGAGTAATGGTGCCCAGATCTTCAACGAGTGTCAACTGAAGCAGAGCATCCTTGATGAGACCATAGGTTTTCCAGATGCTGATCCATTGCCAGGTGATGACAGGGACATGCCACAATTCATTGTGGCAGATGATGCCTTTCAATTGAGGACTTTGCCAATGAACCTTTCTCTGGAAGAAACCTGAATGATGAGGAACGTATCTTCATCTACAGACTGTTCAGAGTCAGAGGGGTGATGGAGAATGCTTTCATGATATTAGCCAATCATTTCAGATGCCTAGTGACCACATTTGCACAGATGCACACAATGTCACACTGGTGGTTCTGGCTTGTGTGACCTTGCACAACATTTTAGGACATGTTATTGGGCAGGCCATCCAGGACTAGCAGATGAGGAGGACAATGATCACAGGCACATCCCAGGTATCTGGAGACAGGTGACCTTGGAGGAGCAGAATGGGGAAACTGGCATCCAAGAGACATTATTTTAAACATTACTATAACAACCCCGTTGGTTGGGGCTGTTCATTGGCAGAATAATATGATCTTGTTCAAGGACTGTGATGAACTTTTCTTGCAGGACTGTTTTTTTAATTACACAAAGTAATTTTAATTTGTAAAGCGTTATTTAGTAATAAGTGCTATAAAGTAATTTGTTAATTTATAATAAAAGTTTATCTTTCTTGTTTATATTTTAGTGACAATTACATGAATAAATTAAGCATGATAGATGAAACCAAAGGTAAAATCTGGTAAAAGGCCAACTATTTTGTATAACTGCTGAAATGTCATCATTCACTTCTTTGGTCAAAGGTCACATTGGAGGTCATATTAAAGCATCGCACCTCAGTATTACATTTAATTCATCTGTTGCACTATGACAAGAGTGGAACTGATCAGATAAGTTAATTGAAACTCAAAATTATATATATTTTTTAAAATTTTATTAATTTTACAACAAAAAAGAACCAAGTACACAAAAATTAACAGAAAAGCCATAGAGGAGAAACAAAATTCATTACAAATATCAAAAAGACAAATCATAACAATAATAAACCAATGAAAAATAAATTAATGTAATACTGAACAACACTGAACAACAAAGGTATCACAACTTAGGAGTAATAATAAATCAACTGTGAATAAATAGATAAATAAAAAGTGTAAGCCTAAAGTAAGCAGCCAAAGAAAAAGTAAACCAAAGATACAAAAAAAAATAATTAAAAATTTAGTTTGACATTAATAAAAATTTAGTTTAAAATGAATAAAAATTTAGATTAAAATGAATAAAAAATTTTTTCAAAAGTAGTCTACATGAAACATAATGTTACAAGAATGACAAACAAAACAATAGTATTTACAACACATATACAAAACCTCTCGGGTGCCCAAAACTGTGGAGAACTTTAAAGCAGGAGCATAAGAAAAAGGGAAAAAATGAAACCATTCATGTTAAAAAATAAAGTGCATGATTACAGCACTTTAAAAAATGTTATAATGCATACTTTTAAAAAATACACTAGCAAGGCTGAGACGGTAATGGCTGATTAGTGTTTACCATTACAGTAGTTATATTATACATTTGTGTAAGCAGTACACCCTTAGTGACAAGTTACAACTCAGAACATAGGTATACTAAAAGGGTGTAAAAAATTACCCTAAAACACATGACAAGCCAACAACTACATGGCCAGATGTAAAAGTAAACACCAGATTGGCAAATGTTTAAAATCGTATAGAGCAAACAAGTATTACTACTACCAGTTGTAACCACTTAAAAGAATTACAATGGGCCAACAGTGTAAACCATCAGCTGGAAATATTTTACTTATACTTGCAATAGTAGTATCAACAGCACTGAATCCCTTTGGTGTTACATATAACCAATGCAAAAAAAAAACAAGTATACCATTAGTGCTACCACAAGCAATAATTACTTGACATAGGAAAAAAAATTAGAAGACAACAACAATAACCATCAGCAATAACCATTGTTACTGAAAATGTTATAAAAACATTACTCTAGCCAACAGTAACACTGTCAGCAGTAACCAAGTTACTCTAAATATTAACACTTGCAATTAAACCAACAGTAGTACGAACAACTGTAAAAAACCCAACACAAAAAGTTACAGGTTACCCTCTTGTATGGTAGTTGGGTAACAGACAAGGTACCTGCTGTCGGATGATAGGACAAGATGTACTGCTGCTGTGACTGCCCCCCCCCCCCCCCACCTGGAGTCTGTTTAATAGCTGCATATTGGTCAATGCACTGTGTGATCATCTGGTAAGACTGGTCCTTGAAGCACCTCCACAAGAATGGGTCAATCTCCTTGACATATGTCTCCATCATAAGGTTCCAGGACATCTTCATGTCAGGAGCATAAGCAGACAGGGTACTGTCAATCAGTTCCAGGGTCTTCTGCATCCATTCATTGCCAGTCTTTAAGTGATTCAGAATCTCTTCAGATTTAATCATGGATGAAGGAGGTATTTGGTCAACTAACCCTGCCAATACCTCTTCTTCACCATCCTCAGGAACAGCAGAGCCAACAGAACTGCTAGAGAAGTGAGGAACTAGTAACGGGGTTATTGGGTCAGTTGCAGAAGTGGAGGCTGAACCCGTGGCAACAGCCAGTACACTAGGTTTAGACACAGGTTTCAACTGAAAGTACAAGAAAAACCAATACATTCAAACATGTGCTGACACAGGTGGAAGGGCATCATCAAAATTTGGAATAAAGGCCCTGCAGGAAGAACATCACTGTGACACTTTCATCTGCCTGTACCTGAAATTAGGTATTAAGAAAAAAATGAAACAAGAATAACTTGTGGGCCACTGAGTCGTACCTTATTTCACCTTGTCTCATTACATCAAAAATATATGTGCATTGTTTCCCACTGACAGGGAGAGACAGGGTTATACGTACGTTGGTGGTACTGACACAGGAAGGTGAATGACGGTGACTCATGGGGAAATGCGGAAATTTTAAACATTTTAAAACTTCTATGGGATGGGCAAGGATTAGGATGGTGGGTCATTTTCTTGCAAGTTTGCAAATGGACGTCAGGCTGTGATCAAAGGACTACCGACGGGGATCTCGCCTGCAGGGTCAATGGTGTATAAGACTGAGCTTGGAGTGATTTATCAAACAACCTTTATTTGACCTTTTATTTCTACCCCAAAATATACTACTGGTGACATATATCATTTGTTTGAGGCATTTATCTAAATGCATTTTCAGCAGAAAACCTTGTAGCCACATAAAAAACTTACAAAAACTACATTGGGAAGATATTCTATATACTTATACTTTATTTCCAATTTTGAAATGGAGAAATGTTTATGGCGGCCATATTAAAGTCTTTGTTTTACAAATGTTAGGCCCACTCCCAGGACTTCTTGGAGAGCATATTAATCAATTTACATTTGCAATGCTTAATCAATAGTAATAATAATAAATAATAATGTGGTACCACAACCGATGAGAGTACTTAAGTAAGTCTTGGATGTAGTAATAATAAATAATATTGTGGTACCACAACCGATGAGAGTACTTACGTAAGTCTTGCATGTACTTTAGCCAAGAGATATTTTAGTGCTACTGTTAAGAGCTCTAATTTACTATTTCAGTCAGGAGTGTTTATATGCAGCTAGGATCTTATCAATACTAACCATGTTGTTGCCGATGATACCAATAACCTTTGAAGTTAATATACATATAATATACAAGCAGACTGAAGAATGCCCATCATATAAACACTTTCAGTCTTTCTCGCTTCTTTAACCATCTGTCTCTGCTACAACTATCACTGTATGAAAATTATTGAACTGTTATATTAAATGGATACTAAAGTGACAGTGAAAGATGTCCATAGTATAGCCTAATGATTCGGCCATCCAATACCTTACCAACAGGGCAAAGCAGTCACTGCCACTACGACAAATCCCCCAAAGCTGTAATTGTAGCTGCATTGTAATAAATATAACTGAGATTGATTTAACCCCAGCATATTGCATCACCAAAACCTAGGATAATTATTAATTTCAAGCCAACACCCTGGAGGATGTTCATAAAACCCAATTCTTGCCTTACTGTCAATTTTAGGGTCTAGGCCTTCATGCACATGGAACTGATGACGGTCATGGTCATTCCCATGAAGAAGCTTCAATTGACATAGGGGTGTGGAAGAGTTTCTGTACTTGTCTCATCATCTTGGGCTTCCTAAACCTTCAGATGTTGTTCTCCTACTTACAAATAAAAGAAGAGGTACAAGTCACTTCAATAAGTTTATGTATTGTAAAAAATAATTAATTGGACAGTGATGATGCAACTGACATTAATGTAGGCAAACTGTGAATACCATTATTTATATATAACTACCTTTCAGTGTATATCATCAAAAAAGTACAAACTAAGTCAATGAAGTCAGTGTACAGAGTTAGAATAAATCATTGTTTATAGTTTATGTATTTGATTATATCAAGGATTATTTTAGATTGTGGATATTTTACAGAAAAGTTGTTGAAACGTTCATGACCAAAAATAAACTTGTATATTCAAGTTAGCTAACTCATGTATTCCAGTTAATTAACAACTCGTATGTTCAAATTACTAATTCATATATCAAGTTAGGTAACTGCTATATTCAAGTTAGTAACAAGTATATTCCAGTTAGCCAACTTGTATATATTCCAGTTAGCTAACTGGTATATTCAAGTTAACTAACTCGCATATTCAAGTTAATAACTTCTATATTCAAGTTAGTAACTCATATCTTCCAATTTCTAATTGGTATATTCTAGCTGTCTAACATTTATATTCAAGTTATTTTACTGGTATATTAAGTTAGGTAACTAGTATATTCAAGTTGGATAACTGGTATGTTAAAGTTAGTAACTTGTACATTCCAGTTACTAACTTGTATATTCAGGTTGGCTAACTCATATATTAATGAGATAAAAAAATCTTTTTAAAAACACTTAAAAAAATAAAAGTGTCAACTGCTGTGAAATCTCTTCCGTGGAATTGCTTAGCTAGAGCATTTAATAATGTACAATTGAAAAATTATTTAGAGATTGAATGCTAACTGTGCTATAATGGGAATTTCAGCTCTCTTGCTTTAATTTTTGTATCTTTATCCAATATTGTCCATACCCGTAATGCCCTAGATATTTTGATGTACCCTAAACCATGATCCTTCCTCACTTGTTATTACACATGGACACGTTACTTTACAGTTACTGATCCGTTTTGTGTTTGAAGCATTCTTCTCAAAATGCAGTCACACCTACCGTTGCTGTAATGGAAAAGAAGAATGAAGACAGTGGATCCGTTAACAAAGCCTTCAGTGATGTGGACCTCAGTGCTACCACTCCAGAAAACACTTACTTCAAGAAGGGTAAGATACAAGCATTCAGCAGAAATCCAACATGAAACAAATTGCTATTATATAGATAAAGTTCTGTTAAATAAGATTGGATTGGACTGTGTTCAGAGAACCCATACAAGTGTAGGCCAAACCTACTTTTTGTCAGATTAATAATAATGAGAGGTTAATTTATTAATTTATTATTTGGACTCTAACATGCTAGTAATGTATAAGTGTATGCAGTAAAATAAAATGTATATTAACCCCATGGCTGTCTTTGGCTGTCTTGGCCCCCTGGGGAATGTAAAAATCATACATGCCTTTGTGGAAGTCTGTACTGTCCGAGTACTATTGTTTATGCAGGTGTTCCACTGGAACCAACCCTGCAACCAACCCTACAACTGTAGGGTCGGTTGTAAAAATCATGGGATCGTATATAAAAAGGCACAAAAATGCTGAGTCCATTTAGAAGTCCCTAACAGGATGTTACACTTACAGACAGGACGTCATGACTACCCCGACAAGATGCAGGGTCAGGGACATTTATTTGCACGGTCAGACATAGAAGTAGTACGACAAGCCCTAAACCCCTAACAAGACAAGCCACATCACAAACAGACAAGCCGGGAACATGTTTCCGACCCATGCCGGCAGGACTGATTGATTTTGTGGGTCGGTATCTATAGTCGGGATCCAGAATCAGGATCCATATCACACTATATAAACCCCTATTACCAGGTGTGTGTCACTCATTTCACACTGCAAAGATGATAGCAACACATCAAGAGGAACTGCTGGACAAGTTGAGGGTGTTTTTCAACAGAACAAGCCAGGAAGTGTAACCGACAACAGAACCCAGCACGTAGAGCAGGAAACCAAAGAATCCATGGGTTATGCCCTGGATACTGCAGAGAGAGGAGAGAGGTTGATACAGAACAATCTTGGACGAGCTAATCACAACTGACACACCAGGCTACAGAAATTTCACCAGGAGGTGTTGGCCATAACGTAACATTTAAGTCAGTCTGTCAGTCACCCAATTATCAGTCTTGTCATGGAATGTGTGTGACATGTGAGGTGTTGGTTTGTAACACTGCCTGTTTGTCTTTCAGTCCATCCACACATTCATATTACTTAATATTTTTTAGGTCTTGTGTGTGTTTGATATTTGTTGGGTAGTTGGTGTGCGTGATAAATTTTTCCTTTTTTTTGGAGGGGGGGAGTTGAAACTTTATTTTTTGGGGGGATGTGTGTTTAAAATTTCTTTGGTTCCTGTGTGTGTTAGAATTTTACTATTTTGTGTCAAACATTCATTCACTCATTCACACAATTTTTGATATGTACATTGGGGAAGTGTAAATAATAAGCTAAATAATTGTTTTGGAAAGATTCGGGTGACCCTTATAAGGGCTTTTTGGCGCGACTTAATGCAGACTGATCTGTTTTTAAGCTGACTCAGCTGGCTGGACTGGCTGGGAGGTCTTGACTGTTCATGCTGAGTGGAAGATGGCACTGGTAACGGTGCTGGTTGAAGTTGAGAGGGTGAAAATGGAATCCCTCCAAAGAGCCTTGAAAATCCAGAAGTGTTGTGTTGACTGTCTTCCTGTTATTCTGATGCAACGGAAGGCAGGTTAACTGTCTTTACTGGTCTTAAAGTAAACATCAGTTTTCTGGAAGTCCCAGGCTGTTGGTCATCCACAACTAGGAAAGATGCTGGCTGTGCTGATGCTGGCCTCGGTGGTTGCTGTACTTTGGCAATCACTCTAGCAGGCTGTGTTGTTGCTATCTGAGTAGGCTTCACAACCGGTATGGAGACTGGTTGAGTATCTGGTATGGTGAGTATGTATTCACTTCCTGCTGTGGCCTGTGTTGCTTCTGGAAGTTGAAATGTGGTGACCTGTTAACTTGTTGTGACCCGTCTCTTGCATTCTTCAGGCTTGTACTGTATTTCACTGAGAAGTTTCACTCATTCCTGAAGGTCAAAAAGTTTAGCTCCTCCAGGTGTTCAATCTCGGAGTGGAGATAGTTGCAGAACGACTGTCTTGGACTTGAGTAGGGTCCTGCGGGCACCTAAAAACTGGAAATCATCTACCTCATCTGCAGGAACTGATCTAAAACTGGATCTTCAGCAGTGATAGTGGCGACGGCAGCTGGTCAGCATGAAGGGCTTGTGGTCGACAGCTGATGAGTAACATCTGATGCCATGCTTATTTCCATCTCAGATTCAGTCTGTTGTGAAGTGTCTGGAACTGAGGCTGTGGCCCCTAAAGGTCTTAGTGGTGACCTGAATGCGGAAGACACTCCTTTCCTGTGACCTCGTAGAAAACTGAAACTGTCCTTCAACCAGGTCTGTCTTTCGGTGTTCTTGGCTGCAGTTTGTCCTGACTTTGTCTGTGTGAGCTTGCCATATCTGGTACATTGAGTCTCAAACCACTTCTTGACAGTGTTGACAGATAAGTTCCTGGAAGCTGCTACTGTTTCACAGAGTCCCTCTTTCCTCTGCTTGTCTTCAAACGAGAGTTCATTGTGCTGTTTAACAAAATCCACAATGGCTTCCTCATCAGTATCACTCAGAAAAATAGACTTCATTTGCCCCTTCTTCTGCCTGGGATTGAGTGCATTCTGGATCCGTATCTTGGCCATTTGAGGTTGCTGCTCGGTCCCTTCTAGCCTCTCTCATTCCAACCTCTCTCTCTCCCTCTCCTCCTGCCCTTGCCTCTCCATCTCCTCTCTCTCCTTTCTCTCCCTTCTTCTTCTCTCTATATCCCCAGCAGTATCTCCTAACTCAAACTGTGATTGAGTATCTGAAGGTACTTCAATCTCTCTCCTTCTGCCCCTTGACATACTGATCAATTATATGTACAGCTTCTTCAAAAAAAAACTTAAACTAAAAAGTGAAACCTCATAGAACAGAATTCACTCCCAGCCAGTCCAGCCTAGCTCAGTGCTTAAGCTAATTTGCTAAAAAAATGAAAACTTAAAACTCAAAAGCCTAGCTCAGTGCTTAAGCTAATTTGCTAAAAAAATGAAAACTTAAAACTCAAAAGCAGCACACCAGATGTCTCTCAACAGTCAAAGCCCAAATGAATGAAGTGCGTGTGATGACTGGCCCTTTTATAGCCACAGATTTTGAAACCATCAGGCCGTAAGACAAAAATATATTTCTGGCCTGTCAGTTATGCCTCACGTCTGGTCTGCTACTGTTACAGGTCTGTCGGGAACATTTACAGACAGGCTGGCTAAACTTACCAACTAAGGTTATTTCTCCCGCACAGTCTGTTTGTCTTCAAGTACATTCTGGAACTCCATATTTGGGACAAGCTCGATACTTGATACAGCCTGTTTCATTAACCAACAAGCCAGGAAGTGTAACCGACAGGCTGTTAAGTTAACCGACAGGCCTGTTGCTAGGTGGTTGAAATTAGGGTCTGTTACATGGGTCAGAAACGGTCGACTCTTGCCAACAGGCCTGGAAACTGCAACCAACTGTAACCGCCCATGTAAACATTGATCCCGACTCTCAAAAAAGATATAGTTACCGACCGGTCAGCTCCAGTGGAACACATGCATTTTGTAAGTGTTGTGTACAGACGCACAGCCTAACGAATAAAAAGGTTAGAGTAGTGGCAAAATAGATGGCAGGTTGGAGTGTGTTAACCACTCAATAACATAACATAATATAACATGACATATTTATATAGTGCAATTCTATTTAAAAATAAACAATCATTGCGCTTTTTCTCTACAATATGCTAGTTTAAAATAATGAGTTTTTAGTTTCTTTTTGAAGATGTCCAGTGGAAGTTCAATGTTCCTGATATCATCTGGCAGTTCATTCCAATACTTTGGTGCCACAACACTGAAGGCACAGTCACCCATAGAGACGAGTTTTGATCTTTTTTCTTGTAGCATGTATGATTGTCTTGCCAATCTTGTAGTGCATTGGTGTTACTGGTATTTAAGCATTGATGTCAAATACGATGGTGCCTGTCGCTTCAAACTAGTAAATATACTAGTAGATTTATTTTAAATTTGATCCGAAACCTAACAGGCAACCAGTGGAGCTGATGCAGGTGAACCGATAAAGAATCATGTTTCTTGAGATTCAAAACTATCCTGGCAGCCCAATTTTGTACTTTCCGCAACTTATGAATAAGATATTGTGGGAGTTCAGCTAGGAGAGAGTTACAATAGCCCCATCTGGAAGATATGAGTGACTGTACTATTGTGTGTGCAGCAGACTTAGTCAGGAATGATGGACCTTAGGTGACCATAACAGGATCTGCATATGGCATTTACTTGTTCCTTAAGTGATAGGTCATGGTCAATGACTCAATGAGGTACTAAGACTGTACTGCCACTGTGGCCTAGCGGGTAACACACTTGTCTAGGAACTCAGAGGACGTGGGTTCAATCCCAGGTACAGGCAGATACATAGTGCCTCGGATGACCACTTAAAATGGCGGTCCTCTGTCATTGGGTCCTATCCCCAGTGGCAGGTTAAAGAACCTCAAGAACGTTGATAAATGGTCATCCTTGAGCCTCTATCTTCCAGTTAGGGGAATGTCAGTTACTTGTGAGTTGGGGCTGTACCTGTACAGTTGGATTGGTTAAATAGCGCTTTGAGTCCTGTAGTATATGGAGATATTGCGCTGAGTATAAATACACAATGCAAAAAATACAAACAAAAAAAAGACGTGTGTATTCATGTATGCTTAAACCAGTTTAATGGCATCTCTATTAAAGATCCACTATTTCCTTTCAGCACCCGAATCCCTTGCCTGGATGATTGTGATTGGGGACAGTTTTCACAACTTTGCAGATGGATTGGCTATTGGGGCGGCATTCACTGACAGCTGGCAGCTGGGACTCAGCACCTCTGTGGCAGTGTTTTGTCATGAGTTGCCGCATGAATTTGGTGAGTTGATGCAGATTCATATGTCAATGGGTTCATGTATTTGGTTCAAATATATTGTTTTACCTTGGTTGTCTTTGTTTGACTGCAGATTAGAACAAGCAATCAGTGCCCATGAACGGGCTCTATGTCAGCTGACTGTGAGTTTTGAGTTTCAGAGTAGAAGTGAAAGAAGAAAATAGCATCAGAGATGCCCGTACCCCACAGCCTGGGAAAATAGTTTTCAACACCATGAGATATAGAAGTAGTGAAACAGTACAGGGATTGGGATACTTTCAGAGCAGTGTCAGTGTCCAAATAATGTTTAAGTAGAGAAAATAACATCTAAGAGAAAGAAACTGCATGTAAAGATTACATATTAAAACAAGACAATTCAGTAAACTAAAAATTATGAAGCTTTAACACTTCTCCCATTTTGATATTCATTTGTGTGGTCGAATTATGGTTTGAATGTTTTGAATATTACCCATACATACAGATGTGGCAATATATGCTTTTATGCGGAGTTCCGCAAAACCTGTGGCTCACTTGATGCAATACCATCTGTTACAATGGGAAGTTGCAAAAGTAAAATGGTTAATGAATTCTAATATTACTTTAACAGTGCTTAATGTACATCAAAAGATACCCAAAGGTGCAACAACTAAGATTCAAGTAAAAAGATAGAAGAGAGATATAAGAGAGATAAAATAGTATTAGATATCCCCATAGAGAGATAAAATAGGATCAGATATGCAAGATCAAAGGTCAAATCCAGGTCACACCATTACGTTGCACACCTATAACCCCCGACAAGTGGCTCTACCAAATGTCAACTTCCTACACTTTATGGTTTCCGAAATATAGCCCAAATAAGGCATTATAGGTCAAGGTCACTACGGCAAGGCCAAAGGTCAAATCAAAGTCACACCATGACATTTTACATCTACACACCCTAGCCACTGTCTTTACCCCAGTATCAACTTCCTACACCTTACGGTTTCCGAGATATACCCCCGACAAGATTTTATAGGTCAAGGTCACTACGGCAAGGTCAAAGGTCAAATCAAGGTCACGCCATGACGTTGCACACCTACACCCCCTAACCAATGTCCCTACCCAGTATTAACTTCCTACACCTTACGGTTTCCGAGATATAGCCCAGACAAGATTTTATAGGTCAAGGTCACTACAGAAAGGTCAAAGGTCTAATCAAGCTCACACCATGACATTGCACACCTACACCCCCTAACTAATGTCCCTAGCAAATATCAACTTTCTGCACCTTACGGTTTCCGAGATATAGCCCGGACAAGATTTTATAGGTTAAGGTCACTACGGCAAGGTCAAAGGTCAAATCAAGGTCAAACCATGACATTGCACACTTACAATCCAATCAATGTCCCTACCAAGTATCAACTTCCTACACCTTACGGTTTATGAGATATAGCCCAGACAAGATTTTCAAACTCAAAGTCACTACAGCAAAGTCAAAGGTCAGATCAAGGTCACACCATGACGTTGCACACCTACACCCCCTAACCAATGTTCCTACCAAGTATCAACTTCCTACACCTTACGGTCTTCGAGATACAGGCCAGACGAACTTCTTCCGGTCGCCCGCCCACCCATCGGACACCATGGGTGAAAACAATACCCCGTCAGCCCTTAAGGGCTGTGGGGTAAAAAGGACACAAAAGTTAAGCCCTGCAAATAGTATTCAGAAGTAAAGTACCAAGTTAACTGTTAAGGTGTAAAAAGTAGGTGGAAAATATATTTCAACAAAATACTGTAAATGCCATAGTTTTTGAATCGAGTTACAATTGATTTACTCAACAGTGAGAATCTCAAAGTAGCTTTTGCTCAGCTATGCAATGAGCTACAGCTCTGCAATTTTACTATGTTATAGCTAACCAAAAAGTAGGTGAATAACATATCCAAAGAAAATACTCTAAATACAATAGTTTTCAAATTACAACTCATTTACTCAACAGTGAGAATCTCAAAGTAGCTATTGCTCAGCTATGCAATGAGTTACAGGTCTGCAATTTCACTATGTTATAGCTGACCCAAAAGTGGATGAAGTACATATTTAAAGAAAATACTAGAAATGCAATAGTTTTCAAGTTATAATTGATTTACTCAACAGTGAGAATCTCAAGGTAGATATTGCTCAGCTATGCTATGAGCTACAGGTCTGCAATTTCAGTATGTTATAGCTGACTGAAAAGTAGGTGAATAACATATTTAAAAAAAATACTGTAAATGCAATGGTTTTCAAGTCACAACTCATTTACTCAACAGTGAGAACGTGAAAGTAGTTATTGCTCAACTGTGCCATGAGCTACAGGTTTATAATTTCACTATGTTGTAGTTGTCACTAAAGTAGGAAATTAACATATTTAAAAAAACACTCTAAATGCAATAGTTTTCGAGTTACAACTGATTTACTCAACAGTGATAACCTGAAAGTAGGTATTACTTAGCTATGTAATGAGCTACACGTCTGCTATTTAACTATGTTATAGCTGACCCAAAAGTAGGTGAATAACATATTTACAAAAACACTCTAAATGCAATAGTTTTCAAGTTATAAGTGACTTACTCAATAGTGAGACCCTTAAAGTAGCTATTGCTCAGCTATGCGATGAGCTACATGTCTGAAATTTTACTATGTTATAGCTGACTCATAAGTAGCTGAATAACATATTTATACAAAATTCTCTAAATGCAATAGTTTTCAAGTTACAAGGGATTTTATTAATTATGAAAGGTAGAAATTACTCTCTTAGCTATTGGGATACACTCCCAATTTACTCACCATGTTGTAGCTATAGGAAAACTAGCTGAATAACACATTTTAACAAAATGCTCTAAATGCAATATTTTTCAAGTTATATGTGATTTAGTGCATGATTTCATGAATTTTAATGCATTAAAATTTATTTAAAACATTCATAAAAAATTCCAGGCCTGATATTCATACAAAGGGAATCTACTAGTACATATATGCAAGATAAGAGAAAACTCCCTGCAATAGTCAATGAGAAAATTGTGATAAAGTGTTGAACTTTTCACACTTTTGGTGGGGGTACCTCACTTGAAATGGCTCTAGCAAACAGACAAAGGAACAGATTTGCATATCTTGAACAAATTTTCATCCTCAATAGATAAGGTATTTTTTGAAAAAACAGCATATCTCTGGGCCTTGTAGTTTTGGAGAAGTTGTTCATGCAGACGCCAACACCGCAGAGTCATGACGTAAAAATGATTTGTGCACTTTTAGATCCAAAGCAAATTTCTGGATCAGTGTCCTGATTCGGTGTAACAGCCATATTGATTTATGCTAATCAGCAATCCATATATTCAAATTCAGTGCAGCGGGGATCACCCAAATTTATTTTTTGAGACATCTTTGGAACTATGTAGGCAGAAGCATCCAGCAAAATACTTTGACAGAGAAATTTGGATTATTATTTTTTATCACCAACACAACTTTAATCCAGTTATATTTATAAACATATCAAGGCAATTAAGAAACAATGTCACTAAATTTCTTCATGATGTTTGACCATAGGCAATTAAAGTGACATGTCACCTCATGGTCAGTAAACATTGATGCACTAATTGACATTATAAACACCTGAAGATTTCCAAACAATATAAACAGGTGGAAGCAAAAGTAAGTTCAAACAGGAACAACTGTAAAAATGTAAACGGAATTTTAACAAATAAAAGTTGCAGCCAGCAAGGCAAAGTATTGAGAATGGATGATATGGCATAACAAGATGGAGGAATAATGTAACATATTGTAATGCAAAGTTGCAAGCTGTACAAATATATAAGAGTGCATTCATGGTCAAGTGGTACTTTAGAACTGAGTACGGTCCTCTGTCCTGAACTGCCACATGACTTCAGCAGTTATAAATTGGAAGTAAAGGTTTATACCTACAAAAGGGGCCACGGTGGCAGAGTGGTAACACTCTCGCCTCCCACCTCTGAGGCCGGGGTTCGATTCCCGGCACGGCCTCAAGTGGGAAAGCTGGTAGTTGCTCGGCAGTTTACAGTACAGAACCCAAATGAACTGTATGTACTGGTTTCCTCTGCCCTTCTAACTACGCGTCGTGATATGACCTATACAGTGTTGAAAGCGACGTAAAACCCCAAACAAATAAATAAATAAATTATATATATAAAATAACTACATATTTCTACAAAACATTTATAAAATATGTTTAATAGGTGATGTGGCGGCAATGTTTTCTGTGGGCTGGACCTGGAAGCGTGTCATTCTGATGCAGATTGTGTCACAGTCCTTTGCCTTTCTGGGTCTGTGCATTGGTGTACCGGTGGCTGAGAGTTCTGAGGGCGCCACTCAGTGGATCCTCATGTTGGCAGCTGGAATGTTCCTTTATGTAGCTCTCTGTGATATAGTAAGTTTCTTATTTAGTGTCAGCTTTGTAATTATATGTATCTACAAAACTCCCTCTGCAGGGTTACCATACGTTCCTACAGGTATTTCCATATAATCACACAACTAGAAAAACAATATTTGCTTCCAGTTAGATACAGGTTACAGTTTAAAATAGGCCTCATCATGTATAAAATTCTAAAACATGGCCAGCAAGCATACCTTATTGAAATAATTCATATATACAACTCATCCCGAAATCCAAGATGTAGGAGCCCATAATGTCCCTTCATATCCCATAATGTCCCTTATATCCCTTCTTTTCACTGTAAAGTTCACAAGCATTTTGTGAGGTAACAAAAGAATGATATGGCAAAACTGTTAAAGGGCTGCCTGGGTCAATAATTCAAGGTAGTGGGTGTACAAAGAGGGAAAATACTAAGTGGGGAGGCTTGAGCTAAAGTGGTGAGTCTTTAGATGTTTCCTTTAAAATGTTACTATGTGTACATACACATGTATGCGGCTTATGACATCCGATGGCCTATTTGCGATGGTGAATTTTTTTCCTGACATTCTCAACATTTTGTAAACAAACTGTACATCTAAATTCATATGTCATCCAATTTTTTCCCTCTCAGAGTGGAAAAATCACCATCGCGTATCAGGCGTCGGATGTCAGATACTTGAAAACAACCATAAATGAGAAGAAGGAAAAAAACATCGCTGTCACAAATCTGCTGTCGGATGTTGTAAGCCGCATAGATGTGTATGTACTTTAAGGGGATAGTTCTAATGTGGAAAGTTCACTCTTATACACAAACTAGTGTGCAGTGCTAATGTGATCTCACCTATGCCCCATATGTATAGGTAATGGCCAAGTAAGTGTTAAATATTAGAAAATAATGGATTGTTTACGAGGTCCTGAAGGGAACGAGTCAACAATCTATTATTTTCCAATATTGGACACGTACGAGGCTATTAACTTATTTAACTTACACCTATTCCTTAATTTGTAATTTTAAAGGGGTTTTTAACATCCTTACTTTTCATTCCTATATCTCTGGTGTGTATTTTGGGGGTTTTGTGATAATTTTAGTTGAAATAAATGTAAGTGTTTCTTTGGAAATGTGTAAAAGTGGCTTCTATGTATGACCAAAATCACAGAGTAACACCACTGCCCAAAAGTGAAAGATATTGGACACTTTTAACCAAAAAATATCTCTCAGGTGTAATTTAAATATTTCTATATGTGGACACATATACACATATTTCTGGCATAAATTAACAATTTCTGGTATATATGGAGCCCCAACCACTACAAACTCTACTCTTACATGCATGGTACACAATGTATGTACTATGCAAGTACAAATATAGTTCCAGACTAACCCATTGGGCATCGGCCACTGTTACTTTTCCTACTTAAGACAGTGGCCACAATTCAAACATATGGACTCAGAAAAGCTAGGCAAGTGTACAGAGGTAACAGAAAGAAAATATTTTCACTGTAATTTTTTTAGGTTCCTGAATTAATGGACTACTTCAAGCTGTACAGACCAGTCTATGTTCTACTGATGATCAATATTGGTGTCTTGATTGGATTTGCTATCATGCTGGTCATATCTATACTTGAACACCTATACGTCCCTCATTAGGGACCTACTGAAACTCAAAGACATTTTGGTGAAATTATGAATAAAGTTTATTTATATGTGTGTGCTTTGTAATTTTTTTATTTTAAATATTTTTTTTTCTTTTAAATAAAAAATTGTAAATTAAAGAACTAGTATGAAAGAACAAAATAAAATAAATGCCCATACCTTGATTTATTTTTGTCCTTTTATATATCTCATGATATATCATTATTTTTATTTCTGATAACACACAACTAATACACTAGAAAATAGAAGTTAATTGCGACAATTAACTTTTTAAAGCACACAGAGTAAATTGCCCATGGACTGCACAATGACAAGGGTCCTCCCAAACATATTTTATCTGATTCTTGTACAAATGTACTTCATTCACATTTGTAATTTATGATATGCATTTACACTTTGAATGAACGCAATAGCCATCAAATTGTGAGCAGCAACACAAAATCACTACAGTGACAAGGGTCCTCCCAAACACATTTTATCTGTTTCTTATACAAATGTATTTGATTCACATTTATGATATAATAATAATAATAGTAATAATAATAGTAGGATTTATATAGCGCAAAATTGATGCAAATCCTCTAATGCGCTTAAGTCCAAGAAGGGAGAGTCCAGGGACAGGCATGGGTCGACATCTAAAAAGCGCCCGCCAGGGTATAACTAAGGTGGGGGGTATGCCAGCATAAACAAGTGAGTCTTTAGCTGACTTCTGAAACGATCTATTGTTTGCTCAGATCTGACAGTTTGTGGCAGCTTGTTCCATTCCGCTGGTGCAGCTACTGCAAAGCCTCGCCTGCCTATGTGCTTCTTAGGGCGGGTTGAGGAGACAGATAGCCTGTTGCCGCAAGTGAGACTGCTCGATCTTATTAAAGCTGAGAGATATGGGGGCTGTGAAAGATTGATAGCCTTGAATACCAGGAGATTATACTTAAAAAGGATACGATGTTGAATTGGAAGCCAGTGGAGTTTTTCTAAAAAGGGTGTAACATGACTCATTTTGTCAAGTCTGAAGATTATGCGGCAAAGAGCATTCTGGACTCTCTGTAGTTTAGCTATGTTGGACTTGCTTACCCCATATAGTAAAGAGTTACAGTAGTCCAGACGACTACTGACCATAGCATTTGCCAAAAGTATTGCAGTTTCGTCACTAAGGAATTTGCGAATTCGTCGCAAATCACGAAGATGATAGTAACATGCTCGGCAAACCTTGGCAACATGATTGTCAAAAGAGTTGTCCGAGTCAAAGGTAACACCCAAATTCTTTACTTCCACTGACGGAGAGATATTGTTTTGGAGGAGTGGGACAGGGAAATTTGGTGCAAGCGACTCTCTGGTGGCTTTTTGACCTATGATGATAAATTCAGTTTTTTCTGGGTTTAGTTTTAGCTTAACACCAACCATCCACTCCTGTACTGACTTGAGACTCGGTCAGCTCTTCCATGCTAGAATCAAAGTTCCTGGAGTCAACTGCTAAGTAGATCTGAGTGTCATCAGCATATAGGTGATGAGTAACCTTGAATTTAGAAATAACTTGACTGAGGGGACTAGTGTAAAGGGTAAAAAGGAGAGGGCCCAATACGGATCCTTGGGGGACTCCGAAAGGGAGAATTACCGACTCAGAGAAACTATCACCTATTTTAATTTTTTGTTTTCGGTTTGAAAGGTATGATTTGATCCACAACAAGACAGTACCATCTAGACCAAACCAGTCATGCAAGCAGTCATATAAAAGGGAATGATCAATCGTGTCAAACGCCGCTGACAGGTCTAATAATGTCAGGGCCACTGCCTTTCCTGAGTCCACTGAGAAAGCTATATCGTTTTGAATTTTCAACAGCGCAGTTTCAGTGGAGTGGGAACTCTTATAAGCAGACTGGTTGACATTTAAGAGACCCTCATGTGAAATGAATTCATTTAGCTGCTTTGCCACAACTTTCTCAATAAGCTTCGATATAAAACTAAGGTTTGACACTGGCCTATAGTTTTTGAGGCTATTTCTATCAAGGCTGGGCTTCTTATGGAGGGGGGTGACATGTGCAGTTACACTTTGAATGAACGCAACAGCCATCAAATTGTGAGCAGCAACACAAAGTCACTACAGTGATGTAACTTTCCTGTATTGTTTTTACATACTCACTTATATATATTATAGTTATTAAACAAAACAAAAAGCTTTTTAATCTTTTAAAGTTAACGTTGGACATCTTGGTGGGGGAGTTATGCATATCTATGGATATCAGACTTTTTATTTATAAAAAAGCATGATTCTTGGACTTATTACTTTAACCAAAAAAAGTCAGTTGTATAAATGTGTTTCATTTACTGAGTAGTTTCCTGACTTCAGACTTTAAATCCTCCTACAGCATCTAATATAATATGGACTTTTATAGTTTATAATATGGACTTTGATGGTTTATAGCTTTTGAGTTCTAGGCAACGTATGTGATGTTTCTGACTTGGAATTTTTGTCGTCAAACTTTCATAAATTCTAGTGCACTATCCATATCTCTGATGGCTTTGCAGCTCACGTAGACCACAAAAATTTTTGGAATTGGTTCCTCCAAGGCACACCCATGGATAGGTATAACCATATTTTGTTTTGCCATTATTAACAGGAAAGCATGGCCTGTTAAGAATATGTAACACAGACCTTCATGTGGAGCATAAAGTATTACTTAAGATACAAGGTCATTGTATCTAACAACCTTTGTAGATGCTTATTTGGTTGTGACCTCTGCCTGGTTTTTGACTCCGATTTTTGAATTCCAGGATTTCCTTTTTAAATTAGAGGATTTTTATCAATTTTGTGCTCTATAAAGATTTCTATTATTATTATACATAGCACTTATGGGGACGTTCCACTGGAGGCCGACCCTACAACTCTGTATATATATAAGGTCGGCTGCAAAAGTCAGGGGGTCGGGGACAAAAATCCACAAAAAAGAGCTGGAAATTTTTGGGTTGGCTTAAACTTCCCGACAGGACGTGATACATCCAGGCTTGTCTGTATCTACAGGCCGACCTTCCATGGGGTTGGGATGTTTTGTACAGACTGGTCTGGAAACTGTCAGGACAAGCCCTAACAGACAAGGCCTCAAGCCCTAACAGACAAGCCATATCAGGCCACGACAAGCCCTATTAACAGACAGGATTGGAGAAAGATATAGACTCACCACGACCAGACTTGCAGTCGGTATTGCCATTACAGTTTGATGAATTTCTGGGAAAAAGAGGATCAAGTGTCGACCAATAAACAAATCTGAAACTAGGTCAAGGCTGAATATTTGGATCCCATCATGTGACCAAAATGTCCAAATTTATTTTATTATTTTTTTCAGGTTTTTGCATTAATGTTATACAATAAATAAACAAGAATTAAACAGAGTTGTACTGTGTCACCAGCTTTGGTTAAAGACTGAAGCGGATGAAATTTGAAAGGACATAACTTATGCCAGGTAGACAAAAATAGTTGACGTGCAGCATTTTTGCAAATCCAGACCATCTTTCAGAAGGACTGAGTCATGGTGAAGCCCCACCTTGTTGAAAAATATAACTTAAACTGCTAGTCATATGACCATACAAATTAATGCATTGTGCAAGATGTCCTTTCTTGTCTGCTTCCCCTCTTCATGGAGCAAAGAAGGACTTCTATTTGTTCAACTCCTCTCTTCATAGAGGAAAGAAGGGCTTATATTTGTCCGCCATTTTGTGGGAGAGCAAACAAGCAAGATCATTGTCTATCAATTCTGCACTGATAATCCACTAGTAAAGCATGCTCAGCTAGTCATAATACATGTAAATGCATTGTACAAGATGGGTCATGTCTTGTCTGCCTTGTCTCTTCATTGAGGAAAGTATGACAGCTATTTGTCCACTATTTTGTGGGACAGCAAACGAGCATTGTCTAATCTTGTGGAGTGTTAGGTCACTTTACCATACAGGTTTCTTCAGGACTTTTTATATGCACAACAGAGAAACAGAAAAAAACTGTTTCCATGGCAACACTAGCTGCCTGATATTGCTGAAGAAGCTAACCAGCTCCTATTCATGCAGAGGTTTGGAATGCAAAAAATCCACAGGAATAAAAGTCAAAGAAACAGAAAAAAAGTGTTGTCATGCTTGTTGCCAGGTTTGCCGAAAAACTAATCCGCCCCAGTCTGTGCAGGGGTATGGAGAGCAAAGAACCCATAAAATATTTATAAGCCCAAGAAACAGAAAAAAGTGTTGCCATGGCAACACTTGTTACCAGGTGTTGCCGAAAAACTAATCAGCTACAGTCTGTGCAGGGGTATGGAAAGCAAAGAACCCATAAAAATATTTACAAGTCCAAGAAACAAAAAAAGTGTTGCCATGGCAACACTTGTTGCCAGGTTTGCCGAAAAACTAATCAGTTCCAGTCTGTGCAGGGGTATGGAAAGCAAAGAACCCATAAAAAATATTTGCAAGTCAAAAAAAAAGAAAAAAGTGTTGCCATGGCAACACTTGTTGCCAGGTGTTGCCGAAAAGCTAATCAGCTGCAGTCTGTGCAGGGGTATGGAAAGCAAAGAACCCATAAAAATATTTACAAGTCCAAGAAACCCAAAAAGTGTTGCCATGGCAGCACTTGTTGCCAGGTTTGCCGAAAAACTTATCCACCCCAGTCTGTGCAGGGGTATGGAAAGCAAAGAACCCATAAAATATTTATAAGCCCAAGAAACAAAAAAAAGTGTTGCCATTACCAGGTGTTGCCGAAAAACTAATCAGCTAAAATCAATGCAAGTATTTGGAATGCAAAGATACCCGAGAAAACGTTTTAAGCCCAAGAAACATAAAAAAGTGTTGCCATGGAAACACTTGTTGCCAGGTGTTGCCAAAAAACTAATCAGCTCCTATCTGTGCAGGGGTATAGAAAGCAAAGAACCCATAAAAATATTTATAAGCCCAAGAAACAGAAAAAAGTGTTGCCATTACCAGGTGTGGCCGAAAAACTAATCAGCTAAGATCAATGCAAGGATTTGAAATGCAAAGATACCCGAGAAAAACGTTTTAAGTCCAAGAAACAAAAAAAAGTGTTGCCATGGCAACACTTGTTGCCAGGTGTTGCCGAAAAAATAATCCACTCCAGTCTATGCAGGGGTATGGAAAGCAAAGAACCCATAAAATATTTATAAGTCCAAGAAACAGAAATAAGTGTTGCCATGGCAACACCTGTTGCCAGTTATCATTATAAAACTAATCAGCTCCAATCCATGCAGGGGTTTGGAATGCTAAGAACTCCCCAAAAGATATTAAAGCTCACGGCAACACTTGTTGCCAGATATTGCCAAGAAAGCAATCACACACAAACTCTCATGCCATTAAACTTCCACACCAAATTTAGCTGAGACACATAAAATACTGTACCTGTAAATGAGCAGCAATGAAGGGTGATTCAGATGGAAAATAAAAATAATATCCATGTCCAGCAGGATGGATATAATAATTAAAATAAGTTGTAACTTTATACTTACTTTTTTAACTTTCAGGTTTTTATGGTAACATTACAATAAAGATCCTGTTTTGGTCTAGACACATGTACATGTTTAATTTAAATGAAAAACTCTAAACTATCACTTTAATATTGCCAAAACATCACAGAAATTTGTCCTAACCTTAAACTGAATGTAAGTCAATGCAAATGTTAAGAGTTTATGGTCATGTTAACCATGTAGACTCTGTTTTAATATGTATAAGTTTAAGGTCACCTTAAAATAGGGCACACCTTGAAACCCAGTTACAACCACATGGCAAATTTGAATTTGAATCCATCAACCCATTTTTGAGACACTGTCTGGAAATGAATAACCTTAACCTCAATATAAGTATGTTACTACTGGGAGTTTAAGGTTACCTTAAAATGGGGCACACCTTGAGAACTAGTTACATGCACATGCCAAATTGGAATTTAATCCATCATGCCATTTTTGAGATACTCTCTGGAAAGGATGTGTGACAACGACACTGGCCATACTTGTCCTCAAACATAGCTGCTAGTGACACAAAAGAAATGCAACCTTAAACTCATAAGTTTATGAAATATCAGGAATTTACTATAACCTTACAAAAGAACTTTTTTGGTGTAAACAGATATATATGATGAATATCAAAGAATAAAGTCTTAATTAGCACATCAAATATCTTTTAAAAACTCAAAGAGTTAGTTTGCAGATGTGAGAGAGTTTAAGGGAATCTTTTCCTGTAGGTTTTGTTCACGGTTTGTTACATCCACAACTTGAAAGATGCTTAGAATTGCACAGTGTTTGAAATACTGTTGAAAAATTGCCACACTTAAAGTGAAGATAATTTGGTTATTACTGGGAGTTTAAGGTCACCTTATTGAAATGCACTTACCTGTGGCCAGTTACATATACATGCAAAATTCGAATGAAATTTCTCAAGTTGTTCCCAGTATACTCTATTGAAAAATAATGTAAACTCAATATAACCTTTTACGACATGAGAGTTTAAGGCACACCTCGAAAACCAGTTACAAGCACATGCCAAATTTGAATTGAATCCATCAACAAATTTTTGAGATACCGCCTGGAAACAAAAAACCTTCAAATCAATATAAGAATCTTACTACTGTCAGTTTAAGGTCACCTTAAATAGGGCACACCTTGAGGAAAAGTTTCATCAATATGCCAAATTGGAATTTAATTCATCAAGACATTTTTGAGATACTCTCTGGAAAGTAAGTGTGAAGACTACTCTGACCATGCATGTCTTCCATCAAAGCTGTTAGTGACACAAAATAATGCAACCTTAAACTCATTAGTTTATAAAATATCAGCAACTTACTATAACCTTACAAAAGAGACCATTTTTGGTGGATATATATGTACATGATGAATATTGATGTAAAAAGTCCTAATTAGCATATAAAATATCTTCTAAACACCAAAAATATTGCCCCAGCCTTCAACTCAAAGTTTGTTTGCACTGCTGTATGTTAGCGAGTTTAAGGTAATCTTTTCTTGAAAGTTTTGTTCAAGGTTTGTTACATCCACAACTGAAACGCCTAGAATTGCACAATATTTGAAATATTGTTCAAAAGTTAGCAAACTTAAAGTGAAATAATTCTGTTATTAATGGAAGTTTAAGGTCACCTTATTGTGTGGCACTTACCTATGGCCAGGTATATATAGTTCCAAAAGTTGAATGAAATTTCTGAAGTTACTTTCAGTATACTCCATGGAGAAAGAAAAAACGTAAACTGCACATAATTTTTTTATATAAGGGAGTTTAAGGTCACCTTAAAATAGGGCACACCTTCAAAACTAGTTACAACCACATGCCAAATTTGAATTGAATCCATCAAGCCATTTTTGAGATATTGTCCGGAAACTAAAAAACTTAAATTGAGTTTAAGTATTTTACTAGTGGGAGTTTAAGGTCACAAAACTATACAGCACACCCCCAGGACCAGTTACATCCACATACCAAGTTTGAATTAAATCTGACAAGCCATTTTTGAGATACTGTCCGGAATACAAAGTGTGACGACAGACGACGCAGACGACGCCACAAAATTGGATGACAAAGCGATCCCTATATGCCACTCAGCATAAATGCTGGTGACACAATAAAGGTATGTCTGATTCAGATTATGAAAGAAAAAGCCACTTAAAATATAAAATTTTCAATAAAAATGTTATATACTGTTGAAACAAGCAGAGAGAGATGTTCTTCTGACAATATCTCACGTGTCAATGTAGGCTCTTTGTTTGTTGCTGGCTTTTAAGAAAAATTGAGAAAAATTAATATGTGATGGGATCCAGATAGTTTGTCGACTGTCCTTGACCTAATTTTCTCGATTTGTTGACTGGTCAGCACTTATTCCTCTTTTTTCACAGTAAATGTTCTGGTGAAATAGGCTGAGAATTTGATTATTAAAATGACCAAATAAAACACTTTTTCACATTTATTAATTTCTTACAGCATACATGTGCACCTTTACCATCTGTTAACTTCAACATTTTCAACATTTGCACTGTTTTTTGTCATTCATAACAAAATTTTTCGTCATATTTTAACCTAACATAATGCTGGAAATGGCATAAAAATGAGCAGTACTAAATTGTAAAAGACAGGCCGGCTTCATGACAGAACAAGCCTGGGAGTGATAAGGATAAGACTGGAAGTGATACACACAGGCCTGTTGTGTTAACCAACAAGCCGTGAAGTGAAACAGACAGGCCCTTAAATTAACCGACGGGCCTGTTGCTAGGTGGATGAAATCAGGGTCTGTAACAAGGGTTGGAAACAGTCGAAGAAATATCAAACATGTTTGATATTTCACCAACACTTGCCGACAGGCCTGGAAAATACAACTGACCTTAAACGACCATGTAAACATTATTCCCGACTCTCCAAAAACACCTAGTTACCGACCGGTCGGCTTCAGTGGAACTGCCCCATTAATCTACCGCAAAAAGCCGACTCTGCATCGCAACAGTCAGTACAATATTAGGGGACAAAGATAAACACCATAGAAACATGGGATTAACAGACTACAATTGACAGATATGCTTCGAAAATAAGGTGAGATTTAGGCTTCATCCAGGAGTCAATATAGAAGGAAGCATAAATTTCATCAGGTAACCCATTCCATTGCACTAGGCAGTTGTCGAAACTCACCCTGGTCCGTCAGCCCGAGACCACCAACTATGAAGACGGTCCAGTAACTCTTCAGAGTTTGTGGCCCATCGGTCTACCAAGTGTTTGAAGCAAGGAATTAAGATGTATGAACGTTTAAAAATTAAATTACATTAGAAACAGCTGGAAAATGGGAAGTATTTAATCGAATATTTAACAACAAACTCAACTTCCCTTATTATCGCTCATCAGAAACATAGTTTATGAAAGACATGATTTCATTGGTTAACCTCGAAATCTGCTGGCCAATGGAATTCCTCGACTTAAACCATCAACACAAATCATTTTTTGTGAACAAACCCTTGAAAACTAGACCAAGATGTGGCCAGATGCAAAATGTATCCACCGGCAAAGGCAAAAGCAGCTATTACTCAGCTATGCCACAAGCTAGAGGTCTGAAATTTTACTATGTTATAGCTGACCCAAAAGTAGGTGAATAACATATTTGGACAAAAATCTGTCAATGCAATAGTTTTCAAGTTACAAGTGATTTTACTCATGTTGGAAGTTACTGAAAAGTCCAAAAGTAGCTATTACTCACTTAGCTATTGAGATAGTGTAGTTACTCACCATGTTGTAGCTATGGAAAAAGTAGCTGACTAACATATTTTAACAAAATGCTCTAAATGCAATACTTTTCAAGTTATAAACGATTTAGTGTTGAGTAAGAACTTCAAAGTAGCTATTACTCAGCTATGCAATGAGCCATAGGTCTGGAATTTTACTATGTTATAGCTGCCTCAAAATAGGTGAATAACATATTGAAACAAAATAATCTAAATGCAACAGTTTTCAAGTTATAAGTGATTTACCCAACAGTGATAACCTAAAAGTAGCTATTACTCAGCTATGCCATGAGCTAGAGGTCTGTAATTTTATTATGTTATAGCTGACCCAAAAGTAGATGAATAACATATTGCACAAAATTCTGTAAATGCAATAGTTTTCAAGTTACAAGTGATTTTACTCATGATGGAAGTTAGTGAAAAATCCAAAGGTAGCTATTACTCACTTAGTTATTGAGATAGACACCCAAGTTACTCACCATCTTGTAGCTATGGAAAAAGTAGCTGAATAACATATTTTAACAAAGTGCTCTAAATGCAATACTTTTCAAGTTATAATTGATTTAGTGCATGATTTCATTAATTTTAACGCATTAAAAATTATTTTAAAAATTCATAAAAAAAACTTTAGCATGTGAAAGCTCTCCAAAATGTAGGTGAATGAGTTATTTGAGAAATACTGGCTATCTGCAATACTTTTAGTGATAATAGGTGTTTACTTATTTTGCGTAGGTGAGTCATTAGCTACGGGTCTGAAATTTCACCAAGTGAAAGCTCTCCCAAAAGTAGGCGAATGAGTTATTTGAGAAAAATTGGCTATCTGCAATACTTTTAGAGATAATTAGCATTTACTCATTTTGAGTAGGTGAATAATTAGCTACGGGTCTGAAACTTCACCAAGTGAAAGCTCTCCCAAAAGTAGGTGAATCAGTTATTTGAGAAAAATTGACTATCTGCAATACTTTTAGAGATAATTCGCATTTACTCATTTTGAGTAGGTGAGTAATTAGCTACGGGTCTGAAACTTCACCATGCAAAAGATCTTCCAAAAGTAGGTGAATGAGTTATTTGAGAAAAATTGGCTATCTGCAATACTTTTAGAGATAATTAGCATTTACTCATTTTGAGTAGTTGAATAATTAGCTACAGGTCTGAAACTTCACCAAGTGAAAGCTCTCCCAGAAGTAGGTGAATTGAGTTATTTGAGAAAAATTGGCTATCTGCAATACTTTTAGAGATAATTAGCATTTACTCATTTTGAGTAGTTGAATAATTAGCTACAGGTCTGAAACTTCACCAAGTGAAAGCTCTCCCAGAAGTAGGTGAATTGAGTTATTTGAGAAAAATTGGCTATCTGCAATACTTTTAGAGATAATTCGCATTTACTCATTTTGAGTAGGTGAGTAATTAGCTATGGGTGTGAAACTTGACCATGTGAAAGCTTTTCCAAAAGTAGGTGAATGAGTTATTTGGGAAAAATTGGCTATATGTAATACTTTTAAGAGATAATTCGCATTTACTCATTTTGAGGTGAGTAATTATCTACGGGTCTGAAACTTCACCATGAGAAAGCTCTCCCAAAAGTAGATCAATGAGTTATTTGAGAAAAATTGGCTATCTGCAATACTTTTAGAGGTAATTAGCATTTACTCATTTTGAGTAGGTGAATAATTAGCTGCGGGTCTGAAACTTCACAAAGTGAAAGCTCTCCCAATAGTAGGTGAATGAGTTATTTGAGAAAAATTGGCTATCTGCAATACTTTTAGAGATAATTCACATTTACTCATTATGAGTAGGCGAGTAATTAGCTACGGGTCTGAAACTTCACCAAGTGAAAGCTCTTCTAAAAGTAGGTGAATGAGTTATTTGAGAAAAATAGGCTATCTGCAATACTTTTAAAGATAATTCGCAGTTACTCATTTTGAGTAGGTGAGTAATTAGCTATGGGTCTGAAACTTGACCATGTGAAATTGAAAACTTTCATGTTTCAACAGAATACTCTTCTACTACCCTGCGGGTCCAAAATTCGCTCGAAATCGCTCTATCTCTGACAGTTTCAGAGATATTTGCCATTTTTCATTTTCCGCAAAAATTCAAGATGGCCGCCAAAAGTTGTAAAATTTGAAATTTTTAATATTGCAACTGAATACTCCTGTACTACCCTGCGGGTCAAAAATTCACTCAAAATTGCTCTATCTCTTACAGTTTTCGAGATATTTCCACTTTTTGTATTTTGTAAAAAAACGGTCAAAGAAACACCCACGGCGGCCATCTTGTTTTTGTCCAGATATCCAGAATAATTCCCAAGCAAGCTTTGACCATGATGAACATATCCCGCAAATTTGGAAAGTGTACATTGCATGCCCTTTGATATACTGGGGCAGCAAAAGTCCCTAAAAATTTGAATAAAACGGCCGTGGCGGCCATCTTGTTTTTGGAAACGAGGCCAAAAAAACTTGGAGGCAAGCTTTAGACATTTGAATTTGCACTAGATTTTAACAAATAAATATTGGACGAGGAACTTTTCTTTCAGGCAGTTAAGTTTTTCAAGTTACTGGCCCGTTGGGCCACTAACCATTTTGGCTAAGCCGTGAACACTGGCACTAGGTGAGTCAAAAGCAAAACTTTGACCAAACTGCTTTGCTGATTTATGACTGGAGCACAAAACCTGTTGAACCATAAGAAGTTTTCCTCACCTCAACACTGCCTAGTATTGTAAAGACTGGTATAAGGAGAAAAATATACATTAAATATTTAGTATAACCAGTTCGAAAGAATGTGTGAACCAGCGAGCCAGTTTTCAAAAATGAGTGGTATTCGACAGGCAACCAATGTAACCACTTGAGATTAAGACTTATTCTATTGAATCTATATGGTTTTGATACAATTCTGAGGATACAGGGTGTTTTCTATGTAACAAACTACATAAAGTACAAATATACACTGCAATGTGGAATTTCCCAGGATACTAGTGACTACGCATGGCACAATATTTTTAACAAGCAATTTTATTCATACAAAATTTGTATTTTTATTTTACAGTTTCTTCCCCCTTTAAGCAGGAAAAACAACTTCAAAATCCATCAGGAGTAAAGGGCTATAATCCTCTTTTTATGGTTCCAATAAATGCTCAGGATGCAGTTCAATATACAGTTAATTTTACTCCTATCTTTAAGCATTGTTCAAGGTCAGAAACACTTTAAATTAAACTAAACATATAGAATACATAAATATGAATTTTAAAAAAGCCAAAACTGATCTTAATTCTATTTTGGGCGAGTAGAAATAATTATCTTTACTCAACCAGAAAAATGAAGTTACCAATAAAGAATAATATAGACATTTGTATTTCTAACTTAATTCTAGCAACACTAAGTAACTTCTTCTTTTAATGTGTATTTGCCCATAATTGTGGCATTTCTAGTGATAAGCATAAATTTTGCATTTGCATGGACATCAAAATTACTTCATTCGTGAAAAATGTGGTAGATCAGCCAAACCGGTGTAATAATTCTTAATCCATTGTCCACCTTCAAATGTTTCCTGAGATATTTCATCTTTCCATTCTCCACATGGCAAATAAATATCCCTGAATCTGACATCCCTCTCCAATACAGGTGCTACTAGTACATCATCTCCTAATAAGAATTCATCATCAATTGTAAGAGCCACTTCATCCAATGGGGCAATCCACCAGAGGGGGCGAATAATAGGTGCACCGGTAACTGTAGCTTCTCTTGCCAATTCAATAATTGTCTGCGCAAACTGTCTGTGTAATTCACACATTCTTCGTGCTATAACTATAACCTCTGGATCATACTTCCAGGGAACGAGAGAAAACTGCATAGCTGGCATGAGGGCATTGAGTTGTACCCATCTAATGTACAGCTCGCGATCAGGTTTTCCCGAATATGCATTTCCACCAATCATATCAGGAAGAACAAATGGATAGCCAAGTAAGCCTAGTGTGAGCACATGTGGAATGACAGTTCTGATGCCATTAAAATAGCCCCAGTTGGAGTCCTTATCCTGTAGTCTAAACCATATAGGCAGGTTTTGGTTCCTATAGGCCACTCTGATTTCCTGCATCAAGCATTCCTTGTCACTATTGTAAGCAAATTCAGCAAACAGGTGACTGTAAGCATTTGGTGAACTCACTGGATGACACAATTTGGAGCTTCTGGACAGCTGACAGCCTTCACCAGCATCAAATTTGAATGAGCTTATACCATAAGTCTGTTTTAGCTGCTCCAAGTCACTATTATAGTCATCTCTGGCTTGCTCATTTGTGATATCTATCAGACCAGCATAACCATTCCACCATGAGAAGACTGCAGGTAAACTGCAGTATCCTTTCACCAGAAGACCCTTCTTCCAATATTTCAAAAAAGTTTTTGAAAACAAGCTTACATATGGATGGATCCATAGAGATAGATTGTAGCCCTTTTTCTTTGTTACTGTGACCAGTGTTTTCATATTTGGAAACTTGTGAGTGTCCACTACATTATCACCATAATGGGGAGTCCAATCATCATCTATCTCTACATGAGAACAAGGGAAACCATGACACTCTATTTCTTCAACAAGTTTCAGGACTTTACTTTCATTGACACCAGTTTTATACTCCGCCCAAGTAGACCATACAGGTTTTGTAAATGTTATTTCATTTGGAATGGATATGGGATTCTGCAGAAACTTTTTGTGCATGTAAAGCCATAATTCTTTAATATTGCTGGTTTGGCAGAGATGGTATTTCAAAAACAGATTTCTTCCTGTAGAGTTGTGATAAGGACCCTTAAAAGAAGAGTAAACTTTTAAAAGGCCGTCATTATTGCTGTTAACAGAAACAAACAAAGGTACATCTTGATCCACATGAATACCAACACCCGTAGAACTGAAGAGCAACCTTTCTTGAATGCCCCCATAGTAGGTGGATGACATAATTGGAAATGGTCCTGATTCCCCAGTCACCATAGGACCCTTAGTTGTATTCCACTTTTCCATTGGCCAATGGTGACAGAAGACATGGCCTAACCCATACCAGTGAGAATCCAGCATTTGGAAAGAGTCTTCAAGAGTCCCACAGTACCATACTGTGGATGATGAACTCTCCCAAAAGAACTCATAACAATGCACTTGACCATCCAACGAATGTTTTATTGTTAGTGATATACTTCCATCTATAGTAACAACAAGGTTCTTGTCTTCAAGTTCAATGTCCACATCATTACATGCCGAGAATGTACACAGTTGACCAGTAAGCTTTGTCTGATGCTCCTCAATGACTTCCAAAGAAAGGCCTCTGTTTATTTCCAGCAGGAGGGTGTGATACTGTATTCTTTTTGATGATGCCTGTTTGCGCTTGTGTTCAACTTTGCATTCTTGTTGGACGTAGCTCCTTACAAGACAGGGGAGAATCAGTGTCAACAATGCAGCCAACCCAGTGAAAGGAAATTCTTCCCCAAATAGACCAACTATTTCCTACAAAACAGTAAAAACTACAGTTATTTCCCAATTTCATACTGAGTAATGATAATCTGTACTCTCTGCAATGAGAATGTCTTGTAAACTTTTGGAGTATCTCATGTTGTAACATATAAATTAATCAAGCATACAAGATCAATGTTAGTATGGTTAAGCTGATAAAATGAAGTTCTGCTTTTGTGATTGTGCAACAGTGATAAACAGACTTATTTCCTTGGCAACTGAATTGCCGTGATCTTTTGATGTCATAATTTTATATCAAGGAAACAAATGCAGTTCTAAGTGATGGTAGTCACAGATAAAGTTCACTTTATACCAAATTTATATTGAGTTGGGCCTTATACTGTTGTAATGTTATACACAACTGTATTTCGATAGTCAAAATGTGCTATCTCATCAGAGGCTGGAGAATAAGTCTAACACTCCCCATGAAGTACTTTTTCAGATGTGCAATTGCACCAGTAAATAGCACCGGTGCAGTGCATTTTGGTGCAGTGCATAGGGTGCAGGGTGCATAACAGTTGGTCAAGATTGTACACTGAAAACTATCGGTCGCTGAAAATCATTGGGCTCAGTCTAATGGTGAAAACAGTGTTGATTCTAGGAATTTCAAAAAGTGGGGGCGATCCCCCACCAGTACACAAAATGTGTGGGAGGGGCTAAAAATTCTGGGGGATGACTTTATGATGAAGTTTAAACTAATAAAAAATACATTTTCAGTTTATTTAGACATTTTTAACTGGGCTTCTATTAATTAGTGGTCAATTTTTATTGTCTTGTCCAATAAAAATAAACTTCAAGGCTAGTGATAGAATTTTAAAAAAATACTGAAAATGGTTATTTACATCAAAGTGGCTCCTTGCCTGTCACGGCATTGTGGTTTTAAGTTTTCATCTAATGTCAGGGCATCACAAATTCAGTCATTACACCATCAATTTGTACAAATATGTTGGAAAACCCCACAGAATACTATGACCTTATGAATATTAATAAGTAGTCCACAAATTCTTCAAGTAAAATATTGTTAAAAAATCCAATGGAATCGCCAAATATTTTTTACGCATATATAAATATTCATGAGCTCTGTACAGTACAGTAGTCCATCTAGTTGATATGATATTTGATCTTAAAGCAGAAAAATATTAAGAAACCACCATCAAAATCTGTGACCTCATTAATATTAATGAGCTGTCCATGAATTTTGATCAAGTAAAATATCTTTCTAAACATATATTATTGGGAAATCCGACAGATACCTACGCCGGGTCAGCACCGGCTTCACTTCCATGGCCTGTTGTAACACTCCAGTCTCCTGTAAGTTTCGTTTTTCTTGCAGCCATTTTTTATATAATCATCCACTTTCAGTTTAATTTTATGTTTTTGGTTATAATATGTCCAAATACTGTCCGTACCTCATATCTAATATAGATATATTTAAGTTTGTAAACGATCACGAAACCACAATCGTCAACAGAATTATTCGAAGAACGTTTCGACGGAAAAATCAAAACCTCGACAAACTCTCGATCCATGCAGTGTTTCGATTTTCTAGATCTCTCGTCTTTTCGCTTCATGTATTTCCCGCATCGCCTTGTGTACTGCGCCTTCTCATATAATTTGGTCACCGCAGACTCCAAGAAAATCCGCGTTTGTATGCGAATTAATGCGCGATCCCACGGAAAACGCACCCTAGAAGCAACTCTGTGAAAAGAACAGTGAATGCTAGTTAACACACACCAGTGTATACTGATTCTGCCATCCAAACTGCTACTTTTCACTTGAATTCAGAAGTGAGATTTGACCTCACACCCTCATGAGTGATAAGTAAATCTATTACCCACAACACTCTCAATGTCTTTAGATATTCCAACCTTTTATCATATTCTTCAAAGAATTGCATGTTTTTTTGTTTTTTTTTTGTTCTTTTGAATGCTGTGAGAAAAGTTATCACACCGTTTGAACTGACCTTCAGAAAAGATATATTTGTTATTCAGTATAGTTTAATTTGATTTATATGGGTTCAACTGACTGATTTGGATTTGACATTTCTTTCAACACATTATATAGATAAAGTCACAGTGCACATGTATACTACCTGGTCAAGATACTGCACTGAAACCAGGCATTGCAATCTCCCACATTACTACTCACATTACATCGCCTCTGGTCCAGCCTAGAATTGAGCATAGAGGCTGAGAGGTTGAGGCCGAGGTGCTGTTCAAAACCTACTGCTGCTCACCTATGGAAGTTCTTCACTTGCATTTTGTGACAACATTAAAAACTCTTTACAATTAACATTCTTTAGAGTAGGCCTATTATTCATTATTCCAACGTCCACCAAGTAGTTATGTTTTTGGCTGTTTGTTTGTCTGCCTCTCTGTGTGTTCATGATAACTCCAAAAGTAATGAATAGATCTTTCTGATTTTTATGTGGGTATACAATCTGAAACTTACTCTGACCCCGAAAGAAGTAATTAAATTTTCGGATATATCAGGATCACATTTTGGATACAAGAAATCCTAAATTTTCGGAATAACCCCACCCCGTTGAGGTCTGTGCTCTATAATAGCTTTCTACTTAGTACTTGTCCCACTTATTTCAATGTCAATATGGATTGTCCAGGATAGTAGTTTCAATGCAGGTGACTAACTTGGGTGGGTGAGCAGTTTCAATACAGGTGACTAACTTGCTGGGTGAGCAGGTAATTTGGTTTATATACTGAATACAAAACCGGAATCAGTCCTCGTGTATTATCAAAATGGGCCTTAGGAGCAAAAATTAATACTTAAGATCCTAATAAAACATACATACACACCAACAAATTATTTTATTAATCAACAATAAACCTGGGCCAGTATTCACGAAGGGTCTTAGACTTGGTCAGGTCTTAGGCTTAAATCCAGTCTTGTAGTTAAAACTTTTGTCTCAGCTAATTTTTGTCTTAAAACCGTATTCACAAAGCGTGACTTAGCTAAGTCTAAGATTATCAAATAACCACAGTGGTTTTCTGTGTCATGTGACATTTCATTTCTATTCAAACTATACTATTTGTGATATAAATCCTTCATTTAATACATTTTATCTATGCAAAAGTGCTGTTTTAAAATGGAAAACCTTGTTACCACATATAAACTTCCCAAAGACTGCTTTAGTGAGGTGTTCTGTATAATTATACTTTATTTACAGCCATTTCAAATTTTGAAGTGGAGAAAAGTTTATGGCGGCCATATTTAAGTCTTCTTTACTAAATTTAAGCCCACTACCAACCAGTCTTAAAGTTAAGCCCTTATTTTAGCCTAAGAATGGTCTTAACTTCTTTGTGAATATCGCTAAGACAAAAGTCTTAGCAATTTTTCTCCGAAAGTTAAGACAAAAGTCTCAACTTTAAGCCTATTATAAGCCCTGGCTAAGACCTTTCATGAATACGGGCCCTGAATGATACTTGTGATAATCGATAAATATTATAGAAATAGACAATGACGAGCGAGGGGTTATAGGAGATTTTACAACGATTAGCGATATTAGGATCACGAGGCAGAGGCTGAGTGATTCTAATGTGCTAATCGTTGTAAAATCTCCTACAACCCCGAGCTCGGAGTTGTCTATTTTTATTCTAACATGTCAATATTTTAAAATAAATATTACTCACGTTCTGAAAAGCTTTTTTTGAATGAACATGTCTAAATGACTGAAAATGAGTGGTTGTTCCATCATATGCATACAAGGGGGTGGGTTGCTACCCAGTAAACATCAGAAACGTTTTTAAATGGTTTAAACATTTACAAAACATTTTTAAAACCTACTTAAACCCCCATCTTATGGTTTTCTAAACGTTTTCAAGTAAACATTTACATTGCAATGTTTAAAAAACGTTTTTTAAACATTCTCTAGACAAACGTTTTTACTGAAAACATTTATTAAACGTTTATAAAATAACTCAAGAAGCTAGGTTTGACTTGAAACGTTTTTAAAACATTTATAAAATAGCTGAAGAAATGAAGGTTTTGCTGGAAATGTTTTTAAACATTCATCATGAAATGTTTGATAAACAGTACACATAAAATGTTTAAACAACATTGCTAATTGTCAAATGTTTTAAAAACATTCTATCAAAAACGTTTTTTAAACCTATATTTTTAAACCTTCACCTTCAAACATATCCAAACAAAGATGGCGGTGAGCAATAATTAATAGGGGATTTTAGAGGACTTTGTCAAAAATTGCCCCACATGCAATTCCTAAAAGTAAGAACTGAATGGGGGCACAATTTCTAAGCCTCTTACAATTTTAGACATAAAAATAACATTTTCAATAGTGAGCAACTATACAAAGATATTGAATTTGACCTCTGACCCCATTATTATTCAGACATTATTATGTTCATTTATAATGTTTTTCTAACATTTATCGTTAAACATTTATTAAACGGTATATTTAAAACGTTTTAAAAACATTCTGTTGCAAATGGTTTTCGTACCCATCATTTTTTAACCTTTGCCAAACGTTTCAAAACCCCAAAATGTTTATTGAGTATATGGAGAATGATAAATGTTACTAATATTACTATTCATTAATTGTAAAACCCTGCATAACCCCACGCTAGGGGTGTGGTGTTGTGATTCTAATTGTATATTTGATGAAGATTTGTAGAGTATATTCTTTGTAATTTGACTTTTGAAAAGTGAATTGGGATTATCGCTCACATATGAAAAACTGGCCGTGAGGTTATGTTCGGTTTTACAACGCCGATTGACCAATCAGAATCGCGGACACAAGCGTGTCATGTTAGAATAAATATTTAACAGTTACTTGTACGTAAATGCATTATCTAATGTAAGGAATACCTACCCAAATCACTTCCAATATCATATTTCCACGCTTTCCATAAACAAACTACACAAGAAGGCGCAAGTACAATGTACTCAAATACTTTAAATAACGAGTACAATTGTTGATGGAGTACTGGCCACAACCATTCAAAGTCTATTGTGTCAGGGTCAATGACATAGATCTGCATTAATCCCCTAGCTGTACAAACATTCCTTTTGTCATTGCTTTATTAAAAATGAGCAGAATACTTATAAATTAAGTATTTGTTCATGTACATGTGCACATATTGTGCAAACATTCAAATTAGTTGTACCACAGTGTTTTAACGTGGAATGATGTGTACGTGAAGAACTCACTAAGATGTATATGTGTGCGTTATGTAACCATATGTACATCCTGTCCACATCAATTCAAAGGCGTTTTCTTCAATTATTTGAATGGCCGACTTTCTGCAAGTCCTTTTGTCTTTTGTGTAATATATGGGTACTGTGTGACTTTTGAAGAAACAGCCAGCTCTGACAACTTTTTATCTCCGGCCGAAGGCCGTGGTCGGGAGAGGTTGCGAACAGCGTTTCATAAACGCTCCTTACAAAAAACGCAACATAGTCAATCAATATGAAAGTCCATCAGACGGGGCAGAGTTAATAGAGAGTTTGCGAACAACGTTTTTTATGCCCGTATCTACTTTCCGCTACGTTACACGTCATTGATTTCTGTCTGTGATGTCATTTCATAAGGTTTTAACTGCACAAGGTTACGTTTTTCACGTGGCAAACGGCTTTGTCACGTAATCTCTTTCCCTTGTGGATTTATTAATTACTGGAGCAATAAAGTGTGTTATACATGTCAGTACAGAGTTCTTGAGAGACTGTAGATTATTTTAGCAACTTTGTCAATTTTTTGCCAAGTGTACAACGACCAGCCTTTTGTCATCCCCTGTCATAAATTTTTTTGAAGTAATGAACACAATCCTCCAAAGTTTTATTAGGGGCCACGGTGGCAGAGTGGTAACACTCTCGCCTCCCACCTCTGCGGCCGGGGTTCGATCCCCGTCATGGCCGTAAGTGGGAAAGCTGGTAGTTGCTTGCCGTTGGTCGGCAGTTTACAGTACAGAAACCCTAGCGAACTATATGTACTGGTTTCCTCTGCCCTTCCAACTACCCGTCGTGTATGTCGACCTGTACAGTGTTGAAATCGACGTAAAACCCCAAATAAACAAACAAAAAATAAATCCAAAGTTTTATCTACGTGTGTTTTATTAGCTATTTAACTTGTGGGGTTATTGGCTATTAGGCCAATAAAGTTTGTAATATATATCAGTATACCCAGTTCATTCAGTATTGTAGATGATTAAAACCAGTGTATTTATCTTTATTGACTTGTATAACTCCCAATATATTTAAAAGAAATACTTGTAAAATTCATGGTTCAAACGCTGTTCGCAAACAAGCTCCCCCTAATGGCTTTCTCCCCCCTATTGATTAATTATGTTGCGTATTTTTGTAAGGGGCGTTTGTGAAACGTTGTTCGCAAACTCTCTATTGTTTGCGCAGAACGTTTGAAAAGAGGAGGTTTTCAGGACAAAACTAGACATAATTATTATTTACACAAAGATTGCAAACTATTACGCATTGTTTAAGATATTTGAGACTTTATAAGAAAATCCAGTTTTGTATAATATTCATATTTAATCCATCATAAATCAAAATAAACTGTCAGAAATCATGCTTAATTATTTACTAACATGGATATCCTATTGATACAAGATTTATAGAAACAAAAAATTACATGTCTTTGGCCTTATTGTTTCCATTAATTTCTGACAGGTGATTAAAAAAAGGCTGGTCCTTGTATACTTGGACTTTTTAAAAGATGATACACTGGCTAGATATAGTCTATAGTACTTGGGGAACTCTGTACTGACATGAAAAACACACTTTATTGGCCAAATAATTATTAAATCCACAAGGGAAACAAATTATGTGGTGAAGTCATTTGCCACGTAAAAAAACGTAACCTTGTGCAGTTAAAACCTTATGAAATTTCGTCACACACAGAAATCAATGACGTGTAACGTAGCGGACAGTAGATACGGGCATAAAAAACGTTGTTCGCAAACTCTATTATAAACGTCTTCCGTACGTCCGTCACGTTTTTGCATAAACATTAATATCTCATTCATTTGATATCTTCACCAAATTTGCAGGTAATGTTTATGGCTATGAAAACCTGTCTCTGCAAAATTTTAGCCTCATTTTGAAATGGCCGTCATAGCTAATTGTTTGAAAATCATGAAGGTGCTCTAAATCTTGAAATATTCCAGCTAGCTTCATCAAATTTGCACAAAAGTTATATGGCTAGAAAGCTAGCCTGATAGTAATTTTGGCCTAGCTCAGAAAACAAAATGGCCGCCATATCACATGTTTAATGTCATACAGGGTTATCGATTAAAAAGGCCTTATATCTCCCCAAATATTGCTCCTAGAGATTTGGGATGTGAAAACAACTTGTAGGAAGTCATGGCCAGGGAATCTTTTCCAGGGGTTGAATTTGACCTTTGACCCCTGCTTCAAGGTTAAATGAGGCTGTCACACTAAAACTTCCATATTTCTCCCTTATTATTGGTGCTATGGCTTCAGAATATAAAGACAGACCATCAAAAGTCCAGGGCCCGTATTCACTAAACCTCCTTTATTCCAAGGAACCCTTAAAAAGTAAGGATTTCCTTTATTTCTTACCCCTTCCTTTGTTTTTGTATTCATTAAACTTCCCTCAAACAAAGGAGCCTAACTTTCTTTCCTTGACTTTCAAGGAAACCTTAAAAATCTAGGAAATCCTTAACTTTCAAGGGAATCTTGAATTTTGATATTCACTAACCTTCCTTTACTGAGGAATCCTTGGTTTTTTCCCTTAATTTTCAAGGTAAGTGTGTGACTACCTTTATGATAAAAGGGAGTTTTGGTGGTTTGACTTTTTACGTAAAAATTGAGGTAATTGGTGAAATGTTATGACATTTGCACATTTTTTGTCCATACTACATCATTTATATCACCATACGTCTTTCTTTGAAATTTTTGGGATATTCAGTTAATATGTGGTCAAACCCAATGAAAATGTATTTGACGTGTGTCACAGTATCTGCATGAAACATGGCTATTACCACAATAGGAAAACTTCCCAAATGACAATTATATTGTTTATCTTCATGAGTGATACATATCTTTTCTGTGTATGTCTGATCAGATATGTTTTACTTTTATTACCCACCATTTTGTATGATTTATGGGTTAAATTGTATGAATATTTAATGAGAAGATGCGAAAAAGCATGTTAAAAAGCATGGCCACCTGTGAATATAAAAACTGCAATCTTTAATCTGCAATACATATGCAACACAAAAATCTTTAAAAGTTAGATATTTATTTCTTAAAATATGAAATATCATCTTAAACGGAAAAAGAAAACACATCATAACAATAATCTTATACTAATAATATACATGGAAAGAAGAAAATACAAAAGTAAGGGAAAGATAAAGGAGCCTTTATGAACAAACATTTTTAACCAATCAGATGACTGGATGCACTCCTTTAATAAAGGATCCTTTATTTAAGGTCTCATTTGGTAAGGAAACCATAAAGGAGGTTTAGTGAATAGCAATTTAAAGGTCACCTTACCAAAGGAGATTTTTCACCTTCCTTTAATAAAGGGACCTTAAAAATATAGGAGGTTTAGTGAATACGGGCCCAGGGCCCGTATTCACTAAACCTCCTTTATTCCAAGGAACCCTTAAAAAGTAAGGATTTCCTTTATTTCTTACCCCTTCCTTTGTTTTTCTATTCATTAAACTTCCTCCAAACAAAGGAGCCTAACTTTCTTTCCTTGAAGTTCAAGGAAACCTTAAAATCAAGGAAATCCTTAACTTTCAAGGAAATCTTTGATTTTGATATTCACTAACCTTCCTTTACTGAGGAATCCTTGTTTTTTTTCCTCAACTTTCAAGGTTAGTGTGTGACTATCTTTATGATAAAGGGGAGTTTTGGTGGTTTGATGTTTTAAGTAAAAAGTGAGGTAATTGGCAAAGTGTTATGATATTTGCACCTTTTTTTTGTCCACACCTCATCATGTATATCACCATACGTCTTTCTTTGAAATGTATGGAATATTTAGTTGATATGTCATCAAACCCACTGAAAATGCATTTGATGTGTGTGTCACAATATCTGTATGAAAAGTGGCTATTACCACAATGTGGTATGCAATACAAAAAGTTAGGTATTCATTTCTTAAAATATAAAATATCACCTTAAATGGTAATAAAAAACACATCATAACACTGATCTTATACTGAATAATTAATATAGAAGGAAGAAAATGCAAAAGTAAGGGAAAAATAAAGGAGCCTTTTTTGATAAACTTTTTAAACCAATCAGATTACTTAATGCACTCCTTTAATACACGATCCTTTATTTAAAGTCTCTTTTGATAAAGAAACCATAAAGGAGGTTTAGTGAATAGCATTTTAAAGGTCACCTTACCAAAGGAGATTTTCACCTTCCTTTAATAAAGGAACCTTAAAAATAAAGGAGGTTTAGTGAATACGGCCCCTGGGCCCGTATTCACTAAACCTCCTTTATTCCAAGGAACCCTTAAAAAGTAAGGATTTCCTTATTTCTTGCCCCGCCTTTGTTTTTGTATTCATTAAACTTCCCTCAAACAAAGGAGTCTAACTTTCTTTCCTTGAATTTCAAGGAAACCTTAAAAATCTAGGAAATCCTTAACTTTCAAGGGAATCTTGAATTTTGATATTCACTAACCTTCCTTTACTGAGGAATCATTGGTTATTTTCCTTAATTTTCAATGTGTGTGACTACCTTTATGATAAAGGGGAGTTTTGGTGATTTGACTTTTTAAGTAAAAATTGAGGTAATTGGTGAAATGTTATGACTTTTTGCACCTTTTTTCGCCCATACATCAGGTCTTTCTTTGAAAATGGGGTATTCAGTTGATATGTCGTCAAACCCAATGAAAATGTATTTGATGTGTGTGTCTCAATATGTATGTGAAAAGTGGCTATTACCACAATAGGAAAACTTCCCAAATGACATATACAGAAAAAAAAATCTATCACAAATGAAGAGTGTGTGTCACGAGCATTATATTTTTTTTCTTCATGAGTGGTATATTTTTTTCTGCATATGTCTGATAAGGGATGTTTTACTTTTATTATCCACCATTTTGTATGATTTATGGGTTTAATAATATGAATATTTAATGAGAGGATATGAAAAAGCATGTCAAAAAGCATGGGCAACAGTGAATATAAAAACTGTAATCTTTAACCTCCAATATCTCAGTCATTTCTGCATAGATTTTAATGTAACAAACATGAGCAGAAGCACCATAAGACAACCTTTCTAATGATATATAAATAAAATATATCCCCCTCTGTATGTCCTTCTATATGGGTCAAATAGTATTTGCCCACGGTGGATAATAAAATGTGGTATGCAATACAAAAATCTTTAAAAGTTAGATATTTATTTCTTAAAATACGAAATATCATCTTAAACGGCAATAAAAAACACATCATAACACTAATCTTATACTGATAATAAACATGGAAAGAAGAAAATCCAAAAGTAAGGGAAAGATAAAGGAGCCTTTATGAACAAGCGTTTTTAACCAATCAGATGACTGGATGCACTCCTTTAATAAAGGATCCTTTATTTAAGGTCTCCTTTGGTAAGGAAACCATAAAGGAGGTTTAGTGAATAGCATTTTAAAGGTCACCTTACCAAAGGAGATTTTTCACCTTCCTTTAATAAAGGGACCTTAAAATTAAGGAGGTTTAGTGAATATGGCCCCTGGCCTTCAAATGTTTTGCCTGAGAAAAATTTTTGGCCTTATTTTGAAAAACAAAACGGCCGCCATAGCCAATTATTTAAAAATCATTAAGATGCTCTAAAACTTGAAATATTGCAGCTAGGTTCATCAAATATGCGCAAAATATATAAGGCTAGGAAAGTTAGCCTGATAGTAATTTAGACTAGTTTCAAAAACAAAATGGCCATCATATCACATCTTAAATGGGATTATCCTATTAAAAAGGTCTTATATCTCCCTTATCATTGCTACTAGGGTCTCCAAATGTGAAAACAACTTATACAAAGTCAAGGCCTGACACTATTTTCCAATTGCTGACTTTTACCTTTGACCCTTCTTCAATGTCAAGTGGGGTTATCTTACTACAAAGGCCTTATATCTCCTTTAGTTCTCCATTATTACTGATCCTAAGGCGGGTGATAACCGCTGCGGCAGTGGTTTTGTTTTTTTCAGAGACTGTCCCCCTTACTCCAGAATGCTTATGGTATAATGAACTCCTGTAAGTTTCCAACTTAAATTTAACTGGGTTATTGATGGACACAAATACAAAGATTTGGAGCAAGTCAACTTGAATGGAGGCATTTAAGTTGTTATCCGCAGTTTCCTTCCATACTGTTCTCGTCAATTTTAAATACAAGAGCACTGGGAGAGTACTGGCATCCGCCAAGACCCAACACCTCTAATATTGCTTTTGAGTGCCATGGTAAAAAAAAATTGGCCAAGTAAATCTTTGATCAAGATATTGATTCGGATCATAAACAAAATTATTTGTTCCTTGTACCACTGTTGACATATCCTGGAAAAATTCATTAAAATCCGTTCACAACATTTCAAGTTATTTTGCAAAGAAATAAAGAGACAATCAGAAAGACAAACGCATGCCACCAGTCATGAAGAAGGTTATAATTTTACACACAAAAGCAAAGGGTGATCTGAAAAAGGATGTAAAATTAGACTTGTCCTTAATATGCAGGTATCACCGTGAGTTTGTAATTACCAATGTTCATAAATGATCATTTAACTCTCAGCTACATGGTCAAAGGTTCGAATCTAGCTTATGATAACATGTGGTATTGTTGATGGTCTGTCCTAATATGACCCTGAATAATTTATTTATTTGGGGTTTTATGTGGCTTTCAACACTGTGTAGGTCATATCACGACGGGTAGTTGGAAGGGCAGAGGAAACCAGTACATACAGTTGGTCAAGGTTCTGCACTGTAAACTGCAGACCAACAGCAAGCAACTACCATCTTTCCCACTCGAGGTAGAGCCGTGAACCGAACCCCAGCCTCACAGGTGGGAGGCGAGTGTTACCACTCTGCCACCGTGGCCCCCCAGTGGGCAAAGTTACATCATTTTGACATCAAAATGACAACGGGCCCGATGTCAATAAACTGTCTTTTTTTGATTTGGTTTGAAAGTTCTAATGACATCATTTTCACGACATCAAAATGACATCATTATCATGACATCAAAGAAACATTATTTTCAAGACATCAAAATGACATCTTTTTTGGGACCTCTAAATGATATCATACATTATATCAAAATTAAATTTTTATGACATCCAAACTGTAAGTAATTTAAAGTTTCAAATCCACCCAAAATTATATATGTCCTTTTGGGAACAGTTTCATCACAATAGGAAAACTTCCCCAATCACATATACATAAAAAATATATCACAATGAAGAAAACTTATATTGTTAATATTTTTGATTGATATATTTTGATATGTCTGATGAGGGATGGTTTTTTACTTTTATTATCCACTATTCTGTACGATTTATGGGTTCAATAGTATGAATATTTGATGAGAGAATTTTAAAAAGGATGTCAAAAAGCATCATGGGTACCAGTGAATATAACAACTGCAATCTTTAACCTGCAATATCTCAGTCATTTCTACATGAATTTTTATGTAACATACATGAGTAGAAGCACTGTAAGAAGACCTTTATCATGATATATAATACATATTTGTAGGTAACACAGTTTCTGAGATATTGGTGAAAAACTGGAAGTGATTGAGGTGCCGTTGTATACAAATGAAATATATCCCAGTCAGTATAACCCTCTATACTGGTCAAATACAATGTGTGGTGGATAATAAATTAAATTTTAAATTAATTAAATTTTATTCAAATAACATAAAATTAAATTATTAAATAAGGAATTGTGTATAATAAAGAATTGGCATCAGTTTCCCAGTGGTATCTACAGAGAGTGATAAACAGGAATGTGAATAAAAATTTATTGGTACTTTTAGTACACTTCATACACAGCAATTACACAACAAAACATCAGTGCCACTACATCTCAAATGCACTTTATCATGCATGTGAGAAAAGTTAACAATCACAGGTCGATCAACCTAATACTTGAATGACTGTAAACAAGAAAATGACCCCACCTGTCTATTATAGCCTGTAATTGCCACCAATAACTAGAAATTTTAATTACCTGGAGACTGGAGTATATATCCAGTCTATTGTTGCAGTATTTCAAGTATTTAACTTCAATTTAACATATTTTAAACACAAATTGATGGTTATTTGCTTTTAAAAGTGAAATAAATAAATAAAAGTGAAGTTTGTATTTTGTAATACTAATCTCATAAGCTTCATTATGTACACAGTCTATGTTTGATCATTTTAGGGTCCCTTCATTGGTAATTTTCTACCCTAAGGCCTTCTTCCTTTTGAATGTTTGCATATGACAAAGTTGCATCAAGGGTTACGAGCAATGCTATGGTAATGCTGGTATTAGTTACAGTTGTTACAAAAAGTCAGTAGTGTCCTTGATCTAAGGGGGTGCTCCTGCCATTTATTTTTTTATATTTACTTATTCAAAAAGTGGGGGTGGTTTGTAGTACTGCAAATTTGTCTGCCACTGATGTCCTTTTTGTAAATTTTTGGTAGTAGGTAAAATCTGGAAGTGATCAAAATTCTTTTCAGTGATTAGTGATTAATCAATTGGGATTGACTGACAATTGGGATTGATGTTACACATAAATATATAACTCAAACAGACTGTATGTTAGATATGAGAAATAAGTGTTAATAATGACATCAAAATGATGTGTCAAGAAATGTTAAAGTAAAAAAAACATCTATGAACTTCATGATGTAACAGTGACATTACTTAGACAAAGAGAAAAAATATAGGGGAAGTTTGAATTAGTCAAAAAGAATTACCAACTTATGGGGTACATTAATCTGATGGCACAATGACATCAATATGATGTGGAGAGAATAACATCAGATTTTGTGCAATTAAATGATGTCAAACTGACATCATATGTAATGACCAACAGGTCTGTTTCCATCAAATAATGTCTAGATATCATTATGCTATCAAAATGACATCAGGTCCCAGTTTAGACCAATCATTGATATCGAAATGACGTCTTGTGCCTGGTGGGCCATGACTCTGACTAAGAAAAATGGTCAAGTGCATCAGTGCCCCAGTGGTAAGCAACTTTAGCATCAAATTAAAGGCTGTCACCTCTCTGTGTGTACAACCCTCAACGTGTGATAATGCTGCATATGGCATGTGTTTGTGACTTTGGCCTAAAATGGTCACCATAACGTCTATCCAAACTCAATCTAAATTTCGCCCCGATTGCAAGTGGACTGGGGTACAGAATCATGTTGTAATGGAGTGTAGTTTCTCCTTTTCAAAAAATCAGACTTGTGGGGAAACTTTAAAAAGCATAAGGCACTGTTCCCGAGAAGACAACAGGGGCCGGATTCACGAACAATACTTAGACTATTCCTAACTTAGATTTTAAGTATTACTTAGATTTCAAGTAAGAAATTAAGAAACCTTATTCACAAACGTTCCTAACTCTAAGGTGACCTTAGAACCTATACTTAGATTTTAAGTAATTTCAGAAGCTACCTTAGGACGACAGAATGTTGAAATCGCATGGTTTAGTTTGTAAATATTGGTGTTCTTTTTGGATGGTGAGGTTTATTTATCCAAGTGGTTACTGTATAAGTCAAAATTTTAGTTAGAAGAAAATTTCATTCATTCTTCATTTTGACAAAATTTACTAGAATTAATTTTTACTATTGGTTAGATTCTACTAGAGAAAAAAAATATTAAATTTTCAATAGGAGTTAATTTTTACTCTTCAAGCTCACCCTGCAGTTAAAATAGTTAAAATTAATGCCCAGTTAAAATTTCAACTTATACAGTAATTTTGTGCATGTCCTGACAGGAAACAATTGCAATTTGATTTTTGTGTATGAACGGAGATAGGTGAAATTTGTAATTTTTTTTTTTGGGGGGGAGGGGGGATAATTTGCCATTTTTGAGCATGGCACTAATTTAACATGAATTACTGTTAAAAATCTCACAGTAATATAAAGCTGTAAGTAATATTCTTTGCAGATGGTGATTTTGATAAACAGCCAAATGTTTACACCAAAATATTCCATAGCTCTTGGCCAATCATATTTACTGATACAACCTCACCTAAAGAGTTAGGAGAGGTTTTTTCCTTACTTAAAATCTAAGGTTACCTTATCTAAGCATTGTTTCGTGAATAGCAATTCTAAGAAAAACTTGGTCAAGTGAAAAACGTTCCCTTACTTAGATCTAAGGTCACCTTATCTAAGTATTATTCGTGAATCTGGCCCCTGAACTGATAAGCCACACTGAGGAATAGCAAAAAACAAAGACTATATTTTGCGCACTGTATATTTTCATTACAGTGCGCAAAATATAGTCGGTTCACTGTGTCCTTGTTTACTAACAAATCCAGTTTGTAAAATAAAAGGCGTTAGACCGTGCACAACATTTGACAGACTTGGCCACAGCCTTGGAAAAACAAGCCAGTTTAGTTTTTTTATTGTTTACTAAGTATACTCTACATATTGTCCTCTTCTCCAAAAGAGTGACATTTTTTGTCGATATTATGCATTTATGGTATAAGAAGACTTGAAACAACCATACCTGTAGCCATTGATCGCCTATGTACACATATATAAACACATACTAACATATTAATCAAATAGAGTCAATGCAACCCTAATATGTAAACCACTGTATTATACTGCACATTCCCTGCATGAAATCGTTATTTGGTGTATGCATATGAGGAAAAGTTAACGTATAATGTGGTGGATATTGCAAATGATACAATATTCTCAGAAGCAGAAAAAAAGTGAAGAAGTTACAACTAATTACATGAGGAAATATACTGTATGCTAAAATACATGAAGGAGGAATAAGAGATAAATGAATGTAAACATGTTTCATGATGTATTATATTTAGGGGAAACTTCAATTCACAAAATAATACACGCATATTCAAAGTATAACAAAATTCATTGATATGTACTGTATATATATCGTGCAATAATACTAAATAGGAGATATAGAGGTTTGCCCACGACAAAGAAACTTAATATGTGAAAGCATTTGGACTCTACTGAACCAGGCATCGTGGACATATCATTGGATACAAGGAAATCTATTGAGCAGCTAAGTAAGCTTTATGAGTTATTTAATGTCATTTCACTGACCTATACACAATGTCTTCTGTCAGTCTTTCTTCATTTGTATAGGTTTCTTGCTTGCATTGCCAGCAAGGACCATCCTTCTGCAGCCCATACTTCATCCTGAGTTTACCTAATGGGCGAAAACAAACAAGAATAGTCAAATTACATTTTTATTGAGTTGTTGCATTTTTTTTTGCATGTTTTTTCACATTTATCAAATTTATTCGTCACTCTAACATAAAAAATAGAAAAACATGATTGAGACAGCCCTTTATCAAAACAGTTAATTATAAAATCATTTGCTGTTTTTTCGGTAATAAGCTATCTTCAGAATATGTTTTGCACATATAAAGTGAACCAAGGTAAAGCATGCAAACAAAGTGAGGTGATATCTTGGCAACAATAATGAAAAAAGTATATATATTTAAAAAGAGATAGATTCACTTGAAAGATAGTTAACATATGCACTTGATGGCTTGGCTTTGTTCAGTGTTTTCTCAATTACTTTCAAAGGATTGCTCTCTTATCAGGTACGATGTTACAGTTGCCAGGGTGTGAATGTATTATGCTTTCTAGATAAGTTTTTTTTTTTCAAAAAAAGAAGATATTTTTTTTAAAAGGGACTAACTCGATTCATAGCGATAAATGTAAGTAAATATCTCCATTTAGTGAAACAATAAGTTTATAACTTTTGATATGTTCTTTTAATTTATTCAGTTAATAAATCAATATTTAAGATAATTTAGTCAATTCAATGAAATACATAACCTAAGGAATTGAAAAAAAAATGAAATTTTATGTTGGTGTATCTCAGTTAGTGAGCATGAAACCACAATGAACATTTGTGGCTGACATGTCCCTTTGGCAAAAACATATGGTAAAGTGATATTAGAATGTTTCATCAATATCAAATGCACAAGTTTAAATCCTGAATGGTTTAGTGGCTGCAACATATGATAGATGATATTTTAGCTTTGTCTTCCACGCCCTAGGGTTTAGTATTTTTTGCAAAATATTCCAGGCCTAACCATATATCACCTAAGGTCAAACTTGTATAGTTACATCCCATAGTTACAGCTATGGTAATACTTGAATGACCTATCTGTCTTTACCTAATTCAATTTGACATACATAGGTGAACATCCACATTTAAAGCTTTTACAATTCATACAATCGTCACTATATGTTTCAGATCATCATGGATAGGTACTATCGAAAGACCCAAACTCGACCAAGAGCTCCATCACCAAGAAAGCCCAGAGACCAAATGTATAGAGAGGAGGCTCAATTACCAAGAAAACTAAGAGACCATGTGTATAAAGAGGAAGTGCCCTTAACAAGAAAACCCAGAGACCATGTCTATAAAGAGGACGTTCCATTAACAAGAAAACCCAGAGACCATGTGTATAGAGAGCAAACTACCAACAGGAACAAATACATTGAACAGCAGTGGATACCTCAGGTTGAGAGTGCTTATGCCCAGTCTGGTGAGGTGAAGAGAGGATATACACATGAGGAATACCGGGGGAGACAGCCAGAACAATATTACAGAGGATATGAAAAGCAGAACCCACCACCCAGAAACCCCAATGAATATACCTGGGAGCCAAGGCAGGAAAACATAGACAAGGAGCCAAAGGTGACAAATCCAAAAGTACCCACTGACAGGAGTGATCAGAATCTGTTTGAGTGGGGAAAATGGAGGACTCAGATGAATGGAACAATCATTAAGGATGTGATCAAAGCACGTGATGATGATGTACATGATCATTCACTTGGACGTCTAGCCAGAACCAGCGATGGATATGTGAGCCTTAAAAAAGACACCAAAGTACACGGAGATCCTACTTACATCATGAGTTATTCCCTTGCTACAAACAATGCCACCGATCTATCACCTAAAGACTTTCTGGCCTACGGGATACCACGAGCTAAGATTGATGTGAATATGATAAAGTCAGAAGGGTTACCAACTGAAAAGAAGGATTCTGCTGAGAACATGGATATTACTGATAATGAAGAGAGGGATGAAAGTCAGTTGTTTGCAGAAAACCAACTGTACCTCGATGATGAAAGGATAGACACAAATATTGAGATTACCCCCAGAACTGATTACAGTCCCAGAATGAATGCGGGAAGCACAACTCAAGATGTTGCAAGTGATGAAAACAAAAATGGTCCCACAGAAAAAACACCTAACTATGAAGAAATGCCCAAGGATAAGCATGGAAATAACATCCCTGAATCTTTACGTAAGGTGTTTGCCAACAACACAGGGGATTACCAGCCTGTACTGGTGTTACCACCACCACCACCACCTCCGCCACCTCCAGCCCCTCCAATACCAATGGGGCCGGCCATACCACTTGGCCCACCTGGCATAGGAAATGGTGAACCATTGTCATAGAGGTTTTGCAATACTCTTCATGAAACTAGTGTTTTACTGTTTGAACGACAACATGAAATATAACAAAATAATTATAAATGAAGCTAAAAAATGTATATCTGGATCATGTAGTATAAAACCCAACACTTTCAGCTCTGCCTGTGCCACTTGGACTACCTATGTCATATCAGTTAACCATACCACTTAGATCTTCCATACCACCTTTAGCAGCTATACCACACAGACCAAAAATATAACTTGGACCTGCCATACCAGTTGGGCATGCCTTACCAGACTTAGACCATACCCCGTCAATTAGGCAAACCACTTGGACCAGCCATATCAATTAGACCAGTAATAAGACCTCTCACACCACTGTTACCTACCATACCACTGGGACCCATTATGCCATTTGGAACAGATGTACCACTTAGACCTACATAAGCACTATTACCTACCCATGTACCACTTAGACTAGTTTTATTCTTCAAATTTTAGGCATACCACATAAATCACCTGTTTCAGGGAATGGTTACACTTTCATCCAAAATCTGATACGTAATCAATCCTGTTGACTAAAAATATTTGTAGCTAAAATGGAGATGTGCAGTTGATGATACATTATAGTGTGTTGATGGTTATTTGATTTGGTCTTGTTATATGATTTATATAAACGCTGCTGGTGCTTGAATTGTTAACTCTTAGTGATTGTTTTGTTAATTTTTATGTATATCTGTTGTTTATCATGAATGTACATTCTCATTGGTTATGATTCTTCATTGTGTTTGTATATTAGGACATCTGTGTAAAATGTCTGATACATGTCACTAACTTTACATCATCATGTTCTGAGGAATTTGTTTAACAAATACCTGTCAGTGTAATGTGTATCAGTTTGTATAACTTTAAGATAAACTGTACAATAAATTCAAAAATACTAAATAAAGAGTAGAGTAAAATGTAACTCATTATGATTCATAGCTAACCCAGTGTAAAAATCAGAAATATGTTAGTGATCAATTTTAATGCAGTTTGTATGTAGTAATATTAACTGATACCTATATTAGCATTAGACAAAGAATCTCAATAGGATTTGATTTTCACGATATATTTAAGGTAGTTTAGATACACAATGGCTGAATTTCAAATAAATTATATTTATGAATAAAAATGTCATTAACTGTTTAGCAAGAGCACTCAGGGAACACATAAGTCCGCCAAGGTCCAACACCACAAGTATTGCTTATGAGTACAATGGTAAATATTATTTTAAAAATTCCTGGATCCAGGCAGTGATCCAGATCAGCACCAACAATTAATTACCTGTTTCTTGTGCTATTGTTGACATTACCTTAAAATTTCATCAGAATCCATTCATAACATTTTCAGTGATATTGCAGACAGGCAGACAGACACCCTTGCCAATGACATAACCTCTTTCACTGAGGACAACAGCAATAATTAAAATAATTAAAACTCTGCAGTGCATATTTATTTCAATATCCATAGATACAACAGGGAAATGTTCAATAAACACAACATAAAGCATAGCATGTGTATACTGCTAGATTGTAGTGTTGGATGATGGTGAAAGCTGTTATGTCATGCTTTGTTTGATGAAAATTAATAGAATAACTATACCAATAACATTATTTGTGCAAAGATGTAAAGACTGTAATATCTGCATAAACCTCCACTTGCAGAATATTATAACGAGTAAAACAATACATTCATCTACATATACAATAATGTACAATAATCTACAAAATTGTACTGAAACGTGCCTTCTATCTATAGTTATATGATTTGTAATGTTTTATAGACTTCAGTGTGCAAACCATCTTCAACAAATCTGGATTGTTGGTGTAAAAATAATTAGTCGTAATCTGTATGTCTGTCATGTACCAATTTAGAGCACTGCGTACAATTATTAGAATGATATTATCACCTATTAATAGGTACTCTTTACAGTGATTTGATGTGTTTTTCTTTTGAATATATCTATGTGTGGCACTTGGCACTAAACCATCCACACAGAGTTACATAAGGATTACACAGTGATTCTGTGCTCCAGTTGTGCCAATTATAGAGGGGAGAAGTGTTTTGTTTAGATATAAACATAATTATCTCCACCAGGCAGATTAAGTTTTTTGGATGTGTATGTTTCTCTGGCTGTGTTTCTGACTACTCTGAAACTAATGAAAACATCTTTATTTTTTTATATATTTGGATAAGACCTGACCAAAGGACAAAGTGATTAAATTTTGGGAAGGATGTAAATTTTCTGCTGGGTAAAAAAATTTCCAATAGTCCCATTTACAATGATTTCCATCATGGTCATCCTATCTGATTATGAGGGTCAAAATAAAAAGGAGTATTTGGATGTAAATATGATTTGGGCATGCTCAGCTGCCTTGGTGAAAGTGTGGACTCTACGAGTGCCTTCTAGTTACCATTCTTATCATTAACAGTAAATAATGTATCCATATAGACTTATTTTGAAACGGTTATGCATGTACGTATTGATGTGAAAGACACGAGTGATTCATAGTGCTAACAGTATACCCACAGTGATTACATTGTTAGGTGTTGACAGATGTTATAATCTAACAGTATTAGTAATTAGTAATATTCTATAGTTCTTGTTACTGGTATTATTGACACTTGACTGGCTTCTATACATATGACTCAATATATAAAGTAATGAATCTTTTTCACTTCTTATTTATGTACATTCTTGAAGCACAATAAATAGTTTAATAACAGTGTTTTGTTAATAATTTGTATGTCCAGTTAGAAAAAATTCTCTCTTCAATCAATCAATCAGTTGTCCACATGCTTAATCTCCGTATCAATGGATTCTAAGGCACACCATCCAATTCATAAGGCATAAGTCATAAGACATTAGACATGTTCCGAGTCGTTCCCAGAGAGGTCGTCCGGTGTTCGGTAGTAAGAAGCTATGGAGGGAATGATTTCTGAAATAGGTAGGTTTTGAGTCGACTTTTGAAACTGGAGAGATTTGGAGCACTGCGTATATCATATGGAAGATCATTATATAACTTAGGGACATCATATGAAAAACTATTGTTAAAATGGACCTTAGATTTATGGATGGAAGCACAGTAAGAGGGAACCTGAAGGAACAAATTTTTGGGATTGGAACGTCTTGTATTCACAGCAGATTTGTACAAGGGGAGATATGGTGCAAAATACTTAGGCTGGCCAGTGGTGAGGTACTTACAAACCAAAACTAGGGTTTTGAAGATAATACGTTGTCTAATGGGTAGCCAATGAAGTGTCCTAAGGGTGGATGTAATGTGAGTGTACTTTGAAGCACCAGTGACAAACCGTGCAAGAGCATTTTGAACATATTGGAGCCTTGTAGCATTTCGGGATGACATTTCTCTTATCAAACAGTTCTGATGATAATTAAATATTAATATTCCACACTTATAGTTGCCAAATCAGTTGACAGATATAAAGATGGGCTTTTTTTAACAAAATTTTCACCTTGTTTTGTAACAGGACACAAATGTTGGGCATACACCTGTGGTATGCAGGAATATGCAGCACTTTCACGATCAATCGTAAGACATTGCTGATTTTAAACTTGTGTCCCTGGCAGAAATGATTCCAGGGGAAAGAATGGGGGAAATGTAGCCGAAGTTGGGGTTTTATGTCCCGGTCAACAGCCAGGGTCATATTGGGACAGAACTTCAGTATTACCACTTGTGTGTACCAAACCCACACAGAGGTATCTGCCTGTGATCAGATGCCAAACTTGCCAACCACTAGGTCACTGAGGACCTTTTGATTGTACCAGGAAAAGAGTGGCAAAAATGTTGTATGATACATAAAAGCTATGTGTTATGAATGAAAAGAATAAGTTATGCATAAACATTATTATTTTCACATTGTATTTGTGTGGGGGGAGATGCGTATTAGCTATGTACCCAATAATTGCATAACTTTTGCAACAATCGATTTTGAGAAAAAAGGGATGGTTTTTCCTCTTTTAAAGTTCTACGGGCTCTCTCAAGACAGCAACCAATTGACATTTAATCTTAACAGATTATTGGGTGTTTTTTTTAAATAATAAAAAAATACCACCCACCCCTTTCACAGCTGTTTCATGTGACTCTTATTCTGTCGCAAAAAGGCCAAAATTTACATTATTGATATGATCCAAAATAATAAAATATCTGACAATATTGGATGTGGGTATGGATATAATGGTATGAGTTTTGTTGAACATAAGCACAGAAACATTACATAATTTGGTTTTGAAACTTTTTACTTGCCATGAAAATGTTCAAATACCTATATTTCAAATGTTACAGATTTGGATTGCCTTATATGACAGCATTCCTCAGCCCTCTGAACTGCCTGTCATGATATGATTGATCTTTACCTCTGCCAAAAAGATATGGCTTTGGCAACATTGGATATTTTTTGTCCGTCCGTCTATTTGCAGAATCACTCAAAAAGTTAAATATGGATTTTGGCGAGACTGTCGGGAAATGTCAACCATGGCAGATGGAACGGATGATTTGATTGAGGTAGTGATCTGGATCAACGTATTTTGAAAGACCTTTTATTATAATGATTTGTCAGATTGCTTTGCAAAAATGCAGGATACTGCAGGATACACAGAAGTGTCCACAACGTACCTAACTTTGATCTGGATACAAGCAAACATTCTGGATACTCTGATCCAGAACAGGAAAAATGGTGTGGACGTGAACTGCTTGGCAGAGGTTTGAGCTTTCCGAGTGCTTGCTAGTTAAATATGATACTGTTCTGATACTGAACAATCTGTTCAAACCTTTTCAAGTAATGTTGAACACTGACAAACATACAGACAAACAGATTAAGGAATGTTTTTTAAGGAATTGCACAAGTCCTCTTTGAAAATTCAAAGAATAAGAATGATCTAAAAAAATATTTGTGACTGTGAGTATTGACCCCAAGATACTGAATTACATAAGAAACCTACTTTTGTGGATTCAGTTTGAATCATGTATGAAAACGAGTGACAAGCCCTTGTATCGTGACAGAAGTGATTCAATAAAAAATGTTCCACCCTCTTGTTTACCTGTGTCGAAACATGATTTTGTTTCACATAAATTGAATGACCTTGGTTCTTCAAAAAGTTATGAGTCAGGTTGAGGCTTTCTTTTCAGGCTATTCCATGTAGTTTTCATGACCATGATTAAATACACTTTTTCTGTAAAATTATCATTTTCCCTTCAATTTAATAAAAGATAACCATCACTATGCTAATTACAGTGAAATTTTAATAAATAGGGTTCTTCTGTCTATAAAGGACTATAATTTGCCCTATATCATAAAATACCAATACAATTTACATGACTCTCTCCTCGTTCAGAAACAAGTTGAAAACTTATCTCTTTGCAAAAGCTCACTCTTTGTGAGAATAGTATTCAAATTTGACAGAATAGTTAGTCAGCTGTTAAAGTATGGCAACTGTGGTCAGATAACCAGGCTGGAATTACTTGACATGTTTAGGTTAATTAGGTTAAATGATTGGACATTTACTTTGTCATATGCTTTTGAATCTTCAAATACGTCAGGCGGACTGACAAATAAAAGTGAGAATTAGCCTTGGTAGTGTTATATATTTTAACCCAAATCTGAAGAAAACTATAAATAACTCTGTATCTGCCTATTAAAAGATTGAAATGTTTACATTTCTTGTCAGTACCCACTTCTTTAAATTCAACCAACCGAATCATGGTTTTAGCTTCCAAACATATTTAAATCTAGATAAAATAATGTTGTGTTTTAATACGTTTTATGGAGTTGAAAACAAGTTTATGGTCAATACACATTCTCCACAATTTCCCAAATGGCAAAAATTCTTAACAGTGACATATTTGGTTGATGTACACCCATCTGTAGATATCTTCATACCAATGTTAATTCTGCCCCCCTTGTAAGTCTGGTATCTTCAAACCATATAAAACTACTCATGTTTCTGAGGTTTTTTCATTACACATTCCCCCAACACACACCCTTCTGAAATTGGTCCGTTGACAAATGAATAATTTCTATTATAATGATATAGCCACTGTACCTTTATGTTACAAGGGCACAGTAAAGTGCTAACAATTTGCTCCAGAGTATCAAAGCAGGCTTCATAAAGTACAAATCACAACCCATGACAGATGTACTTTTATCAAATATGATAATTAATATGATGGTACTGCAAGTCTTTTAATATTTCCGCTATGTAGAAAAATATTAATAAAGCTCAACTTTCTCGAAATTGAAAAAGTAACTTAATTTAAAACAGTTACTATATTTGTTAAAATGTAAAGAGGGGTTTCCGGCGAGTAGTAAGCATTCGAGATTCAAAATGTCTTCTATTTTACCTACTTGACCTAAGCCTTTTATTATATGGGAATTTATAAGGGGAAGTTATAAACTTCAACAATTGGAAGTTACACATAAAAACCAAACAATAGAAACTATTTTATGTATATATATATCTGTTCTTCTATTGCATATGTACACATATGGCTTGAGTGAACATTCAAGAGTGAAAAAGATAGGGTGGAACATGTGAAGAAAAAGTTACACAGTAGATAATTAAATGTCAACATTTTACACATTTAAAGGATGACACAACTTATATTTAAAAGAATGACATAGATCAATGATATATGTTTAAAAGGTAACTTCAATTACCTCTTGATGTTTTCACATCTCTCAGTGAAATGGGGTGGAACGGCCTCGGAATGTGATAATAATGTACTGCACAGCAAGGATACTGGCCGGTAGTTTTTGTAATATGCCACACAAGGACCCAAAACAAAGTCATGGTAGCCAATGACATCTGAAAAGTAAGTACATGTACAAAGTACTTTGATATTTAAAATGTGTAATGTCAGATTTACTATCATTATGAAGGCTGCTTTTTATATGTCACTCAATTATCATACTGGAATGAAGATATATCTAACCTATTTGGTCTCAATCAAATTATCAAATATGTCTGTAGTGGTGGTGGACCAGTTCACGCCCGGGTACCAATTCACGCCCACCCCTAAATTTATCCAAAACAATCACAGTTAAGCAATAAATTACAAATGTATATGATCAATTTGATGATTATCTATAATGTGATAAACATCTTCTCTATGAAAAATCATAAATCTTCAAGAAAATTGAGGGTGGGCGTGAATTGGTACCCGGGCGTGAACTGGTCCACCACCACTACTTAATACATATTCCGAATAGCTTATGACTTAACAATTAAGTAATTTGCAAAATTAGCATAACATGTGAAAAGTTTAATATTTTGACAATACAAGCAATTGCAAAAGGAGGTAAATAATTTAGATTTTCTTAACATCCTGAAAAGCATTTTGAAGGGGGTGGGGGAATAAACATGTTTTGATATCTCTTGTGAAAAGTAGCATCATTTAAAATTACTCGATCCATCAACCAATTTCGCAACTATGTCATATGCAATGCATCGAAAAATGTTTCTTCATTCCTAATGTTTAACTATTTGATGATTTTTTTTACTACTGTGTTGTACAGAAATTATCACTGAAACAAAAACTTTTCAATATCGGTGAAATGAAAGTTGATAAAAAGTTAAATTCGAGTCTTCAGAAAACTAATGATATTATGCGTGCATATATGTCTTGTGGGTACTTCACTCTCACCTCTATGATAGTGGGTTGAAACCTAGCTCATACCAATATGGGACAAATTCTGACGGTTCATTTATTGTGATCTCAGTTGTTGACATAGGCTGCAATGGTCTCATTTTTATTGAACTTTAGTAGTCCTTATACTCTCCTGGTTGCAAACTCTTCAAAACCAAAATCCAGTTTCATGTATCATAAGACATAAAAAGGTAAGCAACCCTAGAGACAGCAGAGAAGAAATAGGCTTTTGATATCCAAGTCATGCCATATGGTAGGTACGTCATAAGCAATACTACTGTTCTAGTGGTTAACATGTTTAGAATTTAATGATTTGACACTCAGTTGTTAGATTATAGGTTAGAAGCCTTCTTATGGTAACATTTGGGATTAAATAGGGATCTTTCCTGATATTAACTTCACCATAAAACCCGAACATTGCCTTGACTGTCCAAAATGAAGCTACACTGAACTTGTCCATGCAATATTTACACAGATGACCTGCAGCAGTAAGAATACTGACGCCTTCAAGAATGACTTCCAGAATGCCAGGAAGAGGAACCTCCATCTCTGGATGAAGTGGAGGTCTGATGTTAACGATCAGCTGGCCACCTCCTTATTTACAGGCAGGCATAAGGTAAGAAATTGTACACTGATGACTGGTCACATGTTTCATGGTTGTTATCATTGTTGTCACAGCATTAAAATTGTACAGGAGAAATGAAAGACTTAAATGAACATTAGATATCTCTTATGTCTGCCACTGTGGCCTAGTGGGTAACACTCACCTAAGAACACAGAGCACGACGGTTCAAATCCAGGTACAGGCAGATAAATAGTGGCTTGGATGATCACTTAAAATGACAGTCCTCTGTCATTGGGTCCTATCCCCAGTGTCAGGTTAAATAACTTTATGAACATTGATAAATGGTCATCCTTTAGCCTCTGTCTTCCAGTTAGGGGAATATCAGTAACTTAAAAGTTGGTCTGTACTTGTACATCGGGATGGATCAAATAGTTCGAGTCCTGTAGCACATGGAGATAGCATGTTGAGTATAAAAATGTATACTATACTTCTATACTGTAATTACTCCGTGACTATTTAGTAACCTCAGGGCAACACACTTGCCTCCCATCTCTCAAGTGCTGAATTTAAATATGACACTGAGCTAAAAGAGGAAATGGATTGGTGCTTGCCCCTGTCTAGTGCTTTCCAGTGCAGACACTGTACCAGTGTATATCCACTGCTTTATTTTATCCCCACAACTGCTAAAGTATGCAGATACATTAAATCTAATCTAATCTAATGATTTGCAGGCGCAATATCTTCCCCACAAAGGGGAACTCAGTGGGAACTCCTTATCATAAGGAAAGTCGAGGGGCATGCAAGGTAAATGTAATGTAACGAGTACTATTACAGCACTTGTCATCATGACAGACTCTAAGGCACTTGCCAAACCCAAATCAGGTTAACCACTGGGCCATTGCAATCAGTCAATCACCCTATCCTAAATGTAGTGATGTAACTTTTTCAGAAAATAATTAGGGAAGTACATTTTGTTGTAATAATATAATACTTTTTTGTTTTGAGTGCAGATGGGAACTTGTATGAAGTACAGTTCACTGCTGAAGAGTATATCTGTAGGCAATATGCCTTCATAAGCTGTTGGCCACGACATACAAATAACAAAATGGGGTCCCTGTCTTAAAGGAAGTTTTGGCTTAATGATCAATACCAGAATGTCATTTGTTGTAAATGGGCATTAAGCAACTATATGTAATCATATACTTTTTATAACAGATTCCTACAAATAAATTATGGTCACTACTGGTCATCCTGGTAATTACAATAATTGAATTGCAGATAGCCCATTCTTGTACCTACATGGTAACTTGCCATGCGAAATAGTGACAAATATAATACCAATATTTCATTTGCATGTGCAAAATTTTTTAAACTGATAATCATATATATATTATATATCAAACAGGTTGATGTAGAGCCTTTGGATGCTTATCTACACAAAACTGACCATCCGTCTGAGAATCCTAAGACACTGCTCACATACTCGGCTTCTGTTGACAATATCTCCTCACTTGGTGTCAAGCGTTTTTTACACTTTGGTATACCAAGGGTGAAAACAATCAAAAAGCGGACTTCAAAGGTCTCAGATGATAGCTTCCATGGAAGCCAAATATTGGATAAGGGCCAAGCTAACACTTGGAAGAGTAAGTCCCTTTTCAGCCACAAGACTGTGAGTAGTAAGAAATCCAAAGTGCAGAGACAAGAATCAGTCAGAGATGATGTCAGGGCATCTGCTGTTACTACTACAATGCCTTCAGCTGATGGTGTTGATCCAGACATGCACGTTTTTATACCTGATATACCTTACCATGAGCCGGAACCAGATTATGGTAGTAACAATCAGGAATCCAGCTCTCCAGATCCGGAATCACCAGGTCCTGGATCTAGCTTTGACAACATAACATCACCAGGTACATCATATGCCGGAAATGAGAGTAGTTCTTGTGAATCGGAACCTGAGGAGTGTCCGTATGTCACTAGACAAAAGCAGGCAGAATTGTTTGCCAGCAATGCTGTGAAAAAGAGAATGTCTACAATATCAAGAACTTACTCCACATTAGATGCTTTAGATCCTGTCTACATCAAAAGTACAGAGGTGAAACACAAACTGAAAAAGGGCTCAAAAAAGGATAAAGAGCCTTCAAAGCCCACGGGAAGCTGGAAGTCATTTGACTCAAGTGTTACATCTGCAAAGAGTACGCAGACTAAGTCTAAGAAATCCTCCTTCTTTAACCTCTTCAGAAAGACAGGTGATGTCATCTCTAAGTTACAATCAGGTAAAAAGTCTAAAAGCTTGTATGCTAAAAGTAGTGACATCAAAGGTTCCAAGTTACAGGATATCAAAGAAGAGGAAAACAACAATACTGGAGACAATAATCATGTTCCAGAGAAACCGCCAGATTCTTATGATGACCGAGAGGATCAAGGCAATCATGTGATATATGCAAGACCAGAGGATATTCGTGAAAGGAAAGTTTACAGCAAGAGTCTCAAGAAGGATCCAATATATGTCAAGAATATAGATTTAAGACAGGGCAATGCTGATATGTTCAGACCAATGTATCCAGACACAAGGCATCCTAGTGTTCTTGGTGACCCTCGATATGTATCCACGGGTGATATCAGAGCTTCTGCCACTAAACCAAAATGGCCATACTTTAGTCGTGACTCACGTACAAGTGAACATACTCGAACAGGAGACTTAAGGCATTATGCGCCTGGGGCTGGAATCGGAGGTAGCATGGATCTGTATGCAGCTGGATTAGTGGAACGCATGGAATTTACTAGGGAACCCCGGAGGATTGGTTTCAGGCGTAATGAGGAAAATCATGGGAGAAGTCAGTCTCATGTATATGATAACTGGGGGTTTCATTAGATGAGGAAAACAATGGTTGATACCTTTTCTGTGGTATTACAGATTAGAGTTTTAAACCCTGGTCCACCAGCTGATACAAATTAAAAATTCGGTTCAATGGGTAGTAAAAACTTTAGTTGTTGTCTTTATGAAGCCAGGAAGGTTATGTTTACACTTTTGTTTGTCAAATTTTTCGATAGATATCTGGTGGATTATGAGGTAAAGGTTATGAAGGTGAACTAAAACAACATAGCAAACATTGGTAATTGTCTCATTTGCATATAACCTCATGGATTTTTCCCCATGTTATTCCTTTCATTTATCAAGGTTTACACTGAATACAGCTAAATAAACCATACATATCAGATTTAAGGTAGTAAGGTAGTAGTACAATATAATGAATGCATGTGTGCACTGCAATATCTGAGGTGCATTTTTATCACTTAAAGGTAGAGATCACATGCATTGTCCACAGACTCTTTTATAAAGGGCTGTGCAGATCAAACCAATCTGTTGAAAATAATGATAACAATACCAATCATATAAAGTTGAAGCATTCTTTAGAAAAATGATATTATCTTCTTTTTTATTGGTGTGGATAGACAATGTACATATGGGTCCTAAGTTATATCTCCCACAAAATGTTTAGCTAAAAACAAATGTATTTACTTATTGTCCTTTGGAATCTGCAAACAGCTAATGCAATACTGATAATAATAATTTCTGGATACCCTTGAGGGTGAATTATTGTTGAAGTTTCAACAATAATATACTACAAGTACCACTTAGTTTGAATATTCCACAATTATTGAAACGTAATTGAATATCCCTATCCACAGTCATAACCTTGCAAAATTCACATTCATTGACTTTATAAGCGCCTGTTACCAATCGCAACCAATCTGCAGATCTTGGAAAATTCCATAAGGACACAAAAAAGAAATTGTTACCAGTCCAAAACCATGAACATAGAAATATTGTTGTCTGGTTTTCCGGACCACTTTACTCTGCAATAAAGGGTCCGGTATCAGCCACCATTTTCTATCATTAGCATTCTTAGTTACACTTGGTGATAATATGAGTAACAGATAATAAAATATTTCCTACTCATGTAATATGGTAGACAATTTCGTCATATGTTCTTCATTTTTTGCATAATTTTATTTGTTGTAAATGAAAAATGTGCACCAGTTTAAACCTATAAAGGCTGTAAAGCGTATTGAACCGTATCAAATATTATTTTGTTGCATTATCAATAACTGAAGTTAAAATTCTAATTGTTCATTATACAAATGATTTTAAACCCATATGAACTAGATATAAGTAATTTAAAGTGTTTAGAAAAGTACTGAGATTCCTTATCTGAGTTCCTGGTTTGTACTGTAGTGCAGCTTGCTCGCTGCATAGAGCACAAAAGCAGTATTTATATCCCCAGACGAAAGTCGGGGATATATTGGATTCAGGTCCGTCGCGCCACCGCCGTAGAAATTTCCTTGTGTACGCGATAACTCAAAAACGGATTAATATTTTTTTTTTCAAACTTAGTACACATGTTAAGGATACCCAAAGGAAGATCCCTATTTTAAGGTGACCTTAAACTCCCAATAATAAAGAACTTATGGCCACCTTAAGGTCAGAAATTGTACTTGTGGCCACTTAGAGCCCTCTAGGTCACAAACTATGAGGTTTATCTGCCTCAAATTTTACCTGAGAACACATTAATATATTCTTAGTACATGTGCCGAAAATCAAGACTTTAAGTTGAGGAGAAAATTGTCTTTGAGGCCCATAAAGACCCAACTTAGGACTTTTTTCCTATATTTTAAACTTATTTTGCCCTATAATTTGGAAGTGGTAATTCTGATGAGTCTCAAACTGCACTAGATGTAACTCTTATATGTAATCCTTGTCTGTGAAAAATTTAAAGGCTGTAGGTTTACCTGTTAGGCCGACTTAAGATCTCAAAATTGCCCACAGAGACCCAATTTATGGACTTTTTGCCATCTTCAAGCACTGTAGCTTTCAAACTATGTCTCTCATCTAAGTGAAATATCATCTGAGAATATATCAATATGTTTTTCTTGTATGTACTCCAAAATTTAGGCCTTTAATAGACATTCCTTATTTATATATTTGATTTTATTTTAGTGATAAGATTAACTGAGCTTTTGTATTTGATTACCCCTTTTATATTATAAGTGTTTGTTTACCATTTGTGCTGCAGCACTCCATCTCTTTGTAGTCCCACCCCCCATCCCCCACCCACCTCTGGGACCTCCAGCTATTGTGTGACACTAAATAAACAAAGGTATACAGATTTTCTGTAATAGTGAGAGAGGTGTGGAGAAGGGGAGAGAGGTGGGGTGGGGGTGGGAGGTGGTGTTTGCTTCATTATCTAATTATCTAAGACAAAGGGAGTCAGAACTGAGATTGTGTCACATATTTAGGTTGCATATATATGGACCACATATATAGGAATTGAGGAAATGAATAACTGAAAAACAATGCAAATTCTAAAAATAATATAATAAAATAATAATATAAATAATATATGATTTTTAAATAATATTTTATTTGTGAACAAATATAGAAACAGAGATACGCTTTTGGAATTATGAATTTAGAATGGACATTCAATCATCAATCATTTAAATACTTTGAAAATAGGTTCAGAGTTATCATTGCAGGAAGATTGAAAATATGATCTGTTGAGTTATGTATTCGACGTCTGGGGATAAACCATCTTCCTTGGGAAGATATAAACTTAGTAGATTGATGTGCTGAAGTTCATATAACTTTTCCCAATATTTATGGCATACAACAAATGGATTAAATAAAAAATTCCCAATCAAAACCTGTGGCGTGAGTGATGACCTGTCTGGGGATATGTTGGCGCCGAGTTGGCCCAATCTAGTTTATTTATGTTGTTGTATAAATTTCACCATGATAATATGAACTTATTACCAAATAAATATTTATAATAAAGTACCAGTAATTGGTACATTTTTTATCTTTAAAGATATTAGAGGATATCTACTAGCGGATCCAGGGGGGGGTCAGGGGGTTCGAACCCCCCCCCCCCCCCCCCCCCCTTGAAAAATAATGTAAAGGGGTTCAACTCAAAGTACAAAATTTTTTCTTGAGAGTGGTGTTAAGTTTACAGGAAATGCACTATATTTTTACCAAATTAATTTTTTCCGGGGGGGGGGGGGGCAACCCTCGACCCCCCTAGTTATGGTATGTCTGATGTGAACCCCCACCTTACTTAAAAGCTGGATACGCCCCTGGGATATATATACGTTAAATATGTACAACTGAATTGTTTCTTGTTGAGATGAAATAAAGTTCTACTCTTTATTATTATGCCTATTCTTGGTAGCTATATTTTCATTCATTGATCCTTTCTAATGCCCCAGTCACAATACAGGCAGTATGTTCCGCGGTTAGAGGTTTTTACTCCGCAGCAGAACTGTGTCCAAGGAAACCTCATATCTTCCAAGATTTGGTGATTCCATCACACTATAGGTTGTATATTTATTTACTTGGGGTTTTACGTCGCTTTCAACACTGTACAGGTCATATCTCAGCGGGTAGTTGGAAGGGCAGAGGAAACCAGTACTTACAGCTGGTCAAGGTTCTGTACTGTAAACTGCCGACCAACGGCAAGCAGCTACCAGCTTTCCCACTTGAGGTCAGCCCGGGGTTTGAACTCTGATCTCAGAAGTGGAAGGCAAGTGCGTTATCACTACGCCACCGTGGCCCCTATAGGTGGTATAAGCCACGGTTATAGGCATTAGGTGAAACACACCCGTTATTCAACTACTATGTGAGGTTCATATGCGAAGTTGTGACAGAGTGATGAAACATTTCTGTAACCGCCACTCACTTTAGGTTGTTACACCAAAAGATAACTGAGTCACAACCTTATATACACTGTGGACTACACCTTCAGTTATCGTAGCAAGAAATTAATCTGCACATGCTCACATTTGTCTGCATGCCCACGGTACCAAATTCAGAGGTGGAAATTTGAACATTTTAAAACTTCCGTAGAACGCCCAAGATGATGGACGTTTCGCCACTTTGTCACAAGGTTGTATATGTACCTCAGACAGTAGTGGAGGTAGTTGAAGGACAAGGGCTTTTTGTCCAACTTCTATAACCATGGGTTATACAGCCTGTAGTGTGACTGGGGTATTAATCAAGAAAACTGCTGCTGCACATAACCCTGAACTTAATAGACATGTCATATTGAGCTTCATTGTTATATTTTATCAGGATGTAAGAAGCTATATATTATTATGGTAACTTACTTCAGGTGACAAACAGAAATTATCACAACAGGCTACAGTGGAAGATGGTAGTGCAAAATTCACTGTAAGTTAAATTGCCAAATGTATTCATATAAAAGCTGAGATTTGAACAACGAACCACACTGGGGGAAACCAGATTGTCTTACAAGTAAGCCAATCAGTCCATTTAATTTAGTTTGTAAGTACTAGCTAAATAAGCAAAATGCTTTGACAGATCTGGTTTTAAACTAAAAAACAGAAACATGTCACATGTTGATGTTCAAACAGTTTGTTATTAAATTTATTGTGTTCTACAGAACAGCACAAGAGATCTATGGAAGCGCTGGACTGCCAAAGATTTTTTTTTATTTTACTAACTTGAATATTCAAGTTAGTAACTTGAATGTACCTGTTACTAACTTGAATATACCAGTTACCTAACTTGAATACATCAGCAAGCTAACTTGAATATACGAGTTAGCTAACTGGAATATAAGAGTTACTAACTAGAATATATGAGTTAGTAACTGCTAGTAACTGTTAGTTACGTGTACATTCAAGTTACTAACTTGAATAAACCAGTTAACTAACTTAAATATATGAGTTAGCTAACTTGAATATAGGAGTTAAGTAGTTGAAATATACGAGTTACTAAATGGAATATATCAGTTAGTAACTGGAATATACAAATTACTAACTTGGATATACCAGTTAACTAACTTGCATATACCAGTCAGTTGACTGGAATATGCGAGTAACTAACTAGAATATATGAGTTAGTAACTGGTATCTTTGAGTTAGTAACTGCAACATACAAGTTACTAACTTAAATAAACCAGTTAACTAACTTGAATATATGAGTTAGCTAACTTGAATATATGAGTTAGCTAACTGGAATATACAAGTAACTAACTGGAATATACCAGTTAGCTAACCGGAATATACAACTCGTACTCAAGTTAGTAACTAGGATATTCCAGTTATTAACTCGTATATTCAAGTTAGCTAACTCATATATTTAAGTTAGTTAACTGGTTTATTCAAGTTAGTAAAATAAAAAAGTTTGGCAGTTCAGAGCTTCCATGCAGATCACATCCTGGCGGGTATTTTATAATTTTCAAAATATGGTGGCTGATGTCTGAATGTACAGGCGAGTTTAGTCAGCCAAGATGTAAACTTAGGTATATTCAGTGACAAGCTGTATGTAAAAGATTACTGTATATCAAACTACTAATAGCGAACAACGTTCAACCTCTTTAAGTGCTGAAAATTTGTGTCTGTTTCTGCACAAATCTGAAGTAGATCTATCTTCAATCGTGACCTGCAATGTACAAAATCTAGTGTGAACTGGAATGGTTCAAAACTGATCACATTATTCTTTATAACACACGACTCATGGTGAAGAAATTGTAAAAAAAACTGAATGGTACAAATATTTTCTTTCTTTACTGAGATGTCGTGAAAGAGATGTCACTCAGAAACTGTAGTGTCTGTGATCTGTTATACTTCTTTACTTTGTATCATTACATGATTATATACAACAATGATTTAAATGTTCAGTGATGGGCTGTATATAATACCATACACCATATAAGTCTACCAAAAGAGAATATTGTTCAACCCGTTGAAGTACTTGCGATTTCTCTGCCCAAACCTGAAGGACCCAGAACTGTGCCCAGTCAACTCAGCTCTTGCTTGCCAAGCAAGGCCAGTTCACCAATCATGGTCACACCACATTATTGCTATTTTTGTTATTGTCAAGTTTATACCACATTTCTATCATCAGTGTAAAATGGTTTGTCACTGGCTGCCTCATTTGTAGTAGTAAGTAGTAGTATGAAGCATTTATAAAGCGCCATATTGATGAAGAAATCCTCTGAGGTGCTAGATGTCCAAGAAGGGATAGTCCAATTTCCAGGTGAGGTACTAGATGTCCAAGAAGGGATAGTCCAATTTCCCCCAAAAACAGTTCCAGTCCATGTTAGCATCTGGTGGGTCAGAAGGACTATCGTGGTAGGTAGGCTAACCTAAACAGGTAGGTCTTCAACTGTTGCCTAAATCCATTTATACTGTCCTGAGTTCTGATGGCCCGGGGGAGTTCCATTCTGTGGGAGCAGCAACTGCAAAAACTATGCAAACCCATGCGTTTATCATGTCTGTTTGAGGAAACTAAGAGGCAGTTGCCGCGTATAATGACCTCAAGGATATTTCCCAATTCAGTGAAATTTGAGTTAAAATTCCTTGTGTCAAGTTCCACATAAGTTTGGGTATCCTCTGCAGATAGATGATGTGTAACATTACATTTAGATATGGTTGTACTAAGAGGAGTTGTGTAGAGGGTGAAGAGGAGTGGGCATAAAGACTGAGCCTTGAGGAACCCCATGGGGGAGCTGAAAGGGATCTGAGAAATCTCCATCTATTTGAATCATTTTGGTACGATTGTCTCACTGATCCAAAAGATACTGGGCAAAGGTACTGAAGTCATACTATAACTATATTTTAAAAGTTAGAAGATTCGTGATAGGACATTGATTTTTTTTATGACCATATTTGTTAGGAAGACAATAATCTTAATATGAATTTCTTTAATTTTATATCAGTTGCATTGCTACGATAACTGACTTAATATATATAATATATATTCAATTTGTAAAAAAATTATGGTTTTTATTGCCAGATGCTTCCCTGTCATAGAGACGGAATATTCCATGACAGTACGAAGTACGAACTTCGTTGCATGGACAAAACTCTCGTGTTAATATATTTATACAAGACATGCCACAATGTGCTAATCACAACTAGCTGTTTATGCAACGTAACATCAGGGAAATTAACATGAACATGGGATGATCCTCACCTAAATTCGTCTCTTTTTTGCTGAAAATAAACCCTCAAAAAAGTACTAGGAACTTCTAAAACCTTTCAACTTTGGATGAACAATTTTGGATTAAAAATTGAAAATACAAGTTAACTTAAACTGTAAGACCCTCTTCATCTTGAAGCAGATTTATTTAATGGCTTTGGACGATGAGGCCTCCAAATGGCAATGTTTGTTAACAATTACAATGATTGATTTGTTACTTTTTACATTTCTGTGAGTTTAAGGGAACCTTAAAACAAACATGTTTGGCTTCCCTTGAAAGGAATGTCAACAGTAGGGAGGTGGGAAGTGGGAGTAATGGATCTGATTTACAGCAAGTTGGAAATTGGTTGATAATATGCAGAGTCCAGACCGGGCACCAGTCAACTTTAACAAAACTTTGACTGGTTTCTGAAAAACAACCTTCACCTTTTCTGTTTGAAGTGCAATTTACTGTGGAACTGATTGTCGTGAATCAGGAAATTACCTTATTTTTTAAGTAAGTACATTATTTACATATTTTTATGTAACTCTAAATGGTTCGGGCAATATATTTTCAGATTGTTAACATCAAATAATAATAATAATAACAGTAATTAATAATAATAGCCAATGTCATATTAGAACAGGTCCTCAGCATTGTTCACACAGGTATATCTATACTTTAACGCCTGTAAGTTTTATGACAGCTGGTTTTAATACCAATTGTTCTAAACAACAAATGTCACAGATCAGTCCAACGGAGACAAACGTAAGAAATGCACAATACCCATATTGTATCATAATACTACACCTAATGCACTGAATGGAATTACCGTTCATTATGAAATTATTCTGACGAAAGAAACCAGGACAGGAAAGGTGGCTTTTAGTTTATAAGTTTTATAAGTTAGAAACTCGACAAAAGAAGTTAACTAGCTTGAATACAGAAGTTAATTAATTTGAATATAGAAGTTACTTGACTGGAATACACCAGTTAAGTTACTTGTACATATGAACAAGCTAAGTACACCACATAGCAAACTGGATATACACGTTATTAAATAAGTCAAATATTTGTTGAATATTTGATTTAGTAATTCGCATATTTATGTTACTTAACTGGTATATATAGGTTATAGAACCGTCATATTCAAATTAGCTATCTCATATTTTCGACTTAGTTATTTTATATATTCTAGATACTAACTCATCTATTCGCCTTAATTACCTATACAGTCGAGTTAATTATTGCACAAGAATTTATTATTTAAATGTCTTTTGATTTTTAATTATTTCAGTGTGGGACAGATTGTTGAAACATAATAGATTTAAAACATTGTATATGTGGCTGGCAACATAAGGTCCATAGTTTTTTATATTGGTATTACTATGGTGTGCAAAATGTCCAATGATAATCGTTGTTAATCTTTCAGGCTTCAGAATTTTAAGAAAATACTGCACATCTCACAGGTAATAACATTTTATATGAATCTTTTCATTCTATTTTGTTGTAGAAAAACTGAAGCCTCTCTTACATCTCATTGTACATGCACATACGTCCTGGTTACAAAGAAAAATAGCATAATTTGAAAGGGACACTTAAGCTACACGTGAGATTTTATAACAGAATATCAAGGTCGCAGACACCCCGCAGTGAAAATTATAAATTTACTTAAGCCTCTGTTACATCCCATCGTACGTGCACATACGTCCTGGTTACAGAGAAAATCGGCTGACTTGCAAGGGACACTTAAGCTACACTTGAGATTTTATAACAAAATATCAATTTCACAGACACCCCGCAATGAAAATTGGTATGCACATTTTCTTTGCGTGCACGCAGGATGGCTATAAACACATCCATGTCTCAAGGGTAAGTTATGATAGACTTGCGCAAGTGCATTCTCCTTGCAAGTGTTGTAGGTTCTCCCCATTTACTCACATTGTTTGCATGTGCTGTAAGATACACTCACGTGTACCTTGCATGCATAAAACTCACTGTGCAATCTGTAGCTACTCACAGACTGTTCTTTGATCTTCAAGTTGTGACACTTTTGTTGGTAGAATTCTCCTGTTTGCACGTGCAAATCTCTACTACCCTACTACCAGGCTACGTTTGTATTTTTCAACAATATATGCACACACTTAAGTGTGTATACACGTTCGATGGGATGTAAGAGAAGCTTTAGCATGGAAAACTAAACTTTCACAGAACCTACAAATGGGTGATTATATAATTTCAATAAGTAACTTCCATCTTAAATCGACACAATACCAATCAATGTACAGCTTACAAAGGTGTGCTTTGCATCAATGATTGTGATTGGTTCAAGCCTGCATTCACTGTGTACTTCCTGTTTGTGTCAATTATCTCTGGGTGTAGTACGACCGGTTTCTAATTGATAATGTGAAACTATTTTTAAAAAGTGTTTGGTGACACAATTCAGCACCTGCTCTAAATCAATACAGATAAAATACATGTAGGTGTATTGTGGGTGACCTACTAACAAATTATTAATTAGTACTTTTTACTAATACTTTTCATATTCTCAGGGAAGTTATTAATGATTTCTATAGCCATTCTGGCACTCACTTTTCAATGCTAATCATTAGTAGATTGGCGATCTGGACCTATCAGATACAATAGCCATTACAGCCAATCTGATATTTGACAACATTGTATCGCATTTATGTCCAGTTTTCAGGATGAATTCAGATAGGTTGGGAAGAAAAAGTGGGAGTTTTAGTACAATTGGGATCAGTGGGGACTGGTCCGTAGACTAATTGTATAGTCTGTATTCAGGACGGCATGGTTGGGATACATTTTCATTTTTGCGCCCTTTTGGGAATATTTTGATCATTTGTTTCTCCAATCCACCCCAACTTTAAAACTGGGACAGCCTACCTGAAAGTCCTTGAATATGGAACAAAGGTTTAACCGTTGTCAACTTGGGTTTAATGTTTAATATCAAAATGAAACTATAATTTAATCAACTATGTCTTAAATGTAATGCTTAGTTTGGTAATCTGACAAAACTTGAACGCAAGCCTCTTATTACATCCATCAAGGAGATTATATTATCTTTGCTTTCTGTTTGTTTCATTTTTTTATTTTAGTAAGATTACAAAAACCTAGCACACTGATTTATATCAAATTTTCAGAATACACTAATGGCCTTCGTTTGACATAGAACTGATTTAATTTGGGGAATAACCTCACAACCGATTCTAAAATCCGGACTTTTTAAGGGATCTTTTATTAATGCACTCACATGCAACAACGGAAGTGCTGGGCCTTGGCAAAGGTATGTGTTCACCAAGTGCTCTTGGTTATGCTTGCAATGTACAAATAAGGGCGGGCTTTTTAGGAGCCTAAATTAAATTACACCTGAAAGTTTTTCTTTTGTCAAAGGTGTCCAATAACTTTCCCTACTCGGTATTGGCCACTTTGTGTGATTTTGACCATATATAGAAGTCTTTTTAGCACATTTCCAAAGAAACCTTTATGGATTTATTTCAACTAACATGATCATAAAAAACAAAAATGCACAGCAGAAATTTAGGAATGAATGGCAAGGATGTTAAACAACATTTTTAAAATGAAAAATTAAGGGAGGGGTGTAATTTAGATAGGTTAATAGCCTCGTAAGTGTCCACTATTGGACACTTACTTGGCCATTAACCTATATATAAAGGACTCAGTGACTGAATGATCAACCAGTTTTGGCATTTTATCCCTCGACCCTCACCACTGTGGTCTTGGGCTTGATTCTACCTCATGGTAACATACTGGTTGTATTAACATCCTTACTGATATAAAGTGATAGGGAGCTAAAAAGCCTTAACTTTGACTTTGAGAAGACTAAAAATAGAATGTCTATGTGAAATCACCACACAACCAGTCAACATACACATAAAAATTTGTTATTTTCAGTATCGGTGATCCAGATTGGCTGAAGATGGAATTTACTGCTGATTTTTGGCATGTGCCAAATAAGGAAATCATCAAAAAAATTTAAATAAAAAATTAAATAAAATATAAAACTTTTTACTTGGTTCATGCAGTTCAGGAAAAATATCCTGAGAAACAATGTTATAGTTATATTTTAACATAACTGGGCACTTAGATACTGTACTATATGATGATTACATTTTGAAATAATTGGGTTCACTGGGTTTCTTAAAAAATTCAAAGCAATTTGTTACCTGTTTTGATAAATATATAATGCCCCCAACCCCAAATAGATAGATAAAGCTAAATCAATACTGGGAGTGTTCCACTGGGCTGACCCCTACAACAGACTCTACGACTCTAGGGTGGGTTAGAAGAGAGAGTGATGAAACTGACTCAGTGGTCAAAGATTTGGAGATTTCCTTCTTGACGGTTAGTGACCAAGTCAGGTCTTGGTTGCTTCTTACGTCAGGCTGGTTTCCTTTCAAGCATATTTCAGTGTTGTTCTACGGCTTGTTGTGGGGTGAGGCTGGGAATACTTGAATACAACAGGCCTGCCAGTGTTTACTGACAAGACGGTAACAGTATACAACAGGTCTGGAAGTGACTACGACAGGATGTAGACAGACAAGACGGTTACCAGGTGGGCGGAGCCATGGTCCAGCTGAAGAGTTGGGGAGGTCGATGAAATATCAAAGATGTTTCATATTTTGCCGACCCACCCCGACCCTTGAAAAATCCATAGTTACCGACAAGACAAACCCATTGGAACAACCCCAAAATCTGGCACTTAGGAATCTACAAAATTACATCTGTATGCACAGAAATATACATAACAGATAATATGTTTTTAAAGCGTGGAAACAATAAATTTTTGATAAAATGAATTATTTGCTATTGCAGGCCTATAATGACTTCTTATAAGTTAACATACTTCAACAGCCGTGGCAGGGCAGAAACTATCAGAATGCTCTTTGAGCTTGCAGGAGTGCATTATGATGACGTCAGAATAGACAGAACTCAATGGCCTGTTATGAAACCAGGTATGAGAGTAACCTTAAAAGTGAATCATCAACTATGTAATTTTAATACCTGAAGTGAACTGGTATGGTATACGGAGAGTGAATATAAATTGTGAAAAACTAAATTGCACCAATATTTTCTATGTAACCCGAAAAAATTATTTATTTATTTATTTATTGGGGGTTTTACGTCGCTTTCAACACTGTACAGGTCATATCACGACGGGTAGTTGGAAGGGCAGAGGAAACCAGTACATACAGTTGGTCAAGGTTCTGTACTGTAAACTGCTGACCAATGGCAAGCAACTACCAGCTTTCATACTTGAGGCCGTGCCCAGAACCGAACCACGGCCTCAGAGGTGGGAGGTTAGAGTGCTACCCTGTAACCCCAAAAAGTTATCACTGAGAAACTGCAGTGTCTATGGTCCATTGCACTGACTACTCAATAGTCTTACCTGATTATGTATAGCAATAACTAAACCAAAAGTATTTGCTAAATATAATACTTCATTCACACTACAGGCAGTATACCCCACATTTAGAAATTTTACTCGGCGGCAGAACCATCTCCCAAGGTGCCTCATATCTTCCAAAATTTGCAGTATCCATAAGGTATGACATGCACAAGCCACTGATTGGACATGGTGTTTAAACGTAAATAACAGTAGGATGACAGTACTACAAACATTGCTCACCAAGAGACAACCTTCATTAATTTCAATTCACCTTTGGTAGCTGTCAGATGAACACATTCTACCGAAACGAGACCAGTCACTACCTTATATAAACTGCAGACCACATCCTCAGTTGTCATACAAAACATTTATCTGCAAAATGTCACTAAAATGTATGGTTTATTTATTTATTTGGGGTTTTACATCGCTTTCAACACTGTACAGGTCATATCATGACAGGTAGTTGGAAGGGCAGAGGAAACCAGTACATACAGGTCGTTAGGGTTTTGTACAGTAAACTGCCGACCAACGGCAAGCAACTACCAGCTTTCCCACTTGAGGCCGTGCCGGGAATCGAACCCCGGCCTCAGAGGTGGGATTCGAGAGTGGTACCACTCTGCCACCGTGGCCCCGACTAAAATGAATGGATGGGGACACATGTATAAAGGTACTGTGGTAGTACTGGCAAGAGATGGTGATTGGCAGTGACTGGCAATGCAAGGGTCAGAGTTGGAGATTTTAAACATTTTAAAATTCCGTGGACACTCCAGAAATTGGATGTTTTGCCACTGTGTCACAAGCTCGCAGACATCAGACAGTAGTTGAAGGACTGGGGCATTTTAACCAACTCCTATTACTGCGGGGCATACCACCTGTAATGTGAATGGGGTATAGACAAAAACAAATGATGTTATGGTTAAATTGGAGAGATTTTCCCGAGTGAATACAAAATAGGCTGGTACCCCCCAAAAGTAAGGAAGCACAGATAAAATTCAATGGCACCAAGTACATCAAGATAACCATGATTGTATGGAAGTGGACAGCCATTCGCCCTTTTCAAGTAACACGGGTGGACACCAAGATATACAGACACAAAGATAAACAGTCTTTGTATACTTCAAATCTTTGAATACACCCCATATTCCAGTTTACTGAGTGAGTGTCATGACCCCCGGGTTATGTGGTCCAGAGCAGAATTGTGTCAACTGTGTCAATAGTAACTTCACCAATTGATATGTTAGCTGACTTGTTTATATTTCAGACACCCCTTTTGGTCAGTTGCCTATCCTGGAAGTAGATGGTGTCACACTGGCCCAAACCAGAGCTATAGAAAGATTCCTGGCCAAGAAGTTTGGTGAGTGGAGGAGTAATCGCGTAAGAAAGGTGGAAGTGCCAGTGAAGAAACATTTTATTTTTTAACTTTTAAAACTATTTAGTTTTTTTTTCACCAAGCACATAACACAAAACGTTTATTAGCATTTATTATTTTATAACATTTTTGTAACTTAAGCTGACCAGGCGACTTGCCAAACTAAGCTACCATAAGTAGCCTGAATCTTAAGGTCAAGTCCAAGGGTAACATGTATGACCTTCAGTTCAAGAAAGGTCGAGACCACGCATGAAAAATGCAAAAGAAATTGGGCAGTAATTTATGATTAATTTTAGAGTTCATTGCTTGTGATAAATATCTCTGTCCAATCCACCTGCCAAACAAACCATTAAGTCATGCTGGCCCATTACTGGACGTGAACTGAAAGGTCAAAGGTAAACGACATGCAAGGTCAAAGAAAGGTCAATATCCAACTCTGACAACCTTGTAGTAAGGGAGGTAAGTTAGCCAGCAAAATATTCAGTGTATTCCAATATAATTTGTCCAAAAGAATATAATGTGAAATGTCTTTAAGGTTTGGTGTTATCATTTCCATTATTGTTATTCAATCACTGTATATACAAAATCTGGCAATAAAAAAGGACACCCAAGCCCCAGTAGGAAGTACAAAGGTGTCAGTTATTGTATCAAATAACTTATTACATTTTGGTCTTGTCTTGTAAGTTATCTTCTTAAGTTGTTTTGGTTATGCCTATTATAACAACACAATAATACAAATAATATTTCCTATGACTTCTCCGGCAATAATGCAATATATAATTAATTGATATGTCATAGCTCGTTTTTCTCCCAAATCAGTCATTCTGGGGCTTCAGGTTTAAACTTGTGTAGGTTTTATAGTCAATACAAAAGTGGAACAGCATCCTTAGTTTTTAAGACACTGAATGTAGATGTTGTTTGATGACTGTCAGGTCTGTACGGTGACACTGAGTTGGATGATGTGAAGTCGGACATGTTTATTGGTAGCATGGAAGACATGCTGAACCCACTGTTTAAAGTCTACGGTGCAACTGAAAGTCAAAAGGTAATCTAATCAGAGATTTATATCACTTAATCTCTGTCCTAACAGATTCTAAGGCGCATGAAGCAAAGTTCATTGATCAAGAAACCATGTGACCATTGAACAAACATCAGTCATTAATCACCGAGATGCCAGACAGCCGGGGGGGGGGGGGGGGGGGGGTTCTAATTAATAGTTAACCCCTTAACCCATCAGAATTACACTATACCTAGGAAAAGTTGGGATGGAATAGCTTGTAAATAGTTCAAGTTGCTAAAACACACACACCCTAAGTATTCTTTTCATTCATTAGTTTTATTCATTTATTTAGTCTTTTACTTCACGTCTAGTACCTTTTTTGGTGGTTATATTGTGATGGGTAGTTGAAATGCCAGAGGAAACCAGGGCATACAGTTGATCAAGGTTCTATACTGTAAACCACTAACAAATCGTAAGCAACTACCACCTTTCCCACTTGAGGTGTGGGCAGAATTCCCACTGTTATCTCAGAGGCTGGAGGAGAGTATGTTTCAAATGTGCCACTATAAACTCTTGTTTATCTATAAGATGCCTTACACTTCCAACAATGCATTTCACTATGCACAAGGTTTAACTAGACAATGCTCAAAGAAAGCAAAATAATCATAAAGATGCGTCAACTGCTAACCAACTGGCATGGCACTGATATAATACGTTTTGCTGTTGACAGCATCCAGCTGACATATAGGGCCTATCATATACCCATGTATGCTCGACTGGTCACAAGACCAGCCCTATGCAGCCATGGCTCTTCTATGTGATTTTTATGTTTATTTTGACGGAAAATAACAAAAAAACCCTTACAACCAAATGTGAAGGGATGAGGATGGACTTCAGAACAATATTATGGTCGCACATTCTAAAGTCATGACTTAATAACCCATTATGGCGACTGACTTCATGTCATTGGTGAAAGGACAGTCAAAAATACGACTCACATGACTATCCACAGAGGACAAGTAACCAAACGTTTGAATCACTTCTTCAAATCAGATGGCCTGTAACACATCATGCAAGTATTGTTGCCTGAAGAGGGTGTACGATAGGCTGCATTTGGTGGCCACCAGCCTTTTCAATGACTGAATCAGGGGAACATCAAACCTGGGGTCTTGTGATTGACGATGGCACCATCTGTATTACACCCCCACCCCCTTAAAAATTGTCATTAACTGGTCACAAAGGACAGGTCGCGTGGCCACTCGAGCATAAAAATCACCAGTGAATCAATGCATATAAAATGCATGCTAGCTTCTGTTATCTTCTTTACAGCTTTGAGTAAGATAAAATAACAAGCTTGGGAGTGATAGATATGTACTGTACTATTATTAGTGGTAAAAGTCAAAGTTTGGGTTATAGGTACTTTTCAATAGCTATAGTCATGTCAGGACAGATCCTCGGTAAATCCCATATGTTACCATGAGATGGATGCACACCCACAACCGAGGTCGGCGATGGCCTAGTGGTTTGCAAGTTTGACATCTAATCATAGGCTGAGGACCTGTCCCAATATGGCCCTGGCTGTTGAACGGGATGTAAAACCCTGACTTTGACAAACCCACAAGCACCGAGTTGAAAGTTAAGCCACTAAAATGCCAAACCTGTCAACCCAGCACCATTGTGTCCTCTTATTCCAATTGCAAACTGTAATACAAAACACAGTGTGATATAAAATTACCAAACACTGGGATCTATGTTCATGTTGATATAAAACTAAGTGGATATATATAATTACTTGCAACACCCAAGCCTCCATTGAGTGTGATATGAGATCATATCACATCAATAACGGATAAGTGATGGGAGGGGAGAAAACAGCACACACTACATGGTCGAGATGTATGAGAACATTAATTTAAACAAAACTGGCCAATATTTCACACTTAAGCTTGGGGCTAGAATTTGAACCCATTATTTCAGAAATGGGAGGCGAATATGTAAGCACTGCACCCATAACTTGAAATCCTGATGTAGATTTGATATGTAACTTTTTTTTAAATTTACATCAGTGTTATAGGATATGGCCAAGTTCAGCAAGCCATAGAACTATCGATAAATTTCGATCAGGAAAATAATAACTAGGAAAGGAAGTTATGGTACTTTTGGTGTGCGAGGAAGCTACTGCCTTGTTACTATTTTATATTTCAGGCAGAACTAAAGGCAAAGTATACCAAGGAAACACTGCCTCCGTTTCTCGACAAATTTAGTAAATTCATCAATGAAAATGGATTTCTGATGTCAAAAAGGGTAACATTGATAAGTACTATTAGCAGTATTACATTATAATTACAAAATCAACACCACTGAATTTGTAATTTATTTTAAGTGTCTTTTATTAATTTATTTATAAGTATAGATTTATAAATTCTGTATTATTTTCTGTTGCTTGTATTTATTATTTTGCTTTTAAAACTAGTTCAAATCTTGACGTCATGTGAATTAGATGGTGCAAGATATCTTATTAGAGTCAAATCAAACATATAATACACGTGCTAGGATTATATTAGCATACTGGTAAGACACAGTATATATTATGAGAGCTTTTTAAAGCCAAACATTTATGTGCCTATTGGAAAAGATACAATACAAATTTGCACCTTACACAAGGCTATATTACTTCCAGATAATGTGGGTTGATGTGGCTTTCTTTAACCTGCTGGAAGGTCTTGCTCCTTTCGGTGTGGATGTCTCAGAAGTACTGGAGAAATTTCCAAAGGTGAAGATATTGCAAGAAAAGGTCCAGGCAAATGAAAAAATTGCCCAATGGATATCCAAGCGGCCAGCAACAGAATCCTAGAGCTGTTTCCAGGAAATTTCTTTTTGTACTGTTTTCTGTTGAAATCAGTGGTCACTCCGACTTTTTTTTGCCTTATAAGCTGTGCAAATTACGTCAATAGAGTACATTTTATGATATCCTTGAAATTAAATTTTTATCTGATGTCTGGGTAGATAGTACTTAAAGCTATATTGTTGGATGTTGTTTCAGAAGTTGATTCAGTATCATGTAAAATGAAGAATATGTCTGCAAAATTCACTGCTTGTTTTTTTTTTTTTTTTTTTTTTTTTGTTCTTTTTTTGGCGGGGGGGGGGGGGGGGGGGGGGGGCGGTCAGACCAATTAAGTGTGCTATAGTTTGCAATCTATTGCATAAAACGTGGAGAAGTTTTCAGTTGTACAAATATAATCAATATTTTATTTTATCAGTGTACTACAAAGTACTGTTAACATTTTTCAAAGTTACAAAACACAAGAAATGAACAACTTATCAGTTATCTTCAGGTGTATATTAGTGTTTAATCAATTTGGGAGAAAAATACAGTTCGCTGAACTAAAAACTCCTGTGAATTTGCTGAAAGTAAATCATCCTCAAACATTTTACATTGTACAATATTTACTTAATGCACAGTCAAATGCTTTTGAGATTTTATAATTCATTAGACAGGCGTGAATTAAGCAGGAATTAAACTGGTTAAAGCAATTCCCAGCTTCTGACTCTTCTGAACTTCTGGCTATTATATGCATGCACCTTCTCCTTCTTTCAATGCCTTTGAGTCCGTAAGTGGTGATGAAGTCCGCAGAATTATTAATAACTCTCCCACTATATCATGCTTGTTGGACCCTATTCCTACATTCCTTCTTAAGGATTGTCTCAACATCATTTTGCCCTCCAAAACCAAGTTGGTAAATCATTCTCTCATGAAGGTTCTTTGTCGGATGCTTTCTAAAAGCCCTTGACTATCTGAAATCCTTGTTCGTTCTTGGTGGAATGTCCCGAGGTGGTTTGTCTCCTACCTGAGTTGACGTTAGGCCATCAAGATAAGTTCCACACAATTTGAACTAAGCTAACTCAACTGTGGAGTCCCCAAGGATCTGTGCTGGATCGCTTGTTATTCTCACTCTATATATAATTCCACTGAATGCAACATCAATTGCCTAATTCAGTTAAAAGTTCAAAACTTACCTGTTTGCAAAAGCCTATCCACCATAGCCTCCCTGTCAACCATCGTCTTCTTTGGTATGATCTGGCTAAGTTATTGGATTATTCACGTTGTTTTTGTTCAGTTGTCCTTAGAGTCAGTCAATTGATGGTGATTAAGCACTATAAAAGTCCACATTAGATGAGATAAAATGCAATTTGCTATGTATATATTAGAAAATTTGGCTAGAAGAAAATGTAACAAACTTTCAAATTTCAAAAGATTCAGTGGATGTTATATTTTATTTTTGTCCAATGACATTGGTCTTGAGATTTAAAAACAGAGTACAAATTATTCGATCAAATGATGGTTGAAATGGTCGAAGAAACAGTTCCATGTTTTACTATTGCCAAACTTCATGACGTGTGATGCTTGTCTTCAAAGATTGAGTTGTTTTATTTGTTCTCGTTACCAATCTGAGAACATATAAACCATGCATGCAAATAAAGTCAAAACTAAATCTCTGCAGTGGCTGCATAATTATTGCGTCAATTATGTACAATTTTTTGCAGTGCCAATTATCTCCCGCCAGCCAAAGGCCAGGTTTGGAAGATTGTGAAATGCCTTTCTTCATGTGCATGTGTGTGAGGGTCCTTTCGTCACGTTTTTACACAAACCTGTATGAATCATTCCTTTATGAAGGTATCCTTACCAAATTTGCAGAGAATGTTTGTTCCTATGATTTGTTTATTTGGCTTTTAACATCGCTTTCAACACATTGTGTAGGTAATATGACAGGTAGTTTTATGGGCAGAGGAAAGCACTACATACAGTTGGTTTAGGATCTGTACTGTAAACTGCCGACCAACAGCAAGGAACTATCAGCTTTCCCACTTGAGATCGTCCCGGGATTCGAACTATGATCTCAGAAGTGGGAGGCAAGAGTGTTACCACTCTGCCACTGTGCCCCCATTTGTTTCTAAGAAAACATGTCTGTAACAATTTTCACCCACTCAAGGTAAAGTGGGTTCATCATACTAAAAAAGCCTCTTTTCTCTCATACTAATGGTCTTAGGGCTTGGAATTGTGAAAACAACAGTAATTCATGGCCTGTAAATCTTTTGCAAGTGTGGAATTGGACCTGTGACTCCTGCTTCAAGGTTGATTCGTTATAATTGGTCCTTGGGCTTGGAACTCTGTTTCAAGGTCACACTACTTTCATTTTTGTTTAATACCCAGCAGGAAATAACTACTGTGGCAGTGGCTTTGTTTCCATTATAATGCAGATTCTACAATGCAAAGAAGAAAATGCCACCAACGTACATTAGTCTTTGGCCACGCCAGGTTTGCAACATATTACATTCCATACTTTGGGCAAAACTGAAATTATAGGGGTACACGCATCCCTAAAAAGTGTATCTTTAGTTGTTTTCTAAAAGCTGATGTGGAAGCCAGTCTTATATTTTGATGAACGTTGTTCCAAAGTCTAGCAGAGGTCGTAAGTTGCCCAGTGAGTTAGTAGGTTTGACATCTAACTTCAGGCTGTCACACCTGTCAGGCTGTCTGTGTGGGTTTGACTCCCGCAAGTGGCAATGCTGAGGACCTGTCCCAATATAAAAACCTGGCTGTTGAACAGGATGTAAAACTCCATCTCCGACCTTCGTTCAAAGTCTAGGATCATCATCAATGAAACAGCCATACAATTGATGCATAGATTTAAATCACAGCACCCTGCTGTTAGGATGTACCCTCAATTGAGAATCCTTGGTTTACGCTCGCCATTTTTATTCATTGCTACTCTTAATCTTGGAAAATTATAAGAAAACAACCATTTTTGAGAACAGATTTTTTTTTATTTTATTTTTGAGAAGTTGTAGAATTCTCAAAAAATTAATAAAATTCCATTTTTGTAACAATTGCTGGAAATACTTGCAACAACTAATGACAGATACCATGAATGAAGTGACATTTTCATAGCGGTGACTTTTTCAAATATTTTGCCGATTTAGATTTATAAACTTTTGAAAAAAGTGTGTGCGCAAATACAGTTCTATGTGTACTTAAAATTCTGCAAACACCTGCGTGATAAGATCTCCATACCTCATTTCGATGCATTCAACATCGAACATGTACTACATACACTTCCACATTTCTCACTGACAGACAACATTCCTGGTGGCTGTGAAATCTGCCCAATATAAGCAGCCCATATTAACGCAATTAAAAACACCCAAAATCACAGCATTACATGCCCAATCAAAAATACTGCCAAATTGGGTGTTTCCTTTATACAAGTTCATGAGAGTACCCTAGCATCAGTTTCGGGTTGTTTGAGGACTGTTTTGGTTAACTCTTTCAAATAAGTCCGTCACTGTTATTGCTGACATAGGGACCTGTTTAAAATATGCTTTTACAGCAATAAAGAATTGACTGTGAAAACTAAATGTACAAATTGCTTTAAAACAACAGGGTTTTCTCTTTTATTCAAATTATAACATGTTACACAATCACAGAATGTACATTACTTTCATACGTTAATATAACAACATGTGGAACAGAGTTACAAAAGGTTTAACTCAGATGCCTTGAACTAGAGCAGCCACACAAGTTCAAAATAAACAAAATACATGCATATGACTGAAATGATAGGTCTTACAACCAGCTCTCTGCCACCACCATTCATAAAGATAACGTGTAACACCAGGCCTCAGACACTGTTGAGTTGGGACAAGATTACTTGTCACATATAACAATCAGTTGCAGCAATTCATATATCTTTGTGAAAAGAAAAATATGTCTCAAATGTGGCAGGTGAACACACTTTGGCAGAGCCAAGGTTAAACGTCACACCATGACTTAGCATACCTACACTCCCCAATGACCTATCCAAGAATCATCCTAACTTCCTAAATGTTGCAGCTTCTGAAATATCAAGGTCACACCTTATGTTGTTCACCTACACCCTCTAACCATTGGCCCTAAGTATCAACTTCCTACATCTTATGGTTTCTGAGATACAGCCCGGACAAGATTTTAAAGGTCAAGATCACTATGGCAAGGTCAAAGGTCAATAGTACATCACACTATGATGTTGCACACCAACACCCATCAACCAATGTTCCTACCATGTATTATCAACATCCTACACCTTTCAGTTTCCAAGATATAGCCAGGAAAAGTCAAGGTTAGTACAGCCAGGTCAAATGTCAAATCAAGGTAACCACACCTCCTAACCAAAGCCTTTTCCAGCCACCCGTCCACACCCCACACCCCCCCCCCCCACCAGTCCATCTGGATGGGTGAAAACAATATACACACAGCCCTTAAAGGCTCAGCTCATCTGTGTACACTGAATGTTTGTATAACATTGTTTGTCTCAATAAATATTTAACTTAAATATAAAGTTTTGATGATCTAGCTATCATATGTTGGGGTCATGCACTATAAAACTACTCATACTTGCAATTTTTCAAGTACTTGTACTTGTGTCTAGATACCTTGTACTTGCAACTTGGCAAAGTACTTGAACTTAGTGTCATGTACTTGACCCCAGGCCTGGTATATCACCTCATGTGGGATTTTGTTGTATTTTATGTGATCACTAAAATAGTGTTGGGACCCACCTCCAACTTTCAGGGTCGATTCTTCGTCCATTTTTCCGACCAATAATCGACCCCCAATCGATTATTTTATTCCATTGTTGGTCATTAATTAAGAAACACTTTCCGAGATAAAGTATAGGTCAACACGGTAAGAATAATGGTGTTCCAACATTTAGAATCTACCAAAAGTACCCACTTCTTGTAAATATGGCGGTAGATATAAACAATGTTGAATTTCATGACAAATCTGTCAATTTATAAAGCAATAATGCCTAAAATATTTTGAAAATACGTGGATATTGTGAGGTACATTATTAAAGGTAAGATTTAAGCTGAAAATTTGATTACTAGAAAACAACAATGACCGACCATCTTTGTACACTGTCACCGACGAATAAGCGACCATTTGTCTAATCGTCCCAACACTACTACAAAAGGTATGAATTTGTAGCATTTTATGTATCCATTATCTCGAAAGTATAAACTAGGGAGTTTTATTTGGAAATTATGCAAAAACATGAATTTTCTATTTTTCTAATACCTCAAAATCCACCACATTGTCTCCAATGCTTACACTAACAGCAATGACATTTTCATTATTTTCTATCTCTCTGCAAAGAAAGTCAACAGCTGATGTAAGCAGCCACTCAGTGACCAAATTATGGCGACCATTTCTGCCTTACTTCTCTCACCATACCAACAACTTTGCAGTGAACACTCTGTACAAAATATACTAGGACTGGTATTTCATAGATATTAAGTAGGAACAAGTTTTTGGTTCACATCGTGGAAGGCAATGGTATGAATGGTATACTGGCATTCCGCTCTTGCTGTGATAGAAATAAAATCAACCACAAAGAATATTTAAGAATCAGTTTTAGAAAACTTCTATATTTTAGGTTCTTTAATAGGCAAATTTCATCAACTTAATAAAATGAAAGTTGAAAATAAAATAGTCGGTAAATATCCCATGTGTTGACTTTATTTATGGGGTGATTGGAATTACTTAAATTTTAAACATGCTGTAAATACATTCCGAGTTTGAAATTACGGCTAAAGTAAGCACATCATTACTTTTTACTGTTTCAGTGACAAACGTATCAAACATTGGGTTTTCATTCTTCCAAAGAATTTTTTTTTTCTACCTTATTTTTGAACTATGAAAATTAATGAAATAGAAAAGGAGGATATTACATATCACCAGCAGAAACATAACTAAAAAGAGATTATGAAATAGGGTTTGTGAAATCAAAATTAAAAACATGCTCCTAATATATTCAATCATATCACACATGCACGAGTGCAATCGTGTCCTTTAATTTACCGGGAATATTTAACCTCCTCACATTCTGTGAAATGGGCTTTTTCAACCCTTTCCTGATCTGACTACAGCAAAGAGACTGTAAACTACAAGGGTGTTTCACCAGTTCCTGTAACCATGTGTACTCTTCCCGAAACTCTGCCCAACTAATTGGCAGTTGGCCTTCTCGTAACCAGTTCTCCTGCTGCAAGTCCACTCCTGCCTCTATTAACAGCCGTATAAATTTGTCCTTGACCCTCAAGACAGCCACATATAGTGGGGAAAGACCCGAGGAATTTCTCGTGTTGAGATCTACGTTCATATCAACCAGAAATCGAGCTTCTGGATAGCGATTACGCCAGACGCTTTCAAAAAAGGGCGTATTTCCTTGAGCAGTTCTCACCTCCAACGGCGATCCCTCTAGGGCGAGCTTTTCCACAATTACTGTCTTTCCCGCCTCAACGGCCATATGGAGGGCTGTGAATCCACTCCGAGTCACTTGGCCAAGACTAGCACCCTCTGTAAGGAAGAGATCGACCAAATCCAAATGGTTATTACAAACCGCAGCATGCAAAGGTGACCAACCATCTACATCAGCACGATTTAGGTCTGCGCCCATAGACAACAAATACCGACAGGTGTCCACGTGACCCAAATAAGTGGCGGCATGAAGCGAGGTGAAGCCATCAGCTTGAAGAATATTTACAGGGGAACCATTCTCCACCAGGTACTTGACGACATGTAACTGCCCCATGGTGGATGCCCGATGGAGTGGTGCACGATATTCCAAGTCAGGAGTATTGATGTCTACACCTCGGCTCAGCTGAATATAAAACAGCAGAAAAACTTAAGTGGTTAGGGATACGGTCATTTTCAGCAATGGGTGAAATGATTGTGATGGTATCACAACCATTTTATTGAAATACTAAAATATCATAATCACGATTGTGGATATGAACTGTTAATACATGGTGGAACAACTGAGAATAGTAAAAACATACAATAATTATGAAGACATTCTAAACTTTTCTCTAACTGTTTAGCATATATTAAGCTTTTCAGGGGATTTTTAGGAAAATTGTCTTATTTACTTTCATTCCAGTTTCTGTTCCCATTCAAATGGAGATTTGGGCTAATACTAGCAATGGTTTTGCATAGGTGAGACACCCAGGAGGATAAAAGATTATATATTATCATCTCTACTCTACTTTTAATGGGGGGGGGGGGGGGGGGGGGTTAACATAATGGATCTATAAGAGCAAACACTATTTCTCTTAAGAAATTACTTTTATTCTTTAGAAATCATTCGTTGGTCATGATTTTTACACCATGATTC